>JALGQZ010000008.1:56303208-58703208 GCA_023105745.1 Austropuccinia psidii | reverse complement strand
GTTCAGGGCTCTGAAGTCTCCTACCATTCTTGATTTTCCATTATGCCAAGCTATAATGACAGGTGTAGTGACCTCTACCTGTTCATTATGTGCTACTTTTCTTAATACTCCAAGGTCCATTAATTCTTTAATGTGTGCCTCAAAGGCTTTTCTAGCCCTTGGACTAGCTGGGTAAGCAGGTCTCCTTAGTAAGGGTGGGTAAGGCTTTTCCACATTAAGAATTATATCCACATCATGCCCAATTATGGAACCTAGTGGCTCTTTGTCAGTTGCAAAGGCATTTTTGTACTTAAATAAGAGGTCAATCAATTTTTCTTTCATTTTTCTGTTAATTCTTGATTGAATTCTGCTACTTTGAGTTGTTCAGATATAAGAAGGTCCTTTTCTGGACTTTTCTCTTCATTCTTAATAACTGTGATTTGTTTTTTGTTATTTAAGAAACCAAACTTTTGTCTTTTGTTATCTCCTATGGTAAAATATCTATCTTTTTTGTCAGAGATATCTATACCATAAATTGATAAGTACTCATTTCCAAGTATGAAGTAATTACTAGTACAGTTGTCCATTACTACAAACTCTACTTTAATTCTGACACATTGTGAGGGGTGAGGGAAAAATAGTGTTAAATCAATTATTCCAAGGGGCTTCATGCTCTCACTTGCACTACTAAATTTGACACCTTGTATTGGAATAAGTTTTTCTTGCCAATCTGGTACAATGGTTTTTAAATAACTTTTACCAACACAGGTGAAATATGCTCCTGTATCCAAGTTCACTTTTCCTTCTTGGTTATCAGCCATAACAATACTTATACTTGATTTTCCAGCTTTGTATCCCATTCCTATTGCAGGTTTGGTTCTATACATTTTGGCATCTTGTATATTTGTCAGGTTTGTGTCAGATGTTCCAGCTTGTGGTAAGTTTGAGTTAACATCTAGTACTTCATAAATTATATCAATATTATTAGGGTATTGGTAAAAGCACGTAAGCAAATTGGTAAAAACACGTAAGGGGTGCCCTGGGCCCATTTTTAATTAAAAATGAAACACAAAAATGCCTGTATTGGGCCAAAACATGCCCAAAAGAGGTTTTTTCCCCACAAAACCTCTCTAACTCCAAATTGTTTCAGATTTTTTTGCCCAGCCCCCCCCCCAAAAAAAAAAGCCCAAACACCCCAACAATCCACATTATCCCCACCCCAAACCATTTTTTTTTTGGAAAAACAGCATTACCAAAGCCATTTTGCAAAGCTTTTCACCCTTTTTTTTATTTTTTTCACCCAAAGACTGCATTTTCCACCACAACAACCTGATTTCAAGCCTCCAAATTTCCAATTTTTTACCTTCCCTCATCCATTAATCCCATATTTAAACCACTTTCTTTCACTCTTAACCCCTTCTGTTCATTTTTCACACCTTTTTTCACCTCTTTTTCACACTTCGAAAGGTTGTTACCCCATTCCAAATCCCCAAATCCCCCCTTTTTTTCACTTTTACACATATTTTTCATTCAAAAATGCTCCAACCCCCCACTGAAGGTGAATTTCAGACCCTTGAGCTTCTTTGGCAACATGTGCATAATGTTGCCAGGGCTCAGGGGTATGCTGTGTCCACCTTGAGGTCCAATATGACCCACAACCAAATTGAAATATGTTGTGATAGGTCTGGCACCCCAAATCCCAACAAAAGCCCCTCCAAAACAGTCACCTCAAGAAAGCTTGACTGTCCTTTTAGACTTTATGCCAGGAAATATGCCAAGCGCACCACTTGGACTCTTAAAGTCAAAAATCCTGAACATAGCCATGATGCCACTGAAAATATCATGGCACATCCTGCTTTCAGGAAATTCAATGAGCAAGAAACATCCCAAATTGCTCAAATGTCTGAATCACTCCTCATGCCAAGGCAAATTCAGGCCCAATTATGCAGCCAGAGGGAGTCTGACAGGCCTGTAATCCTTCAAGACATTTATAACCAAGTCAAGAAAATAAAGAAAGACAAACTGCAAGGCAGAAGGCCCATTGATGCTCTTATTGACACTCTCAAAGAAGAAAATTTTGTTTGGTCCTCTGCAAGAGATTCTGAGGGACACATTACCTCCTTGTTTTTTACTCACCCCCTGGCCATAAAACTTCTTCATGGCTTTCCTCATGTCATTCTTATGGATTGTACTTATAAAACCAATAAGTACAAAATGCCTCTTTTTCATATTGTTGGATTCAGCTCAACAAATAAGACCTTTTCTGGGGCTTTTTGTTTGATGAAGAATGAAAATGAAACTTCATATACTTGGGCCTTAAATCAATACATTGAAAAGGTCCTCAACAACACCAATCTTGTCCCCCCCCCCAGTTATTGTTATTGAAAGGGATCTGGCCTTGAAAAACTCTATTAAGAAGCTCTTCCCAGACTCCAACGTCATGCTATGCATTTGGCACATCAACAAGGATGTATCTGCTCATTGCATGAAGAAAATTGGTCATGGAACTGATTTTGAAAATTTTATGGGCCTTTGGAATCAAGTAATATACTTCTTCATTTTATTTCATGTTATTTCACTTTTTTTCTTATTATTGTCTTTATTAATGACTTTGGGATTCTTTTCTCAGCTTATGTATTCACCCACTGAAAAGTCTTTCAAAGACAACTGGAAGAAGCTTCAAAAGCAAGTTAAAAATGCTGAGGTCTTGCAGTATTTGGAAAATACTTGGCTTCCTCTAAAGGAGTATTATGTGCCAGCCTGGACAAACCACCATTGCCACCTGGGTGTGGGCTCCACCTCCAGAGTTGAAGGTGCCCATGCCATGGTTAAGCTTTGGCTACAAAAGTCCACTGGTACTCTCCTGGAGGTAGTCAGGGCACTCCACATGGCATTCAGAAAACAATTTATTGAGATTATCAACAGAATCTCCAAAGAAATGATTGTCCATGTCAAGAATTTTCCTCCACACATCTGTGCCCTCAATGGCAAGGTGTCTCATTATGCTCTTCAGATTGCCTTTGAAAATTTCAAAACAAAATTTCCTCCAAATGAAAAATGCACCAACAAATACAACAATTATAAAGGCATTCCTTGCAAGCATAAGACCCAAAAGGCATTTGCCAAGCGCCAAAGGCTTGAATTATCAGACTTCCATCCTCAGTGGCATTTGAATTTTCCTGTGAGGGTTTTTTATTTTCTTCTTATTATTTTTTTCTTATTAACTGATTTTACTTGTCATATTCTTCTCAGACTGGTTTTCAAGGTGATGATCAAAGTGTTGAAAAAGAAAGAAAGAATGAAGCCAAGAAAATATTTGAAGACATTTGGGAAGACCTGTTTCAAAGACCAATGGCAGAAATCACCCCAATACTCCAACATTTTCAAGATGTTTTGACTGGAAAAGTCCCATTTGATCAAATTCCCAAGAGTCAAGAGGATGATCAATATTATGAAGACCCTCTAGAATGCAAGAATATCTGTGGAAGACCCCAAGGAGCCAAGAATAAAAACAAAAGAGAACCTTCAAGATTTGAAATCATTGAGAGTCAAACCAAGAGAAGAGGAAGACCCTCATCAAAAGTGACCAGCACAACAACTTCCAGATCCCAGTCAAATGTCCCCTCTCCAATTATGGAAGTGGACTCATCTGAAGATTCTGAGGACTCATTGTCTAAATCCATCAGTTCATCAGATTCACTACCCTCAGAAACTGAATTAAATAAATCAGAAATAACCCTTAGAAGGTCCAGAAGATTGGCAATTGGAAGCAAAACATCACAAAGAAAATCACACAAGCCTGCCACCAGTTTGAATATCTATGATGCAATTGACCTGACCTGTGAGCATTGTCAAAGCAACTATCACACAAGTGATGAATGCTCCAAGCTGTTTGGGAGTTTCTGATTCTTTTTAATGTAATTTTATGTTGTTTATTTTGATATTTATTCATTTTTTGATCTTATGTTATCAGATAACTGGCTCAGAAGACTTGCCCAAGTTTATATTGAAATACACCTTCAAGGCCATCAATGTCCAGGGTGATGGAAACTGTGGCTACAGAACAGTATCCCACTTCATTTACAAGACTCAAGATCAATGGGCTGATGTCAGAGGTGACTTGGCTGAAGAAATTCACCAAAATCAAGACCTTTATGAAGCCATGAACACCTTAATTCCCTCAGTATCCTCTTATTTGGAAAGAATTGAATGGTATGAAGATGTTGGCCAGGCTCCAAAAAGCAAGTGGATGTCCATGCCTGACATGGGGGATCCAATTGCAAATAAGTATAAAAGACCAGTTTTCTTTTATTCCACAGCCCAATCTTTTTCCTTTTTCCCTTATTTCTGTCCTCCAAATGATAATCCCCCCATTTTCATCTTCTTCTTGAATAGTTGTGCTCATTTTGTTCCATTGGACATCATCATTTCTAAAGTTTATCCAGTCCCCCCCATTACTGTGAACTGGGAGATTCATGCCCAAAAACAAGCCCTGGGGTGGGCTGATAAATTTAAGAAACACAGAATGTTTTATTTGTCCAATCTTCCTCCCCCCTCTCAGAAAAAACCCACTATTTTGGAGGTTGATTCTGATTGAATGATTTTTGTATATACAATTTATGCCAATTATCCCCCTCCTCAGTCATTTTTCTTGCTTAAATCCCACCTCAGCCTCCTTTTTTATCAAACATGTGGAACTTTTGTACTTGAAAATAGTCATATCACACACAAGAAAAAAACAGTTAAAAAAAACACCCATTGCACCTTCACTTGTGGTCCCACCCAAAAAATTTTCCCAATTCATGAGCTTCTGGTTCTTTATTGTCCAGATTGAACCCTTTAATTTAAAAAAAAAATGAAGGAAATTCATAAGTGGGAAGTTATTAAATTCACTTTTTAAAAATAAGCATATTACAATGACGGGAAAAAACATTTGAGAAAAAAACTCTTTTTGCGCCTTCACTTGTCCCACCCAAAAAAATTCCCAAAATTATGGGATTCTGGTTCTTTATTCTTCACATTGAACCCTTTATTTTAAAAAAAATCAAGCAAATTCATAAGTGGGAAGATTTTAAATGAATTTTTGAAAAAAATATGCCATTTTGGCATATTGGCCAAATTTGTGAAATTTGGCAAAAAAATAAATTTTGAAAAAATTTGTGCTTATTTACATGCCAAGTCGGGAAAAATATGGCAAAAAAAAATTAAAAAAAACCTCAAAACTGAGCCTGAGGAATTTTTTTTGAAAATTAAGGTCACTTACGTGTTTTTACCAGAAACTTACGTGTTTTTACCATAAATTGGTAAAAACACGTAAGTTTTTAGTAAAAACACGTAAGGGCTTACGTGTGTTTACCAACACCCTATTATTAATTTGTGCATTAATTATATTAATTTCATCAATTTCAGAACTTTCTGACTCTTCTGTTTCTTTTTCAGAGTAAGATTCCTCCTCTTTGTCATTGTGGTTTTCTGTTTCCACAATTTCATTAATCTTTGCCTTTTTGAGGCAATTATTGGCTAAGTGTCCAATACCTCCACATTTATTGCATTTTCTTTGCTCATTATTGTTGGATGTATTGGGCTTGAAAGCTTCTTTTGATTTATCTTTTTTGATAAATGGCTTGTTTGGACTTTTAATGTCCAATTTCTTCGAAGTTCTGCCAATTTTTGTTCTTTTCACTATGTCCTCTAGTGCATTGATATACTCTTCTGTGGAGCATGGTTCTATACACCTGCTTCTCAGGGCATGGTCTAGCTCTCCTCCACATTTCTTACATATTTTCATGTGCACCATCTTTTGTGACATTTCTGGGTACAATGCATTGAGTCTTTCAGCTTGTTTTAAGAACCAAGTTAAAGGTTTGTCTCTGTCTGGGTCAAAGAAATAATTTTCAAATGCATTCTCTATCTTGTACCTCCAGGCATCATTAGCCCACTTGGTGATTATTTCTTGTTTCCACCAAGACCAGGTATTTTTGCCATTTGTTTGTCTAATGCCTATCACAATTCTGTCTGCCAGACCTCAGCAAAGGGAACTCTTGCCAAAAAGGCTATTAAACCGGTTGAAAGACTGATTAATACTGGCAAGTTGTTGATCACATTCCACCATGTGACAGTAAATGTCACAGGGGCTCTTCTAAAATGAAGAGGCCCTCGCACTCAGTGAACAGACTTACTTATGGAGGGCTCAGAAGAAATACTCAAATGATAAGAGTAATGAAATAAGATAATAATTTCCTAGTCATAAATAATAAGAGTTAAAAGATATGAGAGCAAAACAAAAGCAATAATAAAGAGCCAACCACAAATAATCCTGTACCACTGTTTCAACCTGTTCAGAAAAGAGAAAAGGATTAATAAAGGATATGGCCACCAGGACTCTACTGAACAGGTGAGGGAAGGCAAAGACTAACTTAATATATAATAAAATAATATTTCTTAAATGAGAAATAAAATAATATTAAATAATAAATCCAATATTTTAATTAACTGGGGGAAAAACCCCCAGGAAGATGAAGAGGGACTGGTATATGTGAGAAATACCAGCCTTGGAGTTTGAGTGTTGAGATACTGGCCTGTATGCTGGAAGAAGTTGGATGTGGGATTGAATCCTGTATTGGTGAATCCAATACAGGCTATACAGTCAATACAGGTATTTGCGCCTGTATTGATGACAGGCCTGTATTTGGGTCTTTCCTGTATGAAACTGTATTGAGGTCTGAAAACGGTATTTGAAGAATGTTGGATGAAACCCCCTTGCTGATTGGGTTTTGAAGGGTATCCATGAAATAATGATTGTTGCTGATTGGGTTTTGAAGGGTATCAATGAGGTAATGATTGTTGAAGATGATAGGTAATGCCCCTGCCTCCTTGGCTGTGACATTATCCCCCTCTTGAAAGTGGTGAGCTCTGAGCACCATAAGTATAGTGAGTCTTGATGAGCTTGAAATCAATCCATACAGTTCTTTCCCCCAGTTCCTTAAATTTATCCCATTAAACTTTATTCTTCAATAAATACTCAAACAAAAATCTTCATTTAATCACTTGTAGGTATCTTCCCCTTGATCTTGATTCTGAATTCTCTCTTTTCCTTCAAAATGCCTTCATTCTTCTGAAATAATGTTCATTCTTGTCTTGAGTGTCTTCACTAAACCTTTCTTGAGTCCTCATGGCTTTTGAAAAGGGGGTGACCTGGGCTTATGTCCCAAGAACACCTGATTTCATCATAATTTTGAATCTTGAGAGTGTTGGCATGAAGTGGCCAATACTTGAGGTTTTGGACCATTTCAGAAGTCCTGGCCAAAATCCCTGATTTTGTGATTGAAGGGGTTTTTGGCCAATTTGCGCAAAGTGTGCAAATGCGCATATATGCCATAATGGCATATATTGGTGAAAGAATTGCAAAAATTTGATTAATGATTAAAAATGGCCTCATACAGTGTTCTGGCCATTTTGCACAAAATACACAAAAATGCGCAAAGTGTGCAAATGCGCATATATGCCATAATGGCATATATTGGTGAAAAAATTGAAAAAGTTGATTGATGATGGAAAAATGGCCTATAAGGTGTTCTGGCCATTTTGTGCATTTTTGCGCAAAAGGCGCAAAAATGCGCAATTATGATGAAATTGGCCAAAAAGGCCTTTTGAAGCCTTTTGACAAGATAAACAGGCCTTTTGCGCAAATTTTCCAATATGCCTAATTAAGCATATTATGATGAAAAATGATAAAACTGAGCTTTTTTGAAGTTTTGAGGTTTGATATGGCCATTTGTGCCAAAGTGCATAGATTCATGAAATTGGCCAATTGGGCCATTTGAAGCAGGGTTTTCCTTTTTGATCTTGATTTCTTCCTGAATGTCTTTCTTCTTATCTCCTCCTTGACTGGTCAATTGCCATAAATGCCTTGCTGATTGGGTTTTTGACTTTCAGTTTTGATCTTAAGGAATGAGTTTAAGGCTTACTTGAAGAAGTTTTGATGAGGGTTATCTGTAGGTGGTCTTTACCATTACTAGTGTTTTGCTCTTTGATTATTGAATGAATTGACTCCCCAAACATGATATGGGAGTGATGACTACTGCTTTTTGAAATAAGAAATAAAAATAAAAATAAAAATAAAAATAAAAGATACAAGTAAAGAAAATGAAATAAAAAATAAAATTGAAAAGAATTGAGAGAAAAAGAGAGTAAAGAAAGAAATAAGAAATGCCTGAGGGTTGTCCTTCTTGTGGTGAGCTGCTTGATTTTGGCCAAAATGTTCTGAAATATAAAATTAAGGATTTGATGCTCACAGTGTGGCCAAGGTAATGTTTTACAAGAAGTAGACCCCTCAGGGATGCATACCAGGAGATGGAACTTACTTTCATAACTTCCACTCCCAACCAAGCACCATAAATGCAAAGAAATTATGCCATAGCATGAATTGTGGTAATGAATGTCTTGAAGATAATTTATGGCATGATTAAAGAAAGAAAAGAAAATAAGAGAAAGATTTGGCCATATCTTGATGAAAGGTCCAAACTCTTGAGGGTATGATGTTGCAAGGCCTTCTGAACCTGTCCAAAGAATCTACAAGTGCTCACAAAGTGGCCAAGGTGATGCTTACAACAAATTTGGGTAGAATACCCCCTTAAAGGTGCATGCCAGGAGAGGAACTTACTTTCATAAACTCCAATCCCCACCAAGCACCATAAATCAAACTCTTGAGGCATTTGGGCCAGGCTTGTCTGGATACAAAGTGTGAAAATCCTTGACAAAGTCTGGGGAGTTGGTAAGTTTGGAAGCTGGTTCCCAAGTTGTTCTTTCTGGGTCTTCATTGAATCCTTTCCACTCCACTAAATACCATAATGAACCTCTCTTGAGTTTTGAGTCAAGAACCTGAGCCACTTCCCAATCCTCTTGCTCTTCCACTATTACTGGAGGTGGTGGAAATTGGTGTCGATTTTGGATAGTTGATTGCTTCACTGGTTCTAACAAGGACACATGGAAAACAGGGTGAACTGACTTCCATTGTTGAGGCAACTTGAGGTGATATGCATGGCTGCCAATCTTCTTGAGAACTTCAAAGGGTCCCAGCCATCTTTCTGAAAGCTTTTTTGGTGGGTCTTGTTGTCTTGATGTTCTTGGAAGCTAGCCATACTTTGTCCCCAGGTTGGAAATCAGGTGGAATTGCTCTATTTCTATCTGCATACTTCTTAAAACGCTTTTTTTCTGACTCTAATTCTTCTTTGACAACTTGCTGTACTGATTGTAGTTTTGATGATACCTTTCCAGCAGGTGTATCTTGAGAAATGTGAATTGAATCAAAGCTGGTATTTCTTACGTAAATAGTGAAAAATGGAGACTGTTTTGTTGATGAATGTTCTGCATTATTATAGGCAAATTCAGCCAGAGGGAGCCAGGTGTGCCAGTCATCTTGATGGTAACTGACATACATCCAAAGATACTTTTCTAGAATCTGATTTACCCTCTCTGTCTGTCCATCTGTTTCAGGGTGAAATGCAGTTGAAAGATCTCTTGATATCTTGAGCTGCTGACATAATTGGGTCCAGAATGATGAAACAAATAATGAACCTCTATCACTAACAGTACTAATTGGAAGACCATGTTTGGAAAAGACATGATTAATGAATATTTGAGCTAAGTCCAAAGCAGTGATTGTTGAATAAGCTGGAATAAATATTGCCATTTTTGAAAATCTGTCTACAACTACTAAAATTGAATCAAAGTTTCTTGACAAGGGCAATTGAGTGATAAAGTCCATTTATAAAGAATTCCAAGGACCAGATAGAATTTTAAGAGGCTTGAGTAATCCAAACTTCTTATGGTGGATGTTCTTGTTTCTTGAACATTGCTGACATGAGGACACATAGTCCTTGATGATTTGATTCATGCCAGCCCAATAAAAATCCCTCTTGATGAGCTTGAGGGTCTTCTCCTGGCCAGGATGTCCAGCCAACGGTGAGTCATGACGCTTTTGAATAATGTCCAATTGAATTTCATGGTTGCTTGGAATGACTACTCTATCATTGAACAATAATAATTTTTCTTGAGGTTCAAGAGAATAGTCTGGGACTGATTCTCCTCTTGCTAATTTCTTGAGGATTTCCTTATAATCTTTGTCTTGCCATACTTGTCTTTGAATTTGATCAACTACATCTGAAAAAGTATCAACTTTTATTGAAAAGAATCTTGACTCTTGAATTTCATTTTGCTTGAGAACTTGATGAAAATTTTGGGCATTCTTGCTGATGAAATCCACCCGCCTCTCTGGGTACACATTGTCCCGACGTGACAAGGCATCTGGTAGAGTGGCCAGCTTGCCTGGGCGGTAAGTGATGATAAAGTGAAATTCAGATAGAAATTCTGCCCAATGGGCTTGACGATGAGTAAGGACTTTAGAGGACATAAAATACTGAAGGGAACAATAGTCTGTCAAGACCACAAAGGACTCAGAAAGAGAAAGGAGAAAAGCTCTCCAGCTCTTGAGAGCCCAAACTATGCCAAGGAGTTCCTTGTCATGAATTTCATAGTTGAGTTCAGCTGGTAAGAGCTTGCAACTATCAAATGCAATGGGATGCTTTCCTGAGTCATTCACCTAGCTCAGTACAGCACCCAAGGCATAATCAGAAGCATCAGTCTCTACAATAGTTGGTAGAGAAGGATTAAAATGAGAGAGAATAGGAGCAGTGGTGAAAGCTTCTTTGAGTATTTGAAACTGACTAAGAGCTTCCTCATTGAAGATAAAGGGAGAATCTTTTTTAAGGAGGGAAGTGAGAGCAGAGATTTTTTTGGAATAATTTTTAATGAAACAACGATAAAAGTTGGCAAAGCCAAGAAAAGATTGGAGGGCCTTGATGTTCTTGGGCTGAGGCCAATTGAGGATTTTTTGAACTTTTGAAGAATCCATCTTGAGGCCATCACTTGAAACAGCATAGCCCAAGTATTCCACACTTGGAGGCTTTAGCAAACAAATTATTGTCTCTCAGTCTTTGTAGAACAGAGGCCAAATGTTTAACATGTTCATCCAAAGAGCTAGAGAACAACATAATATCATCTAAGTACACTACAACAAAAATATCCAGATAATCTGAAAAGATATCATTAACCAGATTTTGGAATGAAGCTGGAGCATTGGTTAAGCCGAATGGCATAACCAAATACTCATAACTACCATATTTGGTTCTAAAGGCAGTTAAATGCTCATCCCCCTCTTTAATTCTCAGGAGATTATAAGCACCACGCAGATCTATCTTGGAGAAGATAGTAGCACTGTTAAAGATGGTAAGAAGCTGATTCATTGGAGGAACAGGATACCTGTTCTTCCTAGTGACAGCATTAAGTTTGCGGTAGTCAATACACAAACGAAGCCCACCATCCTTTTTCTTAACAAAAAGGACAGGTGCTCCTGTTGAGGAGGAGCTTTGTCTGATGAAACCTTTCTCTACATTCTCAGAAATATAGGCCCACAGTGTTTCTGACTCATTCTTTGATAAAAAGTAGATAACACCAACTGGAGGTAGAAGACCCTCCAGTTTGATATGATGATCACAGGCACAGTGTGGAGGAAGTTTCTCTGCTTTCACTTTGGAGAATACATCCAAATATTTGTGATAAACAGGAGGGACTACCTTCAGCACAGTTTCAATCTCTTCTGGCTCTTCCTCCTCATCCCACTGCCCCTCCAGGGAGGCATGAAAAGATAAAGGAGGAAGGTCCATATCCCCTTGAAAGAGATGAAGTGAAGATATAGCAACATCTTCTCCAACATCTTTCATCTCTTTGAAGACTTCATCTCTTAATAGAAGTAATGACTGAGAGGGAAAAATGGAGGGGTTATGGACAGAAGGAGGAAGGGAAGGTGTCTTAAGTTCACCAACCAGAGCAACACTGTTGACAGCAGTGGATAAGTCATTACTAGTAGAAGAAATGATACCACTAGAATCCTTATGACTAGAATCATAGGTGATCAATCCATTTTTCCAATCAATAATGGGATTGAAATGGTAAAGAAAATCATAGCCCAATATTAGGTCTTCTCCCTTGGGTGAATCTATGATAAATAAATCCCATTCAAAGCTTGGGAAGGAAGGTAAATCAACAACCCACTTGGTATAATGGGTGATGAACAAGGAAGTGGATTCACTGGAATCCAGAATGAAAAGAGCAATCTTTTCAGGGAGGTCTGACATGGTCAATGAGTACTTGAGAACAAAATTCTTTGCAATAAAAGAGTTTGTAGCACCAGAATCAATGAGAATACTATAAAAAATATCAGAGATTGAAGAAAAAATAAGAAATTTTAAAGATTTCTTGACACTAGTATTCAGAGTGCACAATTGTGCTCTTGAAGGAAATAAGTGAGAACCATTGAACACATCATGATTCCCACTCAGGCTTTTCCCTGCTTGCTAGGGAAGCCTTTTGATGACCCTTTCCTATTCTCAGGCCTCTTGAAGCATTTTTCAAATGGGTGTTTACCACCACAATAATTGCACAAGCCTTCTTTAATCCTCCTCTCCTTTTCAGGACCAATTAATTTGTTGTCCTTATTGAGGAGAGCAGCATGAGGCTTGTCTTTGGACACTTGAAAATTCTTCCCCTTCTTATTCTTCCTGTGATAAGGCTTCTGTGATGATGAACTTTGAGGGGGCTTGGAGGAGTTGGATTCACTGATTGGAGGCTTCTTCTCTTGATGACTGCCCTTTTCCTTCTGCCTCTCATGGTACCTGGTATCTAATTCCAAGGTGATATCCATGAGTTCTTGAAGACTATCAAACGTTCCAGGGTGAGAAGCCAATTAGTCCAACAATCTTGATGCCAAGCCTCTTCTATACACATTAATATAGGCCCTTTCCCCCCAGTCTCCAATTCTTGACATTGAACTTCTGAAATCAGCTATGTACAAGGAAACTTGACCACTTTCTCTCATCCTCAAATTGTCCAACTCTTGTTCAGCTTTTCTGACTTCATTGGGATCACCAAACAGAGTGAATAACTGGGTTTGAAACAACTGCCAGTTATTGAGGAGATAAGAAAGGTCTTCATTAGAGATATTTGAGAGGTAAGGTTCAATCCATTTGCCAGCTCTACCAGTAAGAAAAGAAGTTGAGTAAAGCACCTTCTTCCTGTCAGAGAAGAAGTTTTCTGGGTCATTATGAAAGATTAATTGACAGGATTGAATGAATCCTCTCAATTTATGAGCTTTAGTACCATCAAAAGAATCAGGTGCCTTCATTGATGGAGTCTTGAATGCAGGGACTTTTGAAGTGTCCCTTGGGGCAACTGCTTGAGTGAGTTGTCCCATAAACTGATTCATTTGCTCTATCATCTTGAGGAAATTTGGTTCAGCTTGAGAGACAGAAGGCTGATTAGAAAGGGCTAGATTTGGAGCCTCAGGAGCTTCAGGAGCACCTGCCAAGGCAGCTGCCACTTCAGTCTCCTCAGATTCTTCCTCTTCCACAGACTCCTCCCCCTCCTCATCTTCAGCTTCCCCCAATCTACTCCTAGGCCCTTGAGAAACACCAGGATAACCACCCAATAGTCCAGAGAATGATCTTGATCTTCTAGACTTCACACCTCCTCTTCTGGAGGGTGCTGCTCCTTCCATTGGTGGTCTTCTGTCCAAATTTGCACTCAGTTGATGAACTGATGGTGTGCGGTCAAGAGGAGCCCTTGCTGTAGGAGTGAGAACAGCTTGATGTCTCTGGGATCTTGTATTCTTGGCTGGTGGGCTCTGCTGAACTGGCATCATGAAAGAAGAATGAATAAAAACTTTATGATACTTTGAATAAAGTAAGGCTTTACCAAAACAATCAAATGAGAATCTTGATGAACTTGAGAAATCAATCAATAGTCTTGAAGTGAATCAATATGAATAAATCTTGAAGAGCGAAGATGACAAAGTCAAATTCTTATGAATGATCAATTTCAATCAATAAGTCAAATCAAGTAAATCAAGTCAATTAAAAATTAAATCAATTAAGTCTTGAGGAATTCAATAAATATCTTCAAAAATCAATTCAATTTTCTTGATGAATGAAACTCAAATCAATCAATCAAATCAAATCTTGAGGATAAATCAGCTATCTTGAGGAATCAAATCAAGTCAATCAAATCAATTCAATCAAAGTCAATTCAAAATCTTGAGGTGAAATCAATGTCTTGAGTAATCAATCAATGAGCTTGAGAAATTTCAAAACCAAAATCACTGAATACCTGAAATCAATAAAATCCCTGAATGATGAATCAATTAACCCAAATAATTCCACTGAAATAACCTGATATAAACCTGAATTCAGACAAAAAAAGAAATGAGAATGATAAAGAATAAAGTGAAATGGTCAGCAGAATTTTGAAATGAGAAAGAGAATCAATTTTCATTTGTATAAAATGAATGAGATGAAAATTGATGAGATAATGAAATCATAATAATCATAAAAATCATAAAATCATGGAGAGATCATAATTGAAGAATGAGAGAAATGAATAAAATGAATGAAAGAAAAAGAAGCAATTATGAGTTAATTAAAATAATGTCACAGGGGCTTTTCTAAAATGAAGAGGGCCTGGCACTCAGTGAACAGACTTTCTTATGGAGGGCTCGGAAGAAATACTCAAATGATAAGAGTAATGAAATAAGATAATAATTTCCTAGTCATAAATAATAAGAGTTAAAAGATATGAGAGCAAAACAAAAGCAATAATAAAGAGCCAACCACAAATAATCCTGTACCACTGTTTCAACCTGTTCAGAAAAGAGAAAAGGATTAATAAAGGATATGGCCACCAGGACTCTACTGAACAGGTGAGGGAAGGCAAAGACTAACTTAATATATAATAAAATAATATTTCTTAAATGAGAAATAAAATAATATTAAATAATAAATCCAATATTTTAATCAACTGGGGGAAAAACCCCCAGGCAGATGAAGAGGGGCTGGTATATGTGAGAAATACCAGCCTTGGAGTTTGAGTGTTGAGATACTGGCCTGTATGCTGGAAGAAGTTGGATGTGGGATTGAATCCTGTATTGGTGAATCCAATACAGGTTATACAGTCAATACAGGTATTTGCGCCTGTATTGATGACAGGCCTGTATTTGGTGAATCCTGTATTTGGGTCTTTCCTGTATGAAACTGTATTGAGGTCTGAAAACTGTATTTGGAGAATGTAGAATGAAACCCCCTTGCTGATTAGGTTTTGAAGGGTATCCATGAAATAATGATTGTTGCTGATTGGGTTTTGAAGGGTATCAATGAGGTAATGATTGTTGAAGATGATAGGTAATGACCCTGCCTCCTTGGCTGTGACAATGCCATAATACCATCTTTTTGCAGATTTTTCAAACAGTGAATGTAATCTTGCAGTAATTAATTTATCTGGTATGGCATAATCTTCTTGTAGCATGTCAATTTTCTTGATAAATGACATGTGGTCATATTCACCCTTCCTGTGAATGTTGGCCATTCTTTTAATTGAGGTGCTTCCTGCATTAAGACATGGTTATTTTCTTGGTTACTTAAGTCTGTTGAGTGGATTTGTTAATTCCTCTTTTGGCTTAACAGGGATTCTTATGTGATAAAATGGGGTTGATAACTTTGGCATATTTGAGTTAGCCTCATTAATTTTATCCATTTTTTCAGTAATAAGCCTTATTTCACTTTGAATGTCATCTTTCAGATGCATTCTTGCTTCATCACTCTTTTCCACATGGTCAAAAAGTAATTTTTGGTGTGATGAAGTCTTTTCTTCAAATTTTTCTACAGAAATACTTAGTTTGTTTAATTTTTCTGTAAGATTGTCAATACTCATGTCATAATTGATTGCCAAATTCTTATCTTTGATATCTTCTATGTATTTATACAATTCTTGTTATCCTTGTATTAATTTTTGAGTGTTATCAATGAAAATCTTTGGTTTATTATTTTCAACAATAAACTTAATGTTGTCAATTTCTTTTTTATTTTGTACGTCAATTTTTGTTAAAGAAGATAGGTTATTGTTTATTTCTTGTAATGATGATAAACTGTTTTTAATTTTCTTTTAGAGGTAATATACTATTTTTAATTTCTGTTAAAGTATTTACAACATCTTTGGACAAGGTTATTTCTTTGGGAAATGAGGTTGTCTCATTCTTTGTTCTTCTTTGTCCTTGAATTCCATCAAGGTTCTGGCCATGTTGAATACATTGTCCATGGCATCCTTTTGGATTTTTGGAATCCTGTAGCTTGGGGAATATGGTTTTCCCCATTTCTTTTTCTTGTTCTTCTTCCCTTCTTGGGGAAGTGGGTTGGCTTGGGGCTTGTTGGTCGAAGCTACTGGGGCTTTTTCCTTGGTTTCCTCCTTCTTTTTGGCATTGTACTCCTTGATCTTTTTGATTTGATGTTTGGATGATAGTGGATTCCATCCATTGCAGTATCTCACTATTTCCTCCTCTTTGAGGAACTTTTTCAGGATTTGCCAGGAGATCATCACTCCTTGGTGTATTTGGGGAAACATTACCCAGTCCTTGTCTTTCCACACTGTGTAGTACTGTTTGTACTGGCTCATGTAAATGTCTATTTGAGCTCTCTGAATGTGATTTGTACCTATTTGAGTCACTCATACTTAGTTCTAACTTGTGTTCAGATATCATGGGCATTTATGGGACTTGCCTTTGGGATAAGGCACTTCCTTGTGTGGATTCTGTTCCGCTGGGGATATTGCCCTTCTTTTTCCCTTTTGAGGAATCAATTCTACCTCTGAGTCCAGCTCCATCTGATTGGATGCAGTATTGGGAGCCTCTTCTGGTAGTCATATTTTAAGAAAAATAAGAAATAAGAGGATTTGAGAACAGGAATTCTTCTTATGGCAATTTATCAATGAAGTACTCACCTTCAGGGTCCTGGAAAGTCTAATTTCTTAGTGATTATTGGTATTGGAAAGCTTTGACAAGTTTCTTCCACCAATCTTTCAACAGTGGTTTTGTTGTCCTCTGTTGGATTGTCTTCAAACACTAAAAAAGACAAATAAATATAAGTCTTTTATATAAAAAGTGTTATTTTTGGTACGATATGGCAAGTTTCCATGTAAAAATTGCTTTTATATCTTAAAAAATGAAAATAAATAAAGAAATGAAATTAAAATGAATAAAAAATAACTTTTTTCTTATTGATTTTTATTTATAATTTTTTTTGTTTTTTATATTTTTATTTTTAAAGAATAAAATAAAGAAATGAATATGATTCTTTTATAAAATTAATTTATAACATCAAATTGTTTTTAATTTATAAAATATCTTTTTTAATTACTATATTCACTCAAAGAAAGTTCTTGTAAGTCTAAGGATGTGAAAAACCTCATGTAAGACAGTACAATTGCTTCCCAAATGCCTCAATAGTATTTAAAATCAATAAATATAAAATTATGATATAATTTTATGATTATAATTGTAATTTATTATTGGATAAACCCAATTAGAACCTTTTTAAAGGTCTTTTACAGTAAATATCACAGCCAGGCCCCCAAATGTAAGGTTTGACTATGAAACAATAAGTAAACATTACTAATATTTTACTTATTCTACTATTAATGTCCTTATAAATGCAATAAATAAGATGAAATAATTATAATAATAAAGAGTTATTATAATTATGGCGTAACATAATTATATTATTAAATAAATATAATAATATAATAAATAAATATATTAATATAAGATAATTAATATATTCAAAAGCACTTTATTATTGTTACCAACGAATAATAAAGGCGTAAAAAATTGTTTTTTATTAATAAAAAACAATTAATAACAATAATATTACCAATATTAAAGCTATAAATTAATATAAATACTATTTATATTAATTGTAGAATTATTAAAGTAATAATAGAGAAAAATTATTATAATAAGAGAAATAACCTACTTTTAATGCTTAATATAATTATTTTGGCTAGTTCCACGCCTAAGAATGTAAATACAACTTATTTAAATTGTAGTTACAATAGAAATTAAGAGAAACCACAATTTTTCTTGATTTTATGTGGAATAGAGGTTTTTAAGAGAAATTTAAACAAAACAATTAAATAATTGCAATAATCACGTTAAAAGATGATGATTTTAATAATATTACCTTTTTTCTTTAATAATATAAAAGTCTTATATATAAAGAATAAAGAAATTACCTTTTTATTTAATGATTTAATGTTTTGTAAGCATCTGAGGGGAAAACAGAGTAAAAAGAGCTCTATTTATAGTAAATACCTCCCTCCTAGAGTCTAACTGGCTTCTAGTAGACGTTTACTGATTCTTTCTACTAGAATTGATCAATATTTTAAGGTTTGGTGATGATTACATCATGATCAAGCCATCTTACCTCATAATTACGCCATTATTTAGAGTTATCACTATAAGTGTAAGTTTGATGACATCATAGGCTTGGCAGAAGCCTAAACTTAGTGGATTTTATTATTTTTAATCATATCCTAATAGTATTCACCAGCTTTATCACTTATATTACTGTTAAACGTAAAATAAGATTACAGGGAGTGATCTTAAATGATCAAATTTAAGCTTAAACTTTGATCATTAATAACTTTTAAGTTATAAACGCTACAGCTATTCTGAGAGTGGATTCTGATAGCTTGGCATTTCCTCTTTAAACTTCCAAGAGAATTTCATTACATAATCAAAACTGTATTTTTGATGATTTTTCTTGTAACTCCTCTTTTCTGTTGAAATTTAATATTTTAAACTTCAAACAATGATTTCAAGGGCTTATACCTTGAATATTGTAATAGGAAGTACATCATTCTTCACAAATGAACTAGTAGAATTCAACTGTCTACCTTTTTTAAGTTTGGACCACTTTCACAACAAGGTGGTCAACAGCTCTATTGATATTAATCAATAATACCTTGTAGGTTTTAACCTTGTTTATAACTTGTAAAATAAATTTCATTTCTGTATTTCTACAGTAATTACGTGGTGACTTTATCTTTGTTTCATCACTATATCATGTATATTTCAAAAGATATTAGCTAAAATCCTTGAATATATGTGTTGACAAAAAAAGTGCATCTATTCAGCTTAATTCCTTAAGTATTGACTTTGGATATTAGCTTCTTAATTGTTTTATGTGTGCATTTTTATGTAGAATCCAATTGTAAAACATTTTTTACATTTTTTTTCATTATTATCTGAAATAATTAAGGATTCATGTTTTTATAAGTTATTATTACTTATAACTCATTAAATATTGACTTTACAGATATGCCATAAAAATGGTATATGTGTATTTTACCATTATCAATCCAATGGTATAGCTTATTTCACATGTTTATTCATTGGCCTTTAAGTTAAACCAATTTTTATGCCTATTTATGGCATGTTTGTAGTTTTAAGGTAATTATTGCTAATTTATAATTATTTTAAATATTTCTTGTGACCTTTTTGGGTATGTGGTCATATCTCAACGTTTCACATAATCTGTACATATTTTCTTCCCAAGTTTTACAACAGACAATAATGTCATCAATTTAAATGATTAACCATCCTTCTTGAAGTTCTTCAGGGATGATTTCATTCATCATTCTTTGGAAGTGTGAAGGTGCATTCTTGATACCAAAAGGCATCCTCAAATATTCATATACTCCACAATGAACAATAACTCCCAATTATTTTCTTTCCCTTTGTTTCACTACATTCTGATGAAATCTTTTAAGTACATCCATAGTGGTTATATACACTTCTTGAGATATTTGTGTAAATGCAATTTGGATTTTTGGTATTGGGTACCTGTCTGCAACAGTGTAAGTGTTCAGAGCTCCAAAGTCCCCAACCATTCTAGATTTTCCATTATACCATTCCACTATGACTGGTGTAGTTATTTCAACTTCCTCATTATGGCCAACCTTTCTTATTAAACCAGAGGCTAGAAGGTCTTTAATATTAATTTCCAGAGCTTCTCTTGATTTAGGACTTGCTGGATATGCAGGTCTTCTTACAAGTGGTGGATAAGGTCTCTCAATATTAAGGATGATGTCAACCTCATTACCAATAATTGCCCCCAAAGGTTCTTTGTATGATGAAAATGCTTCTCCATGGTCATATAAAAGGGCAGAGAGTTCATTTTCCTGACTATCAGTCAGATGAAGGCTTATTTCAGCTGCATTCAACTGTTCAGATTTGAATATTTCCAACTCTAAGGTGACTGGTGCTGCTTTAATTACTTTAATTTTTCTTTGAAATAGTAAAAAGGCAAATTTTTGATGCTTATTGTCTCCAATAGTAAATTATCTGTCCTTGTTTTTATGTAAGTCTATTCCATACATGATCAAATAGTCATTTCCCAATATAATATGGGTATTAGAGCAATTTTCCATAACAACAAATTCAACAGTTATTCTCAAGTTTCCATTAATATGTGGAAATATGACATTGGTCCAAAGATTTCTGATGCTCTCATTGGATTACTTGCACTATTGAATTTTATGCCATCAATTGGTAGCAATTGGTCTTCAAAATTTGGTACACAAGTCTTAAGAAAATATTTGCCAACACAAGAGCAGAAGGCTCCTGGGTTTGTTGTCAATTACCACTTCTGTTATACAGGAGTTACCAGCTGTATAACCTTTTCCCCTGTTTGGTTTGGTTTTCATAAGTTGTGCATCTTAAATTTTTGACAAATCATGTTGCCCATTGCTTAATTGTGGCAAGTGGGAATAAGATTCCATTATGTCAAAAGTGGCATTTATATTTTGTATATCTTTCGAAGATTCAGAAAATATTGATGCCTTGTCATCTGAATTTTCTTCAATCATATTGTCATCTTTTTCAACATCAGGTTTTTTTTCAATGTCAATTTCATTGATCTTTCCCCTCTTTGGACATGTATTGGCTAAGTGGGTCGTGCTTTGGCAAATATGGAACTTTCTGATTATATCTGCAAATTTATATTTAACATTACTAGAATTTTCTTTGGGGTTTTTGTCCACAGAATCTTTCCAAGGTGTATTAAACCTTGTTTTGAGATTCACCCTACTAGAGCCAATTTTGGTTCTTGTGGTTACTTCTTCTAGTATATTGATAATATCCTCTGCTGAAGATTGTTCAGTAGTCCTGCTTTTGATAGCATTCTCTAAGTCACCTCCACATTGTCTCAGAATTTTTCTGTGGATCATAAATTCTGACAGGTCAGGATACGATGCTGTTAATCTGTATTTTTTTTGGCAAAACCATGGTAAAGCCTTATCTTTATCAGAATTAAATTTGGCAGAGTCAAAGGCTGTTTCTGCTTTAAATCTCCAAGCATCATTGTCCCATTTGTTGATAATTTGGGTTTTCCACCAATTCCAACTTTGTGGTCCATGTGCTTGTCTTAATTTGATATACCATCTGTGAGCTGATCTGGTAAACAAGGTGTTAAACCTTGCTGTTACCAATCTGTCTGGTAATTCAAAATCTGCTTTAATCATGTCAATACCTCTGATGAATTTCATATGGTCATATTCTCCTTCACCACTGAAGTGAGGCCATTCTTGAAGTTTTGGTACTTCTTTCAGGAGTGCTTGTCCCATTGATGGTTCCACATTATGAAAAGAAGTGGAAAATTCATTTTTTAACTGTGAGTTCTCAGCCTCCAATACTTGTGTATTTGGGATTCTTGTGCCCTCATTCTGATTCAAAGGTGTAGACATTCTTGGTAAGCTGTGAAGTAATTGTTAAATATCATTCATTTTACTATTGTTACACCTTTGGGAATTTCTGAATTAATGTTGTAAAATTTGTATTGAATTCATTACATTGTTTTTATGATTATCTTCTGTTTGTGTTAATTATTGCCATAGTTCTGTTTGTCTAGTAGCATCAGAAGTGATCTGATTCAATTCATTGTTAATTTTGATATGTCCTCTTGTGAGGTGTTAAAGCACTTCTTCAAGGCAGTTGTATATGTCTTTACTTCAGTGAATCATTTGTAAATATTCTCAAGAACACTTTTATTCTCTTCTTTTATAGTACTTATGGCTTCTTTTATTCTTGTTTCAACTATGTCATCAATATTGAATTTAGAATATTTGTCTGTTAATTCTTTGATAATGGTATATTTTTCATTTCATTTATTTCCAAATGAATTGTCATTATTGGAAATCTTAATTGTTCTTGAAACTTTTTCAAAACGCACAAGTGTCTCATTTATTTGGCTCAGACTTAAGTTGTTTGTTTTAAGATTGTTACAAATGGATGAATTTTTATTGCAAACATGAGTTTTTACATCATTTATAGCTTCATAAAATTCTGGGATAGAATCAAAGATATCAGAAAAAATCTCTTATATTGTAATCTGGCTTCCTCCTCTTTCTGTAGTTCCATCATGGTTCTGGTCATCTGAAATACATTTTCCATGGCATCCTTCTGAATCTTTGGAATTCTGTAGCCCTGGCTGTAGGGCTTTGTGGCTGGTGCCTTGGCTTTGCGCTTGTTTTGGGCTTGTGGCTGCTTTTTCACGTTGGAATTGCTGCTGCTGGCTATTGGGACTTTTTTGGCACTTGCTTGGCTGGTGGAGTGGTGTTTTTCCTCCATTCTGCTGTTCAAAGCATCATGTTCTTCTTTTTGATCAATGGATGCCATCCATTGAGTAACTTGCAAGTGTTGGGATGGCCCAGGAATTTTCTCACAGTCAGGTAACAATTATTGAAATTTTTCCACAGATCTGCAAGGATCTGGTATGCTTTGTTCTGAAATGCATTGTTGTAAGCCTTCTGGCTGGCTTTGTAAATGTCCACTGAGGATCCTTGTGGTGGTGTCAGCTCTTTTTGAAGGTAAAATAGTGTCATTAGCTTCAGAATTGGACAATTTATTGTTGTGGAAGTCTTTTACTGACCCTTGTCCTTCTGTATCTGATTGGCTTCTGCCATATTCACGTCTATGACCTTTTTGGGAGCTTCTTGAGGGGTTATAGCTGGCTGTCACAACCACGAGTTTGACCCTCCTCCTTGATGGTTGCGGCAATCCAACCTGGAGCCAAGTTGGGGCCAATTGGCCACGTCATATCATCTATGGCCCATTGGCCCCTTTTTGGGTGTTCAATGGCTCTTACGCCACAACCCATCCCAACAGCCATTTATGGCCTCAGGCCATATCCTGCTGTCATTGGCCCTCTTGGCCAATTCACACCTCACCAACCCCCAGGCCTTCATCATTGATTTTGGGCCTGGGGGGTCCCTTTTGTCTTCTAGGGGTCTCCAGGCCCCCTAGCCACCACCAGTGGATCCAGGCCCCCCCTTTTCATTAGGGGGTCTTGGGCCATTTAGGCCCCTTTTGGCCTAATCCAATGAGGCCAAAGGGGGCAACCACCTAGCCCCCAAGGCCAGGTGGGTCCCAAACCACATCTGGGCCCACCTGAGCCAAAATTGGCCATATTTCCCTTGGACCCAAAATTGGCCAAAACTGCCTTGGACACCTTTTTGGCCATAAATCACGTAGGACTCATTTTTGGCCATGGACCACTATGGACCAATATCCCTGTCATGGCCTCTGGCAACCACCAGGGGCCACCAAATCAGTTCATCAAGCTTTTCCCTTAGCTTAAGGAAGATTCTTCCATTCCTCCATGCACCCCGTACTCAAGGTTGCAGGATTGGTGCATATATGGTGTTATATACCATTATGCACCATTTTTGCTCAGCAATTCAATGGTGACATTTTCAGGACTCAATTCTACCTTCTCAAATTAAGGCACCAAAATCCAACACCCATTTTGAAGGAGGACTTTTGGACTCATCAGTTTGGTAATCCATGGCGGCAAGCAGAAGACCATTCAAGGACTCCAACCACCTGGCTATGCAGGAGTTGGGTTGGTACTCTCATTCAGGATTCTTCCAAGGTTCATTATCAGAGGTATTCCATCATTTCAATCAGCTGTCAAGGCATCAAGTATTTCAATACTCCTTGGACAACCAATCGGTTCATACAGGCGGCAATCAATCAACCTGTATGTACTTGGCCCAATTGGGCCAATTCATATTCCACTGTGGGAATTCAATCACACAGCTCAAATTTAAGATGGCCAGAGCTGTATTGGCCCGATTCGGACAATACAGCCGGTGATCCACCTTCAGGATCAATCTTTCAGTTTTTCACATATACTGGCCACCTTTTCAGCACCTGGGGACTTTTTCCCCAGTTAATTAATATATTGGATTTATTTTTATCCTTATTTTCTTTTACATTATTAAAGTTAATACTGATAATCTTAAGTCAGTCATTAGCACCTTTTTCTCTTTCTTTCTTCGCCTGTCAGTGGATATTGGTGGTCATATCCTTTACTAATTCCATTGTTCTTTCTGGCAGGTTGAAACAGTGAATTGAGGATTCACTTGGTTGGCTTCTTGGCTTTTGGCTTCCTTTTATTTTGGCCTCTGGCTTCATTCTTCTCATTCTTTCTTATCTTTGGCATATTTGTCCTTTCTCTTATTCCTGCTTAAGAAATATATTGCATAGTATTTCTTATCATCTTTCGGAGCCCTCCAAGTGAGTTCTTGATTCCTGAGTGCCAGGCCCTCTTTCTTCCATAAGAGCCCCTGTGACACTGGCTCCTGATCTGGTTGAAGGCATATTTTATGATTAAAAAGCTTAAAGTAGTAATTTTTCCTCAAAAAACTTACTATTTGCCAAATTCTTTGATTTCTGGAGGGTATTAATTATATCCAAGTTAATTAATTCAGAACAAACTGGTTCAGGTTGATTATTCTGAGTTATAATAACTGTAATATTATGGTCAGAATTCACAGTTCTTGCAGGAACAATGCTTGTTACTGTTGAGGCAGTTTCAATATTTTCTTGTCTTACCATGTTTTCAGACACTAAAACTAATGGAAACGACAATTGATTGAGTAAAAAAGGATTTTTTCAAGAGAGAAATGAAAAAATAAAGCCTCACTTATAACATGCAAAAAGTTAATTTTTATGGATTTTTTAAATTATAATCTTTTTTTATATGTTGTTAGATTTTTAAATATAGAAAAACAGATTCAAAAAGAGTAAAAAATTATGTCACAGGTAAAATTTCACGGCTGGGCACCCAAATGTAAGGTGTGCATATGAAACTTTGATTAAAATCAAGTACTTTTCCTGTCCTCAAAATTTGTATGAGGTAAAATTGGATTGAAAATAGTATTAAATAGTATTTTCAGGAGAAAACACACCAATTTTACTGTTTTTAACTTTATAGGTATAGAAAAATGATATTATAAATATTTTTTGTTTTACCAACAATAAAAAGTTATCCAAAAATACTCTACAGGAGATATTTAAGGCTACAAAAGAAATTTCTTCAAGAGCAATTTCAATTGGAATTAATCAAGCAAAGAACTTCAAAAAATTAATTAAAGAAAAAACTCTTTAGAAAGATATTTAAAGATAAAACATGCTCAAAAGTGACCAGAGTGAATTTGGAAACAAAGTGACAAAGTTAACAGTGATGAAAGATGCTTTAATTCACTTTTGGGGTGGTTCAGGGGTAAAAATGATTATAAGAGTTACAAAAAATAATTAGAATGATTTTTTCACATGGTTAAAAGGTTTAAAATGACTTTAAAAGGGTTGTTGGAGTATTTTATTGATTGGTTTAACGGTGTTTAAATTAATTATAAAAGGAAAAGATTCTAACATGAAGAGAAAAGTGGGGCAAAGAAGACATTCTTTTATAGCCATCAATTTTCTTACTCCAAAAGTAGAATTTACTCTTGTCAGTAGTTACAAACAGTTTCACAATAGAAAAGCCAATTACAGCATCATTGAACCCTGGTTCAGACTAAAAAGGGCTGCTTTTAGCCATTTTAGACCCTTAAATCAGCCATTACTATAGCAATACCAGGCCTAGAGCCTTCAAAACACGTCAGAATGTGTGTCAGAGGCGTAGAAACCAGTTAAAACTTTTTTTATTATGATTGTTTTATCTTAAGGGTAGTTTTACCCTCTTGGCAACAGCTAAAACTACCCCAGTTGGTATCAAAACCTCATCATCAATTGAGTCCACAGACTCTGTAACTCAATTCCAGGCCAAAAGTGATGAACTTTTGCGTGAATTTTGACATCTCAAGCCTTTCAGAAAGGATTTTGGGGGTCTAGCTCCCCCTTAGAGCTGAAGTTCCTTTTCCCCCCCAAATTTAATCTTTCCAATTTATTTTTCTTTTAATTCCTCATCATGTATTATACTTATAATTTACAGATGTAATTCAATTGAATTGTACAGTACAATACAGTAGTAATTGACACCTCATATGTAAATCAAAGTTCGCTTATGTAATACACGCGCACATTTTGACATTTCAATTGAATTCAATTGAAAATACTTCAATTCCTCATAACTTCTAAACTAAACACAACACCTCAATTTTAACACAAAAATTGATGGTTAACACCACATGTGGTGTGAATTAAATTAAAGCTTTGAGGATTTTCAACTTTTGTATTGAAAATACTAATAACTTAATTTAAGCTTATTTAGAGTTGAGTTACAAGAATTTCACTCAGAGGTGACCCCACCTGATTTTTTATGAGGAATCCAATGGTGAAATAATTTTTATATGTTCATTTATTGGATAAAAAGTTATAATAATTTTTATTTAACTTTTTTCCAAATTTATTTATTTTTTCACAATTTTGTTAAAATTTCATTTTTACTTAATTTTTTCAAGTATAAATGTAATTTTATACTTACATAATTTAATGTATTTTTATTTTTAAATTGTAATTAATTTTTTATTTTTAATATAATTTTATATTTATATTTTGATTTTTATTTTAATAATATAAATACATTTATTTTATCTAAATTAATATGTTATTTTTGTATTTGTGGTCTTTTGGGTATATGAAATTACCTCTAAGGCTCACAATTCTCTATCTTGTACCTCCAGGCATCATTAGCTCACTTGGTGATTATTTCCTGTTTCCACCAAGACCAGGTATTTTTTCCATTTGTTTGTCTTTTGCCATAATACCATCTTTTTGCAGATTTTTCAAACAGTGAATGTAATCTTGCAGTGACTAATTCATCTGGCATGGCATAATCTTCTTGTAGCATGTCAATTTTCTTGATAAATGACATGTGGTCATATTCACCCTTCCTGTGAATGTTGGCCATTCTTTTAATTGAGGTTCTTCCTTCATTAAGACCTGGTTATTGTCTTGGTGACTTAAGTCTGTTATGAATGGATTTGTTAATTCCTCTTTTGGTTTAACAGGGATTCTTATGTGATAAAATGGGGTTGATAACTTTGGAATATTTGAGTTAGCCTCATTAATTTTATCCATTTTTTCAGTAATAAGGCTTATTTCACTTTGAATGTCATCTTTCAGATGCATTGTTGCTTCATCACTCTTTTCCACATGGTCCAAAAGTAATTTTTGGTGTGATGAAGTCTTTTCTTCAAATCTTTCTACAGAAATACTTAGTTTGTTTAATTTTTCTGTAAGATTGTCAATACTAATCTCATAATTGATTGTCAAATCTTTATCTTTGATATCTTTTATGTATTTATACAATTCTTGTTGTCCTTGTATTAATTTTTGAGTGTTATCAATTAAAATCTTTGGTTTATTATTTTCAACAATATACTTAATGTTGTCAATTTCTTTTTTATTTTGTACATCAATTTTTGTTAAAGAAGATAAGTTATTGTTTATTTCTTGAAATGATAATAAACTGTTTTTAATTTTCTTTTAAAGGTAATATACTATTTTTAATTTCTGTTAAAGTATTTACAACATCTTTGGACAAGGTTATTTCTTTGGGAAATGAGGTTGTCTCATTCTTTGTTCTTCTTTGTCCTTGAATTCCATCAAGGTTCTGGCCATGTTGAATACATTGTCCATGGAATCCTTTTGGATTTTTGGAATCCTGTATCTTGGGGAATATGGTTTTCTCCAATTCTTTTTCTTGTTCTTCTTCCCTTCTTGGGGAAATGGGTTGGCTTGGGGCTTGCTGGTAGAAGCTACTGGGGCTTTTTCCTTGGTTTCCTCGTTCTTTTTGGCATGGCACTCCTTGATCTTTTTGATTTGAGGTTTGGATGATAGTGGATTCCATCCATTGGAGTATCTCACTATTTCCTCCTCTTTGAGGAACTTTTTCAGGATGTGCCAGGAGATCATCACTCCTTGGTGTATTTGGGGAAACATTTCCCAGTCCTTGTCTTTGTACACTGTGTAGTACTGTTTGTACTGGCTCATTTAAATGTCTATTTGAGCTCTCTGAATGTGATTTTTACCTGTTTGAGTCACTCATACTTAGTTCTAACTCTGGTTCAGATATCATGGGCATTTCTGGGGCTTTCCTTTGGGATAAGGCACTTCCTTGTGTGGATTCTGTTCCACTGGGGATATTTCCCTTCTTTTTCCCTTTTCAGGAATCAATTCTACCTCTGAGTCCAGCTCCATCTGATTGGATGGAGTATTGGGAGCCTCTTCTGGTAGTCATATTTTAAGAAAAATAAGAAATAAGAGGATTTCAGAACAGGAATTCTTCTTATGGAAATTTATCAATGAGGTACTCACCTTCAGGGTCCTGAATGGCAGGTCCTGGAAAGTCTAATTTCTTAGATTTCTTTTTTGTTAGTGATTATTGGTGTTGGAAAGCTTTGACAAGTTTCTTCCACCAATTTTTTAACAGTGGTTTGGTTGTCCTCTGTTGGATTGTCTTCAAACACTAAAAAAGACAAATAAATATATGTCTTTTATATAAAAAGTGTTATTTTTGGTAAGATATGGCAATTTTCCACGTAAAAATTGCTTTTATATCTTAAAAAATGAAAATAAATAAAGAAATGAAATTAAAATGAATAAAAAATAACTTTTTTCTTATTGATTTTTATTTAAAAATTTTTTTGTTTTTTATATTTTTATTTTTAAAGAATAAAATAAAAAAATGAATATGATTCTTTTATAAAATTAATTTATAACATAAAATTGTTTTTAATTTATAAAGTATCTTTTTTAATTACTGTATTCACTCAAAGAAAGTTCTTGTAAGTCTAAGGATGTGAAAAACCTCATGTAAGACAGTACAATTGTTTCCCAAATGCCTCAATAGTATTTAAAATCAATAAATATAAAATTATTATATAATTTTATGATTATAATTGTAATTTATTATTGGATAAACCCAATTAGAATCTTTTTAAAGGTCTTTTACAGTAAATATCACGGCCAGGCCCCCAAATGTAAGGTTTGATTATGAAACAATAAGTGAACATTACTAATATTTTACTTATTGTACTATGAATGTCCTTATAAATGCAATAAATAAGATGAAAATAATTATAATAATAAAGAGTTATTATAATTATGGCGTAACATAATTATATTATCAAATAAATATAATAATATAATAGATAATTTATTAATATAAGATAATTAATATATTCAAAAGCACTTTATTATTGTTACCAACAAATAATAAAGGCATAAAAAATTGTTTTTTATTAATAAAAAACAATTAATAACAATAATATTACTAATACTAAAGCTATAAATTAATATAAATACTATTTGTATTAATTGTAGAATTATTAAAGTAATAATAGAGAAAAATTATTATAATAAGAGAAATAACCTACTTTTAATGCTTAAGATAATTATTTTGGATAGTTTTACGCCTAAGAATGTAAATACAACTTATTTAAATTGTAGTTACAATAGAAATTAAGAGAAACCACAATTTTTCTTGATTTTATGTGGAATAGAGGTTTTTAAGAGAAATTTAAACAAAACAATTCAATAATTGCAATAATCACGTCAAAAGACAATGATTATAGTAATAGTAACTTTTTTCTTTAATAATATGAAAGTTTTATATATAAAGAATAAAGAAATTACCTTTTTACTTAATGATTTAATGTTTTGTAAGCTTCTGAGGGGAAACCAGAGTAAAAAGAGCTCTATTTATAGTAAATACCTCCCTCCTAGAGTCCAGAAAGCTTCTAGTAGACGTTTACTGATTATTTCTACTAGAATTGATCAATATTTTAAGGTTTTGTGATGATCAAATCATGATCAAACCATCTTACCTCATAATTACACCATTATTTAGAGTTATCACTATAACTGTAGGTTTGATGACATCATAGGCTTGGCAGAAGCCTGAACTTAGTGGATTTTATTATTTTTAATCATATCCTAATAGTATTCACCAGCTTTATCACTTATATTACTGTTAAATGTAAAATAAGATTACAGTGAGTGATCTTAAATGATCAAATTTAATCTTAAAATTTGATCATTAATAACTTTCAAGTTATACACGCTACAGCTATTCTGAGAGTGGATTCTGATAGCTTGGAATTTCCTCTTTAAACTTCCAAGAGAATTTTATTACATCATCAAAACTGTATTTTTGATGATTTTTCTAATAACTCCTCTTTTCTGTTGAAATTTAATATTTTAAACTTCAAACAATGATTTCAAGGGCTTATACTTTGAATATTGTAATGAGAAGTACATCATTCTTCACAAATGAACCAGTAGAATCCAACTGTCTACTTTTTTTAAGTTTGGACCACTTTCACAACAAAGTGGTCAACAGCTTTATTGATATTAATCAATAATCCCTTGCAGGTTTTAACCTTGTTTATAACTTGTGAAATAAATTTCATTTCTGTATTTCTACAACAATTAGGTGGTGACTTTATCTTTGGTTCATCACTCTATCATGTATATTTCAAAAGATATTAGCTAAAGTCCTTGAATATATGTGTTGACAAAAAAAGTGCATCTATTCAGCTTAATTCCTTAAGTATTGACTTTGGATATTAGCTTCTTAATTGTTTTATGTGTGGATTTTTATGTAGAATCCAATTGGTAAATTTCTTTCACATGTCTTTTCATTAGTATTTGAAATAATTAAGTATTTATGTTTTTTTAAGTTATTATTACTTATAACTCATTAAATGTTGACTTTACAGATATGCCATAAAAATGGTATATGTGTATTTTACCATTAGTAATCTAATGGTATAACTTATTTTACATGTTTATACATTGGCTTTAAAGTTAAACCAAGTTTTATGCCTATTTATGGCATTTTTGTAGTTTCAAGGTAATTATTGCTAATGTATAATTATTTTAAATATTTATTGTGACCTTTTTGGGTATGTGGTCATATCTCAAAGTTTCACATAATCTGTACATATTTTCTTCTCAAGTTTTTGGAACAGACAATAATGTCATCAATTTATATGATTAACCATCCTTCTGGAAGTTCTTCAGGGATGATTTCATTCATCATTCTTTGGAAATGTGAAGGTGCATTCTTGATACCAAAAGGCATCCTCAAATATTCATATACTCCACAATGAACAATAACTCCCAATTATTTTCTTTCCCTTTGTTTCACTACATTCTGATTAAATCTTTTAAGTGCATCCATAGTGGTTATATACACTTCTTGAGATATTTGTGTAAATGCAATTTGGATTTTTGGTATTGGGTACCTGTCTACAACAGTGTAAGTGTTCAGAGCTCTAAAGTCCCCAACCATTCTAGATTTTCCATTATACCATGCCACTATGACTGGTGTAGTTATTTCAACTTCCTCATTATGGCCAACCTTTCTTATTAAACCAAGGTCTAGAAGGTCTTTAATATTAATTTCCAGAGCTTCTCTTGATTTAGGACTTGCTGAATATGCAGGTCTTCTTACACGTGGTGGATAAGGTCTCTCAATATTAAGGATGATGTCAACCTCCTTACCAATAATTGCCCCCAAAGGTTCTTTGTATGATGAAAATGCTTCTCCATGGTCATATAAAAGGGCAAAGAGTTCATTTTCCTGACTATCAGTCAGATGAAGGCTTATTTCAGCTGCATTAAACTGTTCAGATTTGAATCTTTCCAACTCTAAGGTGACTGGTGCTGCTTTAATTACTTTAATTTGTCTTTCAAATAGTAAAAAGGCAAATTTTTGATGCTTATTGTCTCCAATAGTAAATTATCTGTCCTTGTTTTTATGTAAGTCTATTCCATACATGATCAAATAGTCATTTCCCAATATAATATGGGTATTAGAGCAATTTTCCATAACAACAAATTCAACGGTTATTCTCAAGTTTCCATTAATATGTGGAAATATGAAATTGGTCCAAAGATTTCCGATGCTCTCATTGGATTACTTGCACTATTGAATTTTATGCCATCAATTGGTAGCAATTGGTCTTCAAAGTTTGGTACACAAGTCTTAAGAAAAGATTTGCCAACACAAGAGAAGAGGGCTCCTGGGTCAAGTAAACGTCTAGTGGGTTTGTTGTCAATTACCACTTCTGTTATACAGGAGTTACCAGCTGTATAACCTTTTCCCCTGTTTGGTTTGGTCTTCATAAGTTGTGCATCTTAAAGTTTTGACAAATCAAGTTGCCCATTGCTTAATTGTGGCAAGTGGGAATAAGATTCCATTATGTCAAAAGTGGCATTTATATTTTCTATATCTTTCAAAGATTCAGAAAATATTGATGACTTGTCATCTGAATTTTCTTCAATCATATTGTCATCTTTTTCAACATCAGGTTCTTTTTCAATGTCAATTTCATTGATCTTTCCCCTCTTTGGACATGTATTGGCTAAGTGGGTCGTGCTTTGGCAAATATGGAACTTTCTGATTATATCTGCAAATTTATATTTAACATTATAAGAATTTTCTTTGGGATTTTTGTCCAAAGAATCTTTCCAAGGTGTATTAAACCATCTTTTGAGATTCACCCTACTAGAACCAATCCTGGGTCTCATGGTTACTTCTTCCAATATATCAATAATATCTTCTTCTGAAGATTTTTCAGTAGTCCTGCTTTTGATAGAATGCTCTAAGTCACCTCCACATTGTCTCAGAATCTTTCTGTGGATCATAAATTCTGACATGTCAGGATACAATGCTGTTAATCTGTATTTTTTGGCAAAACCATGGTAAAGCTTTGTCTTTATCAGAATTAAATTTGGCAGAGTCAAAGGCTGTTTCTGCTTTAAATCTCCAAGCATCATTGTCCCATTTGTTGATAATTTGGGTTTTCCACCAATTCCAACTTTGTGGTCCATGTGCTTGTCTTAATTTGATATACCATCTGTGATCTGATCTGGTAAACAAGGTGTTAAACCTTGCTGTTACCAATCTGTCTGGTAATTCAAAATCTGCTTTAATCATGTCAATACCTCTGATGAACTTCATATGGTCATATTCTCCTTCACCACTGAAGTGAGGCCATTCTTGAAGTTTTGGTACTTCTTTCAGGAGTGCTTGGCCCATTGATGGTTCCACATTATGAAAAGAAGTGGAAAATTCATTTTTTAGCTGTGAGTTTTCAGCCTCCAATACTTGTGTATTTGGGATTCTTATGCCCTCATTCTGATTCAAAGGTGTAGACATTCTTGGTAAGGTGTGAAGTAGTTGTTCAATATCATTTATTTTACTATTGTTACACCTTTGGGAATTTCTGAATTCATGTTGTAAAATTTGTATTGAATTAATTACATTGTTTCAATGATTATCTTCTGTTTGTGTTAGTTCTTGCCATAGTTCTGTTTGTCTAGTAGCATCAGAATTGATCTGATTCAATTCATTTTTAATTTTTATATTTCCTCTTGTGAGGTGTCAAAACACTTTTTCAAGGCAATTGTATATGTCTTTCCTTCAGTAAATCATTTTTAAATATTCTCAAGAACACTTTTATTCTCTTCTTTGATAGTACTTATGGCTTGTTTCATTCTTGTTTCAATTATGTCATCAATATTGAATTTAGAATATTTGTCTTTCAATTCTTTAATAATGGCAGATTGTTCATTTAATTTATTTCGAAATGAATTGTCATTATTGGAAGTTTTAATTGTTCTTAAAACTTTTTCAAAACACATAGGTTCCTCATTTATTTGGCTCAGACTTAAGTTGTTTGTTTGAAATTGTTACAAATGGATGAATTTTGATTAGAAACATGTGTTTTTACATAATTCATAGCTTCATACAACTTTGGGATAGAATCAAAAATGTAAGAAATCATTTCTGATATTTTAATCTGGTTTCCTCCTTTTTCTGTAATTCCATCATTGTTCTGGCCATCTGAAATACATTTTCCATGGCATCCTTCTGAATCTTTGGGATTCTGTAGCCCTGGCTGTAGGGTTTTGTGGCTGGTGCCTTGGCTTTGCCCCTGTGTTGAACTTTTGGCTGATTTTTCACATTGGAATTGCTGCTTCTGGCTATTGGGGTTTTTTTTGGCACTTGCTTGGGTGGTGGAGGGTTGTTTTTCCCCCATTCTGCTGTTAAAAGCATCATGTTCTTTTTTTTCCATCAATGGATGCCATCCATTGAGTAACTTGCAAGTGTTGGGATGGCCCAGGAGTTTTCTCACAGTCAGTTAACAATTCATGCAGTTTTTCCACAGATCTGCAAGGATCTGGTACTCTTTGTGCTGAAATGCATTGTTGTAAGCCTTCTGGCTGGCTTTGTAAATGTCCACTGAGGCTCCTTGTGGTGGTGTCAGCTCTTTTTGAAGGTAAAATAGTGTCATTAGCTTCATAATTGGACAATTTATTGTTGTGGAAGTCTTTTACTGACCCTTGTCCTTCTGTATCTGATTGGCCTCTGCCATAATCACATCTATGACCCTTTTGAGAGCTTCTTGAGGGCTTATAGCTGGCTCCTGATCTGGTTGAAGGCATATTTCATGATTAAAAGGCTTAAAATATTAATTTTATGTCAAAAAACCTACTATCTGCCAAATTCTTTGATTTCTGAAGGGTATTACTTATATCCAAGTTAATTAATTCAGAACAAACTGGTTCAGGTTGATTATTCTGAGTTATAATAACTGTACTATTATGGTCAGAATTCACTGTACTTGCAGGAATAATGCTTGTTACTGTTGAGGCTGTTTCAATATTTTCTTGTCTTACCATGCTGTCAGACACTAAAATTAATGAAAAAGCCAATTTCTCCAGTAAAAAATGATTTTTTCAAGAGAGAAATGAAAAAATATAGCCTCACTTATAGTATGAAAAAAGTTATTTTTTACAGATTTTTTAAATTATAAGTATTTTTTATATGTTGTGAGCTTTTTCAATATAGGAAAACAGATTTAAAAAGAGTAACAAATTATGTCACAGGTAAAATTTCACGGCTGGGCACCCAAATGTAAGGTGTGCATATGAAACTTTGATTAAAATCAAGTACTTTTCCTGTCCTCAAAATTTGTATGAGGTAAAATTGGATTGAAAATAGTATTAAATAGTATTTTCAGGAGAAAACACACCAATTTTACTGTTTTTAACTTTATAGGTATAGAAAAATGATATTATAAATATTTTTTGTTTTACCAACAATAAAAAGTTATCCAAAAATACTCTACAGGAGATATTTAAGGCTACAAAAGAAATTTCTTCAAGAGCAATTTCAATTGGAATTAATCAAGCAAAGAACTTCAAAAAATTAATTAAAGAAAAAACTCTTTAGAAAGATATTTAAAGATAAAACATGCTCAAAAGTGACCAGAGTGAATTTGGAAACAAAGTGACAAAGTTAACAGTGATGAAAGATGCTTTAATTCACTTTTGGGGTGGTTCAGGGGTAAAAATGATTATAAGAGTTACAAAAAATAATTAGAATGATTTTTTCACATGGTTAAAAGGTTTAAAATGACTTTAAAAGGGTTGTTGGAGTATTTTATTGATTGGTTTAACGGTGTTTAAATTAATTATAAAAGGAAAAGATTCTAACATGAAGAGAAAAGTGGGGCAAAGAAGACATTCTTTTATAGCCATCAATTTTCTTACTCCAAAAGTAGAATTTACTCTTGTCAGTAGTTACAAACAGTTTCACAATAGAAAAGCCAATTACAGCATCATTGAACCCTGGTTCAGACTAAAAAGGGCTGCTTTTAGCCATTTTAGACCCTTAAATCAGCCATTACTATAGCAATACCAGGCCTAGAGCCTTCAAAACACGTCAGAATGTGTGTCAGAGGCGTAGAAACCAGTTAAAACTGTTTTTATTATGATTGTTTTATCTTAAGGGTAGTTTTACCCTCTTGGCAACAGCTAAAACTACCCCAGTTGGTATCAAAACCTCATCATCAATTGAGTCCACAGACCCTGTAACTCAATTCCAGGCCAAAAGTGATGAACTTTTGCGTGAATTTTGACATCCCACGCCTGTCAGCAAGGATTTTGGGGGTCTAGCTCCCCCTTAGAGCTGGAGTTCCTTTCCCCTCCCAAATTTAATCTTTCCAATTTATTTTTCCTTTAATTCCTCATCATGTATTATACTTATAATTTACATATGTAATTCAATTCAATTGTACAGTACAATACAGTAAAAATTGACACCTCATATGTAAATCAAAGTTCACTTATGTAATACATGCGCACATTTTGACATTTCAATTGAATTCAATTGAAAATACTTCAATTCCTCATAACTTCTAAACTATAAACAACACCTCAATTTTAACACAAAAATTGATGGTTAACACCACATGTGGTGTGAATTAAATTAAAGTTTTGAGGATTTTCAATTTTTGTATTGAAAATACTCAAAACTTAATTTAAGCTTATTTAGAGTTGAGTTACAGAAATTTTACCCAAAGGTGACCCCACCTTATTTTTTATGAGGAATCCAATTGTGAAGTAATTTTCTTAAGTTTATTTATTGAATAAAAATTTATAATATTTTTTATATAACTTTTTACCAAAAAATATTTTAATTTCATTAATTTTATTAAAAATTCATTTTTACTTAATTTTTTCCAAGTAAAAATGCATTTTCACAATTTTAAAATTTAATTAAATTTTTATTTTAATTTATAATTAAATTTTTATTTTTGTATATATAAATTTGTATTTATATTTTAATTTTTATTTTGATAATATAAATAGATTTATTTTCTTTATATTTATATCTTATTTTTGTTATTTTTGGTCTTTTGGGTATATGAAAATACCTCTAAGGCTCACATCTTCACTTATCAGATCTGCTGTTACATATTAATAATTAATTGTGAAATTATTTATCTTCTTAAAAAATTCTCACAACAATGGTCTGTAAGATTTCCTGTAATCACACAACTCTTCAAAAATCTTTTAGTTCAAGTATAAAGTTATGTTTTTTTACATAATTTTGAAATTCATTCTACAGATAACTATTTTTTTGCTTTAAATTCATATTATTCACTCCCTCTCTAAATTTAAGCTTTCACCTCAGATCAATAACTTGTTTTTTCATTAAAAATAGGGTTTTTGATTTTTTTTCCATTCAATAAAGTGAAATTTTTTTCTTGTTGATTTAAATTATTTGTTTTTTGAAAATTAATCATTTGATCAAGTCTCTTGTTTTTGTAAAAATTGTCTTATTTTGAATGTCAATCTTTAGACTCAAAATCTAAAAGTATAAAATGAAAATTAATTAAAAATTTTATTTGAAATTTTATCTAGCAAATTTTTTTCTTTTCTATATATTTCTGTTATAGAATGTAATTTATAGAAAATTTTATTAAAATAGTTTTAAATGCTCTCAAAAAAAGTTTTTTTTTTTTTTGTTTTTAAGATTAATTTTTAATTTTATTTGGTTATTTAGAATATACTTCAAGGCTTAAAAAATGAAACTTTCTGATTATCTAATCAGGTATGATATATTTCTTAATATCTTATACTGATACAAGTTTTCAATTTTTCCCTCAAAAAGTTAAAAAAAAAATCCCTGTCTTTTTTGAATTTTTAAATTTTTACCTTTTTTTTTCTTTCGGTGAAGAAAAGGCTTTACTAATTTTAATTTATTATTATTATTTGTCTGATATTTTTTTTTATATAATTTATTTTTAACTTTAATTAAGAATTTGAAAATTTAATAGATCTTTTTGGGGTAAGGATTTAAGGACTGAACCCCCTTTATTATTTTAATTATATATTTTAAAAAGAAAAAAGTAATAATTGATTCAATTTTTTATCATACATTTTAAAATTTTAATCTTAAAAAGCTAATCATGAATAATAATTATTAAATGATCTTAAATTTTATTAGGAGTTAATTTTCATAAATAAGTTGTTTTTTTTTATATATTTCAGGTTATATAACTTATGTTTTAGTATACATATACATAAATTCAGTTTGATTAAATTATCAGTTTTTGATCAAAATTTTAACCTTGTTTGCAAAGTATCATACTAATACGACTCATGAGTAATGACTGTGTATTTTTTCTAGCAGTGAGAGTTATCGTGAACCTCAATTATACTGCATGTACTCTTAATTGATGGCAATTGCTTTGTTGGTACACTGCATGCTATTTTGACGAAAAAAATTAAGATTTACTAAAATCCTTGGCCTAAATACTAATTTTGATGAGTACCGAGACTTTGTTGTGTCATAAAAATTTACGACATTAACTCTGTTTACGGAATCTCAATTACAGGAAATGTCGGACAGACAAGCTTGTGGATGCTTTTATAGGTTCTCTTCTAAGTAACCTTTGTAATACCAGCCGAAGCCGCACCCCGGGCAGGTATGAATTTGAAATCTGTTTTTCACCTTGTACTGGTTTTTTGGTAAAATCATGCAATTAATTTTAGAGTTGTTTGCTAAACAAAATAAAATGTAATAAGAACATTATTATTTTTTGAAAACGTGCTGATATATTCAATATTTCATTAGTTTTATCAATACAAACATATACTGATTTGTTTTACATTGTGGGTATACTGAATGCATAAAACAAAATCGTGAATATCTTTTTTTTTTCCTTTTGAAAAAAACAAACAGAAAAACAATGTTATACAGTGATTTATTTTAAAACATATGATCTCCCAAGCAAGTCCAGAAAATCTTTGCCCAGGTGTAACCATTTCAATGAATTTTACGAAAGCCAATTTAATTGTGTAAGATCCTAGATGCGAAAAAAAGGCTATTAATGACAAAAGCCAAGAAAAAAAATAAGGCTGGTTGGTCGTACGGGAAGATTGTGTGAGTTTGATTTGGGAATTTGACGGTTGTAATTGAAAAGGGTGAAATGATGGATCTGTAAATAATCAGGTCGATGAGGGCGTATAAAAGTGGCGATAATTGATTGAAAGCTATCATTTTTCATCAAGTGATAAAAACAGTATTAATGTCATGTTTTTAGTCGGTTGATTTGCAAAATTTTATACCATTAATGATGGTGATGAAGCTGTTGAAGATGAAGAGCCAATTTTTGAAGTAGAAGTACCAAATCGAATAGGATGAAAGGAAGAATCTTTCTGGTCTAAATTTGGGGATGGGTGATCACTTAATTGCTCAAGAGAATGTTCTTCATCTTCGAGTTTTGCAGTATGAGCTATTGTTGGGTGTTGACGCAAATGAGCATGTTTCAAACTATCTTCATCAATCATTTTCTCTTTTGTTAAAGTTGAGTCATTTCCATCATTGATTGATTGTGAGGTTTGATCAGATTTAATGATTTGAGTTTTCCTAGATCCATTACGACCTAATTGACGTCGAATGCTCCGTCGGGTAAAGTCACGATTTTTATTCCAACCTTTGATTTGATTTGGTGATTCTAAATTGATGATCTCAGCTAAGGGGCGATCTTGATCATATTCTTGACTGTCGATGGTTTTTGAGCGATGATTTAAATTTACAAGATCTTGATTTGATTGAGATGAGGATGATTGATTGGAGTCTCGAATTGGTTCGTTATCACGATTTGAATAATTGAGATGATTAGGACTATGAAAATTATTTAGATTAGATGTTGAATGATTATGATTAAGTCGATTAGAAAGGCTAAGGGTAACGTTAGCAGGTAGCTTTAATAAGTCGAAGTTAGATTTACCCAATCGAATGAGTTTACTGAATTCTTCCATTGATGATTGTTTACTATCATCAGATTGAACTGAGCATAATAAGCCGATCATTTGAAGTCTTTTGAAGTGGATTTGTTCCGATTGAATTTCAGGAGATAGATTGAGAATTGAGTGTTTATGAGATAGAGAAGGATCATATAAAAGGCTAAAGAGTAAGTAGAGACGAGGGAAGATGGGTAAGATTAAATGATCACGAAAAGCAGCGAGAGCTAAACGCCTGATATCGATCTCTTGTAAGGTTTCATCTGATTTAGTTAATTGATTAGTAGCCGAGCGATGACGAGGCTGAGTTTGAAGATTACGACTATTTGGACGGAGTAAAGAGGAAGAACTAGAAGCCAATAGAGAAGTGTTTGTAGTAGCTTGTTGTAATAAATGCTGCTGTTGTAGACGTTCTTGAAGGACTTTATTATTTTTACTCTCGATCACGCTCATTAGATCTTGATCAGTCATCAAAGGTAAGAAGATTGCTTCGAGATAAGGTAAGACGGCTGTAAAGAAGAAATGCCAAACTTCTAATATTCTGATTAATAAGCGATTATTTGAGAGATTATCGGCTTGAAGTTTATTATTCAGGATTGAGATTCCAGCTGTGAATAATTCGTTTAAATCTGAGTTTAGTTTTGATATTGATTTTGAGGGTGAATCGGCGATGGTTTTATGAATGTGTTGTGAGACAAACTCGTTTAAATCTTCAATGAAACCTTTATGGCCTTCACCATTACTTTAAGACAAATGAGATTTGATTAATATTAATTTGATATTTTCTCAAGATGAGAGAACAGAAGTACATACAATAAAGGGATGACCCTCAAGACGACTTTGCTCCAAACATCACCCGATCTCAAGCTCAATCCAAAAGTATTAACTTGATTTGAATCGGTTGAAGAAATCGTGTGACTTGAGTTATTGTTGAGAAGCATGCTGAAACCATTGAGATCTTGTTTAGTGATAGACATCAAGTTCGAGTTGTTGCTATTATTGATGTTGTTACTGTTGGAATTGTTGTTGATACTATTACTATTATTATTATTCAAAGAAGACAACGTAGAAGAGGAAGTTATATGACGAATGACGGGTTTAGCTGAGCTTGATATACTTGAAAAGTTCATGATGATCTTGACGACGGATCCGTCTGCTTAGCTCTTGATTTTCGCGAATTTACTTAGATTTCTTTCCTTGACGATGACGACGACGAAGAAAATGAGGATGATTTGACGAGGAGAATTCTTGAGGATGAAGAATTTTCAAAATTTAATGAGCTCGAAAATTTGGGGCGGCGCTGTGGAATTTTGGGGAGGCTGGAATTTGACCAGCCAAGGCGAAATTCGCTCATCACGACACTCAATTTTGATGCTCACACCAAAAAATCAGCTATTTTTGCAGAAAACTCGAATATTTTTGAAGAAAAAGCAATCATTTTTATGAAAAATAAACTATTTTTATAAAAAAACCAATTATTTATGAAGAAAAATTGAATCCTTGTAGAGAAAAAATCAGAAATCTTGCCAAATTTATTGGAATAAAATAATTTTGCTCAGTTTTGTTAGATCTAACCATGACTTTTATGGCCATTTATTCTTCTCCAAAAGCTTCATGCAAACTTATCTATCTGAGCTCCAATTATTTCTTGAGATTGAATTAATTCATCTAAAAAAATTAACAAAAAAGCCAATTTTAGTGAAAAAGATTGATTTTAGAACCATTTAGAAGTATTCATAATTTAACTGACAGAATATTGAGATTTAAATTAAAATATAGTCTTCAATCTACTTTTGGGTTTGGTATGGAGGTGGTAAATCTTTAATGAGATTTATTCAAAATTAGTTGAAATCCATAATTTCTGATTTAAATCAATACAAAATACTAAATAAATTCAAACAAGGGGGGAAATAAATAGATTCTCATGAAAGCTACAAGAGTATTTCAATAATTTTTGGCTTTAAATAGATCAATTTCTTAAGTTTAAGAAAGCTTAATCCCACTAAATTTTGTAAAATACCACATTTTATAAATATAAAACTTTTTTCTTGTGTAATCAAGCATTAAATTTATTTCTTTATTGGTATTTTTGGAAATAATATACCAGAAAAAAACTATATATGAGGCTTTAAAATACAAAAACTCATTAATTTATCTTACATAGAAATAAATCACATTTTCTCAAATTACTAATAATTTAAATTAAATTATAAATTCCTTTAAAAAATCTAATATTTCAATTCTATCATACTTCAGATATTAGAGTATTTTTTGGGGGTTTTGTCTCAAAAAAAAGAGATAGATCATACTTTTATGTTTAATGATTATTAAAAGTGAATTCTAATATGATTATGATGCGGATACCTTCTTTCAAGACATGCAAAAAAGGGGTATAAATATTTTTGAGAAATAGTTACTTTTCTTCTCAGTTAAAATAATTGTAGAAAAATGTTACTTTAAGTGATTATTTAGTTTAATTTTCCATGTTACTGAGTATTTGATAAAACTTATTCCAATTAAATTGATAAAAATAGGCTATATTAAGGGGTATCAAAATTAGCCAGATCTGTATTTTATAGGAAACTACTGATTTGGTACAATGCGAACATTTATAAAAGGAATTTACTCTCCAAGGAATAATTCTTCTTTTTTTGTTTTTTTCCCCAAAATTTTCTTTAAAATAAGTAAAAATAGAATTAAAATAAATTAAAAGGATTAATTTATTTATTTTTTCTAAATTTTGAAGGAATAATTCATTTTCAATATTTTATATTCAATTTATTGCTATCATAATATTATTTATCTTATTTAATTTCCAATTTTCCACATAATGAATAGTTTTATTTTTTGATTCTTCAAAAAAGAAAATATTCACAATTTTAAATCTCAGTAGTTGTCAAAACAAATACTTTTTTTATGGCTTTTATTATTAAGAAAGTTACTGATATCTTACCATAACTTGCAACCCTCTTTCTTAAAAAGTTAATTTCAAACTTTGCTTTTCAAAAAGGAAAAGTATTTGAAGTCAAATTTTTTCTTTGAATAATATATAAATTTGGATATTATTCCAACTTTAGGTACAGAGTGGTACTCCCAGATGCTCTCACCATGAAAGAAAAGGCATACCCTGAGGTCAGGTGCTGCAGGTCAAACATGTTCTCAACCTAAAATTAAAATGAATATAACATGACTACCAACATATATTTTCTTATTAAGATCTATTTTTGGATTACTTTGTGTATCATTTGAGCTTATTGAATACAAGCTGGAATCTTTGAAAGATATAGGTGTTCTGTTTATACTAAATGAAGATAACATATATAAAGTGAAATAATATATATGATCACAAATTTTTTAAACCATTTTGAAGAATATTCAAGATGGACTTGGATCTCAAATTGGAAATCAGATTTTTATTGTTGATTGAATCTTATATTTTTCATTTTCAAGCTTATTATGTTAAAAAGCCTTATTTTTTTCAAGGTTCCCTATTGAAATATAACCTCTATTAATAAAATAAAATATATTTATCCTACTTTATTGATAAAAATATAATCATAATTGCAGAGGGTAAGGTCACTACCAAGTAATACAAACCCTGTATCTCAGGGATTTGATATTACAATGTAGAGTTGAAAAAATTCTAAGTCTATTTGAAAAAGAAAATCTGGCCCTCTAAGAGTCTCAAGGATATTATAATTTAATATTAAATATATTAATTAAATATATTAATTAAATATATTAATTAAATATATTAATTAAATATATTAATTAAATATATTAATTAAATATATTAATTAAATATATTAATTAAATATCTCAAAAGAGTGAGGAAAGAAATATGTAATCAATTTAGATTCGCAAAATATTTGAGTTATGAAATTTGGTAAATTGATGTGGGATTTTTTACCTTTCAATATCCTTTGAAATATTGAAGGATATTTTATATCATTAAAGATGAGAGCATTCATTGAATTTCTTGAATGTGGCATATGTTTTAACCTGGGTTCTTTTATATGAATTTCATGTGAAGAAGTCTCCCAATTAAAATTCTTGAAGTAAATGACTAATCTAGACATATATTGAGATAAAATCCATGGGAAGAAACCCTAGAGCTCTCAAAATCAACGTAAGTCATAATAAATACAGAGAATTTGGACTTTATTGATTTCATTATACACGTCTTAGTAAAAGTATTTTCATGGAAAATTTTGAAATATTTTTCGTATTTACCATCAAACCCAGAAAGGTTTTATTAAACTACTCCGAAATGGTTTAATGATTTTTTCAAGTGGAAATTTTATCTTTGATGTATGTTTTACATGACTTTGTTCTTTTTGGCTGGCCAAAAGAAAAAGAATAAGAATACCTAAGTGGGATCTTTTGTTTTATGCAGATCATCGATAAGTCTCAGATAGACTCAAATACTACTTAAGTTTCTTTATGTTATTAAGAATAAATTTATCAAAAATTAAATCAGAAATAATTCTCAATCAATTGGCTTTAAATCTTGATATGTTGAGGGTAAAACGATTATTATTCTCTTTTTTAGGATAATTTGTTGATGTTTTTTTAAAAAACTATTTTATAGTTTTTTTTGAATTACCAGTTGATATTAATGTTGGAAAAGAGAAAAATTCAAGGGAAATGAGTTTTTCTTGATTTCCTCAACAAGAGAATAAGCTTTACCATTTCACTTAAAATAAATTTAATATAAAATTATAATTGTGTTCTATATTACAAAAGAAATTCTAGATAGATATTTAATGATAAAATATTTCTTTAATAAGTATTTGGAAATTTTTCAATAGATATTGATAGCTTTTTTGCTGAAAATTTCATGTGAGACAGATTATATTAAATTGAATTGAACAGAAAATAATAAGCAAGATATAAATTGCAATTGTCTTCAGTTTTTTTGAGAAAATTGTTTTGAATTTCAATATATTTTTATACTTTTATTCAAATAAATTTAGGGAAAACCATTTTAAAAAATATTCCACACAAGGAATTTTGAAATTGATTATTTTTTGAAAAGAAATTCTTTGTTTTTGAAAAATATGAATATTGATCACCTTGGTGGGGCAGGTTTGGGAAGTATAGATCATTGGTGTATATTTATTGTTCCATTCCTTGAAAACAATAAGCCAAAATAAGCCTTCTGTGAACCATATTTTGGAGAGCTGCTTAGAAATTGAGCTTATACACATTCTCAAATGGAAACCTAAGTCTCACAAAAGTATTCTTGGAAACAATCGTGTGGAATATTTGTTAAATCAAATCTCAAATTGAATTAAATTGGCCAAATAAACAACTTGATTCTTGGATAAAATTACTTTATACTATTACTAGACTTCTGTGTATCCCAAAGGAATTAGAATAATCTTCAAGACCTTCTAATAATCAATCTGAACTCCCAGAAATAACCGGGAATTTTGATTTTCTTTATTTCCTTATTTATTATTTGATATAGGCTTAATATAAAGTTAACTTCTAAACTTCTTGGCTTTAAAATTTACTTATATTCATGAAATATAATGAGAAAAAATTCATTTAAATATGTTGTTTCAATCATATAATTTTATTTCATATGTATTATGTTTCTAGTCCTTAAGCTTTTTCTAATTCTTTTTTAATGAATAAGAGACACATAACTTCCATTCATTTTTCCATATTGCTTCATAAAGATATCTATCACATGATATTAGATATAGGATGAAAATAAAAAATTCAATAAGATATTGAAAGACAGTCTATCTAATCAAGCTTAAATAGGAACTATTTCATATCTCAAAAGAAAAGGATTTCAGATGATAAGGACCAAAATCTCTTCAATTAATTAAAATGAAGCCTTGCTTTTGAGATGAAAACTCATCCAAGTAAAACTCTAGAGATAAATTTTAACTTGGATAATCTAGAATATAGAAGAAATATACTTGAAAATAGGATAGTTATTTATTCAAATGGCTGTCTTAATATTCTTCATATTTCAAATCCATTATATGAAGAATTGTATTAGAAGTGAAATGAATATTTCATTTTTTAAAAAGTTAGAAATCCAAATTCCCTGTTTCCAAATACATGGATCTAGAATATTTTAAGGTTAAGCTATTTATATTCCAGTTTTTGCTTAACTTTCAATATGAAGATTTTTTTTATTCCTACATATAGAATATTTATATCAACAACAACTGAAAAGAAGAATCTCATACAAGATAAAAGCCTAGTTTTATAATGAGAAAAATATTTGTCTAATATAATTTATAAGATATAAGGACCATCAACAAAAAGAGAGATGTTTCTAATTATGTGTTTGATCTTCAATTATTGGGCTGAAGTTGATATTCTGAACTTAAGCTATGTTAATTGAAAGATATATGAATTTCATTTTTTGAAGTGGTAGCTTATAGAACATTGAGCCAATAGGTGTCATACAAAGTTTTTTGATTCTGTGTAAAAACCTATTTATCACTTTTTTTTAATTCAAAAAGAATAAGTTCATTAAGTCTTGTTGGGAATCTATGAAAAAAGTACAAAGTTGAGAAAATTCCACAGCTAACATATTGTGAGCCTTGAGATATATTTTACATACCCAAATAGGCCACAATTATCTCAAAAATAAATTTTGAATTATGCATAACTCATAAGTCAAGCATATATCAAATATTCATCATTTTTGATTTCAGAAAAGATGAATAACTTTTTATTGAGTAAGTAAATCCATTGATTTAAGGCCAGATTTGGATTCTACACAAAAATTTACCTAGGGTAGCTCCATAGAGTGAATAAGCTCAAATCAACTCTTTGAGGTGGTAATATGGAAAATACTTCAATACCACATCATCAATACCACATAAAAGATCCATGAAAATTTTTGTTTTTCTCTATTTCACACCAAAATAATGGGAATGCGAGAAATCCCATGTTACTTATACACTAAGAATAGTGTTATGTATGTTTTGAGCACTTAATATTATGGTATTCTTACACGCACCTTTGGTACACCCATAGTGTATATCTCACTTGAAGCTTAAAATTCTATTTTGACATAAAAAATAGGCAAGGGGGACAAAAGACATCAAAGAGAGCCAGGGTACCCAAATTCTGAGGCCTCTGAGGCGTGGACAGCTCCAAAGCTTGGATCCATGGCTGATCTTGGCCCAATTAGTAATCCAAAACCTTTTGAGAACTTGGTTACCATGTTACAACTTCAGTAAATCATGAGAAAATATCAAATAACCTGCTATTTCGACGTGCCAAGGAGGTAAAGAACAACTTAGACTCCTGTAACCATGTCAATTCTTAATGACTTACCATGTATAAGCCCCAAAAGAGTAATTAAGACCCTTTTTGGACTAGTATCCATTGATTTACCTCATAGCAACAGCCATATACTGTTATTTGCAATTCTACATAGAAATGAGGTAAAAACTTCAAAAATTCATTAAAAATACAATTCTCAATGAATCTTTCTGTAACTTGCAGGACCAATTAAGAGCTGTATATTTCATATAAAAATCAAAAATAATTTTACTTTTATATGTAAGATTAAAAGTTTTACTTACAGTCCATTTTTGATGATTCCACATGAAACACAGAATCTTTAAAAATTTACAGAAAATACATTCTGTGATGTAATTTCCAATAAAATTGATAACTTTGAGAATTCAATTATTATTTTGGAATAAAAGAAGATTTAAATTTTTACTCCTTTTATTCTTAACCATAAATGGGTTGGTAGTCATGTAAAAGCCTCAATTAAGTAATTATGATAATCTTACATGACAACAGATGATGAAATCAATAATCCAAAAAGGTTTATTGTTTTCTCACTAATTAGTTTTTCAGTTTTCTCCATGGCACGCCTCTTTGAGATTTCTTAGACTCAAAAGAGGCCTCCTCTTGCTGTTTTTTCCAAATTATCACATTATTATATTATACCTTTATTACCAAACAAGTAAGTATTAGTTGAAATTATTTCTTAAGTGTTTTATTCTTTCAGAAATCAATAAGAAAGACATTAAATGATAGAAATCAACTATATCTTGTTGTAATACTGCTATAAATGAATTTTGATCCATTAAATCCACAATTCCACGTCAAATTTCTCTACTATTATTGTGAACCTTTGAGATATGGCCATATACCCAAAAAGGTCACAAGGAATATTTAAAATAATTACCTTAAAACTACAAAAATTCCATAAATTGGCATAAAGCTTTGTTTAACTTATAAACCAATTAATAAACATGTGAAATAAATTATACCATTGGATTCCCCATGGTAAAATACACATATACCATTTTTATGGCATATCTGTAAAGTCAATATTTAATGAGTTATAAGTAATAATACCTTATAAGAAACATAAATCCTTAATTATTTCAAATACCAATGAAACAACATGTGAAATAAATGGTACCATTAAATTCTCCATAAAACTTCACACATAAAACAATTAAGAAGCTAATCTCCAAAGTCAATACTTGAGGAGTTAAGCTGAATATATGCACTTTTTTGGTCAACACATATATTCAAGGATTTTAGCTAATATCTTTTGAAATATGCATGATAGAGCTATGAACCAAAAACAAAGTCATAACGTAATTACTGTAGGAATACAGAAATGAACTTTATTTCACAAGTTATAAACAAGGTTAAAATCAATAGAGCTGTTGACCATTTTGTTGTGAAAGTGGTCTAAACTTAAAAATAAGTGAACAGTCAGATTCTACTAGCTCATTCGGGAAGAATGATGTAATTTTTATTATAAAATTCAGGGTATAACCCCTTGAAATCATGGTTTGAAGTCTAAAATATTAAATTTCAACAGAAAAGATGAGTTACAAGAAAAATCATCAAAAATAGAGTTTTGATGAGGTAATAAAATGCTCTTGGAATCATAATTAGGGTATGCCAAGCTATTAGAATTCACTCTCTGAATTTCTGTAGCGTGTAAAACTTGAAAGTTATTCAGGATCAAAGTTTGATCTTAATTTGATCATTTATGATCACTCACTGTAACCTTAAATTAAGTTTAACAGTCATATGTGTGATAGAATTTGTTAATGCTGTTAGTTTATGATTAAAAATAATAAAATCCACAAATTTTGGGGTTCTGCCAAGCCTTGACGTCATCAAAACTTAGAGTTATAGTGATAACTCTAAATAATGGTGTAATAATGATATAAGATGGTTTGATCATGATGTAATCATCACCAAAACTTAAAATATTGATCAATTCCAGTGGATATGATCAGTTCATGTCTACTAGAAGCGTGTTGGACTCTAGGAGGAAGGAATTCAATATAAATAGAGCTCTTTTTACTCTATTTCCCCCTCAGACACTTACAAAATGTTAAATCATTAAATAAAAAGGTAATTTCTTTATTCTTTATATATAAAACTTTTATATTATTAAATACCAAAGGTAATCTTATAATAATCTTCATCTTTGAAGTGATTATTGCAATGATTTAATTGTTTTGTTTAAATTTCTCTTAAAAACCTCAATTCCATGTAAAATCAAGAAAATTTGTAATTTCTCTTAAAATTTAAATAAGTTGTATTTACATTTCTAGGCTTAAAATTTCTCAAAATTATTATATTAAGCATTAAAAGTAGGTTATTTCTCTGATTATAATAATTTTTCTCTATTATTACGTTAATAATTCTATAATTAATATAAATAGTATTTATACTAATTTATAACTTTAATATTAGTAATATTATTGTTATTAATTGTTTTTTATCAATAAGAAACAGTTTTTTACGCCTTTATTATTTGTTTGTAGCAATAATAAAGTGCTTTTAAATATATTAATTATCTTATATTAATATATTGATTTTATATATAATTTTTTTAGAATATAAATTATATAATTATTTTACACCATAATTATAATAATTCTTTATTATTATAATTATTCTTATCTTATTTATTTCATTTATAAGGACATTCATAATACAATAAGTAAAATATTAGTAATTTTTACTTATTGTTTCATAGTCAAACCTTACAATCATCTTCTAAAAGGTTCATTGGATTAATAGTGAGTAATTTATCACAATTCTTGAAGTTTTTTATCTAGTAATAGTTTTCTTCAAGAATTATCTTTAGAATTATTCTTGTAAAAGATAGTTATATATTAAAATAATTTTATTATTTTAATAAAAGAAGTTTTTATTATTAAATTCTTCTTGTAATTAATTCTTGTAGACAATTACTTCTTACTGTTATAATCACTAGTAGTGTATAACATGTAAAAGAAATAATTCTTTAAGAATTTAATTGTGGTTATAATAATATTTTTATTATTATATTTCATAAGAACAGTCATAGGACTTTGGATTAATAGTAATATTGTCATCAGTTTCATAGACACATCTTACAAAATTGATGATGATCTCAAAATAAGGGCTTGACTTAAAAATGATGTAGCTCCCCTTTTTCAATAAAATTCAGGATTCTACCTTTCTCACTCTGAATAGCCCAAGTACTAGTAAAGAAAATGATTTCCTTAAATTATTCTTTTTAATTGATTTGATAAGGTATATTGAAAATTTGCTTCAAAATATTGATATTTAAGTGTTTTTACAGGCCAATACATGATTAAATTGTAATATTACTTCAGTATCATATAAAAGATGAACCAGATATTGAATATATTCCAGTGCACCTGAATTTGAATCTCAAACTTATACCACATTTTTATCCTATATTTTAGTCTCTAATTGAGCACCTATTTTTATATATTTTCAATAGATGAACTAATAGATCTATGTAGTAATAATTTCTAGTAATGTGATCAAAATATTTTATTAGTCCAAGTATTTTTCATTTTTAAATTGGTAAATCTAAAAATTGACGGATTGAATAATGTTGAAGATTTAAATAATTATATATTGTTCAGAATTATCTGAATTTTTTTTCAAAGGTAATAACCCAAAATCTTTTTCATTAATGAGTAACTAAAAAAACATCATTTATTTAATTCAATAGGTAGGAACTCATTAATTCAGTTCTGAATCCCATTATAAGGAATCAAAGAAGCTATAAACCAATATTTTCAAGTGGATTTAAAACTAAATAAGTAGTTAAATGGATCACTAAGATTTCTTAATGGGTTGAAACCCATTGATGTCTTGAAATATTTATCCTAAAAACTAATATTAATGTCACCAGAAGTTTCTTTATTAAGAAACTTAGTTAAAATTAATTTTTATAAAAAAATAATTTACATGATAATCTTTCCAATTTCAATGTTGGATCTTTGAGAAGAGTTTCCATGAGGGGGTTTAGATCAATTTTCGTGAGGTATTTCTTTCATGAATTATATATGGAGGTACCTGATATTTTCCAATTTTTAATAATAAAATGAATATTCAGCTTATATAAACTTATCCTTGTGTGCTTCTGAAATATTACTTAAATTCAAATATTTGTGGTGCAAGATAATTTCAAATTTTAAAAGCAAATAATTTGATTTGGATCCATATTATGAGGAGATGAAAAGTCCCCCATTTATAATTCTAATTATCAGATAAAGAGATCTTAACCATGATATATAAATAATCTTACAATTCATCTTTGAAAAAGAAACAATGGTATTATATGTAATTAAAAATTGAGCTATCCCATACAAATTCTTCCTTTCACACATTTTGATGTAATAATATGCTACTAAGCACTAATTCTTGCCACAACTTTATGAGAGTTTCATAAAAAAGCTAATAATATTGAGTCCTTTCATTATCTTTATTAGGAATTTTATTACTCTCATTCCTTTATATATTAATAGCATATTGTAAATAATTATTACTTCATAGTGGTTAATGAGCTTTATCTTTGAAGTAGGAAATTTACCTTTTTTTAATCAGGGAGTTATATTAAATCATATCCTCGTCTTCAGTACCATAAGATAAATCCATGATTCATTCATTTATTTAAAAGCTCTTTGATTAAAGGACAACTATAACACATGCTCAGTACCTTCAAATTGAAAGAATAAATTTACATCTGATTAGATTATTATTATTCCCATATAAAAAGGATTTTTATGCTTATTCATCCACAAATTTTTCTGCTCAATTCAGGTAAATAAGAACATTCAAGTTTTTTTTCAATTGGATCCCTTAAAGGGAAAGAGTACCAAAAGGAATTTTGAAATTTTCATTGATAAATTAATTAAAATTTAAGCTGAAATACATATTGATTTGATAAATAGCTACAGCTGATATACTATCAAACAAGTATGAAAGAAATTTTTTTGGTAAAGGCCTAATTGTTAATTGATTTGTGGGATTTAATGGATAATCTTAAATTTTATTTCTTTTCTTTGGAGGCTATATGAATTCCAAAATTTTATCTCAATAAACAAGTCTTTTAAGCTATAAAACTATATAGTTCTTTTTGTAACCAATTTTTGCTTTGTTGAATGCGAATTGCAGACATGCATGTTTGAAAAATCTCATTTTTTTTCCAGAATGAAAGACTCTATAGTATATTTTAATGCTTCAGGTGATAATACTTTTTATAATACGTTTAAGAAAATCAGTTCGATCTAAAATGTGATAATATTGATAATTCAATTTTAGAAATAATATGCTTCATAGTGAATATATGAGAAATAATCATACAAACAACAGTGTAATTCTCATTCTAGTAGGCCTTTGAGCTTATTTTAATTTGGTCATCCATAAAGCAGAGAGTATTTAAATAAGAAAGAAGAGCTCCCCTTATCATTCACTGAACAATTCTAGAAATATTTAATTTGAAATTTTGAACAGAAATGATTAGGGTGAATATATCAGAAACTAATTAAATCTGAAAAAACCTTCTTTCAGATATGACTAAATTACTAAATGAAATTTAAATATTTTTTATGAATAATTTTTCCTATAAAATTTGAATTGGGAGATTTAATATTTAATTCAAGTCTTGTGTGCTCCTATATAAGATGAGAAAATATAAAGATATATCCTTCTTTTCCCCTTGGAGCTTCCAAGAATTGAGGACTTTGATAACTGATTGATAAATAGTATATACCAAGAAAACATTTCCACACAAAATTCTCAAAAATCAAAAGTTCAGATTCAATTCATTCTTCTTTATTTCTAAAAGTATATTGATAAGAAATACTAATTCAAAAATTTCTCCCATTTTTGGTATGAAGAATTGAAATATACTTCTTAATAATTATGATTATTTCCTCATTTAAAATATTTGAAACCCAAAAGAAATTAGGACTCCCCAAGCCCTAATAGCCATAAGCTTCATATTTAATATTCTTTACATCTTGTATATGGTTTTCTTTGTGTCTTAATATTAATAAATCAAATATTTTAATATTGAAATATAAGTTAAAATAACAACAGGAGAAAATAAAAATAGCGAAAAATTGATCTCTAATGAACAATTACTTTAATATTTTTGAAAACAAATTACTAATATCAATAATATTTGAGATAAACAGGACTCATGTAATGTAAAGGATTTGAGAATAAATTGATTTCATTTACATATATACATTTTATGCCTCCATTTTTGAATATATCAAATATTGAAATATTGCCAAGATCCACTTAAGACTATATAATATTGCAAAATGACATTACCTATTGGATACAATATTAGCCCTAAGCCTTCAAATTTCAAATTCACCTATAAGAAGCTTTGAAAAACAATTCCATGGCAAATTTAATAAAAAAAATAAGTTAGATATTCAAGAAGGCTCCAATATATCTTTATCCACTCATGTGGGACTTTTAATGTCTTAATTGATCTTAATCAAATTCATCAGAGTTCAGATTAACATCTTTCAACCTGAATATATCCCAAATATTCAAAATAATCCAGCGGCAGATAATAACCTATGAAATGAGAACAAATTTGGGAGAATAAATTCAAATAATGAAATATTTCAATATTAATGATTTTTTACTATTAAATTCCAAATTTGAAAGAAGAGAAACATATTTTAAGAGAATATTACAAATTATAGAGCTCCAATAATGGTCCTGTTTTTGTATGTGAGGAATCTCACCAAAATTCATTAAATCATAAATCAAATGCTTTTATTTTTGAATATTAGTAATTATAAAATTGATAGTGAAGATATTCACATGTGGATACCACTGAAAGAATAAGGTTCATTTAAAATAATTGAAGTATGAAAGACAAATTTTTGGGAATCAAAACATGATGAACGTAATTGTTTTTTTAATATTTAAATAATATCTTTAACAAGCCTAACAGGCCATAAGAAAATCCTCCATGGTGTAAGCAATTCTTCAGATAAAAATACAAGGTAAAGGACTCAAAATCTTAGGTATCAAGAGTTCTAAGGAATATATCACTCATTATTATATATATTTTCAAGAAGTATCTTGATTTGAACTGATAGAGCTTCAATATATTAGAAAAGGGAAGCTCTCATTATAGTGAGATCCTTTCAATTACATAAAAAAATCCATCAATATATGTTTTATTTCTTGTATATGTTGAATATAATTCCTCTTATGTTAAAAGGGGATGAGATCAAAACTTAAAGTCTTGACAATGCTGGCAGAGAGCTATACTCAATAGCAAGTGGAAAGCTCATCTAAAACAAATGGAATCTTCTTGCTTAATTGAAAATATTCAAGATTTTAATTAAATGTATAAATAATTTCATATTGAGACAAAATATTCCTGATAATGAAAGGAAAATATAAAGAATTTTGGAAGATGAATGTTAATTATAGTTTAGATTACTCTATTTTGACCAATAAGGCACAGTTTTTTAATGTGATATTCCCCCATGTTACTTTTAAAATTCATAGTTCATCTAAAGATGATTATGGATAACTTTAATCAATATAACTATATGATGTTGATATTCTCTTCTCAGCTGATTGGGTAGTACATCTATATAAATTTCTAGAAAGCTGTATTCAAACAGAAGAATCTAAATGTTAATCTCTTATTTCCCTATTTCCAAAAGCCAAGTTTATTGATAAGATGTCCAAACAATATCATGGTTGAGCCCATGTTAGACCCATGTTTGACTCAAAATGGTATTCATGTTTATACTGGTGTTGAACCTGCAGCACCTGCCCCCAGGACTTGGTTTTTTTCATAGTGTCTTGATCCTAGTTTATCATGGTAATTTGACATACACTTTGATATTTGGATAAGTTTGATGTCAAAATCCCCCAGGCCAATAACCTCAACTGTTTTAAAAACCTCTAAAAAATGGAAGATATATTCCATTGGCTTTTTTGAATTTTTGATTTTGATCCAAAATGGTTAAATTTATCCTTAAAATCTCACGAATGGATTAGCCTACTCCTCTTAGTCCATCATTGGAAGAAAATAAGTGTATGGAGACCCAAGCAAGAGCACTTTTTGCCTTCCAACAGCCCAATCCTCAGCTTTTTGTCAAATTTTACGGAGCTTTGGCTTGATTTTAAAGAATTTTATTTCAAAAAGTTTATCAAATTTCATTTTGGCTTTTTGATTTTTTATTTTGTAAGATTTGAATTGATTAGTAATCCAGGGGCTGTGTAATACCATACTATACACCCTAGGCGTCTTGTATCGTCTAATAAAATTCATCCAGGCCGATGATTTCGATCGAAATTTTTGGAAATTTTCTGGAAAAAATTCAAAAACCATGGATTCTAAAATTCATAACACCGACGGTCAACAAGGCCAACAGGGTCAACAGGGCCAAGAACCTGAGAATTCGCTCAAGAATCTCATTCGGGACCATCATCATCCATCTTCGTCCTCGTCTTCGTCTTCATCCAACATTCAAGAAGACAATAATAATGATCTGTCGTTCGAGTTATCGCCCATCGTCCTCGTTACTACCTTGGATGGTAAATTGCATGCATTGGATAGGAAAACGGGCACTTGGAATTGGACCTTGAAAGATTCAATCAAGTCCTCAATCGATCATCATCATCATCATCCAAATCCATTCACAAATACGTCAACGCCATCTCAAAATCATCATGGATTTGAAAATGACCGTGAATCTTCAAATGAAAATGATCAAGATCAAGATGAATACCAAGAGAAAAATCAACAAGAAAATCAAAATCAAAATTCAAGAGAAGAAAACTATCAAGATTTTCAAGAACTTTTTACAATCGAACCAAAAAATGACGGCGATCTATATCTATTTACTCGCTCTTCAAATTCAAGTCTTCATCCTGACAGATTAGAAAAACTACCCATATCCATCTCTCAACTCATCAATCTTTCCCCTTTCAGTTTCCCAAACGATCCTTCTTCAAAAATCTTTATAGGAAAAAAAGAATCAAATCTAATCACTATCAATCTTAAAACTGGTAAAATTATGGATTCAACTCATCATAACTTGAACCTTAAATCCAAATCAAACTCAAAATCTAAAAAATCGACTAAATCATCAAATTTAAATCAAAATCATCACTCTTGCTTCGAGCCTCTTAACTCAAGCTCAAATTCATCATCTTCTTCCAATCATCCTAATCAAACTGATTTACTTTATATTGGTAAAACAGGTAAGCACAAATTGAAATCATTATTATCATAGCCATTTATTTATAATCAAACTAATGTATTTATTCATCTTGCTTTTATTTTTTTTAGATTATCAAATTTCAATTTATTCTAAACCAAACACACTCTTTCAAACACTTCGTTATTCAACTTATACCCCTTCAAATCTTGCTCACCCGTTACAAGCAATTTGGACAAGAACCCCAGATGGAATTTACCTTGAAGCAACTCATGACGGTAATCTAATTTGCTTTCAAGATCAAGTCATCAAATCTTCTAATTATCCCAACTCTCATCAAAACCTTCATCAAACCCAAAAAAAGGTTTGGCAAAACTCTTTTCCGAATCCTGTCACCACCATCTTTGATGTAGTCTTTCCTAAAGTCAAAAATCCTCACCTAGACCCTACAATCAATCATCCTTATAACAATCAACCTTATTCTTTACAACAACCAATTATCTTGATTCAACCAAAACATTCTACTTTTAAATTTGATCTTACATCTCAATCAAGCCTTTCGTCAATCAATGATCATCAAATCAACCTCTTTAACCTACTTCAACCTCAAGCTTCTTACCCACTTCACCTAAAATCTTCATCTTCATCTCAAACTCCAATCAATCTTCAACCTCGTGCATTTGTTGGCAAATTTCATCATTCTTTTTATGTCATGTCCCAGAAAAACTTTCCTCTCGTTGCCTTGGCACCCGTTGCTACATTTACAGCCCTTCACCCAGGTCCTTCAATCGGTACTCATCATCTTCTAGATTCACGCTTTCAAAATGGATTTTTTCATTTTTCTCATACCCATAGACTATTAGACCCAGCGAGTCATCATTATCCTTTAGATCAAATCATCAACCCCAACCATCACCATCAACATTCTAAACTACCCCTTGCTCTCGATCCTACTCCAGAGCACCCTAGTCTCCCTCCTTCTGATCCCTCAACTCTTTCCAGCCCTCTTACTTCTTCCGGTCACTCTGATAACCGCCAATCTTCTTCCTTACCTGCTCAAGCTGATACTACCCCTATCCAACTTCAACAACGTGCAGCTCAAATATCTTCACTAATAGTCAGGACCTTCAAGCATCAATTAATGTCTAACAATCCTCAAAACTCTCATTCTAATCAAACTTTAGATGATCGATTACTTGATGTTAATCCGGTCATCACCATATTTTTTGTCTTGATTTTCTTGACTTGGTGGGCTTCTAGGAAGCTTGGGCCTCAATCAATCAGCCGATGGGATCATTTACATCAATTTGTCAATCGAGCTCTCGGTAATGAATCTATAAAACTGATTGAACCAGGCAATTTGAATCAAGCAAGAGTGTCACCATTAGATGATAAAAAAGTAACCGCCTCGATCTTGGTCAACAAAACAGATGAAAAGCTATTGACCGAAATGGCTAAAGAAGACTTATTAAATAACCCCGAAATTATCAAGTCCGAGTTAACTTCAACTTTGAAACAAAAACCAAAACGAAGGAGGGGCAAGAGAGCTGGTCAAAAAGCCCTTGCGGCAGCTGCAAAAGCTGAAGCTGAAGCTACCAAAGCAACCACAATCGAGCTTCACTCCGAAAATCCTTCTGTTCCTACCTCTGAGTCACAAAACCCTTCCACTATACCTATTAAATCTTCAGCTAAAATCCAATCTCAAAAGGCTCGCTCAAACGTTCAAAAGTACCAATCAAAAACTGTCAAACTTGTTGAGATACCTCGCAATCTTGATTCATCCTTAGAGGAACCAGTAAAAAAAATAATAGATGAAAAAGAAACCAATTGTGTCACAGTCCGTTTTCAATTAGATCAAGAAAAAATAGACAAAGAAAGTTTGGTTTCAAGTCAGTTCGAGAGTTATGATGCATTACAGCCACTAAGAGTTGGCTCATTGGTAGTTACAAACGATACCATCGGTAAAAAAACCTCTAACTGTAAAGATATTTTCTTGAAGGCCTAATGAATTTTGACTTGGTTATTTTTTTAATTGTTCTAGGTTATGGATCACATGGAACGGTAGTACTCAAGGGAACATTTCAAGGCCGACAAGTTGCAGTAAAACGACTTTTGAAGGACTTTGTGACCTTAGCTAGTCACGAAGTGAGCCTTTTACAAGAATCAGATGATCATCCAAACGTCGTGAGATACTTTGTCAAAGAATCGCTGGATAATTTTCTTTACATTGCTCTCGAATTGTGTAACGCTTCATTGTATGACTTAATTGAGCGAAAACAGTTTAAGGAGTATGAAGAATTATTAGATATTTTCAATATCAAGAAAGCTTTGAAACAGATCACTTCAGGTCTGAGCTACCTACACAAATTAAAGATTGTTCATCGAGACATCAAGCCTCAAAATATTTTGATCAGCATTAACCGATCATTACCATCTAGTAAGGTTAAGAAAGAAGCTGGAGGAAGAATGGAAGGAAAGAGTTTTAGGATGTTGATATCAGATTTTGGATTGTGCAAAAAATTGGAAATAGATGAAAGTAGTTTTGCACAAACTGCCAATCATGCAGCAGGTTCGTTTGGATACCGAGCCCCGGAAATCTTACGAGGGCAGGTCAATTTAAATGACCAGAGCAATTCAACAACCAATTCGAGTCCAGCCAGTACAGTAACCAATCTTATTGCCAACGGCGACTCAAACGGGACTTGTACGCATAGTGAATTAAGTCGGAATCGATTGACAAGATCTATCGATATATTCTCACTAGGTTGTATTTATTATTATGTCTTAACGAATGGTGAACACCCATTTGGAAGTCGATATGAACGCGAAGTGAATATCTTGAAGGATGAAAGCTGCTTGGATCAGTTAGATGGGTTTGCCGAGGAGGCATTTGAAGCTCAAGAATTAATTCGGGCAATGATAAGGTCAAATCCAAGGGAACGGTAAGCTTGATTACGAATTCGCAGTAATCATTTGGTTATTAGTCTTGTAATTAGTTTCTGCCAGCTAACCCTGGGATTGTTTTTTAGGCCAGGCACCGAACAAATTTTGGAAAATCCTTACTTTTGGGAACCAAGTAAAAAGTTAATGTTTTTATGTGATAGTAGTGATCGCTTTGAGATGATGGAAAGGGAACCAGCTGAAGAAGCATTGATCCAATTAGAAGATAAAGAAAGATTCTATCGATACCTCGATCAACATCACTCTGATAAAGTTAAGAAAGGCAAGCAAGTTGAAGTTGGAGAGAATAGCCAAAACGCGAAGAGGGATTTTAACAAGGAATTCGATTGGTGTAAAAAAGTGGATAAAGTATTAATTGAAAATTTAGGGAAATATCGAAAGTATGATGGGAATTCAATTAGGGATTTATTGAGAGTAATGAGGAATAAAGTTGAGTCAACATTTTGAAATGCCAATTGTTCAACAAACACAACAGTTGATTGATTTCATCCTTTTTGTAGAAACATCATTATCAAGATTTGCCTAATCATTTAAAGAAAGTTTTAGGTAATAATTATCCGAATGAATTTTTATTTTACTTTTTGAAAAAATTTCCCCAATTATTTTTACATGTTTTTAACATTATAACCAAAAATTTCAAAAATGAAATAATATTCCAAGATTATTTTAATGAACTTTAATTAAAATAACAAGATACCTACTAATTGTTTGTTTTATAATCCCCATCACATCGTTCGATCATTAACATACCACGCTTATATATCAAGGTTATTTGTACTATTGCTTTTGTTTTTTTTGATCTGGTGATGTTTTTTTCTTGAGGAATTTTTCTAAGATGACTGTCAATTTTGTGTTTGTGAATTTTATTATAGATAAAATAAGCAATGTAATAAAGAGTGAATCAAAATCAATTTCTCATATATTTCCAAGATACAATTAAAACGTAGGCTTTTGTTTTATGGCAACCAATAAGGCCATTCTCAATTTCCGCACCTTTAGCTCTGGTCCAAATGACTCTAAAAGAGAATACGCATGCTTTTGAAAACATGAAAGCTTGAATTGTCATGTACTGTAGGCTCTGTCTAACCCACAGAAGGCACTGTCCAGCAAATTGGTGCGGGTCAAAAAGGGTTGAAGAACCCATAAACCTTAGCGATTTTGCTCCATCATGAATCTAAAACTCATAAAAAGTCTACATGAAAACTTTTTTTTCTTAGATAAAAAATAAAAAGATATATTATAAAAAAAGGGGCAAAAAAAACTCACCTTGAACTTCAAATTCATTGAAGTTTCCAACTAAAAAAACAACAAAAACATTTTTAGAAACTCAGTCATTTTTTTTAAAGATTTAAATTTATAATATAATTAATTAAAAATTATTATTATTAGTTTTGCTTTTGTGGGTTGGGGTGAAGAACTAATAAAAATATAAATTGAGATATTTTTTTTTAGATTAAACCAAAACTCATTTTTTGTAATAAAAGTTGGGGTTTTTATGTCAAAATTTTGATTTAGAGAAGGTAAAATGATAAAAATTAGAAAGGTAATGTTTAGAAATTTAAGAAAATAATATAAATGATAAGAGTATTTATAAAATTGGAAGAGTTTAATTGAAGGTGAAGCTCCCTTTGTGTTTTGAGAACTTTGTGTGTGTTTGAGCTGGGTTTTAAAGGAGTGAATTATAATTTATACTAGTAAAATATTTCACCAAAAGTAATAAAATGAAGTCAGAGTAAGGATTGTTTGAAATTTCTTGAATGGGAATAAAATTCTTAAAAAAAAGATAAAATATTAAATAAGAATGAATTTTTAAGAATGTGGGAGCTTCTTTTGAAGGTAATGGAGGTTAAGAACAGAAAACAAGCCTATTTATTATCCTTGTTTTTTTCCCAATCCACATTAAAGCCTAAGGTGAATAATGAGGCTTTTAAGTGGAATTTATGGGAGAAACTGGGATGGGTATTGAGATGATAACTTTAACAGGGAAAAAATGATTAAAACCTTTCAGAGAAAATTCATATTAGACTTTTTTATTTTGGAAGGAAGAATTAAGGAAAAAGGTAAAATAATGAGAATCAGAAAAAAATAAAATTAGATATTTAATATACATTTTCTATCATATCTCTCATATCTGGAATTAAACTCCAGTTCTTATAAAAAGATCATTTAATGTATTCATACCATGCAAGTATTTATAGATATTTTTCAATTCATGGGAATAGATTTTTGAATTCATCATAAAGGTTTTGATACTCTTGAATCTATGTAGTTTTGGGAAAGAATTATTTTAAATCTAAAAATCTCTGAAATCACATTTTCAAAGAATATTATAATATTTAAAAAATTAGTTTTAAAGCTAAAAATAAATATAATTAAGTAAAAAAGAGTTAATCAGATAGGTTAATAGGGGATAATACATCATTTTAATAAGGATAATTAGCTTTAAGGATGATTAAATTAATGATGAGAATAATATTTAGAGCTCACTACTAATTATTCAGATACCAAAGACACAGCCTAATTGGAAGTTTGAAATAGAATAATCATGAAAGTTAGATATGAAAATAATAGAGTGAAATTTTGTTGAATTTTCTCTGAGAACTCTAATTTATCTAAGTATAATCAACATAGAATCAATTTTATAATTATAATTCTTTATTTCATGTTTTCAAAATCAATTAATAAGGTGTAGATATGAAAATGTGATTAAAAATCAAGTAATTTTCTTTTTCTCAAAATATTTATGAGGGAAAATCAAATAAAATTAGTAAATTTTCAAAATTTTAGAAGAAAAACATTCCAATTTTTTTTTAGATTTATTGATTTTAAAATCAATAAAACTTCATCCCAAAAGAGATTCTATAAGAGAAATGTATGGATACAAAATAGATTTCTTCAAGAGAAATTTCAATTATCAATTAATTGAGAAAAAGGACTGTAAAAAATTAAATTTGGAGAAGAGTTTCTAATAAGAATATTCAAGATAAAAAACACCCAAAATTAGCCAGAGTGAATTTGAAAGCCAAATGACAAAGTTAACAGTTAGAAAGGTTCTTTACTTCACTTTTGGGACTGTTCAAGGGTAAAAATGATTATGATACTTTCTTCATGTGTTTCATAGTTTCAAGATAGTTCAAACATGGTAATAAGAATAATTAATTCATTGGATTAACAATGTATAAGCTAATTTTAAAAGGAAAATATTCTCACAAGAAAAAGGAAGATGAGGAAAAGAATACATTCTTTCATAGCAATCAATTTTCTTCTTCAAAAATAAATATTGGTTTCAAAAGTAATGAGAAATATGTTGGAAAAATAAAAGCCAATTATGGAGTTATTGAACCCTTTTTAGACCAACAAAGGACTGGTTTGAGAGTCTTAAAAACATGTAAGAATTTGGGTAAAAACCCATTAATGAAGCTGAAACTTCTTTGGTGACATTTGTTTTACCCTTTTTGAAACATTTCAAACTTCCTCAAATGGTATGGAAACCTCATTATCAATTTGGTCACAAATTCAGTGACTGAATTAAAGGCCAGGACTTATAAAATATTCATGTATTTTGACATCCCAAAAATGCCCAAAAGGATTTTGGAGGAGTCTAGGTGATTGTTGAGATATGTTTTACATACCCAAATAGGTCACAAAATACTTTGAAAAACCCATAAGGTATTTATACCTTCAAAATTCAGAATTTTTAATAAAGAAAAAGATACCTACTTTTTTGAATTTAAACCCAGATTTGGATTGTACACAAAATGTGAGTCTGTATGGTATGCGTGACATACCCATAATGCCTCAAATAGTAATTTATACATCTGATTCAGTCAGAATTCTACTTGTCAAATGTATTTAGACTAAAAAGGAATGAAAACTGATTGTTACTTTATTTTGGATAACCAAAGTTATAATTATTATTTCATTTTTGGATTCTACACCAAAAAGAAGTTAGGGTAGACCCATAGGGTGTTATACCCAAAAGGCAATATTTTTGCTGTTATTTGAAGATTCAAAAATCTCCCTGTTGTCACAACCATGGAAATCCACCCTCTTGGACCTCAATATGGCATATAAATGACATATACAATATATGGCAATTTGGCCATATCCATAATCATTCGCCAAATTGGCCATTGTCATGTTTTATGGCCTTAATGGTCATTTTATCATCTGGGGCCAACCTGGCCCCTTCACCATCATCAACCCATTTTAGGCTGTCTCTTTGCTTTTGGGCATCTTGGGTATTTTCCATACAACAGGGAAAATACAGACCAAAAGCCTGTATTTGGATTTTTAAGCTTTAAATACAGTTTGCGCACTTTTGCGCATTTGGCTGTATTAAGCCATTTAGGCCATATTTCTCATTTATCATGTGAAATATGCCCAAAAGGCCATATCAGGCCTTTTGGGGCTTGACTTCCAGATTTGTGAATTTCTGTGAACTTTGCGCAAATATAGATTTAAAGCTGTATTAGCTGTATTTGGCCAAAGGCCCAAAAATGGCCAAATCACTCAAAAGACACTTTCTCACCTCTGAAGCCTTCCAAACCCAAATTTCATTCATATCCTCCTGACATCACCTCAAAAGACCTTTGGCCCATTTCAACCTTCAATAACCAAAAGTGCCATATATGGTGTTGTACACCATTATGCATCTTTTTTCAGAAGCAATCCAATGGCGGCAATTTCAAATGGTTATTTCAACTTTGCAACAGGTCATCAAGGCACACCTTCCAGAGGATTTGTCAAGGCTCAAGGGCAAGTGTAATAATCTCAAATACCAATGATGCCATCAAGCAATCAATGGTTATTCTTGCTCACAGTATTACTCCAAGGGACTAATGGCTGTTCATTCTGAAGGGATATTCAAGAGGAAGTTCCAAAACAATGTGTCAAGGGTCAATGCTCCACCAATCCACCTTGGCAACCCAATTCATTCAGTACAGTCGTAATTCATCAAGACCTGTATTTTTCATTCATACACCATGGGAAGATCATTCAACCCAGTTCATTTCTCAATCCGGCAAGGTATACACTTAATCAAGCTGTCAATACAGCTTCAAGGATTCAATACAGATCAGCTGTCAGCCTGAAGGAGGCAAGCTCTCAACTTTTCACATATACCAGCCTCCTTTGACCCTGGGGAGTTTTTTCCCCCAGTTAATTAATATATTTTAATTTTAATTTATCTTTATTTATCTTTATTTATCTTTATTTATCTTTATTTATCTTTATTTATCTTTATTTATCTTTATTTATCTTTATTTATCTTTATTTATCTTTATTTATCTTTATTTATCTTTATTTATCTTTATTTATCTTTATTTATCTTTATTTATCTTTATTTATCTTTATTTATCTTTATTTATCTTATCATTTTTGTTAAGTGAATACTGATATTATCAAGTCAGTCATTTAGCACCTTTTCTCTTTTCTTTCTTTGCCTGTTAATGGATATTTGGTGGTCATATCCTTACTAATTCCATTATTCATTTTGGAAGGTTGAAAAATTGATTAAGGACTTACTTGGTTGGCGCTTTGGCCATTTGGCTTCTCATTTCTCTTATTGCATCTCATCTTTGTACTTGCATTCTTCTTAGAGAAATTCAATTCTTTATTTTTATTTTCTTTGTTATTTTGGAGTCTTCCAAGTGAGTTCCCTGATTGCTGAGTGCCAGGCGACTCTTGTTTTTCTGTCCAAGAGCCCCTGTGACATTATATTAATTAACTCATAATTTCTTTTCATTATGTTCATTTTTTCTTTATAGTTTCATTCACTCATTTCATTGAAATTATGACTCTTTAATGCCTATGAAGTCTATGATTAGTTGTCACCTCTCAATTTTGTCTCATTCATTCTTCATTCTGAAAATTGAAAGCTGACCCAATTTTATTTTTTGTTTCTCTTTTTTGAAATTTTATCTCAAATCATTATTTTTAATTCATTCATAATTCAGGCGCAACCTTAATTTTCATTTGATTTTCATATTTTTCATCAAGTTATTCAGACACATTCTTCACATCAAGATTCATATTTTATTTATTCTTCAAGAATTTTAATTTTAAAGAAGAACTCACTTGATTTTGATTTGAGTGATTGATTTGACATAAACTGATATTGACCTCAAGAAAATTGATTGAACTGAAGATTTCATTGATTTTGCTGATTTTTTCACATCCAGAATTTGGACATACATTGATTTTTCTTCAGGAATTCAATTTGATTGATTGATTTTCTACAGGATTTTGATTTTGATTGATTTGACATATTGATTAAGTGACTTCAAGATTTAATCTGACATTGATTGATTGATTTTCCTGAAGTTTTTATTTTGACTTATTTGATTCATTGACTTCAAGTTTTTATTTGATATTTAATTGATTGATTTACCTGAAGATCTCATTTTTATTTATTGATTTTCTTCAAGATTTTGATTTTGACTTTTGAATTCAAGCTTTATTTCAAATTTACCTCAAGTTTTCAACTTCAAATCTTGATTATTTTTCATTTTATTTCATTTATATCCTGAAATCATGCCCATCCAACACTCACCTCCTGCAAGGCAGACAAGATCTCACACCAGGGAAAATCTTGCGTCAATTGTTGGTGATTGACTTCACATTGCACCGTGGTCAATATAAAATCTTGTTTCAGTCGTGTTAGTGTCACTTTATAGTCACTGGATTTAGTGGGTCACGTCATTTCTGCGTCAAGACAATGTCAATTGTCACAGGTGTCACATGAGAATGTCACTCAAAGCCCAAACCCATTTCCACACTATGTGCAATGTTTGGGTAATTACACCTCATGGTGCTACCCAGCAGTTTGGCCTTCTCATATTTGTCCTTGAGAAGACTTCCGCCCCACCGCCTGGTTATCTCACCCCTTTACCATGCCTACTCTCACACTTGAATTGGCTTCAGCATCCCCGCCTAATCCTCTCCAATGCTTAGCATGCTTCTGCACCAGGACCCCACTCCAGATGAGACTCCGACACTGCCCCCCCATCTCCGCCCTCACCACTCCTTACGCTTCCGCACCCCTGCCTCATCTTCTCCTTGTATTAAAATCCTTATGCTGCCACGGGCCCTCAAGTTACGCCTCCTTGCACCTGCCGCTTGTGGATTGCCTTCCCAACATGCCTCTGACTTCGCTTAACATCCTTATGCTCGTATAGTGCCCACCTGACATTCCTCCAATGCTGCTTACCATCTTTATGCTCGCAGTTCCCTCCTGACATGCCTCCAACGCCACTTACCATCTTTATGCTTGTGGAATACCCAGCCGATGTGCCTCCGATGCCACTAACCATCCTTACGCTTGTATAGTGCCCGCCCAAAATGCCTCTGACACCGCTTACCATCCTTATGCTTGTATAGTGCCCTCCCGACATGCCTCCAATGCTGCTTACCATCCTTACGCTCGCAGTGCCCTCCCAACATGCCTCCAATGCTTCTTACCATCCTTACACTTGCAGTGCCCTCCCAACATGCCTCTGAAACTGCTTACCATCCTTACGCTTGCAGTGCCCTCCCAACATGCCTCTGACACTACTTACCATCCTTATGCTTGCAGTGCCCTCCCAACATGCCTCCAATGCTGCTTACCATCCTTACGCTCATATAGTGCCCTCCCAACATGCCTCCCATGCTGCTTACCATATTTACGCTCGTAGTGCCCTCCCAAAATGTCTCCAACGCTGCTCACCATCCTTACGCTTGTGCAGTGCCTTCACCAGGGCAAATGAAGATTGACTTCATGTCACACCGCTGTCAGTATAAAATCTTGCTTCAGTCGCATTAGTGTCACATTATAGTCACTGGATTTAGTGGGTCACATCATGTCTGCATCAAGACAATGTCAATTGTCAAATGTATCACATGAGTATGTCACTCACTGAAAAAACCCATATCCACACAATTTTCAATGTTTGGGTAGTTACAACTTGAGGTTCAAGGCAGAAGTTTGGCATCCTCATATTTGTCCTTTTGATTACTTCCGCGCCGCTGCCTGATCATCTCACCCCTTTCCCATGACTACTCTCATGCACAAATTGGCTGCCGCAACAGTTGCTAATCATCTCGGCCAGCGGCCAATCCTTCTTACTCTTTATCCAAGACATGCTTTCACTCTGACAATCACAGATATCTGATTACCCACCCTTATGCTTCTGCATGCCTGCGCAACCCTTTCAACCCCTTACCATGCTTACACTCCAGCAGTGCCCTATAGATGTGTCAGCCCTCAAACATCCTCCCACTTCCACATGCCTGTGTAATTCTCTCAGCTTCTTACCATGCTTATGCTCCCCCAGCCCCCCTGGAACCTGATGTCCGCCCTCAACCATCCTTATGCTTCCACACACCCAATTCATTCTCTCTGCTGTTTACCATGCTTACTCTCCTGCAGTGCCCTCAATATATGACTCTGCTCCCGCCACCCAATCCTTAAACTTGTGCGCCCCCACCGCTTACCATGCTTATCCCACCCACAGCACCCTAAATATATCCCTCCAGCACCATTGTCAATGTGGTATGTTTCACATTTTTAATCATTTCTTCTCTGTATGTTAAGCTCACAAGGTCCTGCAAGATTGGCACTAAAGCCTTGGAGATCAAATCAAATCATTTCTTGATCCATTCTCAAACCTTTCTACAGCTTCATTCCATAATTGTGTAAAGAGCTTGGTTGAAAAGATTCCTATGGGGACTTCAAGAACTGATATCAATAGCTCAATTTGCTCTTCATCAGTTGTAGGGCAATTCAAGTATCTTGTTCTAGATTGGAATCTTGACGTGACTTGTTTTTCAAGTCAATCTAAACAGTCATTTAAAAGAATATTAAGCCCAATTTGGAGAATTTTTTTTACTGGAAACATTTTAGGTCCTTTGTAAAGCTTACTACAACTACTGTTCACCCAATAATATATAATCCACCTTGTCTTTTGTTACCCTGGACACATCTAGTAGGCAGTAAAAAAACACCTTAAAATATAATTTAATGAAGTGGTCAAATTTTTCCAATATTATCATGAGTGCCTTTCTTTTGGGACCCTCATATCGTGAAAAGCTGGGTTGGGGTTCCAAGACCTGCAAAACATTTTTCAATGTTTCTCCATAGTTGGTAAACCAAGGGATGTCCTGTTTGGGCTGATTGTCTGAATCAAGATCTTCTTGATCTTGGTCTGATATTTTTCTGATCACCTTTGTTTCTTCTTGCTCTTGGAGGGATGTGAGTAACTGATTTTCCATGTCTTTCAATTCCAATTTATCATTGGTGTGAATAAAGCCATTAAGCTTGATGGTGATGAAGCCATTTAATCCATAGAGACAAGGGTGTGAAAGCAAAGAAAATAAACAAGAAATGAACTAGAATAATCTTCAAAGCCAGTAAGCTGATTTTCTTCTTTGAATTTCCAGAAAATACTGACAACTTTTTTTCCAGAGCCCCTGGGACCACTAAGCAAGAGCACATTTCCTTTTTTTTCAGATACGGTGAAAACCAAAACTGACCTAATTTTTCTCTCTGTCTCCTCTACTCCAACCAAGGATGGAGTCTTGTCTATGATTTTAAGAATCAGATTTGAGGGAGGATCTTGAATTGAATTGGATTGATCAAATCACTCAGGAATCTTGAAGGGCAGAAAGATGTCCTGACAGGTAATTAAGTGAGGGTAAGACTGAATGAGATGAGAGGTTGTTCATCTTTTTTACTGCGGTGGCTAGAGCACGAACTTGAGAGGATAATTATTGGGTGTTAGAATCAAATGTAATGAGAGTTTCTATTTTCATTGCTTCATATTTTAAATTGTACACATGGCGGGCATTTAGAGCACCTGTTAGGTACCCAAAAAAAGCCCACCACAAACCTAACTGCTATTGGCTATACAGTGAACATAATTGATATAATTCATGGGAAAACAGTTAACATTTGAACAGCAGGGCCAATAAATGGAAGATGACAATCTTGATTTGATTTATTGTGAAAAGCTTTCTTAGAAGAATGAATAGCTGGACTTTGAGTTTTACAAGAGTAATTAGGCTTTATATTGGTAGTCAAAAGTGAGATCTGAGGTTGACGAAGGTCTGGTTGATCATTGTCCATGATGCTTTAAATTTGATGTTGTATGGATGTGCACAACAAGTCAGCCAGTTTCAAACCTCAATGATTAAGTTGAAAGTTGCCAAGCACACTGAAATCTTCTAAATCTGGAAGCCTGAAGCAGGATTCATGAAGGTTTCTATACACTGGAGTCAATAACTGTTTTCCTGTACAGCATATCAGTTATGTTGCACAGTATAACAGATAGCAGTTAGCTGCTATGTGGTTTTTTTTTTTGCGCATGCACAGCACACACCACACAGCGCCCTCCAGCCCACCTCTGGAAAAGTGTTGCTGCAATGAATCAAGTGAGATGATGGTGATGGCAATTGTTTGGTTTATTTAGAATGGAAGCTATAAGATTTTTAGCTTTGATACTGTACAGACAATAAATTTTGGAATAAATAATGATATGATTGTTATCAATGAATTCCTAAGTATTTTGAAAGACATTTTTAGTTTGGGTTTCAGAGTTGGAATGAAAAATAAAGTCAATACATTTTACCTTGACCGTCTTTCCAACAACTGTGGCCATAAATTCGATTCAAAAATTGATTCCAGTGTGAATGAAGGTCTCCTGAAGATGCAAGTTTAGTTTTTTGTGAAATTTGTGTAATGTTCAAGGATATGTTGTGCAGATTATGCAATCATTGATCAAGGATAAGTTTGAGAAATTCAATAAGAGATGATCTTGAAGAGCCAAATGACTTTCAAAGATTTTTTTCTTGGATCCTCTGATGAATCAGTCTCATCAGAAAGTTTTTGCACATCATAAAAATTAATTGTTTATTTCTATTCACTATATGATGCCAGCTTGGTGTCCTGCTCGAAACCGGTTGGGTGAACTTATGGTGATCCAATTTCCATTTGAATTGAATGACTTGGGCTGAAGCCCTGAGGAAGACTTGTGAGATTTTCTTTATTTCTCTTACAATCTCATCTCTTTTTCTCTGCAAGCTCAAGAATCTTCACTTATGAACCAATCTTCTCCCAGCTCACCCCAGTCTAAATTCAACGATCGTCATAAAATTAGGTAGACTGAAAGATCTGACTTTCTGGTGATTTTAAAACAAGCAACTGATACATTTTTATATTTAACCGATGGGTGACATCTTTACACATTTTTCATTGTTGGCACCAATATCCAATGCACTTCCTCAATCGTCTCTGAACAGACACTTCAACCCAAGCTTGGCCTCTTGGCCACTTTAGTAGAAACATGTGTTCACTTGCAATCAATTGTTCATAAGGTTGTCTTGGTCTCATCATGTGCCATTGGCATGGGAAGAAGGAGGATGTCCTTATTAGAGGATAGTTCAAATGCACGCTGGGGCAAGAAGCAAAAGGAAAACAATAAACAAGTAAGGCTTTTATCCTAGTTTTCTTCTGTGTCTTTTCCTTTTCTTTCATAAGACCACTTGCTGAAACATGTTTTATACTTTTCATCTCAGGCTTTAGCTGAAATTGGTCAGGGTCATCTAATCGCACTGTGGGATAGTGTGAGCCTTGAGGTATATTTTACATACCCAAATAGGCCACAATTATCTTAAAAAGAAATTTTGAATTATGCAAAACTCATAAGTCATGCATATATCCAAAATTCATTATTTTCAATTTCAGAAAAGATGAATAACTTTTTATTGAGTAAGTAAATCCATGGATTTAAGACCAGATTTGGATTCTACACAAAAATTCACCTAGGGTAGACCCATAGAGTGAATAAGCTCAATCTAAGTATTTGAGGTGGTAAAATGGAAAATACTTCAATACCACATCATTAATACCACATAAAAGATCCGTGAAAATTTTTGTTTTTCTTGATTTTTAGCCAAAATAATGGGAAAGTGAGAAATCCCATGTTACATATACACTAAGAATAGTGTTATGCATGTTTTGAGCACTTAATATTATGGTATTCTTACATGGACTTTTGGTACACCCATAGTGGATATCTCACTTTAAGCTTAAATTACTATTTTGACGTAAAAATTAGGCAAGGGGGACAAAAGACATCAAAGAGAGCCAGGGTACCCAACTTCTGAGGCCTCAGAGGCGTGGATAGCTCCAGAGCATGGATCCATGGCTCATCTTGGCCCAATTGGTAAACTAAAACTCTTTGGGAACTTGGTTACCAAGTTACACCTACTGTAATCATAAGAAAAATAGCAAATAACCTGCTATTTTGACGTGCCAAGGAGGTAATAAGCTACTTAGACTCCTGTAACCACGTCAATTCTTGATGACTGTCCATGACTAGACCCTAAAAGAGTAATTAAACCCTTTTGGGACTCATATTCATTGATTTACCTCATAGCAACCAGCAAAATACTGCTATTTGCAATTCTACGTAGAAATGAGGTAAAAACTTCAAAAATTCATTAAAAATACAATTCTTAATGAATCTTTCTGAAAATTTCAGGACCAATGAAGAGCTGTATTATATATGGTACAACCAAAAAGAATTATGGTTTTACTAGTAAAATTAAATGCTTTACTTACAGTCCATTTTTGACCATTCTACGTGAAACACTGAATCTTCAAAAATTCACAGTAATTACAACCTGTGATGAAATTGGCAATAACATTGATAACTTTGAGAAATCAATGATTATTTTAGAATAAAAGAAGATTTACAGATGTTACTCCTTTTATTCTTAACCATATTGGGGTTGGTAGTCACGTAAAAGCATCAATTAAGTAATTATGATAATCTTACGTGACAACAGATGATGCAATCATTAATCCAAAAAGGTTTATTGTTTTCTCACTCACTGGTTTTTCAGTTTTCTCCATGGCACGCCTCTGTGAGCTGTTGTTGACTTAAAAGAAGCTTCTTCTTGCTGTTTTTTCCAGGAATCATCTTATAAATTTATTAAATCATTATTACCAACAAGTAAGTATTAGTTAAACTATTCTTAAGTGTTTTAAATCTTTCAGAATCAATCAGAAAGACGTGAAATCATAGAATCCAACTATATATTGTTGTAATACTGTTATAAATCATCTTGATCCCTTAAATCCACAATTCTACGTCAAATTTCTCTACTTATATCTATCAATAAGTTCTTTGGAGTATTAGTGAGTCATTTATCTTTAATTCTTAAAGTTTTTCTCTAGTAATAGTTTTCTTCAAGAATTATCTTTATAATTATTCTTGTAAAAGATAATTATATATTAAAATAATTTTATTATTTTAATAAAAGAAGTTTTTATTGTTAAATTCTTCTTGTAATTGATTCTTGTAGACAATTACTGCTCACTGTTATAATCACTAGTAGTGTATAACACGTGAAAGAAATAATTTTATAATTATTTAATTGTGGTTATAATAATTTTTATTATTATATTTCATAAGAACAGACATAGTACTGTTGATTAATAGTAATATTATCATCAGTTTCATAGTCACATCTTACATTTGGGGGCCTGGCCGTGATTTTATCCATAGACTTGGCTTTAATCATATTCTAGACTTCATTTTAAACTACCATACCTACCAATATCTCATATTTGGAGGTTTTGGCATGTTTTTGAACCTTTTTGCAAATAATTAATATATTTTTAAGCTCTAAAATATATTGATTTAATAATTTTTTTCTTTCATTTTAAAGTTAAAATAATTTTTATTTTTGAAATTGTCTTAAAATCTTTTTCATTGAGGAATTTGGTTTGATTTTATACTGTTTTTACACGTGGCTTTTTCACATCCAAAAACTTATAAAATTATTCTTTGAGTTACTCTGAATTAATTTTCATTCAAAATCTTAAATTTTAATTCTTTTCTTTAAAAAGAATAATTTTTTTAATATTAAAAAATACAAAACTTATAAAAAATCTTTAAAAATATTTTAAAAAGTATAAAAAATAATTTTTTTTTCTCTTTTATAAATTTTTTTCTAGTGTCTTTAATCAAATACTGTGCAGCTGGCAACAGACTCAGTAAAAGATATATTACTAGCCCAGAATCTTCAGAAGCAGAATCTGAAGACAGTATTGAGGTGCAAATTGCTAAAAGAGGCACCTTATTTAATTCTGAAAAGAATAAATTACCACCAAAAGGTGTGTTTTTATCTTTATTTTTACTCTTTATCCTTAAATTGACGTAAAAATGGTGCATACCAGAAATGGAAGCAACTATTCAGTCCAACCAGATGGATGTGGACAAGGAAGAAGCAAGACCAAATCCAGAAGTGCCAAGTCTTCCACAAGAAAGACACATTTGGAGGATGCCAGAGTTGCCCCCATTCCCCAAGGTCTGTACCAACAGATTTTGACGCAAATTCTGAGCCTGAACTGATTTATGGTAATATTTCCAGGGCTGAACCACTTTCAGGTGGCAGCAATAGAAATATATCAATGCCAGTACAAAAACTGGTTCAGAGCAGCCAAGGAAGAGGAGTGGGAAATCTGCCCAAGCCTTTGGCAGGGGGCCATGAACTCTTACTTACACATCAAGAGCTTTCTGGGTCAGGAGAAGACCATAGAACTCTTAGGAGGATTGAGCCCCCTGTCTTGCAAAGACAAGGTCAAAAAGATAAAGAATTGGTTGAAAAACCAAAGTCTTTCATCCATAGACCAGAAGAAAGAGTTGTAAATGACTCCAGCTTTGGAGACAGAGGCACCAGTGGCGTCCACCAGCTCCAAACCAGCTCCAGACATGTCCAAAGACAAGCCCAAAGGACCTCAGAAGAAGCAGAGAGGTCCCAAGAACCATCAAGGAAAGGGCAAAGGCAAAGCCAATTGGCACAGACCTTACCCACAAGGGTACAGGATCCCCAAATTGGAGCCTTCAGCCGTGGACAGTGTCTTCAATATGGCCAGAACTCTTATGGAATTCACAGCCAAGGAGCAGGAAAGGATGAACAGGACCTTTCCACGCAAATAACTGATGTACATAGAAGTATTAGTGTAGAAATTGGCAAACTTGAGTCAAAGTTAAAGCAAATTACATTAGACATCAATGATTTAAAGAAAAATGACAAGCAACATTCTGATTGGCATCAATTGACAACTGTCACCCTTGATTCAATTAGCAATGCTTGTGAAAGAATTGAGAACCAATGTCAAAATAATGACACAGAGGATCCTTCCATTTTTAAAGTAAATGATAGACTTAAAACTCTTGAAGACCATGTCTTACAAATAGTTAAGAACACCAATCAATTTGCTATACATTTAGCAAAAAGTGACAGTGAGAGGCAGAAATTGAAGAATGATATAATTGCAAGTGTGGAACAAATTCATAAGAATCATGAACCACATATGCCAAGACATTCTACACCTTTAACTGAAGAAAAACTTTCTGTTAAAGAGAGTCTTACACCATTCTTAGGAGAAAATGCCTACTCTGCAAGAGATATTCCCAAAATAGAAGAATGGCCAACATTCTGTGGTGAAGGAGAATACAACCATATTGAATTCATCAGGACTATTGATATGTTGCAAGAAGACTTTAATATACCTGATGAAATCATAGTGGGAAAATTACACTGTTTGTTTACCAGAACTGCAAAGAAATGGTATTACAAAATGAGGATTGATCATGGTAAACATGACTGGTCTTGGTGGAAATCTGAAGTGATTACCAAATGGGCCAATAATTCTTGGAGGCTTAAAATGGAGAATGCTTTTGAAAGTGCCATTTTTAACTCAGAAAAAGACAAACAAATTACTTGGTTCTTCAAACAAAAAGACAGATTATCTGCTTTACACCCAGATATGTCTGACACTATGATTAATATGAAAATATTAAGAAAGTGTGGAGGAGAACTGGAACATGCTATCAAAAGCAAATGTGTGGAACCCTGTTCAACAGAGGACTACATCAATGCTATGGAAGATATCATTACCAGAACACGAATTGGTAAGACTTGGATTAAAAACCCAATAGAGTCCAAAATAGTCTCAAAGATTCCTAGAGAGGAAAGAAGACCAGAGAGACCTGTCTTGAAGTGTCATAAATGTGGAAGTACTTCACATTTAGCCAACACTTGTCCTAAGAAGACAAAAATCAATGAAGTTCAAGTCATTGAGGAAATTCAGTGTACTGAAGAAAAAGAGGAGTCTGATCAAGATTCTGCAATCTCTGAAGATACACCAGTGGAGGACTATCCCATTGAAAACATTTCAGCTTTCTTTGAAGTCACAGAAGTCCATACCCACTTGCCACAGTACAGTGAGGATTGCTGCAACCTGATCAATATCCAAGATGCCAGAATGTGTAAAACAAAACCTGCTAGAGGAAAGGGTTATACAGCTGGGGCATCCTGTATCACATCAGTTCTGATGAGTGATATTGAAGCCAAAGTAAATTTGGATACAGGGGCATTTTGCACTTGTGTGGGCAAAGATTATCTCCAAATTATACTTCCTGAATGGAAAAACCATCTATTACCAATAGAAGGTGTACAATTCAGTAGTGCCAGTAACAATATGTACCCCTTGGGCATATTGGACACTAATATTGTATTCCCACATCCAGCAGGAAGTGTAAGAATGAAAACTGAGATTGTAGTAATGGATAATTGCACATCTCAACACATCATTCTTGGAAATGATTACTTAAATATTTATGGTATTGATATAAATAACCATAAAGACAGATATTTCACAATTGGAGATAACAAAAGACAAAAATTTGCTTTCTCCAATATGCCAAAACAGATATCTGTAGTATCTTCTGTCAAGGATACTTACAAAGATGAATTTGTGACTAATCAACTTGTTGAAGCACAAATTAATCAATCATTGTCACCAAAGATGAGGAATGAGCTTATTAATGTGTTATACACATATAAAAATGCATTTGCCTCTGATAATGAACCATTAGGCGCTATAAGAGGACATGAAGTTGATATTACTCTTAATATTGACAGACCATATCCTCCAGTACTTAGAAGACCAGCTTATCCAGCCAGTCCCAGAGCTAGAGAAGCCTTGGAAAAACATATCCAAGAGTTGATCCAACTTGGTGTGCTAAGGAAAGTAGGCCATAATGAGGAAGTTGAAGTAACAACACCTGTTATTATTGCATGGCATAATGATAAGTCAAGAATGGTTGGAGATTTTAGAGCTTTGAATACCTACACAGTTCCAGATAGGTATCCAATCCCTAGAATTCAAGAAACCTTGACTCAATTGTCTAAAGCCAAGTATATAACATCAATGGATGCATTGAAAGGCTTCCATCAAAATGTTTTGACGCCCAAAGCTAAGAAATTACTTAGAATTATCACTCACTGTGGTATTTTTGAGTATCTTAGAATGCCATTTGGCATTAAAATGGCTCCATCCCATTATCAAAGGATGATGAACACCATCTTTCCTACAGAATTGTCTGAAGGATGGCTTATCATTTATATTGATGATATTATCATATGTTCTGATTCATAGTCTTTGCACCTTGAAAGACTTGCAAGAGTACTTCATAAAGTAGCAGAAGTGAACATGAAAATTTCACTTAAGAAATGCAATTTTGGTTTTGAAGAACTCAAAGCATTAGGACATATTGTTTCTGGTTTAAGCTTGGGTATTGACAAAAACAAAGTAGCAGCAGTGTTACTTAAGCCAATACCCCAGAATAAAAAAGAAATGATGTCTTTTCTTTGATTTGCCAGTTACTATAGGAAACACCTGAAAGACTTTGCAATTCTAGCCAAATCACTTTATAGAATCTGTGATCAACAGACTGTATTTGAGATGACACAAGAGAGAATTAAAGCTTATGAGAAGATAAGGAAAGCCCTTACAAAAGCACCTTTACTCCTCATGCCTGACTGGAATATTCCTTTTAAATTGTACATTGATGCATGTGGAGATGGATTAGGGGCAGCCCTACATCAAGTCCAGATTATTGATGACAAACCTACAGAAGGACCAGTTTGTTATATCTCAAGACAAATCAAACCAACAGAAGCCAGATATGGTGCAAGCCAAATGGAGTGCTTATGTTTGGTATGGGCACTTGAGAAACTACACTATTATCTTGATGGCAGTGTTTTTGAAGTGATAACTGACTGTAATGCAGTAAAATCACTTCTTAACATGAAAACTCCCAACAGACATATGTTGAGATGGCAAATAGCCATTCAAGAATATAGAGGAAACATGACTATAGTTCATAAAGCAGGAAACATTCACAAGAATGCTGATGGACTTAGTAGATGGGCTTTAGCCAACACTCCTGATAACCCAGCTTATGTACCTTTGGAAGCTGAACCACAGATTCCAATTGAAGGAATTAACATAACTGATATTGGGACTGAATTCTTTGAAGAGGTCAGAGAGTCTTATAAACAAGACAAGAATTGCCATATCTTGACTTCTTTATTGGATAAAGACTGCAAAGATACATCTTTGGTTAATGCACTAGATGAAGTTTGGAAAAATTCCTATTCTGAAGGAAGATTTCACTTGTTTGATGGGATTATTTACCATAGAAAAAAACGTTCTTGTGTGATGACACTGTGTAGTAGATTGCTTATCAATACCATTCTTCATGAATGCCATTATAGTATTTACTCTGGACACCTATCAGAAGACAGAACACTTGAAAAAGTGAAGAACTGTGCATGGTGGCCATCTTGGAGAAAAGAAACCATTGAATATTGCCATACCTGTGATAGATGCCAAAAAGCAAACAGGAGTACAGGCAAGAAATTTGGATTGATGATCCATATTCAAGAACCAAAATCCCCTTGGGAAGTTGTTCACATGGATTGGGTCACAGCACTTCCTCCAAGTGGTGACAAACGTTATAATGCTTGTTTAGTCATTGTAGACAGATATAGCAAAACTCCCATATTCTTACCATGTCATAAAGATGACACTGCTATGGATACAGCTCTTCTTTTATGGAGTAGAGTTATTTCTCATACAGGGTTATTTAAGAATATCATAAGTGACAGAGATCCCAAGTTCACATCTGCACTTTGGACCAATCTTCATAGATTGTTTGGGACTAAGTTATCATTCTCTACAGCATATCACCCTCAAACAGATGGGCTAGCAGAGAGGATGATTCAAACTTTAGAAGACATGATCAGGAGATTTTGTGCTTATGGATTAGAATTCAAAGACTCAGATGGCTTTACCCATGACTGGTGCACTCTGATACCTGCACTAGAATTGGCATACAAGACATCAGTCCATTCTTCCACAGGACAAACCCCTGCTATGTTAGAAAAAGGATGGAATCCAAGACTCCCAGAAGACACACTGAGGAAAGACTTGATTGACATTCATCCTACAGCTTCCAGCTTCAAATTAATGCTTGATAAAGTGAAACACCATGCAAAACAAAGTATGGATGATGCTTTTGATTATGCAAAACAGAAGTGGGACAAGAGTCATAAAGTACCAGACTTCAAAGTAGGGGACTTCGTTCTAGTTTCAACCTTGAATTTTAATAATATCAAAGGCCCAAAGAAACTTAAAGATTCTTATGTAGGACCTTTTGTTATTGTTGCTTTACATGGAACCAATGCAATTCAAGTGGAATTGAGTGGTGAATTGGAAAATGAACACCCCCACATTTCCAGTCAGCTTGATAAAACCTTATCAACCAGCTGATAAAGAATTGTTTCCTTTGAGAAACCCAACTCCTTTAACTGTACCCCCTGTGGAACAGAATGAAGACAGAACGATAAAGAAAGTCATTAAAGAAAGGAGACTTAGGGGTAAAAATAAAAGAGAATATCTTGTCAGATATAGAAATCCAGTACATGAAGATGAATGGATGGCAGAATCAGAAATACCTGACTCAGATAAACTGTTAAGAAGATTTAGACCAGAAAGAAGGCCACAAGCCTGAATATGTCTACAAATGTGCTTTAAATTACTTGATCTTAGTAATGTGAAGAGGTTGGACAGTGGACATTACCCCTCTTTGGGGCCTTATTCTTTTATCACTAATAAAATTGTAGTACAATTTTATTTTTTGGTGGGAGGGAATGTGAGCCTTGAGGTATATTTTACATACCCAAATAGGCCACAATTATCTTAAAAAGAAATTTTGAATTATACAAAACTCATAAGTCATGCATATATCCAAAATTCATTATTTTAAATTTCAGAAAAGATGAATAACTTTTTATTGAGTAAGTAAATCCATGGATTTAAGACCAGATTTGGATTCTACACAAAAATTCACCTAGGGTAGACCCATAGAGTGAATAAGCTCAATCTAAGTATTTGAGGTGGTAAAATGGAAAATACTTCAATACCACATCATTAATACCACATAAAAGATCCGTGAAAATTTTTGTTTTTCTTGATTTTTAGCCAAAATAATGGGAAAGTGAGAAATCCCATGTTACATATACACTAAGAATAGTGTTATGCATGTTTTGAGCACTTAATATTATGGTATTCTTAAATGGACTTTTGGTACACCCATAGTGGATATCTCACTTTAAGCTTAAATTACTATTTTGACGTAAAAATTAGGCAAGGGGGACAAAAGACATCAAAGAGAGCCAGGGTACCCAACTTCTGAGGCCTCAGAGGCGTGGATAGCTCCAGAGCATGGATCCATGGCTCATCTTGGCCCAATTGGTAAACTAAAACTCTTTGGGAACTTGGTTACCAAGTTACACCTACTGTAATCATAAGAAAAATAGCAAATAACCTGCTATTTTGACGTGCCAAGGAGGTAATAAGCTACTTAGACTCCTGTAACCACGTCAATTCTTGATTACTGTCCATGACTAGCCCCAAAAGAGTAATTAAACCCTTTTGGGACTCATATTCATTGATTTACCTCATAGCAACCAGCAAAATACTGCTATTTGCAATTCTATGTAGAAATGAGGTAAAAACTTCAAAAATTCATTAAAAATAAAATGTTTGATGAATCTTTCTGAAATTTTCAGGACCAATGAAGAACTGTATTATCTATGGTACAACCAAAAAGAATTATGGTTTTACTAGTAAAATTAAAAGTTTTACTTACAGTCCATTTTTGACCATTCTACATGAAACACTGAATCTTCAAAAATTCACAGTAATTAAAACCTGTGATGAAATTGGCAATAACATTGATAACTTTGAGAAATCAATGATTATTTTAGAATAAAAGAAGATTTACAGATGTTACTCCTTTTATTTTTAACCATATTGGGGTTGGTAGTCACGTAAAAGCATCAATTAAGTAATTATGATAATCTTACGTGACAACAGATGATGCAATCATTAATCCAAAAAGGTTTATTGTTTTCTCACTCACTGGTTTTTCAGTTTGCTCCATGGCACGCCTCTGTGAGCTGTTGTTGACTTAAAAGAAGCTTCTTCTTGCTGTTTTTTCTAGGAATCATCTTATAAATTTATTAAATCATTATTACCAACAAGTAAGTATTAGTTAAACTATTCTTAAGTGTTTTAAATCTTTCAGAATCAATCAGAAAGACGTGAAATCATAGAATCCAACTATATATTGTTGTAATACTGTTATAAATCATCTTGATCCCTTAAATCCACAATTCTACGTCAAATTTCTCTACTTATATCTATCAATAAGTTCTTTGGAGTATTAGTGAGTCATTTATCTTTAATTCTTAAAGTTTTTCTCTAGTAATAGTTTTCTTCAAGAATTATCTTTATAATTATTCTTGTAAAAGATAATTATATATTAAAATAATTTTATTATTTTAATAAAAGAAGTTTTTATTATTGAATTCTTCTTGTAATTGATTCTTGTAGACAATTACTGCTCACTGTTATAATCACTAGTAGTGTATAACACGTGAAAGAAATAATTTTATAATTATTTGTTTGTGGTTATAATAATTTTTATTATTATATTTCATAAGAACAGACATAGTACTGTTGATTAATAGTAATATTATCATCAGTTTCATAGTCACATCTTACAGATAGTCTCTTTGGTCGTCTCAATCAACCAATTGCTCACATCTTATTGACTTGTGGTGACTTGGCTGATGTCAGCTATTAATCGAGCTATCAGCCTTTAACTTTTGGGTGTATTCAGCAGTCTTTCTTCCTATCCCTTTCTTGTTTGACAAGAGATATAGATATCTAAATGCTTCCTCCACTCTTACCACTTGTCTTAATCATGGTGTCATTCCAATCATCAACAAAAACAATACTTTATCAGTTGCCGAAATCAAATTTGGAGATAATGATACTCTCTCTGCCATCACAGCTGCCATCTGCCATGCTGAATTTCTCTTTTTAATGACAGATGCCAATTGCTTATATACTGAGAACCCTTGCTCAAAGCCTAATGCTCAGATAGTCAAAGTGGTTTATAACATTGAAGGTGTTAGAAAATAGTCTTATCATAATAATCAGCCTCAAAGTCCAAACCAATTATTTTTCATTCCAACCCAGTCTATAGTTTCAATTGCTACAATTGGTTCTTCTTTAGGAACAGGTGGAATGGAAACTAAACACATTTCAGGCAAGCTGGCTAGCATTTGTAAGATGTGACTATGAAACTGATGATAATATTACTATTAATCAACAGTACTATGTCTGTTATTATGAAATATAATAATAAAATATTATTATAACCACAATTAAATAATTAAAGAATTATTTCTTTCACGTGTTAAGCACTACTAGTGATTTTAACAGTGAGTAAGTAATTGTCTACAAGAAGAATTTAATAATAAAAACTTCTTTTATTAAAATAATAAATTATTTTAATATATAATTATCTTTTACAAGAATAATTATAAAGCTAATCCTTGAAGAAAACTATTACTAGAGAAAAACTTTAAGAGTTAAAGATAAATGACTCACTAATACTCCAAAGAACTTATTGATAGATAAAAGTAGAGAAATTTGACATAGAATTGTGGATTTAAGAGATCAAAATGACCTATAGCAGGATTACAACAATATATAGTTGGATTCTATGATTTCACGTCTTTCTGGTTGATTCTGAAAGATTTGAAACACTTAAGAAAAGTTTTAACTAATACTTACTTGTTGGTAACAATGATATAAAATGATAATAAGATGATGATGATACGGAAAAAACAGCAAGAAGAGGCTTCTTTTAAGTCAACAACAGCTCACAGAGGCGTGCCATGGAGCAAACTGAAAAACCAATGAGTGAGAAAACAATAAACCTTTTTGGATTAATGATTGCATCATCTGTTGTCACGTAAGATTATCATAATTACTTAATTGATGCTTTTACGTGACTACCAACCCCAATATGGTTAAGAATAAAAGGAGTAACATCTGTAAATCTTCTTTTATTCTAAAATAATCATTGATTTCTCAAAGTTATCAATGTTATTGCCAATTTCATCACAGGTTTTAATTATTGTGAATTTTTGAAGATTCAGTGTTTCACGTAGAATGGTCAAAAATGGACTGTAAGTAAAACTTTGAATTTTACTAGTAAAACTGTAATTCTCTATGGTTTTACCATAGATAATACAGTTCTCCATTGGTCCTGAAAGTTTCAGAAATATTCATTAAGAATTGTATTTTTAATGAATTTTTGAAGTTTTTACCTCATTTCTACGTAGAATTGCAAATATCAGTGTTTCACTGGTTGCTATGAGGTAAATCAATGGATACAAGCCCAAAAAGGGTTTTAATTACTCTTTTGGGGTTTATCCATGGAAAGTCATTAAGAATTGACGTGGTTACAGGAGTCTAAGTAGCTCTTTACCTCCTTGGAACATCAAAATAGCAGGTTATTTGCTATTTTCTTAAGATTTACAGTAGTTGTGACATGGTAACCAAGTTCCCAAAAGGTTTTGGTTTACCAATTAGTCTAAGATTAGCCATGTATCCAAGCTTTAGAGATGTCCACGCCTCTGAGGCCTCAGAAGTTGGGTACCCTGGCTCTCTTTGATGTCTTTTGTCCCCCTTGCCTATTTTTTACGTCAAAATAGTAATTTAAGCTTCAAGTGAGATATCCACTATGGGTGTACCAAAGGTCCATGTAAGAATACCATGATATTAAGTTCTCAAAACATGCATAACACTATTCTTAGTGTATATGTAACAAGGGATTTCTCACTTTCCCATTATTTTGGTGTGAAATTAAGAAAAACAAAAATTTTCACAGATCTTTTATGTGGCATTGATGATGTGGTGTTGAAGTATTTTGCATATTACCACCTCAAAGAGTTAATTTGAGCTTATTCACTCTAAGGAACTACCCTAGGTGAATTTTTGTGTAGATTCCAAATCTGGCCGTAAATCCATGGATTTACTTACTCAATAAAAAGTTATTCATCTTTTCTGAAATCAAAAATTATAAATTGTGAATATATGCATGATTTATGAGTTATGTATAATTCAAAATTTATTTTATGATAATTGTGGCCTATTTGGGTATGTAAAATATACCTCAAGGCTCAAATTCCCTCCCACCAAAAAATAAAATTGTACTACAATTTTATTAGTGATAAAAGAATAAGGCCCCAAAGGGGGTTAATGTCCACTGTCCAACCTCTTTACATTACTCAGATCAAGTAATTTAAAGCACATTTATAGACTTATTCAGGCTTGTGGCCTTCTGTCATGTCTAAATCTTCTTAAGAGTTTATCTGAGTCAGGTATTTCTGATTCTGCCATCCATTCATCTTCATGTACTGCATTTCTATATTTGACAAGATATTCTCTTTGATTTTTACCCCTAAGTCTCCTTTCTTTAATGACTTTCTTTATCTTTTTGTCTTCATTCTGTTACACAGGTGGTACAGTTAAAGGAGTTGGGTTTCTTAAAGGAAACAATTCTTTGTCAGCTGGTTGATAAGGCTTTATCAAGCTGACTGGAAATGTGGGGTGTTTATTTTCCAATTCACCACTCAATTCCACTTGAACTGCATTGGTTCCATGTAAAGCAACAATAACAAAAGGTCCTACATAAGAATCTTTAAGTTTCTTTGGGCCTTTGATATTATTAAAATTCAAGGTTGAAACTAAAACTAAGTCCCCTACTTTGAAGTCTGGTACTTTATGACTCTTGTCCCACTTCTGTTTTGCATAATCAAAAGCATCATCCATACTTTGTTTTGCGTGGTGTTTTACTTTGGCAAGCATTATATTGAAGCTGGAAGCTGTAGGATGAATGTCAATCAAGTCTTTACTCAGTGTGTCTGCTGGGAGTCTTGGTTTCCATCCTTTTTTAAGATAATTGTGGCCTATTTGGGTATGTAAAATATACCTCAAGGCTCACACCATTGCTGGTGTCTCAACAGTCATCTGAAATGCCACAACAACACAGGTTATTACCTCAATAATGACCAACATTGGCATGCTATGCTCATCCATCAGCAGCATTACTGCGACCACCTCAGCCCAATCCTTTTCCACTAGCATGTGAAACCAAGCCACTATATACTGTTTTTCTTCTGCAACACACCCCTCTCACAAGTTGCAAGTTTTGGGTTGCACATGGCTTGGTGGGGATCAACTAAGGGGAATATGGAGCAATCAGTCATAAATAAATTGGTGAGAGATTGCTTCCAGCTGGTGTTGTCCAAATTTGTGGAACGTTTTCTGTGGCACAAGCAGTGACTATAATTGATCCTCAAGCTCATCTGGATCCAGAACTTGAATTGCATGACTGAAAAAATGATGAACCCAGTGGTTCTCTTTCAGCTCACATTGCCATGACAAATGAACCTGTAGGTGGCATAGTAGAATTAGGCAGGGGGTTGGTCAATTAAAATTCCTCTGACATGGACAAGCTTATGGGTTGACATAGGCAAGAAAGCTTTTTCTTTCCATTTCTCCTTGTGTTATTTTGAAAGTTCATAAGAATCTGATCTTTTTACCTCTCCTGTTTGCCTGATTTTGAAATAAAAAATCCCAAATTTAATCTGATGATATATTAATTAGCTCAGAAATGCAGGTACTGCTAGGGAATATTGAATCTGAGCACGTGATCGAGCAAATTGTGTTATTTAAGCCTAGCTCATCATCTCAGCCTTCATTGTCTTTGTAAAGCCTCAATTTGGTGTCTCAGACTGATTTGAAACCTGTCAATTGTTGATGGCTTAGCTTTATATATCTTAAGAGCAATTTTCTCCAAAGTCAGTAGCTAATTGACATTGCGCTATTAAGACTTTTTTTTGGGTTTCAAACAGAGATTATTAGTATAGCACACTTAGTGCTTCCTGTATTATAATTATGGCCTGTACTTTGGCTACAGACTAACATTCTATTGCACTTAGCTTATTGAAAAGCTCCTGCAGCATTCACAACAATCATCTTCCAGAGGGCTTCATTGATTTGTTAAAGAAAGCTTCCAACTTTTGGTCAATTAGGGAGGTCTCTGTGTGTTGTGTGCTGTGCATGCACAAAAAAAACCAGCGCAGCAGCTGACTGCTATCTGTTATAACGTGCAACGTAACTGATATACCATATGGGAAAACAGTTATTGACTCCAGTATATACCAAGTGCAGGTTCTTTTAGCAATTTCTCTATATTTTAGTCGCAACTGACATTGTTTACCCCTACTACTCTACACTTTACTAACTAGAATTCTAACATTTTCTGCCTATGTTTCCAGGACATTGAGTCCCTTATCTGTATGAGTGGGCCAAGAAAAACAGACCAAGCCTGTACAGGAATTATTCATTGTATTTGGTGTTTCCCTAAATTTTTCAGAACATCGTACTGTTGCATGTGAGGGTACATCGTATATTGATAATGTCTGTGCTTGTAAAAAGCACACTAGCTTAGTTTGGTCAAGGTTCAGTTATCTGGTTTGAACTTTGAGCTAAGCACTTGGTTTGATTCCCCCTATCTGCAGGGTGGAAGTCCAGAGCTGAAAATGGTCATCAGGGGGACTGAATGGACAAAACTTGACTTTAGTTGGGTTCGCACTAGTCAAGGCCATTTGGTTATCCACATGACTTTATGCTTACAATTTGAAAAGTGGCCTGTTCACAAGGTGTACGGTGGCATGCCACAGTAAATGAATGATCAAACCACCAACAAGGTGTATGGTGTCTTGCCATAGTACATGGGAGATAACACTGCTTAGAATGGTGTATGGTGGAATTCCACTGTACATGAAATGCTCCACCACTTGAAAATGGGGTATGGTGGAGGCATAGTATTTGAATTATCAAATTACATGAATTTAAGTTTATCAAATATTTTCTCTTCATTTTCTCCACCATTTTTGTGTTTAATTGTGTCCACCAAAACATGGCATCCAGAATTGGTTCTTTTTGGTGTCAATGTGAGTCACACATGATTCAAATGTTCTTTTATCACATTCAATCAGTTGATACACTCATCATATCTCATCTGCATCAAGACAATTTCAATACAACGTCAATCATCAAATGTGTCACATGAGTATGTCACTCACTGAAAAAGCCCATACCCACACCATTGACAGTTTTGTGGTAATGAAACCTTGAGGTGCAAGGAAGCAGTTTGGAATTCTCATATTTGTCCTTTGGATGACTCCTGCCATGCTGCCTGATCATCTAACCCCTTTACCATGCCTAATCTCACTCATGAATCGGCTTCTGCACCATCTACTAATCATCTCTGCCAGCAGCCAAGATATGCTTCCACTCCTGCCACTGCCCCTCCACAATCACCCATCCTTACACTTCTGCACCCCCGCTGCACCCTCATGATTTCCCTCTGACACTGCCACCCCATATCTTCCCTCACTCATCTTCACGCTTTGGCACCCCTGCCACACCCTCATGACTTCCCTCCAATGCTGCCACCACATTTCCAGCCTCACTAATCCTTATGCTTCCGCACCCCCGCCATGCCATCACAATTTCCCTCCAATGCTGCCACCGCATGTCCACCCTCACCCATCCTTACGCTTCTGCACCCCTGCCTAATCCTCATGCTCCCACTGCAGCCTCATGATTTCCTTCCAACACTACCACCCCATATCCAGCCTCACCCCTGCGTCTCACCATCCTCTTCCTCCTGCTGTGCCCTCATGATTTACCTCCAACACTGCCACCACATGTCCACCCTCACCCATCCTTACGCTTTGGAACCCCCGCCTGCCCACATGATTTACCTCCGACGCTGCCACCACATATCTGCCTCACTCATCCTTGAGCTTCCACATCCCCGCTGCACCCTCACACTTTCCCTCCAAAACTTCCACCACATGTCCACCCTCACCCATCCTTACCCTTCCGCACCCCCGCCTAATCCTCACGCTCCCACTGTGACCTCATTATTTCCTTCCAACACTGCCATCTGATATCCAGCCTCACCCCTGCAGCTTACCATCCTCATGATTTACCTCCAACACTGCCACCACATGTCAGCCCTCACCTATCCTTATGCTTTGGCACCCCTGCTGTGCCCTCATGATTTCCCTCCAATGCTGCCATCCCATATCCATCCTCACCCATCCTTCCAATTCCACACCCCCATGCCTTACCATCCTCACACTCCAGCTGTTCCCTCATGATTCACCTCTGACAAAACCACCCCAGGTCTGCCCTCACCCCCACCTCTTACCATGCTCACAATTTCCCTCTGACGCTGCCACCACATGTCCACCCTCACCCCCACAGCTTACCATGATTACACTCATGCACATCCCTCAAGGTATGGGTCTGACACTGCCACCTCTCCTTACACTTTCAAACCCCACCTCATCTTCTCCACAGGCTACCATGCTTATGCTTCCACATTAGGTCCATAGGTTATGGTGGCTTGTTGGCATACATGATGCACCCAATCAAATAAATACGCTCAGTGGCCTTCTCCACCAATGTCTTCTGGGGGGAAATTGGTGGGGTATACCCAATGTTGTGGTTAGGGTTTAAATGATGAGACTCGCAAATTAAAACCTAATAAGTGGACTATTTAAAACCAGGAATGTGTCTTTTGTTTCACCAAAAAACCATTTTACTTCATATCATTCAAATGGAACACTTTGCTTAGTCCTTACCTCATGGGCATTGAATAGTTCAAAAGTTGACTTTGATAGATTTCTCAATAGTCAAATTTATTCAATTTCTCACAGGGAAGTGATTTCATTTGACTGATATGAAATAATTTGCAACACATAACCTCCTTGAATTTACCAATAAATGATATTTTGCCAATGCAATTCAAGTTCAATAGATATTGATGGAAGGTTCCAAGGATGTTTATTGGCAGGTCTCCTTTGGTCAGCTTGTGGTTCTAAAATATATTTTTAATAGGAAATTCACTAACTAATGAACTGATTTAAATTGATATTTAACTTCATTCAACCTTTTCAAAATTCTCCAATATTGATATTACCTAAAAAAGATTCAATCATTAATATCTTAAACTTATTTTACTTCCACCTTTTTTGGTCAGTTTTGTTCTTTTTATTCTACCATTTTCAATCAAGTTATAAATAAACTTCTCACCATCTATTTACTTAAGAAACTACCTCCGCTATGCCCCAAGCCCCAAGAAATTCAACTGAATTTAATGACCTATTAGCTTCAGCCCCAGAGGGTGGAAGTGAATTACTATTTTGACATTGGGTATGGTGTGAATAAGCCAATTGCAATGATCAAATGACCCACACACTCACATATCACAGGATCTAAAGTGACACAACTGCACCATCATTGTGTTTGAAGGGGAATAGGCCCATCACCCAAGTGGTCCTCAGCATTACATTGCTCCCATGAGAGTTTGGATGTTTTTAAGTAACATGGAGATGGTGACATGCCCTAATGAGTGCTTTTTGCAGGCGGGTTTCAGAAAATTACATCTGCACATGTTCTTTCCTTCTTGCGCATGTCTCACACTTACACACAAGCAACCGGCAAATGCAAACAACACTGCACTAGCACCCGCACACGCACATGACACTGCACAAGCACCCACACACGCACACACCTCTGCACTAGCACCCTCACCTGACACTGCACATGCCACTCCATAAGAGCCCGCACATGCACACAACACTGCACTAGCACCCGCACATGACACTTCACAAGCACCCACACCTGCACACAACACTGCACAAGCACCCACACCCGCACACGCCTCTGCACTAGCACTTGCACCCGCGCACAACACTCCACAAGCACCCGCACATGCACATGACACTGCACAAGCACCCGCATACAACACTGCACATGCCACTCCACAAGCACCTGCACATTCACACAACACTGCACTAGCACCCGCACCCACACACAACACTGCACAAGCGCCCGCACATGCACACAACACTGCACTAGCACCCGGACAGGCAAATGACACTGCACAAGCACCCGGACAGGCACACACCACTGCACTAGCACCCACCCACAACACTGCACCTGCACCCACACTGGCACATGACACTTCACAAGCACACACACCCACACACGCACATGCACAGGACACTGCCCAAGCACCTGCACCCACACATGACACTGCACAAGCACCTGCACATGCACACAAAATTGCACTAGCACCCACACATGCACGCCCCACTGCACAAGCACCTGCACTAGCACCCACACCCGCACCCACTGACAGGTGTTCAACATGTGTCACCTGCAAATAGTCAATGCCACTTGACATTAGGCCTTCCCATTCTTTGCCCTTGTGTGCATGTGGCACACCCATGCACCAACTGCATTGTGCGGTGGGCTCCAACCATGTCACCTGCTGCTGCTGAGCTGATTCATGGATACACAAAAATCAGGACAACACATCATTTTTGCTTGTTTTGCGTTTCACACACACAACAGCACCTGCGGGATTGTGCCAAGGCAGAGTCCTTTCATGGATGACCTGGGAAGTCACACACCCTGCCTCTACATTAAGTATGGCTGAAGGACCTCTTTGATATGTGTGTGTGTGGAAAAAGGATGGTCTTGTGTAGTTTTTACCAACTTTTGGATGGTTGAGGGAGGATCCGGTGGTGAGGAATCTCAGTTAAAGGCACAGGGGAACCAATATTGGTGGATGACACAGGATTTGGTGTAAGACCAGAGTGTGACGTGTGCTCAACGTTCATTTGATTTTTGCTTGACATGAGCTTGACTTCTATCCTGCTTGATGTTTTCTTGACGTGAAGTCCATCACCAAAAATTGACGCAAGATTTGCCCTGGTGTCAGGCCAGAACTCAAGCTGTCCTTACTCCAACTCCAAGGGCTCCTCTTGATGGCACCCAGCCATTTCTCAACTGAGGGCCAAATTGGACAGAGGACCCATTTTGGAAGGAGCAGCACCATCCAGGGAGGAAGGAAGAGTGCCAAGAAGATCAAGCTCATTCTCAGAAGTAGTTGGCGGATTCCCAGGAACTTCAAGGACCATTTTCAAGGGTACAGGTGAAGATGGTGAAGAGGAGGAAGAGAATTCTGTGGAAGAGGAAGGGTCTGATGGTACTGAAGGTGTTCCTGCTCCTGTGGGGGCATCCCAAGGTACTGGAGGGCCAAATCTAGCCCAATCTAATCAGCCTATTTCTCATCAGTCTGAACCATCTTTGTGAGCCTTGAGGTATATTTTACATACCCAAATAGGCCACAATTATCTTAAAAAGAAATTTTGAATTATACATAACTCATAAATCATGCATATATTCAAAATTCATCATTTTTGATTTCAGAAAAGATGAATAACTTTTTATTGAGTAAGTAAATCCATGAATTTAAGGCCAGATTTGGAATCTACACAAACATTTACCTAGGGTAGCTCCATAGAGTGAATAAGCTCAAACTAACTCTTTGAGGTGGTAAAATGGAAAATACTTCAATACCACATCATCAATACCACATAAAAGATCCGTGAAAATTTTTGTTTTTCTTAATTTCATGCCAAAATAATGGGAAAGTGAGAAATCCCATGTTACATATACACTAAGAATAGTGTTATGCATGTTTTGAGCACTTAATATAATGGTATTCTTACATGGACTTTTGGTACACCCATAGTGGATATCTCACTTACAGCTTAAATTACTATTTTGACGTAAAAAATAGGCAAGGGGGACAAAAGACATCAAAGAGAGCCAGGGTACCCAACTTCTGAGGACTCAGAGGCGTGGATAGCTCCAAAGCTTGGTTCCATGGCTGATCTTGACCCAATTGGTAAACTAAACCTCTTTGGGAACTTGGTTACCATGTCACAACTTCTGTAAATCTTAAGAAAATAGCAAATAACCTGCTATTTTGATGTTCCAAGGAGGTAAAGAGCTACTTAGACCCCTTTAACCACGTCAATTCTTAATGACTTTCCATGGATAAACCCCAAAAGAGTAATTAAAACCCTTTTTGGACTTGTATCCATTGATTTACCTCATAGCAACCAGTGAAACACTGATATTTGCAATTCAGAAATGAGGTAAAAACTTCAAAAATTCATTAAAAATACAATTCTTAATGAATCCTTCTGAAACGTTCAGGACCAATGGAGAACTGTATTATCTATGGTACAACCAAAAAGAATCACAGTTTTACTGGTAAAATTCAAAGTTTTACTTACAGTCCATTTTTGACCATTCTACATGAAACACTGAATCTTCAAAAATTCACAGTAATTAAAACCTGTGATGAAATTGGCAATAACATTGATAAATTTGAGAAATCAATGATTATTTTGGAATAAAAGAATATTTACAGATGTTACTCCTTTTATTCTTAACCATATTGGGGTTGGTAGTCACGTAAAAGCATCAATTAAGTAATTATGATAATCTTACGTGACAACAGATGATGCAATCATTAATCCAAAAAGGTTTATTGTTTTCTCACTCACTGGTTTTTCAGTTTTCTCCATGGCACGCCTCTGTGAGCTTTTGTTGACTTAAAAGAAGCCTCTTCTTGCTATTTTTTCCGTACCATCATTATCATTTTATTAATCATTTATATCAGTATTACCAACAAGTAAGTATTAGTTAAGACTTTTCTTAAGTGTTTTATTCTTTCAGAATCAATCAGAAAGACGTGAAATCATATAAATCAACTATATATTGTTGTAATACATTTATAAATTCATTTTGATCCTCTAAATCCACAATTCTACGTCAAATCTCTCTATCTTATCTTTCAATAAGCTCTTTGGAATATAAGTGAGTTATTTATCTTTAATTCTTAAAGTTTTTCTCTAAAATTAGTTTTCTTCAAGAATTATCATTATAATTATTCTTGCAAAAGATAATTATATATTAAAATAATTTTATTATTTTAATAAAAGAAGTTTTTATTATTAAATTCTTCTTGTAATTGATTCTTGTAGACAATTATTTGCTCACTGTTAAAATCACTAGTAGTGCTTAACACGTGAAAGAAATAATTATTTAATTATTTAATTGTGGTTATAATAATATTTTATTATTATATTTCATAAGAACAGACATAGTACTGTTGATTAATAGTAATATTATCATCAGTTTCATAGTCACATCTTACATTTGGGGGCCTGGCCGCGATTTTATCCATAGACTTGGCTTTAATCATATTCTAGACTTCATATTTGTGTTCTAAAAAAACCACCATACCTACCACATCTTACGTTTGGGGGCCTGGCCGTGTTTTTTGAACCTTGTACCCTTAATAAATATATTTTTAAGTTCTAAAGTATATTAATTTAATATTTTTTTCTTCAATTTGAAGAAAAAATTATTTTTATTTTTGAAATTGTCTTAAAATCTTATTTAATTGAGGAATTTGGTTTAATTTTGTACTGTTTTTACACATGGCTTTTTCACATCCAAAAAGTTATAAAATTATTCTTTGAGTTACTTTGACTTAATTTTTTATTCAAATTCTTAAACTTTAATACCTTTTTCTTTGAAAAGAATATTTTTTAATATCAAAAAATAATAAAAATCATAAAAAATCTTTTAAAAATATCTTAAATCATAAAAATAATTTCTTTTATCATATTTTCTCTTCAAGTGTCTTTAATCAAATACTGTGCAGCTGGCAACAGACTCAGTAAACAATACATCAATAGTCCTGAATCTTCAGAAGCAGAATCTGAAGAAAGTATTGAGGTGCAAATTGCTAAAAGAGGCACCTTATTTAACTCAGAAAAAGCTAAATTACCACCAAAAGGTGTGTACTGTATCTTATATTTTCACTTTTTATCTTTAAATTGACGTGAAAATGGTGCATACCAGAAATGGAATCAACTATTCAGTCCAACCAGATGGATGTGGACAAGGAAGAGGCAAGACCAAATCCAGAAGTGCCAAATCTTTCACAAGAAAGACACATCTGGAGGATTCCAGAGTTGCCCCCCATTCCCCAAGGTCTGTACCAACAGATTTTGACGTGAATTCTGAGCCTGAACTAATTCATGATATTATTTCCAGGGCTGAACCATTTTCAAGTGGCAGCAATAGAAATATATCAATGCCAGTACAAAAATTGGTTCAGAGCAGCCAAGGAAGAGGAGTGGGAAACATGCCCAAGCCTTTGGCAGGGGGCCATGAACTCTTACTTACACATCAAGAGCTTTCTGGGTCAGGAGAAGACCATAGAACTCTTAGGAGGATGGAGCCCCCTGTCTTGCAAAGACAAGGTCAAAAAGATAAAGAATTGGTTGAAGAACCAAAGTCTTTTATCTATAGACCAGAAGAAAGAGTTGGAAATGACTCCAGCTTGGGAGACAGAGGCACCAGTGGCGTCTACCAGCTCCAAACCAGCTCCAGAAGTGTCCAAGGACAAGCCCAAGGGACCTCAGAAGAAGCAAAAAGGTCCCAAGAACCATCAAGGCAAAGGAAAAGGCAAAGCCAATTGGCACAGACCTTACCCACAAGGGTACAGGATCCCCAAATTGGAGCCTTCAGACGTGGACAGTGTCTTCAATATGGCCAGGACTCTGATGGAATTCACAGCCAAGGAGCAGGAAAGGATGAACAGAAGATTTCCATGCAAATAATTGGTGTACAGACTAGTATTAATGTAGAAACTGGTAAGCTTGATAGAAAGCTAACTAAAATTGCATCAGATATAGTTGAATTAAAGAAAAATGACAAGAAATACATTGAATTGCACCAAGTGACACATTCCAGACTTGACTCAATTACCAATCCTTGCAAAAGAATTGAAAACATGTGCCAAGTTTAGCATGATGAGATGGAAGAACTTTCCATTTTTAAGGTGAATAATCAACCTACAATTTTACAAGACCAAGTCTTAAGAATAGTTGAGAATACCAACCAATTTGCTATACACTTAGCTAAAAGTGACAGTGAAAGACAGAAGTTGAAGAATGGAATAATTGCAAGTGTGGAACAAATTCATAAGAATCATGAACCACATATGCCAAGAAATTCTACACCTTTAACTGAAGAAAAACTTTCTGTTAAAGAAAGTCTCACCCCATTCTTGGGAGAAAATGCCTACTCTGCAAGAGATATTCCCAAAATAGGAGAATGGCCAACATTCTCTGGTGAAGGAGAACATAACCATATTGAATTCATCAGGACTATTGATATGTTGCAAGAAGACTGTAATATACCTGATGAAATCATAGTAGGAAAATTACACTGTCTGTTTACCAGAACTGCAAAGAAATGGTATTACAAAATGAGGATTGATCATGGTAAACATGATTGGTCTTGGTGGAAATCTGAAATGATTACAAAATGGGCCAATAATTCTTGGAGGTTTAAAATAGAAAATGCCTTTGAAAATTCCATTTTTAACTCAGAAAAAGATAAACCACTTACTTGGTTCTTCAGACAAAAAGACAGACTATCTGCTTTACAACCAGATATGTCTGACACTATGATTAATATGAAAATATTAAGAAAGTGTGGAGGAGAATTGGAACATTCTATCAAAAGCAGATGTGTAGAGCCCTGTTCAACAGAAGACTACATTAATGATATAGAAGATATCATTGCCAGAACAAGAATTGGTAAAACTTGGTCTAAAATCCCAACAGAATCCAAGATGACCTCTAAGATTCCCAGAGAGGATAAGAGACCAGAAAAACCTGTCTTGAAGTGTCATAAATGTGGAAACACTTCACATTTAGCCAACACTTGCACAAGAAAGACAAAAATCAATGAAGTTCAAGTCATTGAAGAGATTCAGTGTACTGAAGAGAAGGAAGAGTCTGATCAAGATTCTGCAGTCTCTGAAGATACACCAGTAGAGGACTATCCCATTGAAAACATCACAGCTTTCTTTGAGGTCACAGAAGTCCATACCCACTTGCCACAGTACAGTGAGGATTTCTGCAGCCTGACCAATATCCTAGCTGCCAGAATGTGTAAAACAAAACCTGCTAGAGGAAAGGGTTATACTGCTGGAGCATCCTGTATCACATCAGTTTTGATGAGTGGTATTGAAGCCAAAGTAAATTTGAATACAGGGGCATTTTGCACTTGTGTGGGCAAAGATTATCTCCAAATTATACTTCCTGGATGGAAGAACCATCTGTTACCAATAGAAGGTGTACAATTTAGTAGTTCCAGTAACAATATGTACCCCTTGGGTATATTAGACACTAATCTTGTATTCCCCCACCCAGCAGGAAGTGTAAGGATGAAAACCAAAATTGTTGTAATGGATAATTGCACATCTCAGCACATCATTCTTGGAAATGATTACTTGAATATCTATGGTATTGACATCAATAACCATAAATACAGATATTTCACAATTGGGGATAACAAAAGACAGAAATTTGCTTTTTCCAATATGCCAAAACAAATATCTGTGGTATCTTCTGTCAAAGATACTTATAAAGATGAATTTGTGTCTAATCAACTTGTTGAAGGACAGATTAATCCATCTTTGTCACCAAAAATGAGGAATGAACTTATTGACGTGTTATACACATACAATACTGCATTTGCCTCTGATAATTAACCATTAGGTGCTATAAGAGGACATGAAGTTGATATTACTCTTAATATTGACAGACCATATCCCCCAGTACTGAGAAGACCAGCTTATCCAGCCAGTCCCAGAGCTAGAGAAGCCTTGGAGAAACATATCCAAGAGTTAACTCAACTTGGTGTACTAAGGAAAGTAGGCCATAATGAGGAGGTTGAAGTGACAACACCTGTTATCATTGCTTGGAATAATGATAAGTCAAGAATGGTTGGAGATTTTAGAGCTTTGAATACCTACACAGCTCCAGATAGGTATCCAATCCCTAGAATCCAAGAAACCTTGACTCAATTGTCTAAAGCTAAGTATATAAAATCAACACATGCATTAAAAGGCTTCCATCAAAATGTTTTGATGCCTAAAGCTAAGAAATTACTTAGAATCATCAATCACTGTGGTATTTTTGAGTATCTTAGAATGCCATTTGGCATTAAAAATGCTCCATCTCATTATCAAAGAATGATGAATACCATCTTCCCCACAGAATTGTCTGAAGGATGGCTTATAATTTATATTGATGATATTATCATATGTTCTGACTCATGGTCTTTGCACCTTGAAAGACTTGCAAAACTACTTCACAAAGTTGCAGAAGTGAATATGAAAATTTCACTTAAGAAATGCAACTTTGGTTTTGAAGAACTTAAAGCATTAGGACATGTTGTTTCTGGTTTAAGCTTGGGTATTGACAAAAATAAAGTGGCAGCAGTACTGCTTAAGCCAATACCCCAGAATAAAAAAGAAATGATGTCTTTCCTTGGATTTGCTAGTTACTATAGGCAACATTTAAAAGACTTTGCAATTCTAGCCAAATCACTCTATAGAATCTGTGATCAACAGACTGTATTTGAGATGACACATGAAAGAATTAAAAGCTTATGAGAAGATAAAGAAAGCCCTTACAGAAGCACCTTTACTCCTCATGCCTGACTGGAATATTCCTTTTAAGTTGTACATTGATGCATGTGGAGATGGATTAGGGGCAGCCCTACATCAAGTCCAAATTATTGATGACAAACCTAGAGAAGGACCAGTTTGTTATATCTCAAGGCAAATCAAACCAACAGAAGCCAGATATGGTGCAAGCCAAATGGAGTGCTTATGTTTGGTATGGGCACTTGAGAAATTACACTATTACCTTGATGGCAGTGTTTTTGAAGTGATAACTGACTGTAATGCAGTAAAATCACTTCTTAACATGAAAACTCCCAACAGACATATGTTGAGATGGCAAATAGCTATTCAAGAATATAGAGGAAACATGACTATAGTTCATAAAGCAGGAAACATTCACAAGAATGCTGATGGACTTAGTAGATGGGCTTTAGCCAACACTCCTGATAACCCAGCTTATGTACCTTTGGAAGCTGAACCACAGATTCCAATTGAAGGAATTAACATAACTGATATTGGAACTGAATTCTTTGAGGAGGTCAGAGAATCTTATAAACAAGACAAGAATTGCCATATCTTGAATTCTTTATTAGATAAAGACTGCAAAGATACATCTTGAGTTAATGTAAGGTTTGTCTATGAAACTCTTGATAATAGTAGCAATATCAAGAGTACTATGACTGTCCTCAGTAGAAAAATATAATATAATAAAATATTATAACCACAAATTTAAATATAATTATTAAAAATAATTATATATAAAAAATAAATTTAATTATTATTATAATAATATAATAATAAAAAAAAATAATAATTATAATAAATTATAATTATTCTATTATTGTTATAGTCACTGACAGTTATAACAATAAGAAGTGTAAAGCTCTTAATGAAACAATTACACGTGGAAAATATAAATATTAACCACTTATAAATAATATAAATATTATTTATAAAAAGAATCAAACACACACTGTGCAGAAATAATTCTTTTAGAATAAAAATTCTATATAAAAAAAACTAATACTAGATAAAAAAATATAGAATTCTAGAGAAAACTTACTTATAAGATTTATTTAATACAATAAGTCAAAATACAACAGTTATAATATTAAATAAATAATTATAAGTTAAAAACACGTCAAAAAATCAATAAATTTAAAGATAAAACAACTTTTAATAATATAAATTATGATTTAAGAGTTTTTGAGAGGAATTTGTGGATTTTAAAAGATATTTAAAATGATAATTTTATATAATAAAATATATTATTGGTGATTACAACAATAATCTAAATTCTATGACTTCAATTCTTTAATTTCAATAAATAAAGAATAAAAATAACTTAAGAATTACTTTTAATAATAAGATTTTATATTTAATAAAACTTTACCTGTTTAAATTTCTAATATGATTGGATTGATAATGAATGATGGACAAAAACAGTGATGAAAAGACTCTTTTTATGTCTTCAGGGCAGCTCTCATGATTCATAATGAATGTAGAGGGCGTGCTCAGGTCAAAACTGAAAAACCATGCTTAAAAATAGAGTTCTTAACTTAAGGCAACTTATTTTTACTTCCAATTTAAAGTTACCAGTGTTATTCTTAACTCCAAGTAACTTTAATCCTCATTTAGTTTAATTATTTTAAGTTTTAATATAGAATAAGTCTATTTATATTAAAGTTCATCACATGAACAACTTAAAATTAGAGTTTCAAGCAGAAATCTTTTAAACTCAATTTTTAATTAATTTTTAAAGAAATCATAATTTTCTTTAAGCTTAATTAAAAGAGTAAATTTCCAGGCTAATTACCCAGGAAATTTATTTATAAAAGATACTTAAAATTTAATTTATATATTGATAATATTAAATTCTAAGTTGTGTGAAATTTTCAAGCAAATCCATTCAGAATTGGATTTTTAATGAATTTTTGAAGTTATTGCTATTTTTCCACGTAAAATAGCAATACACACCAAACCTTAAGTTTTGATAAGGTTTTAATGCTTGAAACTTTAAAGTTTTAAGCTCATTTAAGGTTTTTAAGCTTAATTAAGCTCTGACAGTTCTTAAAACCTTGATTTCAAGCCTGCATATTGGGATTTACCCTTTGGCAGCTTGAAATTCCTGTCCAAATTGGGATAAAACCAGTTTAAACCTTAAGGTTGGATCAAAGTCTAATCTTAAAGTTTAAATAAGGTTGAAAATCCTCCAATACAGGTGGACAACCTTAATTGAGTCCTTGCAGATCCAAAAAGTTGGGTACCCCAGCTCTATTTGGTCTTTTTCCTTTGTCCCACCTTTCTGCGTGGATTTTGCCCTTTTATTTATTTAAAGCCATACCATGGCTTTAAACCCTTTTAAATTGAGCTCACGCAGGATTTACATTCTGTATGGCAAATCCTTAGCCAATTCAGTAAATATAAACAACACCTCAATCTTAACTAAAATTTTGGTAAAGTTGCATAAACCTTATGTAACTTTAAATTTAAGCTTAATTAAGCTTAAATTTAACAATTTTAAAAAATGTTAAAAAAGTTACATTGGTACTGTGAGATTCTTAAATCTTCCAATAACATAAAAAATAAGTGGTTTTGGGTATAACACCCTATGGGTGTACCCTAGGTTATTTTTGGTGTAGAATCCAAAAATGACATAATAATTATAACTTTGTTTATCCAAAAAAAAGTTATACTTATTTTTTGTTATTTTTTATTTTAAATTCAACTAAAGAGTCTGTTTAAGACAAAATTAACTGTCTGTAAAATCATTTGTGGCCTTATGGGTATGTTATACATATCTCACAGGCTCACATTCCCTACCACCAAAAAAAATTGTACCACAATTTTTCTTTGTAGTATACCCCCAGGTTATTGGGGGGGGGTATAATCCACTGTCCAACCTCTTCACTTATACTTTCCAGGTATGTAAAGCACACAATTCAAACTTTTTACTGAGGAATTGGTCTTCTCTCATGTCTGAATCTTCTGAGAAACTTTTGGGAATCAGGTATTTTATTTTCTTCAATCCACTCATCTTCATGTTGTGGATTTTTGTACCTGACTAAGTATTCTCTTTCATTTTTGCCCCTAAGTCTTCTTTCTTTTAAGACTTTCAGTACTTTCTTTTCCTCACTTGGTTCAAGTGGGGGTACCTCTAAGGGTGTTTCATTTCTTAAAGGAAATAATTCCTTATCACTTGAAGTGTAATGCTTTACAAGACTGACAGGAAAAGTTAGATGTTTATTTCCTAACTCTCCTGACAGTTCCACTTGTACTGCATTTGTCCCATGAAGGGCTTTGATAATAAATGGTCCTGCAAAGGAATCTTTCAATTTCTTTGGACCTTTAATATTATTAAAGTTCAAGGTTGAAACTAGTATTAAGTCCCCTACTTTGAATTCTGGGGTTTTATGACTTTTATCCCATTTCTGTTTAGCATATTCAAAGGCATCATTCATGCTTTGATTTGCATGGTGCCTCACTTCATCAAGAAACAATTTAAAGCTTGAAGCAGTTGGATGAATATCAACTAGAAGTTTGGGGTTCCATCCTTTTTCCAACATTGCAGGAGTCTTGCCTGTGGAAGCATGGATGGAGGTCTTATAGGCTAATTCCAATGCTGGTATAAGAGTACACCAATCATGGGTAAAGCCGTCAGAATCTTTAAACTCCAGGCCATAAGCACAAAATCTTCTGATCATGTCCTCAAGGGTTTGAATCATTCTTTCTGCTAACCCATCTGTTTGTGGATGGTATGCTGTTGAGAATGATAATTTTGTACCCAAAAGCTTATGTAAATTAGTCCATAAGGCTGATGTAAATTTTGGGTCTCTATCACTAATGATGTTTTTAAAGAGACCAGTATGGGATATTACTCTATTCCAGATTAAAAGAGCTGTATCCATAGCTGTGTCATCTTTGTGACATGGTAAAAAGATTGGTGTTTTGCTATATCTGTCTACAATAACAAGACATGCATTGTAACTTTTATCACCTCCAGGTGGTAAGGCAGTTATCCAATCCATGTGAACCACTTCCCATGGGGTACTTGGTTCTTGAATATGGATCAATAAACCAAATCTTTTACCAGTAGCTTTATTGGCTTTCTGGCATCTATCACAACTGTGACAGTACTCAATGACATCTTTTCTCCAAGATGGCCACCAGGCACATGTCTTAATTCTTTCCATTGTTCTGTCTTCAGACAGATGTCCAGAATAAATGTTATCATGGCATTCTAGTAGTATTGTGTTAATCAATATCCTACTACATAGGACCATGACACATGTGTGTTTAGACCTATGGTATAATATACCATCAAATAAATGGAATATTCCGTTGTTATAAGATGTTTTCCAAATATCATCCAGAGAATTAGCCAATGCTGCATCTTTGCAATCTTTGTCAAGTAGAGAAGTAAGTATATGGCAATTTTTATCTTGCTTATAGCTTTCTCTAACTTCATCAAAGAATTCTGTTCCAACATCTGTGATATTAATTCCTTCAATTGGAATTTGAGGTTCTGCACTTGTAGGAACATAGGCAGGATTGTCAGGTGTATTGGGTAATGCCCATCTACTCAAGCCATCAGCATTCTTGTGAATATTTCCAGCTTTATGTACTATGGTCATATTTCCTCTGTACTCCTGTATAGCAATCTGCCATCTTAACATGTGTCTGTTTGGAGTTTTCATGTTAAGAATTGATTTAACTGCATTACAATCAGTAATTACTTCAAACACACTACCATCAAGATAGTAATGAAGTTTTTCCAGAGCCCAAACAAGGCAAAGGCACTCCATTTGGCTAGCTCCATATCTGGCCTCAGTAGGTTTAATTTGTCTTGAAATAAAACAAATTGGACCCTCATAAGGCTTGTCATTGACAATTTGAACTTGATGAAGAGCAGCTCCTAAACCATCACCACATGCATCAATATACAGCTTGAAAGGAAGTTTCCAATCTGGCATTAATAATAATGGTGCATTGGTCAAGGAATACTTGATTTTATCATATGCTTGAATTCTCTCCTGTGTCATTTCAAAAACAGTTTGTTGATCACAAATTCTGTATAATGATCTGGCATGGATTGCAAAATCTTTAAGTTGTTGCCTGTAATAACTGGCAAACCCTAAGAAAGACATCATTTCTTTTTTGTTCTGGGGCATTTGTTTCAGTAACACTGCAGCCACTTTGTTTTTATCAACACCAAGGCTCAGTCCTGAGACTGCATGTCCTAGAGCTTTTAACTCATGAAATCCAAAATTACACTTTTTAAGAGAAATTTTCATGTTCACTTGTAAGATTTTCTTAAGTACTAATGAAAGTCTCTCTAAATGTAATTGCCAGGTTTCTGAACAAATGATAATGTCATCAATATAAATGATTAACCATCCCTCTGATAATTCATGTGGGAAGATGGTATTCATCATTCTCTGATAATGAGAGGGTGCATTTTTAATACCAAAAGGCATCCTTAAATATTCATAAATACCACAATGAGCAATTATTCTCAATAATTTCCTAGCATGAGGTGTCAAAACATTCTGGTGAAAGCCTTTTAGAGCATCCATAGAAGTAATAAATCTTGCTTTGGATAATTGAGTCAAAGCCTCATGAATTCTAGGGATTGGATACCTGTCTGGAATAGTGTAGGTATTCAGTGCTCTAAAATCACCAACCATCCTTGACTTATCATTATGCCAAGTAATGATTACTGGAGTTGTGACTTCAACTTCCTCATTGTGCCCAACTTTTCTAAGAACTCCCAGTTTCATTAGTTCATTAATATGATTTTCTAATGCTTCTCTAGCCCTAGGGCTAGCTGGGTAAGCTGGTCTCCTTAATAGTGGCGGATAAGGCCTTTCCACATTAAGCATAATGTCCACCTCATGGCCTTTTATAGCCCCAAGTGGTTCATTATCAGAAGCAAAGGCTTCTCTATATTGAAATAAAATTTCAATAAGTTCTTCCTTCATTTCTGGTGTCAATTCAGGACTAATTTGTGCTTCACTTAACTGATCTGACACAAATTTGTCTTTGTTAACATTTTTCACTTGTTTAATGACAGTGATTTCTCTTTCTGCAGAAAAAGCAAATTTTTGCCTTTTATTTTCCCCTATAGTGAAATATCTGTCTTTATGATTATTAATATCAATACCATAGATATTGAGATAATCATTTCCAAGTATAAAGTGTTGTGAAGTACAATTATTCATAACAACAAATTCAGCTTTCAATCTTATACTTCCTGCAGGATGAGGAAATATTATTGCTGCTTCAAATATACCCAAAGGGTGCATGTTTTGGTTAGCACTGCTGAATCTTATACCTTCAATTGGCATCAACTTGTCTTGCCAATTGGTATAAATCTTGTCAAGATAATCTTTTCCAACACAAGTGCAAAAAGCACTTGAGTCAAGATGTATCTTGGCTTCTATGTTGTTTATCACAATATTAGTGATACAAGATGACCCAGATGTATAACCTTTACCTCTGGCAGGTTTGGTTTTTTACATTTTGGCATCTTGCACATGTATGAGATCCATGCATTCATCACTGTACTGTGGTAAGTGAGTATGTACCTCAGTGACTTCAAAAGAAACATTAATATTTTCTATACTAAGTTCTTCTAATACTTCTTCTTCTGAAGGTTCAGAATCACTTTCATGTAATGATACATCAGTTTCTTTTGTGTCTTCCACTTTTTCAATATTTATCTCTGTAAGGTGTGGATATGAAACTTTGATTAAAAATCAAGTACTTTTACTGTCCTCAAAATTTGTATAAGGTAAAATTCAGTTAAAAATAGTATGAAATATTATTTTTAAGAGAAAACACGCCAATTTTATTGTTTATAACTTTATTAGTATAAAACAATAATATAAAAATTTATTGTTTTACCAACAATAAAGATTTATCCAAAAAATACTCTACAAGAGATATTTTAAGGCTACAAAAGAAATTTCTTCAAGAGCAATTTCAATTGGAATTAATTGAGCAAAGAACTGCAAGCAATTAATTAAAGAACAAAGTCTTTAAAAAGAATATTAAAGAGAAAACACGCCCAAAAGTGACCAGAGTGAATTTGGAAACAAAGTGACAAAGTTAACAGTCATGAAAGATGCTTTAATTCACTTTTGGGGTGGTTCAGGGGTAAAAATGATTATAAGAGTTACAAACAATGATTATAATGATTTTTTCACGTGGTTAAAAGGATTAAAATGATTTAAAAGTGGTGGTTGGAATCTTTGATTGATTGGTTTAACAGTTTTAAACTAATTAATAAAAGGAAAAGATTCTAACATGAAGAGAAAAGTGGGGCAAAGAAGACATTCTTTTATAGCCATCAATTCTCTTACTCCAAAAGTAAAATTTACTCTTGTCAGTCGTGAAAAACAGTCTGACAACAGAAAAGCCAATTATGGCATCATTGAACCCTGGTTTAGACCAAAAAGGGCTGGTTTAAGCCATTTTTAGCCATTTTTAGCCATTTTAGACCCTTAAATCAGCCATTACTATAGCAATACCAGGTCTACAGCCTTCAAAACACGTCAGAATGTGTGTCAGAGGCGTAGAAACCAGTTAAAACTGTTTTTATTATGATTGTTTTATCTTAAGGGTAGTTTTACCTTCTTGGCAACAGCTAAAACTACCCCAGTTGGTATCAAAACCTCATCATCAATTGAGTCCACAGACCCTGTAACTCAATTCCAGGCCAAAAGTGATGAACTTTTGCGTGAATTTTGACATCCCACGCCTGTCAGCAAGGATTTTGGGGGTCTAGCTCCCCCTTAGAGCTGGAGTTCCTTTTCCCCCCCAAATTTAATCTTTCCAATTTATTTTTCCTTTAATTTCTCATCATGTATTATACTTATAATTTACACATGTAATTCAATTCAATTGTACAGTACAATACAGTAATAATTGACACCTCATATGTAAATCAAAGTTCACTTATGTAATACACGCGCACATTTTGACATTTCAATTGAATTCAATTGAAAATACTTTAATTCCTCATAACTTCTAAACTAAACACAACACCTCAATTTTAACACAAAAATTGATGGTTAACACCACATGTGATGTGAATTAAATTAAGGTTTTGAGGATTTTCAACTTTTGTATTGAAAATACTAAAAACTTAATTTAAGCTTATTTAGAGTTGAGTTACAAAAATTTCACTCAGAGGTGACCCCACCTGATTTTTTATGAGGAATCCAATGGTGAAATAAAATTTATATGCTTATTTATTGGATAAAAAGTTATAATAAATTTTATTTAACTTTTTTCCAAATTTATTTATTTTTTCACAATTTTGTTAAAATTTCATTTTTACTTAAATTTTTCAAGTATAAATGTAATTTTATATTTACAAAATTTAAAGTAATTTTATTTTTAAATTATAATTAATTTTTTATTTTTAATATAATTTTATATTTATATTTTTTATTTTTAATTTAATAATATAAATAAATTTATTTTATTTATATTAATATGTTATTTTTTATATTTGTGGTCTTTTGGGTATATGAAATTACCTCTAAGGCTCACAATCTCATTGACTCTTGTCTTTTTGGGACAAGTGTTTGCCAAATGAGCTGTACTTCCACATTTATGACATTTCAAAGGAGGTCTGTCATGTGGTTTATTTGGTTTTGAAATTGGTTTCCCACTAGTCTTGTCGTCTATTGGGGGTTTATACCAATTTCTTCCAATTTTTGTTCTAGTAGTGATATCCTCCATAGCATTGATATAATCCTCTGTAGAGCAAGGCTCAATACATCTGCTTCTTATAGCATGCTCAAGGTCACCACCACATTTTCTTAATATCCTTTTATGTACCATTGTTTCAGACATATCAGGATGAAGGGCAGTTAATCTGTCCTTCTGTTTAAGAAACCAAGACATGGGCCTGTCCCTCTCAATATTAAAAATGGCTTCTTCAAAAGAATTTTCCATTCTAAATATCCAGGAATCATTTGCCCATTTGGAAATAATTTGTTCTTTCCACCAAGGCCAAGAATGTTTACCATGGTCTTGTCTCATCTTATAATACCATTTCTTAGCTGATTTGGTAAATAATGAGTGTAATCTGGCACTTATGTATTCATCTGGTATGTTAAAGTCTTCTTTGAACATATCAATTGTTTTCATAAATTCCATATGATTATATTCTCCTTCACCACTGAAGGTTGGCCATTCCTCTAATCTTGGAATGTCTTTAAAATTGCAAGCAGTTTGCACATCATTACTTGAAATTATGTGATGTAAATCATTATTCAAGTTAAGAACATTCCTGTCAAGAAATGGTGTGGATTGCCTTGGCAATTCATTTTTCAGTGATATATTATTAATACTTGATTGAATATCTTCTTTCAATTCAAGTCTTGCTTTATCACTTTTTTCCAATTGTTCTTGAAAAAGAGCTGCATTGTGACAAGTTGAATTTTCCAAGTTTTGCACTTGTATTTTCAATTCTTTCAGCTGTCCAGTTATAAAAGAAATTGAATGTTCATCTGGTTGATTGAGTAAGGTAACTTTAAACTCAAGTCTTTCACAAATTTGCGTCAAAGACAAAATATTTGCCTTATTAACATTTTCAAGGCCAATTATGGTCTTTTGTTGGTCTTTTACTTGTAATATTTCATTACCCAACTTCTGTTGGACATGATCAAATGCTTTAAATTTTGCCATAATTTCTTTATTACAAGATTCAAAGTAAGTTACAAGTTTTACAAGGTCTACTTCTTTGGAAAGGATTGGTTCAATCTTTCCTCCTCCTTGTTTTTGAATTCCATCAAAGTTCTTGCCATATTGAACACATTGTCCATGGCTGTTTTCTCTTTCTTTGGAATTCTGTAATTCTGCGGGTAAGGCTTGTTCCACTTGGGCTTTGCCTTTCCCTTTGCCTTCTGCTTGCCCTTTTGGTTGGTTTTTGGGGCTTGCTTGGGCTTGTTTGGCACTGGTTGAGGCGGATTTTTGTTGGTGGATGCTTGAGGAGCTTCCACTGGGCTGTTGTCCTTTGCTTGAGCCAATTTCTTCTTCTGATCTTCTGACAACATGCTTTGGTTTTTCAACCAAGCTTTTATCTGTTGGACTTGTCCTTTGACAGACATTGGTGTCCAACCCAGTAGAAGATCTTCTGTCTTTTCTGGCCCCATGAACTTCTTCACTTGAAGATAAGAGTTCATGGTGCCTATCCAAAGACTTGGAAGGAGTTCCCACTCTTGTTGTTTTGACGCCAGGAACCAGTTTTTCCATTGGGATTGATAAATTTCCACAGCTGCCTGTTGGAAATGGTTCAGGTCTAACAGCAATAGCAGTTATGTCAGCTTCTGGACTCTCAAGAAGAGGTTCAAAGGTGCTGGCTAACCTTTGGGAACTTGTGGAAGTTCTGGCATCCTCCATTTGTGCCTCTCCTCTGGGAGGACATTCTTGCCTTTTGGATTTGTGGCTGGAATGTCCTGGTCCAGATCCATTTGATTGGATGGAGTAGTTTCTTCCACTTCTAGTAGGAGTCATTTCACGTCAATTTTAATAAAAAATAGAGTAAAAATTGAATTGAATTCACCTGCAGGACCTTTAGAGGGTTATTTGGTTATTAAACCCCTTGGTGCTGGACTGGTTTGAATTTCAATACTGGACTCTGAGGCTTCAGAGTCTGAAGAACTTTCTCTGATGGAAGACACTAGAGAAAAATTAAAAATATAAGTTATTTTATCTAATAATAAAAATAACTTATAAACTCAACTTATTGAATAAAGTTGTTTTTTATGTAATTTATGGCAAATTACGTGAAAAATAAAAAAAAATGTCTAAGATAAAAAGAAAAAATGTTTTTAGTAAAGATTTTTATTTTTAAAGATTTTTTATTTGATTTATTATTTTCTTTAAAGAAATAATAATTATGCAATTAACAAGTTAATTAATCAAAATTATATTATTATTCACTTTATACTAGAATAACTCAAAGAATAAATTTCAAGTCTGTGATGTGAAAAAGCCACTAGTTAGACAAAAGAAATTTATTCCAAGTCACTCAATAGTATATTGTTTCAAACAATATTCTTAAGAAAAAATAACTTTATTAATATTATAAGGATTATTTATAAGGGATAAGTCCCAAAAAAGCCAATATTAAGACAAATATGGCAATTTTACGTCAAGAAACAGTAAAATAAGGTCTAGAATATGATTTATGTCCCAAAAATTGGTTTAAAATCACGGCCAGGCCCCCAAATGTAAGGTTTGTCTATGAAACTCTTGATAATAGTAGCAATATCAAGAGTACTATGACTGTCCTCAGTAGAAAAATATAATATAATAAAATATTATAACCACAAATTTAAATATAATTATTAAAAATAATTATATATAAAAAATAAATTTAATTATTATTATAATAATATAATAATAAAAAATAATAATAATTATAATAAATTATAATTATTCTATTATTGTTATAGTCACTGACAGTTATAACAATAAGAAGTGTAAAGCTCTTAATGAGACAATTACACATGGAAAATATGAATATTAACCACTTATAAATAATATAAATATTATTTATAAAAAGAATCAAACACACACTGTGCAGAAATAATTCTTTTAGAATAAAAATTCTATATAAAAAAAACTAATACTAGATAAAAAAATATAGAATTCTAGAGAAAACTTACTTATAAGATTTATTTAATACAATAAGTCAAAATACAACAGTTATAATATTAAATAAATAATTATAAGTTAAAAACACGTCAAAAAATCAATAAATTTAAAGATAAAACAACTTTTAATAATATAAATTATGATTTAAGAGTTTTTGAGAGGAATTTGTGGATTTTAAAAGATATTTAAAATGATAATTTTATATAATAAAATATATTATTGGTGATTACAACAATAATCTAAATTCTATGACTTCAATTCTTTAATTTCAATAAATAAAGAATAAAAATAACTTAAGAATTACTTTTAATAATAAGATTTTATATTTAATAAAACTTTACCAGTTTAAATTTCTAATATGATTGGATTGATAATGAATGATGGACAAAAACAGTGATGAAAAGACTCTTTTTATGTCTTCAGGGCAGCTCTCATGATTCATAATGAATGTAGAGGGCGTGCTCAGGTCAAAACTGAAAAACCATGCTTAAAAATAGAGTTCTTAACTTAAGGCAACTTATTTTTACTTCCAATTTAAAGTTACCAGTGTTATTCTTAACTCCAAGTAACTTTAATCCTCATTTAGTTTAATTATTTTAAGTTTTAATATAGAATAAGTCTATTTATATTAAAGTTCATCACATGAACAACTTAAAATTAGAGTTTCAAGCAGAAATCTTTTGAACTCAATTTTTAATTAATTTTTAAAGAAATCATAATTTTCTTTAAGCTTAATTAAAAGAGTAAATTTCCAGGCTAATTACCCAGGAAATTTATTTATAAAAGATACTTAAAATTTAATTTATATATTGATAATATGACATTCTAAGTTGTGTGAAATTTTCAAGCAAATCCATTCAGAATTGGATTTTTAATGAATTTTTGAAGTTATTGCTATTTTTCCACGTAAAATAGCAATACACACCAAACCTTAAGTTTTGATAAGGTTTTAATGCTTGAAACTTTAAAGTTTTAGGCTTATTTAAGGTTTTTAAGCTTAATTAAGCTCTGACAGTTCTTAAAACCTTGATTTCAAGCCTGCATATTGGGATTTACCCTTTGGCAGCTTGAAATTCCTGTCCAAATTGGGATAAAACCAGTTTAAACCTTAAGGTTGGATCAAAGTCTAATATTAAAGTTTAAATAAGGTTGAAAATCCTCCAATACAGGTGGACAACCTTAATTGAGTCCTTGCAGATCCAAAAAGTTGGGTACCCCAGCTCTATTTGGTCTTTTTCCTTTGTCCCACCTTTCTGCGTGGATTTTGCTCTTTTATTTATTTAAAGCCATACCATGGCTTTAAACCCTTTTAAATTGAGCTCATGCAGGATTTACATTCTGTATGGCAAATCCTTAGCCAATTCAGTAAATATAAACAACACCTCAATCTTAACTAAAATTTTGGTAAAGTTGCATAAACCTTATGTAACTTTAAATTTAAGCTTAATTAAGCTTAAATTTAACAATTTTTAAAAAATGTTAAAAAAGCTACATTAGTACTGTGAGATTCTTAAATCTTCCAATAACACAAGAAATAAGTGTTTTTGGGTATAACACCCTATGGGTGTACCCTAGGTTATTTTTGGTGTAGAATCCAAAAATGACATAATAATTATAACTTTGTTTATCCAAAAGAAAGTTATACTTATTTTTTGTTATTTTTTATTTTAAATTCAACTAAAGAGTCTGTTTAAGACAAAATTAACTGTCTGTAAAATCATTTGTGGCCTTATGGGTATGTTATACATATCTCACAGGCTCACAGTTAATGCACTTGATGAAGTTTGGAAAAATTCCTATTCTGAAGGAAGATTTCACTTGTTTGATGGAATCATTTACCACAGAACAAAAAATTCTTGTGTTATGACATTGTGCAGTAGATTACTTATCAATACCATTCTCCATGAATGTCATGATAGTATCTACTCTGGACACCTGTCAGAAGACAGAACACTTGAAAAAGTGAAGAACTGTGCATGGTGGCCATCTTGGAGAAGAGAAACCATTGAATATTGCCATACCTGTGACAGATTCCAAAAAGCAAACAGGAGTACAGGCAAGAAATTTGGATTAATGATCCATATTCAAGAACCAAAATCCCCTTGGGAAGTTGTTCACATGGATTGGGTCACAGCACTTCCTCCAAGTGGTGACAGAAGTTATAATGCTTGTTTAGTCATTGTAGACAGATATAGGAAAACTCCCATATTCTTACCATGTCATAAAGATGACACTGCTATGGATACAGCTCTTCTTTTATGGAGTAGAGTTATTTCTCATACAAGATTATTTAAGAATATCATAAGTGACAGAGATCCCAAGTTCACATCTGCACTTTGGACCAATCTTCATAGATTGTTTGGGACTAAGTTATCATTCTCTACAGCATATCACCCTCAAACAGATGGGCTAGCAGAAAGGATGATTCAGACTTTAGAGGACATGATCAGGAGATTCTGTGGTTATGGATTAGAATTCAAAGACTCAGATGGCTTTACCCATGACTGGTGCACTCTGATACCTGCACTAGAATTGGCATACAAGACATCAGTCCATTCTTCCACAGGACAAACTCCTGCTATGTTAGAAAAAGGATGGAGTCCAAGACTCCCAGCAGACACACTGAGGAAAGACTTGATTGACATTCATCCTACAGCTTCCAGCTTCAAGATAATGCTTGATAAAGTAAAACACCACGCAAAACAAAGTATGGATGATGCTTTTGAATATGCAAAACAGAAGTGGGACAAGAGTCATAAAGTACCAGACTTCAAAGTAGGGGACTTAGTTTTAGTTTCAACCTTGAATTTTAATAATATCAAAGGCCCAAAGAAACTTAAAGATTCTTATGTAGGACCTTTTGTTATTGTCGCTTTACATGGAACCAATGCAGTTCAAGTGGAATTGAGTGGTGAATTGGAAAATAAACACCCCACATTTCCAGTCAGCTTGATAAAGACTTATCAACCAGCTGACAAAGAATTGTTTCCTTTAAGAAACCCAACTCCTTTAACTGTACCACCTGTGGAACAGAATGAAGACAAAAAGATAAAGAAAGTCATTAAAGAAAGGAGACTTAGGCGTAAAAATCAAAGAGAATATCTTGTCAGATATAGAAATGCAGTACATGAAGATGAATGGATGGCAGAATCAGAAATACCTGACTCAGATAAACTCTTAAGAAGATTTAGACATGAAAGAAGGCCACAAGCCTGAATATGTCTATAAATGTGCTTTAAATTACTTGATCTGAGTAATGTAAAGAGGTTGGACAGTGGACATTAACCCCCTTTGGGGCCTTATTCTTTTATCACTAATAAAATTGTAGTACAATTTTATTTTTTGGTGGGAGGGAATGTGAGCCTTGAGGTATATTTTACATACCCAAATAGGCCACAATTATCTTAAAAAGAAATTTTGAATTATACATAACTCATAAATCATGCATATATTAAAAATTAATCATTTTTGATTTCGGAAAAGATGAATAACTTTTTATTGTGTAAGTAAATCCATGGATTTAAGGCCAGATTTGGATTCTACACAAAAAGTCACCTAGGGTAGTTCCATAGAGTGAATAAGCTCAAATTAACTCTTTGAGGTGGTAAAATGGAAAATACTTCAATACCACATAAAAGATCCGTGAAAATTTTTGTTTTTCTTAATTTCACGCCAAAATAATGGGAAAGTGAGAAATCCCATGTTACATATACACTAATAATAGTGTTATGCATGTTTTGAGCACTTAATATAATGGTATTCTTACATGGACTTTTGGTACACCCATAGTGGATATCTCACTTGAAGCTCAAATTACTATTTTGACGTAAAAAATAGGCAAGGGGGACAAAAGACATCAAAGAGAGCCAGGGTACCCAACTTCTGAGGACTCAGAGGCGTGGATAGCTCCAAAGCTTGGTTCCATGGCTGATCTTGACCCAATTGGTAAACTAAACCTCTTTGGGAACTTGGTTACCATGTCACAACTACTGTAAATCTTAAGAAAATAGCAAATAACCTGCTATTTTGACGTGCCAAGGAGGTAAAGAGCTACTTATACTCCTGTAACCATGTCAATTCTTAATGAATTTCCATGGATAAACCCCAAAAGAGTAGTTAAAACCCTTTTTGGACTTGTATCCATTGATTTACCTCATAGCAACCAGTGAAACACTGATATTTGCAATTCTACGTAGAAATGAGGTAAAATCTTCAAAAATTCATTAAAAATACGATTCTTGATGAATCCTTCTGAAACTTTCAGGACCAATGGAGAACCGTATTATCTATGGTACAACCAAAAAAAATTACAGTTTCACTAGTAATATCCAAAGTTTTACTTACAGTCCATTTTTGACCATTCTATGTGAAACACTGAATCTTCACAAATTCACAGTAACTAAAACCTGTGATGAAATTGGCAATAACATTGATACCTTTGAGAAATAAATGATTATTTTGCAATAAAAGAAGATTTACAGATGTTACTCCTTTTATTTTTAACCATATTGGGGTTGGTAGTCACGTAAAAGCATCAATTAAGTAATTATGATAATCTTACGTGACAACAGATGATGCAATCATTAATCCAAAAAGGTTTATTGTTTTCTCACTCACTGGCTTTTCAGTTTTCTCCATTGCACGCCTCTGTGAGCTGTTGTTGACTTAAAAGAAGCCTCTTCTTGCTGTTTTTTCCGTATCATCATCATCATTTTATTAATCATTTATATCAGTATTACCAACAAGTAAGTATTAGTTAAAACCTTTCTTAAGTGTTTTATTCTTTCAGAATCAATCAGAAAGACGTGAAATCATAGAAATCAACTATATATTGTTGTAATACATTTATAAATTCATTTTGATCCTCTAAATCCACAATTCTATGTCAAATCTCCCTATCTTATCTTTCAATAAGCTCGTTGGAATATAAGTGAGTTATTTATCTTTAATTCTTGAAGGTTTTCTCTAAAATTAGTTTTCTTCAAGAATTATCATTATAATTATTCTTGCAAAAGATAATTATATATTAAAATAATTTTATTATTTTAATAAAAGAAGTTTTTATTATTAAATTCTTCTTGTAATTGATTCTTGTAGACAATTACTTGCTCACTGTTAAAATCACTAGTAGTGCTTAACACGTGAAAGAAATAATTCTTTAATTATTTAATTGTGGTTATAATAATATTTTATTATTATATTTCATAAGAACAGACATAGTACTGTTGATTAATAGTAATATTATCATCAGCTTCATAGTCACATCTTACAATCTTTATTGGCCATTATTCAGCAAATGATTCAGCTAATGGCCAACCTTCAAGCAGCTTCATCTTTGGAAGAATCAAGACCACCAGCCTTCAAGACTCCATCTATGAAGGTACCAGAATGCTTCGATGGGACTCAGCCCTTCAAATTTAGAAATTTTATTCAGTCTTGTCAACTGATTTTTCATAATGATCCGGAAAACTTCTCTTAAGAAAGAAAGAAGGTCCTTTATGCCACTTCATTCTTCATTGGAAGGGATGCAAAATGGATTGAGCCTTATCTTTCCAATATCACCAATCAAGATCCAAATTACCTTCTCAATTTATGGAGATTATCTGAATCTCAACTCTTCACCTTATTTGGGGACCCGAATGAAGTCAGAAAAGCTGAAGCAGAATTGGATTCTTTAAGAATAAGAGAAGGTGGGCATGTATCTTCATACATTGCTGATTTCAAAGGCTTGTCTCAAGATTTGGCGATTGGGGTGAAAGGGCTCTTATCCATCATTTCAGCAAGGGATTGCCATCCAGGATTTTGAATGAATTGGCCTCCCATCCTTCAAGTATTAATGGATAATACCCTGTAGCTTGATACAAGGTACCATGAGAGGAAAAATGAAAATATTCACCATCAAGAGAAGAGGCCAGAAGCCTCAAAGTCAAATTCTTCTCATCCTCAAAATTCTTCAAGATCAAGTCAAAAGAAGTAGAAGAATTTTAAGAAGAGGGACAAGCCCCATTCTTCTTTATTGAATAAAGACTTCGAGTTGATGAATTCTGAAAAAGAAAGAAGAATCATGGAGGGTCTATGTGCCTATTGTGGTGGGAAGCATAGTGTTGAGTCCTGTTTCAAAAGGCCTCAAAACAAGCTTACCCAACCATCAGGAAAACTTCCCAGCCAAGGAAAAGCCTGAGTGAAGATCATGTTGTGTTCAATGGTACTCACTGTTTTCCATCCAGAGCACAATTGTGCATTCTGAATACTGGTGTGAAAAATTCTCTTAAATTATTTGTTTTTTCTTGTTTCTCTGATATTTTTTACAGCATTCTCATTGACTCTGGTGCTACCAACTAATTTATTGCAAAGCAGTTTGTTCACAAGTATTCTTTGACCATGTCAGAACTCCCAGAGAAGATTCCTCTTATCATTCTTGACTCCTCTGAGTCTCCTTCTTTATTTGTGACTCACCATACTAAATATATGGTTGAGCTCCCTTCTTTCCCAAGCTTTGAATGGGACTTTTTAGTCATTGATACTCCCAAGGAAGAAGACCTCATATTGGGCTTTGACTTTCTCAATCAAATTAATCCATCTTTTGATTGAAGGAGGGGCAGATCACATTTAATGCTGATAATAAGGACTATTATGATCCTTCAAAATCTTTTAGTAGTGACTTTTCTTCTGCCAAATCATGTTCAGCTCTGGTTGGTGATTATAGAACACCACCATTTTCATATTCTGTCCATATTCCTTCCCTTAATTCCCATCAGTAATTATTATCATCTAGAGATGAAGTCTTCAAAAAGATTAGAGATGTTGGAGAAGATAATTCTGTATCTTCACTTCATTTCTTCTTTGGGAATATGAACCTTCCTACTTCATCTTATCATGACTCCCTGGAGGAGTTGTGGGATGAAGAGGAAGAGCCAGAAGAAATAGAAACTGTGATTAAAGCTGTTGCTTCTTTTTATCATCAGTACTTGGATGTATGCTCCAAGGTGAAAGAAGAGAAACTTGCTCCTCACTGCACCTGTGATCATCATATTGAGCTGGAGGGGTCTCTACATCCAGTTTGGGTGATCTACTCTTTATCAAACCAAGAGTCAGATACACCCAGGGCCTACATTTCAGAGAATGTAGAGAAAGTTTTCATCCGGCAAAGCTTCTCTTCAACAGGAGCACCTGTTCTCTTTGTCAAAAAGAAAGATGGTGGCCTCTGTTTGTGTGCTGATTACCGCAAACTCAATGCTGTTACCAGAAAGAACAAATATTCTATTCTTCCTATGAATCAGCTCCTTACTGTTTTCAATGGTTCTTCTATCTTCTCCAAGATTGATTTGCATGGTGCATATAATCTGCTTAGAATCAAAGAGGGTGATGAACATTTGACATGTTTTAGAACTAAATATGACAGCTATAAGTATTTGGTTATGTCATTTGGGCTCACCACTGCTCCTGCCTCTTTTCAAAACATTGTCCATGATATTCTTTATGATCTTATTGATATTTATGTTGTGGTTTATTTGGATGACATTATTTTCTTTTCCAAATCTGAAGAAGAACATGTCACTCATGTGTCCACTGCTCTTGCTAGACTCAGAACCAATAACCTCTTTGCTAAGGCCTCCAAGTTCCTGTTTCATGCTTCTAGTGTAGAGTATTTGGGTTATGTTGTTTCTTCTGAGGGCCTCAAGATGGACCAAGCGAAAGTCCAGCAAATTCTCAATTGGCCACATCCAACAAACCTCAAGGCTTTTCAATCATTCCTTGGCTTTTCCAATTTTTACCACCATTTCATCAAGAATTATTCAAAGAAGATTAGTTCACTCACAAGTTTCTTCAAGAAAGATTCCCATTTTCCCCTCAATGAGGAAGCTCTTAAACAGCTTCATCAACTCACAGAGGAGCTCACCATTGCTCCAATCCTTTCTCACTTTGATCCTTCTCTACCCACCATTGTAGAGACTAATGAATCAGATTATGCCTTGGGTGCTGTACTGAGTCAGATTCCTGACTCAGGAAAACATCCCATTGCATTTGATAGCTGCCCACTTCTCCCAGCTGAGGTCAATTATGAGATTCATGACAAGGAACTCCTTGGAATAGTCTGGGCTCTCAAGTGCTGGAGAGATTCTCTTCTTTCACTTTCTTCCTTGTTTGAAGTACTCACCACTAATTCCTAACTTCAATATTTTATGTCATCAAAGATTCTCACTCGCCGTCAAGCGCTCTGTGCTGAATTTCTCTCTGAGTTCCACTTTTCAATCACCTACTGCCCTGGTCGCTTGGCTACCCTTCCAGATGCATTGTCACGTCAGGACAACGTTTACCCAGAGAGGGGGGAAGATTTCATCAGCAAGAATCTAATGAATTATCAAAGAATAATCAAGCAAGATGAAATTGAAGCCTCAAAGTTCTTTGCAGTCAAGGTGGAAGCATTTTCAAATTTGATTGAATCAATTCAAAAGGCATTATGGAAAGATTCTCAATACAGAAGTATTCTTCAAGATTTGGGTAAAGGTAAATCTGTCCAAGATTAGTCTCTTAATTCCTCTTCCCAACTTCTTCTGTTCAAAGATTGGGTGGTGGTCCCAAATGACCCCACAATTCAACTCAGCATACTTCAAAAAAGGCATGACTCTCATCTAGCTGGACACCCTGGCCAAGAGAGGACCCTCAAACTTGTCAAGCTGGATTTTCACTGGTCTGGCATGACTCAATTTATCAAGGATTATGTATCATCCTGTCAACAGTGCTCAAGAAACAAAAATTTACATCAAAAGAAGTTTGGACTCCTCAAAACTCTTCCAATTCCAAATGGTCCTTGGATTTGTCTTTCAATGGATTTCATCACTCAATTTCCACTGTCCAATTCATTTTACTCAATCCTTGTCATAGTAGACAGATTCTCAAAAATGGCTTTTTTTATTCCAAAAATGTCTTCAATCACTTCACTGAGTTTGTCCCGTTTGTTCATCAAGAATATCTTTTCAAAACATGGCCTTCCTTCAAGAATTGTCAGTGATAGAGGTCCCCTCTTTTTTTCTTCCTTTTAGACCAATCTTTGTCAGCAGCTCAAGATTTAAAGAGATCTGTCAACTGCTTACCATCCAGAAACTGATGGACAGAAAGAGGTGGTAAATCAGATACTGGAACAGTACCTTTGGATGTATGTCAGTTATAATAAAGATGATTGGAACACCTGGCTCCCTCTGGCTGAATTTGCCAAACAAAACTCTGACCACTCTTCAGAAAAACAATCACCATTTTTCACTGTTTATGGAAGAGATCCGCATTTTGACTCAGTTAACATTACTAAAGATACTCCTGCTGGAAAGGTATCAACAAAAAACCAATCAGTACAGCAAGATGTCAAGAGAGAACTTGAAGTTGCCATAAACAGGTTTAAGAGGTATTCAGATAAAAGTAGAGCAAGTCCACCTGTTTTCAATCCTGGTGACATGGTATGGCTTTCTTCAGAGAACATCAAATCAGCTAGACCCACCAAAAGACTGTCTGAAGGATGGTTGGGTCCTTTTCCAATCTTGAAGAAGGTCAGCACTCATGCCTACCACATCAAGCGCCCATCTCAATGGAAGTCCATCCACCCAGTATTCCATATTTCACTCTTAGAACCAGTCAAGACATTAACAATCCCAAAAAGGCATCAAGAGCCTCCTCCAATCATCATTTAAGAAGAAGAGGAATGGGAAGTCTCTCAAATACTGGACTCAAAGCTTAAGAGAGGAAAATTATGGTATTTGGTGAAATGGAAAGGTTTCAGTCAAGACTCAGAAAGATCCACTGGGGAACCAACTGAAATCCTCAAGAATTGTCCTGAACTGGTTATGGATTTTCATTCTTTATATCCTGACAAGCCAGGAACCAATTCTTCAAGAGCTTTATTTCTTATGGTGCTTGGTGGGGAGAGGAATTACCAAAATTAAGTCCCACTCCTGGTATGCACCTTTGGGGGTATTCTACCTTTTCTTGTTGTAAGCCTCACTTTGGCCACTCTGTGAGCACTCTTCAATTTTTTGACACAGATCTTTGGCCTGGCTTTGAACATCAATTCCAAAAAATTATGGCCATTTTCACTTGGGCAAATGGACCATTCCCTTTATTAATTCCTTTCCAAGTCTTTCAAATTACAAGTCATTTCTTCAACAATTTTGGTTTCTTTTTATGGCACTGGTGGGAGTGGTAATTACCAAAGGTAAGGTCTTCTCCTGGTGTTCACTTCCCTGAGGGGTCTACAATATTTCAAAGCATCACCTTGGCCACTTTATGAGCACCTGGCATCAAATTTCTCTTTCCAGGTCCTTGGCCAATTTCAAAATCAATTACTAACCTTTGTGATGAATATTGGACACCTCCTCAAGATTCATTTCTCTTTTATTTTTTCTTTTCTTATTTTCATTTTCATTTTTATTTTAATCTTAAATTGTCTCTTATCATGTCAAATTTCACGTCAAGATTATCATTCATTTTATTCATCATCAAATCTTGAAGCCAATGTCAAAAGAACATTGTGAACCTTTGAGAAATGAACACATACCCAAAAAGGTCACAAGAAATATTTTATATAATTATACATTAAAAATAAGTACCTTAAAACTATAAAAATAGGGTATTGGTAAAAACACGTAAGAGCTTACGTGTTTTTACTAAAAACTTACATGTTTTGGCCATAATTTGGTAAAAACACGTAAGGGGTGCCCTGGGCCCATTTTTAATTAAAAATGAAACACCATTGGGCCTGTATTGGGCCAAAACATGCCCAAAAGAGGTTTTTTCCCCACAAAACCTCTCTAACTCCAAATTGTTTCAGATTTTTTGCCCAGCCCCCCCAAAAAAACAAACAAGCTCAAACACCCCAATAACCCACATTATCCCCACCCCAAACCATTGTTTTTTTTTTGGGAAAAACAGCATTATCAAAGCCATTTTGCAAAGCTTTTCACACTTTTTTTTCTTTTTTTCCCCCAAAGACTGCATTTTCCACCACAACAACCTGCTTTCAAGCCTCTCAATTTTCAATTTTTTACCATCCCTCATCAATTAATCCCACATTTAAACCACTTTCTGTCACTCTTAACCACTTCTGTTCATTTTTCACACCTTTTTTCACCTCTTTTTCACATTTCAAAAGGCTCTTACCCCATTCCAAATCCCCCAATTCCCCTTTTTTTTACTTTTATACATAATTTTCATTAAAAAATGCTTCAACCCCCCACTGAAGGTGAATTTCAGACCCTTGAGCTTCTTTGGCAACATGTGAATAATGTTGCCAGGGCTCAGGGGTATGCTGTGTCCACCTTGAGGTCCAATATGACCCACAACCAAATTGAAATATGTTGTGACAGGTCTGGAACCCCAAATCCCAACAAAAGCCCCTCCAAAACAGTCACCTCAAGAAAGATTGACTGTCCTTTTAGACTTTATGCCAGGAAATATGCCAAGAGTACCACTTGGACTCTTAAAGTCAAAAATCCTGAACATAGCCATGATGCCACTGAAAATATCATGGCACATCCTGCTTTCAGGAAATTCAATGAGCAAGAAACATCCCAAATTGCTCAAATGTCTGAATCACTGCTCATTCCAAGGCAAATTCAGGCCCAATTATGCAGCCAGAGGGAGTCTGACAGGCCTGTAATCCTTGAAGACATTTATAACCAAGTCAAGAAAATCAAGAAAGACAAACTGCAAGGCAAAAGGCCCATTGATGCTCTTATTGACACTCTCAAAGAAGAAAACTTTGTTTGGTCCTCTGCAAGGGATTCTGAGGGACACATTACCTCCTTGTTTTTTACTCACCCCCTGGCCATAAAACTTCTTCATGGCTTTCCTCATTTCATCCTTATGGATTGTACTTATAAAACCAATAAGTACAAAATGCCCCTTTTTCATATTGTTGGATTAAGCTCAACAAATAAGACCTTTTCTGGGGCTTTTCGTTTGATGAAGAATGAAAATGAAACTTCATATACTTGGGCATTAAATCAATACATTGAAAAGGTCCTCAACAACACCAATCTTGTTCCCCCTCCAGTTATTGTTATTGACAGGGATCTGGCCTTGAAAAACTCTATTAAGAAGCTCTTTCCAGACTCAAAAGTCATGCTATGCATTTGGCACATCAACAAGGATGTATCTGCTCATTGCATGAAGAAAATTGGTCATGGAACTGATTTTGAAAGTTTTTTGGGCCTTTAGAATCAAGTAGTATACTTCTTCACTTTATTTCATTTTATTTCACTTTTTTTCTTATTATTGTCTTTATTAATGACTTTGAGATTCTTTTCTCAGCTTATGTATTCACCCACTGAAAAGTCTTTCAAAGACAACTGGAAGAAGCTTCAAAAGCAAGTTAAAAATGCTGAGGTCTTGCAATATTTGGAAAAGACGTGGCTTCCTCTAAAGGAGTATTATGTGCAAGCCTGGACCAACCACCATTGCCACCTGGGTGTGGGCTCCACCTCCAGAGTTGAAGGTGCCCATGCCATGGTTAAACTTTGGCTACAAAAGTCCACTGGTACTCTCCTGGAGGTAGTCAGGGCACTCCACATGGCATTCAGAAAACAATTTATTGAAATTATCAACAGAATCTCCAAAGAAATGATTGTCCATGTCAAGAATTTCCCTCCACACATATATGCCCTCAATGGCAAGGTGTCTCATTATGCTCTTCAGATTGCCTTTGAAAATTTCAAAACAAAATTTCCTGCAAATGAAAAATGCACCAACAAATACAACAATTATAAAGGCATTCCTTGCAAGCATAGGACCAAAAAGGCATTTGCCAAGCGCCAAAGGCTTGAATTATCAGACTTCCATCCTCAATGGCATTTGAATTTGCCTGTCAGGGTTTTTTAATTTCTTCTTATTTTTTTTTCTTATTAACTGATTTTATCTGTCATATTCTTCTCAGACTGGTTTTCAAGGTGATGATCAAAGTGTTGAAAAAGAAAGAAAGAATGAAGCCAAGAAAATATTTGAAGACATTGGGGAAGACCTGTTCCAAAGACCAATGGCAGAAATCACTCCAATACTCCAACATTTTCAAGATGTTTTGACTGGAAAAGTCCCATTTGATCAAATTCCCAAGAGTCAAGAGGATGATCAATATTATGAAGACCCTCTAGAATGCAAGAATATCCGTGGAAGACACCAAGGAGCCAAGAATAAAAACAAAAGAGAACCTTCAAGATTTGAAATTATTGAAAGTCAATCCAAGAGAAGAGGAAGACCCCCATCAAAAGTGACCAGCACAACAACTTCAAGATCCCAGTCAAATGTCCCCTCTCCAATTATGGAAGTGGACTCATATGAAGATTCTGAAGATTCTGAGGACTCATTCTCTAAATCCATCAGTTAATCAGATTCACTACCCTCAGCAACTGAATTAAATAAATCAGAAGTAACCCTTAGAAGGTCAAGAAGATTGGCCATTGGAAGCAAAACATCACAAAGAAAATCACACAAGCCTGCCACCAGTTTGAATATCTATGATGCAATTGACTTGACCTGTGAGCATTGTCAAAGCAACTATCACACAAGTGATGAATGCTCCAAGCTATTTGTGAGTCTCCGATTCTTTTTAATGTAATTTTATGTTGTCTATTTTGATATTTATTCATTTTTTGGACTTATTTTATCAGATAACTGGCTCAGAAGACTTGCCAAAGTTTATATTTAAATACACCTTCAAGGCCATCAATGTCCAGGGTGATGGAAACTGTGGCTACAGAACAGTATCCCACTTCATTTACAAGACTCAAGATCAATGGGCTGATGTCAGAGGTGACTTGGCTGAAGAAATTCAACAAAATCAAGACCTTTATGAAGCCATGAACACCTTAATTCCCTCAGTATCCTCTTATTTGGAAAGAATTGAATGGTATGAAGATGTTGGCCAGGCTCCAAAAAGCAAGTGGATGTCCATGCGTGACATGGGGGATCCAATTGCAAATAAGTATAAAAGACCAGTTTTCTTTTATTCCACAGCCCAATCTTTTTCTTTTTTCCCTTATTTCTGTCCTCCAAATGATAATCCCCCCATTTTCATATGCTTCTTGAATAGTTGTGCTCATTTTGTTCCTTTGGACATCATCATTTCTAAAGTTTATCCAGTCCCGCCCATTACTGTGAGCTGGGAGATTCATGCCCAACCACAAGCCCTGGGGTGGGCTGATAAATTTAAGAAACAAAGAATGTTGTATTTGTCCAATCTTCCTCCCCCTCTCAGAAAAAACCCACTATATTGGAGGTTGATTCTGATTGAATGACTTTTGTAAATACAATTTATGCCAATTATCACCCTCCTCAGTCATTGTGAGCCTGTGAAGTATGTATGACATACCCATAAGGCCACAAATAATTTTATAAACAGTTAATTTTGTCTTAAACCAACTTTTTAGTTGAATTTAAAATAAAAAATAATAAAAAATAAGTATAACTTTTTTTTGGATAAACAAAGTTATAAATATTATGTCATTTTTGGATTCTACACCAAAATAACCTAGGGTACACCCATAGAGTGTTATACCAAAACCACTTATTGTTTATGTTATTGGAAGATTTAAGAATCTCACAGTACCAATGTAACTTTTTTAACATTTTTTAAAATTGTTAAATTTAAGCTTAATTAAGCTTGAATCTAAAGTTGCATAAGGTTTATGCAAACGTACCAAAATTTTAGTTAAAATTGAGGTGTGGTGTATATTTACTGAATTGGCTAAGGATTTGCCATACAGAATGTAAATCCTGCGTGAGCTCAATTCAAAAGGGTTTAAGGCCATAGTATGGCTTTAAATAAATAAAAGGGCAAAATCCACGCAGAAAGGTGGGACAAAGGAAAAAGACCAAATAGAGCTGGGGTACCCAACTTTTTGGATCTGCAAGGATTCAATTAAGGTTGTCCACCTATATTGGAGGATTTTCAACCTTATTTAAACTTTAAGATTAGACTTTGATCCAACCTTAAGGTTTAAACTGGTTTTATCCCAAATTGGACAGGAATTTCAAGCTGCCAAAGGGTAAATCCCAATATGCAGGCTTGAAATCAAGGTTTTAAGAACTGTCAGAGCTTAATTAAGTTTAAAAACCTTAAATAAGCTTAAAACTATAAAGTTTCAAGCATTAAAACCTTATAAAAACTTAAGGTTTGGTGTGTATTGCTATTTTACGTGGAAAAATAGCAATAACTTCAAGAATTCATTGAAAATCCAATTCTTAATGGATTTGCTTGAAAATTTCACACAACTTGGAATTTAATATTATCAATATGTAAATTAAATTTTAAGTATCTTTTATCAATAAATTTCCTGGGTAATTAGCCTGGAAATTTACTCTTTTAATTAAACTCAAAGAAAGTTATGATTTCTTTAAAAATTAATTAAAAATTGAGTTTAAGAGATTTCTACTTGAAACTCTATTTTCAAGTTGTTCATGTGATGAACGTTAATATAAATAAGTTTATTTATATTAAAAACTTAAAATAATTAGTTTAAATGAGGATTAAAGCTACATGAAGTTAAGAATAACACTTGTAACTTTGAATTGGAATTAAAAACAAGTTGCCTTAAGTTAAGAACTTTGTTTTTAAGTATGGTTTTTCAGTTTTGACCTGAGCACGCCCTCTATATTCATTATGAATCATGAGAGCTGCTCTGAAGACATAAAAATAGTCTTTTCATCACTGTTTTTGTCCATCATTCATTATCAATCCAATCATATTAGAAATTTAAACAGGTAAAGTTTTATTATTTATAAAATCTTATTATTAAAGTAATTCTTAAGTTATTTTATTATTTATTGATTGTAAATTAAAGAATTGAAGTCATAGAATTCAGATTATTGTTGTAATCATCAATAATATATTTTATATTATAAAAATTATCATCTTAAATATCTTTTAAAGTCCACAAATTCCTCTCAAAAACTCTTAAATCTTAAATTTTATCATAAAAAGTTGTTTTATCTTTACATTTATTGATTTTAGGCGTGTTTTTAACTTATAATTATTATTTAATATAATAACTGTTGTTGTTTGACTTGTTGTATTAAATAAATATTATAAGTAAGTTTTTCTCTAAAGTTCTGAACTTTTTTTATCTAATATTAGTTTCTTTATATAGAATTTTATTCTATAAGAATTATTTCTGCACAGTGTGTGTTATAATGCTTTTATAAATAATATTTATATTATTTATAAAGTGGTTAATATTCATATTTCCACATGTAATTGTCTCATTAAGAGCGTTACATTTCTTATTGTTATAACTGTCAGTGACTATAACAATAATGGAATAATTATAATTAATTATAATTATTATATTTATTATTATTATTATATTTTTATAATAATAATTAAAAATTATTTTTAATAATTATATTTAAATTTGTGGTTGTAATATTTTATTATATTATATTTTTCTACTGAGGACAGTCATAGTACTCTTGATATTGTTACTATTATCAAGAGTTTCATAGACAAACCTTACATTTGGGGGCCTGGCTGTGATTTTAAACCAATTTTTGGGACATAAATCATATTCTAGACCTTATTTTACTATTTTTGACGTAAAATTGCCATATTTGTCTAAATATTGGCTTTTTTGGGACTTATCCCTTATAAATAATCTTTGTAATATTCATAAAATTATTTTTTTCTTAAGAATATTGTTTCAAACAGTATACTATTGAGTGACTTGGAATAAATTTCTTTTGTCTAACTAGTGGCTTTTTCACATCACAGACTTGAAATTTGTTATTTGAGTTATTCTAGTATAAAGTGAATAATAATACAATTTTGATTAATTAACTTGTTAATTGCATAATTATTATTTCTTTAAAGAAAATAATAAATCAAATAAAAAATCTTAAAAAAAATAAAAAATCTTTACTAAAAACATTTTTTCTTTTATCTTAGACATTTTTCTTTATTTTTGACGTAATTTGCCATAAAACTACATTAAAACAACTTTATTTAATAAGTTGAGCTTATAAGTTATTTTCATTATTTGATAAAATAACTTATATTTTGAATTTTCTCTAGTGTCTTCCATCAGAGAAAATTCCTCAGACTCTGAAGCCTCAGAGTCCAGTATTGAAATTCAAACCAGTCCAGCACCAAGGGGTTTCATAACCAAAGAGCCCTTTAAAGGTCCTGCAGGTGAATTCAATTCAATTTTGCTCTATTTTGTTATTAAAATTGACGTGAAATGACTCCTACTAGAAGTGGAAGTAATTACTCCATCCAATCAAATGGATCTGGACCAGGACATTCCAGCCACAAATCCAAAAGGCAAGAATGTCCTCCCAGAGGAGAGGCACAAATGGAGGATGCCAGAACTTCCACCAGTTCCCAAAGGTTAGCCAGCACCTTTGAACCTCTTCTTGAGAGTCCAGAAGCTGACATAACTGCTATTGCTGTTAGACCTGAACCATTTCCAACAGGCAGCTGTGAAAATTTATCAATCCCAATGGAAAAACTGGTTCCTGGCGTCAAAACAACAAGAGTGGGAACTCCTTCCAAGTCTTTGGATAGGCACCATGAACTCTTATCTTCAAGTGAAGAAGTTCATGGGGCCAGAAAAGACAGAAGATCTTCTGTTGGGTTGGACACCCATGTCTGTCAAAGGACAAGTCCAACAGATAAAAGCTTGGTTGAAAAACCAAAGCATGTTATCAGAGGATCAGAAGAAGAAATTGGCTCAACGAAAGGACAACAGCCCAGTGGAAGCTCCTCAAGCATCCACCAGCAAAAATCCGCCTCAACCAGTGCCAAACAAGCCCAAGCAAGCCCCAAAAGTCAACCAGAAGGGCAAGCAGAAGGCAAAGGGAAAGGCAAAGCCCAAGTGGAACAAGCCTTACCCACAGAATTACAGAATTCCAAAGAAGGAAAAAACAGCCATGGACAATGTGTTCAACATGGCAAGAACTTTGATGGAATTCAAAAACAAGGAGGAGGAAAGATTGAACCAATCCTTTCCAAAGAAGTAGATCTTATGAAGCTTGTAACTTACTTTGAATCTTGTAATAAAGAAATTATGGCAAAATTTAAAGCATTTGATCATGTCCAACAGAAGTTGGGTAATGAAATATTACAAGTAAAAGACCAACAAAAGACCATAATTGGCCTTGAAAATGTTAATAAGGAAAATATTTTGTCTTTGACGCAAATTTGTGAAAGACTTGAGTTTAAAGTTACCTTACTCAATCAACCAGATGAACATTCAATTTCTTTTATAACTGGACAGTTAAAAGAATTGAAAATACAAGTGCAAAACTTGGAAAATTTAACTGGTCACAATGCAGCTCTTTTTCAAGAACAATTGGAAAAAAGTGATAAAGCAAGACTTGAATTGAAAGAAGACATTCAGTCAAGTATTAATAATATATCACTAAAAAAAGAGTTGCCAAGGCAATCCACACCAATTCTTGACAGAAATTTTCTTAACTTGAATAATGATTTACATCATACAATTTCAAGTCATGATGTGGAAACTGCTTGCAACTATAAGGACATTCCAAGATTAGAGGAATGGCCAACCTTCAGTGGTGAAGGAGAATATAATCATATGGAATTTATGAAAACAATTGATATGTTCAAAGAAGACTTTAACATACCAGATGAATACATAAGTTCCAGATTACACTCATTATTTACCAAATCAGCAAAGAAATGGTATTATCAAATGAGACAGGACCATGGTAATCATTCTTGGCCTTGGTGGAAAGAACAAGTTATTTCCAAATGGGCAAATGATTCCTGAAGATTTAGGATGGAAGATTCTTTTGAAGAAGCCATTTTTAATATTGAGAGGGACAGGCCCATGACTTGGTTTCTTAAACATGAGGACAGATTAACTGCCCTTCATCCTGATATGTCTGAACCAATGGTACATAAAAGGATATTAAGAAAGTGTGGTGGTGACCTCAAGCATGCTATAAGAAGCAGATGTATTGAGCCTTGCTCTACAGAAGATTATATCAATGCTATGGAGGATATCACTACTAGAACAAAAATTGGAAGAAATTGGTATAAACCCCCAATAGACAACAAGACTAGTGGGAAACCAATTTTCAAACCAAATAAACCACATGACAGACCTCCTTTGAAATGTCATAAATGTGGAAGTACATCTCATTTAGCAAACACTTGTCCAAAAAAGACAAGAGTCAATGAGATAAATGTTGAAAAAGTGGAAGAAACAAAAGAAACTGATGTATCTTTACATGAAAGTGATTCTGAGCCTTCAGAAGAAGAAGAAGCATCAGAAAAGCTTGGTATAGAAAATATTAATGTTTCTTTTGAGGTCACTGAGGTACATACTCACTTACCATAGTAAAGTGATGAATGTATGGATCTCATACATGTTCAAGATGCCAAAATGCAAAAACCCAAACCTGCTAGAGGTAAAGGTTATACAGCTGGGTCATCTTGTATCACTAATATTGTGATAAGTAACACAGAAGCCAAGATACATCTTGACTCAGGTGCTTTTTGCACTTGTGTTGGAAAAGGTTATCTTGAAAAGATCTATACCAATTGGCAAGACAAGTTGATGCCAATTGAAGGTATAAGATTCAGCAGTGCTAGCCAGAACATGCACCCTTTGGGTATATTTGAAGCAGCAATAATATTTCCTCATCCAGCAGGGAGTATAAGATTGAAAGCTGAACTTGTTGTTATGAACAATTGTACTTCACAACCCTTCTACTTGGGAATGATTATCTCAATATCTATGGTATTGATATTAATAATCATAAGGAAAGGTATTTCACTATAGGGGAAAATAAAAGGCAAAAATTTGCTTTTTCTCTAGAAAGAAAAGAAATTACTGTCATTCAACAAGTAAAGAATGTTAAAAAAGAAAAATTTGTGTCAGATCAGCTAAGTGAAGCACAAATTAGTCCTGAATTAACACCAGAAATGAAGGAAGAACTTATTGAAGTTTTATTTCAATATAGAGAAGCCTTTGCTTCTGATAATGAACCACTTGGGGCTATAAAAGGCCATGAGGTGGACATTATGCTTAATGTGGAAAGGCCTTATCCGCCACTATTAAGAAGACCAGCTTACCCAGCTAGCCCTAGGGCTAGAGAAGCATTAGAAAATCATATTGATGAACTAATGAAACTGGGAGTTCTTAGAAAGGTTGGACACAATGAGGAAGTTGAAGTCACAACTCCAGTAATCATTACTTGGCATAATGATAAGTCAAGGATGGTTGGTGATCTTAGAGCACTGAATACCTATACAATTCCAGACAGGTATCCAATCCCTAGAATCCATGAGACTTTGACTCAATTATCCAAAGCAAAGTTTATTACTTCTATGGATGCTCTTAAAGGCTTCCATCAGAATGTTTTAACACCTCATGCTAGAAAATTATTGAGAATAATTGCTCATTGTGGTATTTATGAATATTTGAGGATGCCTTTTGGTATTAAAAATGCACCCTCTCATTACCAAAGAATGATGAATACTATCTTCCCAAATGAATTATCAGAGGGATGGTTAATCATTTATATTGATGACATTATCATTTGTTCAGAAACCTGGCAACTACATTTAGAGAGACTTTCATTAGTACTTAAGAAAATTCTACAAGTGAACATGAAAATTTCTCTTAAAAAATGTAATTTTGGGTTTCATGAGCTAAAAGCTCTAGGACATGTAGTCTCAGGACTAAGCCTTGGTGTTGATAAAAACAAAGTGGCTGCAGTTTTACTGAAACAAATTCCCCAGAACAAAAAAGAAATGATGTCTTAGGATTTGCCAGTTATTACAGGCAACACCTTAAAGATTTTGCAATCCATGCCAGATCATTATACAGAATTTGTGATCAAAAAACTGTTTTTGAAATGACACAGGAGAGAATTCAAGCATATGATAAAATCAAGTATGCCTTGACCAATGCACCATTATTATTGATGCCAGATTGGAAACTTCCTTTCAAGCTGTATATTGATGCATGTGGTGATGGTTTAGGAGCTGCTCTTCATCAAGTTCAAGTTGTCAATGACAAGCCTTATGAAGGTCCAATTTGTTTTATTTCAAGACAAATTAAACCTACTGAGGCCAGATATGGAGCTAGCCAAATGGAGTGCCTTTGCCTTGTTCGGGCTCTGGAAAAACTTCATTAATATCTTGATGGTAGTGTGTTTGAAGTAATTACTGATTCTAATGCAGTTAAATCACTTCTTAGCATGAAAACTCCAAACAGACACATGTTAAGATGGCAGATTGCTATACAGGAGTATAGAGGCAATATGACCATAGTACATAAAGCTGTAAATATTCATAAGAATGCTGATGGCTTGAGTAGATGGGCATTACCAAATACACCTGATAATCCTGCCTATGTTCCTACAAGTGCAGAACCTCAACTTCCAATTGAAGGAATTAATATCACAGATGTTGGAACAGAATTCTTTGAAGAAGTTAGGGAAAGCTACAAGCAAGATAAGAATTGTCATATTCTTACTGCTCTACTTGACAAAGATTGTAAAGATACAGCATTGGCTAATTCTCTGGATGATATTTGGAAAACATCTTATGATAATGGAAGATTCCATTTGTTTGATGGTATACTATATCATAGATCTAAACACACATGTGTCATGGTCCTATGTAGTAGAATGTTGATTAACACAATACTACTAGAATGCCATGATAACATTTATTCTGGACATCTGTCTGAAGACAGAACAATGGAAAGAATTAAGACATGTGCCTGGTGGCCATCTTGGAGAAAAGATGTCATTGAGTACTGTCATAGTTGTGATAGATGCCAGAAAGCCAATTAAGCCACTGGTAAAAGATTTGGTCTGATGATCCATATCCAAGAACCAAGTACCCCATGGGAAGTGGTTCACATGGATTGGGTAACTGCATTACCACCTGGAGGTGATAAGAGTTACAATGCATGTCTTGTTATTGTAGACAGATATAGCAAGACACCAATCTTTTTACCATGTCACAAAGATGACTCAGCTATGGATACGGCTCTTTTAATCTGGAATAGAGTGATATCCCATACTGGTCTCTTTAAAAACATCATTAGTGACAGAGACCCAAAATTTACAACAGCCTTATGGACTAATTTACATAAGCTTTTGGGTACAAAATTATCATTCTCAACAGCATACCATCCGCAAACAGATGGGCTAGCAGAAAGAATGATTCAAACCCTTGAGGACATGAGCAGAAGATTTTGTGCTTATGGCCTGGAGTTTAAAGATTCTGATGGCTTTACCCATGATTGGTGTACTCTTATACCAGCATTGGAATTAGCCTACAAGACCTCCATCCATGCTTCAACAGGCAAGACCCCTGCAATGTTGGAAAAAGGACGGAACCCCAAACTTCCAGTTGATACTTTGAAGAAAGATCTGGTTGACATTCATCCAACTGCTTCAAGCTTTAAGTTATTGCTTGATAAAGTAAGGCATCATGCAAATCAAAGCATGAATGATGCCTTTGAATATGCTAAGCAGAAATAGGATAAAAGTCATAAGACCCCAGAATTCAAAGTAGGGGACTTAATACTAGTTTCAACCTTGAACTTTAATAATATTAAAGGTCCAAAGAAATTGAAATATTCCTTTGCAGGACCATTTATTATTGAAGCCCTTCATGGGACAAATGCAGTACAAGTAGAACTGTCAGGAGAACTGGAAAATAAACATCCAACATTCCCTGTCAGTCTAGTAAAGCATTACACTTCAAGTGACAAGGAATTATTTCCTTTAAGAAATGAAAAACCCTTAGAAGTACCCCCACTGGACCTAAGTGAGGAGAAAAAGGTACTGAAAGTCTTGAAAGAAAGAAGACTTAGGGGAAAAAATGAAAGAGAATACTTGGTCAGGTATAAAAATCCACAACATGAAGATGAGTGGATTGTAGAAAACAAAATACCTGATTCCCAAAAGTTTCTCAGAAGATTCAGACATGAGAGAAGACCAATTGCTCAATAAAAAGTTTGAATTGTGTGCTTTACATACTTGAAAGTATAAGTAGAGAGGTTGGACAGTGGATTATACCCCCCCAAATAACTTGGGGGTACACTACAAAAGAAAAATTGTGGTACAATTTTTTTTTTGGTGGTAGGGAATGTGAGCCTGTGAGGTATGTATGACATACCCATAAGGCCACAAATGATTTTATAAACAGTTAATTTTGTCTTAAACAGACTTTTTAGTTGAATTTAAAATAAAAAATAATAAAAAATAAGTATAAATTTTTGTTGGATAAACAAAGTTATAAATATTATGTCAATTTTGGATTCTACACCAAAAATAACCTAGGGTACACCCATAGGGTGTTATACCCAAAACCACTTATTTTTTATGTTATTGGAAGATTTAAGAATCTCACAGTACCAATGTAACTTTTTTAACATTTTTTAAAATTGTTAAATTTAAGCTTAATTAAGCTTAAATTTAAAGTTGCATAAGGTTTATGCAAACTTACCAAGATTTTAGTTAAAATTGAGGTGTGGTGTATATTTACTGAATTGGCTAAGGATTTGCAATACAGAATGTAAATCCTGCGTGAGCTCAATTTAAAAGGGTTTAAGGCCATAGTATGGCTTTAAATAAATAAAAGGGCAAAATCCACGTAGAAAGGTGGGACAAAGGAAAAAAGACCAAATAGAGCTGGGGTACCCAACTTTTTGGATCTGCAAGGATTCAATTAAGGTTGTCCACCTGTATTGGAGGATTTTCAACCTTATTTAAACTTTAAGATTAGACTTTGATCCAACCTTAAGGTTTAAACTGGTTTTATCCCAAATTGGACAGGAATTTCAAGCTGCCGAAGGGTAAATCCCAATATGCAGGCTTGAAATCAAGGTTTTAAGAACTGTCAGAGCTTAATTAAGCTTAAAACTTTAAAGTTTCAAGCATTAAAACCTTATCAAAACTTAAGTTTGGTGTATATTGCTATTTTACGTGGAAAAATAGCAATAACTTCAAAAATTCATTAAAAATCCAATTCTTGATGGATTTGCTTGAAAATTTCACACAACTTAGAGTTTAATATTATTAATACATAAGTCAAATTTTAAGTATCTTTTATAAATAAATTTCCTGGGTAATTAGCCTGGAAATTTACTCTTTTAACTAAACTCAAAGAAAGTTATGATTTCTTTAAAAATTAATTAAAAATTGAGTTTATAAGATTTCTACTTGAAACTCTATTTTTAAGTTGTTCATGTGATGAACTTTAATATAAATAAGTTTTTGTATATTAAAAACTTGAAATAATTAGTTTAAATGAGGATTAAAGCTACATGGAGTTAAGAATAACACTTGTAACTTTAAATTGGAATTAAAACCAAGTTGCCTTAAGTTAAGAACTTTGTTTTTAAGTATGTTTTTTCAGGTTTGACCTGAGAACGCCCTCTATACTCATTATGAATCATGAGAGCTTCTCTGAAGACATAAAAAGAGTCTTTTCATCACTGTTTTTGTCCATCATTCATTATCAATCCAATCATATTAGAAATTTAAACAGGTAAAGTTTTATTATTTATGAAATCTTACTATTAAAGTAATTCTCAAGCTATTTTATTCTTTATTAATTGTAAATTAAAGAATTGAAGTCATAGAATTCAGATTATTGTTGTAATCATCAATAATATATTTTATATTATAAAAATTATCATCTTAAATATCTTTTAAAGTCCACAAATTCCTCTCAAAAACTCTTAAATCTTAAATTTTATCATAAAAAGTTGTTTTATCTTTAAATTTATTGATTTTAGACGTGTTTTTAACTTATAGTTATTATTTAATATAATAACTGTTGTTGTTTGACTTGTTGTATTAAATAAATATTATAAGTAAGTTTATCTCTAAAGTTCTATAATTTTTTTATCCTGTATTAGTTTTTTTATATAGAATTTTATTCTATAAGAATTATTTCTGCACAGTGTGTGTTATAATTCTCTTATAAATAATACTTGTATTATTTATAAAGTGGTTAATATTCATATTTCCACATGTAATTGTCTCATCAAGACCTTTACATTTCTTATTGTTATAACTGTCAGTGACTATAACAATAATAGAATAATTATAATTAATTATAATTATTTCATTTTTCCTTATTATTATATTTTTATAATAATAATCAAAAATTATTTTTTTTATATAATTATTTTTAATAATTATATTTAAATTTGTGGTTGTAATATTTTATTATATTATAATTTTCTACTGAGGACAGTCATAGTACTCTTGATATTGTTACTATTATCAAGAGTTTCATAGACAAACCTTACAGTCATATTTATTGCTTAAATCCCACCTCAGTCTCATTTTTACTCAAACATGTGGAGCTTTTGTACTTGAAAATAGTCATATTACACACAAGAGAAAAAACAGTTAAAAAAAACACTCATTGCGCCTTCACTTGTTGTCCCACCCAAAAGCTTTTCCCAATTCATGAGCTTCTGGTTCTTTATTGTCCAGATTGAACTCTTTAATTTAAAAAAAAAGAAGGAACTTCATAAGTGGGAAGTTATTAAATTCACTTTTTAAAAATAGGCATATTCCAATGACAGGAAAAAACATTTCAAAAAAACCCCTTTTTGCGCCTTCACTTGTCCCACCCAAACAAATTCCCAAAATTATGGGATTCTGGTGCATTATTCTTCACATTGAACCCTTCATTTTGAAAAAAATTAAGTAAATTCATAAGTGGGAAGATTTTAAATGAATTTTTGAAAAAAATATGCCATTTTGGAATATTGGCCAAATTTGTGAAATTTGGCAAAAAAAGAAATTTTGAAACAATTTGTGCTTATTGACATGCCAAGTCGGGAAAAATATGGCAAAAAAATTAAAAAAATCCTCAAAACTGAGCCTGAGGAATTTTTTCGGAAAATTAAGGTCACTTACGTGTTTTTACTAAAAGCTTATGTGTGTTTACCAACACCCTAAAAATACCATAAATTGGTACAAAATTTGGTTTAACTTGAAACCAATGAATAAACATGTGAAATAAATTACACCATTAGATTCCCCATGGTAAAATACACATATACCATTTTAGGGCATATCTGTAAAGTCAATATTCAATAAGTTATAAGTAATAATACCTTATAAAAACCACAAATCCTTATTTATTTCAAAAAAAATGAAACAAAATGTGAGATAAATGGTAACATTGGATTTTCCATACATTTCCACACATAAAACAATTAATAATCTAAGCTTCAAAACCAATACTTGAAGAATTAACCTGAATATATGGACTTTTTTGGTCAATGCATATATTCAAGGATTTTGGCTAATATCTCTTGAATTATAGATGATAGAGTGATGAACCAAAAATAAAGTCATCACGTAATTACTGTCGAAACACAGAGATGAAGTTTACTTCACAAGCTATAAGCAAGGTTAAAATCTGCAAGGAATTATTCATTAAAATCAACAGAGCTGTTGACCACTTTGTTGTGAGAGTGGTCCAAACTTAAAAATAAGTAGACAGTTGGATTCTACTAGTTCATTTGTGAAGAATTATTTATTTCTTATTATAATATTCAAGGTATGACCCCTTGAAATCATAGTTTGAAGTTTAAAATATTAAATTTCAACAGAAAAGATGAGTTACAAGAAAAATCATCAAAAATAGAGTTTTGATGATGTAATGGAATGCTATTGGCAGAATAATGAGGTTATGCCAAGCTATAAGAATTCACTCTCTGAATTACTGTAGCTTAAAAATCTTAAAAGGTATTAAGGATCAAATTTTGAGCTTAATTTGATCATGTATGATCACACACTGTAACCTTAAATTAAGCTTAACAGTCATATAAGTGTCAAAATTGGTGAATACTATTAGTTCATGATTAAAACTAATAAAATCCACGAAATATGGGGTTCTGCCAAGCCTTTGACATCATCAGACTTAGAGTTATAGTGATAACTCTAAATAATGGCATAATAGTGATGTAATGAGGTTTGATCATGATGTAATCACCACCAGACCTTAAAATATTGATCAATTACAGTGGATATGATCAGTAAATGTCTACTATAAGCCTGTTGGACTCTAGGAGGGGGGTATTTACTATAAATAGTGCTCTTTCTGCTCTGTTTTCCCCTCAGACGCATCAAAAACATTAAATTAATACAAACAAAAAGGTAATATCTTTATTCTTTATATATAAAACTCTTATATTATTAAAGACCAAAGTTAATCTTTATTATAATCATCAATTTTTACTTGATTAAATCATTTGTTTAATTGTTTTTGTTAAAAATCTCTCTAAAACTCATTTCCACGTAAAAAATCAAGAATATTTGTAATTTCTCTATTTTGTATTGTAAATACAATTTGTATAAGTTGTATTTACATTATTTGGCATAAATTATCTCCAAGCTATTATATTAAGTGTTAAAAGTAGGTTATTTTCTCTTATATCAATAATTTTCTCTATATTATTCTTTTAATAATTCTTTAATTAATATAAATAGTATTTATATTAATTTATAACTTTAATATTGGTAATATTATTGTTATTAGTTGTTTTTATTAATAAAAAACAACTTTTTATGCCTTTACTATTTGTTTGTAACAATAATAAAGTGCTATTATATATATTAATTATTTTATATTAATATATTTATTTTGTTATATTATATTTTATAATATAAATTATATTATTATATCTTATTAATAATATAATTCTTTTTACGCCATAATTATAATAAATCTTTATTATTATAATTATTTTTATCTTATTTATTTCATTCATAAAGACATTCATAGTACAATAAGTAGAATATTAGTAATTTTTACTTATTGTTTCATAGTCAAACCTTACATTTGGGGGCTTGGCCGTGATATTTACTCTAAAAGACCTTTAAAAAGATTCTAATTGGGCTTATCCAATAATAAATTATACTTGTAATAATAAAAGTATCTAATAATTTGATATTTATTGATTTTAAAAGCTATTGAGCCATTTGGAAAGCAATTGTACTGTCTTACACCTGGTTTTTCACATCCTTAGACTTGCAAAAACTTTCTTTGAGTGACTCTAGTTATTAAGAAAGACATTTCATAAATAAAAAATAATTTTATATTATAAATTAATTTTATAAAAAGAATCATATTAATTTTTATTTTATTCTTTAAAAATAAAAACATAAAAAATAATAAAAATATTAAAAACCAATAAAAAAGTTATTTTATCCTTTTTAATTTCATTTCTTTAATTATTTTCATTCCCCATAAAAAAGAGATATTAAAGCAATTTTTACATGGAAAATTGCCATATCTCACCAAAAATAACACTTTTATATAAAAGAATTATATTTATTTGTCTTTTTTAGTGTTTGAAGACAACCCAACAGAGAATAACCAAACCACTGTTGAAATATTGGTGGAAGAAACTTGTCAAAGTTCTCTAACACCAATAATTACCAAAACAAAGAAAACCAAGAAATTGGACTTTCCAGGACCCACAATTGAGGACTCTGAAGGTGAGTACCTCATTTATAAATTGCCATAAGAAAATTACTGTTCTGAAATCCCCTTATTTCTCATTTTTTCTTATAATATGACTATCAGAAGAGGCTCCCAATACTCCATCCAATCAGATGGAGCTGGACTCAGAGGTAGAATTGATTCCTCAAAAGGGAAAAGGAAGGGCAATATCCCCAGTGGAACAGAATCCACACAAGGAAGTGCCTTATACCAAACGCAAGTCCCAGAAATGCCAATGATATCTGAACCTGAATTGGAACTAAGTATGAGTGACTCAAACAGGTACACATCACATTAAGAGGGCTCAAATAGACATTTACATGAGCCAATACAAACAGTACTACACAGTGTACAAGGACAAAGATTGGGAAATGTTGCCTCAAATACACCAAGGAGTGATGAACTCCTGGCACATCCTGAAAAAGCTCCTCAAAGAGGAGGAAATAGTGAGATACTACGATGGATGGAATCCACCATCATCCAAACCTCAAATCAAAAAAATCAAGGAGTATAATGCCAAAAAGAAGGAGGCAACCAAGGAAGAAGCCCCAGTAGCTTCTACCAGCAAGCCCCAAGTCAGCCCACTTCCCCAAGAAGGGAAGAAGAACAAGAAAAAGAATTGGAGAAAGCCATATTCCCCAAGCTAAAGGATCCACAAGAGCCAAAAAGATGCCATGGACAATGTCTTCAACTTGGCCAGAGCTTTGATGTAATTCAAATACAAAGAGGAACAAAGAATGAGACAACCCCATTTCCCAAAGAAACAACCTTGTCTCCTGATGTTGTAAATACTTGAATAGAGCTTAAAAATAGTATCTTACCTCTTAAAGACATTAAAAATAGTTTATTATCTTTCCAAGAAATAAATAACAGTTTATCATCTTTAACAAAGCTTGTTGTACAAAATAAGAAAGAAATTGATAACATAAAATTTATGATTGAAAATAATAAACCAACAGTATTAATTGACAATACTCAGAAATTAATACAAGGACAACAAGAGTTGTATAGATACATAAGTGATATCTGTGAGCCTTTGAGATATGACCACATACCCAATAAGGTCACAAGAAAGACTCAGAATAATTATACCTTTAAGATAATTATACTAAAATTACTTAGAATAATTATACATTAAAAATAATTACTTCAAAAAATACAAAAATACCATAAATTGGTACAAAAATTCGTTCAACTTAAAAACCAATGAATCAACATGTGAAATAGGTTATACCATTGGATTCCCCATGGTAAAATACACATATACCATTTTTATGGCATATCTGTAAAGTCAATATTTAATGAGTTATAAGGAATAATACCTTATAAAAACCATAAATCCTTATTTATTTCAAGAACCAATGAATCAGCATGTGAAATAAATTGTACCATTGGATTCCCCATGAACTTTCACACATAAAACAACTAATAATCTAATTTCCAAAGTTAATACTTAAGGAATTAACCTGAATATATGCACTTTTTTGGTTAACGCATATATTCAAGGATCATAGCTAATATCTCTTAAACTATACAAGATAAAGTGATGAACCAAAAATAAAGTTACCACTTAATTACTGTAAGAACACAGATATGAACTTTATTTTACAGCTTATAAACAAGGTTAAAACCTATGATGAAATAAAGTGGTCCAAACTTAAAGTAAAGCACACAGTTGGATTCTACTAGTTCATTCGTGAAGAATGACATAATTTTTGATATTAAATTCAGGGTATAACCCCCTGAAATCATGATTTGAAGTTTAAAATATTGAATTTCGACAGAAAAGATGAATTACAAGAAAAATCATCAAAATTATAGTTTTGATGATGTAATGAAAAGCTCTTGGCAGCATAATAGGGTTATGTCAGGCTATCAGAATTCACTGTCTGAATTGCTGTAGCGTGTAAAGCTTAAACGTTATTAAAGATCAAAGTTTGAGCTTAAATTGAGCAGTTATGATCACCTACTGTAACCTTAAATTACGTTTAACAGTCATATGAGTGATACAATTGGTGAATACTATTAGTTTATGATTAAAACTAATAAAATCCACGAAATTTGGGGTTCTGCCAAGCCTCTGATGTCATCAACTTTAGAGTTATAGTGATAACTCTAAATAATGGTGTAATAATGATGGAATATGGTTTGATCATGATGTAATCATCCCCAAACCTTAAAATATTGATCTATTCCAGTGGATATGATCAGTAAACGTCTACTAGAAGCCTATTGGACTCTAGGAGGGAGGTATTTACTATAAATATAGCTCTTTTTACTCTATTTTCCCCTCAGACGCATCAAAAACATTAAATCAATTAAATCAAAGGTAATTTCTCTATTCTTTATATATAAAACCATTATATTATTAAAGAACAAAGACCACCTTGTTTTAATCATCTATTTGATGTGATTAAATCATTTATTTAATTGTTTTTGTTAAAAATCTCTCTAAAAACTCATTTCCACGTAGAAATCAAGAATATTAGTAATTTTCTTTATCTTTTATTGTAAATACAATTTGAAAAGGTTGTATTTATATTTTTTGGCGTAAAATATTTCAAAATTATTATATCAAGTGTTAAAAGTAAGTTATTTTCTCTTATTATAATAATTTTCTCTTTATTATTATTTTAATAATTTTGACTTAATATAAATAGTATTTATATTAATTTATAACTTTAATATTGGTAATATTATTGTTATTAATTGTTTTTTATTAATAAAAAACAATTACTTACGCCTTTATTATTTGTTTGTAGCAATAATAAAGTGCCTTTAAATATATTAATTATTTTATATTAATATATTTATTTTATTATATTATATTTCATAATATAAATTATATTATTACATTTTATTAATAATATAATCATTTTACGCCATAATTATGATAATTCTTTATTATTATAATTATTTTTATCTTATTTATTTCAATCATAAGGACATTCATAGTACAATAAGTAAAATATTAGTAATTTTTACTTATGGTTTCATAGTAAAACCTTACAATATCAAAGAAAAAACTTTGACAATGAATTATGATGTGAGTATTGACAATCCTACAGAAAAATTAAACAAATTAAGTATTTCTGGAGAAACATTTGAACAAAAGACTTCATCACACCCAAAATTACTTTTGGACCATGTGGAAAAGAGTGATGAAGCAAGAATGCACCTGAATGATGACATTCAAAGTGAAATAAGGCTTATTACTAAAAAAATGGATAAAATTAATGAGGCTAATCTAAATATGCCAAAGTTATTAACACCATTTTCTCACATAAGAAGCCCTGTTAAACCAAAAGAGGAATTAACAAATCCATTCATAACAGACTTGAGTCACCAAGACAATAACCAAGTATTAATGAAGGAAGCACCTCAATTAAAAGAATGGCCAACATTCACAGGAGAAGGTGAATATGACCACATGTCTTTTATCAAAACAATTGACATGCTACAAGAAGATTATGCCATACCAGATGAATTAACCAGTGAAAGATTACATTCATTGCTTGAAAAATATGCAAAAAGATGGTATTATGGCATAAGGAAAACAAATGGCAGAAATACCTGGTCTTGGTGGAAACAAGAAATAATCACCAAGGGGCTAATGATGCCTGGAGGTACAAAATAAAAAATGCATTTGAAAATTCTTTCTTTGACCCAGACAAAGACAAACCTTCAACTTGGTTCTTGAATCAAGTTGAAAGACTTAATGCATTGTACCCAGAAATGTCACAAAAAATGGTGCATATGAAAATACTCAAGAAATGTGGAGGAGAGCTAGAACATACCCTAAGAAGGAGGTGTATAGAACCATTCTCCACAGAAGAGTATATTAACACACTAGAAGACATAGTGACAAGAACAAAAAATGGCAGGACTTGGAAGAAATTGGACATTCAAAGCTCAAATAAAGCATTTATCAAAAAAGATAAATCAAAAGAATCCTTCAATCCCAATACAGCCAACAATAATGAGCAAAGAAAATGCCATAAATGTGGAAGTATTGGACACTTAGGCAATAATTGCCTTAAAAAGGCAAAGATTAATGAAATTGTGGAAACAGAAAACCACAATGACAAATAAGAGGAAGCTGACTCTGAAAAGAGACAGAAGAGTCAGAAAGCTCTGAAAGTGATGAAAACAATATAATTAATGCACAAATTAATAATATTGATATAATTTATGAAGTACTGGATGTTAACTCAAGCTTACCACAAGTTGGCACATCTGACACAAACCTGACAAACATACAAGATGCCAAAATGTATAGGACCAAACCTGCAAGAGGAATGGGATATACATCTGGAAAATAAAGTATAATTATTGTTATGGTTGATAACCAAGAAGGAAAACTTAACTTAGATACAGGAGCATATTGTACCTGTGTTGGTAAAAGTTATTTAAAAACCATTGTCCCAGACTGGCAAGAAAAACTTATGCCAATACAAGGTGTCAAATTTAGTAGTGCAAGTGAGAGCATGAAGCCACTTGCAATAATTGATTTAACACTAATTTTTCCTCATCCCTCACAATGTGTCAGAATCAAAGTAGAGTTTGTAGTAGTGGACAACTGTACTAGTAATCACTTCATACTTGGAAATCATTACTTATCAACTTATGGTATAGATATCTCCAGCCAAAAAGATAGATATTTTATCATAGGAGACAACAAAAGACAAGAGTTTGGCTTCTTGAAAAACAAAAAACAAATCACAGTTATTAAGAATGAAGGAAAAATTCCAGAAAAGGAACTTTTTATATCTGAACAACTTAAAGAGGCAGAATCAAATCAAGAATTAACAGAAAAAATGAAAGAAAAATTGATTGACCTCTTATTTAAGTATAAAAATGCCTTTGCAGCTGAAAAAGAGCCACTAGGTGCCATAATTGGACATGAAGTGGATATAATTCTTAATGTGGAAAAGCCTTACCCACCTCTACTAAGATGACCTGCTTACCCAGCTAGTCCAAGAGATAGAGAAGCCTTGGAGGTACACATTAAAGAGTTAATGGACCTTGGAGTATTAAGAAAGGTAGGACATAATGAACAGTTAGAAGTCACTACACCTGTCATTATAGCTTGGCATAATGGAAAATCAAGGATGGTAGGAGACTTCAGAGCTCTGAACACCTATACAATTCCAGACAGGTATCCAATACCCAGGATCCATGAGACATTGACACAATTGTCACAAGCTAAGTTCATCACAGCCATGGATGCCTTAAAGGGTTTTCATCAAAATGTCTTAACAGACAATGCCAAAAAACTACTGAGGATAATAGTCCACTGTGGAATTTTTGAATATCTAAGAGTGCCATTTGGCATAAAAAATGCACCTTCCCATTATCAAAGAATGATGAATACCATATTTCCTGAAGAATTATCAGAAGGATGGTTAATCATCTATATTAATGATATCATAGTTTGCTCAGAAACGTGGGAAAATCACCTTACAAGACTAGAAAGGGTACTACAAAAAATAGTCCAAGTGAATATGAAAATTTCCTTGAAGAAGTGTCATTTTGCATACAGTGAACTAAAGGCACTAGGACATTTTGTATCTGGACTTAGTCTAGGCATAGACAAGAATAAAGTAGCAGCAGTACTACTTAAACCAATGCCTCAAACCAAAAAAGAAATGCAATCATTTCTAGGATTTTCTGGTTACTATAGACAGCATATAAAGGACTTTGCAAAAATTGCTGAATCCTTGTATAAGCTATGTGACCAACAAACAGTCTATGAAATGACAGAAGAAAGAGTCAAGGCATATGAGGAATTGAAAAATTCCTTAACAAATGCCCCATTTCTTCTAATGCCAGCTTGGAAACTACCCTTCAAACTTTACATTGATGCTTGTGGAGAAGGACTGGGTGCTGCACTACACCAGACACAAATTATCAATGATAAACCAGTGGAAGGACCAATTTGTTTTATTTCAAGACAGATAAAGCCAACAGAAGCAAGATATGGAGCAAGCCAAATGGAATGCCTCTGCTTAGTGTGGGCTTTAGAAAAATTACATTAGTATTTGGATGGAACAGTATTTGATGTGATTACAGACTGTAATGCTGTAAAATCTTTATTAAATATGAAAACTCCAAATAGACATATGCTGAGATGGCAAATTGCTATCCAAGAATATAGAGGAAATATGACTATTGTTCATAAATCTGGAAATATTCATAAAAATGCAGATGGTCTTAGCAGATGGGCTCTAGCAAATACCCCTGACAATCCAGCATGGGTACCACAAGAAGAACACCATATAGAAGGAATATGTGTCACAGACATTGGCACAGAACTCTTTAACCAAGTTAAAGAAAGCTATAAGATAGACAAAAATTGCCATATCTTAAGCCAACTTCCAATGAAAGACTGCAAAGACCCATCACTTTCATCAAAACTAGATGAAACATGGAAAAAGGCATATGATGAAGGAAGATTCCACCTCCTTGATGGAATACTTTACCATAGAACAAAACACACATGTGTTATTGCCTTAACAGATAGAACCCTGATAAACACTATTTTACATGGGTGTCATGATAGTGTTGCACCTGGACACCTTTCAGAAGACAGAACACTAGAGAGGGTGAAAACCTGCTCTTGGTGGCCAAATTGGAAGAAAGATGTTATAGAATACTGCCAAACCTGTGAAAGATGTCAAAACGCCAACAGAGACACAGGAAAGAAATTTGGAATGATGATCCAAATCCAAGAACCAAAATCCCCTTGGGAAATAGCTCATATGGATTGGGTAACAGCATTACCTCCAGGAGGAGACAGAAGCTATAATGCATGCCTAGTATTGGTTGACAGGTATAGAAAAAATCCCATGTTCCTACCATGTCATAAAGATGACACAGCTATGGACACAGCCATAATGATATGGAATAAAGTTATTATCCATACAGGCTTATTCCAGAATATTATAAGTGACAGAGACCCAAAGTTCACTTCAGCATTATGGACAAATCTCCATAACTTGTTTGGGACAAAGTTATCATTCTCAACAGCTTACCATCCGCAAACTGATGGCTTAGCAGAAAGAATGATACAGACCTTAGAGGACATGATCAGAAGATTCTGTGCTTATGGGCTAGAATTCAAATATTCTGATGGTTTTACCCATGATTGGTGTACACTAATACCAGCTCTTGAACTGGCATATAAGACATCAATCCATTTTTCTACTGGCAAAACACCAGCAATGCTAGAAAAAGGTTGGAATACAAGACTTCCTTATGAAACCCTCAAAAAGGACTTAGTGGATATACATCCAACAGTGAGAAGCTTTATGATAATGCTTGACAAAGCAAGACACCATGCAAACAGATGTATGCAAGACTCTTTCAAATATGCAAAAGAAAGATGGGATAAAATTCATAAGCCACTTGATTTCAAAATAGGAGACTTGGTCCTAGTATCAACCCTTAATTTCAATAACATAAAAGGCCCAAAGAAATTGAAAGATTCCTTTGCGCGACCATTTATGATAAAAGCACTTCATGGACCCAATGCTGTGCAATTGGAACTCACAGGTTAATTAATGAACAAAGACCCAACTTTCCCTGTAAGTCTGATAAACCCTTACAGTTCAAGTGACAAGGAGGTATTTCCACTAATAAATAAGCCCCCACTTGAGATTCCCCCCTTGGAAGAAGGAGAGGAAAAGAAAATAGTAAAAGTCCTTAAAGAAAGAAGGACAAGAAACAAAAAAGAAAGGGAATACCTTGTAAGGTATAGAAATTCAACTCAAGAAGATGAATGGCTACTTGAGAAAGATATAAAAAATGCTGATAAACTACTAAGAAGGTTCAGACATGAAAGAAAACATGAAAAATAGAAAGGTTAAGCATTATTGAGCTTCAAGACTAACAAAGTCTATTGAAGAGGTAGGACAGTGGATGATACCCTAATTACACATATCAGATTGTGGTACAATCTTTTTTGGTGGTAGGGAATGTTAACCTTTGAGATATGACCACATACCCGAAAAGGTCACAAGAAATATTTTATATAATTACCCATTAAAAATAAGTACCTTAAAACTATAAAAATACCATAAATTGGTACAAAGTTTGGTTTAACTTAAAGACCAATGGGTAAACATGTGAAATAACTTACACCATTGGATTCCCCATGGTAAAATACCCATATACCATCTTTATGGCATATCTGTAAAGTCAATATTTAATAAGTTATAAGTAATAATACCTTATAAAAACCACAAATCCTTATTTATTTCAAAATATAATGAAACAAAATGTGAAATAAATGGTACCATTGGATTATCCATAAATTTCCACACATAAAACAATTAATAAGCTAAGCTTCAAAACCAATACTTAAAGAATTAACCTGAATATATGGACTTTTTTGGTCAACGCATATATTCAAGGATTTTAGCTAATATCTCTTGAATTATACATGATAGAGTGATGAACCAAAAATAAAGTCATCACGTAATTACTGTAAAAACACAGAGATGAAGTTTATTTCACAAGTTATAAGAAAGGTTAAAATCTGTAAGGAATTATTCATCAAAATCAACAGAGCTGTTGACCACTTTGTTGTGAGAGTGGTCCAAACTTAAAAATAAGTAGACAGTTGGATTCTACTAGTTCATTCGTGAAGAATGATGTATTTTTTATTATAATATTCAGGGTATAACCCCTTGAAATCATAGTTTGAAGTTTAAAATATTAAATTTCAACAGAAAAGATGAGTTACAAGAGAAATCATCAAAAAGAGAGTTTTTATGATGTAATGAAATCCTCTTGGCAGCATAATGAGGTTATGCCAAGCTATTAGAATTAAATATCTGAATTGCTGTAGCATAAAAATGTAAAAAGGTATTAAGGATCAAATTTTGAGCTTAATTTGATCATGTATGATCACACACTGTAACCTTAAATTAAGTTTAACAGTCATATAAGTGTTACAATTGGTGAATACTATTAGTTTATGATTAAAAATAAGAAAATACACGAAATTTGGGGTTCTGCCAAACCTTTGACTTCATCAGACTTAGAGTTATAGTGATAACTCTAAATAATGGCGTAATAGTGATGTAATGAGGTTTGATCATGATGTAATCACCACCAAACCTTAAAATATTGATCAATTCCAGTGGATATTATCAGTACACGTCTACTATAAGCCTGTTGGACTCTAGGAGGGGGGTATTTACTATAAATAGAGCTCTTTCTGCTCTGTTTTCCCCTCAGACGCATCAAAAACATTAAGTTGATACAAACAAAAAGGTAATATCTTTATTCTTTATATATAAAACTTTTATATTATTAAAGACCAAAGCTCATCTTTATTATAATCATCAGCTTTGATGTGATTAAATAATTTTTTCAATTGTTTTTGTTAAAAGTCTCTCTAAAACTCATTTCCACGTAAAAAATCAAGAATATTTGTAATTTCTCTATTTTGTATTGTAAATACAATTTGTATAAGTTGTATTTACATTATTTGGCGTAAAATATCTCCAAATTATCATATTAAGTGTGAAGAGTAGGTTATTTTCTCATATATTAATAAGTTTCTCTATATTATTCTTTTAATAATTCTTTAATTAATATAAATAGTATTTATATTAATTTATAACTTTAATATTGGTAATATTATTGTTATTAATTGTTTTTTATTAATAAAAAACAACTTTTTACGCCTTTATTATTTGTTTGTAAAAATAATAAATTCCTATTAAATATATTAATTCTTTTATATTAATATATTTATTTTGTTATATTATATTTTATAATATAAATTATATTATTACATTTTATTAATAATATAATTATTTTTACGCCATAATTATAATAATTATTTATTATTATAATTATTTTTATCTTATTTATTTCATTTATAAGGACATTCATAGTACAATAAGTAAAATATTAGTAATTTTTACTTATTGTTTCATAGTCAAGCCTTACAAAGATCAAGCAAGTCCCATGTCATATGCCAACATTCTGATATCAGTATCAAATTATTTTCTCTGAAAAGAACTCCTCATTATCACTCTCTCAAAACACTTTCCAGAACAAAAAACTGCAAGCAATCAGTCAAAGAACAAAGTCTTTAAAAAGAATATTAAAGAGAAAACACGCCCAAAAGTGACAAGAGTGAATTTGGAAACAAAGTGACAAAGTTAACAGTGATAAAAGATGCTTTAATTCACTTTTGGGGTGGTTCAGGGGTAAAAATGATTATAAGAGTTACAAACAATGATTATAATGATTTTTTCACGTGGTTAAAAGGATTAAAATGATTTAAAAATGGTGGTTGGAATCTTTGATTGATTGGTTTAACAGCGTTTAAACTAATTAATAAAAGGAAAAGATTCTAACATGAAGAGAAAAGTGGGGCAAAGAAGACATTCTTTTATAGCCATCAATTCTCTTACTCCAAAAGTAAAATTTACTCTTGTCAGTCGTGGAAAACAGTCTGACAACAGAAAAGCCAATTATGGCATCATTGAACCCTGGTTTAGACCAAAAAGGGCTGGTTTAAGCCATTTTTAGCCATTTTAGACCCTTAAATCAGCCATTACTATAGCAATACTAGGCCTAGAGCCTTCAAAACACGTCGGAATGTGTGTCAGAGGCTTAGAAACCAGTTAAAAATGTTTTTACTATGATTGTTTTATCTTAAGGGTAGTTTTACCCTCTTGGCAACAGCTAAAACTACCCCAGTTGGTATCAAAACCTCATCATCAATTGAGTCCACAGACCCTGTAACTCAATTCCAGGCCAAAATTGATGAACTTTTGCGTGAATTTTGACATCCCACGCCTGTCAGCAAGGATTTTGGGGGTCTAGCTCCCCCTTAGAGCTGGAGTTCCTTTTCCCCCCCCAAATTTAATCTTTCCAATTTATTTTTCCTTTAATTCCTCATCATGTATTATACTTATAATTTACATATGTAATTCAATTCTATTGTACAGTACAATACAGTAATAATTGACACCTCATATGTAAATCAAAGTTCACTTATGTAATACACGCGCACATTTTGACATTTCAATTGAATTCAATTGAAAATACTTCAATTCCTCATAACTTCTAAACTAAACACAACACCTCAATTTTAACACAAAAATTGATGGTTAAGACCACATGTGGTGTGAATTAAATTAAGGTTTTGAGGATTTTCAACTTTTGGATTGAAAATACTAAAAACTTAATTTAAGCTTATTTAGAGTTGAGTTACAAGAATTTCACTCAGAGGTGACCCCACCTAATTTTTTATGAGGAATCCAATGGTGAAATGATTTTTATATGTTTAGTTAATGGATAAAAAGTTATAATAATATTTATTTAACTTTTTTCCAAATTTGTTTATTTTTTCACAATTTTGTTAAAATTTCATTTTTACTTAATTTTTTCAAGTATAAATGTAATTTTATACTTACAAAATTTAATGTATTTTTATTTTTAAATTGTAATTAATTTTTCATTTTTAATATAATTTTATATTTATATTTTGATTTTTATTCAAATAATATAAATTTTAATTATATTAGTATGATATTTTTGTATTTGTGGTCTTTTGGGTATATGAAATTACCTCTAAGGCTCACAGAGGTATTTACTATAAATAGGGCTCTTTCTGCTCTGTTTTCCCCTCAGACGCATCAAAAACATTAAATCAATACAAACAAAAAGGTAATATATTTATTATTTATATATAAAATTCTTATATTAAGACCAAAGTTCATCTTCATTATAATCATCAAATATGACGTGATTAAATCATTTGTTTAATTCTTTCTGTTAAAAATCTCTCTAAAACTCATTTCCATGTAAAAAATCAAGAATATTTGTAATATCTCTATTTTTTATTGTAAATACAATTTATATAAGTTTTATTTACATTATTTGGTGTAAAATATCTCAAAATTATTATATTAAGTGTTAAAAGTAGGTTATTTTCTCTTATATTAATAATTTTCTCTATATTATTCTTTTGATAATTCTTTAGTTTATAACTCTAATATTGGTAATATTATTGTTATTAATTGTTTTTTATTAATAAAAAACAATTTTTTATGCCTTTATTATTTTTTTGTAACAATAATAAAGTGCTATTAACTATATTAATTATCTTATATTAATATATTTATTTTATTATATTATATTTTAGAATATAAATTATATTATCATATTTTATTAATAATATATTTATTGTTATGCCATAATTATAATGATTCTTTATTATTATAATTATTTTTTATCTTATTTATTTCATTCATAAGGACATTCCTAGTACAATAAGTAAAATGTTAGTAATTCTTACTTATTGTTTCATAGTCAAACCTTACATTGATCCTACAGGAATGCCATGATTGACCCTATATGGGACACATGACTGAATATAGGACCAAAGAAAGGGTAGCAAGCACTGCTTGGTGGCCCAGATGGGAACAAGAGTTGAGCGAATACATCAACACTTTTGAAAGATGCCAAAAGTAAAACAGAAAACATGGGAAGAAGTATGGGTTACTTCAACACATAGAAGAACCCAAGACCCTATGGGAAACCATAAACCCGCACTGGGTTACAGGACTTGTCGTGGGAGAAAAGAAAACTTCAATGCCTGCTTAATCATAGGTGATAGGCTCAGCAATAGTATGAGGTGCCTACCATGTCACAAAGAGGGCACAGCCATGGATACTTCTCTGTTATTCTGGAGCAACATCATATCCACCTGTGGAGTACCTAAGATCATCATCAGTGATAGGAACCCAAAGTTCACATCTGAATTTTGGACCAACCTCTATGACATGGTGGGTACTAAACTTGCTTTTTATACAGCATACCATTTACAAACAGATGTGTTAGCTGAAAGGATGATTCAGACAATGGAGGACATCCTTAGAATATTCTGTGCCTATGGCATGGAATACAAGCACCATGAAGGTTACACCCATGACTGGCTTACCCTTCTACCAGAAGTCAAGCTGTCTTAAAACACAAGTCAGCACTCTACCACAGGAAAAACACCTGCACAGGTAGACAAAGGGGGGAATCCCCTTTTGCCTGTGGATCACCTGAAGAAAAATGTTCTTCCCATCCACCCCAGATCCAAATATTTCCATGAAATGTTGAAGAGAGCTTGTAACACAGCTTCCAAATGCATAGCTGAGGCAAAATAAGATAATAAGCAGAGGTGGGACAAATCACACATGGAACCTGACTTTAAAGAAGGGGACCAAGTGTTAGTTTCTACACTTAACTTGAATAATCTCAAAGGACCCAAGAAAATCAGAGACTCATTTGTACGGCCCTTCACTATTATGAAATTTATAGGAAAAAATGCAGTGGAAGTCAAACTCACAGGGGAATTTTCCCAAAACACCCAGTCTTTCCAATGAGCTTAGTCAAGCCATACTTTCAGACAGAGGAGGGTAAATTTCCCTCCAGGAAGAAGAACCCCACACCACCAGAAATAGTGGAAGTGAAGGATTCCCCTGGACCAGTGAAGAAAATAATCAAGGCCAGGAAGATCAGACTTAATTGTAAGGATCAGAGACAGTACTTAGTCATATTCTAGGACCAGACAGCTGATAAGGGCAAATGGTTGGCAGAAGATTCCATAACATATGGAACCTTCATTTAAGGAGATTCAGAGCCTCTAGGAGGACTGAAAATTGTCATCAATGATTAGCCTTTTTCAGAGGGAGGGTATGTCAGCCTGTGACTCAAAACCAGAGCACAAGCATGACAGCCAAATACTATAAATCAATGGTATAGCCAAGATACCACCAAACCATGGAACTGAGCTAAATCAGCTCAAAAGGTATCAAATGAAAAGGGAAAATCACCCCTCTCCAATTATACAATTCCGATCACCATAGGACAAAGAATAACAAATTTATTCCTGCTCAAAGTTGTTGCTGAGCATAAACCTGAATTTCATCTCACATCTGAAATACAGAGTAAGAGTATAAGGTGTGGATATGAAACTTTGATTGAAAATGTAGTACTTTTCCTGTCCTCAACAGTTTTATAAGGTAGAATATAATTAATGATAGTATGGAGCAGTATTTTTAAGAGAAAAACACACCAATCATATTTTTTTAACCTTATAAGTTTAAAAAAATAATATTATAAATATTTATTGTTTTACCGACCATAGAAATTTATCCAAAAAACTCTACAACAGATATTTAAGGCTACAAAAGAAATTTCTTCAAGAGAAATTTCAATTGGAATTAAATAAAAAAGTCTTTAAAAAGATATTTAAAGAGAAAACATGCTCAAAAGTGAGCAGAGTGAATTTGGAAACAAAGTGACAAGATAAAATTGACTATAAGAGTTACAAAAAATGATTATAATGATTTTAACATTGTTAAAAGGTTTAAAATGACTTAATAAGGGTGTTTGGAATCTTTTATTGATTCGTTTTACAGTATTTCAAACTAATTACAAAAGGAAAAGCTTCTAACATGAAGAGAAAAGTGGGGCAAAGATATTCTTTCATAGCCATCAATTTTCTTACTCCAAAAGTAACATTTACTCTTTTCAGTCGTGGAAGACACTCTGACAACAGAAAAGCCAATTATGGCATCATTTAACGCTGGTTTACTCCAAAAAAGGCTGGTTTTAGCCATTTTTTGCTATTTTTAACCATTTTAGACCCTTAAATGAGCCATTACTATAGTAATACCTGGTCTAGAGCCTTCAAAACATGTAACAATGTTTTTAACAGATTTAGAAATCAGTCAAAACTGTTTTTACTAAGACTGTTTTAACTTAAGGGTAGTTTTACCCTCTTGGCAAGAGTTAAAACTACCCTGGCTGGTATCAAAACCTCATCATCAATTGAGACACAGACCCTGTGACTCAATTCCAGGCCCAAAGTGATGAGTGTTTGTGTGGACTTTGACATTCCATGCCAGTCAGCAAGAATTTTGGGGGTCTGGCTCCCCCTTGGAGCTAGAGTACCTTTTCCCCCTCAGAATTAATCTTTCCAATTTCTTTTTTCTTTAATTCCTCATCGTGTAATACACTTGTAATTTACACATAAAGCTCAAATGAGTTTTTCAGTAAAAAACTTTAATAATCAATACCTGATATGTAAGCTACAGTTCACTTATGCAATACACGCACACAGTTTGACATTTCAATTGAAAATACTACAATTCCTCATATTTTGTAAACTACACACAACACCTCAATTTTGACACAAAAATTGATGGTTAAAACCATATTTGGTGTGAATTGGATTAAGGTTTTGAGGACTTTCAACTTTTGGACAGAAAATACTAAAAAACTTAATTTAAGCTTATTTAGAGTTGAGTTACAGAAATTTTACCAAGAGGTAACCCCACCTTATTTTTTATGAGGAATCCAATGGTGAAGTAGTGCTCTTAAGTTTATTCCTTGGATAAAAAGCTATAATATATATTTTATGTAGCGTTTTTTAATTTTATTGAAAATTCATTTTTACTTAATTTTCTCTCAATTCGAAAATTTGGTGTAATTTTTATTTTAATTCATAATTAAATTTCTATTTTTTGTATATAAATTTGTATTTATATTTTAATTTTTATTTTGATAATATAAATAAATTTATGTTATTTATATTGATATGTTATTTTGTTATTTGTGGTCTTTTGGGTATATAAAAATACCGCTGAGACTCACATTCCCTCCCCCTGAAAAAGAATGTTGATTTTTAATATTGTTATTTATAGTGTGTCTGAGCCTTCTGAGAAGTTTAATAGCTTCAGGTATGTCCTTTTCTGCTAACCATTCATCTTCAAAGGTTAGGTCACTGTACCTAACGAGGTATTCCCTTGCTTTATTGGTTCTCAACTTTCTTTCTTTGAGAACTTTGGTAATTTCTTAACACCAGATGATTCAATAGGAGGTATAACCTGGGGAAGTTTATTCCTCAAGGGAAATGTCTCAGCATCACTAGATTTATATGGCTTTCTCAAGCTCACTGGAAATGTAGGATGCTTATTGCAAAGTTCTTCAGATAATTCTACTTCAAAAGTATGTTATCCATGGAGTCTTTGAGCTTTTCACATCCTTTGATGTTATTAAAGCTACTGATGGATACTAGTACTAAATCTCCCACTATGAAATCTGGAGTGGCATGTGACTTGTTCCTATTATCCTTACCATATGCAAAGGAGTCTTCCATGCACCTTATTGCATGCTTTCTAGTTTTGTCTAGCATTCCCTTAAAGATAGCAGCTGTGGGATTTATCTCAACTAAATCTTTCCTCAAGGAATGTTGAGGTAATTTGGGATTCCATCCCCTTTCTAGAATAGCAGGAGGTTGATTTGTACTGGCATGAATGGATTTTTCATATGCCAAATCTAGTTCTGGTAAAAGAGTACACCAATCATGGTTAAATGCATCACAGTCTTTGAATTCAAGGCCATATGCACAAAATCTTCTTACCATATCTTCCAAAGTTTGGATCATTGTTTCAGCCAGACCATCCGTTTGTGGGTGGTAGGCTGTAGAGAAGGATAATTTTGTCCCAAATAGTGGGTGAAGATTTGTCCATAGTGCTGAGGTGAATTTGGGATCTCTGTCACTAATGATGTTTGTGAATATGCCAGTTCAAGATATTACTCTATTTCATATCAGAAGAGCTGTATCCATGGCTGTATCATCCTTGTGAAAGGGTAGAAAGTTTGGAGTCTTACTAGATCTGTCAACAATCACTAGGCAAGAATTATAACTTCTGTCACACCCTTTTGGAGGCTGGTTATCAAATACATATGGACAATTTCCCAATGTCTGCTGGGTTCTTGGATCTTGATCATATTTCCAAGTCTTTTTCCTATGGATTTATTTGCTTTTTGACATCTGTCACAGGTTTTGCAATACTCGGCAACATCTTTCTGCCACATTGGCCACCACATGCAGGTTTTTATTTTTTCTATTGTTCTGTCCTCAGACCAATTTCCTGAAAAAGGGCTTTCATGTCATTCTTTAAGTACAAGATTGATTAAGGACCTGTCCACAACTGTGATAACACATGTATGCTTAGTTCTGTGGTAAATTATACCATCCAGTAAGTGGAATCTTCCTTCATCATATGATTTCTTCTAGATATCATCTAAGGCATGTGTCAAATAATTGTCCTTACAGTATTTAGTAAGTAATTGGCATAAAATGCTACAATTGTTATCCTGAGTATAACTGTTTCTTACCGCCTCAAAGAAAGTGTTGTTCATGTCTAGCACTGATTCCTTCTATGGGATTTGTGCGCAAGCTTCTTCTGGAAAATAAGCAGGATTATCAATATTATTTGGTAATAGCCATCTGGTCAGTCCAGCTTCATTTTTATGAATATTCCTGTCTTTATGAACAATAGTCATATTTTCCCTATACCCTTGTATGGCTATTTGCAATCTGAGAATATGCCTGTTAGGCGTCTTCATGTTTAAAAGTGACTTAACAGAAGTACAATCTGTTATTACTTCAAAAACACATCCTTCCAGAAAGTAATTAAGTTTATCTAAGTCCCAGACAAGGCATAAGCACTCAATTTGACTGGCTCCATATCTGGCTTCAGTTGGTTTTATTTGGCTGGATATGAAGCATATGGGTCCTTCCGAAGGCTTATAATTTATAATCTGAACTTGATGAAGTGCAGCACCAAGCCCATCCCCTGATGCATCAATATAAAGCTTAAAAGGCAGCTTAAAGTGTGCCATCAGTAAGAGTGGGGCGGTGGTCAAGGCTTGTCTGGAGGATTCAAAGGCTTTGACTCTGTCAACAGTCATTTCAAAAACTGTGTCTTTGTCATATAATTTATAAAGAGGTATTGCTATGGATGCAAAAAATATCCTGCAAACCCCAAAAATGACTGAATTTCTTTATTTTTCTGAGGCATGGTTCTCAGCAAGACTGCTGCAACCTTGTTCTTGTCAATTCCAAGGGATACACCAGATACTACATGTCCAAGTGCTTTAAGCTCTTTAAATCCAAAATGGCATATCTTTAAGGAAATTTTCATGTTGACAGATTTGATTTTTGTCAAAACACTGGATAATCTGTATATATGTTTTTCCCAAGTTTTGAAACAGACAATAATGTCATCAATTTAAATTATTAACCACTCTTCTGGAAGTTTTTGAGGGAGAATTGATTCATCATTCTTTGGAACTGTGAAGGCGCATTCTTGATACCAAAAGGCATCCTCAAATATTCATAAAATCCACAATCAACAATAATTCTCAAGTATTTTCTTGCCCTTGGTGCTACTACACTGTGATGAAATACTTTAAGGGCATCCATAGTGGTTATATACACTGCTTGAGATATCTTGAAAAGGGCAATTTTGATTTTTGGTATTGGGTACCTGTCTGGAAAAGGGTAAGTGTTGAGTTGTGAGCCTTTTAGATATTACCACATACCCAAAAAAGGTCACAAGAAATATTTAAAATAATTATACATTAAAAATAATTACCTTAAAGCTACAAAAATACCATAAATTGGCATAAAAATTGGTTTAACTGCAAAAAAAATGCATAAACATGTGAAATAAATTATACCATCGGATTCCCCATGGTAAGATACACATATATCATTTTTATGGCATAGCTGTAAAGTCAATATTTAATAAGTTATAAGTAATAATACCTTATAAAAAACACAAATCCCTATTGATTTCGAAAGACCAATGAAGCAAAATGTGAAATAAATGGTACCATTGGATTCTCCATAAACGTACACATATAAAACAATTAATAAGCTAAGCTCCAAAGTCAATACTTAAAGAATTAAGCTGAATATATACACTTTTTTGGTCAACGCATATATTCAAGGATTTTAGCCAATATCTTTTGAAATATGAATGATAGAGTGATGAACCAAAAATAAAGTCATCACGTAATTACTGTAGTAATACAGAAATGAAGTTTATTTCACAAGCTATAAACAAGGTTAAAACCTGTAAGGGATTATTGATTAAAATCAACAGAGGTGTTGACCACTTTCACTGCCTGCATTATTCCATGACCAAGGTCCATGTGAGCCTTGAGGTATATTTTACATACCCAAATAGGCCACAATTATCTTAAAAAGAAATTTTGAATTATGCATAACTCATAAGTCATGCATATATCCAAAATTCATCATTTTCAATTTCAGAAAAGATGAATAACTTTTTATTGAGTAAGTGAATCCATGGATTTAAGACCAGATTTGGATTCTACACAAAAATTCACCTAGGGTAGACCGATAGAGTGAATAAGCTCAATTTAAGTATTTGAGGTGGTAAAATGGAAAATACTTCAATACCACATCATTAATACCACATAAAAGATCCGTGAAAATTTTTGTTTTTCTTAATTTCACGCCAAAATAATGGGAAAGTGAGAAATCCCATGTTACATATACACTAAGAATAGTGTTGTGCATGTTTTGAGCACTTAATATCGTGGTATTCTTACATGGACTTTTGGTACACCCATAGTGGATATCTCACTTTAAGCTTAAATTACTATTTTGTCGTAAAAATTAGGCAAGGGGGACAAAAGACATCAAAGAGAGCCAGGGTACCCAACTTCTGAGGCCTCAGAGGCGTGGATAGCTCCAGAGCATGGATCCATGGCTCATCTTGGCCCAATTGGTAAACTAAACCTCTTTGGGAACTTGGTTACCAAGTTACACCTACTGTAATCACAAGAAAATAGCAAATAACCTGCTATTTTGACGTGCCAAGGAGGTAATGAGCTGCTTAGACTCCTGTAACCACGTCAATTCTTGATGACTTTCCATGAATAGACCCTAAAAGAGTAATTAAAACCCTTTTGGGACTCATATTCATTGATTTACCTCATAGCAACCAGCAAAATACTGCTATTTGCAATTCTACGTAGAAATGAGGTAAAAACTTCAAAAATTCATTAAAAATACAATTCTTAATGAATCTTTCTGAAACCTTCAGGACCAATGAAGAACTGTATTATCTATGGTACAACCAAACAATATTACAGTTTCATTAGTAAAATTAAAAGTTTTACTTACAGTCCATGTTTGACCATTCTACGTGAAACACTGAATCTTCAAAAATTCACAGTAATTAAATTCTGTGATGAAATTGGCAATAACATTGATAACTTTGAGAAATCAATGATTATTTTAGAATAAAAGAAGATTTACTGTTGTTACTCCTTTTATTCTTAACCATATTGGGGTTGGTAGTCACGTAAAAGCATCAATTAAGTAATTATGATAATCTTACGTGACAACAGATGATGCAATCATTAATTCAAAAAGGTTTATTGTTTTCTCACTCACTGGTTTTTCAGTTTGCTCCATGGCACGCCTCTGTGAGCTGTTGTTGACTTAAAAGAAGCCTCTTCTTGCTGTTTTTTCCAAATAATCATCTTATCAATTTATTAAATCATTATTACCAACAAGTAAGTATTAGTTAAAGCTATTCTTAAGTGTTTTAAATCTTTCCAAATCATCCAGAAAGACGTGAAATCCTAGAATCCAACTATATATTGTTGTAATACTGTTATAAATCCTTTTGATCCCTTAAATCCACAATTCCACGTCAAATTTCTTTACTTTTATCTATCAATAAGTTCTTTGGAGTATTAGTGAGTCATTTATCTTTAATTCTTAAAGTTTTTCTCTAGTAATAGCTTTCTTCAAGAATTATCTTTATAATTATTCTTGTAAAAGATAATTATATATTAAAATAATGAAATTATTTTAATAAAGAAGTTTTTTATTATTGAATTCTTCTTGTAATTGATTCTTGTAGACAATTACTGCTCACAGTTATAATCACTAGTAGTGTATAACACGTGAAAGAAATAATTTTACAATTATTTAATTGTGGTTATAATAATTTTATTATTATTATATGTCATAAGAACAGACATAGTACTGTTGATCCATAGTAATATTATCATCAGTTTCATAGTCACATCTTACATTTGGGGGCCTGGCCATGATTTTATCCATAGACTTGGCTTTAATCATACTCTAGACTTCATTTTAAACTACCATACCTACTGTTGATCAATAGTAATATTATCATCAGTTTCATAGTCACATCTTACAGTCCATGTGATGTCAAATCACAAAATTTTGGTTCATTTTAAATCACATGTCTGTGTTTATCAATTCTCCATGTGATTTCTAATCAGCCTATATAGATGTGACAGAATAATTTCTATTACATAAACAGTGGAATGGTTCATTTTACATGAACCTCAGGTTGTTGATGTAAGATCAACCATAGGTTGATGTAAGATCAACCATAGGTTGATGTAAAATCAACCATAGGTTGATGTAAAATCAACCATAGGTTGATGTAAAATCAACCATAGGTTGATGTAAAATCAACCATAGGTTGATGTAAAATCAACCATAGGTTGATGTAAAATCAACCATAGGTTGATGTAAAATCAACCATAGGTTGATGTAAAATCAACCATAGGTTGATGTAAAATCAACCATAGGTTGATGTAAAATCAACCATAGGTTGATGTAAAATCAACCATAGGTTGATGTAAAATCAACCATAGGTTGATGTAAAATCAACCATAGGTTGATGTAAAATCAACCATAGGTTGATGTAAAATCAACCATAGGTTGATGTAAAATCAACCATAGGTTGATGTAAAATCAACCATAGGTTGATGTAGAATCAACCATAGGTTGATGTAAAATCAACCATAGGTTGATGTAAAATCAACCATAGGTTGATGTAAAATCAACCATAGGTTGATGTAAAATCAACCATAGGTTGATGTAAAATCAACCATAGGTTGATGTAAAATCAACCATAGGTTGATGTAAAATCAACCATAGGTTGATGTAAAATCAACCATAGGTTGATGTAAAATCAACCATAGGTTGATGTAAAATCAACCATAGGTTGATGTAAAATCAACCATAGGTTGATGTAAAATCAACCATAGGTTGATGTAAAATCAACCATAGGTTGATGTAAAATCAACCATAGGTTGATGTAAAATCAACCATAGGTTGATGTAAAATCGACCATAGGTTGATGTAAAATCAACCATAGGTTGATGTAAAATCAACCATAGGTTGATGTAAAATAAACCATAGGTTGATGTAAATGAAACCATAGGTTGATGTAAAATCAACCATAGGTTGATGTAATTATGTGGAATGAATTCCTCATCATGTGGAATGATTTACCAATCATGTGGAATCAATTACCCATCATGTGAGATCAATTCCTCATCATGTGAAATCAATTCCTCATCATGTGGAATACATTCCACATCATTTGGAATCAACTCCTCATCATGTGGAATGAACTCCTCATGATTTGAAATGAATACCCGATCATGTGGAATCAATTCCCCATCATGTGAAATAAATTCCCCATCATGTGAAATCAATTCCTCATCATGTGAAATCAATTTCTCATCATTTGGGATCAATTTATCATCATTTGAAATCACTTTCTCATCATGTGGAATCAATTTCTAATCATGTGTAATCCATTCCAAATCATGTAGAATCAATGCCTCATCATGTGGAATTGACTCCTCATCAGGTGAAATTGATGCCTAATCATGTGGAAATGATTCCTGATTTTAAATCAGCTTATGGTTGATTTTACATCAAGCTATGGTTGATTTTACATCAACCTATGATTGATTTTACATCAACCTATGGTTGATTTTACATCAACCTATGGTTTATTTTACATCAACATATGGTTGATTTTACATCAACATATGGTTGATTTTACATCAACCTATGGTTGATTTTACATCAACCTATGGTTGATTTTACATCAACCTATGGTTGATTTTACATCAACCTATGGTTGATTTTACATCAACCTATGGTTGATTTTACATCAACCTATGGTTGATTTTACATCAACCTATGGTTGATTTTACATCAACCTATGGTTGATTTTACATCAACCTATGGTTGATTTTACATCAACCTATGGTTGATTTTACATCAACCTATGGTTGATTTTACATCAACCTATGGTTGATTTTACATCAACCTATGGTTGATTTTACATCAACCTATGGTTGATTTTACATCAACCTATGGTTGATTTTACATCAACCTATGGTTGATTTTACATCAACCTATGGTTGATTTTACATCAACCTATGGTTGATTTTACATCAACCTATGGTTGATTTTACATCAACCTATGGTTGATTTTACATCAACCTATGGTTGATTTTACATCAACCTATGGTTGATTTTACATCAACCTATGGTTGATTTTACATCAACCTATGGTTGATTTTACATCAACCTATGGTTGATTTTACATCAACCTATGGTTGATTTTACATCAACCTATGGTTGATTTTACATCAACCTATGGTTGATTTTACATCAACCTATGGTTGATTTTACATCAACCTATGGTTGATTTTACATCAACCTATGGTTGATTTTACATCAACCTATGGTTGATTTTACATCAACCTATGGTTGATTTTACATCAGCCTCTGGTTGATTTTACATCAACCTATGGTTGATTTTACATCAACCTATGGTTGATTTTACATCAACCTATGGTTGATTTTACATCAACCTATGGTTGATTTTACATCAACCTATGGTTGATTTTACATCAACCTATGGTTGATTTTACATCAACCTATGGTTGATTTTACATCAACCTATGGTTGATTTTACATCAACCTATGGTTGATTTTACATCAACCTATGGTTGATTTTACATCAGCCTCTGGTTGATTTTACATCAACCTATGGTTGATTTTACATCAACCTATGGTTGATTTTACATCAACCTATGGTTGATTTTACATCAACCTATGGTTGATTTTACATCAACCTATGGTTGATTTTACATCAACCTATGGTTGATTTTACATCAACCTATGGTTGATTTTACATCAACCTATGGTTGATTTTACATCAACCTATGGTTGATTTTACATCAACCTATGGTTGATTTTACATCAACCTATGGTTGATTTTACATCAACCTATGGTTGATTTTACATCAACCTATGGTTGATTTTACATCAACCTATGGTTGATTTTACATCAACCTATGGTTGATTTTACATCAACCTATGGTTGATTTTACATCAACCTATGGTTGATTTTACATCAACCTATGGTTGATTTTACATCAACCTATGGTTGATTTTACATCAACCTATGGTTGATTTTACATCAACCTATGGTTGATTTTACATCAACCTATGGTTGATTTTACATCAACCTATGGTTGATTTTACATCAACCTATGGTTGATTTTACATCAACCTATGGTTGATTTTACATCAACCTATGGTTGATTTTACATCAGCCTCTGGTTGATTTTACATCAACCTATGGTTGATTTTACATCAACCTATGGTTGATTTTACATCAACCTATGGTTGATTTTACATCAACCTATGGTTGATTTTACATCAGCCTCTGGTTGATTTTACATCAACCTATGGTTGATTTTACATCAACCTATGGTTGATTTTACATCAACCTATGGTTGATTTTACATCAACCTATGGTTGATTTTACATCAACCTATGGTTGATCTTACATCAACCTATGGTTGATTTTACATCAGCCTCTGGTTGATTTTACATCAACCTATGGTTGATTTTACATCAACCTATGGTTGATTTTACATCAACCTATGGTTGATTTTACATCAGCCTCTGGTTGATTTTACATCAACAACCTGAGGTTCATGTAAAATGGACCATTCCACTGTTTATGTCATGGAAATTATTACATCACATCTATATAGGCTGATTAAAAATCACATGGGGAATAGATATACACAGAAATTTCATTTAAAATGAACCAAAATTTTGTGATGTGACATCACATGGACCTTGGTGATGGAATAATGCAGGAAGTGTTTATTGTGAAAGTGGACCAAACTTAAAAAAAAGGAGACAGTTGGATTATCTTAGTTCAGTAGTGACTAATTATGTATTTTGTATTATAATATTCAAGGTATAACCCCTTTAAATCATGGTTTGAAGTTTAAAATATTAAATTTTGACAGAAAAGATGAGTTACAAGAAAAATCATCAAAAATAGAGTTTTGATGATGTAATGAAATTCTCTTGGAAGCATAATTGGGTTATGCCAAGCTATTAGAATTCACCATCTGAAGTGATGTAGCGTGTAAATGTTAAAAGCTATTAAGGATCAAAGCTTTAAGTTAATTTGATCATTTGTGATCACTCACTGTAACCTTAAATTAAGTTTAACGGTCATATGAGTGTTAAAATTGGTGAATACTGTTAGTTTATGATTAAAACTAATAAAATACACGAAATTTGGGGTTCTGCCAAGCTTTTGACATCATCAAACTTAGAGTTTTAGTGATAACTCTACATAATGGTGTAATAATGATGTAATATGATTCAACAATGATGTTATTATCACCAAGCCTTAAAATATTGATCAATTCCAGTGGATATGATCAGTACACGTCTACTAGAAGCCTTTTGGACTCTAGGAGGAATGTATTTACTATAAATGGGGCTATTTTTACTCTGTTTTCCCCTCAGATGCATCAAAAACATTAAATCAATAAAATTTAAAAGATAATATCTTTATTTTATATATATAAAACCTTTATATTATTAAAGACCAAATATCATCTGATTATAATCATCAATTTTGTGAGCCTTTGAGATATGACCACATATCCAATAAGGTCACAAAAAAGATTAATAATAATTATACCTTTAATATAATTATATTAAAATTAATTAGAATAATTATACACTAAAAATAATTACTCAAATATACAAAAAATACCATAAATTGGTACTAAAATTGGTTTAACTTAAAAACCAATGAATGAACATGTGAAATAAATTATACCATTGGATTCCCCATGGAGAAATACACATATACCACTTTTATGGCATATCTGTAAAGTCAATATTTAAGGAATTATAAGGTATAATACCTTATAAAAATCATAAAACCTTATTTATCTCAGAGACTAATGAAACAACATGTGAAATAAATTGTACCAGTGGATTCCTCACAGAAATCCACATATAAAACAATTAATAAGCTAATTCCCAAAATCAATACTTAAGGAATTATCCTGAATATATGCACTTTTTTGGTCAACGCATATATTCAGGGATCATAGCTAATATCTTCTAAACTATACATGCTAGAATGATGAACCAAAAATAAAGTTACCACGTAATTACTGTAAGAACACAGATATGAACTTTATTTTGCAAATTATAAACAAGGTTAAGACCTATGAGGAAATATTGATAAAAATCAACAGAGCTGTTGACCACTTTGTTGTGAAAGTAGTCCAAACTTAAAAAAAAGTATACAGTTGGATTCTACTAGTTTATTCGAGAAGAATGACGTAATTTTTATTGTTAAATTCAGGGTATAACCCCCTGAAATCAAGGTTTGAAGTTTAAAATATTGAATTTCGACAGAAAAGATGAGTTACAAGAAAAATCATCAAAATTAGAGTTTTGATGATGTAATGAAAAGCTCTTGGCAGCATAATGAGGTTATGTCAGGCTATCAGAATTCACTCTCTGAATTGCTGTAGCGTGAAAACCTTAAAAGTTATTGAGGATCAAAGTTTGAGCTTAAATTGAGCTGTTATGATCACATACTGTAACCTTAAATTAAGTTTAACAGTCTTAATAGTGATAAAATTGGTGAATAATATTAGTTTATGATTAAAACTAATAAAATACACGAAATTTGGGGTTCTGCCAAGCCTCTTATGTCATCACACTTAGAGTTATAGTGATAACTCTAAGTAATGGTGTAATAATGATGTAATATGGTTTGATCATGATGTAATCACCCTCAAACCTTAAAATATTGATCAATTCCAGTGGATATGATCAGTACACGTCTACTAGAAGCCTGTTGGACTCTAGGAGGGAGGTATTTACTATAAATAGAGCTCTTTTTACTCTATTTACCCCTCAGACGCATCAAAAACATTAAATCAATTAAAATCAAAGGTAATTTCTTTATTCTTTATATATAAAACTGTTATATTATTAAAGACCAAAGACCACCTTGCTATAATCATATATTTTGACGTGATTAAATCATTTATTTAATTGTTTTTGTTAAAAATCTCTCTAAAACTCATTTCCACGTAAAAATACTGAATAATTTGTAATTTTCTTTATTTTTATTGTAAATACAATTTGAAAAGGTTGTATTTATATTTTTTGGCGTAAAATACTTCAAAATTATTATATTAAGTGTTAAAAGTAGGTTATTTTCTCTTATTATAATAATTTCTCTATTATTACTCTATTAATAATTCTTTAATTAATATAAATAGTATTTATATTAATTCATAACTTTAATATTAGTAATATTATTGTTATTAATTGTTTTTTATTAATAAAAAACAATTTTTTACGCCTTTATTATTTGTTGGTAACAATAATAAAGAGCTTTATAATATATTAATTATTTTATATTAATATATTATTTATAATATTATAATTTCATATAATATTAATTATATTATTATATTTATTTAATAATATAATATTTTTACGCCATAATAATAATATTTCTTTATTATTATTATTATTTTAATCTTATTTATTTCAATTATAAGGAAATTCAGAGTACAATAAGTAATAAATTAGTAATTTTTACTTATTGTTTCATAGTCAAACATTACATTTGGGGGCTTGGCCGTGATATTTACTTAAAAGACCTTTAAAAAGATTCTATTTGGGTTTATCCAATAATAAATTATATTTATAATCATAAAATTATATAATAATTTTATATTTTATTGATTTTAAAAGCTATTGAGGCATTTGGAAAGAAATTGTACTGTCTTACACGTGGTTTTTCACATCCTTAGACTTGCAAGAACTTTCTTTGAGTGACTCTAGTGATTAAAAAAGATAATTTATAAATTAAAAATAATTTTTATTATAATTTAATTTTATAAGAATCATATTCGTTTTTTATTTTATTCTTTAAAAATAAAAATATACATAAAAAATATTAAAAAATATTAAAAACCAATAAAAAAAGTTATTTTTATTCATTTTTATTCATTTCTTTATTTATTTCATTTTTTTTAAGATATAAAAGCAATTTCTACGTGGAAAATTGCCATATCTTGCCAAAAATAACACTTCTTATAAAAAGACTTATATTTATTTGTCTTTTTTAGTGTTTGAAGATAACCCAACAGAAGACAACCAAGCTACTGTTGAGAGATTGGTGGAAGAAACTTGTCAAAGTTCTCCAACACCAGTTATCACCAAAAGAAAGAAAGCTAAGAAATTAGACTTTCCAGGGCCCACCATTCAAGACTGAAGGTGAGCACCTCTTTTTAAATTGCCATAAAAGAATTTTATTCTAAAATACTTTTATTTTTTCTTATTCTTTAATTATGACTACCAGAAGAGGTTCCCAATACTCCATCCAATCAGATGGAGCTGGACTCAGAAGTAGAATTGATCCCTCAAAAGGGAAAAGAAAGGGCAATATCCCCAGTGGAACAGAATCCACACAAGGAAGTGCCTTATCCCAAAGGCAAGTCCCAGAAATGCCCATGATATCTGAGCCTGAATTGGAACTAAGTATGAGTAACTCAAACAGGTACAAATCACATTCAGAGGGCTCAAATAGACATCTACATGAGCCAGTACAAGCAGTATTACACAGTATACAAGGACAAAGACTGGGAAATGCTGCCTCAAATACACCAAGGAGTGATGAACTCCTGGCACATCCTGAAAAAGTTCCTCAAAGAGGAGGAGATAGTGAAATACTCCAATGGATGGAATCCACTGTCATCCAAACCTCAAATCAAAAAGATCAAGGATTATCATGCCAAAAAGAGGGAGGCAACCAAGGAAGAAGCCCCAGTAGCTTCTACCAGCAAGCATCAAGCCAACCCACTTCCCCAAGAAGGGAAGAAGAACAAGAAAAAGCATTGGAGGAAACCATATTCCCCAAGCTACAGAATCCCAAGAATCCAAAAAGATGCCATGGACAATGTTTTCAACATGGCCAGAACCTTGATGGAATTCAAGGACAAGGAAGAGCAAAGAATGAGACAACCTCATTTCCCAAAGAAATAACCTTGTCCAAAGATGTTGTAAATACTTTAACAGAAATTAAAAATAGTATATTACCTCTAAAAGAAATTAAAGACAGTTTATTATCACTACAAGAAATAAATAACAATTCATCTTCTTTAACAAAAATTGTTGTGCAAAACAAAAAAGAAATTGACAACATTAAGTTTATTGTTGAAAATAATAAACCAAAGAATTTAATTGACAATACTCAAAAATTAATACAAGGACAACAAGAATTGTATAAATATATAAAAGATATCAAAGACAAGACTTTGACAATCAATTATGATGTGAGTATTGACAATCTTACAGAAAAATTAAATAAATTAAGTATTTCTGTAGAAAAATTTGAAGAAAAGACTTCATCACACCAAAAATTACTTTTGGACCATGTGGAAAAAAGTGATGAAGCAAGAATGCATCTGAAAGATGATATTCAAAGTGAAATAAGGCTTATTACAGAAAAAATGGATAAAATTAATGAGGCCAATTTAAATATGCCAAAGTTATCAACACCATTTTCTCATATAAGAAGCCCTGTTAAAACAAAAGAGGAATTGTCAAATCCTTTCATAACAGACTTGAGTCACCAAGACAATAACCAAGTCTTAATGAAGGAAGCACCTCAATTGAAAGAATGGCCAACATTCACAGGAGAAGGTGAATATGACCACATGTCATTTATTAAAACAATTGACATGTTACAAGAAGACTATGCCATACCAGATGAATTAATCACTGCAAGATTACATTCATTATTTGAGAAATCTGCAAAAAGATGGTATTATGGCATAAGACAGACAAATGGTAAAAATACCTGGTCTTGGTGGAAACAAGAAATAATCACCAAGTGGGCAAATGATGCCTGGAGGTATAAGATAGAAAATGCATTTGAAAACTCTTTCTTTGACCCAGAGAAAGATAAACCCTTAACTTGGTTCTTAAAACAAGTTGAAAGGCTTAATGCACTGTACCCAGAAATGTCACAGAAGATGGTACATATGAAAATACTTAAAAAATGTGGAGGGGAACTAGAACATGCCCTAAGAAGCAGGTGTATAGAACCATGCTCCACAGAAGAGTATATAAATGCACTAGAAGATATAGTGACAAGGACAAAAATTGGCAGGACTTGGAAAAAATTGGACATTAAAAGCCCAAATAAACCATTTATCAAAAAAGATAAATCAAAAGAATCCTTTAAGCCCAATACATCCAACAATAATGAGCAAAGAAAATGCCATAAATGTGGAGGTATTGGACACTTAGCCAATAATTGCCTTAAAAAAGCAAAGATTAATGAAATTGTGGAAACAGAAAACCACAATGACAAAGAAGAAGAATCTGACTCTGAAAAAGAGACAGAAGAATCAGAAAGCTCTGAAAGTGATGAAATCAATATAATTAATGCACAAATTAATAATATTGATATAATTTATGAAGTACTGGATGTTAACTCAAATTTGCCACAAGTTGGAACATCTGACACAAATCTGACAAACATGCAAGATGCCAAAATGTATAGAACCAAACCTGCAAGAGGAATGGGATATACAGCTGGAAAATCAAGTATTAGTATTGTTATGGTTGATAACCAAGAAGGAAAGGTTAACTTGGATACAGGAGCATATTGCACTTGTGTTGGCAAAAGTTATTTAAAAACCATTGTCCCAGACTGGCAAGAAAAACTTATGCCAATACAAGGTGTCAAATTTAGTAGTGCAAGTGAGAGCATGAAGCCCCTTGGAATAATTGATTTAACACTAATTTTCCCTCATCCCTCACAATGTGTCAGAATTAAAGTAGAGTTTGTAGTAATGGACAACTGTACTAGTAATCATTTCATACTTGGAAATTACTACTTATCAATCTATGGTATAAATATCTCCAACCAAAAGGATAGATATTTTACCATAGGAGATAATAAAAGACAAACGTTTGGATTCTTAAATAACAAAAAACAAATCACAGTTATTAAGAATGAGGAAAAAATTCCAGAAAAAGAACTTTTTATATCTGAACAGCTCAGAGAGGCAGAATTCAATCAAGAGTTAACAGAAAAAATGAAAGAAAAATTGATTGACCTCTTATTTAAGTATAAAAATGCCTTTGCAACTGACAAAGAGCCACTAGGTGCCATAATTGGACATGAAGTGGATATAATTCTTAATGTAGAAAAACCTTACCCACCTTTATTAAGAAGACCTGCTTATCCAGCCAGCCCAAGAGCCAGAGAAGCCTTAGAGGTGCACATTAAAGAATTAATGGACCTTGGAGTATTAAGAAAGGTTGGACATAATGAGCAAGTAGAAGTTACTACACCTGTCATTATAACTTGGCATAATGGAAAATCAAGGATGGTAGGAGACTTCAGAGCCCTGAATACCTATACCATTCCAGACAGATATTCAATACCCAGAATCCATGAGACATTGACCCAATTGTCACAAGCTAAGTTCATCACAGCTATGGATGCTCTTAAGGGTTTTCATCAAAATGTCTTAACAGACAATGCCAAGAAACTACTAAGAATAATAGTCCATTGTGGAATTTTTGAATACTTAAGAATGCCATTTGGGATAAAAAATGCACCTTCCCATTATCAAAGAATGATGAATACCATATTTCCTGAAGAATTATCAGAAGGATGGTTAATAATCTACATTGATGATATCATAGTTTGCTCAGAAACTTGGGAAAATCACCTGACAAGACTAGAAAGGGTACTACAGAAAATAGTCCAAGTAAATATGAAAATTTCATTGAAAAAATGTCATTTTGCATATAGTGAATTAAAAGCCCTAGGACATGTAGTATCTGGCCTTAGTCTAGGCATAGACAAAAATAAAGTAGCAGCAGTACTCCTTAAGCCAATGCCTCAAACCAAAAAAGAAATGCAATCATTTCTAGGATTTGCTGGTTACTATAGACAGCATATAAAGGACTTTGCAAAGATTGCTAAATCCTTGTATAAGCTATGTGACCAACAAACAGTCTATGAGATGACAGAAGAAAGAGTCAAGGCATATGAAGAATTGAAAAATTCCTTAACAAATGCCCCATTTCTTCTGATGCCAGATTGGAAACTACCCTTCAAACTGTACATTGATGCTTGTGGAGAAGGACTAGGTGCTGCACTTCACCAAACACAAATTATCAATGATAAACCAGTGGAAGGACCAATTTGTTTCATTTCAAGGCAGATAAAGCCAACAGAAGCAAGGTATGGAGCAAGCCAAATGGAATGCTTATGCCTAGTATGGGCTTTAGAAAAATTGCACTATTATTTGGATGGCACAGTATTTGATGTAATCACAGACTGTAATGCTGTGAAATCACTATTAAATATGAAGACTCCAAATAGACATATGCTGAGATGGCAAATTGCTATCCAAGAATATAGGGGAAATATGACTATTGTTCATAAATCTGGAAATATTCATAAAAATGCAGATGGTCTTAGCAGATGGGCTCTAGCAAATACCCCTGACAATCCAGCATGGGTACCACAAGAAGAGCACCATATAGAAGGAATATGTGTTACAGACATTGGCACAGAATTCTTTAACCAAGTTAAAGAAAGCTATAAGACAGACAAAAATTTCCATATCTTAAGCCAACTTCTAATGAAAGACTGCAAAGATCCATCACTTTCATCAAAACTAGATGAAATATGGAAAAAGGCATATGATGAAGGAAGATTTCACCTCCTTGATGGAATCCTTTACCATAGAACAAAACACACATGTGTTATGGCCTTAACAGATAGAACACTAATAAACACTATTTTACATGAGTGTCATGATAGTGTTGCATCTGGACATCTCTCAGAAGATAGGACACTAGAGAGGGTGAAAACCTGCTCTTGGTGGCCAAATTGGAAGAAAGATGTTGCAGAGTACTGCCAAACCTGTGACAGATGTCAAAAAGCCAACAGAGCCACAGGAAAGAAATTTGGAATGATGATCCAAATCCAAGAACCAAAATCCCCATGGGAAATAGTTCATATGGATTGGGTAACAGCCTTACCTCCAGGAGGAGACAGGAGTTATAATGCATGTCTAGTGTTAGTTGACAGGTACAGTAAAACTCCCATGTTCTTACCATGTCATAAAGATGACACAGCTATGGATACAGCCATAATGATATGGAATAAAGTCATTAGCCACACAGGCTTATTCCAAAATATTATAAGTGACAGAGACCCAAAGTTCACTTCAGCATTATGGACAAACCTCCATAACTTGTTTGGGACAAAGTTATCATTCTCAACAGCTTATCATCCTCAAACTGATGGTCTAGCAGAAAGAATGATACAAACCCTAGAGGATATGATCAGAAGATTCTGTGCTTATGGGCTAGAATTCAAAGATTCTGATGGTTTTACCCATGATTGGTGTACACTAATACCAGCACTTGAACTGGCATATAAGACATCAATCCATTCTTCTACTGGCAAAACACCAGCAATGCTAGAGAAAGGTTGGAATCCAAGACTTCCTTATGATACCCTCAAAAAGGACTTAGTGGATATACATCCAACAGCAAGCAGTTTCAAGATAATGCTTGACAAAGCAAGACACCATGCAAACAGATGCATGCAAGATTCTTTTAAATATGCAAAAGAAAGATGGGATAAAAGTCATAAACCACCTGACTTCAAAATAGGGGACTTGGTTTTAGTATCAACCCTTAATTTCAATAACATAAAAGGCCCAAAGAAATTGAAAGATTCCTTTGCAGGACCATTTATGATAAAAGCACTTCATGGACCCAATGCTGTGCAATTAGAACTCACAGGTGAACTAATGAACAAACACCCAACTTTCCCTGTAAGTCTGATAAAACCTTACAGTTAAAGTGACAAGGAATTATTTCCACTAAGAAATAAACCCCCACTTGAAATTCCCCCCTTGGAGGAAGGAGAGGAAAAGAAAATAGTAAAAGTCCTTAAAGAAAGAAGGACAAGAAACAAAAAAGAAAGGGAATACCTTGTGAGGTATAGAAATTCAACTCAAGAAGATGAATGGCTACTTGAGAAAGATATAACAAATGCTGATAAATTACTAAGAAGGTTCAGACATGAAAGAAAACCTGAAAAATAAAAAGTTAAGCATTATTGAGCTTCAAGACTAACAAAGTCTATTGAAGAGGTAGGACAGTGGATGATACCCTAATCACACATATCAGATTGTGGTACAATCTTTTTTGGTGGTAGGGAATGTGAGCCTTTGAGATATGACCACATATCCAATAAGGTCACAAAAAAGATTAATAATAATTATACCTTTAATATAATTATATTAAAATTAATTAGAATAATTATACACTAAAAATAATTACTCAAATATACAAAAAATACCATAAATTGGTACTAAAATTGGTTTAACTTAAAAACCAATGAATGAACATGTGAAATAAATTATACCATTGGATTCCCCATGGAGAAATACACATATACCACTTTTATGGCATATCTGTAAAGTCAATATTTAAGGAATTATAAGGTATAATACCTTATAAAAATCATAAAACCTTATTTATCTCAGAAACTAATGAAACAACATGTGAAATAAATTGTACTAGTGGATTCCTCACAAAAATCCACATATAAAACAATTAATAAGCTAATTCCCAAAATCAATACTTAAGGAATTATCCTGAATATATGCACTTTTTTGGTCAACGCATATATTCAGTGATCATAGCTAATATCTTCTAAACTATACATGCTAGAATGATGAACCAAAAATAAAGTTACCACGTAATTACTGTAAGAACACAGATATGAACTTTATTTTGCAAATTATAAACAAGGTTAAGACTTATGAGGAAATATTGATAAAAATCAACAGAGCTGTTGACCACTTTGTTGTGAAAGTAGTCCAAACTTAAAAAAAAGTATACAGTTGGATTCTACTAGTTTATTCGAGAAGAATGACGTAATTGTTATTGTTAAATTCAGGGTATAACCCCCTGAAATCAAGGTTTGAAGTTTAAAATATTGAATTTCGACAGAAAAGATGAGTTACAAGAAAAATCATCAAAATTAGAGTTTTGATGATGTAATGAAAAGATCTTGGCAGCATAATAAGGTTATGTCAGGCTATCAGAATTCACTATCTGAATTGCTGTAGCGTGAAAACCTTAAAAGGTATTGAGGATCAAAGTTTGAGCTTAAATTGAGCTGTTATGATCACATACTGTAACCTTAAATTAAGTTTAACAGTCTTAATAGTGATAAAATTGGTGAATACTATTAGTTTATGATTAAAACTAATAAAATCCACGAAATTTGGGGTTCTGCCAAGCCTCTTATGTCATCACACTTAGAGTTATAGTGATAACTCTAAATAATGGTGTAATAATGATGTAATATGGTTTGATCATGATGTAATCACCCTCAAACCTTAAACTATTGATCAATTCCAGTGGATATGATCAGTACACGTCTACTAGAAGCCTGTTGGACTCTAGGAGGGAGGTATTTACTATAAATAGAGCTCTTTTTACTCTATTTACCCCTCAGACGCATCAAAAACATTAAATCAATTAAAATCAAAGGTAATTTCTTTATTCTTTATATATAAAACTGTTATATTATTAAAGACCAAAGACCACCTTGCTATAATCATCTATTTTGACGTGATTAAATCATTTATTTAATTGTTTTTGTTAAAAATCTCTCTAAAACTCATTTCCACTTAAAAATACTGAATAATTTGTAATTTTCTTTATTTTTATTGTAAATACAATTTGAAAAGGTTGTATTTATATTTTTTGGCGTAAAATACTTCAAAATTATTATATTAAGTGTTAAAAGTAGGTTATTTTCTCTTATTATAATAATTTCTCTATTATTACTCTATTAATAATTCTTTAATTAATATAAATAGTATTTATATTAATTCATAACTTTAATATTAGTAATATTATTGTTATTAATTGTTTTTTATTAATAAAAAACAATTTTTTTTTTTATTTATTTAATAATATAATATTTTTACGCCATAATAATAATATTTCTTTATTATTATTATTATTTTAATCTTATTTATTTCAATTATAAGGACATTCAGAGTACAATAAGTAATAAATTAGTAATTTTTACTTATTGTTTCATAGTCAAACCTTACAAATTTTGACGTGATTAAATCATTTATTTCATTGTTTTTATCAAAAATCTCTCTAAAATCTCATTTCCACGTAAAAATCAAGAATATTTGTAATTTTTTTCTATTTTTTATTGTAAATACAATTTGGATAAGTTGTATTTACATTTTTTGGGGTAAAATATCTCAAATTTATTATGTTAAGTATTAAAAGTAGGTTATTTTCTCTTATTAAAATAATTTTCTCTTTATTATTACTTTAATAATTCTTTAATTACTATAAATAGTATTTATATTAATTTATAGCTTTAATATTGGTAATATTATTGTTATTAATTGTTTTTTATGAATAAAAAAAAAAATTTTACGCCTTTATGGTTTGTTTGTAACAATAATAAAGTGCCAGTAAATATATTAATTATTTTATATTAATATATATATTTTATTATATTATATTTTATAATAAAAATAACATTATCTTATTTATTTAATAATATAATTATTTTTACGCCATAATTATAATTATTTTTATCTTATTTGTTTCATTTATAAGTACATTCATAGTACAATAAGTAAAATATTAGTGATTTTTACTTATTGTTCCATAGTCAAACCTTACATTTGGGGGCCTGGCCGTGATATTTACTCCAAAAGACCTTTAAAAAAATTCTAATTGGGTTTATCCAATAATAAATTAACATTCTAATCATAAAGTTATATAATAATTTTATATTTATTGATTTTAAGAGCTATTGAGGCATTTGGAAAGCAATTGTACTGTCTTACACATGGTTTTTCACATCCTTAGACTAGCGAAAACTTTCTTTGAGTGACTCTAGTGATTAAAAAAGATATTTTTTAAATTAAAAAGAATTTTATATTATAAATAAATTCTATAAAAGAATCATATTCATTTTATTTTATTCTTTAAAAATAAAAAACATAAAAAATATTAAAAATATTCAAAACCAATAGAAAAGTTATTTTGTTCATTTTAATTTCATTTCTTTAATTATTTTGACTTTTTAAAAAGATATAAAAGCTTTTTTTACGTGGAAAATTGCCATATCTCACCAAAAATAACACTTTTATATAAAAGACTCATATTTATATGTCTTTTTTAGTGTTTGTAGACAATCCAACACAGGACAACCAAACCACTGTTGAAAGATTGGTGAAAGAAACTTGCCAAAGTTTTTCAACACCAATAATCACTAAGAAATATAAAGCCAAGAAATTGGACTTTCCAGGACCCACTATTCAGGACTCTGAAGGTGAGTACATCATTTATAAATTGCCATAAGAAAAATTCCTGTTCTGAAATCCTCTTGTTTCTTATTTTTCTTATAGTATGACTACCAGAAGAGGCTCCCAATAATCCATCCAATCATATGGAGCTGGACTCAGAGGTAGAATTGATTCCTCAAAAGGGAAAAGGAAGGGCAATATCCCCAGTGGAACAGAATCCACACAAGGAAGTGCCTTATCCCAAAGGAAAGTCCCAGAAGTGCCCATGATATCTGAACCTGAATTGGAACTAAGTATGAGTGACTCAAAAAGGTACAAATCACATTCAGAAGGCTCAAATAGACATTTACATGAGCCAGTACCAACAGTACTACACAGTGTACAAGGACAAAGATTGGAAAATGTTGCACCAAATACACCAAGGACTGATGAACTCCTGGCACATCCTGAAAAAGTTCCTCAAAGAGAAGGAAATAGTGAGATACTCCAATGGATGGAATCCACTATCATCCAAACCTCAAATCAAAAAGATCAAGGAGTACCATGCAAAAAAGAAGGAGGCAACCAAGGAAGAAGCAAAAAAGAATTGGAGAAAACCATATTCCCCAAGCTACAGGATCCCCAAAATCCAAAAAGATGCCATGGACAATGTCTTCAACATGGCCAGAACTTTCATGGAATTCAAAGACAAAGAGGAACAAAGAATGAGACAACCCCATTTCCCAAAGATATCACCTTGTCTGCTGATGTTGTAAATACTTTAACAGAGCTTAAAAGTAGTATTTTACCTCTTAAAGACATTAGAAATAGTTTATTATGTTTTGAGGAAATAAATAATAGCTTATCATCTTGAACAAAGCTTGTAGTACAAAATAAGAAAGAAATTGATAACATAAAATTTATGATGGAAAATAATAAACCAAAAGTATTAATTGACAATAAGCAGAAATTAATAAAAGGACAACAAGAGTTGTACAAATACATAAGTGATATTAAAGAAAAAACTTTGACAATCAATTATGACGTAGGTATTGATAATCTTACAGAAAATTTAAACAAATTAAGCATTTCTGTAGAAAAATTTGAAGAAAAGATTTCATCACACCATAAATTACTTTTGGACCATGTGGAAAAGAGTGATGAAGCAAGAATGCATCTGAAAGATGACAATCAAAGTGAAATAAGGCTTATTAGTGAAAAAATGGATAAAATTAATGAGGCTAACTTAAATATGCCAAAGTTATCAACACCATGTTCTAACATAAGAAGCCTTGTTAAACCTAAAGAGGAATTAACAAATCCATTCATAACAGAGTTTAGTCACCAAGACAATAACCAAGTCTTGATGAAGGAAGCACCCCAACTGAAAGAATGGCCAACATTCACAGCAAAAGGTGAATATGACCACATGCCATTTATCAAAAAAATTGACATGCTGCAAGAAGATTATGCCATACCAGAGGAATAAATCACTGCAAGATTACATTCATTGTTTGAAAAATCTGAAAAAAGATGGTATTATGGCATAAGGCAAATAAATGGCAAAAATACCTGGTCTTGGTGGAAACAAGAAATCATCACCAAGTGGGCTAATGATGCCTGGAGTTACAAGATAGAAAATGCATTTGAAAAATCTTTCTTTGACCCAGACAAAGACAAACTTTAACTTTGTTCTTAAAACAAGTTGAAAAACTTAATGCATTGTACCCAGAAATGTCACAAAAAATGGTGCACATGAAAATACTCAAGAAATGTGGAGGAGAGCTAGAACATGCCCTAAAACTAGGGCAAATCTCACGTCAATTGTCAGCAATTGACTTAACATCACACCGCAGTCAGTAGAAAATCTTGCTTCATTGGCATTAGTGTCACTTTATAGTCACTGGATTTAGTGGGTCACGTCATGTAAGCGTCAAGACAACATCAATCGTCACATGTGTCACATGAGAATGTCACTCAAAGCCCAAACCCATTTCAACACTATTTCCAATGTTTGGGTAATTTCACCTCATTGGCTTGCGCATCCACACCTAATCTGCCCTGACGCTTTGCATGCTTATGCACCTGCACCACCCTCCAGATGAAACTCCAAAACTGCCCCCCAATCTCCGTCCTCACCACTCCTTATGCTTTCACACCCCCACCCTTACCATCTTTTTGCTCACGTGGTGCCCTCCCAACATGCCTCTTACACCGCTAGCCATCCTCACGCTTGTGTAGTGCCCTCCCGACATTCTCCCGACACTGCTTACCATCCTTACGCTCGCGGAGTTCCCTCCCAACATGCTCCCAACACCACTTATCCTTACACTTGTGTAGTGCCCTTCCGACACTGCTTACCATCCTTACGCTCGAGGAGTGCACTCCCGACATGCTCCCGACACCACTTATCCTTACGCTTGTGTAGTGCCCTCCCGACATCCTCCCGACACTGCTTACCATCCTCACGCTCACGGGGTCCCCTCCCAACATGCTCCTGACACTGCTTACCATCCTTACGCTTGCAGAGTGCACTCCCAACATGCTCCCGACACCACTTATCCTTACGCTTGTGTAGTGCCCTCCCAACACTGCTTACCAACCTCATGCTCGCGGAGTGCACTCCCGACATGCTCCCGACACCACTTATGCTTGCACTTGTGTAGTGCCCTCCCGACATCCTCTTGACACCACTTATCCTTACACTTGTGTAGTGCCCTCCCGACATCCTCCCAACACTTCTTACCATCCTTACGCTCTCAGAGTGCACTCCCGACATGCTCCCGACACCACTTATCCTTACACTTGTGTAGTTCCCTCCCGACACCACTTATCATTACGCTTGCGGAGTGCCCTCCCAACATGCTCCCAAAACAACTTATCCTTACGCTTAAGTACTACATCCATAGTGTACGGTGGCTTGTTGGCATACACAATGAACGCAATCGGAAAAATATGCTGAGTGGCCTTCTCTGCCAATAGGACCTAAGGGGAAATTGGCCAGTATATTCTCAATGTTGTGGTTAGGGTTTAAATCAAGAGACTCACAAATTAAAACCTAATAAGTGGACTATTTAAGACAAGAATTGTGTCTCCTGTTTCCCCGACAAAACCATTTTATTTCATATCATTCAAATGGAACACTTTGCTTACTCCTTACCTCATGAGCGTTGAATAGTTCAAAAGTTTACTTTAGTAGGTTTCTCACTAGTCAAATTTATTCAATGTCTCACAGGGAAGTTCTCTCATTTGCATGATATGAAATAATTTGCAAAACATGGCCTCCTTCAATTTCCTGACAAATCGCATTTTGCAAATGCAATTATTTTACTTCCACCTTTTTTCTTCAATTTGGATCTTTTCATTCAAAAATTTTCAAACAAGTTATCAATCACCTCGTCACCATCTATTTGCTTAATAAACTACCTCCGCTATGGCCCAAACCCCGGGAAATTCAACTGAATTCAATGAATGACCAACTTCAGCCCCAGAGAGTGGAAGTGAAATCTCTGATATCACCAGTAGTCATGAATTAGGCATTGAAGTAGAGAGCCAGTCACATGAAGATAATCAAGATCCACCAGTTCTTCCAGAATGTGAGTATGCATCCATCTTGAATATTTCTAATCTCTCAAAACCTGATATTGTGTCATAGCCTTTATTTCAGGTCAGCCTCCAAGCTCTCAGAAACCAATTTTTAAAAGTTATGAGAAGCAAAAGACTGTTGAACCTTGTGCACCGACAGAAGATGATGGGCAAGATGATGTAATTTTAAGTGGGGAGGTGGGAATTATGTCCAAGGAACAATCTGTCTCCAACATTTCTCAAAAAATCCCAAGGCTCAAAAAAATTCAAAATGATAGTAAAATACCTGATTATGTGCATCAAAAGATTGCAGAAGCCATGAGCCTGCTCAAAATGGATTTGAACTGTAAGTCCATTACTAATTCCAAACAAAATTGATAAAAATAGCTGCTTACAATATATGGGCAGGTGTGGAGGTGGGAGAATCTCTACCTGAAGGATCTCAAGTTGTAATTGTATTTCCAGACAAAGGATTAGGAAAAAGACCAAATATACATGCGACCAAAAAAACAAACAAAAAATGCCATACCTTTGAAGCCGCAAAGGATTCTTGGGATCAAGGTGATGAAATGATCAATGTTGAAGGGGACCATATTGATAATGAACCTCCGCATACTGAACCTTCCCCCATACTCAATGAAACAATCCATGATGGAGCTCCACATACTGAAAGCCCCCCGATACCCAATGAAACAATCCATGATGAAACCCCTTCCGCCTCTCCTCAGAATATTCAAGCCTTTCAAGAAAGGGAAACAGTTAAACATGATACAATGGGACAAGATATGACTGATATAATTCCTGACCCTGAGCCCAAAGTGTCATCCTCTGATAATTTTCAAAGAATATTTTTATCCCACATGGAAGAGTTTGCAGGAATTTTGAATTATCATTCCAATATTACTCAACAATTAGGGAAAAGGGGGCTTGAAAATATCAATAGTATTTACAAAAATTGATGGGACAATTTACCAACAAAAGATGCTCATACATTCCTGCCCATTGGTATTAAGGTGATCAGTAGCCAAGAGCTTAAAATGTCGGCCTGGCTGAGGACCTTGAGATGGCAGGTGAGTTTTATCTTTAAGCATGATACATGATTATTGGCTTTTGACTGGTGATATAAATTGCAATATACAGGGTCATATTTTTTAAGCCAACAGAAACAGAAGCGTTTTTTGATAAAAACATTTGGAATCTCAAATTGATGAAGGAATCAGCTAAACCTCCAGAGAATATCCCAAAATCTGAACACTCCTTCATCAAAATGGTTCAGAGCCTTCTTTACCCCGCCAATCCAGTTAAACATTTTTGGGCAAATGTTATTTTTGAATCCATTAGTTTAGTCTCATACGATGTGATTGCACCCAAACCATGTGTTGCACCAGCTTCAGATCTGACTGATCCTCTTGGACTCGAATGGGGAGCAGTTGAATACCTTTCCTCCTGCTTGAGTAAATCAAAGCAATGTGCAACCAAACTCAGCATTGAAGGTGGCGGGGCTGAAAATGAGATATCCACAAAGCCACACAAGAACCTGGAGGATCTAATGGATACAGTTATCCATTTCATGATTGTGTACAACATGGTACATACACATACAAAGGTTGAAGTTAATGGCATCAAAGGCAAACTCACAAACTCAAAAAAAAATGAGGCCATCAAAGATCTTTTGACATGTCACAAGAATCTCAGAATAAATAGAATTTGCTATGGTATATTAGCGGCATTCTGTGCGGAGGGGGTTCGTGGTTTGATGGTATGCTCAGAAGACTGGAGAACAAGCTCAGTTAAAGGGGCTTTATCACTAATTGACATTTCCAAAAAACTTTCAGAGGGTAAAAATATAGTGGAGCCAGGGTGGCTACGTACTAATAAGTATATATGTAATTTACTGAATAAAACTTTCTGCTCATCAGAGTGTTTTAACCCCACTGTACCTCTTAGTTTTGAATTTGCACAATTCTTAGTATTAGACTTTGGTGATGCCTGGGTGGCAAAGCGCAGTCTTGGTTCAAATGATGAGGTCACCTTGACTGTACCCAGGTCAGCTAAACTCACAAGCAGGATTGACCCATTTCAGATTAGCTTTGTACTAGATAGATTGTAATTGAATTTTGCAAAGTTATTTATGAATTTAATAATCATGTCTTCCTATCCTACTACTTCCCGGATGCCACAGTCTGAATACCAATAGTAATTGTACAGTGGCATGCCTCCGTACATCATTGAAAAGACTCCGACAAGACGCAAGCTGAGTCAGGCAGTTGTGTGCGCGAGTAGCACACGCGGGAGAATTACGGGAGGTCGCGTTTATCACTTCCCGCCAGCCCATAATAGGCCAAATGTTCCTGTGTCTTTCAAGAGGACTGGGATAGCTAGGGATCCGCAGCAGGATGCATATTGCATTTGGGTGTGCTTGCAATATTCCAAATGGTTGGATTGGAAAGTGATTGCATGGGAACATCAATATGTCAAATTGAATAATGCACTAGCCACTGCAATTTTCAGGTTCAGGTATTTGAGATCGCAAATTCGTGAAGGTCAGGTGTGATCTTTCTCTTTAGCCACAATTAAAAAAGATTAATCAACCGCAATTCAATTTAAGTAATATTAATAAATCAGTAATCATTTGGTTTCATTTCATTTTCTCCTGCAAGCATGCCATTCACAAAAAAAGGAAAAGAGGGTAAAAGGGAACTCGCAAGAAAGCATTGGGCTGAGGAAGGAAAGTGTGAGTTTCTCGCTTAATCTCAGTGTATATATATAGATATATATATATGCTTCCACATTTATGTGGCACCCTCATTGGGCCCCATGGAAGAACATTGGATTTAGTAGGTTCAGATTATGCCAATGTCATGTGGGCTCCAACAGGGAAGTCAAAGGATGTGTGCCAAAGAAAGCTCCTTGGGCACTGGGCACCATTATGGACTCAAAGCTCCTTAGCTTCAAATGGCAGGAAGCAGTATCTGATATCTTGTGTGCTTCAACACATAGTGATCCCTCAACAACTCGGGAATATGGGAGATCCCAAAAGACAAATGAGCACAAAACAACCCAATGAATAGGTTGTTTTCCTCCTCTTGCCCAACAGCACAAATATCAATGCCAGTATCAGCAAATATCACTCCAAGTGAAATTCGGAGGGTTGTGGATGTCAATTAGATCAAACACATTCACTTTGGCCGTGTGGCAATTTTCTCTTCAACCGGATTACTCATTGCCCTTGTTGAATTCAGACCATTCACAACAATGAGTGAAGTCAAGGTCAATCAATGGGATGAATTATCACAATTCTTATTTGGCAAAAAGAGATTCACCGACCCAATTGCAACAAATGGAGCATTACTGGAGGGATTTGGGTTCGCGATTGGGTGGCGCAAATGCAGCAAGAATAATGAACAATTTGGTCTGTATGGAACTGTTGGGAAAATTGAAAACGCAAAAGATGAATGGCGGAACCAAGGTGCCAATCTTAGCTCAGTGGGTTGCATTCTAGGTCATTCCTTACGATATGTTGGGGATAATTTATTTGAGAAGATTCAAAATTTCTACAAGTAATTGGGGGTTCCATCTTTTGATCAAGTTAGCTATGAAGCCAATATGCCCGCAAATCAGGGTGCATTTTAGTTTGCTTCCGCACTCACTTTCACCATTAATGGGTTCAAAAACGCACCTCATGTTGATAAGGATGCATTGCTGTATGCTTTGGGATGGTGGTTTCAAGCTGATAAGTGGACTGGCCAAATTCAAAGAGATGCGTCAAAGCGGTGTACAGGGGGAAAACTGATTTTCCCAAATGAGCAATTTTGGATTGATCTATCCACATGTCATGGGCTCATTCAGGTAGTGTGGGCCAGTAGTACATTTGTTCATTATACTGATCCAGCACAGGACAACGAAAGCACAACACTAGTGGCATTGTCCGCACAATGCTCAAGCAGGTTAGCAAAAACAATGTGGCAAAAAAGCCATGGCTATTATGAGATTGGCGAGAGAGCGGGATATCAAATATGGGATGGTCATACAATCTCATGCCAATTCAAATAATGAGGAGATTTGCATGTGTGTTGGGTAAATGATGGTGGGGTAAGGCAGAGGACAATATACACCAGGATTGGAAGGTTTTGAGTGCAAGATATGGGGTGTCTCACATGAAAAAGGGGTGAAGTGCATTATGTATGGTGGCATGCCATTGTACATATGTACTGGTTTGTTGCTCTTGTCCAGGATGCCGATGCTTCACACGCGAATCCTTATGCTTGTACAGGTTCTGACAATGCCAAAATTTCCTTACGCCTATGCGGGGTGCTGACGCTTCACACGCCGATCCTTACGCCTGTGCAGGTTCCGAAAAGCTCACACGCCAATCCTTACGCCTGTGCAGGCTCCCAAAAATTCACACGCCAATCCTTATGCTGGTGAAGGTTCTTTAAAATGCTAAAAATTCCTTACACCTCTACAGGCTTCTGACAATTCACATGCCAATCCTTACGCTTGCAAAGGTTCCCCACAATGCTGAAAATTTCTTATGCCTGTGCAGGATCCCAAGAATTCACATGCCAATTCTTACGCCTGTGCAGGCTCCCAACAATTCACACGCTAATCCTTACGCCTGTTCAGGCTCCCAACAATTCACACGCCAAGCCTTACACTTGTGAAGGCTCCCACAAATGCTAAAAATTCCTTACGCCTGTACAGGCTTCTGACAATTCACACGCCAATCCTTACACTTGGGAAGGTTGCCAACAATGCTGACAAATTCTTACGCCTGTGCAGGCTCCCGACAATTCACACGCCACTCCTTACGCCTGTGCAGGAACCCAACAATTCACACGCCAATCCTTATGCCTGTGCAGGCTCCCGACAACTCACACACCAATCCTTACGCTTGTGAAGGTTCCAGACAATTTAAAAAAATCAATACATGACTAAGATTAATAGCGTGTGATCATAGGAAAGGCCATGTTTCACAAGTCTGGAGTGGATTGCTCACATGCGGGAACCTCCCGCTTCTTTACAGTTAAGAATTAATATGGCTCTAGACCATGGAAAAAGAAAATATAGGAGACAGTAATGGCAACTATTGGCACATTTTTGGCAAAAGAGGGTCACTCAAACCTTTGGTGGGGCACTTATAAAAATTTTTCTCATGCAATAGGATATTTGAACTATTGTGGAAAATATAATTTCACATGAGGAAAGAATGTAATAGAAATTGAAAATAAAAAACATTGGATACAAATAATTTATTCACAAGAGAGTATTACAAATAATAAAAAGAGGAAATAATGAGATTTTTTTTAATTTTATTTTTCTAAGTATTTCAAGACTATCCCGGTGATGTCCTCCTTTGGATAAGCTTCCAGTGCCTGGGCAAGGAGGGAGTTTAGTTTCCCCCCGGAATTCCCGGTGCATCTCATTTTGATGAGTTGCATCCACAAAAGGAATCATGTGGAGCAAGCGAAAACGCTCCAACAAGATTCCGTTGATTGATTTGTGGACGATGGCTTGAGGAATCATCAAAGTTGGTCATAAGTCAGTGAATTCCTGGCAAGCGTCATTGTGGGAATGAGAGGGGCTTTGCACCGGGGGGAGGAGGCGTTGGGGTTCTCGGGGGCACTGGAAGGGACCTTTGGGGGGGAACCGTGGTTGGAGTGGAGGGGGGGAACAGAAGGGGGAGGTGGGCAAGTCAGGTAAGAAGAAGGGGGAGGGGGAGGGGGTGATCCAACAGGCGTATTGTCGATGATAATGATGGAGCAGGGAGTGGTGGGACAAGCTGGAGATGGTCAAAGGAGTGGTGAGGAAAAGCTGAGTAGAGTTAAAAAAGTGAAATTGGGACTTACCAAAAGGTTCCTACGTGGATTGCGTAGGAGCCACCTCAGGTTCTGGCTCACAAGTTGTATTGTCCTCAGGTGGTTGGGAGGATGGACTCGGGCCAGGAATAGGTGGCTATTTGGGTTGGGAGGGTTCTAAAAAAGCAGTAAGAGTCAGTTCACTTGACTCAAAAGTGAAAGTGAAAATGAAATGAAACTTTGGCTGCTTACCGCTGAATAATTCCTCTGACCATTGGGCGCCACTTGGGCCTGGAGTGGGTTGGCGCGGGGTTTGCTTGCAAGGCAAATTACAAACGGGAGAGTCTTGTTGGGGGGAATTCGGGGGGTTTTGTTCTATGAGTAATGGAAAAAAGTCAGTATTATTGCATGAAGAGGAATGATATAATGAGGAGAAAGACAACTTACTTTGGTATTTGAATCCCATCGGTGAAAAGACAGGGTGAAAATCAGCTCAAGCTCAAATTCCCTCTTTCCATTGGCCGGATAATCACTTTGCTCAGGTCAAGGAGTGAAGTGACCATTGGATGGTGGCCTAGGAGGGGGGTGGACAAATCAATGCTTGAGGGGACAGGGCTAATTGTCCGGAATTTTTCCTGTCGGCCTGCTTGAGGTGCCGGTGTCCATTCGCGCTCGGATATGGTTTCATCATTGCCCACCACAAAGGAGTCCTCCCAAGGGCGTCTTGGGCGAGAACTCCTCTGGCCTCATCGTCGGAAGGGGCGGCCAACAAACAAACATTTCTTGTGTGCTTGTTGTCAAGCATCACAAGCGTTGGTCGTTGTCAAGGAACGAATGCTGGGGATACCCCCCTTGGTGCATAAAGTGCATGACATGTAAAAACAAAACAATTGAGGTTAGTAACTGAATAGAAAGTAAACAATCAAGAAAGAAAATGAAGATGTACAATGAAATATAAATTTAAAAAGTTAAAAAAATAAAGACGCTCTAATTGGAAGGTTTTAAAAGTCTGGAAGAGAGTCGTGAAGAAAAATAAGTATTAATATTGGTACATAATGTCGACAGAAGTTTGAAAAAGAGGTAATGCACAAGGTGGATAGAAGTGAGGTTCTGAAAGGATCAGCAGAATAAACAAACAGGCAAAAGGAAGGGGAGTGGGTTTAGTGCAGTGCAAAAGACAAAAGTAGTAAGGCAGGAAGACCAAGGGGAAAATGCACAAGAAGGACAAATGCGGGTGAGGTTGAATGAAGTGGAGCGGGTGAGAAAGAAAGTGAAGGGCGTGTCGTGTGAATATGGTCTTTTATACCATGGTGAAGCTGAGACAATCTCAGCAGTTGCAGCACCCGCAAAAGTCTCAGCTTCAAGGCTTGTGCGCAAAATTGAAGCTCAGTCGCAGTGAATGCCTAAACTGAGAAGGGAAATGCTGGCGTGAGGCAGAAGAACAATGGGGTTCTGGCTGAGTATTGCTATTGATTAAATTGTCAAGCTCAGTCAAATCTACTTTGTTTCCTTAAATAGCCACCCGATCACCCAGGAGGGTGGTCGTGAGGCCCTCATTGAATGTCCATGTTGGGTGCAATTCCCAAATGCCCCATGCAGAAAAGAACGTGGTCCATTTGGTCACAAGTGACCGCGGCGAGATCATAGGCCGTATGGCCTGGTGATAGTCTTTGAACAAAGGGGGGGGCTGTAAGACAAGTGAATACAGCATGAGCTTGCCTCGACCCATTGCTCAGGTTTGCTTTCAGGTCATAATTGAAATGCTTAGTGGCTGAACATTTTAATTGCACATTTATTGAACTATTGATATAACAATATGAAATGCACCATGCTGAGCCATTGCTCAGTCGTTTTTGTATGCCCACAATCTGAGCATTTGGCACAGCATCGGGTGACATTTCAGCCAGGTGCAGCATTTCACACGCTTTGGTGAAGTGCTCCAAGCTGAGCCTTCCAATGAACTATTGCAAAAAAAGTTCATTCCATGGCTTTACTGAGCACTTTCACACGGTGCTTTTGACCATGACATGCTCAGCTTGCGTGTGCAAATTGGATGAAATGCAATGCTGAGCATGTGGCACATGAGCTACGTATATGCAAACGATCGGAAGGTGCATGCACATTCGCTATATGCATGCAGGCTCAAGTAGTATTACACCTTCCTAATCTGTACAGCCAACACTGTAATACGCAGTACACCTTTGTAAATGTATGCTGCGGGGCAGAGCAAAAGCTGTTCAGTCGCAGTGAATGCCTAAACTGAGAAGGGAAATGCTGGCGTGAGGCAGAAGAACAATGGGGTTCTGGCTGAGTATTGCTATTGATTAAATTTTCAAGCTCAGTCAAATCTACTTTGTTTCCTTAAATAGCCACCCGATCACCCAGGAGGGTGGTCGTGAGGCCCTCATTGAATGTCCATGTTGGGTGCAATTCCCAAATGCCCCATGCAGAAAAGAACGTGGTCCATTTGGTCACAAGTGACCGCGGCGAGATCATAGGCCGTATGGCCTGGTGATAGTCTTTGAACAAAGGGGAGGGGCTGTAAGACAAGTGAATACAGCGTGAGGCTGCCTCGACCCATTGATCAGGTTTGCTTTTGGGTCATAATTGAAATGCTCAGTGGCTGAAGATTTTAATTGCACAGTAATTGAACTATTGATATAACAATATCAAATGCACCATGCTGAGCCATTGCTCAGTCGTTTTTGTATGCACAGAATCTGAGCATTTGGCACAGCATCAGATGACATTTCAGCCAGGTTCAGCATTTCACATGCTTTGGTGAAGTGCTCCAAAATGAGCCTTCCAATGAACTATTGCAAAAATAGTTCATTCCATGGCCTTACTGAGAACTTTCACATGGTGCTTTTGACCATGACATGCTCAGCTTGCATGTGCAAATTGGGTGAAACGTAATGCTGAGCATGTGGCACATGAGCTACTTATATGCAAACAATCGGAAGGTGCATGCAGGCTCAAGTAGTATTACACCTTCCTGATATGTACAGCCAACACTGTAGTACGCAGTACACCTTTGTAAATGTATGCTGCGGGGAAGTGCAAAAGCTGTTCAACAATGTAACATGCAATCACGTCAAGCCATCGAGTCATATCTCTCACCTGCATCCCTTTGATGCACCTTGTTGGACAGCTCTGCCTAACTACGGCACAGATGCCCATGTAATCCAAGTGAATGTAAGTGGGTCATATAGGGATGACTTAATATTTGCGTCATACACAAACAGTTGATTCACTCCGGTGTCATTGTTGGGGCAAACAATGACTGGCCCCGCTTGTTCATTGCGCGTGCTCATTGTTGGGAAGCCACATGCTTTCATATGCATCCCCCAACGGGTCATACACAGGCACCTTTCACATGCCTGGAAGACATTTTACTGCCAGTGTTCCGACCGGCTATTTTCTTGGTCAGGTGGTCAGCTTGACTGCAGACGCTCACCTGCTTGAACTTGGAAACCTGAGGCCAATCAGTGTGGATTTGCTTCAGCCTCATCCACATTAGAATAATCCCAGCCTATGATTGCTGAGGCTGGTTATGTTTGCGTGGGTATCTCCCACCGCAGGTCATTTTCTTCATGTTCTCACACACCCCGCGCAAGTTGTGGCACCTGGATTGCAGCCAAAAATTCCCTTGGGTGGGTGCCCTCTTTTGCCGTAGTTCTGTAAACACGTGAGGCAAAGACCCTGGAGCCAATCTTGGTGGATTAGTACTTGCCTCAAATGCAATAGGGGTGAATGTATATGTGGATCACGGCTCACGGCTGGCACCCCCTTTGATCATCCCACACATTCCCCCCTGGAAGCCCAGTAGGCATCAGTCAGCAAAAAACTTCAGGCAAAACCAAAGTCATTTTTGGTGGCATGCCACCAAGCATATGTCACCCGCCCACACACAAACATCCCCACAGTGAGATTGCCCTTTGAAATGGCCAACATTGCCCAGTAGCTCCCTGTGCGACAGTTAACCTGGGGAAGATATGCCCTCCATAATAAGTTGCTACAACCCACCCAATTTCGGATATACTAATCTCAACCTTGTTCCACCAAAGGTTTTGTAACTTGCTGCAGATACAGAAGTCATATCGGTGCACCCATATTTTGGCCACCTTGCCTTGATATATGCCCCAAATCGGATATTAAAATTATGAGCCCAAGAGGCCCACCCCCATCAAGACCATGCACGTAACCACAGGTCATCCCCCCTTGACCCCATTTCTGCCTCTTGTATAAGTTCCCCAACTGCGCTTATGTGTCTTCATTCCGTTTAGCTAACCCCTCCCAATCATATAATTTCCAACTGTCCCCAAATAATTTAAAATAGCCATCATGTCAACCCCTTCACAACCACTTTGCATTGGGATGATTAATATTTGTATTCAAATAAATATTGATATAGCCTCAAATCTTGATAATTCCCACCCAGCTTCTTGGATTATCATATGGCACAATCAACACAACATATTTGTATATCTCCCCAATCACCAGCATGCTATTGGCTCTCTCCCTGGAACCCTTTCCAAAACGTTGATACCATTCCTTGGGGAACCACAAACCTTCATGCACTGTGGTCCTGGTGGGGCATGGATTGAAAATTGCCAAACCAATCCTACTCAAACATTATTTGTTGAGGGAAGATTTATGACTGACGCAAATGATCCCTCCTCATCTCAGAAACCCAATCTAGCATTGATGTTCTTCACATGGTATCCACACATTTTATTCATAATGGAAAGCTTTGGAACACAAGATTTCAAGCTTAAAATGCCCAAAGAATATGACTGTAATACTCATAGTAAATGTCAACTCTTTACTCCGACATTTCCCGCTTCAAACTCGACGCCAGCTTCATATCCTGCTGTTTCATCATTGATTTCCAAGCAAAAACTGATACAATTACCCAGTGGATCAGACCTCCCCATGATGACCCCGCCCCATGCCATTATTCAAACCCCCCTCCTCCCTCATCAAAAGACCGGACTAGCTTTTCTCTGGGATCAAGAAATCCCCAATGGCCAATCAGCCCGTAACCTTTGGGCCACCTCACCCCCAGAATCCACTTTTAATGCCAGGCACATCATTACAAACATGGTTGTTAGCTCATTTGAATCCCTTTTGACCAATACCCCTCTTGGAGGACTGCTCGCGGATGATATGGGATTAGGTAAAACCATTCAGGACATTTCTCTAATTGGTACCTCCAAGGAGTGGATGATTGCAAACCCCCATTTCTCCACACCCACCATGATCATCTGCCCCCCTTGCATAATTACCAACTGGCAATCAGAAATATCCAAGGATGCTCAGGCTGGAGCGCTACATGCCAAAATCTACCATGGTCCCAGTCTTCACTCATTATCCAAAGCCGACATCTTAAAATATGATATCATCATAACTTCTTACAATACTATCACCCAAGAATTTAAGCAAATGAATACCTCTACATCATTCATTTTTCAAATCAATTGGCATTGTATAATTTTGGATGAAGCACAGTGAGTGGCTGAGCTTAAATGATTCAAATCACCATTTATATCCAATAAACCTTTCCCCATCTTATGGCTATATTCACTCTCAATACACTGCAGCTCACCGTGCCATTAATAGCCTCCTTTCATCCCGTCAAATATGTTTAATGGGCACACCTATTCACAACACTATTTGTGACCTTTTGGGCATAATATCATTAATCACTCAAGCCCAGAGCGCCAATCAAGATAACTGGTCACCATTCATGCTGAGTAGTCTTTCCAAAGGTTGAAATGATATATTGCATTTGGCATTGCCGCATTCAAGCTTGCGCCACACCAAAACCACACATCTCTAATCCCTCCCCACTATTAGCCATCATTATGAGCTGCTCCCACTCAACCCAACCATGCAGCAAGAATATTCCACATTATATGAAGAATTCCTATCATCCAAAAGCAAAGGACCAGGAGAATTTTTCAGAAATATTAATAAGCTGCGAATACATTGTAACCATCACATCATGCTTAACACAATTGCGGAGGCGGATTTGGAAGACCCCGAGGGCAGGAGCACTCAGGATAACTCCCCAACAATCACACAAACTATTGTGGATGTGGAATCAGGCATGATGAGTAGTCAAATTGCACACCTCCTACAAAGCTTAATGAAGAACAAACAAACAAGGTGTGGTCCAACCAAATCGGTGGTTTATACCCAATAGACCCAATTTGTAGATTTGTGCGTTAATTCTAATATGCATCCATTACCAATTGAATCCATCTGACTTTTTTATATTGTAGAATTGGTATGGCACTTGCCCATCACTCTATCCTTTCAGCACGAATTGATGGAAAAATTACAGCACAAGCACAGCAGAAGGAACTGGAGAATTTGTTCAATAATCCTGAATGTGAAGTACTAATTGCATCCATTTCCACAGCTGGAACTGGCCTCAATATAACTTGTGCTAATATGGTCTATTTAATGGTAAGGGGACCCCCAAAATTCTTCCCTGATTTGCGGCCCCTGACATCCACATTTCCAGGAGCCCAATTGGAACCCAGCCATTGAGGCTCAGGCTGTTGATCGACTCCATCGTATTGGCCAACAACAACCTGTAAAGGTCATTCAGTTGAGGTCAACATGCGGAAGGTACCTTTCAAGCTCATCTTTGACCCTGCTTGTATTGCTATTCTAAAATCCTTCCTTATGGGAATGCCATATTCAAATCACCAATAGGTCCAAGAAAAGAAAAAATCATTAACTGCGTGAGCCTTACTGATATTATATAATTTGTGTTTGACCAAGTTGATAACACCTGATCACCCTGGCACAGGTCCACAATTATGAACACCATGAGCTGGATGGAACTCCTTCAATATTTCCTCAATGAAAATGAGCAATAGAGTATTATTTCTAAGGGAGACAGTGATACAGTCCAAGTCACATTGTCTATATTCTGACATATTTAGCAAGTTGTTGCATCTTTAAGAAATAATAATCAGATTGTATTAAACCTGCACAAATAATTCACAAAATGTTAATTTGTAATGGTGCTATACATTTATGTGACTAAGTTATTGCAGAGCATCACCATTCGGCCTAATAACTGGCATGTCAAGTATTTTGAGGGCGCTAGTCTGCATCTTACTACAGCCTTTGAGCCAATCTTGATCAAATAGCTGAAATGATAAGCCTTCTGGAATATCACCATCATCTGTCAATGGTAATTCTGGCAATCTATCAATAATTTTTTACCCTTTTTTTGACGCGATTACAAAACTCTATGTCTTGATCCATTTTTAATACCAATTCATTAAATAACTGGGAGCGCCAGCGTAATCCCACTTTGGGGTAAACTTGATGGCCATTTTCCAGTACCTCCTCAGTATCTGAACATGCTTGGGGGTCATTGAATTGTGATGCTAGAATGGGAAATTTAGCCGTTTCACACCATTCACGAAGGCGCTCACAGGTCTGCACATAATCAAGTAGATCATCATCAGTCTTTGCTCACAATGAAGAAGAGATACATTAACTAACCCTTAGACAAATCATTGCGAGCTTTTGATTCTCCTCTTTTTTAGCCAAATACTCCGCATCCTTTTGAATAGACTTCCATTCTCTTTTCAAATAAGTGAAATATTGCTCCATTAAAGCCGCCACGACCCCATAGTTATTATGATCCTTGTTCCTACAGTAATGATGATACTCAGTGCTGACCAGTGCGAGACGGAATGTATGGTAAAACACCATAGACATCAGCTCATGGAACAGATGTTGCCATGAGCTCTCCCAGTCTCAATTGAATCACTTTAGTCCTACTTGTGGAGCTCATTGTCGCAGTAGCTTGGGAAACCCTGAGACTGAACCTGTGTTGATGGCTCATTGAAAACATCCTCGGGGACATATCCGAGATGACCAGCCACTTGAATTGCAATTTCACGCTCTTCTGTGCTTGGTGGTGCTGGTAGTGAGGAAAAATCCTTATCCCTAACTTTGAGTAGGAACAGGCAATGGGCATGTACTTCTGATCTCATTCCATGGACATTCTCTGGAAGTTCTGCTTTCAGCCATTTTTGTTTCTCCTTCTGGCTTGCACGTTTTGCCACATTGTGAGCTTTAGGAGCCTGATTCCTTTGCTATCTGACCTCGGATTGTTCAAGCATACTCTGGGCAAGGGGCATTTGAGGATGGGTAAACTCACTATTTGACTGAGTTACTTTCTCATGCTGTGTGAAATTGTCCCTGCTTGGTTCATCATTTCTTTCACTTTGAGTCAGAGACATGTTCTCAACCTCATCATCCACCATTTTTTCTCTTGATGAACTGGCATGAGCCGTTCTTGGTTTGGAGGCATATGATTGATGACATCCTGTGACTTTCTCTTCATGGACCAGAGGTGAAGATGCATAAAGTTCATCACCTTCCATGCACATCATCAGTTAACACATCAAAAAATTAATGAACACTGGTCATACTCACAATCTTCAATTGGCTCCTGAGATTGGACTGACTTGCCTTTAGGTGCCATATCTAACCTATGAAACAAAAATATCAAATTGTGAAAAATGTTATACTCCGAAATTCAAATGACTTACTTTGATGAAGCGTCAATCCTGGATTTCCCTCCGACAGACCACTCCAAGTTACATTCTCCAATGGTTTTTTTTGTCGCCCCCCATCCATGCGCCTTTCATTGCCCACATGAACCTGAGATCCTGATGGAATATTGAGGGTTGGCTGTTTACTTTGGCCAAGGAGATCCTGGGATGCGACTGGATTCCGACTGGGATTAAGGAGGAACTCACGTGGAAATTTTGATTGGGGATTAGCGTTTGATGAGATTTGAGGTGTTCCTTCTGGCCCCTGAGACACATGCGTTTGTGTATTAGTGGAATTCAGGGGAATTGGAGTGACGGAAATATTTGGGATTGACCAAGTGCTTGAAGTTGGAGCATTTGGATTTCCCACATCAATGTCAGGACCTGATACATTCATTGAGGACGCGATAGGGGTTATGAGAGGAATGTTGGGACTCAATGGTGACTGTGTTTGAAAATATTCTGTGCTAGATTCACTATCTGAGTCATGAACACAACCTGAACGGGATTTATGTGACTTGGAAGGTGACATAAGGGCCGAAAAAGTACACTAATATTTTTAACTACATAAAACATCTCAGTATTATGATAAAATAGAGTGATATGAGATGAAATATTTTCAAATTTAGAATAGAGATATTCTATGAATATTTCTAAAAAGAGTCTTATTGGAAGTCTAATAAGCCTCTTTTTAGGAGAATTCTCCCTACCTCCTGTTGAGCTCCTCCGCTTTTGTCGGAAATCACCCTGCATGGCCTACCACCATATGATGTAATATTACCTTGATCTCAAAGGGGACCCATCATCCATAAGTAATCATATTTGGTAACATTTCTGCCTCCCCATTGTCACATTTTGTGAATTATCCAAACTGCCAATATATGCATTGAAATTCCACAGCATCGGACATCTGTGAAGGGGTATATCTATTAAGGATTTACCCACAAAAGAGACATCACCTTTTCAAAAAAGGCGAGACAATCCAAATCACATTCCAACCGATTAAACGCCTGCTGCACTAAAACCAAATACCAAGACTTTAGCTGCACTCCAACCCCTTATGTGATAGAGTTATATCATTATGTCTGTAATAAGGTTTAAGACATGTACAATGGCGTGCCAGCGTACATGGTTTCAATGTCAATCCCTTCAAATCAATGTTGACACATCCCTATTGGAACGCCCCTCAAGGGTCAAAACCGCAGTATCGCCATATGTAAATAAAATAGAGTATGTATGAGCATTGAGCAGCATGGCATTTTACCCAATTAAACTCCTAACCAATTGCACCATCGATATGAGACATGTTACACTCTATCAGCTGCAGCTCATGCACCATTACAAATAGTATAAAATTCTCAGATGGCTCAAATCATCTCCCCCTTCATAAATAATCACTCAATTTTTTTTCTAATTAATAACACTCCTAAACACTTTCACATCAGCCGTAGATATTTATACACAAACCAACCATACTCCCAATTCCTGCAACAATGACAACCCACCGCTATTCCTCAATGTGTATATGCCTGTGTCAACACTGCTCAACTCAAACACACTCTTCCCCTGAGGGTGATAGGCCTGGAGTTGCCTTCACACCTTTCCAATATAAACAGCACATTAAAAAGCTCAAATCAACCATTGCACCCAAATCTCTTCCAAACATCCCTACTTCTGCATCAGGATCTGAGTGCCCACAACTTCTATTGGATCAAATGTTCCCAGCTGATTATTCACCATTGACCCAAAGCACCTTCTCCACAGCATCAGGTCTCAATTCCACTGCACAGAAACAATACAGAAGCAGTCAAACCCTTCCCCCACAAGACCTTGGAATGATAATATCTGCCATTCTATCATTAAGGTATGATATACCCCGCAGGGCTTCACGCATTGTCAACCCCGCACTAAACCTGCTGATCAAGTCCAGCATCTCAAGCTCCGGTGGTCCCCCCACTCCTGCATTCCATATACCTCAAGATCTGAATACCATATTTGAACATCTTCAATTGGAACCAGTGATTCAATTCTATATATGTTGTCCTCAATGTTTCCTTTTTAATGGCCTTACTGAATCAGTCACAACTGACCAACCCCACTGTCAACGCCATAATGACCCAAATGATCATGATCCCCCTTGCACACAATCATTAGGCAAATTCATCCATTCATTTGAAGCCCACACCCAAAACCCAACCAACATGAGGCAAAAATTTATACCAACAAAACATTTCATTTATCAACCATTCAAAAATTGGCTTTCCGGATTTCTCCAGCGGGCTGGAATTATGGAAATTCTGCATCAACATCAACAATCCCAATCTCCCAAAGGTTCCCCCAAATGTGACATCTGGGATGAATTGGTCTGGAGACGCTTCACTGGCACTCGAAATACTCACGACCCCCCATTCATGTCCATTCCTGGTACATTGGCCTTCTCCATTTATGTGGACTGGTTTAATGCACATGGAAAGTCCACCCGGTTGGCCAGAATTGGACCTATCATGCTTATTTGTCTTAATCTCCCCCCAAGTGAAATATTGAAGCCAGAGATTGTCTATGTTGCAGGAAAAATCCCTGGTCCAAAGGAGCCAACTTCCCTTGAATTGAAATAGCTATTAATGCCACTCAGCAAGGAGCTCAAAGAGCTATGGCAAGGTTACCATTTTTCACCCACCTCAACAGGTCCTTCAGGATCCTTTATCCATGTTGCCATTCTCACAGCCATTGCGGATGTGGTTGCCATGCACAAGCTTACTGGACTTATTTCCCATTCAGGCAACCACCTTTGTAATTTTTGCACCATTCACAAAGCTCAAATTGAAGAAATCGGTCCTCAAGGTCACTACACGCGCTCATATCAAAATCATAAATCAACCATTCCCAAATGGCTTTGGGAAACCCCACAACAAAGACAAGCAATTTTCTCTGAGTATGGAGTGCAATATTCAATTTTAGAAGACCTTCCGTATTGGGATGCAACCAGAATGGCTAATCTTGACATAATGCATAATTTAATACTGGGAATTTTGAAGGATCATGCAACTTTCAAATTGTGCATTCCAGAGTCCAAATCAAAAATTTACCTCAGGTCCCGCAGGAAATCCAATGACCCCAACAGTTCAGACTCAGATTCCATGACCTCCAACAGCTCTCTTGATAAAATCACATTGAGAGAGGCTTGCTCCCTGAGAAAAGACCCAGCAAAAATAATAAATGAACCACTCCCCACCACTTCCACCTGAAAAAACTACTTCCCAATGCCCACCCCTCACATGCAACATCCATCTAGTGGCTCTGCGGAGATTCCTTCATTTGATGCAGATTACATCCCCACTTCTGAAATCCCCTCTGAATTGGATATCACTGCACTTAGTCATCACCAGATCAAGGGTGAGGCTCTGGAGCATCTTCGACAAATCATATCTGAGACAATAATTCCCTCATCATGGGTTCCCCCTCTCATGGTAGCTTAAAAGCCGCTGAATGGGCTCTCTTATATAAGGTCTATATTCCATTTTTAATGCTCAGTCAACAGATTTCATTAGATGTACACCAATCCGCCAACATTTGAAGAAAATTGGGTCAGTCAGAAGAACTTACAAATGAACTAACCAAGATTACATTCCACTTGATTATTGCTATCAACATTGCCACAAGTTGGACTGTTTCAATAGATGATGCGACTGCATTTGCTAAACATTGGAAAAAGTCCGCCTTTCCAATCAACTCCTGTTCCCAAAAAAGAAAAGTAAGCCAAATCATCATTTTGCTTATCCTATTCCCAAACTCTTCCAACGTTGGGGCCCAGCACAAGCCTCAGCCACATGAGGTTATGAGCACTTGATTGGAGTATTTGCAAGAATGCCAACAAATAACAAATTATGTATGTCAATCAATAAGATCAATATATTCACATTGATGAAATACCTGAACTGAATAAGACTAACTTTTTGCAACTCTGAATAGATGATATAGATAAAACCTTACTTCAACATATCTGTCGATGTTCCAACCTTTCTATTCTCCTGAAATCCCCATCCGTGCCATGTGAAATAAAACAGCTTTTTGAATCACAGCCACCTGCCCAGTTCAATCACCATAAATATAACAAACCATCCCGCCATGACCAAGAAAATTATTATTTCCTGGTTGAGTTCTTACAGATTTTTCATACAACAAGGGAAATAGTTGATTGGATCAGCTTAGACACTACTGTGCAATCCACAAGTCCTCCCACTTCAAGGATTGTCTCACCTTGGTATTTTCCAGTTTCAAACATTAATATTGGGAACAATATATTTTCAACTGAATCCAAAAATGTCAGCAACAGTGTGATATGTTTTCTGAGGGGCAACTTATGACAATTTGGTATCATTAATAGCATTTTTAAAGTCTCTGAGCCATCTAGCATACTGAACAATAACTTTCTGATCTTAAAAACTTTGAAGATTGATGTGAATTTCTTACCAGATCGGCTGCATCTGAATATTTATAAAGCTGTTGGTTTTGATGATGGACACTTGATTATATCTGAAGAAGAAATTGAAGGTAACTGTGCATTGTATGACAACAAAGTTCTGTCATGTGGACTGCTTGTAATGATAAAGCCGTTATTTCATGATATTTAGCCTACAAAAATGCAAATCTCTCAGATTCGTTAGCAATTTTGCTAGCAAAATAACTGCGTCAAAATTTAGTGACAGAGACATGCAATTGTGACAAAAAAAGCCCATTATTTCACATTGGCACAAAGAACTTACTATTTTGACATTGGGTACAGTGTGAATAAGCCAAGTTCAATGATCAAATGACCCACACACTCACCTTTCACAGCATCCAAAATTTCTAACTGCGCCATCATCATGTTGGAAGGGAAAGCGGCCCTTGTGCACCTGAACCCGTACACGCCAATGCACACGCAAGCGCACCTGCACCCGCGGTATTGTGCAGCGGGCTCTACCAGTCATCTGGAAAACAACAATCCTGCTCAGGTGGAGTCATTTCATGGATGACCTGGTGAAGTCAAACCCCCTGCCTACATCAAGACTGGCTGAAGGACCTCTTTGATGTGTGTTTGTGCAAACAGGCTGGTCTTGTGTAATTTTTACCAACCATCGGATGGTTGCGGGATGATCAGGTGGTGAGGAATCTGAGTTGAAGGCACAGGGGAACCAATATTGGTGGATGTCACAGGATTTGGTGTAAGACAAGGGGAGGATGCGTGCTCAATGTTCGCTTGATTTTTGCTTGACTTGAGATTGACTTTTATCCTGCTTGACGTTTTCTTGACGTGAAGTCAATAGCCAACGATTGACACAAGCTTTGCCCTGGTGTGGTCATATTCTCCTTCACCACCAAAGTGAGGCAATTCCTTAAGTTTTGGAACTTTGTTCAAGAGTGCTTGGCCCATTAATCGTTCCAAGTTCTGAAAGAAGTAGAAAATTCATTTTTTGACTGTGAATTTGAAATTTCCAACACTTGTGGATTGGGAATCCTTGTACCCTCATTATGATTCAGAGGTGTAGACATTCTTGGTAAGCTGTTTAGTAGTTGCTCAATATCATTCATTTTATTGTTGTTACCCCTTTGTGAATTTCTTAATTCATGTTGCAAGCTTTGCATATAGTTCATTACATTCTTTTCATGATTATCCCCTTTATATGTCAGCTAACTCCATAAATCTGTTTGTTTAGGATTATCAGAGATAACCTCATTTAACTTTATTGTTAAATTTTATGCTTCCTCTTTTGAGGTATCAAAACACTTTTTCAAGGCAATTATATGTGTCTTTAGTTCAGTAAATGGTTTTGAAATATCATCAAGAGCTTTCTTATTATCCTCCAAAATAGTACTTATGGCTTGTTTTAATCTTGTTTCAATTTTTATCAGAAATATGACTTTTTACCTCAGTTATAACTTCATACAACTCTGGGATAGCATGAAAAATGTCAGAAATCACTTCTGATATTTTAATCTGGCTTTTGACTTCTTTTGTAATTCCATAATTGTTCTGGCCATCTGAAATATATTTTCCATGACATCCTGTTGAATCTTTGTAATCCTGTAGCCCTGGCTGTAAGGTTGTGTGGCTGGTGCTTTTCCTTTTCCCTTGTTCTGAGGTTGTGGCTACTTTTTCACATTGGAATTGCTCCTGCTGGCCACTGGCGCTGTTTTTTGCAATTGCTTGGGTGGTGGAGGGTTGTTTTTCCTCAATTCTGCTGTTAAGAGAATCATGTTCTTATTTTCCATAAATGGATGGCATCCATTGGGCAACGTGCAAGTGTTGGGAAGGCCCAGGAATTTTCTCACAGTCAGGTAAAAATTCATGCAGTTTCTCAACAGATATGCAAGTATCTGGTACTCTTTGTGCTGTAATTCATTTCTGTAAGGCTTCTGGCTGGCTTTGTAAATGTTCACTGAGGCTTCTTGTGGAAGTGTCAGCTCTTGTTGAAGGTAAAACAGTTTCATAAGCTCCAGAATGACACAGTTTATTAATTTGGAGGTCATCAACTGAACCTTGTCCTTCTGTGACTGATTGTCTTCTGCCATAATCACGTCTATGACCTTTCTGGCAGCTGCTTGAGGGGTTAGAGCTGGCTCCTAATCTGGTTTAAGGTATATTTTATGATTAAAAAGCTTTAAAATAGTAATTTTACATCAAAAAAACTTACAATTGGCCAAACTCTCAGCTTTCTGAAGAGTATTACCTATATCCAAGTTAATCAATTCAGAAAAAATTGGTTCAGGTTGATCATTCTGAGGAACAATAGCAGTATTATTATGGTCATAATTAACAGTACTGCCAGGAATAATTCTGGTAACCATTGAGGCTGTTTAAATGTTTTCTTGTCTTACCATGTTGTCACACACTAAAAGTAATAAAAAATACATTTAATTAACTTAGAAAAAGGTATTATAAAAAAGAAATAAAAATATAACCCTCACTTATAATATGAAGAAAAAAATATTTTTTATGGATTTTTTTTGAATTATATGTATTCTTTATATGTTTTTTAAATTTTTCAATATAAGAAAAAGGCTTAAAAAGCATGAAAAAATATTTCACAGGTAAAATATCATTGCTGGGCCCCCAAATGTAAGGTGTGGATATGAAACTTTGATAAATATCATGTACTTTTCCTGTCCTCGAAATTTGTATAAGGTGAAATTATTTAAAAATAGTAATAAATAGGATTTTTAAATAGAAAACGCGCAAATTTTCTCTTTTGAAACTTTGTGAGTATAAAACAATAATATGATAAAAATATTTTTTTTTAACAACAATAAAGATTTATCCAAAAATACTTCAGAAGAGATATTTAAGGCTACAAAAGAAATTTCTTCAAGAGCAATTTCAATTGGAATTCATTGAGCAAAGAACTGCAAGCAATTAATTAAATAACAGTATTTGAAAAGACATTCAAAGAGAAAACACATCAAAACTGGCCAGAGTGAATTTGGAAACAAAGTGACAAAGCTAATAGTGATTAAAGATGCTTTAATTCACTTTTGGGGTGGTTCAAGGGGTAAAATGATTATAAGAGTTACAAAAAATAATTATCATAATTTTTTCATGTGGTGAAAAGGTTCAAAATGATTGATAAAGGTTGGTTTAAATATTTTATTGATTGGCTTAACAATGTTTAAACTAATTATAAAAGGAAAAGATTCTAACATGAAGAGCAAAGTGGGGCAAAGAAGACATTATTTTATAGCCATCTATTTTCTGACTCCAAAAATGAAATATACTGTTTTAAGTTGTTGAAAACACTCTGACAACAGAAAAGCCAATTATGGCATCATTGAACCCTGTTTTAGAATAAAAAAGGGTTGGCTTTTGCTATTTTTTGCTATTTTCAGCCATTTTAGACCCTTAAATCAGCCATTACTATAGTAATACCTGGTGTAGAGCCTTCAAAACACGTAAGAATGAGTTTAAGAGAGGTCAAACCAGTCTAAACCGTTTTTACCAAGATCGTCTTAACTTAAGGGTAGTTTCACCCTCTTGGAAACAGTTATAACTGCCCTGGTTGGGATCAAAACCTCATCATCAATTGAGTCACAGACCCTGTGACACAATTCCAGGCCAAAAGTTATGAAGTTTTGCATTAATTTTGACATCCCACGCCTGTCAGCAAGGATTTTGGGAAACTGGCTCCCCCTTAGAGCTAGAGTTCCTTTTCCCCCCCAAATTTAATCTTTCCAATTTATTTTTTTCTTTAATTCCTCATCATGTATTATACTTATACTTAACATATGTATTTCAATTGAATTTTACAGTACACTACTGTAATAATTGACACCGCATATGAAAATCAAAGCTCACTTATGTAATACACGCGCTCATTTTGACAATTCAATTGAATTGAATTGAAAATACTTCAATTCCTCATAACTTCTAAACTATACACAACACCTCAATTTTAACACAAAAATTGATGATTAACACCACATGTGGTGTGAATTAAATTAAGTTTTTGAGGATTCTAAACCTTTGTACAGAAAAAACTAAAAGCTTAATTTAAGGTTATTTAAAGTTGAGCTACAGAAATTTCACTCAGAGGTGACCCTACCTAATTTTTTATAAGGAATCCAATGGTGAAATAAGTTTTATATTTATGTTTTTTGGATAAAAAGCTATGATAATTTCTATTTAACGTTTTTCCAAAATTATTTTATTTTGTGTAATTTTGTTGAAAATTCATATTTACTTCAGTTTTTCAAGTGAAAATGTATCTTTACAATTTTAAAATTTAAAGTATTTTGATTTTTAAATTATAATCAAATTTTTGATTTTGTATATAAATTCATATTTATATTTTAATCTTTATTTTGATAATACAAATAAATTGATTTTATTTATGATTGTATATTAATGTTTTGTTTGTGGTCTTTTGGGTATATGAAAATACCTCTAAGGCTCACATAACAGATGATGAAATCATTGATCCAAAAATTATTATTTCTTTCTCACTCACTGGCTTTTCAGTTTTCTCCATTGAACACCTCTAAAGACTGAATATTTGAAAATTCACAGAAAATTCAACCTGGGATGAAGTTCACAAAAAGATTGATAACTTGGGAATATTAATATTTTTTTTGAAATAAAAGAAGATTTACAGTTTTTACTGTTTTCAGTTGTAGCGACAACTTGGTTGGTAACCACGTAAAATCAATAATTAAGTCATTATAATTATCTTACATGACTACAGATGATGAAATCATTAATCCAAAAAGGATTATTTCTTCAGCACTCACTGGTTTTTTGGTTTGCCCCATTGAATGCCTCTGTGAGGTTTTGTTAACTTGAAAGGGGCCTCCTCTTGCTTTTTTTTCAAAATTATCTTATTATCCAATCATACCTTTATTATGAACAGGGGAGTATAATCTAACATTTTGTTAAGTGTTTTGTTCTTTAAGAATCAATCAGAAATACTTGAGATCATAGAAGATAAAACAATATTTTTTAATACCATTATAAATCTATTTTTACCCTTTGAATCCACAATTTATCCGTGAAATATCTCTAGCAATTCTTTTCAAGGTTACATTGGAGTATTAGTGAGTTATTTTAATTAATTATTAATTTGTTTCTCTAGTAATAGCTCTCTTTAAAAATTTCATTTATGATTACTCTTGCAAAAGATAACTATATCTTAAAATAATTTTATGATATTAATAAAAAGTTTTATTTTCAAATACTTCTTTTAATTGATTCTCGCAGAAAATTACTACTTACATTTAAAATCACTCATGTTGTATAACAAGCATAAGTAATACTTCATTAATTTATTAATTGTGGTTATAATAAATTTCAATTATTCTATTTCATAAGAGCATTAGTAGTATTTTTTATTAATAGTAATGTTATCAACAGTTTCATAAAAATCTTACAGGAATCCAAAATAAAAAGAGGAATCTTTCTGGGGACCTCTGGAATGGCCAATGAGTTGTTGAGAACAAGATTATTTTCAATAAAGGAGTTTTTTGAACTAAAATAAATGAGAATACTATAAAAAATATCAGACAAAGAAGAAAAAATAAGAAACTGTCATGATTCCTTGACACTAGTATTCAAAGTACACAATTGTGCTGTTGAAGGAATAAGTGAGATCCATTGAGAACATCATGATTTCAACTCAGGCTTTTCCCTGGTAACAAGGGAAGCCTCTTGATAACCCTGTCCTATTTTGAGGCTTCTTGAAGCATTGTTCAATTGGGTGCTTTCCACCAAAATAAGTGCATAAAAATTCCTCAATCCTCTTCTCCTTTTTAGAACCAATTAATTCTTTGTTGTTATTGAGGAGAGAATCATGAGGCTTATCCTTGGAACCTTTAAAACTCACCCTTCTTATTCTGCCTGTGGTGGGGCTTTGTGGAAGATGAATCTTGATGAAGCCTAAGGGAATCAGATCTAGTGACAGGAGGCTTCTTTTCTTGACTACCACAATTCTCCTTCTGCCTCTCATGAGTTCCAGAACCCTAACTAAACTTGCAGGGTGAGAAGCCAACATGTGCAACAGTCTTGATTCAATGACTCTTCTATACACATGAATATAAGCCCTTTCCCCCCAATCTCAAATTCTTGACATTAAGCTTCTGAAATCTTCTATTTACAAGGAGATTTTACCACTTTCATTCATATTGAAATTTTCCAACTCTTGTTCAGATTTCCTGAGCTCATTTGGATCACCAAACAGAGTGAATAACTGGGTTTCAAATAACTGCCAGCTCTTGAGGAGATAAGATGGGTTGGCATTGGAGATATTTGAGAGGTAACATTCAATAAAACATTTTCAGCCCTAGCAGTGAGAATGTCAGCCTGTGACTCAAAACCAGAGCACAAGCATGACAGGCAGATACCATAAATCAATGGTATAGCCAAGATAACACCAAAACATGGAGCTGAGCCAAACCAGCTCAAAAGGTATCAAACGAAAGAGGAAACTCACCCCTTTCCAAATATACAAGTCCCATCACCATAGGACAAAGAATCAAAAATTTATTCCTGCTCAAAGGTGTTGCTGAGGATAATCCTTAATTTTCACCTTCCATCTCAAGCACAGAGTAAGAGGCTCAACCCCATCAAATGGGTATTTAAAATGAAGCTCTAAGTCAGGAATTTTCAATGGTACCAGCCAAACTGAGCTAACACCAGTATTACTGAAGGTATGGCCAAACTCAGGCCAAATATGGGTGAACAAAACATTCACCTCTCATCAAACTTCTACAGTTTTAGTGTGAGATACCTAAAGTGGGGTCTTTTTGGAAAGATCACAATCAGGGATATCTGATGGTTCATTAATTTCCTCATATCTCAACTAGAAGAAACGTTTGAGGGAAAACAAGCCCAACACAGCTTTTTGCCTAAACCACACATGTGTACAAAAATCCTGTACATGAGATAAATTTTCCATATTTAATGATAGCCATATCAAATGAGGTACCATTTTTTAGAGCACATAAAGGGCTACACAACGAACCCATTTTGAGGTGGAGATCTCAAAAACTAACAAAGGTATGGCAGTTTTAATGTCAAAATCCAACAGTTTGGTCAATACAGCCTCAACCTGGGATAATATCCCATAGCTATGATTATGAGGTGTCAAACTGACATGTGGCTGAGGCTTGTGCTGGGAACCAACATTGGAAGAGTTCAGGAATATGATAAGCAAAATGATGATTGGGTTTACTTTTCTGTTTTGGGAACAGGTGTTGATTGGAAAGGCAGAATTTTTTCCAATGTTCAGAAAATGCATTTGCATCATCCGCTGAAACAGTTCAACTTGTGGCAATTTTGATAGCACTAATCAAATGGAATGCACTCTTGGTTAGTTCATTTTCAAGTTCTTCTGATTGACCCATGTTTCTTTGTGTGTTGGTGGATTTGGGTTCATCTAACGACATCTGTTGACTGAGCATTAAAAATGGAATATAGACCTTGTATAAGAGAGCCCATTCAGCATCTTTCAAACTACCATGAGAGGGGGAACCCATTTTGCGGGGTACTGTTATCCATGACAAGGGAATTATGGTATCAGATATGATTTTTTGGAGATGCTCCAGAGCCTCACTCTTGATCTGGTGAACACTCAGTGCACTGATCTCAAATTCAAAGGGGATTTCAGAAGTGGGGATTTAATTTGCATCAAATGAAGGAATCTCTGCAGAACCACTAGATGGATGTTGCGTGTGAGGGGTGGGCATTGGGAGGTAGTTTTTTTGGGTCAAAGTAGTGGGAGTGACTCATTTATTATTTTTGCTGCATCTCTTCTCAGGGAGCGGGACTCTCTCAATGTGATTTTAACAAGAGAGCTGTTGGAGGTCATAGACGCTGAGTCTCAACTGTTGCTGTCATTGAATTTCCTACTGGAACTGAAGTAAGCTTTTGATTTTGACTCTGGAATTCACAATTTGAAAGTTGCATGATCCTTCAAAATTCCAAGTATTAAATTATGCATTATGTCAAGATTAACCATTCGGGTTGCATCCCAATATGGAAGGTCTTCCAAAATTGAATATTGCACTCCATACGCAGAAAAAATTGCTTTTCTTTGTAGTGGGGATGCCCAAAGCCATTTCACAATTGTTGATTTATGATTTTGGTATGAGCGCGTGTAGTGACCTTGAGGATAGATTTCTTCAATTTGAGCTTTGTGAATAGTGCAAAAATTACAAAAATTATTTCCTGAATGAGAAATTAATCCAGTCAGATTGCGCATGGCAGTGAGAATGGCAACACGGATAAAGGATCCTGAAGGACCTGTTGAGGTGGGTGAAAATGGTAACCTTGCCATAGCTCTTTGAGCTCCTTGCTGAGTGGCATTAATAGCTATTTCAATTCAAGGGAAGTTGGCTCCTTTGGACCAGGGATTATTCCTGCAACATAGACAATCTCTGGCTTCAATCTTTCACTTGGGGGGAGATTAAGACAAATAAGGATGATAGGTCCATGGCTGGCAACCGGGTTGACTTTCCATGTGCATTAAACCAGTCCACATAAATGGAGAAGGCCAATGCACCAGGAATGGACATGAATGGGGGGTCGTGAGTATTTCTAGTGCCAGTGAAGCGTCTCCAGACCAATCCATCCCAGATGTCACATTTGGGGGAACCTTTGGGAGTTTGGGATTGTTGATGTTGATGCAGAATTTCCATAATTGCAGCCCGCTGGAGAAATCTGGCAAGCCAATTTTTGAATGGTTGATAAATGAAATTTTCATTTTGATGTTGGTTGTGTTCTGTGTGTGGGGTAAAAGTAATTTATGAATTTTCCTAATGATTGTGTGTGCCTTAGAAGTTATTTCATATACCTAAAAGACCACAAATACAAAAAATAACATATTAATATAAATAAAATAAATTTATTTATATTATTAAAATAAAAATCAAAATATAAATATCAAAAAATTATATTGAAAATAAAAAATTAATTACAATTGAAAAATAAAAATACATTAAATTTTGTAAGTATAAAATTATATTTATACTTGAAAAAAATAAGTACAAATGAAATCTCAACAAAATGGTGAAAAAATAAATAAATTCGGAAAAAAGTTAGATAAAAATTATTATATCTTTTTATTCAATAAATAAACACATAAAAATTATTTCACCATTGGATTCCTCATAAAAAATCAGGTGGGGTCACCTCTGAGTGAAATTCTTGTAACTCAACTCTAAATAAGCTTAAAATGAGTTTTTAGTATTTTCAATACAAAAGTTGCTAATTCTTGAAGAAAACTATTACTAGGGAAAAACTTTAAGAATTAAAGATAAATGACTCACTAATACTCCAAAGAACTTATTGATAGATAAAAGTAGAGAAATTTGACGTAGAATTGTGGATTTAAGAGATCAAAATGATTTATAGCAGGATTACAACAATATATAGTTGTATTCTATGATTTCACGTCTTTCTGATTGATTCTGAAATATTTAAAACACTTAAGAATAGTTTAACTAATACTTACTTGTTGGTAACAATGATATAAAATGATAATAAGATGATGATGATACGGAAAAAACAGCAAGAAGAGGCTTCTTTTAAGTCAACAACAGCTCACAGAGGCGTGCCATGGAGCAAACTGAAAAACAAGTGAGTGAGAAAACAATAAACCTTTTTGGATTAATGATTGCATCATCTGTTGTCACGTAAGATTATCATAATTACTTAATTAATGCTTTTACGTGACTACCAACCCCAATATGGTTAAGAATAAAAGGAGTAACATCTGTAAATCTTCTTTTATTCTAAAATAATCATTGATTTCTCAAAGTTATCAATGTTATTGCCAATTTCATCACAGGTTTAATTACTGTGAATTTTTGAAGATTCAGTGTTTCACGTAGAATGGTCAAAAATGGACTGTAAGTAAAACCTTTAACTTTGATAGTAAGACTGTAATTCCTTTTGGTTGTACCATAGATAATACAGTTCTCCATTGGTCCTGAAAGTTTCAGAAATATTCATTAAGAATTGTATTTTTAATGAATTTTTGAAGTTTTACCTCATTTCTACCTAGAATTGCAAATATCAGTGTTTCACTGGTTGCTATGAGGTAAATCAATGGATACAAGTCCAAAAAGGGTTTTAATTACTCTTTTGGGGTTTATCCATGGAAATTCATTAAGAATTGACGTGGTTACAGGAGTCTAAGTAGCTCTTTACCTCCTTGGCACATCAAAATAGCAGGTTATTTTCTATTTTCTTAAGATTTACAGTAGTTGTGACATGGTAACCAAGTTCCCAAAGAGGTTTAGTTTACCAATTGGGTCAAGATCAGCCATGGAACCAAGCTTTGGAGCTATCCACGCCTCTGAGTCCTCAGAAGCTGGGTACCCTGGCTCTCTTTGATGTCTTTTGTCCCCCTTGCCTATTTTTTACGTCAAAATAGTAATTTAAGCTTTAAGTGAGATATCCACTATGGGTGTACCAAACGTCCATGTAAGAATACCATGATATTAAGTGCTCAAAACATGCATAACACTATTCTTAGTGTATATGTAAAATGGGATTTCTCACTTTCCGATTATTTTGGCGTGAAATTAAGAAAAACAAAAATTTTCACAGATCTTTTATGTGGTATTGATGATGTGGTATTGAAGTCTTTTCCATTTTACCACCTCAAAGAGTTAATTTGAGCTTATTCACTCTATGGAGCTACCCTGGGTGAATTTTTGTGTAGAATCAAAATCTGGCCTTAAATCCATGGATTTACTTACTCAATAAAAGGTTATTTATCTTTTCTGAAATCAAAAATGATGAATTTTGAATATATATGCATGATTTATGAGTTATGTATAATTCAAAATTTCTTTTGAAGATAATTGTGGCCTATTTGGGTATTCAAAATATACCTCAAGGCTCACAAAGTTTAACAGTCATATGAGTGATAAAATTGGTAAATACTATTACTTGATGATTAAAACTAATAAAATCCACGAAATTTGGGGTTCTGCCAAGCCTCTTATGTCATCAACTTTAGAGCTATAGTGATAACTCTAAATAATGGTGTAATAATGATGCAATATGGTTTGATCATGATGTAATCATCCCCAAACCTTAAAATATTGATCAATTCCAGTGGATATGATCAGTACACGTCTACTAGAAGCCTGTTGGACTCTAGGAGGGAGGTATTTACTATAAATAGAGCTCTTTTTACTCTATTTTCCCCTCAGACGCATCAAAAACATTAAATCAATTAAATCAAAGGTAATTTCTTTCTTCTTTATATATAAAACCATTATATTATTAAAGACCAAAGACCAACTTGTTGTAATCATCTATTTTGACGTGATTAAATAATTTATTTAATTGTTTTTGTTAAAAATCTCTCTAAAAACTCATTTCCACGTAAAAATCAAGAATATTAGTAATTCTCTTTATTTTTTATTGTAAATACAATTTGAAAAGGTTGTATTGATATTTTTTGGCGTAAAATATTTCAAAATTATTATATTAAGTGTTAAAAGTAAGTTATTTTCTCTTATTATAATAATTTTCTCTTTATTATTATTTTAATAATTCTGTAATTAATATAACTAGTATTTATATTAATTTATAACTTTAATATTGGTAATATTACTGTTATTAATTGTTTTGTATTAATAAAAAACAATTTTTTACGCCTTTGTTATTTGTTTGTAACAATAATAAGGTGCTTTTAAATATATTAATTATTTTATATTAATATATTTATTTTATTATATTATATTTTATAATATAAATTATATTATTATATTTTATTAATAATATAATTATTTTTACGCCATAATTATAATAATTCTTTATTATTATAATTATTTTTTATCTTATTAATTTCATTTATAAGGACATTCATAGTACAATTAGTAAAATATTAGTAATTTTTACTTATTGTTTCATAGTCAAACCTTACAGTTAATGCCATTTATGGCACTGTTAATGCCATTTATGGCACTGTTAATGCCATTTATGGCACTGTTAATGCCATTTATGGCATTGTTAATGCCATTTATTGCATTGTTAATGCCATTGATGGCATTGTTGATTCCATAAATGGCATTAATGGCATCAGAAATATTGCATTGATAATACCATGAATGGAATTTCAAAAGCCACAAATGGCATTTTTAATGCCACAAATGGCATTTTTAATACCACAAATGGCATTAATGGCATCATAAATGCCATAAATAGCGATAACTGTAAAGTTACGTGTTTTTACCAATTGATGGTAACAACACGTAAGCTCTTACGTGTTTTTACCAGTTCGCTTATGTGTTTTTACCAATACCCTAAATATATTAATATATAACAATTAATATATTTTAAAGCACTTTATTATTGTGACCAACAAATAATCAATGTTTAAAAAAAATTTATTAATAAAAAACAATTAATGACAATAATATTACAAATGTGATAGTTATAAATTAATATAAATACTATTTATATTAATAAAAGAATTATTAAAAGCAATAATAAAGAGAAATTATTATAATAAGAGAAAATAACCTACTTTGAACACTGATTTTAATAATTTTGAATAAATTTACACCAAATAATATAAATCCAACTTATTCAAATTATATTTACAATTAAAAATAAGAGAAATTACAATTTTTCTTGATTTTATGTGGATTTGAGATTTTTAAGAGAAATATAGCAAAACAGTAGAACAATTGAAATAATCACATCAAAAATGATGATTATAAGAAAGTTTACCTTTGGGCTTTGATAATTTAAAAGATTTAAATATAAAGAATAAAGATTTTACCTTTTATTTAATTGTTTTAATGTTTTGATGCGTCTGAGGGGAATATAGAGTACAAAGAAAGACCAAAGACCACTTTTGCTATAATCATCTATTTTGACATGATTAACTCATTTATTTAATTGTTTTTGCTAAAAATCTCTCTAAAAACTCATTTCCACGTAAAAATCAAGAATATTAGTAATTTTCTTTATTTTTTATTGTAAATACAATTTCAAAAGGTTGTATTAATATTTTTTGGTGTAAAATATTTCAAAATTATTATATTAAGTGTTAAAAGTAAGTTATTTTCTCTTATTATAATAATTTTCTCTTTATTATTATTTTAATAACTCTTTAATTAATATAACTAGTATTTATATTAATTTATAACTTTAATATTGATAATATTATTGTTATTAATTGTTTTTTATTAATAAAAAACAACTTTTTATGCCTTTATTATTTGTTTGTAACAATAATAAAGTGCCTTTAAATATATTAATTATTTTATATTAATATATTTATTTTATTATATTATATTTTATAATATAAATTATATTATTATATTTTATTAATAGTATAATCATTTTTAGGCCATAATTAGAAAAATTCTTTATTATTATAATTATTTTTATCTCATTTATTTCAATTATAAGGACATTCATAGTACAATAAGTAAAATATTAGTAATTTTTACTTATTGTTTCACAGTCAAACCTTACATTTGGGGGCCTGGCCGTGATATTTACTTAAAAGACCTTTCAAAAATTGTAATTGGGTTTATCCAATAATAAATTCTATTTATAATCATAAAATTATATAATAATTTTATATTTTATTGATTTTAAAAGCTATTGAGGCATTTGGAAAGCAATTGTACTGTCTTACACGTGGTTTTTTCACATCCTTAGACTTGCAAGAGCTTTCTTTGAGTGACTTTAGTGATTAAAAAAGATATTATATAAATTAAAAATAATTTTTATTATAGTTTAATTTTATAAAGAATCATATTAATTTTTATTTTATTCCTTAAAAATAAAAATATAAAATATAAAAAATATTAAAGAATATTAAAAACCAATAAAAAAAGTTATTTTTATTCATTTTTATTCATTTCTTTATTCATTTCAGTTTTTTAAAGATATTAAAGCAATTTCTACGTGGAAAATTGCCATATCTTGCCAAAAAATAACACTTCTTAATAAAAGACTTATATTTATTTGTCTTTTTTAGTGTTTGAGGATAACCCAACAGAAGATAACCAAACTACTGTTGAGAGATTGGTGGAAGAAACTTTTAAAAGTTATCCAACACCAGTTATCACTAAAAGAAAGAAAGCTAAGAAATTAGACTTTCCAGGACCCACCATTCAAGACTCTGAAGGTGAGCACCTCTTTTATAATTGCCATAAAAAGAATTTTATTCTAAAATACTTTTATTTTTTTTATTTTATTAAGTTATGACTACCAGAAGAGGTTCCCAATACTCCATCCAATCAGATGGAGCTGGACTCAGAAGTAGAAATGATCCCTCAAAAGGGAAAAGAAAGGGCAATATCCCCAGTGGAACAGAATCCACACAAGGAAGTGCCTTATCCCAAAGGCAAGTCCCAGAAATTCCCATGATATCTGAACCTGAATTGGAGCTAAGTATGAGTAACTCAAATAGGTACAAATCACATTCAGAGGGCTCAAATAGACATCTACATGAGCCAGTACAAGCAGTATTACACAGTGTACAAGGACAAAGATTGAGAAATGCTGCCTCAAATACACCAAGGAGTGATGAACTCCTGGCACATCCTGAAAACGTTTCTCAAAGAGGAGGAGATAGTGAAATACTCCAATGGATGGAATGCACTGTCGTCCAAACCTCAAATCAAAAAAATCAAGGATTATCATGCCAAAAAGAGGGAGGTAACCAAGGAAGAAGCCCCAGTAGCTTCTACCAGCAAGCCCCACACCAACCCACTTCCCCAAGAAGGGAAGAAGAACAAGAAAAATAATTGGAGGAAACCATATTCCCCAAGCTACAGGATCCCAAAAATCCAAAGGGATGCCATGGATAATGTTTTCAACATGGCCAGAACTTTGATGGAATTCAAAGACAAAGAGGAACAAAGAATGAGACAACCCCATTTCCCAAAGAAATAACCTTGTCTCCTGATGTTGTAGATACTTTAACAGAGCTTAAAAATAGTATTTTACCTCTTAAAGACATTAAAAATAGTTTATTATCTTTCCAAGAAATAAATAATAGCTTATCATCTTTAACCAAGATTTTTGTACAAAATAAGAAAGAAATTGATAACATAAAATTTATGATTGAAAATAATAAACCAAAAGTATTAATTGACAATACTCAGAAATTAATACAAGGAGAACAAGAATTGTACAAATACATAAGTGATATCAAACGGAAAACTTTGACAATCAATTATGATGTGAGTATTGACAATCTTACAGAAAAATTGAATAAATTAAGTATTTCTGTAGAAAAATTTGAAGAAAAGACTTCATCACACCAAAAATTACTTTTGGACCATGTGGAAAAAAGTGATGAATAAAGAATGCATCTAAAAGTTGATTTTCAAAGTGAAATAAGGCTTATTACTGAAAAAATAGATAAAATAAATGAGGCCAATTTGAATATGCCAAAGTTATCAACTCCATTTTCTCATATAAGAAGCCCTGTTAAAACAAAAGAGGAATTGAAGAATCCTTTTATAACAGACTTGAGTCACCAAGATAATAACCAAGTCTTAATGAAGGAAGCACCTCAATCAAAAGAATGGCCAACATTCACAGGAGAAGGTGAATATGACCACATGTCATTTATTAACACAATTGACATGCTACAAGAAGACTATGCCATACCAAATGAATTAATCACTGCAAGATTACATTCATTATTTGAGAAATCTGCAAAAAGATGGTATTATGGCATAAGACAAACAAATGGTAAAAATACCTGGTCTTGGTGGAAACAAGAAATAATCACCAAGTGGGCAAATGATGCCTGGAGGTATAAGATAGAAAATGCATTTGAAAATTCTTCCTTTGACCCAGAGAAAGAAAAACCTTTAACTTGGTTCCTGAAACAAGCTGAAAGGCTTAATGCACTGTACCCAGAAATGTCACAAAAAATGGTGCATATGAAAATACTCAAGAAATGTGGAGGAGAGCTAGAACATGCCCTAAGAATCAGGTGTATAGAACCATTCTCCACAGAAGAGTACATGAATGCACTGGAAGACATAGTGACAAGAACAAAAATTGGCAGGACTTGGAAGAAATTGGACATTAAAAGCCCAAATAAACCATTTATCAAAAAAGATAAACCAAAAGAATCCTTCAAGCACAGTACATCCAATAATAATGAGCAAAGGAAATGCCATAAATGTGGAGGTATTGGACACTTAGCCAATAATTGCGTAAGAAAGGCAAAAATCAATGAGATTGTGGAAACAGAAAACCACAATGACAAAGAGGAGGAATCTGACTCTGAAAAGAAACAGAAGAATCAGAAACTTCTGAAAGTGATGAAATCAATATAATTAATGCAGAAATTAATAACATTGATATAATTTATGAAGTACTAGATGTCAACTCAAATTTACCACAAGTTGGAACATCTGACACAAACCTGACAAATGTGCAAGATGCCAAAATGTATAGAACCAAACCTGCAAGAGGAATGGGATATAAAGCTGGAAAATCAAGTATAAGTATTGTTATGGTTGATAACCAAGAAGGAAAAGTTAACTTAGATACAGGAGCATATTGCACCTGTGTTGGCAAAAGTTATTTAAAAACCATTGTCCCAGACTGGAAAGAAAAACTTATGCCAATACAAGGTGTCAAATTCAGTAGTGCAAGTGAGAGAATGAAGCCCCTTGGAATAATTGATTTAACACTAATTTTTCCTCACCCTTCACAATGTGTCAGAATTAAAGCGGAATTTGTGGTAATGGACAACTGTACCAGTAATCACTTTATCCTGGGAAATGACCACTTATCAATCTATGGTATAGATATCTCTAACCAGAAGGATAGATATTTTACTATAGGAGACAATAAGAGACAGAAGTTTGGCTTCTTAAATAACAAAAAACAAATGACAGTTATTAAGAATGAAGGAAAGATGCCAGAAAAGGATCTTTTTATATCTGAACAACTTAAAGAGGCAGAATTCAATGAATAATTAACAGATAGAATGAAAGAAAAATTAATTGAACTCTTATTTAAGTACAAAAATTCCTTTGCAACTGACAAAGACCCACTAGATGCTATAATTCGGCATGAAGTAGACATAATTCTAAATGTGGAAAAGCCTTACCCACCCTTACTAAGGAGACCAGCTTACCCAGCTAGTCCAAGGGCTAGAGAAGCCTTAGAAGTACACATTAAAGAATTAATGGACCTTGGAGTATTAAGAAAAGTTGGACATAATGAACAGGTAGAAGTTACTACACCTGTCATTATAACTTGGCATAATGGAAAACCAAGGATGGTAGGAGACTTCAGAGCCCTGAACACCTATACCATTCCAGATAGATATCCAATACCTAGAATCCATGAGACATTGACCCAATTGTCACAAGCTAAGTTCATTACAGCTATGGATGCTCTTAAGGGTTTTCATCAAAATGTCTTAACAGACAATGCCAAAAAACTACTAAGAATAATAGTCCATTGTGGAATTTTTGCATACTTAAGAATGCCATTTGGGATAAAAAATGCACCTTCCCATTATCAAAGAATGATAAATACCATATTCCCTGAAGAATTATCAGAAGGATGGTTAATTATCTATATTGATGATATTATAGTCTGCTTCAGAAACTTGGGAAAATCACCTTACAAGACTAGAAAGGGTACTACAGTAAATAGTCCAAGTGAATATGAAAATTTCCTTGAAAAAGTGTCATTTTGCATATAGTGAATTAAAAGCACTAGGACATGTTGTATCTTGTAAGATGTGACTATGAAACTGATGATAATGATACTATTGATCAACAGTACTATGTCTGTTCTTATGAAATATAATGATAAAAAAATTATTATAACCACAATTAAATAATTATAAAATTATTTCTTTCACGTGTTATACACTACTAGTGATTATAACTGTGAGCAGTAATTGTCTACAAGAATCAATTACAAGAAGAATTTAATAATAAAAACTTCTTTATTAAAATGATGAAATCATTTTAATATATAATTATCTTTTACAAAAATAATTATAAAGATAATTCTTGAAGAAAACTATTCCTAGAGAAAAACTCTAAGAATTAAAGATAAATGACTCACTAATACTCCAAAGAACTTATTGATAGATAAAAGTAGAGAAATTTGACGTGGAATTGTGGATTTAAGGGATCAAAAGGATTTATAACAGTATTACAACAATATATAGTTGGATTCCAGGATTTCACGTCTTTCTGGATGATTTAGAAAGATTTAAAACACTTAAGAATAGCTTTAACTAATACTTACTTGTTGGTAATAATGATTTAATAAATTGATAAGATGATGATTTGGAAAAAACAGCAAGAAGAGGCTTCTTTTAAGTCAACAACAGCTCACAGAGGCATGCCATGGAGCAAACTGAAAAACCAGTGAGTGAGAAAACAATAAACCCTTTTGGATTAATGATTGCATCATCTGATGTCACGTAAGATTATCATAATTACTTAATTGATGCTTTTACGTGACTACCAACCCAAATATGGTTAAGAATAAAAGGAGTAACAACAGTAAATCTTCTTTTATTCTAAAATAATCATTGATTTCTCAAAGTTATCAATGTTATTGCCAATTTCATCACAGGTTTTAATTACTGTGAATTTTTGAAGATTCAGTGTTTCACGTAGAATGGTCAAAAATGAACTGTAAGTAAACCTTTTAATTTTACTGATAAAACTGTAATTCTTTTTGGTTGTACCATAGGTAATACAGTTCTTCATTGGTCCTGAAAGTTTCAGAAAGATTAATTAAGAATCGTATTTTTAATGAATTTTTGAAGTTTTTTCCTCATTTCTACGTAGAATTGCAAATAGCAGTATTTTGCTGGTTGCTATGAGGTAAATCAATGAATATGAGTCCCAAAAGGGTTTTGATTACTCTTTTAAGGTCTAGTTATGGAAAGTAATCAAGAATTGACGTGGTTACACGAGTCTAAGTAGCTCATTACCTCCTTGGCACGTCAAAATAGCAGGTTATTTGCTATTTTCTTGTGATTACAGTAGGTGTAACTTGGTAACAAGGTTCTCAAAGAGTTTTAGCTTACCAATTGGGCCAAGATGAGCCATGGATCCATGCTCTGGAGCTATCCACGCCTCTGAGGCCTCAGAAGTTGGGTACCCTGGCTCTCTTTGATGTCTTTTGTCCCCCTTGCCTAATTTTTACGTCAAAATAGTAATTTAAGCTTAAAGTGAGATATCCACTATGGGTGTACCAAACGTCCATGTAAGAATACTATGATATTAAGTGCTCGAAACATGCATAACACAATTCTTAGTGTATATGTAACATGGGATTTCTCACTTTCCCATTATTTTGGCGTGAAATTAAGAAAAACAAAAATTTTCATGGATCTTTTATGTGGTATTGATGATGTGGTATTGAAGTATTTTCCATTTTACCACCTCAAATACTTAAATTGAGCTTATTCACTCTATGGGTCTACCCTAGGTGAATTTTTGTGTAGAATCCAAATCTGGTCTTAAATCCATGGATTTACTTACTCAATAAAAAGTTATTCATCTTTTCTGAAATTGAAAATGATGAATTTTGGATATATGCATGACTTATGAGTTTTGCATAATTCAAAATCTCTTTTTAAGGTAATTGTGGCCTATTTGGGTATGTAAAATATACCTCAAGGCTCACATTCCCTCCCACAAAAAAATAAAATTGTACTACAATTTTATTAGTGATAAAAGAATAAGTCCCCAAGGGGGGTTAATGTCCACTGTCCAACCTCTTCACATTACTCAGATCAAGTAATTTAAAGCACATTTATAGACATATTCAGGCTTGTGGCCTTCTTTCATGTCTAAATCTTCTTAAGAGTTTATCTGAGTCAGGTATTTCTGATTCTGCCATCCATTCATCTTCATGTACTGGATTTCTATATCTGGCAAGATATTCTCTTTGATTTTTACCCCTAAGTCTCCTTTCTTTAATGACTTTCTTTATCTTTTTGTTTTCATTCTGTTCCACAGGTGGTACAGTTAAAGGAGTTGGGTTTCTTAAAGGAAACAATTCTTTATCAGCTGGTTGATAAAGCTTTATAAATCTGACTGGAAATGTGGGGTGTTTATTTTCCAATTCACCATTTAATTCCACTTGAACTGCATTGGTTCCATGTAAAGCAATAATGACAAAAGGTCCTACATAAGAATCTTTAAGTTTCTTTGGGCCTTTGATATTATTAAAATTCAAGGTTGAAACTAGGACTAAGTCCCCTACTTTGAAGTCTGGTACTTTATGACTCTTGTCCCACTTCTGTTTTGCATAATCAAAAGCATCATTCATACTTTGTTTTGCGTGGTGTTTTACTTTATCAAGCATTATTTTGAAGCTGGAAGCTGTAGGATGAATGTCAATTAAGTCTTTCGTCAGTGTGTCTGCTGGGAGTCTTGGATTCCATCCTTTTTCTAACATAGCGGGGGTTTGTCCTGTGGAAGAATGGACTGATGTCTTGTATGCCAATTCTAGTGCAGGTATCAGAGTGCACCAGTCATGGGTAAAGCCATCTGAGTCTTTGAATTCTAATCCATTAGCACAAAATCTCCTGATCATGTCTTCTAAAGTTTGAATCATCCTCTCTGCTAGCCCATCTGTTTGAGGGTGATATGCTGTAGAGAATGATAACTTCAAACAATCTATGAAGATTGGTCCAAAGTGCAGATGTGAACTTGGGATCTCTGTCACTTATGATATTCTTAAATAATCCTGTATGAGAAATAACTCTACTCCATAAAAGAAGAGCTGTATCCATAGCAGTGTCATCTTTATGACATGGTAAGAATATGGGAGTTTTGCTATATCTGTCTACAATGACTAAAAAAGCATTATAGCTTTTGTCACCACTTGGAGGAAGTGCTGTGACCCAATCCATGTGAACAACTTCCCAAGGGGATTTTGGTTCTTGAATATGGATCATTAATCCAAACTTCTTGCCTGTGCCCCTGTTTGCTTATGGCATCTATCACAGGTATGGCAATATTCAATGGTTTCTTTCCTCCAAGATGGCCACCATGCACAGTTCTTCACTTTTTCAAGTGTTCTGTCTTCTGACAGGTGTCCAGAGTAGATACTATCATGACATTCATGAAGAATGGTATTGATAAGTAATCTACTACACAGTGTCATCACACAAGAATGTTTTGTTCTATGGTAAATAATCCCATCAAACAAGTGAAATCTTCCTTCAGAATAGGAATTTTTCAAAACTTCATCAAGTGCATTAACTAAAGATGTATCTTTGCAGTCTTTATCTAATAAAGAAGTCAAGATATGGCAATTCTTGTCTTGTTTATAAGATTCTCTGACTTCTTCAAAGAATTCAGTCCCAATATCAGTTATGTTAATTCCTTCAATTGGAATCTGTGGTTCAGCTTCCAAAGGTACATAAGCTGGGTTATCAGGAGTTTTGGCTAAAGCCCATCTACTAAGTCCATCAGCATTCTTGTGAATGTTTCCTGCTTTATGAAATATAGTCATGTTTCCTCTATATTCTTGATTGGCTATTTGCCATCTCAACATATTTCTGTTGGGAGTTTTCATGTTAAGAAGTGATTTTACGGCATTACAGTCAGTTATCACTTCAAAAACACTGCCATCAAGATAATAGTGTAGTTTCTCAAGTTCCCATACCAAACATAAGCACTCCATTTGGCTTGCACCATATCTGGCTTCTGTTGGTTTGATTTGTCTTGAGATATAACAAACTGGTCCTTCTGTAGGTTTGTCATCAATAATTTGGACTTGATGTAGGGCTGCCCCTAATCCATCTCCACATGCATCAATGTACAACTTAAAAGGAATATTCCAGTCAGGCATGAGGAGTAAAGGTGCTTCTGTAAGGGCTTTCCTTATCTTCTCATAAGCTTTAATTCTCTCTTGTGTCATCTCAAATACAGTCTGTTGATCACAGATTCTATAAAGTGACTTGGCTAGAATTGCAAAGTCTTTCAGGTGTTGCCTATAGTAACTGGCAAACCCAAGAAAAGACATCATTTCTTTTTTATTCTGGGGTATTGGTTTAAGTAACACTGCTGCTACTTTGTTTTTGTCAATACCCAAGCTTAAACCAGAAACAATATGTCCTAATGCTTTGAGTTCTTCAAAACCAAAATTGCATTTCTTAAGTGAAATATTCATGTTCACTTCTGCAACTTTATGAAGTACTCTTGCAAGTCTTTCAAGGTGCAAAGAACATGAATCAGAACATATGATAATATCATCAATATAAATGATAAGCCATCGTTCAGACAATTCTGTAGGAAAGATGGTGTTCATCATCCTTTGATAATGGGATGGAGCATTCTTAATGCCAAATGGCATTCTAAGATACTCAAAAATACCACAGTGAGTGATAATTCTAAGTAATTTCTTAGCTTTGGGTGTCAAAACATTTTGATGGAAGCCTTTCAATGCATCCATTGATGTTATATACTTTGCTTTAGACAATTGAGTCAAGGTTTCTTGAATTCTAGGTATTGGATACCTATCTGGAACTGTGTAGGTATTCAATGCTCTGAAGTCTCCAACCATTCTTGACTTATCATTATGCCATGCAATAATAACAGGTGTTGTCACTTCAACTTCCTCATTATGGCCTACTTTCCTTAGCACACCAAGTTGGATCAACTCTTGGATATGTTTTTCCAAGGCTTCTCTAGCTCTGGGACTGGCTGGATAAGCTGGTCTTCTAAGTACTGGAGGATATGGTCTGTCAATATTAAGAGTAATATCAACTTCATGTCCTCTTATAGCGCCTAATGTTTTATTATCAGAGGCAAATGCATTTTTATATGTGTATAACACATTAATAAGCTCATTCCTCATCTTTGGTGACAATGATTGATTAATTTGTGCTTCAACAAGCTGATTAGACACAAGTTCATCTTTGTAAGTATCCTTGACAGAAGATATTACAGATATCTGTTTTGGCATATTGGAGAAAGCAAATTTTTGTCTCTTGTTATCTCCAATTGTGAAATATCTGTCCTTATGGTTATTTATATCAATACCATAAATATTTAAGTAATCATTTCCAAGATGGATGTGCTGCGATGTGCAATTATCCATTACTACAATCTCAGTTTTCATTCTTACACTTCCTGCTGGATGTGGGAATATAATATTAGTGTCCAATATGCCCAGGGGGTACATATTGTTACTGGCACTACTGAATTGTACACCTTTTATTGGTAATAGATGGTTTTTCCATTCAGGAAGTATAATTTGGAGATAATCTTTGCCCACACAAGTGCAAAATGCCCCTGTATCCAAATTTACTTTGGCTTCAATATCACTCATCAGAACTGATGTGATACAGGATGCCCCAGCAGTATAACCCTTTCCTCTAGCAGGTTTTGTTTTACACATTTTGCCATCTTGGATATTGGTCAGGTTGCAGCAATCTTCACTGTACTGTGGCAAGTGGGTATGGACGTCTGTGACCTCAAAGAAAGCTGAAATGTTTTCAATGGGATAGTCCTCCACTGGTGTATCTTCAGAGACTGCAGAATCTTGATCGGACTCCTCTTTTCTTCAGTACACTGAATTTATTCAATAACTTGAGCTTCATTGATTTTTGTCTTCTTAGGACAAGTGTTGGCTAAATGTGAAGTACTTCCACATTTATGACACTTCAAGACAGGTCTTTCTGGTCTTCTTTCCTCTCTAGGAATCTTTGAGACTATTTTTGACTCTATTGGGTTTTTAATCCAAGTCTTACCAATTCTTGTTCTGGTAATGATGTCTTCCATAGAATTAATGTAGTCCTCTGTTGAACCAGGTTCCACACATCTGCTTTTGATAGCATTTTCCAGTTCTCCTCCACACTTTCTTAATATTTTCATATTAATCATAGTTTCAGACATATCTGGGTGTAAAGCAGATAGTCTGTCTTCTTGTTTGAAGAACCAAGTAAGTGGTTTGTCTTTTTCTGAGTTAAAAATGGCACTTTCAAAAGCATTTTCCATTTTAAACCTCCAAGAATTATTAGCCCATTTGGTAATCACTTCAGATTTCCACCAAGACCAGTCATGTTTACCATGATCAATCCTCACTTTGTAATACCATTTCTTTGCAGTTTTGGTAAACAAACAGTGTAATTTTCCCACTATGATTTCATCAGGTATATTAAAGTCTTCTTGCAACATATCAATAGTCCTGATGAATTCAATATGGTTGTATTCTCCTTCACCAGAGAATGTTGGCCATTCTTCTATTTTGGGAATATCTCTTGCAGAGTAGGCATTTTCTCCTAAGAATGGTGTAAGACTTTCTTTAACAGAGAGTTTTTCTTCAGTTAAAGGTGTAGAATGTCTTGACATATGTGGTTCATGATTCTTATGAATTTCTTCCACACTTGCAATTATCTCATTCTTCAACTTTTGAGTTTCACTGTCACTTTTTGCTAAATGTATAGCAAATTGATTGGTGTTCTTAACTATTTGTAAGACATGGTCTTCAAGAGTTTTAAGTCTATCATTTACTTTAAGAATGGAAAGATCTCCAGTGTCATTATTATGAGTTTGACATTGGTTCTCAATTCTTTCACAAGCATTGCCAATTGACTCAAGGGTGACAGTTGTCAATTGATGCCATTCAAAATGTTTCTTCTCATTTGTCTTTAAACTATTTATGTCTAATGTAATTTGCTTTAACTTTGACTCAAGTTTGCCAATTTCTACATTAATACTTCTATGTACATCAGTTATTTGCATGGAAAAGTCCTGTTCATCCTTCGCTGCTCCTTGGCTGTCAATTCCATAAGAGTTCTGGCCATATTGAAGACACTGTCCACGGCTGAAGGCTCCAATTTGGGGATCCTGTACCCTTGTGGGTAAGGTCTGTGCCAATTGGCTTTGCCTTTGCCCTTGCCTTGATGGTTCTTGGGACCTCTCTGTTTCTTTTGAGGTCCTTTGGGCTTGTCCTTGGATGCTTCTGGAGCTGGTTTGGAGCTGGTAGATGCCACTGCTGCCTCTGTCTCCAAAGTTGGAGTCATTTCCAACTCTTTCTTCTGGTCTATGGATAAAAGAATCTGGTTCTTCAACCAATTATTTATCTTTTTGACCTTGTCTTTGCAAGACAGGGGGCTCCATCCTCCTAAGAGTTCTATGGTCTTCTCCTGACCCAGAAAGCTCTTGATGTGTAAGTAGGAGTTCATGGCCCCCTGCCAAAGGCTTGGGCAGATTTCCCACTCCTCTTCTTTGGCTGCTCTGAACCAATTTTTGTACTGGCTCTGATATATTTCTATTGCTGCCACTTGAAAGTCGTTCAGCCCTGGAAATATTACCATAAATCAGTTCAGGCTCTGAATTCACGTCAAAATCTGTTGGTACAGACCTTGGGGAATGGGGGGCAACTCTGGAATCCTCCAAATGTGTCTTTCTTGTGGAAGACTTGGCACTTCTGGATTTGGTCTTGCCTCTTCCTTGTCCACATCCATCTGGTTGGACTGAATAGTTGCTTGCATTTCTGGTATGCACCATTTTTATGTCAATTTAAGGATAAAGAGTAAGAATAAAGATAAAAACACACCTTTTGGTGGTATTTTATTCTTTTCAGAATTAAATAAAGTGCCTCTTTTAGCAATTTGCACCTCAATACTTTCTTCAGATTCTGCTTCTAAAGATTCTGGACTTGTAAGGTGTGGATATGAAACTTTGATTAAAAATCAAGTACTTTTCCTGTCCTCAAAATTTGTATAAGGTAAAATTCAGTTAAAAATAGTAAGAAATATTATTTTTAAGAGAAAACACGCCAATTTTATTTTTTATAACTTTATTAGTATAAAACAATAATATTATAAAAATTTATTGTTTTACCAACAATAAAAATTTATCCAAAAAATACTCTACAAGAGATATTTTAAGGCTACAAAAGAAATTTCTTCAAGAGCAATTTCAATTGGAATTAATTGAGCAAAGAACTGCAAGCAATTAATTAAAGAACAAAGTCTTTAAAAAGAATATTAAAGAGAAAACACGCCCAAAAGTGACCAGAGTGAATTTGGAAACAAAGTGACAAAGTTAACAGTGATGAAAGATGCTTTAATTCACTTATGGGGTGGTTCAGGGGTAAAAATGATTATAAGAGTTACAAACAATGATTATAATGATTTTTTCACGTGGTTAAAAGGTTCAAAATGATTTAAAAAGGGTGGTTGGAATCCTTTATTGATTGGTTTAACAGTTTTAAACTAATTAATAAAAGGAAAAGATTCTAACATGAAGAGAAAAGTGGGGCAAAGAAGACATTCTGTTATAGCCATCAATTCTCTTACTCCAAAAGTAAAATTTACTCTTGTCAGTCGTAAAAAACAGTCTGACAACAGAAAAGCCAATTATGGCATCATTGAACCCTGGTTTAGACCAAAAAGGGCTGGTTTAAGCCATTTTTAGCCATTTTTAGCCATTTTAGACCCTTAAATCAGCCATTACTATAGCAATACCAGGCCTAGAGCCTTCAAAACACGTCAGAATGTGTGTCAGAGGCGTAGAAACCAGTTAAAACTGTTTTTACTATGATTGTTTTATCTTAAGGGTAGTTTTACCCTCTTGGCAACAGCTAAAACTACCCCAGTTGGTATCAAAACCTCATCATCAATTGAGTTCACAGACCCTGTAACTCAATTCCAGGCCAAAAGTGATGAACTTTTGCGTGAATTTTGACATCCCACGCCTGTCAGCAAGGATTTTGGGGGTCTAGCTCCCCCTTAGAGCTGGAGTTCCTTTTCCCCCCCAAATTTAATCTTTCCAATTTATTTTTCCTTTAATTCCTCATCATGTATTATACTTATAATTTACATATGTAATTCAATTCAATTGTACAGTACAATACAGTAATAATTGATACCTCATATGTAAATCAAAGTTCACTTATGTAATACACGCGCACATTTTGACATTTCAATTGAATTCAATTGAAAATACTTCAATTCCTCATAACTTCTAAAATAAACACAACACCTCAATTTTAACACAAAAATTGATGGTTAACACCACATGTGGTGTGAATTAAATTAAGGTTTTGAGGATTTTCAACTTTTGTATTGAAAATACTAAAAACTTAATTTAAGCTTATTTAGAGTTGAGTTACAAAAATTTCACTCAGAGGTGACCCCACCTGATTTTTTATGAGGAATCCAATGGTGAAATAAAATTTATATGTTTATTTATTGGATAAAAAGTTATAATAAATTTTATTTAACTTTTTTCCAAATTTATTTATTTTTTCACAATTTTGTTAAAATTTCATTTTTACTTAAATTTTTCAAGTATAAATGTAATTTTATATTTACAAAATTTAAAGTAATTTTATTTTTAAATTATAATTAATTTTTTATTTTTAATATAATTTTATATTTATATTTTTTATTTTTATTTTAATAATATAAATAAATTTATTTTATTTATATTAATATGTTATTTTTTATATTTGTGGTCTTTTGGGTATATGAAATTACCTCTAAGGCTCACATTCCCTCCCCCTAAAAAAGAATATTACTTTGTAATATTGGTGTTTCTAGTGTGTCTGAATCTCCTCAGGAGTTTGGTGGCTTCTGGTATATCTTTCTCTTCTAACCATTCATCTTCACAAGTTGGGTCACTGTACCTAACAAGGTATTCCCTTACTTTCTTGGTTCTTAATTTCCTTTCTTTAAGAACTTTGGTTATTTTCTTAGTACCAGATGTCTCAATAGGAGGTATAACTTGGGGAATCTTGTTCCTCAAGGGAAATTTCTCAGCATCACTAGATTTTTATGGCTTTATCAAGCTTACTGGAAATGTAGGGTGCTTATTGCTAAGTTCTTCAGATAACTCTACTTCAACAGCATTTTCTCCATGGAGGGCCTTAATCACAAAAGGTCCTGCAAAGGAGTCTTTTAACTTTTTACATCCTTTGATGTTATTGAAGTTAGTGGTGGATACAAGAACTAGGTCCCCCACTTTGAAATCTGGAGTTGCATGAGATTTATCCCATTTGTCTTTAGCATATGCAAAAGAGTCCTCCATGCATCTCACTGCATGCTTTCTAGCTTTGTCTAGCATTACTTTGAAGCTAGCAGCTGTGGGATGTATTTCAATTAAGTCTTTTCTCAAGGAATCTTGGGGTAACTTGGGGTTCCATCCTTTTTCTAGAATAGCAGGAGTCTGATTGGTACTGGAATGGATTGATGTTTTATATGCTAATTCCAGTGCTGGTAACAGAGTACACCAATCATGGGTAAATCCATCACAATCTTTGAATTCAAGGCCATATGCACAAAATCTTCTCACCATGTCCTCTAAGGTTTGGATCATTCTTTCAGCCAGACCATCAGTTTGTGGGTGGTAGGCTGTAGAGAAAGACAGTTTTGTGCCAAATAATTGGTGAAGATTTGTCCATAGAGCTGAAGTGAATTTGGGATCTCTATCACTGATGATATTTGTAAATATCCCAGTCCATGACACTACTCTATTCCATATCAGAAGAGCTGTATCCATGGCTGTATCATCTTTGTGACATGGTAAAAAGATTGGAGTTTTACTGAATCTGTCCACAATTACTAGGCAAGCATTATAGCTCCTGTCACCTCCTGGTGGTAGGCCAGTTACCCAATCCATATGGACAATTTCCCAAGGTCTGTTTGGTTCTTGGATTTTCATCATATTTCCAAGTCTTTTGCCAGTGGATTTATTTGCCTTTTGGCATCTGTCGCAGGTTTTGCAATATTCTGCAACATCTTTTTGCCACATTGGCCACCATATGCAGGTCTTTACTTTCTCTCTTGTTCTGTCCTCAGAAAGATGTCCTGAAAAGGGACTATCATGGCATTCTTTCATTACAAGATTGATTAATGACCTGTCTACAACTGTCATGACACATGTGTGCTTGGTTCTGTGGTAAATTATACCATCCAGTAGGTGAAATCTCCCTTCATTATAAGATTTTCTCCATACTTCATCCAAGGCATGTATCAGAGAGTTGTCTTTACAGTCTTTGTTAAGTAATTGGCATAAGATGCTACAATTCTTATCTTGAGTGTAACTATTGCTGACTTCTTCAAAGAAGGTGGTGTTCAAGTCTGTAACACTTATTCCTTCTATTGGAATTTGTGGTGAAGCTTCTTCTGGAACATAAGCAGGATTATCAATGCTATTTGGTAATGGCCATCTGCTTAGTCCATCTGCATTCTTATGAATATTCCCATCCTTATGAACAATAGTCATATTGCCTCTGTATTCTTGTATGGCTATTTGCCATCTGAGCATGTGTCTGTTAGGTGTTTTCATGTTCAAAAGTGATTTCACAGCTGTACAATCTGTTATTACTTCAAAAACACATCCCTCTAAGAAATAGTTCAATTTCTCTAAGGCCCAGACAAGGCATAGACATTCCATTTGACTTGCTCCATATCTGGCTTCAGTTGGTTTGATTTGCCTGGATATGAAACATATTGGTCCTTCTACAGGTTTGTCATTTATGATCTGAACTTGGTGAAGTGCAGCACCTAGTCCATCCCCTGATGCATCAATATACAGTTTGAAAGGCAATTTAAAGTCTGGCATCAGTAAGAGTGGAGCAGTGGTCAATGCTTCTCTTAGAGACTCAAAAGCTTTGACTCTGTCAACAGTCATCTCAAATACTGTGTCTTTGTCACACAACTTATAAAGTGGTCTTGCTATGGATGCAAAGTCTTTAATGTGTTGCCTGTAATATCCTGCAAAACCTAAGAATGACTGAATTTCCTTCTTATTCTGAGGCATGGGTTTTAACAATACTGCTGCAACTTTGTTTTTATCAATTCCAAGGGACAAACCAGATACAACATGTCCTAGTGCCTTAAGTTCTTTAAATCCAAAATGACATTTCTTCAAGGAGATTTTCATGTTTACTGATTGGATTTTTGTCAAAACTCTTGATAATCTGTACATGTGCTCCTCCCAAGTCTTTGAACAGATAATAATGTCATCAATGTAAATGATTAACCATCCTTCTGAGAGTTCTTCAGGGAAGATTTCATTCATCATTCTTTGGAAGTGTGAAGGTGCATTTTTGATACCAAAGGGCATCCTTAAGTATTCATACACTCCACAATGAACAATAATTCTCAAGTATTTTATTGCTCTTGGTGTTACTACATTTTGATGGAATCCTTTAAGGGCATCCATAGTGGTTATATACACTGCTTGAGATATTTGAGTAAGGGCAATTTGGATTTTTGGTATTGGGTATCTGTCTGGAACAGTGTAAGTGTTCAGAGCTCTAAAGTCCCCAACCATTCTGGATTTTCCATTATGCCACGCCACTATGACTGGTGTAGTTATTTCTACTTCCTCATTGTGGCCTACTTTTCTTATTACACCAAGGTCTAGAAGTTCTTTGATATGAATTTCTAGAGCTTCTCTTGATTTTGGACTTGCTGGATAAGCAGGTCTTCTTAAGAGTGGTGGATAAGGTCTCTCAATGTTAAGAATGATGTCAACTTCATGACCAATAATTGCTCCCAGGGGTTCTTTGTCTGTAGCAAATGCTCCTCTGTGGTCATACAAAAGGGAAGAAAGTTCATTTTCTTGCTTATCAGTAAGATGAAGGCTTATTTCAGCCTCACTTAACTGTTCAGACTTGAATTTCTCTAACTCTAAGTTGACTGGTGATACTTTGTTTACTGTAATTTGTCTTTTAAAGGGTAAAAAGGCAAATTTCTGGCGCTTATTGTCTCCAATTGTAAAGTATCTGTCTTTGTTATTATGTAAATCTATTCCATACATGATTAAATAGTCATTTCCCAATATAAAATGGGTACTAGAGCAATTTTCCATAACAACAAATTCAACTGTGATCCTTAAATTCCCATTTATGTGTGGGAATATGACATTGGTCTCAAAGATTCCTAATGCTTTCATTGGGTTACTTGCACTGTTGAATTTTATACCATCAATTGGTAACAATTGGTCTTCAAAATTTGGTACACAAGTCTTAAGAAAAGATTTTCCAACACAAGAGCAGAAGGCTCCTGGGTCAAGCAAAAGTTTGGTGGGTTTGTTATCAATCACCACTTCTGTTATACAGGAGTTACCAGCTGTATAACCTTTTCCTCTGTTTGGTTTTGTCTTCATAAGTTGTGCATCTTGAACTTTTGATAAATCAACTTGACCATTGCTCAATTGTGGTAAGTGGGAATAAGATTCCATGATGTCAAAAGTGGCATTGATATTTTCTATATCTTTTGAAGATTCAGAGAATATGGATGACTTATCATCTGAATTGTCTTCAATTATGTCTTCTTTTTCAACATCTGGTTCTTTTTCAATGTCAATTTCATTGATTTTCCCCCTTTTTGGACATGTATTGGCTAAATGGGTGGTGCTTTGGCAAATATGGCATTTTCTGACTGTATCTGCAGATTTATATTTAATATTACTAGAATTTTCTTTGGGGTTTTTGTCCACAGAATCTTTCCAAGGTGTATTAAACCTTGTTTTAAGATTCACCCTACTAGAACCAATTTTGGTTCTGGTGGTTACTTCTTCTAGTATATTGATAATATCCTCTGCTGAAGATTGTTCAGTAGTCCTGCTTTTGACAGCATGCTCTAAGTCACCTCCACATTGTCTCAGAATTTTTCTATGGATCATAAATTCTGACATGTCAGGATATAATGCTGTTAATCTGTCCTTTTGTTGGCAAAACCATGGTAAAGCTTTGTCTTTATCAGCATTAAATTTGGCAGATTCAAAGGCTGTTTCAACTTTAAACCTCCAAGCATCATTTGCCCATTTGTTGATGATTTGGGTTTTCCACCAAGTCCAACTCTGGTGTCCATGTGCTTGTCTTATTTTGATGTACCATCTGTGAGCTGATCTGGTAAACAAGGTGTTAAACCTGGCTGTTACCAATCTGTCTGGTAATTCAAAATCCTCTTTGATCATGTCAATACCTCTAATGAACTCCATATGGTCATACTCTCCTTCACCACTGAAGTGAGGCCATTCTTTAAGTTTTGGAACTTCTTTCAAGAGTGCTTGGCCCATTGATGGTTCCAAGTTATGAAAAGAAGTGGATAATTCATTTTTTAATTGTGAATTATCAGGATCCAATACTTGTGGATTTGAAATTCTTGTGCCCTCATTTTGATTTAGAGGTGTAGACATTCTTGGTAAGGTGTTCAGTAATTGTTCAATGTCATTCATTTTACTGTTGCTACACCTTTGGGAATTTCTGTATTCATGTTGGAAGCTTTGTATTAAATTTATTACTTCAATTTTATACATGTCTTCTTTATGTGTAAGTTCTTGCCATAACTCTGTCTGTCTTGTATTATCAGCAGTGACTTGATTCAATTTCATTGATAATTTTGATACTTCTTCTTGTGAAGCATCAAAACACTTTTTCAAGGCAATGGTATATGTCTTTACTTCAGTAAATGAATTTGAAATGTCATCAAGGACTTTCTTGTTATCTGTCTTGATAATATTTATGGCTTGTTTAATTCTTGTTTCAATTATGTCATCAATATTGAATTTAGAATATTTATCTGTTAATTCTTTAATAATGGCAGATTGTTCATTTATTTTATTGTTAGAAGAATTATCATTATTGGAATTATTAATTGTTCTCAAAACTTTTTCAAAACACATAAGTGTTTCATTAATTTGGCACAGACTCAGGTTGTTTGTTTTAATGTTGTTACAAATGGTGTCATTTTTATCAGAAAGATGTTTTTTCACGTCATTTATAGCATTATACAACTCTGGGATGGAATCAAATATGTCAGAAATCATTTCTGGAACCTTAATCTGGCTTCCTCCTTCTTCTGTAATTCCATCATGGTTCTGGCCATCTGAAATACATTTTCCATGGCATCCTGCTGAATCTTTGGGATTCTGTAGCCCTGGCTGTAAGGTTTTGGGGCTGGTGCCTTCCCTTTGCCCTTGTTTGGAGTTTGTGGCTGCTTTTTCACGTTGGAATTGCTGCTGCTGGCCACTGGGGCTGTTTTTGGCACTGGTTTGGCTGGTGGAGGGTTGTTTTTCCTCCATTCTAGTGTCAAAAGCATCATGTTTTTCTTCTCCATCAATGGATGCCATCCATTGAGCAATTTGCAAGTGTTGGGATGGCCCAAGAATTTTCTTACTGTCAGGTAAGAATTCATGCAATTCTTCCACAGGTCTGCAAGGATCTGGTACTCCTTGAATTGGAGTGCATTGTTGTATGCACTGTGGCTGGCTTTGTATATGTCCACAGAGGCTTGTTGTGGCGGTGTCAGCTCTTTTTGAAGGTAAAATGGTATTATCAGCTTCAGAATGACCCATTTTAGTTGTTTGGAAGTCATCAACTGACCCTTTTCCTTCTGTACCTGGTTGGCCTCTGCCATAATCACGTCTATTACCTTTTTGGGAGCTGCTTGAGGGGTTGTAGCTGGCTCCTGACCTGGTTGAAGGCATAATTATGGTTAAAAAAGGCTTAAAATAGTATTTTTACGTCAAAAACTTACTATTGGCCAAATTTTTGGCTTTCTGAAGTGTATTACTTATATCCAAGTTAATTAATTCAGAAGATATTGGTTCAGGTTGATTATTTTGAGTCACAATAACAGTACTATTATGATCAGAATTAACAGTACTGGCAGGGATAATGCTGGTTACTGTTGAGGCTGTTTCAATGTTTTCTTGTCTTACCACGTTGTCAGACACTAAAATTAATGAAAAAGCCAATTAATTAAGTAAAAAAAGGTTATTTCAAAAAAGAAATAAAAATATAAGCCTCACTTATAATATGAAAAAAATTATTTTTTAAGGATTTTTTTGGATTATAAGTATTTTTTATATGTTTTTAAATTTTTCAATATAAGAAAAAAGATTTAAAAAGAGTAAAAAAATATGTCACAGGTAAAATATCATGGCTGGGCCCCCAAATGTAAGGTGTGGATATGAAACTTTGATTAAAAATCAAGTACTTTTCCTGTCCTCAAAATTTGTATAAGGTAAAAATCAATTAAAAATAGTATGAAATATTATTTTTAAGAGAAAACACGCCAATTTTATTGTTTATAACTTTATTAGTATAAAACAATAATATAAAAATTTATTGTTTTACCAACAATAAAGATTTATCCAAAAAATACTCTACAAGAGATATTTTAAGGCTACAAAAGAAATTTCTTCAAGAGCAATTTCAATTGGAATTAATGGAGCAAAGAACTGCAAGCAATTAATTAAAGAACAAAGTCTTTAAAAAGAATATTAAAGAGAAAACACGCCCAAAAGTGACCAGAGTGAATTTGGAAACAAAGTGACAAAGTTTACAGTGATGAAAGATGCTTTAATTCACTTTTGGGGTGGTTCAGGGGTAAAAATGATTATAAGAGTTACAAACAATGATTATAATGATTTTTTCACGTGGTTAAAAGGTTCAAAATGATTTAAAAAAGGTGGTTGGAATCTTTTATTGATTGGTTTAACAGTTTTAAACTAATTAATAAAAGGAAAAGATTCTAACATGAAGAGAAAAGTGGGGCAAAGAAGACATTCTTTTATAGCCATCAATTCTCTTACTCCAAAAGTAAAATTTACTCTTGTCAGTCGTGAAAAACAGTCTGACAACAGAAAAGCCAATTATGGCATCATTGAACCCTGGTTTAGACCAAAAAGGGCTGGTTTAAGCCATTTTTAGCCATTTTTAGCCATTTTAGACCCTTAAATCAGCCATTACTATAGCAATACCAGGTCTAGAGCCTTCAAAACACGTCAGAATGTGTGTCAGAGGCGTAGAAACCAGTTAAAACTGTTTTTATTATGATTGTTTTATCTTAAGGGTAGTTTTACCTTCTTGGCAACAGCTAAAACTACCCCAGTTGGTATCAAAACCTCATCATCAATTGAGTCCACAGACCCTGTAACTCAATTCCAGGCCAAAAGTGATGAACTTTTGCGTGAATTTTGACATCCCACGCCTGTCAGCAAGGATTTTGGGGGTCTAGCTCCCCCTTAGAGCTGGAGTTCCTTTTCCCCCCCAAATTTAATCTTTCCAATTTATTTTTCCTTTAATTCCTCATCATGTATTATACTTATAATTTACATATGTAATTCAATTCAATTGTACAGTACAATACAGTAATAATTGACACCTCATATGTAAATCAAAGTTCACTTATGTAATACACGCGCACATTTTGACATTTCAATTGAATTCAATTGAAAATACTTTAATTCCTCATAACTTCTAAACTAAACACAACACCTCAATTTTAACACAAAAATTGATGGTTAACACCACATGTGGTGTGAATTAAATTAAGGTTTTGAGGATTTTCAACTTTTGTATTGAAAATACTAAAAACTTAATTTAAGCTTATTTAGAGTTGAGTTACAAAAATTTCACCCAGAGGTGACCCCACCTGATTTTCTATGAGGAATCCAATGGTGAAATAAAATTTATATGTTTATTTATTGGATAAAAAGTTATAATAAATTTTTATTTAACTTTTTTCCAAATTTATTTATTTTTTCACAATTTTGTTAAAATTTCATTTTTACTTAAATTTTTCAAGTATAAATGTAATTTTATATTTACGAAATTTAAAGTAATTTTATTTTTAAATTATAATTAATTTTTTTATTTTTAATATAATTTTATATTTATATTTTTTATTTTTATTTTAATAATATAAATAAATTTATTTTATTTATATTAATATGTTATTTTTTATATTTGTGGTCTTTTGGGTATATGAAATTACCTCTAAGGCTCACACTTTCCTTCTTGGTTATCAACCATAACAATACTAATACTTGATTTTCCAGCTGTATATCCCATTCCTCTTGCAGGTTTGGTTCTATACATTTTGGCATCTTGTATGTTTGTCAGATTTGTGTCAGATGTTCCAACTTGTGGCAAGTTTGAATTAACATCCAGTACTTCATAAATTATATCAATATTATTAATTTGTGCATTAATTATATTGATTTTATCACTTTCAGAGCTTTCTGACTCTTCTGTCTCTTTTTCAGAGTCAGATTCCTCTTCTTTGTCATTGTGGTTTTCTGTTTCCACAATTTCATTAATCTTTGATTTTTTAAGGCAATTATTGGCTAAGTGTCGAATACCTCCACATTTATGGCATTTTGTTTGCTCATTGTTGTTGGATGTATTGGGCTTAAAGGATTCTTTTGACTTATCTTTTTTGATAAATGGTTTATTTGGGCTTTTAATGTCCAATTTTTGTTCTTGTCACTATATCTTCTAGTGCATTTATATACTCTTCTGTGGAGCATGCTTCTATACACCTGCTTCTTAGGGCATGTTCTAGTTCCCCTCCACATTTTTTAAGTATTTTCATATGCACCATCTTCTGTGACATTTCTGGGTACAGTGCATTAAGCCTTTCAACTTGTTTTAAGAACCAAGTTAAAGGTTTATCTTTCTCTGGGTCAAAGAAAGAGTTTTCAAATGCATTTTCTATCTTATACCTCCAGGCATCATTTGCCCACTTGGTGATTATTTCTTGTTTCCACCAAGACCAGGTATTTTTACCATTTGTTTGTCTTATGCCATAATACCATCTTTTTGCAGATTTCTCAAATAATGAATGTAATCTTGCAGTGATTAATTCATTTGGTATGGCATAGTCTTCTTGTAGCATGTCAATTGTGTTAATAAATGACATGTGGTCATATTCACCTTCTCCTGTGAATGTTGGCCATTCTTTTGATTGAGGTGCTTCCTTCATTAAGACTTGGTTATTATCTTGGTGACTCAAGTCTGTTATAAAAGGATTCTTCAATTCCTCTTTTGTTTTAACAGGGCTTCTTATATGAGAAAATGGAGTTGATAACTTTGGCATATTCAAATTGGCCTCATTTATTTTATCTATTTTTTCAGTAATAAGCCTTATTTCACTTTGAAAATCAACTTTTAGATGCATTCTTTCTTCATCACTTTTTTCCACATGGTCCAAAAGTAATTTTTGGTGTGATGAAGTCTTTTCTTCAAATTTTTCTACAGAAATACTTAATTTATTCAATTTTTCTGTAAGATTGTCAATACTCACATCATAATTGATTGTCAAAGTTTTCCGTTTGATATCACTTATGTATTTGTACAATTCTTGTTCTCCTTGTATTAATTTCTGAGTATTGTCAATTAATACTTTTGGTTTATTATTTTCAATCATAAATTTTATGTTATCAATTTCTTTCTTATTTTGTACAAAAATCTTGGTTAAAGATGATAAGCTATTATTTATTTCTTGGAAAGATAATAAACTATTTTTAATGTCTTTAAGAGGTAAAATACTATTTTTAAGCTCTGTTAAAGTATCTACAACATCAGGAGACAAGGTTATTTCTTTGGGAAATGGGGTTGTCTCATTCTTTGTTCCTCTTTGTCTTTGAATTCCATCAAAGTTCTGGCCATGTTGAAAACATTGTCCATGGCATCCTTTTGGATTCTTGGGATTCTGTAGCTTGGGGAATATGGTTTCCTCCAATGCTTTTTCTTGTTCTTCTTCCCTTCTTGGGGAAGTGGGTTGGCTTGAGGCTTGCTGGTAGAGGCTACTGGGGCTTCTTCCTTGGTTGCCTCCCTCTTTTTGGCATGATAATCCTTGATTTTTTTGATTTGAGGTTTGGATGACAGTGGATTCCATCCATTGGAGTATTTCACTATCTCCTCCTCTTTGAGGAACTTTTTCAGGATGTGCCAGGAGTTCATCACTCCTTGGTGTATTTGAGGCAACATTTCCCAATCTTTGTCCTTGTACACTGTGCAATACTGCTTGTACTGGCTCATTTAGATGTCTATTTGAGCCCTCTGAATGTGATTTGTACCTGTTTGAGTTACTCATACTTAGTTCTAATTCAGGCTAAGATATCATGGGCATTTCTGGGACTTGCCTTTGGGATAAGGCACTTCCTTGTGTGGATTCTGTTCCACTGGGGATATTGCCCTTTCTTTTCCCTTTTGAGGGATCAGTTCTACCTCTGAGTCCAGCTCCATCTGATTGGATGGAGTATTGGGAACCTCTGCTGGTAGTAATAATTTAAAGAATAAGAAAAAATAAAAGTATTTTAGAATAAAATTCTTTTATGGCAATTTAAAAAGAGGTGCTCACCTTCAGAGTCTTGAATGGTGGGCCCTGGAAAGTCTAATTTCTTAGCTTTCTTTCTTTTGGTGATAACTGGTGTTGGGGAACTTTGACAAGTTTCTTCCACCAACCTCTCAACAGTAGCTTGGTTGTCTTCTGTTGGGTTATCTTCAAACACTAAAAAAGACAAATAAATATAAGTCTTTTTATAAGAAGTGTTATTTTTGGCAAGATATGGCAATTTTCCACGTAGAAATTGCTTTTATATCTTTAAAAACTTGAAATGAATAAAGAAATGAATAAAAATGAATAAAAATGACTTTTTTATTGGTTTTTAATATTTTTTAATATTTTTTATTTTTTTTTCATTTTTAAGGAATAAAATAAAATTAATATGATTCTTTATAAAATTAAATTATAATAAAAATTATTTTTAATTTATAAATTATCTTTTTTAATCAATAGAGTCACTTGAAGAAAGTTCTTGCAAGTCTAAGGATGTGAAAAACCACGTGTAAGACAGTACAATTGCTTTCCAAATGCCTCAATAGCTTTTAAAATCAATAAAATATAAAATTATTATATAATTTTATGATTATAAATATAATTTATTATTGGATAAACCCAAATAGAATCTTTTCAAAGGTCTTTTAAGTAAATATCACGGCCAGGCCCCCAAATGTAAGGTTTGACTATGAAACAATAAGTAAAAATTACTAATTTATTACTTATTCTACTCTGAATGTCCTTATAATTGAAATAAATAAGATTGAAATAATAATAATAATAAAGAAATATTATTATTATGGCGTAAAAATATTATATTATTAAATAAATATAATAATATAATTAATATTATATGAAATTATAATATTATAAATAATATATTAATATAAAATAATTAATATATTATAAAGCTCTTTATTATTGTTACCAACAAATAATAAAGGCGTAAAAAACTGTTTTTTATAAATAAAAAACAATTAATAACAATAATATTACTAATATTAAAGTTATATATTAATATAAATACTATTTATATTAATTAAGAATTATTAAGAGTAATAATAAGATGAAATAACCTACTTTTAACACTTAAAATAATAATTTTGAGATATTTTACGCCAAAAGAATATAATACAACTTTTTCAAATTGTATTTACAATAAAAAATAAAGAAAATTACTAAATTTCTTGATTTTACGTGGAAATGAGTTTATAGAGAGATTTATAACAAAAACAATTAAAGAATTGATTTAATCACGTAAAAATAGTGATTAATATTAAGATGGTCTTTGGTCTTTAATAATATAAGAGTTTTATATATAAAGAATAAATAAATTACCTTTTTATTTAATTGATTTAATGTTTTTGATGCATCTGAGGGGTAAATAGAGTAAAAAGAGCTCTATTGATAGTAAATACCTCCCTCCTAGAGTCCAACAGGCTTCTAGTAGACGTGTACTGATCATATCCACTGGAATTGATCAATATTTTAAGGTTTGAGGGTGATTACATCATGATCAAACCATATTACATCATTATTACACCATTATTTAGAGTTATCACTATAACTCTAAGTTTGATGACATCAGAGGCTTGGAAGAACCCCAAATTTCGTGGATTTTATTAGTTTTAATCATAAAATAATAGTATTCACCAATTTAATCACTCTTAAGACTGTTAAACTTAAATTAAGGTTACAGTATGTGATCATAACTGCTCAAATTAAGCTCAAACTTTGATCCTCAATAACTTTTAAGATTTACACGCTAAAGCAATTCAGAGAGTGAATTCTGATAGCCTGGCATAACCTTATTATGCTGCCAAGAGATTTTCATTACATCATCAAAACTCTAATTTTGATGATTTTTCTTGTAACTCATCTTTTCTGTCGAAATTCAATATTTTAAACTTCAAACCTTGATTTCAGGGGGTTATACCCTGAATTTAATAATAAAAATTACATCATTCTTCACGAATGAACTAGGAGAATCCAACTTTATACTTTTTTTTAAGTTTGGAACACTTTTAAGTTTGGAACACTTTCACAACAAAGCGGTCAACACCTCTGTTGATTTTTATCAATAATTCATCATAGGTTTTAACCTTGTTTATAATTTGTAAAATAAAGTTCATATCTGTGTTCTTACAGTAATTACGTGGTAACTTTATTTTCGGTTCATCATTCTATCATGTATAGTTTAGAAGATATTAGCTATGATCCTTGAATATATGCGTTGACCAAAAAAGTGCATATTTTCAGGATAATTCCATAAGTATTAACATTGGAAATTAGCTTATTAATTGTTTTATGTGTGGATTTTCATGGGGAATCCACTGGTACAATTTATTTCACATGCTGTTTCATTAGTTCTTGAGATAAATAAGGTTTTATGATTTTTATAAGGTATTATACCTTATAATTCCTTAAATATTGACTTTACAGATATGCCACAAAAATGGTATATGTGTATTTTTCCAAGGGGAATCCAATGGTATAATTTATTTTACATGTTGATTCATTGGTTTTTAAGTTAAACCAATTTTTGTACCAATTTATGGTATTTTTTGTATATTTAAGTAATTATTCTTAATGTATAATTATTCTAAGTAATTTTAATATAATTATATTAAAGGTATAATTGTTCTGAGTCATTTTGTGACCTTATTGGGTATGTGGTCATATCTCAAAGGATCACACAGACACTCCCTGTCCCTTGTGCTGTGGTGTTGTTCTTCAAAGACTATATTCAGTCTTTTGTTGGTTTCTTCAGAGGCTTTGCTCAGTTGAGCATATCCTTCTTGAAGATTCTTAACTATTTGTTCCAAGGAGGCTTGGGTTTTTCTCATCCTCTCTTGACTAGCTTTAATTTCTACAAACTGCTTTGCAGATTGTTCAGCATATTGGGACATTTGTAACCACAGTGTATTACTGTTGATGTTACTCTCAGATGTGACAATGTTATTTTCACTCTGAGTGGGGGTAATGTTTCTATTCCTAGGACTACTGATTCTAGAGTGGTTTACAACTACTTCTGGTTCTTGTGTACTTCTTTTACCAAATCTAACAGCTTCTGGATCATGGGGTCTGACTCTTTCCTCCTATGGTTGAAGGAGGCTTTGTTCTTGCCCTTGTTTCCTTGTCTTCTCCTGGGAAATTCCTGGAATTGTGAAGAATGGTGACTCTTGGCCACTGATCTGCTGGTTTCTGAATGGTGTGAAGCCACTGGAGAGCTGATTTGGTCTGCTCCTTGTGAGCCTGAAGGAATCTGAGTAGGCCCTGTATGGGTCAATTGTTCTTCTATTGCTTGGATAGTGGCTTGATTCTCCCTTATCCTCTGTGCCCTTGCCTCCAGGAGTCTGTGCTGCTGTCAGGGTGAGTCTATGATAAAGGTGTATATAAGTATTTAGAAGCTTTAACTATGACTGTGACATGGTAAAAATAGTTTTAAAAGATGATAGAGTTGATAATAAATGATTTAAATTAAGATATTAAGGGATATACTATAAAGGTATAGTGGTGGTGAGCGTGGTTGAAAGCCCTGGGTGCAACTTTTACCTGTTGGGTTACAATAATAAAAACTACAATATGATCATTTTCCAAGAGTATAACTGTTTTTGAAAGTTGTACTATGTAGGAATTCAAGAGCAGGATGAGGAGACAATTTCTGGCTGTGAAAAGCCTCCTTTTTATTCTGAAATGTGGTGGAAAGGGTGCTAGACCTTTCCACGTAGAGGAAGTGGAGATTTTTTCACTTTCTAGTACTGGCTTGTCGTTTGCAAATAGCCTGTATAGCCTGTATTCGGCTCAGATGTGGTTTCGAAACCACATCTGGGCGGTTTTCACCAATACAGGGTGAAAAGTTTCATCTTGGGACCTCACAGCCTGATTCTGACGTGTATGATGCATAGAATACTGTACAGAAACTGCATGGGACCCCAGTATGGACTGAGATATGAGGTATTGAAGTAAAAACATGCTTCTTTGTCCATTTGACATGTCATATTCTCGATTATGGGATATTATCCCATGGGAAGGCTTTGTATGACAGCAGAAGGGATTTTAACCTTAAAACAGCCATACCTTTGTCAATTTTTGAGATATTAACCTCAAAATTGGTTCAGTGTGTAGCCCTGTATGTGCTCTACACAATGGTACCTCATTTAATATGGGTACCATTAAATATGGCAAAGTTATCCCATGTACAAGACTTTTGTTCATTTGCGTGTTTTAGGCAAAAAGCTGTATTGAGCTTGTTTGCCCCATAACTTCTGCAGTAGTTGAGATATGAGGAAGTGGATGAGAGCATCAGATAGCCTGATTGTGCACTTTCCAAAAATACCCCACTTCATGTATCCCACACTAAAACTGTAGAAGTTAGATGAGAGGTGAATGTTTTGTTCACCCTTATTTGGTCTGAAATTGACCATAACTCCAGTAATATTGGTGCTAGCTCAGTTTGGCTGGTACCATTGGATATCCCTTGCTTAGAGCTTCATTTTGAGTACCCATTTGATGAGGTTAAGCCTCTCCTTCTAGATCTTAGATGAGAGGTGAAAATTAAGGTTTATGCTCAGCAATGGCTTTGAGCAGGAATAACTTTGTTATTTCTTGTCCTATGGTGATGGGACTTATATTTTAAGAAAGAGGTGAGTTTCCTCTTTCTTTTGATACCTTTTTAGCTGATTTGGCTCAGTTCCATGTTCTGGTGGTATCTTGGCTATACCATTGCTTTATGGTATTTTGGCTGTCATGCTTGTGCTCTGGTTTTGAGTCACAGGCTGACATTACAGATATGCCATAAAAATGATGTATGTGTATATTACCATGGGGAATCCAATGGGATAATTTATTTCACATGTTTATTCATTGGTTTTTAAGTTAAACCATGTTTCATGCCAATTTTTGGTATTTTTGTAGCTTTAAGATAATTATTTTGAATGTATAATTATTTTAAATATTTTTTGTGAACTTTCTCAGGTATGTGGTCAAATCTCAAAGGTTCACAAATTCCAATGTGAAAAAGCAGCAACAAGCTCAAAACAAGGGGAAAGGGTAGGCACCAGCCCCAAAGCCTTACAGCCAAGGATACAGGATTCCAAAGATTCAGCAAGATGCCATGGAAAATGTATTTTAGATGGCCAGAACCATGATGTAATTACAGAAGAAGGAGGAAGCCAGATTAAAATTGCAGAAATGACTTCTGACATATTTCATTCCATCTCAGAGTTGTATGAAGCTATAAATGACGTGAAAAAACATCTTTCTGATAAAAATGAAACCATTTGTAACAACATTAAAAAAGACAGCTTAAGTCTGTGCCAAATTAATGAAACACTTATGTGTTTTGAAAATTTTATAAGAACAATTAAAACTTCCAACAAGGATAATTCTTTTGGCAATAAGATAAATTAACAATCTGCCATTATTAAAGAATTAACAGACATATATTCTAAGTGAATATTGATGATATAATTGAAACAAAAATCAAACATGACATAACTATTATCAAAACAGATAACAAGAAGGTCCTAGAAGACATTTCAAATTCATTTACTGAAGTAAAGACACATACAATTGCCTTGAAAAAGTGTTTTGATGCTTCACAAGAGGAAGTATCAAAATTAACAATGAAATTGAATCAAGTTACCACAGATAATACAAGGCAATCAGAATTATGGCAAGAACTGAAACATAAACAAGACATGTATAAAATTGAAGTAATAAATTTGATACAAGCCTTCCAACATCAGTACAGGAATTCCCAAAGGTGTAGCAACAGTAAAATGAATGATATTGAACAAATACTGAACACCTTACCAAGAATGTCTACACGTCTGAATCAAAATGAGGGCACAAGGATTCAAAATCCACAAGTATTGGATCCTGATAATTCACAGTTAAAAAATAAATTATCCACTTCTTTTCATAACTTGGAGCCATCAATGGGCCAAGCACTTTTGAAATAAGTACTAAAACTTAAAGAATGGCCTCACTTCAGTGGTGAAGGAGAATATGACCATATGGAGTTTATCAGAGGTATTGACATGATCAAGAAGGCTTTGAATTACCAGACAGATTGGTAACAGACAGGTTTAACACCTTATTTTCCAAATAAGCTCACAGATGGTATATCAAATTGAGACAAGCACATGGACACCAAAGTTGGACTTGGTGGAAAACCCAAATTCTCAACCAATGGGACAATGATTCTTGGAGGTTTAAAGTGGAAACAGCCTTTGAATCTTCCAAAGTTAATGCTGATAAAGACAAAGCTTTACCATGGTTTTGCAAACAAAAAAGACATATTAACAGCATTATATTGTGACATGTCAGAATTTATGATCCATAGAAGGATTCTGAGACAATGTGGAGATGACTTAGACCCTGCTGTCAAAAGTAGCACTACGGAACAATCTTCAGCAGAAGATATTATCAATATATTAGAAGAAGTAACCACCAGAACCAAAATTGGTTCTAGTAGGGTGAATCTCAAAACAAGGTTTAATACACCTTGGAAAGCTTCTGTGGACAAAACCTCAAGGAAAATTCTAATAATATTAAGTATAAATCTGCAGATACAGTCAGAAGGTGCCATATTTGCCAAAGCACCACCCATTTAGCCAATACAGGTCCAAAAAGGGGGAAAATCAATGAAATCAATATTGAAAAGGAACCTGATGTTGAAAAAGATGACATAATTGAAGACAAGTCAGATTATAAGTCATCAATATTTTCTGAATCTTCAAAAGATAATGAAAATATCAATGCCACGTTTGACATCATGGAATATTATTCCCACTTGCCACAATTGGGCAATGGTCAACTTGATTTATCAAAAGCTCAAGATGCACAACTTATGAAAACAAAGCCAAACAGGGGGAAAGGTTATACAGCTGGTAACTCCTGTATAACAGAAGTTGTGATTGGAAACAAGCCCACCAAACGTTTTCTTGACCCAGGAGCCTTCTGCTCTTGTGTTGGAAAATCTTTTCTTAAAACTTGAGTACCAAATTTTGAACACCAATTGTTACCAACTGATGGTATAAAATTCAATAGTGCAAGTAATCCAATGTAAGAATTCCAAATTTTTGAGACAAATGTCATATTCCCACACATTAATGGCAATTTCAGAATCATGGTTGAATTTGTTTTTATGGAAAACTGCTCTAGTACCCATTTTATATTAGGAAATGACTTTTTAATCATGTATGGGATAGATTGACATAACAAGAAAGACAGATACTTTACTAATGGAGACAATAAGAACCAAAAATTTGCCTTTTTACCATTTAAAAGACAAATTACAGTAGAAAAAGTGTCACCAGTCAACTTAGAGTTAGAAAAATTCAAATCTGAACAGTTAAATGAAGCTGGAATAAGCCTTCATCTGACTGATAAACAAGAAAATGAACTTTCTTCCCTTTTGAATGACCCTAAAGAAGCTTTGCTTCAGATAAAGAGCCCCTAGGGGCAATTATTGGTCATGAATTTGACATTATTATTAACATTGAGAGACCTTATCCACCACTCTTAAGAAGACCTGCATATCCAGAAAGTCCAAAATCAAGAGAAGCTCTAGAAATTCATATCAAAGAACTTCTAGACCTTGGTGTAATAAAAAAAGGTGGCCATAATGAAGAAGTGGAAATAATTACACCAGTCATAGTGGCATGGAATAATGGAAAATGCAGAATGGTTGGAGACTTTAGAGCTCTGAACACTTACACTGTTCCAGATAGGTACCCAATACCAAAAAATTTCCCTTACTCAAATATCTCAAGGAGTTTATATAACCACTATGGATGCCTTTAAAGAATTCCATCAAAATGTGTTGACACCAAGAGAAAGAAAAGATTTGAGGATCATTATTCATTGTGGAGTGTATGAATATTTAAGAATGACCTTTGGTATCAAAAGTGCACCTTCACACTTCCAAAGAATGATTAATGAAATCTTCCCTTAATAGCTTTCAGAGTGATGGTTAATCATTTACATTGATGACATTATTGTCTGTTCCAAGACTTGGGAAGATCACATGTACAGATTGTCCAGAGTTTTGACAAAACTTCAATCAGTAAACATGAAAATCTCTTTGAAGAAATGTCATTTTGCATTTAAAGAATTTAAAGCACTGGGACATGTTGTATCTGGCTTGTCCCTTGGAATTGACAAGAACAAAGTTGCAGAAGCTTTGATAAGACGCATGCCTCAGAACAAAAAGGTAATTCAGTCATCTTTAGGTTTTGCAGGATATTATAGTCAACACATTAAATATTTTTCATCCATAGAAAGACCACTTTATAAATTGTGTGACAAAGACACAGTCTTTGAAATGACTTTTGACAGAGTCAAAGCTTTTGAGTCTCTAAGAGAAGCCTTGACCAATGCTCCACTCCTACTGATGCCAGACTTTAAATTGCCTTTTAAACTGTATATTTATGCATCAGGGGATTGGCTGGGTTCTGCACTTCACCAAGTTCAGATCATAAATGATAAACCTGTAGAAGGACCCATATGTTTTATATCCAGCCAAATCAAACCAACTGAAGCCAGATATGGAGCAAGTCAAATTGAATGTCTATGCCTTGTCTGGGCCTTGGAAAAATTGAACTACTTCTTGGAGGGATGTGTTTTTGAGGTGCTAACAGATTTTACAGTTGTCAAATCACTTTTAAACATGAAAACACCCAACAGAAATATGCTCAGATGGGAAATAACCATACAATAATACAGAGGCAATATGACTATTGCTCATAAGGATGGGAATATTCATAAGAATGCAGATAGACTTAGCAGATGGCCATTACCAAGTAATATTGATAATCCTGCTTAAGTGCGAGGAGAAGCTTCACCGCAAATCACAATAGAATGAAGAAGTGTTACAAACTTGAACACCACCTTCTTATAAGAAGTCAGATATAGTTACACTCAAGATAAGAATTGTAGAATCTTATGCCAAGTAATTCACAAAGACTGTAAATACAACTCTCTACTTCATGCCTTGGATGAAGTATGGAAAAATTCTTATTATTAAGCAAGATTTCACCTACTGGATGGTATAATTTACCACAGTACCAAGCACACATGTGTCATGACAGTTGTTGACAGGTAATTAATCAATCTTGTACTAAAGGGTGCCATGATAGCCCCTTTCCAAGACATCTGTCTGAAGACAGAACATGAGAGAAAGTAAAGACCTGCATATGATGGCCAATGTGGCAGAAAGATGTTGCAGAGTATTGAAAAAGCTGTGACAGATGCCAAAAGGAAAACAAATCCACTCAAAAGAGACTTTCAAATATGATAAAAATACAGCAACCAAGTAGACCTTGGGAAATTGTCCATATGGATTGGGTAACTGGCCTACTACCAGGAGTTGAAAGAAGCTATAATGCTTGCCTAGTGATTGTGGACAGATTCAGTGAAATTCCAATCTTTTTACCATGCCACAAGGATGATACATCCCTGGATACAGCTGTTCTGATATGGAATAGAGTAGTGTCATGGACTGGAATATTTACAAATATCATTAGTGATAGGGATCCCAAATTCACTTCAGCACTATGGACAAATCTTCACCAATTATTTGGCACTAAACTGTCTTTCTCTACAGCCTACCACCCACAAACTGATGGCCTGGCCGAAAGGATGATTGAAACCTTAGAGGACATGGTAAGAAGATTTTGTGCATATGGCCTTGAATTCAAAGATTGTGATGGATTTACCTATGATTGGTGTACTCTGTTGCCAGCACTGCAATTAGCATATAAAACATCAATCCATGCCAGTACCAATCAAACTCCTGCTATCCTAGAAAAAGGATGGAACCCCAAATTACCACAAGATTCCTTGAGGAAAGATTTTGTCAAAATATATCCTACAGCTTCTAGCTTCACTGGAATTCTAGAGAAAGCTAGAAAGCATGCAGTAAGGTGCATGGAGAACTCTTTTGCATTTGCTAAGGACAAATGGGATAAATCACATGCAACACAAGATTTCAAAGTGGGGGACTTAGTTCTTGTATCCACAACTAACTTCAATAACATCAAAGGATGTAAAAAGCTGAATGACTCCTTTTCAGGACCTTTTGTTACTTAAGCATTCCATGGAGAAAATTCTGTTGAAGTAGGATTATCTGAACAGCTTATTAATAAGCATCCCACATTTCTGGTGAACTTGATAACCACTTATAAGTCTAGTGCTGCTGAAAAGTCTCCCTTGAGGAATAAAGCTCCCCAAGTCATACCTCCTGTTGAGAAATCTGGTATTAAAAACCTTATCAAAGTTCTTAAAAAAGAAAGTTTAGAACCAACAAAGTAAGGGAATACCTTTTTAGGTACAGTGACCCAACTTGTGAAGATGAATGGTTGCCAGAAAAAGACATACCTGACACTACTAAGCTTCTCAAAAGGTTGAGGAGCACTAGAAATAACAATATTACAAAGTAATATTCTTTTTTTAGGGGGAGGAAATGTGAGCTTTAGAGCTATTTTTATATACCCAAAAGACCACAAATGACAAATTAAAATACATATATAAATAAAATAAATTTATTCATATTGTAAAAATAAAAATTGAAACATAAATACAAATTTACATTTAAAAATCAAAATTTAATTATAATTTAAAAATAAAATTACAATAAAATTCAAAATTATGAAAATTCATTTATACTTGTAAAAATTAAGTAAAAATGAATTTTTAATAAAAATTATGAAATCAAAGCATTTTTGGTAAAAATTTATATAAAATGTATTATAACTTTTTATCCAATAAATAAACATATAAAAATTATTTCACCATTTGATTCCTCATCAAAAATTAGGTGGGGTCACCTCCAAGTGAAATTTTTGTAACTAAACTCTAAATAAGCTTAAATTAAGCTTTTTGTATTTTCAAAACAAAAAGTGAAAATCCTCACAACTATAATGTAATTCACACCACATGTGGTGCGAACCATCAATTTTTGTGTTAAAATTGAGGTGTTGTGTTTAGTTTAGAAGTTATGAGGAATTGAAGTATTTTCAATTGAAATGTGAAAATGTGCGCGTGTATTACATAAGTGAACTTTGATTTACATATGAGGTATCAATTATTACTGTATTTTACTGTAAAATTCAATTGAAATACATATGTAAATTGCAAGTATAATACATGATGAAGACTTAAAGGAAAAAATAAATTGGAAAGATTAAAATTGGGGGGGGGGGAAGAACTCTAGCTCTAAGGGGGAGCCAGACCCCCAAAATCCTTGCTTACAGGAATTAGATGTTAAGATTCACGCAAAAGTTCATCACTTTTGGCCTGGAATTGAGTCACAGGGTCTGTGACTCAATTGATGATGAGGTTTTGATACCAACCAGGGCAGTTTGAACTGTTGCCAAGAGGGTAAAACTACCCTTAAGCTGAAACAATGTTAGTAAAAACAGCTTTAGTTAATTTCTACGCCTCTTACACACATTCTGACGTGTTTTTAGGGCTCTAGACCACGTATTACTATATTAATGGCTGATTTAATGGTCTAAAATGGCTGAAAACAGCAAAAAATGGCTAAAACCAGGCCATTTTTGGTGTAAACCAGGGTTCAATGATGCCATAATTTTCTTCCCTGTTTTCAGTATTTTTTGCACGACTGACAAGAGTAAACTTTACTTTTGGAGTATGAAAATTGATGGCTATAAAAGAATGTCTTCTTTGCCCCACTTTTCTCTTCATGTTAAAATATTTTCCTGTTATAATTAGTTTAAACACTGTTAAACCAATCAATAAAAGATTCCAACCACCATTTTGAAATCATTTTAAACCTTTTAACCACTTGAAAAAATCATTATAATCATTTTTTGTAACTCTTATAATCATTTTTACCCCTCAACCACCCCAAAAGTGAATTAAAGCATCATTCATCACTATTAAATTTGTCACTTTGTTTCCAAATTCACTCAGGTCACTTGTGGGCCTGTTTTTTCTTTAATATTCTTTTCAAAGACTCTGTTCTTCTATTAATTGCTTGCAGTCCTTTGCTCAATTAATTCCAATTGAAATTGCTCTTGAAGAAATTTCTTTTGTAGCCTTAAAATATCTCTTGTAAAGTATTTTTGGATAAATGTTTATTGTTGGTAGAACAATAAATCTGTATAATAATATTTTTTTATACTAATAAAGTTATAAAAAATAAGTTTGGCGTGTTTTGTCTTAAAAATAATATTTCTTACTATTTTTAATTGATTTTTACCTCATACAAATTTTGAGGACAGGAAAAGTACTTGATTTTTAATCAAAGTGTCATATCCACACCTTACATAACAGCTGGTGGATTTTCACATATACCATCCCCTCTTCCTCCCTCTGGGTACATTTCCCCAGTCAATCTATATATATCATTTCCTATTTAAGAAATATTCTTATTCTTATTTTTTAATGTTATATTTATTGATTTTAAGTTTTGATTTTCCTTTTCCTTGCCTGTTAATCAGAGTTGTGGTGGCCATATCCTTACTGAACCTTCTCTTTCTTTCTGACAGGTGCAAAAAGCAAATTTGGAATTTTTTGTGGTTGGGGCTTTTTTTCTCTTTACTTTTCTTCTTTTATTTCTACTTTCTTGTATTCATTTTATTAGCAATTCTATCTTTATTAAGCTCTCAAGTGTATTCAATGTTATTGCATCCTTGAGCTCTGCAAAAGTGTGTCCAGTCTACTGAGTTCCAGGCCCTCTTCACTTCAAAAAGCCCCTGTGACATTACATTAATTAGCTCAGAATTGTTTATTTCTTTTAATTAATTTATATTCATTTCTCTCATTCATCAATTATAATATCTTCAGAATTTTTGACTTTATTATTGTTCAGCAATTTTCATCTCACCTGTTTTATTCATATGAAACTTAATCCTTGTTCTAATTTTTTAAATTTTGCTGACCTTTTTTATCAAAGATTTAAATTTGATTGGTTTATTGGTTTGAATTATTATGATAATGTCAAAACCATGGCAATTACCCCTCCTGGACCTTCATATGGCATATCAATGCCATATCCATAATCCTTTGCCCAATTGCCCTTTTATGGCTATTTCACCAACTGGGGCCAGCTTTTCCACTTCATCTTCATCAGGCCCTTCCTGGCCACTCTTTGATTTTATGTGCTCTTAGGTACTTTCCAGTCACATTTTTCTGTATTCAGTCCTTTTATGCCATTTTTCCATTTAATACAGGAAATATGCCCAAATGGCCAAATAAGGCGATTTGGGGCTTAATTGCATGTTTTCACATTTTGTGCACTTTCCGCAAATACAGGTTTAAAGCTGTATAAGCTGAATTTTTCCACAAACCTAAAAATGGCCAAAACACCCAAAAACCACTTTGTCACCTGCGAAGCCACCCAGAGCCCATTTTTCACTCATATCCTCCTGGCGTCCTTCCGAAAGAACTTTGGCCACTTTAACCCTCTAATATCCAAAAGTGCCGGAAATGGTTTTATACACCATTATGCAGCTTTGTTTCACCAGAAATGCAATGGTGCCAATTTCAAATGGTTATTTTGACATTCCACAAAATCATCAAGGAATCACATTATCAAGAGGATTTATCAAGACCAAAGGAAAAGTGTCATTCTCAAATATCAATGATTGCGTCAAGCAATGATTGCATATTCTCTTTCACAGTCTTCTTCTAAGGGAATACTGGCAGTTGATTCTCAAGGGATATTCAAGAGGTAGTTCCGAAATAATTTGTTAAGTGTCAATGCGCCATCAAACCACCTTGGCAATGACATTCATTCAGTATGGTCTGGATTCATAAAGCCCTGTATTTCACTCATACACCATGGGAATATAGTTCAACCCAGTTCATTTCTCAATTTGGCAAGGTATACCTTCCATCAGACAATCAATACAGCTTCCAGTATTCAATACAGATCAGATGCCATCCTGAAGAAGTGAAGCTCTCAACTTTTCACATATGCCAACCTCCTTTGAGCCTAAGGTACTGAACCCAGTTTATTAATATACTTTGATTTTATTTTATCTTTATTTATATTATATTTTTGTTCAGTGAATAATAATATTATCAAGTTAGTCAGTTAGCACCTTTTTCTTTTCTTTCTTTGCCTGTAAGTGGATATTGGTGGTCATATCCTTTACAAATTCCATTTTTCATTCTGGCATGTTGATACAGTGATTAATAGAAAGACTTAACTGGTGGCTCTTTGGAGATTTGGCTTCTTATTTGTCTTATTTCACCTCATTTTGTACCTGCATATTGCTTAGAAAACTTCACTGCTTTTATTTCTGTGTTATTTATTCTTTGGAGTCTTCCAAGTGAGCTACATGATTACTGAGTGCCAGGCCACTTTTGTTTTTGCAAACATCCCCTGTGACGAATAATTGATTCAGAAATTCAGGTTTTGTTTTATTGGATTGTATTGATTATTGATTTATTTTTAATTCTTCAAGAAAACTGATTTTATACTCAAGAATTGATTTTGATTGACTGACTGATTTTGACTCACCAAGATATTGAATTCATTCCTGAAGATATTTATTGATTTATTGAATTCCTCAAAACACTGAATATGATTTTGAAAAAATTTGTTTGTTGATTTTTTGGATTAAATAAATTATTCAAGACTTATTTATATTGCTTTTTAATTTTATTTATTCATTGATTGATTGAGATTTATTTGATACTCTTCAAGAAGATTGATTAATTTATAAGATTTCATTTTGTCATTTTCCCTTCTAGAGATTCTCCCACTGATTTCACCTGAAGAATTTAGATTTATTCCGCAAGTTCCATCGAGAATTCCCATTTTATTTGATTGTTTCAAGCCTTATTTTTATTCTCAAAGTATCTTCAAGGTTTTTTCTCATTATTCAATAATGCCTGCTCAGTAGAGCCCTCGAGCCAGGAATACAAGATCCCAAGGAATGAAAGCTGTTCTAACTCCTCCAGCAAGGGCTCCTTGACCACACACCATCAGTTCATTAACTGAGTGAAAACGTGGACAGAGGACCACCAATGGAAATAGAAGAACCCTCCACAAGAGGAGGTATAAAATCATGAAGATCAAGATCATTCTCTGGCTTTTTGAGTGGCTATGCTAGCATTTCTCAAGAACATAGAGGCGGATTAGCGGAAGCTGAAGATGAAGAGGGTGGAGCCTGTGGAAGAGGAAGAGTCTGAGGAAACCAAAGTCGCAGCTGCCTTGGCAGGTTTCCCTGAGGCTTCTCAATCTCCAAATATATCCCTTTATACTCAACCTCTTGTCTCTCAAGATGATTGAGCAAAGAACTCAATCTATTTGATATATCACTCAAGCAGTTACCCTAAAGGACAATCCAACAGCAGCAGAATTTGAGAATCAATCCTTGAAGGCACCTTACTTTTTTGTGGTACTAAATATTATAAATTGAGAGGATTGATTAAAGGCTGTCAATTAATCTTGCAAAATGACCCAGAAAGATTCTTCTTTGAAAGGAAGAAGTTTCTTTATGTCAGCCTGTGACTCAAAACCAGAGCACAAGCAAGACAGCCAAAATACCATAAATCAATGGTATAGCCAGGATACCACCAAAACATGGAGCTGAGCCAAATCAGCTCAAAAGGAATCAAAAGATAGAGGAAACTTACCTCCTTCTGAAAATATAAGTCCCATCACCATAGGACAAGAAATAACAAAGTTATTCCTGCTCAAAGCCATTGCTGAGCATAAACCTTAATTTTCACCTCTCATCTAAAATCTAGAAGGAGAGGCTTAACCCCATCAAATTGGTATTCAAAATGAAGCTCTAAGCCAGGGCTATCCAATGGTACCAGCCAAACTGAGCTAGCACCAATATTACTGGAGTTATGGTCAATTTCAGGCCAAATAAGGGTGAACAAAACATTCACCTCCCATCTAACTTCTACAGTTTTAGTGTGGGATACCTGAAGTGGGGTATCTTTAGAAAGAGCACAATCAGGGCTATCTGATGGTGCCGTCCACTTCTTCATATCTCAACTATAACAGAAGTTATGAGGCAATCAAGCTCAATACAGCTTTTTGCCCAAACCACGCCTAGGTACAAAAAACCTTGTACATGGGATAACTTTGCCATATTTCATGATAACCATACCAAATTGGGTACCATTGTGTAGAGCTCATACAGGGCTATCCAATGAACCAATTTTGCGGTTGATATCTCAAAACCTGACAGAGTTATGGCTGGTTTAAGGTCAAAATCCCACCTGCTGTCACATACAGCCTTACCATGGGATAATATCCCATAATCATGAATATGAGGTGTCAAATAGACGAAGAAGCATGTTTTTACTTCAATACCTCATATTTCAGTCAATACTGGGGTCCCACACAGTTTCTGTACAGCATTCTCCGCATCATACACGTCAGAATCAGGCTGTGAGGTCCCCAGATGAAAATTTTCACCCTGTATTGATGAAAACTGCCCAGATGTGGTTTCAAAACCACATCTGAGCCCAATACAGGGTATACAGGATGTTTGAAAGCCACAAGCCTGTCCTGGAGAGTGAAAAATCTTCACTTCCTCCACGTGGAAAGGTCTAGCAGCCTTTCCACCCCAATTTCAGGATAAAAGCAGGGCTTTCCACAGCCAAAATCATCTCCTCATCCTGCTCTTGAATAACCTCTGTAGTAAACTGTCAAAAACAGTTTTACTCTTGGGTAATAATCAGGTATAATTATAAGTTTAATTACTGTAGTCTTTTATTATTGTAACCCAACAGATAAAGCTGCACCCAGGGCTTTCAGCAGGGCTCACCACCACTATATCTCTATAGTAAAGCCCTTAAAATATTAATTTAATCATCTATTGTCAACTTCATTATCTTTTAAAACCATTTTTACCATGTCACAGTCATAGTTTTAGTTGTAAATAGCCTTAATACTTCTTCAACACAGACACATCCTGACATTTTGGTGGCCTGGCTGTGTTTTAAATCTTTTTTTGGACCTTATAAGCATAATTTCTCTAATAAAATATATATTTTATATATTTTTATCCTTTTTCTCATATATACTCATGTTATAAGAGTATTATTCATGTGGTTAATACCCACTGAAAATAACTATTTTTGGCGTGTTTTGTATATAAAAACACATAAGCCATCAATAAGTCCTGTATTCTTGACTGAATAAGGACACCTCTGACTGAAAAACCATCAGTTGAGGCGTGGTTAAGTATATTGTTAACTCAATAACACCTATACAAAGCCACTTGTACAGAATACACTTGAAAACCACAAGTGTATCTGTGGGATACTGGCCCACAAACAGTGTGAAAGGGTACCAAAAGCTGTAATTCTGACGTGGGGCTGTTGATTCAATTACATTGTCATTATACAGGGCACATTGTAGTAACATACAAGCCCAAAGGCCAATCTTAGATGTGCAAAACCAGCATTTTTGAGAAGTCTTAAGTGACATAAGCCCTCTTTTTCCTGCCTTGATTTCAGTGGAAGAAAATTACATCCCACTTGAGACCCAGTCACAGGTCAACACACCAGTGACACCCTCAGAACCAGAGGGCAGCAAGGGAAAAGGAAAGAGGCACAGTGAAGGTCTCATTACAGCCAAAAAATGGACACCCATAGCCACTCAGAGGAGTAGTAAACCACAAAAGTCTGGTTCAAGACAAGGTAAACCAACCTTAACCACTTGTACAGGAAAGATTACAATTATTAACCCAGTTGTAGCTTCCAAAGGCAAACTTCCCAAGTCAGCAGACAATAAATTTGTACAAGGCACAGTCAAAGGTAAATACCCTAAGAATATAAAGTTTTTGACTACCTGCAAACACTGATATGTCCCCTGCATACCTCAGAGACCTTGGCTTCCAAAGGAACCAGCCAGAGGACAGAGAAGGATTGTCCAGAACCAGAAGACCAGTAAGAGGACACCTTGGACACAATGGTGGATGGCAAAACAATGAGGGAGATAATATCAACCTTGCCATTCACACTCCAATTCAACAGAAACCTCAAACCAGAGGACTGGAAGGATATGGATCAAGTTCTTCAGATCCACCAACTCCTCAAAGATTGATTTCAATGGAGCATTGACAACAAGAGGTTCAACCTAGCAACTCACTGGGCAGAACTTGGATCAAGTTGCCAGAAGATCTGTCTCAAAGAGATAGATGTCAAAGACCTTATGGAAATCACCAAAGGTTGGAATCCTACCAGGCAGCACAGACTCCTGGAGGCAAGGGCACAGAGGATAAGGGAGAATCAAGCCACTATCCAAGCAATAGAAGAACAATTAACCCAGACAGGGCCTACTCAGATTCCTTCAGGTTCACAAGGAGCAGGCCAAATCAGCTCTCCAGTGGCTTCACACCATTCAGAAACCAGCAGATCAGCGGCCAAGAGTCACCATTCTTCACAATTCCAGGAAGTTTCCAGGAGAAGACAAGGAAACAAGGGCAAGAACAAAGCCTCCTTCAACCAGAGGAGGAAAGAGTCAGACCCCATGATTCAGAAGCTGTTACATTTGGTAAAAGAAGTACACAAGAACCAGAAGTAGTTGTAAACCACTCTAGAATCAGTAGTCCTAGTAATAGAAACATTACCCCCACTCAGACTGAAAATAACATTGTCACATCTGAGAGTAACATCAACAGTGACACACTGTGGCTACAAATTTCCCAATATTCTGAACAATCTGCAAAGCAGTTTGCAGAAATTAAAGCTAGCCAAGAGAGGATGAGACAAACTCAAGCCTCCTTGGAACAAATAGTTAAGAATCTTCAGGAAGGATATGCTCAACTGAGCAAAGCCTCTGAAGAAACCAACAAAATACTGAATATAGTCTTTGAAGAACAACACCACAGCACAAGGGACAGGGAGTGTCTGGACCTAGACATTAACAAACTATTTAATGCCTATCATAGCTTGAAGCCTCAACCACAAGGCCAAACTATGGAGAATCCATATCAACCAGATGACATCAAACCAGATGCCATGTTGTTGAATAAGGAAAGATCTCCATCACAATACCAGGATGGAGATGGCATGTCTTATTCAGAGAAGGAAGCCTTGAAACAGCTTCCTGAGGCCTCAAGCTGGCCCAAATTCTCTGGATCAGGAGAATATGATCATATGGAACTCATAGATTATATTTATTGACTCTTCATTGATGTACCAAGCATACCAGACTACTGGATTACTGCTAGATTGAATACTGCATTTAAAGGTCATGCAAGTATATGGTACACAGAAATGAAGGAAATCCATGGCAGAAGAAACTGGCCATGGTGGAAGAGTCAAATCATCCAAAAGTACAGTAATGGAACTTGGATATGGCAAAAGACCATGTCATTTGAAAATGATAAATACTCTGTGGACAAAGATCCATATGAGTGGTGTCTTAGACAGTCTAAAAGACTCAAAGCCATTGATCCTCAGATGAACATCCAAATGAGGAATCACAAACTCCTTACACAACTGCCAGCAGAACTAGAGCATGCAGTAAAATACAGGTGCAACCAGAATTGCACTGTAGATGACATAGCCAACACCTTACAAGACATAAGGAAGAGGACTAATATAGGGAAATTCACGGAATATAGAAACAGCAGTTTCAAAGAGAAACAACCACTCAGGGTAGAGTTTAAAGACAAACCCAGAGAAAGAGCAGCAGAAGTGGCTAAGAAGAATAATTCTTGTCACAATTTTGGTTCAACAGACCACTATGCCAACAACTGCCCAAAGGCAAAGAATAAAGTCTATGCCATAGAGAAAGTCCCTGAGGAAGAACCTCTGACAGAGGATTCTGATTCAGACTCTATGGGTGATGCCATCAGAGAAACATCTGAGGATGATCAAGACCCAAGAGAGGAATTTCTAGTGGAATACCAAGAAGAAACCCCACTGGAAATCCAGGACATACAGTTGGAAGAAGGCATGCCACAGGACACTGCTAACAAGAACTTGTGCAAACACACACAAGATGCACAAACATTCCTGGTTACACCAACCAAAGGAATGGAATATATACATGGAACAACCACAAAAATGATTGTTTGTATTGACAATGCTCAGCATCCACTGATCATTGATAGTGGAGCACACTGCTCCATAGTGGCCAGAAACTATCTGGATACCCACTTCCCAAACTGGGAAAAACAGCTCTTGCCCACTAAGGCAAAGAACTTTAAAAGTGAATCAGGGAAGATGACTTCCATTGGGAAAATTATCAAAGAGATAATTATACCCCACAGGAAGGGTAATATCAGACTCAATCCAGAGTTTGTAGTGCTTAATGATGCCCACATCCAAGGGTTTTTACTGGGAACAGATTACCAGAGGATGTATGGCATAGATATTTACAACAGTAAAAATAGGCACATTACCATAGGTACTAACAAGGAAAAGAAATTTTCACTTGACATATACCAGATATCTTCTCAGGATCCACTGGAAGAACTTCTGAAGAAATTCAGAGAGGGACAGTTTAGCACTACCCTCACCAGTAAACAAAAACTAAGTTTACTGAAGATGATGAGAAAGAACAGACCAGCATTTGCCATTGGTGAAGAACCATTAGGCAAGATCAAAGGCCATGATATAGAACTATATCTGGATGTGGAAAGACCTTATCCACCCATGCTGAGGAGACCTGCTTATCCAGAAAGCCCGGAAACCAGGAAATAAATTGAGAAATACATCACTGAACTCCTGGATATGGATGTCATCAGAAAGATTGGACATAATGAAATAGTGGAAATCACCACTCCTGTCCTAATCACTTGGCATGATGGCAAATCTAGATTGTGTGAAGACTTCAGAGCCCTGAATAACTACACAAAAGCAGACAGGTACCCTATACCAAGGATACCTCATGCCTTGGATAAGCTAGCCAAAGCCAAATTGATAACCAAGATGGATTGTATGAAAGGCTTCCACCAAAATGGAGTTAAACCAAACTCCATGAAATTATGCAGAATAATATGCCATATGGGCATATATGAGTACACCAGAATGCCATTTGGCATCAAGAATGCACCAGCCCACTTCCAAAGGATGATGGACACCATATTTCAAGAGGAAATAATGGAAGGCTGGATTGTGGTATATATTGATGATATCATTATATACTCAGGGACATGGGAAGACCATGTACAATACATAGACAGTGTTCTAAGTAAATGTATACCCATCAATCTGAAAATTTCACTCAAAAAGTGTAATTTTGGCCGACAAGAGCTACTAGCTCTGGGACATAAAGTCTCAGGTTTTAGTCTGGAAATTGACCAGAACAAATTAGCAGCAGTACTGCAAAAGCCAGTACCAAAGAACATCAAAGAGATGCAATCTTTCCTTGGGTTTGCTAGCTACTATAGAAACAATATCAAAAACTTTGCACACATAACTAGTAGTTTATACAAGTTATGTTCAAAAGATGTAGTTTTTGAAATAACCAAGGAGAGGAGGGATGCATATGAGAGAATCAAATATGAACTCACCAATGCACCAGTGCTCATCTTACCTGACTTTGAACTACCATTCAAGTTATATATAGATGCAGCATGCAGCCAAGGCTTAGGAGAAGCCCTTCACCAAAGACAAATTGTGGATGGTGAACCCAGAGAGGGTGTAATATGTTACATCTCTAGGCAACTGAAAGATTCAGAAGCCAGGTATGGGGCCACCCAGACTGAATGTCTATGTCTAGTCTGGGCTCTAGAAAAACTCCATTATTATTTGTAGGGCGCAGCTTTTGAAGTATACACAGACTTCACAGCCTTGAAGTTTTTACTAAACATGAAGACTACTAATAGACATATGCTGAGATGGCAAATAGCTATCCAGGAGTATAGAGGGAACATGACCATCATATACAAGGAAGGTAAAAGCCATACCAATGCAGATGGCCACTGGACAATGTCAAAAACAATCCAGCTTATGACCCAGAAGTTGCCGCCAAAATCCCTATCCATTTCATGGAAGTAGATAGGAGGAAGAACTTCAGATTTTCTGAATGGGCACCAGGAAATTGTACCCTTGACAGTGGAAACACTGATTCAGAAGAAACAGAAACTCCCATAATGGGAATAAGCTCCTCAGAACTGCACAATGAACTCTTCAGTGCAGTACAGAAGTCTTATGCCAAACACAAACAGTGTAGCATACTACTCCGGCTCCCTCAACAAAAGTACAGGAGCCCAGAACTGGAAACCCAGCTGGAAGAACCCTGGTTGAGGTCCTATAAGGACAATAAGTTTTTTCTTATAGATGGCCTGCTCTACTACAGAGAAAAGCACACAAGTGCGCTTACAGGTGTAGACAGAGACCACATCTCATTGATCCTACAGGAATGCCATGACTCCCCTACATGGGACACATGAGTGAAGACAGGACCATAGAGAGGGTAGCAAGCACAGCTTGGTGGCCCAAGTGGGAACAATAGTTGAGTGAATACATCAACACTTGTGAAAGATGCCAAAAGGCAAATAGAAAACATGGGAAGAAGTATGAGTTACTTCAACACATAGAAGAACCCAAACACCCATGGGAAACCATCAACATGGACTGGGTTACAGGACTTGTCCCAGGAGGCAAAGAAAACTACAATGCCTGTCTGATCATAGTTGATAGGTTCAGCAAGAGCATGAGGTGTCTACCATGCCATAAAGAAGACACAGCCACGGATACTGCTCTGTTGTTTTGGAATAACATCATATCCACCTGTGGAGTCCCTCAGATCATCATTAGTGATAGGGACCCAAAATTCACATTGGAATTCTGGACTAACTTATATGACATACTTGGCACCAAACTTGCTTTTTCCACAGCTTACCATCCACAAACAGATGGCCTAGCTGAAAGGATGATCCAAACAATGGAGGACATCCTCAGAACATTCTGTGCCTATAGCATGGAATACAACGACCATGAGGGATACACCCATGATTGGGTTACCCTCTTACCAGCAGTCCAACTGGCTTATAATACAAGCCAGCACTCCACCACAGGTAAAACACCTTCCCTGGTGGAGAAAGGGTGGAATCGCCTGTTACCTGTGGATCACTTGAAGAAAAATCTTCTAACCATCCACCCCACAGCCAAAGATTTCCATGATATGTGGAAGAAAGCCTGTGACACTGCTGCCAAATGCATAGCTGAGGCCAAAGAGTATAACAAGCAGAGGTGGGACAAATCACATATGGAACCTGACTTTAAGGAAGGGGACCAGGTTTTAGTGTCTAAACTGAACTTTAACAATCTCAAGGGACCCGAGAAAACGAGAGACTCACTTCCAGGGCCCTTCACTATCATTAAGTTGATAGGGAAGAATGCAGTAGAGGTCAAGCTCACTGAGGAGTTTTCCAGGAAACACCCAGTCTTTCCAGTGAGTTTGGTCAAACCATACTTCCAGACAGAGGAGGATAAATTCCCCACCAGGAGAAAGAATCCCACACCACAACAGATAGTGGAAGTGGAGGACTCCCCTGGACCTGTGAGTAAGATCATCAGGGCCAGGAAGATCAGACTCAATGGGAAGGATCAGAGACAATACCTAGTCAGATTCAAGAACCAGACAGCAGATAAAGACAAATGGTTGGCAGAAGATGCCATACCAGATGGGAACCTGCATTTAAGGAGATTCAGAGCCTCTAGGAGGACTGAACAGTCTCATCAATGATGAGCCTTTTTTAGAGGGAGGGTATGTCAGCCTGTGACTCAAAACCAGAGCACAAGCATGACAGCCAAAATACCATAAATCAATGGTATAGCCAAGATACCACCAAAACATGGAGCTGAGCCAAATTAGCTCAAAAGGTATCAAAAGAAAGAGGAAACTTACCTCTTTCTGAAAATATAAGTCCCATCACCATAGGACAAGAAATAACAAAGTTATTCCTGCTCAAAGCCATTGCTGAGCATAAACCTTAATTTTCACCTCTCATCTAAAATCTAGAAGGAGAGGCTTAACCCCATCACATGGGTATTCAGAATGAAGCTCTAAGCCAGGGCTATCCAATGGTACCAGCCAAACTGAGCTAGCACCAATATTACTGGAGTTATGGTCAATTTCAGGCCAAATAAGGGTGAACAAAACATTCACCTCTCATCTAACTTCTACAGTTTTAGTGTGGGATACCTGAAGTGGGGTCTTTTTGGAAAGAGCACAATCAGGGCTATCTTATGGTGTCATCCACTTCCTCATATCTCAACTACTGCAGAAGTTATGAGGCAAACAAGCTCAATACAGCTTTTTGCCTAAAACACACAAATGTACAAAAGTCTTGTACATGGGAGAACTTTGCCATATTTAACGATACCCATATCAAATGAGGTACCATTGTGTAGAGCACATACAGGGCTACACACTGAACCAATTTTGAGGTTGATATCTCAAGTATTGACAAAGTTATGGCTGTTTTAAGGTTAAAATCCAACCTGCTGTCATATACAGACTTACCTTGGGAAAATATCCCATAGGAATGAATTTGAGGTGTCAAATAGACAAAGAAGCATGTTTTTACTTCAATACCTCATATTTCAGTCAATACTGGGGTCCCATACAGTTTCTGTACAGCATTCTATGCGTCATACACGTCAGAATCAGGCTGTGAGGTCCCCAGATGAAAATTTTCACCCTCTATTGGTGAAAACCGCCCAGATGTGGTTTCAAAACCACATCTGAGCCCAATACAGGCTATACAGGCTGTTTGAAAACCACAAGCCTGTACTGAAGAGTGAAAAATCTTCACTTCTTCTACGTGGAAAGGTCTAGCAGCCTTTCCACCCCAATTTCAGCATAAAATCAGGGCTTTTCACAGCCAAAATCATCTCCTCATCCTGCTCTTGAATAACCTACGTAGTAAACTTTCAAAAACAGTATTACTCTTGGTTAATAATCAGGTATAATTATAAGTTTAATTATTGTAGTCTTTTATTATTGTAACCCAACAGATAAAGCTGCACCCAGGGCTTTCAGCAGGGCTCACCACCACTATATCTCTATAGTAAAGCCCTTAAAATCTTAATTTAATCATCTATTGTCAACTTCATTATCTTTTAAAACCATTTTTACCATGTCACAGTCATAGTTTTAGTTGTAAATAGCCTTAATACTTCTTCAACATAGACTCATCCTGACACTTTACTCAATTCACTTTGTCTGTCAGGCTGAGTCTATGATGAAGTAGTAATTAGAGTATTCAAAACATTAACTATGACTGTGACACAGTGATAAAAGGATAAAAATAAGACACCAGGGCAAATCTTGCATCAATTGTTGCTGATTGAATTCACCTTGCACCACGGCCAGTATAAAAGCTTGCTTCAGTTGCGTTAGTGTCACTTTATAGTCACTGGATTTAGTGGGTCACGTCACATTAGCGTCAAGACAACGTCAATCGTCACATGTGTCACATGAGAATGTCAATCAAAGGCCAAACCCATTTCAACACTATTTCCAATGTTTGGGTAATTTCACCTCATTGGCTTCCACATCCCCACCTAATCCTCCCCGAGGCTTCGCATGCTTATGTGCCCCCACCGCCCTCCAGATGAGACTCCAAGCCTGCCCCCCATCTCCGCCCTCACCACTCCTTACGCTTTTACACCCCCGCCCTTGCCATTTTTACCCTCCCGACATGCCTCCGCCGCTGCTTACCATCCCTACGTGCCTCTGCCGCCGCTAACCATCCTTATGCTTGTGTAGTGCCCTCCCAACATGCCTCCGACACCACTAACCATCCTTATGCTTTTGTAGTGCCCTCCCAACATGCCTCCAACACCACTTATGATCCTTACACTTGTGTTGTGCCCTCCCAACATGCCTGAGACACCGCTACCAATCCTTAGGTTTGTGTTGTGCCCTCCCAACATTTTCCAACACCGCTAACAATCCTTACGCTTGTGTCGTGCCCTGCCAACATGGCTCTGACACCCCTTACGCTTGTGGAGAGCCCTCCAAAACCGCTAACCATCCTTACGCTTGTGTAGCGCCCTCCTGACGTGGCTCTGATGCCACCCTCACACTGGCCTAATCCTTACCCTCCTGCTGAGCCCTCAAAATGAGACTACGATGCCACCCCCCATCTCTGCCCTCACAACTCCCTATGCTTCCGCCCCCCCACTGCTTGCAATCCTTATTCTCTGGTGGTGCCCTCAAGATATGCCTCTGACACAGCCCTCAACCCTCCTTATGCCTCTGCACCCCCGCCACTTACCATCCTCATGCTTCCCTATTACATCCATAGTGCACGATGGCTTGTTGGCGTACATAATGAATGCATTCAAGGAAAAATGCTGAGTGGCCTTCTCTGCCAACAGGACCTAAGGGGAAATTGGTCAGCATATTCACAATGTTGTGGTTAGGGTTTAAATCATGAGACTCACAAATTAAAACCTAATAAGTGGACTATTTACGACAAGAATTGTGTCTCCTGTTTCCCCGACAAAACAATTTTATTTCATATCATTCAAATGGAACACTTTGCTTAGTCCCTACCTCATGAGCGTTGAATAATTCAAAAGTTGACTTTAGTAGGTTTCTCACTTGTCAACTTTATTCAATGTCTCACAGGGAAGTGATTTCATTTGAGTGATATGAAATAATTTGCAATATATTGCCTCCTTGAATTTCCCAACAGATCATCTTTTGTAAATGCAAAAATACAATTTCAATAGAAGGCTCAAAGGCTGTTGATGCTTTTTATTCAAAAATCTTGAAACAAGTTATCAATAAACTGGTCACCATCTATTTGCTTAATAAACTACCTCTGCTATGGCTCAAACCCAAGGAAATTCAACCAAATTCAATAAACTATCAACTTAAGCGCCAGAGAATGGAAGTGAAATATCTGATATGGCCAGTAGGCATGAATTAGGCATTGAAGTAGAGAGCCAGTAACATGAAGATAATCAAGATCCACCAGTTCTTCCAGAATGTGAGTATGCATCCATCTTGAATACTTCAAATCTCTCAAAACCTCATATTGTGTCATAGCCTTTATTTCAGCTCAGCCTCCAAGCTCTCAGAAACCAAATTTTAAAAGTATGAGAAGGAAAATACTGTTGATTCTGTGCCGCAACAGAAGATGCTGGGCAAGATAACGTAATTTTAAGTGGGAAGGTTGAAATTATATCCAAGGAAAAATTTGTCTCAAACATTGCTTAAACAATTCCAAGGCTCAAAAAAATTCAAAATAATAGTAAAATTCCTGATTATGTGCGTAAAAGGATTTCTGAAGCAAAGAGCCTCCTCAAAATGGATTTGAACTGTAAGTTGATTACTCATTCAATACAAAAACGTTGAAATGGCTGCTTACAATATATGGGCAGGTGTGGAGGTGGGAGAATCTCTACCTGAAGGATCTTGAGTGGTAATTGGATTTCCAGGCAAAGGATTAGGAAAAAGACCAAATATATATGCTACCAAAAAAACCCACAAAAAACACCATACCTTTGAAGCGGAAAAAGATTCCTGGGATCAGGATGAGGAATTGATCAATGTTGAAGTGGGCCATATTGATAATAAACCTCCACATACTGAAAGCCCCCCCATAATCAATGAAACAATCCATGATGAACCTCCACATACTGAAAGCCCCCCCATACTCAATGACACAATCCATGATGAAAACCCTCCTTCCTCTCCTCCAAATATTCAAGACTTTCAAGAAAGGGAGACAATTCAAAATGATAAAATGGGACAAGATATGACTGATATCATTCCTGACCCTGAGCCCAAGGTGTCATCCTCTGCTAATTTTCAAAGAATATTTTTATCCCCCATGGAAGAGTTTGGAGAAATTTTGAATTATCATTCCAATATTACTCAACAATCATGGAAAAGGGGGCTTGATAATATAAATAGGATTTACAAAAATTGATGGGACAATTAACCAACAAAGGAGGCTCATACATTCCTGCCCATTTGTATTAAGGTGATCAGTAACCAAGAGCTCCAAATGTCGGCCTGGCTTGAGGAGCTTGAGATTGCAGGTGAGTTTTATCTTTGTGCATGAAACTTGAAATTGGCTTTTGAGTGGTGATATAAATTGCAATATACAGGGTTATTTTTTTAAGCCAACAGAAACAGAAGTGTTTTTTGATAACAACATTTGGAATCTCAAATTGATGAAAGAATAAGCTAAACCTCCAGATAATCTCCCGAAATCCGAACACTCCTTCTTAAAAATGGTTCAGAGCCTTCTTTACCCCGCCAATCCAGTAAAACATTTTTGGGCAAATGTTATGTTTGAATCCTTTATTTTAGTCTCATATGATCTGATTGCACCCAAACCATATGTGGCACCAACATCAAATTCAACCAATCCTCTTGGACTCAAATGGGGAGCAGTTGAATACCTTGCCTCCTTCTTGAGTAAATTGAAGCAAAGTGCAACACAACTTTGCATGGAAGGTGGAAGGGCTGACAATGGAATATGAACAAAGCCGCACAAGAACCTGGAGGATCTAATGGATACAGTTATCCATTTGATGATTGTGTACAACATGGTACATGCACATACAAAGGTGGAAGTCAATGTCATCAAAGGAAAACTCACGAGCTCCAAAAAAATGAGGCCAGCAAAGATCTTTTGACGTGTCACCAGAATCTCAGAATAAATTGAATTTACTATGGAATATTAGCAGCTTTCTGTGCGGCGGGGGTTCGTGGTTTGATGGTATGCTCAGATGACTGGAGGACAAGATCAGTTAAAGGGGCTTTATCACTCATTGACATTTACAAAAAACCTTCAGAGGGTAAAAATCTAGTGGGGCTGGTGTGGCTCTGTACTAATAAATATATATGTAATTTACTGAATAAAAGTTTCTTCTCATCAGAGTCTTTTAACCCCACTGTACCTCTTAGATTCAAATTTGTGTGATGCTTGGTATTATACTTTGGTGATTCCTGGGTGTCAACACATGGTCTTGGTTCTAGTGATGATGTCAAATTGACTTTCCCCAGTTCAGCTAAGCTTAAAACCAGGACCGACCCCTTTTAGATTAGCTTTGTACTAGATAGATTGTCATTGAATTTTGCAAAGTTATTTATGAACTTAATAATCATGACTACCTATCCTACTACTGCCCGGATGACACAGTATGAATACCAATGATAATTTCACGGAGGCTGCCTTCGTACACCATTGAAAATACTCCGATTGTCAGCCTGTGACTCAAAACCAGAGCACAAGCATGACAGCCAAAATACCATAAACCAATGGTATAGCCAAGATACCACCAAAACATGGAGCTGAGCCAAATAAGCTCAAAAGGTATCAAACGGAAGAGGAAACTCACCTCTTTCTGAAAATATAAGTCCCATCACCATAGGACAAGAAATAACAAAGTTATTCCTGCTCAAAGTTATTGCTGAGCATAAACCTTAATTTTCACCTCTCATCTAAAATCTAGAAGGAGAGGCTCAACCCCATCAAATGGGTATTCAAAATGAATCTCTAAGCCAGGGCTATCCAATGGTACCAGCCAAACAGAGCCAGCACCAGTATTACTTGAGTTATGGTCAAATTCAAGCCAAATAAGGGTGAACAAAACATTCACCTCTCATCTAACTTCTACAGTTTTAGTGTGGGATACTTGAAGTGGGGTCTTTTTGGAAAGAGCACAATCAGGGCTATCTGATGGTGCCATCCACTTTTCCATATCTCAACTATAACAGAAGTTATGAGGCAAACAAGCTCAATACAGCTTTTTGCCAAAACCACGCCTATGTACAAAAAACCTTGTAAATGGGATAACTTTGTCATATTTAATGATAACCATACCAAATTTGGTATCATTGTGTAGAGCCTATACAGGGCTATCCAATGAACCAGCTTTGAGCATGATATCTCAAAAACTGACAGAGCTATGGCTGTTTGAAAGATATCATCCCACAACATGGCCAATACAGCTGTATTATGACAGGATACAGTTGTACTCTGATTATGAGGTGTCAAACAGATGCTGAAGCTTATTTATACTTCAATAACTCATAATTAAGTCAAATACAGAGGTCCATACAGGTTCTGTACAGTTTCTGACGCGTCAGGAGCACCAAAATACACCTGTAAACTCCATTGGTGAAAATTTTCACCCTGTATAGATTAAAAATGACTACTTGTGGTTCTAAAACCACATTTCAACTCAATACTAGCCTGTATTGAGTGTATAGAACCACAAACCAGCCCACAGTAGTGAAAATTTTCACTTTGTGGTCGTGTGCAGAGGCAAACCACCTCCCACCACCCCAGAACAAGATAAAAGGAGGCTTTGCCTCACCAGGAAGCAAATCCAGCATCCTGTTCTTAATATTCTTACATGGTATAACTTCCTAAAAAGGAAGTGATACTCTTAGAATTTAACAGTTATACTTTAAGTTTAAGTATTGTAGGGTTTGCTATTGTAAACCAACAGGCAAACACTGCACCCAGGGCTATCAGCAGTACTCACCATCACTAAATTATTTTAGTATAGCCCTTTTCACTCATATTCTCACTCTAAATCTCATCATTATTTTTGTGTCACACTCAGAGTTATAGCTTCTATTATCATTCTGAAGCTATATCATAGAGTCAACCTGACACTGATAAGACACAAACTGAGTCAGGAAGCTGTGCCCGCAATTAGCACACGCGGGGGCATTGTGGGAAATGGGTTTTATCACTTCAAGCCAGCCCATAATAGGCCAAATGTCCCTGTTTCTTTCAAGGGGACTATGATAATTAGGGATCCACAGCAGGATTCATATTGCATTTGCATGTGATTGCCATATTCCACACGGTTGGATTTGAACCTCATTGAATGGGAACATCAATATTTCAAATTGAATAATGAACTATCCACTGTTTGTTTCAGGTTGAGGGACTTGAGATCGCTAATTTGCAAAGGTCCGCTGTGATCTGTCATTTTTAGCCGCAAGTAAAAAAGATTCATTGACCAAGATTAAATTTAGGTAATATTAATAATTCAGTAATCATTTGGTTTAATTTCATTTTTGGCTGCAAGCATGCCATTCAGGAAAAAAGGAAAGGAGCGTAAAAGGGAACTCACGGGAAAGCGTTGGGGTGAGGAAAGATAGTGTGAGTGGCTCCCTTATTCTCAGCCTATATATATAGATATATATATATGCTTCCGCATTTATGTGACACACTCATTGGGCCCCATGGAAGAACATCGGCTTTAGTTGTTTCAAATCAAGCTAATGCCATGTGGGCTCCAGCAGGGAAGTCAAAGGATGTGTCCCGAATAAAGCTCCTTGGGCATTGGGCACCATTCTGGACTTAAAACTACTTAGCTTCAAATGGCAGGAAGCAGTATCTGATATCTTGTCTGCTTCAACACAAAGTGATCCCTCACCAGCCCAAATCTTGTGTCAATCGGCGGCAGCTGACTTCACGTCAAGCAGGATAAAAGTCGAGCTCACGTCAAGCGAAAATCAAGCGAACGTCAAGCACACGTCCTACTCTTGTCTTACACCAAATCCTGTGACATCCACCAATATGGGTTCCCCTGTGCCTTCAACTCAGATTCCTCACCACCTGATCATCCCGCAACTGTCCAATGGTTGGTAAAAATTACACAAGCCCCGCCTGTTTGCACAAACACACATCAAAGAGGTCCTTCAGCCAGTCTTGATGTAGGCGGGGGGTTTGACTTCACCAGGTCATCCATAAAAGGACTCCGCCTGAGCGGGATTGTCGTTTTTCAGGTGACACTGGTAGAGCCCGCCGCACAATACCGCGTGTGCGGGTGCGGGTGTGCAAGGGCCGCTTTCCCTTCCAACATGATGATGGCGCAGTTAGAAATTTTGGATGCTGTTAAAGGTGAGTGTGTGGGTCATTTGATCATTGAACTTGGCTTATTCACACTGTACCCAATGTCAAAATAGTAAGTTCTTTGTGGCAATGTGAAATAATGGGCTTTGCTTGTCACAATGGCATGTCTCTGTCACTAAATTTTGAGGCAGTTATTTCACTAGCAAAATTGCTAATGAATCTGAGAGATTTGCATTTCTGTAGACTAAATTTCATGAAATAACGGCTTTATCATTACAAGCAGTCCACATGACAGAACTTTGTTATCATACAATCCACAGTTACCTTCTATTTCTTCTTCAGATATAATCAAGTGTCCATCATCAAAACCAACAGCTTTATAGATAATCAGATGCGGCCAATCTAGTAAGAAATTAACATCAATCTTCAAAGTTTTTAAGATCAGAAAGTTATTGTTCAGTATGCTAGATGGCTCAGAGACTTTAAAAATGCTATTAATAATACCAAATCGTCGTGAGTTGCCCCTCAGAAAAGATATCACACTGTTGCTGACATTTTTGGATTCAGTTGAAAATATATTGTTCCCAATATTAATGTTTGAAACTGGAAAATACCAAGGTGAGACAATCCTTGAAGTGGGAGGACTTGTGGATTGCACGGTAGTGTCTAAGCGGATCCAATCAACTATTTCCCTTGTTGCATGAAAATTCTGTAAGTACTCAACCAGGCAATCATAATTTTCTTGGTCATGGCGGGATGGTTTGTTATGTTTATGGTCATTGAACAGGGCAGGTGGCTGTGATTCGAAAAGCTGTTTTATGCAACATAGACATTCTCTGGCTTCAATCTTTCACTTGGGGGGAGATTAAGACAAATAAGCATGATAGGTCCAATGCTGGCCAACCGGGTGGACTTTCCATGTGCATTAAACCAGTCCACATAAATGGAGAAGGCCAATGCACCAGGAATGAACATGAATGGGGGGTCATAGATATTTCTAGTACCAGTGAAGCGTCTCCAGACCAAACCATTCCAGACGTCACGTTTTGGGGAATCTTTGGGAGTTTGGGATTGTTGATGTTGATGCAGAATGTCCATAATTCCAGCCCGCTGGAGAAATCTGGCAAGCCAATTTTTGAATGGTTGATAAATGAAATGTTTTGTTGGTAAAGATTTTTGCTTCATGTTGGTTGTGTTTTGGGTGTGGGGTTCAAATGAATAGATGAATTTGCCTAATGATTGTGTGCAATGGGGATCATGATCATTTGGGTCATTATGGCGTTGACAGTGGGGTTGGTCAGTTGTGACTGATTCAGTAAGGCCATTAAGAGAGAAACATTGAGGACAACATATATAGTTTTGAATCACTGGCTCCAATTGGAGATGTTCAAATATGGTACTCAGATCTTGAGGTATATGGAATGCAGGAATGGGGGGACCACCGGAGTTTGAGATGCTGGACTTGATCAGCAGGTTTAGGGCGGGGTTGAGAATGCGTGAAGCCCAGCGGGGTATATTATACCTTAATGATAGAATGGCAGATATTATCATTCCAAGGTCTTGTGGAGGAAGGGTTTGACTGCTGCTGTATGGTTTCTGTGCAATTGAATTGAGCCCCGGTGCTGTGGAGAAGGTGCTTTGGGTCAATGGTGAATAATCAGCTGGGAATATTTGATCCAAAAGAAGTTGTGGGCACTCAGATCCTGATGCAAAAGTAGGGATGTCTGGAAGAGATTTGGGTGCAATGGTTGATTTGAGCTTTTTAATGTGCTGTTTATATTGGAAAGCTGTGAGGGTAACTCCAGGCCTATCACCCTGAGGGGAAGAGTGTGTTTGAGTTGAGCAGTGTTGACACATGAATATACGCATTGAGGAATAGCGGCGGGTTGTCATTGTTGCAGGAATTGGGAGTACAGTTGGTTTGTGTATAAATATCTATGGCTGATGCTAAAGTGTTTAGGAGTGTTATTAATTGGCAAAAAAATTGAGTGATTATTTATGAAGGGGGAGATGATTTGAGCCATCTGAGAATTTCATCCCATTTGTAATGGTGCATGAGCTGCAGCTGATGGAGTTTAACATGTCTCATCTGGATGGCGGAATTGGTTAGGTGTTTAATTGGGTAAAATGCCATGCTGCTCAATGCTCATACATATTCTATTTTATTTACACATGGCGATACTGCGGTTTTGACCCTTGAGGGGTGTTCCAATAGGGATGTGTCAACATTGATTTGAGGGGATTGACATTCAAACCATGTACGCTGGCACGCCATCGTACATGGCTTAAACCTTATCACAGACAGAACGATATAACTCTATTACATAGGGGGTTGGAGTGCAGCTAAAGTCTTGGTATTTGGTTTGAGAGCAGCAGGCTTTTAATTGGTTGGAATGTGATTTGGATTGTCTCGCCTTTCTTGAAAAGGTGATGTCTCTTTTGTGGGTAAATCCTTCATGAATATACCCCTTCACAGATGTACGATGCTGTGGAATTTCAATGCATATATTGGCAGTTTGGATAATTCACAAAATGTGACAATGGGGAGGCGGAAATGTTACCAAATATGATTACTTATGGATGATGGGTCCCCTTTGAGATCAAGGAAATATTACATTATATGGTGGTAGGGCGTGCCGGTTGGTTTCCGATAAAAGCGGAGGATCTCAAGAGGAGGCAGGGAGGATTCTCCTAAAAAGAGCCTTATTGGACTTCCATGCAACACTTAGTTCCAACTATTCATAGAATTTCTCTATTCTAAATTTGAAAAGATTTCATCTCATATCACTCTATTTTATCATAATACTGAGGTGTTTTATCTAGTTAAAAATATTAGTGTACTTTTTTGGCCCTTATGTCATCTTTCAAGTCACATAAATCCCGTTCAGGTTCTGTTCATGACTCAAATAGTGAATCTATCATAGAATATGTTCAAACACAGTCACGATTGAGTCCCAACATTCCTCTCACAACCCCTATTGCATCCTCAATGAATGTATCAGGTCTTAACATTGATGTGGGAAATCCAAAGGCTCCAACTTCAAGCACTTGGTCGATCCCAAATATTTCTGTCACTCCAATTCCCCCAAATCCCACTAATACACAAATGCATGTGTCTGAGGGGCCGGAAGGCACACCTCAAATCTCATCACACGCTAATCCCCAATCAAAATTTCCACCTGAGTTCCTCCTTAATCCCGGTTGGAATCCAGTCGCATCCCAGGATCCCTTTGGGCAAAGTAAACAGCCAACCCTCAATATTCCATCAGGATCTCAGGTTCATGTGGGTGATGAAAGGCACATGGATGGGGGGTGGCAAAAAAGACCATTGGAGAATGTAACTTGGAGTGGTCTGTTGGAGGGAAATCCAGGATTGACGTTTCATCAAAGTAAGTCATTTTAATTTTGGAGTATAGCCTTTTTCACCATTTGATATGTTTGTTTCATGGGTTAGATATGGCACCTAAAGGCAAGTCAGTCCAATCTCAGGAGCCAATTGAAGATTGTGAGTATGACCAGTCTTCATTAATTTTTGATGTGTTAACTAATGATGTGCATGGCAGGTGATGAACTGTATGCATCTTCACCTCTGGTCCATAAAGAGAAAGTCACTGGACGTCATCATCCATATGCCTCCAAACCAAGAACAGCTCATGCCAGTTCATCAAGAGAAAAAATGGTGGATGCTGAGGATGAGAACATGTCTCCGACTCAAATGGAAACAAATGAGGAACCAAGGAGGGACAATTTCACAGCGCATGAGCATGGCACTCAGTCAAATTATGAGTTCACCCATCCTCAAATGCCCCTTGCCCAGAGTATGCTTGAACAATCCAAGGTCAGACAGCAAAGGGATCAGGCTCGTAAAGCTCAGAATGTGGCGAAACATGCAATCCAGAAGGAGCAACAAAAATGGCTGAAAGCAGAACTTCCAGAGAATGTCCATGGAATGAGATCAGCAGTACATGGACATTGCCTGTTCCTACTCAAAGTTAGGGATAAGGATTTTTCCTCACTACCAGCACCACCAAGCACAGAAGAGCGTGAAATTGCAATTCAAGTGGCTGGTCATCTCGGATATGTCCCCGAGGATGTTTTCAATGAGCCATCAACACAGGTTCAGTCTCAGGGCTTCCAAAGCTACTGCAAAAATGAGGTCCACAAGTTAGGACTAAAGTGATTCACTTGGGACTGGGAGAGCTCATGGCAACATCCGTTCAATGAGCTGATGTCTATGGTGTTTTACCGTACATTCCGTCTCGCACTGGTCAGCACCGAGTATCATCATTACTGTTGGAACAAGGATCATAATAACTATGGGGTCGTGGTGGCTTTAATGGAGCAATATTTCACTTATTTGAAAAGAGAATGGAAGTCTATTCAAAAGGATGCCGAGTATTTGGTTAAAAAGAAGGAGAATCAAAAGCTCGCGAAGATTCGTCAAAGGGTTAATTAATGTATCTCTTCTTCATTGTGAGCAAAGACTGATGATGATCTACTTCATTATGTGCAGACCTGTGAGCCCCATCGTGAATGGTGTGATACGGCTAAATTTCCCATCCTAGCATCACAATTCAATGACCCTCGAGTATGTTCAGATACTGAGGAGGTACTGGAAAATGGCCGTCAAGTTTACCGCAAAGTGGGATTACGCTGGCGCTCCCAGTTATTTAATGAATTGGTATTAAAAATGGATCGAGACATGGAGTTTTGTAATCGCATTAAAAAAAAGGGTAAAAAAACTATTGATAGATTGCCAGAATTACGATCGACAGATGATGGTGATATTCCAGAAGGCTTATCATTTCAGCTATTTGATCAAGATTGGCTCAAAGGCTGTATTAAGATGCAGACTAGCGCCCTCAAGATACTTGACATGCCAGTTATTAGGCTGAATGGTGATGCTCTGAAATAACTTAGTAATATAAATGTATAGCACCGTTACAAATTAACATTTTGTGAATTATTTGTGCAGGTGTAATACAATCTGAGTATTATCTCTTGAAGATGCAACAACTTGCTAAATATGTCAGAATATAGACAATATGAATTGGAATGTATCACCGTCTCCCTTAGAAATATGAATCTATTGCTCATTTTCATTCAGGAAATATTGAAGGAGTTCGATCCAACTCATGGTGTTCATAATTGTGGACCTATGCCAGGGTGAACAAGAGTTATCAACTTGGTCAAACACAAATTATATCATATGAGTAAGGCTCACACAGTTAATGATTTTTTCTTTTCTTGGACCTATTGGTGTTTGGAAAATGGCATTTCCATAAGGAAAGACTTTAGAATAGCAATACAATTAGGGTCAAAGATGATCTTGAAAGGTACCTTCCGCATGTTGACCTCAACTGAATGACCTTTACAGGTTGTTGTTGGCCAATACAATGGAGTCAATAAACAGCCTGAGCCTCAATGGCTGGGTTCCAATTGGGCTCCTGGAAATGTGGATGTCAGGGGACACAAATAAGGGCAGAATTTTGGGGGTCCCCTCACCATTAAATAGACCGTATTAGCACAAGTTATATTGAGGCCAGTTCCAGCTGCGGCAATGGATGCAATCAGTACTTCACATTCAGGATTATTGAAGAAATTCTCCAGTGCCTTCTCCTGTGCTCGTGCTGTAATTGTTCCATCAATTTGTGCTGAAAGGATAGAGTGATGGGAAAGTGCAATACCAATTCTACAATATGAAAAACTCAGATGGATTCAATTGGTAATGGATGCATATTAGAATTAATGCACAAATCTAGAAATTGGGTCCATTGGGTATAGACCACCGATTTGGTTGGACCACACCTTGTTTGTTTGTTCTTCATTAAGCTTTGTAGGAGGTGTGCAATTTTACTACTCATCATGCATGTTTCCACATCCACAATAGTTCGTGTGATTGTTGGGGATTTATCCTGAGTGCTCCTGCCCTCGGGGTCTTCCAAATCCGCCTCCGCAATTGTGTTAAGCATGATGTGATGGTTACAACATATTCACAGCTTATTAATATTTCTGAAAAATTCTCCTGGTCCTTTGCTTTTGGATGATAGGAATTCTTCATATAATATGGAATATTCTTGCTGCATGGTTGGGTTGAGTGGGAGCAGCTCATAATGATGGCTAATAGTGGGGAGGGATTCGAGATGTGTGGTTTTGGTGCGGCGCAAACTTAAATGCCGCAATGCCAAATGCAAGATATCATTGCAACCTTTGGAATTTCCTGTGGTTACGTGCATGGTCTTGATGGGGGTGGGCCTCTTGGGCTCTTAATTTTCTTATCCGATTTGGGGCATATATCAAGGCAAGGTGGCCAAAATGTGGGTGCACCGATATGACTGCTGGATCTGCAGCAAGGTACAAAACCTTTGGTGGAACAAGTTTGACATTAGCATATCCGAAATTGGGTGGTGTAAGGTTTGACTATGAAACAATAAGTAAAAATTACTAATTTATTACTTATTGTACTCTGAATGTCCTTATAATTGAAATAAATAAGATTAAAATAATAATAATAATAAAGAAATATTATTATTATGGCGTAAAATATTATATTATTAAATAAATATAATAATATAATTAATATTATAAATAATATATTAATATATTATAAAGCTCTTTATTATTGTTACCAACAAATAATAAAGGCGTAAAAAACTGTTTTTTATAAATAAAAAACAATTAATAACAATAATATTACTAATATTAAAGTTATATATTAATATATATACTATTCATATTAATTAAGAATTATTAAGAGTAATAATAAGAGAGAAATTATTATAATAAGATGAAATAACCTACTTTTAACACTTAAAATAATAATTTTGAGATATTTTATGCCAAAAGAATATAATACAACTTTTACAAATTGTATTTACAATAAAAAATAAAGAAAATTACTAAATTTCTTGATTTTACGTGGAAATGAGTTTATAGAGAGATTTATAACAAAAACAATTAAAGAATTGATTTAATCACGTAAAAATAGTGATTAATATTAAGATGGTCTTTGGTCTTTAATAATATAAGAGTTTTATATATAAAGAATAAAGAAATTACCTTTTTATTTAATTGATTTAATGTTTTTGATGCGTCTGAGGGGTAAATAGAGTAAAAAGAGCTCTATTTATAGTAAATACCTCCCTCCTAGAGTCCAAAAGGCTTCTAGTAAACATGTACTGATCATATCCACTGGAATTGATCAATATTTTAAGGTTTGAGGGTGATTACATCATGATCAAACCATATTACATCATCATTACACCATTATTTAGAGTTATCACTATAACTCTAAGTTTGATGACATCAGAGGCTTGACAGAACCCCAAATTTCGTGGATTTTATTAGTTTTAATCATAAACTAATAGTATTCACCAATTTAATCACTCTTAAGACTGTTAAACTTAAATTAAGGTTACAGTATGTGATCATAACTGCTCAAATTAAGCTCAAACTTTGATCCTCAATAACTTTTAAGATTTACACGCTACAGCAATTCAGTAGTGAATTCTGATATCCTGGCATAACCTTATTATGCTGCCAAGAGCTTTTCATTACATAATCAAAACTCTAATTTTGATGATTTTTCTTGTAACTCATCTTTTCTGTCGAAATTCAATATTTTAAACTTCAAACCTTGATTTCAGGGGGTTATACCCTGAATTTAATAATAAAAGTTACATCATTCTTCACGAATGAACTAGGAGAATCCAACTGTATACTTTTTTTTAAGTTTGGAACACTTTTACAACAAAGTGGTCAACAGCTCTGTTGATTTTTATCAATAATTCATCATAGGTTTTAACCTTGTTTATAATTTGTAAAATAAATTTCATATCTGTTTTCTTACAGTAGTTACGTGGTAACTTTATTTTTGGTTCATCATTCTATCATGTATAGCTTAGAAGATATTAGCTATGATCCTTGAATATATGCGTTGACCAAAAAAGTGCATATATTCAGGATAATTCCTTAAGTATTAACATTGGAAATTAGCTTATTAATTGTTTTATGTGTGGGCTTTCATGGGGAATCCACTGGTACAATTTATTTTACATGTTGTTTCATTGGTTCTTGAGATAAATAAGGTTTTATGATTTTTATAAGGTATTATACCTTATAATTCCTTAAATATTGACTTTACAGATATGCCATAAAAATGGTATATGTGTATTTTTCCAAGGGGAATCCAATGGTATAATTTATTTTACATGTTGATTCATTGGTTTTTAAGTTAAACCAATTTTTGTACCAATTAATGGTATTTTTTGTATATTTAAGTAATTATTCTTAATGTATAATTATTCTAAGTAATTTTAATATAATTATATTAAAGGTATAATTGTTCTGAGTCCTTTTGTGACCTTATTGGGTATGTGGTCATATCTCAAAGGCTCACAGGTGGGTTGTAGCAACCTATTGTGGAGGGCATATTAGAGGCATGCAGTCATGTTCTGTAAGGTGTGGATATGAAACTTTGATTAAAAATCAAGTACTTTTCCTGTCCTCAAAATTTGTATAAGGTAAAAATTCAGTTAAAAATAGTATGAAATATTATTTTTAAGAGAAAAACACGCCAATTTTATTGTTTATAACTTTATTAGTATAAAACAATAATATAAAAATTTATTGTTTTACCAACAATAAAGATTTATCCAAAAAATACTCTACAAGAGATATTTTAAGGCTACAAAAGAAATTTCTTCAAGAGCAATTTCAATTGGAATTAATTGAGCAAAGAACTGCAAGCAATTAATTAAAGAACAAAGTCTTTAAAAAGAATATTAAAGAGAAAACACGCCCAAAAGTGACCAGAGTGAATTTGGAAACAAAGTGACAAAGTTAACAGTGATGAAAGATGCTTTAATTCACTTTTGGGGTGGTTCAGGGGTAAAAATGATTATAAGAGTTACAAACAATGATTATAATGATTTTTTCACGTGGTTAAAAGGATTAAAATGATTTAAAAGTGGTGGTTAGAATCTTTGATTGATTGGTTTAACAGTTTTAAACTAATTAATAAAAGGAAAAGATTCTAACATGAAGAGAAAAGTGGGGCAAAGAAGACATTCTTTTATAGCCATCAATTCTCTTACTCCAAAAGTAAAATTTACTCTTGTCAGTCGTGAAAAACAGTCTGACAACAGAAAAGCCAATTATGGCATCATTGAACCCTGGTTTAGACCAAAAAGGGCTGGTTTAAGCCATTTTTAGCCATTTTTAGCCATTTTAGACCCTTAAATCAGCCATTACTATAGCAATACCAGGCCTAGAGCCTTCAAAACACGTCAGAATGTGTGTCAGAGGGGTAGAAACCAGTTAAAACTGTTTTTATTATGATTGTTTTATCTTAAGGGTAGTTTTACCTTCTTGGCAACAGCTAAAACTACCCCAGTTGGTATCAAAACCTCATCATCAATTGAGTCCACAGACCCTGTAACTCAATTCCAGGCCAAAAGTGATGAACTTTTGCGTGAATTTTGACATCCCACGCCTGTCAGCAAGGAATTTGGGGGTCTAGCTCCCCCTTAGAGCTGGAGTTCCTTTTCCCCCCCAAATTTAATCTTTCCAATTTATTTTTCCTTTAATTCCTCATCATGTATTATACTTATAATTTACACATGTAATTCAATTCAATTGTACAGTACAATACAGTAATAATTGACACCTCATATGTAAATCAAAGTTCACTTATGTAATACACGCGCACATTTTGACATTTCAATTGAATTCAATTGAAAATACTTTAATTCCTCATAACTTCTAAACTAAACACAACACCCCAATTTTAACACAAAAATTGATGGTTAACACCACATGTGGTGTGAATTAAATTAAGGTTTTGAGGATTTTCAACTTTTGTATTGAAAATACTAAAAACTTAATTTAAGCTTATTTAGAGTTGAGTTACAAAAATTTCACTCAGAGGTGACCCCACCTGATTTTTTATGAGGAATCCAATGGTGAAATAAAATTTATATGTTTATTTATTGGATAAAAAGTTATAATAAATTTTATTTAACTTTTTTCCAAATTTATTTATTTCTTCACAATTTTGTTAAAATTTCATTTTTACTTAAATTTTTCAAGTATAAATGTAATTTTATATTTACAAAATTTAAAGTAATTTTATTTTTAAATTATAATGAATTTTTTATTTTTAATATAATTTTATATTTATATTTTTTATATTTGTGGTCTTTTGGGTATATGAAATTACCTCTAAGGCTCACATGTTCGCTGGTGTGACAGCGAACATGGATGCATATATATCTTCCCCAGGTTAATTGTCGCACAGGGACCTACTGGGCAATGTTGGCCGTTTCAAAGGCCAAGCTCACTGTGGGGATGTTTGTGTGTGGGCGGGTGAGATATGTTCGGTGGCATGCCACCAAACATGACTTTGGTTTGGCCTTAAGTTTTTTGCTGACTGATGCCTACTGGGCTTCCAGGGGGGAATGTGTGGGATGATCAAAGGGGGCGCCATCCGTGAGCCGTGATCCATATATACATTCACCCCTATTGCGTTTGAGGCGGGTACTAATCCACCGAAATTGGCATCAGCGTCTTTGCCTCACGCGTGTACGAAACTCCGGCAAAAGAGGCCACCCACCCAAGGGAATTTCTGGCTGCAAGCCAGGTTCCACAACTTGCGCGGGGAGTGTGAGAATGTGAGAAAAATTAACCGCGGTGGGAGATACCCACGCAAACATAACCAGCCTCAGCAATCATAGGCTGGGATTATTCTAATGTGGATGAGGCTGAAGCAAATCCACACTGATTGGCATCAGGTTTCCATGCGCGAGGAGGTGAGCGTCTGCAGTAAAGCTGACCACCCCACCAAGAAACTAGCCGGTTGGAACACTGGCAGTAAAATGTCTTCCAGGCATGTGAAAGTTGCCTGTGTATGACCCGTTGGGGGGTGTGTATGAAAGCGGGTGGCTGCCCGACAATGAGCAAGCGCAATGAACAAGCAGGGCCAGTCATTGTTTGCCCCGACAATGGCACCGGAGTGAATCCACTGTTTGTGTATTACCCAAATAATAAGTCATCCCATTATGACCCACTTTCATTAACTCGGATTACACCGCCGTCTATGCCATTGTTAGGCAGAGCTCGCCAAAAAGGTGCACCAAAGGGATGCAGTTGAGATATATGACTCAATGGCTTGACGTGATTGCATGTTACATTGCTGAACAGCTTTTGCTCTGCCCCGCAGCATACATTTACAAAGGTGTACTGCGTATTACAGTGTTGGCTGTACAGATTAGGAAGGTGTAATACTACTTGAGCCTGCATGCATATAGCGAATGTGCATGCACCTTCCGATCGTTTGCATATACGTAGCTCATGTGCCACATGCTCAGCATTGCATTTCATCCAATTTGCACACGCAAGCTGAGCATGTCATGGTCAAAAGCACCGTGTGAAAGTGCTCAGTAAAGCCATGGAATGAACTTTTTTTGCAATAGTTCATTGGAAGGCTCAGCTTGGAGCACTTCACCAAAGCGTGTGAAATGCTGCACCTGGCTGAAATGTCACCCGATGCTGTGCCAAATGCTCAGATTGTGGGCATACAAAAACGACTGAGCAATGGCTCAGCATGGTGCATTTCATATTGTTATATCAATAGTTCAATAAATGTGCAATTAAAATGTTCAGCCACTAAGCATTTCAATTATGACCTGAAAGCAAACCTGAGCAATGGGTCGAGGCAAGCTCATGCTGTATTCACTTGTCTTACAGCCCCCCCCTTTGTTCAAAGACTATCACAAGGCCCTACGGCCGGTGATCTTGCCGCGGTCACTTGTGACCAAATGCACCGGGTGCATTTCTGCATGGGTCACTTGTGCATTGCACCCACCATGCACATTCAACAAGGGCCTCACGACCACCCTCCCGGGTGATCGGGTGGCTATTTAAAGAAACAAAGGGAATTTGACTCAGCTTGACAATTCAATAAATTGCAATACTCGGCGGTGCATTTGATATTGTTATATCAATTGTTCAGTTACTGTGCAATTAAAATGTTCAGCCACTGAGAATTTCAATTATGACCCGAAAGCAAACCTGAGCAATGGGTCGAGGCAAGCTCACACTGTATTCACTTGTCTTACAGCCCCCCCTTTGTTCAAACAATATGACCAGGCCATACGGCCGGTAATCTCCCTGCGGTCACTTATGACCAAATGCACCGGGTGCATTTCTGCATGGGTCACTTGTGCATTGCATCCACCATGCACATTCAACAAGGGCCTCACGACCACCCTCTTGGGTGATCGGGTGGCTATTTGAGGAAACAAAGGGGATTTGACTGAGCTTGACAATTCAATCAATAGCAATACTCAGCCAGAATCCCATTGTTGTTCTGCCTCACGCGAGCATTTCACTTCTCAGTTGCAGCATTCGCTGAGACTCAGCTTGAATTTTGCCCACACGCCTTGAAGCTGAGCCTTTTGCGGGTGCTGCAACTGCTGAGATCGTCTCAGCTTCACCATGGTATAAAAGACCATATTCACACGACACGCCCTTCACTTTCTTTCTCACCCGCTCCACTTCGTTCAACCTCACACGCGTTTGTCCTTCTTCTGTGTATTCCCCTTGGTCTTCTTGCCTTTCTACTTTTGTCTTTTGCACTCCACTAAACCCACTCCCCTTCCTTTTGCCTGTTTGTTTCTTCTGCTGATCCTTTCAGAACCTCCCTTCTATCCACCTTGTGCGTTACTACTTTTTAACTTTTGTCAACGTTATGTACCGATATTAATACTTACTTTTCTTCACGACTCTTTTCCAGACTTTTAAAAACTTCGGACTAGAGCGTTATTATTTTGTTTCCATTTTAAATTTATAATTAATTGTACGTCTTCATTTTTTCTCTTGATTGGTTACTTTGTATGCAGTTACTAACCTCAATTGTTTTGTTTTTAGATGTTTTGCACTTTATGCACCAAGCGGGGTATCCCCTGCATTCGCTCCTCAACGACGAACGACGCTTGTGATGCTTGCTGACAAGCACACAAGAAATGTTTGTTTGTTGTCCGCCCCTTCCAACCACGAGGCCAGAGGAGTTCCCGCCCAAGACGCCCTCGCGAGGACTCCTTTGTGGTCAATGATGATGAAACCATTTCCGAGCGTGAATGGACGCCGGGCCCCCAAACAGGCCAACAGGAACGATTCCAGACGATTAGCCCTGTCCCCTCCAGTATTGATTTGTCCACTCCCCCTCCTAGGCCACCATCCGATGGTCACTTCACTCCTTGACCGGAGCGAAGTGATTATCCGGCTGATGAAGGATGGCAATGGCAAGAGGACATTCGAGCTTGGGCTGATCGTCACCATGTCTTGTCACCGATGGGATTCAAACGCCAAAGTAAGTTTTCTTTCTCCTCCTTATCTCATTTCTCTTCACGCAATCATACTGACTTTTTTCCATTACTCATAGAACAAAAGCCCCTGAATCCCCCCCCGCATGACTCTCCCGTTCCTAGTTTGCCTCGCGTGGAAACCCCCCGGCAACCCACTCCAGGCCCAAGTGGCACCCGATGGTCTGAGGAATTATTCCGCGGTAAGCAGCCAAAGTTTCATTTCATTTTCACTTTCACTTTTGAGTCAAGTGAACTGACTCTTACTCCTTTTTTAGAACCCTCCCGAACCAAAGAGCCACCTATTCCTGGGCCCAGTCCATCGTCCCAACCACCTGAGGACAATACAACTTGTGAGCCAGAACCTGAGGTGGCTCCTACGCAATCCACAGAGGAACCTTATGGTAAGTCACCCCTTCTCTCCCTTTGATCCATATCCACTTTTCCTCATTTTTTCTTCGACCGTCTCCAGATTGTCCCGCCACTCCTCGCTCGATAATCATCATCAACAATATGCCCGTTGGATCGCCCCATCCCCCTTCTTCTTCACCGACTCCACCATCTTCCCCTCCTGTTCCCCCTCCCTCCACTCCTACCCCGGTTCCTTCCCAGGATCTCCCTCCCATTGCCCCCGAGAACCCAAACTCCTCCTCCCCCCCAGTGCCAAGCTCCTCTCATTCCCACGATGACACTCGCCAGGAATTCACCGACCTGCGACCGACCCTAATGATTCCTCAAGCCATCGTCCACAAATCGATCAACCGAATCTTGTTGGAGCATCGCCGCTTGCTCCACATGATTCCTTTCGTGGATGCAACTCATCGAAATGAGATGCACCGGGAATTCTGGGAGGAACTAAACTCCCTCCTTGCCCAGGCACTGGAGGCTTATCCAAAGGAGGACATCACTGGGATAGTCTCGAAATTCTTAGAAAAATAAAAATTTAAAAAAAATGTGATGATTTCCTCTTTTTATTATTTGTAATACTTTCTTTTAAATAAATTATTTGTCTCCAATTATTGTTATGTTCAATTTCTATTACATTCTTTGCTCACGTGAAATTATATTTTCCTCAATGGTTCACATATCCTTTTGCCTGAGAAAAATTTTTATAAGTTCCCCACCACGAGTTTGAGTGAGTATTTGTTTTTGTGAACCTCTTTTTCTCAAAATGCGCCAATAGTTGCCGTTATCCTCTCCTATATTTTCTTCTTCCATGGTTTAGAGCCATATCCATTCTTAACTATAAAAAAGCGGGAGCTTCCCGCATGTGAGCAATCCACTCCAGATTTGTGAAACATGGCCTTTCCTATGGTCACACGCTATTAATCTTGATCATGTATTGAATTATTTGAATTGTCTGGAACCTTCACAAGCGTAAGGATTGGCGTGTGACTTGTCAGAAGGCTGCACAGGCATAAGGATTGGCGTGTGAATTGTCGGGAGCCTGCACAGGCGTAAGAATTTGTCAGCATTGTTGGCAACCTTCCCAAGCGTAAGGATTGGCAGGGAATCGTCGCAAGCCTGTACAGGCATAAGGAATTTTTATCATTTTTGGGACCCTTCACAAGCATAAGGATTGGCATGTGAATGTTTGGGAGCCTGCACAGGCGTAAGAATTGGCGTGTGAATTCTTGGGATCCTGCACAGGCCAAGAAATTTCCAGCATTGTGGGGAACCTTCACAAGCGTAAGGATTGGCGTGTGAATCGCCGGAAGCCTGTACAGGCGTAAGGAATTTTTAGCATTTTTGGGAACCTTCACAAGAATCAGGATTGGCATGTCAATTTTTATGAGCCTGCACAGGCATAAGGATTGGCATGTCAATTTTTATGAGCCTGCGCAGGCGTAAGGATTGGCGTGTGTAGCGTTGGCACCCCGCATAGGCGTAAGGAACTTTTAGCATTGTCGGAACCTGCACAAGCATAAGGATTCACGTGTGAAGCATTGGCATCCTGGACAATAGCAACAAACCAGGACAGATGTACGATGGCATGCCACCGTACATAATCCACTTCACCCTTTTTTCATGTGAGACACCCCATCTCCCGCACTCGAATCCATCCAATCCTGGTGCATATTGTCCTCTGCCTTACCCCACCATTACTTACCCAACACATGCAAATCTCCTCATTCTTTGAATTGGCATGAGATTGTATTACCATCCCTGATTTGATAGCCCGCTGTCTCGCCAATCTCATAATATCCATGGTTTTTTTGCCGCATTGTTTTTGCTAACCTGCTTGAGCATTGTGCAGACATACCCACTAGTGTCGTGCTTTTGTTGTCCTGTGCTGGATCAGTATAATGAACAAATGTACTACTGGCCCACACTACCCGAATGAGGCCATGACATGCGGATAGATCAATCCAAAAATGCTCATTTGGGAAAATCAATTTTCCACCTGTACACCGCTTTGACGCATCTCTTTGAAGTTGGCTGGTCCACTTATCAGATTGAAACCACCATCCCGAAGCATACAGCGATGCATCCTTATCAACATGAGGTGCGTTTTTGAATCCATTCATGGTGAAAGTGAGTGCGGAAGCGAACTCGAATGCACCCTGATTCGCCGGAATATTGCCTTCATAGTTGACTTTATCAAAAGACGGAACCCCCAATGAATTGTAGAAATTCTGAATCTTCTCAAATAAATTATCCCCAACATATCGTAAGGATTGACCTAGAATGCAACCCACTGAGCTAAGATTGGGACCTCGGTTCTGCCATTCATCTTTTGCGTTTTCAATTTTCCCGACACTTCCATACAGACCAAATTGTTCATTCTTGGTGCTGCATTTGCGCCACCCAATTGCAAACATAAATCCCTCCAGTAATGCTCCATTGGTTGCAATCGGGTCGGTGAATCTCTTTTCGCGAAATAAGAATTGTGATAATTCATCCCATTGATTGACCTCGACTTCACTCATTGTTGTGAATGGTCGGAATTCGACAAGGGCAATGAGTAATCCGGTTGAAGAGAAAATTGCCACACGGCGAAAGTGAATGCGTTTGATCTGATTGACATCCACAACCCTCTGAATTTCACTTGGGGTGATATTTGCTGATACTGGCATTGATATTTGTGCTGTTGGGCGAGAGGAGGAAAACAACCTATTCATTCGGGTCGTTTTGCGCTCATTTGTCTTTTGGGATCTGCTACTATTCCTGAGTGGTTGCGGGATCACTATGTGTTGAAGCACACAAGATATCAGATACTGCCAAGGAGCTTTCTTCGCCACACATCCTTTGACTTCCCTGTTGGAGCCCACATGACATTGGCACAATCTGAACCGACTAAAGCCAATGTTCTTCCGTTGGGCCCAATGAGGGTGCCACATAAATGTGGAAGCATATATATACACTGAGATTAAGCAAGCAACTAACACTTTCCTTCCTCAGCCCGACGCTTTCTCGCAAGTTCCCTTTTACGCTCTTTTCCTTTTTTCGTGAATGGCATGCTTTCAGCAGAAAATGAAATGAAACCGAATGATTACTGATTTATTAATATCACCTAAATTGAATTGCGGTTGATGAATCTTTTTTGATTGCGGCTAAAGAGAAAGATCACACCTGACCTTGGCAAATTCGCGATCTCAAATACCTGAACCTGAAAATTGCAGTGGATAGTGCATTATTCAATTTTACATATTGATGTTCCCATGCAATCACTTTCCAATCCAACCATTTGGAATATTGCAAGCACAAGCAAATGCAATATGCATCCTGCTGCAGATCCCTAGCTATCCTAGTCCTCTTGAAAGACACGGGAACCTTTGGCCTATTATGGGCTGGCGGGAAGTGATAAACGCGACTCCCTGCAATGCCCCCGTGTGTGCTACTCGCGGGCACAACGCCTGACTCAGCTTGCGTCTTGTCAGAGTCTTTTCAATGATGTACGGAGGCATGCCGCCGTACAATTACTATTGGTACTCAGACTGTGGCATCCGGGCAGTAGTAGGATAGGAAGTCATGATTATTAAATTCATAAATCACTTTGCAAAATTAAATTACAATCTATCTAGTACAAAGCTAATCTAAAACGGGTCAATCCTGGTTGTGAGTTTAGCTGACCTGGGTACCATCAATGTGACCTCATCACTTGAACCAAGACTGCGTTTCGCCACCCAGGCATCACCAAAGTCTAATACTAAGCATCGTGCAAATTCAAATCTAAGAGGTACAGTGGGGTTAAAAGACTCTGATGAGAAGAAACTTTTATTCAGTAAACTACATATATACTTATTAGTACGTAGCCACACTGGCTCCACTAGATTTTTACCCTCTCAACGTTTTGCAGAAATGTCAATTAGTGATAAAGCCCCTTTAACTGAGCTTGTTCTCCAGTCATCTGAGCATACCATCAAACCACAAACCCCCGCCGCACAGAATGCCGCTAATATACCATAGCAAATTTGATTTATTCCGAGATTCTTGTGACACGCCAAAAGATCTTTGATGGCCTCATTTTTTTTTGAGTTTGTGAGTTTGCCTTTGATGCCATTAACTTCAACCTTTGTATGTGCACGTACCATGTTGTATGCAATCATCAAATGGATAACTGTATCCATTAGATCCTCCAGGTTCTTGTGCAGCTTTGTGGATATCTCATTGTCAGCCCCGCCACCTTCAATGCTGAGTTGGGTTGCACGTTGCTTCGATTTACTCAAGCAGGAGGCAAGGTATTCAACTGCTCCCCGTTCGGGTCCAAGAGGATCGGTCAAATTTGATGTTGGTGCAACATATGGTTTGGGTGCAACCACATCGTATGAGACTAAGCTAATGGATTAAAACATAACATTTGCCCAAAAATGTTTAACTGGATTGGCAGGGTAAAGAAGGCTCTGAACCATTTTGAAGAAGGAGTGTTCAGATTTTGGGAGATTCTCTGGAGGTTTAGCTGATTCCTTCATCAATTTGAGATTCCAAATGTTGTGATCAAAAAACGCTTCTGTTTTGGTTGGCTTAAAGAAATCTAACCCTGTATATTGCAATTTATATCACCAGTCAACAGCCAATAAACATGTATCATGCACAAAGATAAAACTCACCTGCCATCTCAAGGTCCTCCAGCCAGGCCGACATTTTAAGCTCTTGGTTACTGATCACCTTAATACCAACAGGCAGGAATGTATGAGCATCTTTTGTTGGTAAATTGTCCCATCTATTTTTGTAAATACTATTGATATTATCAAGCCCCCTTTTCCATGATTGTTGAGTAATATTGGAATGATAATTCAAAACGCCTGCAAACTCTTCCATGCGGGATAAAAATATTCCTTGAAAATTGACAGACGATGACACTTTGGGCTCAGGGTCAGGAACTATATCAGTCATATCTCGTCCCATTGTATCATGTTTAATTGTTTCCCTTTCTTGAAAGGCTTGAATATTCCAAGGAGAGGCAGGAGGGGTTGCATCATGCATTGTTTCATTGGGTATCGGGGGGCTTTCAGTATGTGGAGCTTCATCATGGATTGTTTCATTGAGTATTGGGGGGGTTCAGTATGCGGAGGTTGATTATCAATATGGTCCCCTTCAACATTGATAATTTCATGACTTTGATCGTGAGAATCGTTTGCGCCTTCAAAGGTACGGCGTTTTTTGTTTGTTTTTTTGGTCGCATGTATATTTGGTCTTTTTCCTAATCCTTTGCCTGGAAATCCAATTACAACTTGAGATCCTTCAGGTAGAGATTCTCCCACCTCCACACCTGCCCATATATTGTAAGCACCTATTGATATCAATTTTTTTTTGAATTAGTAATGGACTTGCGGTTCAAATCCATTTTGAGCAGGCTCATGGATTCAGCAATCTTTTGACGCACATAATCAGGAATTTTACTATCATTTTGGATTTTTTCAAGCCTTGGGATTGTTTGAGCAATGTTGGAGACAAATTGTTCCTTGGATATAATTTCCACTTCCCCACTGAAAATTACATCATCTTGCCCATCATCTTCTGTCGGTGCACAAGGTTCAACAGTCTTTTCCTTCTCATAACTTTTAAAATTCGGTTTCTGAGAGCTTGGAGGCTGACCTGAAATAAAGGCTATGACACAATATCAGGTTTTGGGAGATTAGAAATATTCAAGATGGATGCATACTCACATTCTGGAAGAACTGGTGGATCTTGATTATCTTCATGTGACTGGCTCTCTACTTCAATGCCTAATTCACAACTACTGGCGATATCAGAGATTTCACTTCCACTCTCTGGAGCTGAAGTTGGTCGTTCATTGAATTCAGTTGAATTTCCCGGGGTTTGGGCCATAGCGGAGGTAGTTTATTAAGCAAATAGATGGTGACGAGTTGATTGATAACTTGTTTGAAAATTTTTGAATAAAAAGATTCAAATTCAAGAAAAAAGGTGCAAGTAAAATAATCTCATTTGCAAAATGCGATTTGTCGGGAAATTGAAGGAGGCGATGTTTTGCAAATTATTTCATATCATGCAAATGAAATCACTTCCCTGTGAGACATTGAATAAAGTTGACTAATGAGAAACCTACTAAAGTAAACTTTTGAACTATTCAACGCTCATGAGGTAAGGACTAAGCAAAGTGTTCCATTTGAATGATATGATATAAAATGCTTTTGTCGGGGAAACAGGAGACCCAATTCTCTTGTCTTAAATAGTCCACTTATTAGGTTTTAATTTGTGAGTCTCATGATTTAAACCCTAACCACAACATTGTGAATATACTGACCAATTTCCCCTCAGGTCCTGTTGGCAGAGAAGGCCACTCAGCATATTTCGGCAATTGCTTTCATCGTGTACGCCAACAAGCCACCGTACACTATGGATCTAGTACGGAAGCGCAAGGATAAGCCGTGTCGGGAGCATGTTGAGAGGCACTCCGCGAGCGTAAGGATAAGTGGTGTTGGGAGCATATCGGGAGGGCACCACACAAGCATAAGGATAAGTGGTGTCGGGAGGGCACTACACAAGCGTAAGGATAAGTGGTGTCAGGAGCATGTTGGGAGTGCACTCCGCAAGCGTAAGGATGGTAAGCCATGTCAGGAGCATGTCAGGAGGGCACTACGCATGCGTAAGGATAAGCAGTGTTGGGAGCATGTCGGGAGGGCACTACACAAGCGTAAGGATAAGTGGTGTCGGGAGCATGTCGGGAGTGCACTCTGCAAGCGTAAGGATGGTAAGCAGTGTTGGGAGGCCACTACACAAGCGTAAGGATAACCAGTGTCGGGAGCATGTTGGGAGGGCACTACTCAAGCGTAAGGATTAGTGGTGTCGGGAGCATGTCGGGAGTGCACTGCGCGAGCGTAAGGATGGTAAGCAGTGTTGGGAGCATATCGGGAGGGCACTTTAGTGAGCGTAAGGATAAGTGATGTCGGGAGTGCACCATGTGAGCATAAAGATGGTAAGGGCGGGGGTGTGAAAGCGTAAGGAGTGGTGAGGACGGAGATGGGGGGCAGTGTTGGAGTCTCATCTGGAGGGCGGTGCCGGCGCGTAAGCATGCGAAGCATCGGGGCGGATTAGGTGGGGATGCAGAAGCCAATGAGGTGAAATTACCCGAACATTGTGAATAGTGTTGAAATGGGTTTGGGCTTTGAGTGACATTCTCATGTGACACATGTGACGATTGACGTGATGTGACCCACTAAATCCAGTGACTATAAAGTGACACTAACGCAACTGAAGCAAGATTTTATACTGACAGCGGTGCGACGTGAAGTTAATCGCCGACGATTGACGCAATATTTGCCCTGGTGCCTCAACCACTCGGGAATAGTGGGACATCCCAAAAGACAAGTGAGACCACAATCGCCCAAAAGAATAGGTTGTTTTCCTCCTCTCAACCAACAGCACAAATATAAATGCCAGTAGCAGCAAATATAACCCCAAGTGAAATTGGGAGGCTTGTGGATGTCAATCAGATCAAAAGCATTCACTTTGGGCATGTGGAAATTTTCTCTTCAACCGGATTACTCATTGCCCTTGTTGAATTCAGACCATTCACAACAATGAGTGCAGTCGAGGTAAATCAATGAGATGAATTATCACAATTCTTATTTCGCAAGAGAAGATTCACAGACCCAATTGCAACAAATGGGGCATTACTGAAGGGATTTATGTTCACAATCAGGTGGCGCAAATGCAGCACAAAGAATGAACAATTTGGTCTGTATGGAAATCTTGGGAAAATTGAAAATGAAAAATATGAATGGCGGAACCAAGGTGCCAATCTTAACTCAGTGGGTTGCATTATAGGTCAATCCTTACAATATGTTGGGGATAATTTTTTTGAGAAGATTTAAAATTGCTACAAGTCATTGAGGGCTCCGTCTTTTGATCAAGTTAGCTATGAAGCAAATATTCCCGCAAATCAGGGTGGATTGAGTTAGCTTCTGCACTCACTTTCCCCATGAATGGATTCAAAAACAAACCTCATCTTGATAAGGATGCATCGCAGTATGCTTCGGGATGGTGGTTTCAAGCTGATAAGCTACCCGGCAAAATTCAAAGAGATGCATCAAAGCGGTGTACAGGGAGAAAATTGATTTTCCCAAATGAGCATTTTTGGATTGATCTATCCAAATCTCATGGGATCATTCAGGTAGTGTGGGCCAGTAGTACATTTGTTCATTGTACTGATCCTGTGAACCTTTGAGATATGACCACATACCCAAAAAGGTCACAAGAAATATTTAATATAACTATACATTAAAAATAAGTACCTTAAAACTACAAAAATACCACAAATTGGCATAAAACTTGGTTTAAATTAAACCCAATGAGTAAACATGTGAAATAAAGTATACCATTAGATTTCCCATGGTAAAATACACATATCGCATTTTTATGGCATATCTGTAAAGTCAATATTTAATAAGTTATAAGTAATAATACCTTATAAAAACACAAATCCTTATTTATTTCAAAAACGAATGAAAAAACATGTAAAATGAATGGTACCATTCGGTTCTCCATAAAAATCCACATATAAAACAATTAAGAAGCTAAGCTTCAAAATCGATACTTAAGGAATTAACCTGAATATATGCACTCTTTTGGTCAACACATATATTCAAGGAGTTTAGCTAATATCTCTTGAATTATGCATGATAGAGTGATGAACCAAAAATAAAGTCATCACATAATTACTTTAGGAATACAGAAATGAAGCTTATTTCACAAGCTATAAACAAGGTTAAAACCTGTAAGGAATTATTGATTAAAATCAACAGAGCTGTTGACCACTTTGTTGTGAAAGTGCTCCAAACTTAAAAAAAAGTAGACAGTTGGATTCTACTAGTTCATTTGTGAAGAATGATGTATTTTCAATTATAATATTCAACGTATAACCCCTTGAAATCATAGTTTGAAGTTTAAAATATTGAATTTCGACAGAAAAGATGAGTTACAAGAAAAATCATCCAAAATAGAGTTTTGATGATGTAAAGAGATTCTCTTGGAAGCATAATAGGGTTATTCCAAGCTATTAGAATTCACTCTCTGAATAACTTTAGCGTTTAAATCTTAAAGGTTATTAAGGATCAAAGTTTGAGCTTAATTTGATAATTTATGACCACTCACTATAACCTTAAATTAAGTTTAACAGTCATATGAGTGATAAAATTGGTGAATACTATTAGTTTATGATTAAAACTAATAAAGTCCATGAATTTTGGGGTTCTGCCAAGCCTTTGACTTCATCAAACTTAGAGCTGTAGTGATAACTCGAAATGATGGCGTAATAATGATGTAATCATCACCAAACCTTGAAATATTGATCAATTCCAGTGGATATGATCAGTACACGTCTACTAGAAGCCTGTTGGACTCTAGGAGGGAGGTATTTACTATAAATAGAGCTCTTTTTTACTCTGTTTGCCCCTCAGATGCATCAAAAACATTAAATCAATACAGTTAAAAGGTAATATCTTTATTATTTATATATGAAACTTTTATATTATTACAGACCAAAGATCATCTTATTATAATCATCAATTTTGACGTGATTGAATCATTTATCTAATTGTTTTTGTTAAAAATCTCCCTAAAACCTCATTTCCACGTAAAAATCAAGAATATTTGTAATTTTCTCTATTTTTTATTGTAAATATAATTTGGATGAGTTTTATTTACATTATTTGGCATAAAATATCTCAAAATCATTATATTAAGTATTAAAAGTAGGTTATTTTCTCTTATTATAATAATTTTCTCTTTATTATTCTTTTAATAATTCTTTAATTAATATAAATAGTATTTATATCAATTTATAATTTTAATATTGCCAATCTTATTGTTATTGATTGTTATTTATTAATAAAAAAACAATTTTTTACACCTTTATTATTTGTTTGTAACAATAATAAAGTCCTATTAAATATATTAATTATTTTATATTAATATATTTATTTTATTATATTATATTTTATAATATAGATTATATTATCATATTTAATTGATAATATAATTATTTTTATGCCATAATCACAATAATTCTTGAGTATTACAATTATTTTTATAAGGACATTCATAGTACAATAAGTAAAATATCAGTAATTTTTAATTATTGTTTCATATTCAAACCTTACAGATCCAGCACAGGACAATGAAAGCACAACACTAGTGTGTATGTCTGCGCAATGCTCAAGGAGGTCAGCCAAAACAATGTGGCAAAAAAGGCACGGCTATCATGGGGTTGGCAAGGGAGCGGGCTATCAAATCAGGGATGGTAATACAATCTCATCCCAATTCAAAGAATGAGGAGATTTGCATGTGTTTTGGAATTGCAGCGTGATTCGTAAGTAATGGTGGGCAAGGCAGAGGACAATTTACACCAGGATTGGATGGTTAGGAGTGCAGGAGATAGGGTGGCTCACATGAAAAAGGGGTGAAATGGATTGTGTACGGTGGAATTCCATTGTACATATGTCCTGGTCTGTTGTTCTTGTCCAGGATCCCGATGCTTCACATGCAAATGCTTACGCTTATGCAGGTTTCTAACACTTAAAACCATTGCTTACGCCAGGGCAGGCTTCCAACGCTTCACACACAAATCATTACTCTTGTACAAGTTCCCAGCAATTAAATCAACTCCCTACACCAGTGCAGGCTCCCAACGCCTCCCACGCAAATCCTTATGTTGTGCAGGTTCCCAACAATTTAAAAGTATCCTTACGCTGTTGCTGGCTTCCAATAATTCACACGCAAAGCCTGACGCTTGTGCAGGTTCCCAACAGTTCATACAATTCCTTATGCCGGGACATGCTTCCAACAATTCACACACAAATTTTTATGCTTGTGCAGGTTCCAACAATGCTAAAAATTCCTCATGACTGTGCAGGCTTCCAACAATTCACATGCGAATCCTGATGCTTGTGAAGGTTCCCGAAAATTCAACCAATTCCTTACCGTGGTGCAGGCTTCCAACAATTCACATGCATATCCTTACACTTGTGCACGTTCCAACAATTCTGAAAATTGCTTACACCTGTGGAGGCTTTCGACAATTCACATGCAAATCCTTACGCTTGTGAAGGTTCCCAACAATTCAAAAAATTAAATACATGACTAAGATTAATAGCATGTGACCATAGGAAAGGCAATGTCTCATGAATCTGAAGTGGATTGCTCACATGCAGGGAACGCCTGCATTTTTACAGTTAAGATCTGATATGGTTGTCAACCATATCAGAAGAAAATCTAGGAGGCCGTAATGGTGACTATTTGCGCATTTTTGGCAAAAGAGGTTCTCACAAACAAATACTGACTCAAACATTTGGTGGGGCACTTACAAAAATTATTATCACACAATAGGTGCTTTGCAAAAATGGCCAAAAAGGAGAATCTCACGGGAAAAAATAATATAACAAAAATGGAAAAAAGTGTGTATTGATTACAACAAACTAAGGTAATTGAGTGTATTACAAAATTAAATACAAGGAAAACATATTTTTTTTGAATTTTATTTTTCTAAGTATTTGGAGATTATCTCGGTGATGTCCTCCTTTGGATAAGCCTCCAATGCCTGGCCAAGGAGGGAGTTTAGTTCCTCCCAGAATTCGCGGTAAATCTCATTTTGATGAGTTTAATCCATGAAAGGAATCATGTGGAGCAAGCCGCGATGCTCCAAAAAAAATTTGTTGATGGCTTCGTGGACAATGGCTCGAGGAATCATTAGTGTTGGTCACAGGTTGGTGAATTCCTGGTGAGCGTCCTCGTAGGAATGAGAGGAGCTTGGCACCGGGAGGGAGGAGGCAGTTGGGTTCTTGGCGGAAATGGGAGGAAGATCCGGGGTAGGAGTGGAGGGAGAGGGAACAGGAGTGGAAGGAGAAAGGGGAGGAGGGATTTGACGGGCGTATCGTCAATGATGATGACCAAGAGGGGAGTAGCGGGATGAGCTGAAGATGGGCAAAGGAGGGGTGAGGAAAAGTTGGGACTTACCAAATGGTTCCTCCATGGATTGTGTTGGAGCCACCGCTGGTTCTGGCTCACAAGTCGCAACGTCCCAAGGTGGTTCAGCGGATGGACTTGGGCCAGGAATAGGTGTCTCATTGTGTTGGGAGGGTTCTACAAAAGGAGGAAGAGTCAGTTAACTTGATGCAGAAGTTGAAATCAGAAAAGGGAAAGTTGGCTTCTTACTGTGGGATAGGTCCTCCAACCATTGGGTGCAACTTGGGCCAGGAGTGGGTTGCCGCGGGATTTGCTTGCAAGGCAGTCATTGAACAGGTGAGTCTTGTTGGGGGGGATTTGGTGGGTTTTGTTCTATGTGTAATGGAAAAAAGTCAGTATGATTCCGTGAACGGAAATGAATTAAAAAGGAAAAAGATAACTTAATTTGGTGTTTGAATCCCATGAGTGACAACACATGGTGACGATCAGCCCAAGCTTGAATGTCCTCTGGCCATTGCCATCTTTCATTGGCCAGATAATCACTTTGCTCCGCTCAAGGAGTGAAATGACCATTGGATGGTGGCCTAGGAGGGGGGGTGGAAAAATCAATGCTTGAGGGAACAGGGCTAATCCTCTGGAATTTTTCCCATTGGCCTGTCTGGGGTCCTGTGGTCCATTCCCTCTTGGGAATACTTTCATCATCTTTGACCACAAAGGAGTCCTTGCAAGGGCATCTTGGGCAGGAACTCCTCTGGCTGCATGGTTGGGCAATGAACAAGCATTTCTTTTGTGCTTGTTGGAAAGCATCACAAGCGTCGGTTGTTGTCAAGGAACAAATGCAGGGGATACCCCATTTAGTGCATAAAGTGCACAATATCTAAAAACAGAACCATTGGGGTTAGTAACTGAATAGAAAGTAAAAAATCAAGAAAGAAAAAGAAGCCGTACAATTAATTATAAATTTAAAACAGAGTTAAAAAAAATAGCTCTAGTTGGAAGGTTTTAAAAGTCTGGAAGAGAGTTTTGAAGAGAAATAAGTATTAATATTGGTACATAATATGGCCAAAAGCTTTAAATGGAGGAAACACATGAGGTGGATAGAAGTGGGGTTCTGGATGTATAAGGGGGAAAAACAAAAAGCAAGAAGGAAGGGTAGTGGGGTCGGTGGAGTGCAATAGAAAAGAGTGGAAAGGCAGGAAGACGAGGGGGAATACGCACAAAATTAAGAAGAGCGGCTGGTCTGGAAGAAAGTGGAGGGCGTGTTGGGAAAAGATGCTCTTTTATACCATGGTGAAGCTGAGCCAATTGCAGCAGTCGCAGAACCCAACAAAGGCTCAGCTTGAAGGTGTGCCAGCAAAATTGAAGCTCAGTTGCAGTACCTGTTAAAGGCTCAGCTTCAAGGCATGTCGGCAAAATTGAAGCTCAGTTGCAGCCAATGCTGCAACTGAGAAGGGAAATTCTCGCGTGAGGCAGAGGAACAAAGGGGTTCTGGCTGAGTATTGTAATTGATTGAATTGTCATACTCAGTCAAATCCTGTTTTTTTCCTTAAATAGCCACCTGATTGCCTGGGAGGGCTTTTGTGAGGGCATTGTTGAATGTGCATGGTGGGTGCAATCCACAAATGCCTCATGCATTACAGCATGTGGTTTATTTGGTCACAGGTGACCGCGGCAAGAATAGCAGCCTTATGGCTGGGTGATAGTGTTTGAACAAAGGGTTGGGTGGCTGTATGACAAGTGAATACAGCATGAGCTTGGGTCAACCCATTGCTCAGGTTTGCTTTGGGGTCATAATTGAAATGCTCAGTGGCTGAAAATTTGAAATGCACAGTTATTGAGCTATTGATATAATAATATCAAATGCACCATGCTGAGCGATTGCTAGATCATTTTTGTAAGCACACAATCTGAGCATTTGGAACAGCAACGGATGAAATTCGCGCCAGGAGCAGAATATCACACGCTTTGGTGATTGCTCCAAACTGAGCCTTTCAATGAACGATTGCAAAAATTCTTCTGACCATGGCTCTACTGATAACTTCCACACTGAGCTTTCGACCTTGACATGCTCACCTTGTTAGTGCAAATCGGGTGGAATGCAAATCTGAGGTTGTGGCACATGAGCCACATGTATGCTAACGATTGGAAAGTAGATCCTCATTGGTAATATGCATGCACGCAGGAGTAGTGTTACTCCAGCTTAATTTGTACAGCCAACATTTTAGTACGTACACCTTTGTACATAGTACAATGTTGGGGTGGAGCGAAAGCTGTACAAGAATGTAAAATGCAATCATGCCAAGCCATCAAGTCAAATGTCTCAAATGCATCCCTTTCAGGCACCCTTTTGGAGAGCTCTGCCTAACTACTGCACAGATTCTGGTGTAATCCAAGCTAATGTAAGGGGTGCATAATCAGATGACTAATGATTTGGGTCATGCCCAAACAGTGGATTCACTTTGGTGCCGAGTTCAGAGCAAACAATGACTGGCCCTGCTTGTTTATCGTGCCTGCTCATTGTTGGGCAGCCACACGCTTTCATATGCACCCCCCAATGGGTCATAAGAAGGCGACTTTCACATGCCTGGCAGACCTTTTACCACCAGTCTTCAGACTGGCTATTTGCTTGGTTGGGTGGTGTGAGCCTTGAGGTATATTTTACATACCCAAATAGGCCACAATTACCTTAAAAAGAAATTTTGAATTATGCAAAACTCATAAGTCATGCATATATCCAAAATTCATCATTTTCAATTTCAGAAAAGATGAATAACTTTTTATTGAGTAAGTAAATCCATGGATTTAAGACCAGATTTGGATTCTACACAAAAATTCACTTAGGGTAGACCCATAGAGTGAATAAGCTCAATTTAAGTATTTGAGGTGGTAAAATGGAAAATACTTCAATACCACATCATCAATACCACATAAAAGATCTGTGAAAATTTTTGTTTTTCTTAATTTCACGCCAAAATAATCGGAAAGTGAGAAATCCCATGTTACATATACACTAAGAATTGTGTTATGCATGTTTTGAGAACTTAATATCATAGTATTCTTACATGGACCTTTGGTACACCCATAGTGGATATCTCACTTGAAGCTTAAATTACTATTTTGACATAAAAATTAGGCAAGGGGGACAAAAGACATCAAAGAGAGCCAGGGTACCCAACTTCTGAGGCCTCAGAGGCATGGATAGCTCCAGAGCATGGATCCATGGCTCATCTTGGCCCAATTGGTAAACTAAAACTCTTTGGGAACTTGGTTACCAAGTTACACCTACTGTAATCACAAGAAAATAGCAAATAAACTGCTATTTTGACGTGCCAAGGAGGTAATGAGCTACTTAGACTCCTGTAACCATGTCAATTCTTGATGACTTTCCATGACTAGACCCTAAAAGAGGAATTAAAACCCTTTTAGGACTCATATTCATTGATTTACCTCATAGCAACCAGCAAAATACTGCTATTTGCAATTCTACATAGAAATGAGGAAAAAACTTCAAAAATTCATTAAAAATACGATTCTTAATGAATCTTTCTGAAACTTTCAGGACCAATGAACAACTGTATCATCTATGGTAAAACCAAAAAGAATTACAGTTTTATTAGTAAAATTAAAAGTTTTACTTACAGTCCATTTTTGACCATTCTACGTGAAACACTGAATCTTCAAAAATTCACAGTAATTAAATTCTGTGATGAAATTGGCAATAACATTGATAACTTTGAGAAATCAATGATTATTTTAGAATAAAATAAGATTTACTGTTGTTACTCCTTTTATTCTTAACCATATTGGGGTTGGTAGTCACGTAAAAGCATCAATTAAGTAATTATATTAATCGCATGTGACAACAGATGATGCAATCATTAATCTAAAAAGGTTTATTGTTTTCTCACTCACTGGTTTTTCAGTTTGCTCCATGGCACGCCTCTGCGAGCTGTTTTTGACTTAAAAGAAGCCTCTTCTTGCTGTTTTTTCCGTATCATCATCATCTTATCAATTTATTAAATCATTATTACCAACAAGTAAGTATTATTTAAAGCTATTCTTAAGTGTTTTAAATCTTTCCAAATCATCCAGAAAGACGTGAAATCATAGAATCCAACTATATATTGTTGTAATACTGTTATAAATCCTTTTGATCCCTTAAATCCACAATTCCATGTCAAATTTCTCTACTTTTATCTATCAATAAGTTCTTTGGAGTATTAGTGAGTCATTTATCTTTAATTCTTAAAGTTTTTCTCTAGTAATAGTTTTCTTCAAGAATTATCTTTATAATTATTCTTGTAAAAGATAATTATATATTAAAATAATTTCATTATTTTAATAAAGAAGTTTTTACTATTAAATTCTTCTTGTAATTGATTCTTGTAGACAATTACTGCTCATAGTTATAATCACTAGTAGTGTATAACACGTGAAAGAAATAATTTTATAATTATTTAATTGTGGTTATAATAATTTTTTATTATTATATTTCATAAGAACAGACATAGTACTGTTGATCAATAGTAATATTATCATCAGTTTCATAGTCACATCTTACATTTGGGGGCCTGGCCGTGATTTTATCCATAGACTTGGCTTTAATCATATTCTAGACTTCATTATTGTGTTCCAAAAAACCACCATACCTACCACATCTTACATTTGGGGGCCTGGCCGTGTTTTTTTGAACCTTGTACCCTTAATTAATATATTTTTAAGCTCTAAAATATATTAATTTAATAATTTTTCCTTTCATTTTAAAGTTAAAATAATTCTTATTTTTGAAATTGTTTTGGAAATCTTTTTCATTGAGGAATTTGGTTTAATTTTATACTGTTTTTACACGTGGCTTTTTCACATCCAAAAACTTATAAAATTATTCTTTGAGTTACTCTGAATTAAGTTTCATTCAAAATCTTAAATTTTAATTTTTTTCTTTAAAAAGAATAATTTTTTTAATATTAAAAAATATAAAACTTATAAAAAAATCTTTAAAAAACATATTAAAAAGTATAATTTTTTCTCTTTTATATATTTTTTTCTAGTGTCTTTAATCAAATACTGTGCAGCTGGCAACAGACTCAGTAAAAGATATATCACTAGTCCTGTGAGCCTTAGAGGTAATTTCATATACCCAAAAGACCACAAATATAAAAAATAACATATTAATATAAATAAAATAAATTTATTTATATTATTAAAATAAAGATAAAAAATATAAATATAAAATTATATTAAAAATAAAAAATTAATTATAATTTAAAAATAAAATTACTTTAAATTTTGTAAATATAAAATTACATTTATACTTGAAAAATTTAAGTAAAAATGAAATTTTAACAAAATTGTGAAAAAATAAATAAATTTGGAAAAAAGTTAAATAAAATTTATTATAACTTTTTATCCAATAAATAAACATATAAATTTTATTTCACCATTGGATTCCTCATAAAAAATCAGGTGGGGTCACCTCTGAGTGAAATTTTTGTAACTCAACTCTAAATAAGCTTAAATTAAGTTTTTAGTATTTTCAATACAAAAGTTGAAAATCCTCAAAACCTTAATTTAATTCACACCACATGTGGTGTTAACCATCAATTTTTGTGTTAAAATTGAGGTGTTGTGTTTATTTTAGAAGTTATGAGGAATTGAAGTATTTTCAATTGAATTCAATTGAAATGTCAAAATGTGCGCGTGTATTACATAAGTGAACTTTGATTTACATATGAGGTATCAATTATTACTGTATTGTACTGTACAATTGAATTGAATTACATATGTAAATTATAAGTATAATACATGATGAGGAATTAAAGGAAAAATAAATTGGAAAGATTAAATTTGGGGGGGAAAAGGAACTCCAGCTCTAAGGGGGAGCTAGACCCCCAAATTCCTTGCTGACAGGCGTGGGATGTCAAAAATCACGCAAAAGTTCATCACTTTTGGCCTGGAATTGAGTTACAGGGTCTGTGAACTCAATTGATGATGAGGTTTTGATACCAACTGGGGTAGTTTTAGCTGTTGCCAAGAGGGTAAAACTACCCTTAAGATAAAACAATCATAGTAAAAACAGTTTTAACTGGTTTCTACGCCTCTGACACACATTCTGACGTGTTTTGAAGGCTCTAGGCCTGGTATTGCTATAGTAATGGCTGATTTAAGGGTCTAAAATGGCTAAAAATGGCTAAAAATGGCTTAAACCAGCCCTTTTTGGTCTAAACCAGGGTTCAATGATGCCATAATTGGCTTTTCTGTTGTCAGACTGTTTTTTACGACTGACAAGAGTAAATTTTACTTTTGGAGTAAGAGAATTGATGGCTATAAAAGAATGTCTTCTTTGCCCCACTTTTCTCTTCATGTTAGAATCTTTTCCTTTTATTAATTAGTTTAAAACTGTTAAACCAATCAATAAAAGATTCCAACCACCCTTTTTAAATCATTTTGAACCTTTTAACCACGTGAAAAAATCATTATAATCATTGTTTGTAACTCTTATAATCATTTTTACCCCTGAACCACCCCATAAGTGAATTAAAGCATCTTTCATCACTGTTAACTTTGTCACTTTGTTTCCAAATTCACTCTGGTCACTTTTGGGCGTGTTTTCTCTTTAATATTCTTTTTAAAGACTTTGTTCTTTAATTAATTGCTTGCAGTTCTTTGCTCAATTAATTCCAATTGAAATTGCTCTTGAAGAAATTTCTTTTGTAGCCTTAAAATATCTCTTGTAGAGTATTTTTTGGATAAATTTTTATTGTTGGTAAAACAATAAATTTTTATAATATTATTGTTTTATACTAATAAAGTTATAAACAATAAAATTGGCGTGTTTTCTCTTAAAAATAATATTTCTTACTATTTTTAACTGAATTTTACCTTATACAAATTTTGAGGACAGGAAAAGTACTTGATTTTTAATCAAAGTTTCATATCCACACCTTACATTTGGGGACCCAGCCGTGATATTTTACCTGTGACATATTTTTTTTACTCTTTTTAAATCTTTTTTCTTATATTGAAAAATTTAAAAACATATAAAAAATACTTATAATTCAAAAAAACCCATAAAAAATAATTTTTTTTTCATATTATAAGTGAGGCTTATATTTTTATTTCTTTTTTGAAATAACCTTTTTTTACTTAATTAACTGGCTTTTTCATTAATTTTAGTGTCTGACAACGTGGTAAGACAAGAAAACATTGAAACAGCCTCAACAGTAACCAGCATTATCCCTGCCAGTACTGTTAATTCTGATCATAATAGTACTGTTATTGTGACTCAAAATAATCAACCTGAACCAATATCTTCTGAATTAATTAACTTGGATATAAGTAATACACTTCAGAAAGCCAAAAATTTGGCCAATAGTAAGTTTTTGACGTAAAAATACTATTTTAAGCCTTTTTTAACCATAATTATGCCTTCAACCAGGTCAGGAGCCAGCTACAACCCCTCAAGCAGCTCCCAAAAAGGTAATAGACGTGATTATGGCAGAGGCCAACCAGGTACAGAAGGAAAAGGGTCAGTTGATGACTTCCAAACAACTAAAATGGGTCATTCTGAAGCTGATAATACCATTTTACCTTCAAAAAGAGCTGACACCGCCACAACAAGCCTCTGTGGACATATACAAAGCCAGCCACAGTGCATACAACAATGCACTCCAATTCAAGGAGTACCAGATCCTTGCAGACCTGTGGAAGAATTGCATGAATTCTTACCTGACAGTAAGAAAATTCTTGGGCCATCCCAACACTTGCAAATTGCTCAATGGATGGCATCCATTGATGGAGAAGAAAAACATGATGCTTTTGACACTAGAATGGAGGAAAAACAACCCTCCACCAGCCAAACCAGTGCCAAAAACAGCCCCAGTGGCCAGCAGCAGCAATTCCAACGTGAAAAAGCAGCCACAAACTCCAAACAAGGGCAAAGGGAAGGCACCAGCCCCAAAACCTTACAGCCAGGGCTACAGAATCCCAAAGATTCAGCAGGATGCCATGGAAAATGTATTTCAGATGGCCAGAACCATGATGGAATTACAGAAGAAGGAGGAAGCCAGATTAAGGTTCCAGAAATGATTTCTGACATATTTGATTCCATCCCAGAGTTGTATAATGCTATAAATGACGTGAAAAAACATCTTTCTGATAAAAATGACACCATTTGTAACAACATTAAAACAAACAACCTGAGTCTGTGCCAAATTAATGAAACACTTATGTGTTTTGAAAAAGTTTTGAGAACAATTAATAATTCCAATAATGATAATTCTTCTAACAATAAAATAAATGAACAATCTGCCATTATTAAAGAATTAACAGATAAATATTCTAAATTCAATATTGATGACATAATTGAAACAAGAATTAAACAAGCCATAAATATTATCAAGACAGATAACAAGAAAGTCCTTGATGACATTTCAAATTCATTTACTGAAGTAAAGACATATACCATTGCCTTGAAAAAGTGTTTTGATGCTTCACAAGAAGAAGTATCAAAATTATCAATGAAATTGAATCAAGTCACTGCTGATAATACAAGACAGACAGAGTTATGGCAAGAACTTACACATAAAGAAGACATGTATAAAATTGAAGTAATAAATTTAATACAAAGCTTCCAACATGAATACAGAAATTCCCAAAGGTGTAGCAACAGTAAAATGAATGACATTGAACAATTACTGAACACCTTACCAAGAATGTCTACACCTCTAAATCAAAATGAGGGCACAAGAATTTCAAATCCACAAGTATTGGATCCTGATAATTCACAATTAAAAAATGAATTATCCACTTCTTTTCATAACTTGGAACCATCAATGGGCCAAGCACTCTTGAAAGAAGTTCCAAAACTTAAAGAATGGCCTCACTTCAGTGGTGAAGGAGAGTATGACCATATGGAATTCATTAGAGGTATTGACATGATCAAAGAGGATTTTGAATTACCAGACAGATTGGTAACAGCCAGGTTTAACACCTTGTTTACCAGATCAGCTCACAGATGGTACATCAAAATAAGACAAGCACATGGACACCAGAGTTGGACTTGGTGGAAAACCCAAATCATCAACAAATGGGCAAATGATGCTTGGAGGTTTAAAGTTGAAACAGCCTTTGAATCTGCCAAATTTAATGCTGATAAAGACAAAGCTTTACCATGGTTTTGCCAACAAAAGGACAGATTAACAGCATTATATCCTGACATGTCAGAATTTATGATCCATAGAAAAATTCTGAGACAATGTGGAGGTGACTTAGAGCATGCTGTCAAAAGCAGGACTACTGAACAATCTTCAGCAGAGGATATTATCAATATACTGGAAGAAGTAACCACCAGAACCAAAATTGGTTCTAGTAGGGTGAATCTTAAAACAAGGTTTAATACACCTTGGAAAGATTCTGTGGACAAAAACCCCAAAGAAAATTCTAGTAATATTAAGTATAAATCTGCAGATACAATCAGAAAGTGCCATATTTGCCAAAGCACCACCCATTTAGCCAATACATGTCCAAAAAGGGGGAAAATCAATGAAATTGACATTGAAAAAGAACCAGATGTTGAAAAAGAAGACATAATTGAAGACAATTCAGATGATAAGTCATCCATATTCTCTGAATCTTCAAAAGATATAGAAAATATCAATGCCGCTTTTGACATCATGGAATCTTATTCCCACTTACCACAATTGATCAATGGTCAAGTTGATTTATCAAAAGTTCAAGATGCACAACTTATGAAGACAAAACCAAACAGAGGAAAAGGTTATACAGCTGGTAACTCCTGTATAACAGAAGTGGTGATTGACAACAAACCCACCAAACTTTTGCTTGACCCAGGAGCCTTCTGCTCTTGTGTTGGAAAATCTTTTCTTAAGACTTGTGTACCAAATTTTGAAGACCAATTGTTACCAATTGATGGTATAAAATTCAACAGTGCAAGTAACCCAATGAAAGCATTAGGAATCTTTGAGACCAATGTCATATTCCCACACATAAATGGGAATTTAAGGATCACAGTTGAATTTGTTGTTATGGAAAATTGCTCTAGTACCCATTTTATATTGGGAAATGACTATTTAATCATGTATGGGATAGATTTACATAATAACAAAGACAGATACTTTACAATTGGAGACAATAAGCGCCAGAAATTTGCCTTTTTACCCTTTAAAAGACAAATTACAGTAAACAAAGTGTAAGATGTGACTATGAAACTGATGATAATATTACTATTAATCAACAGCACTATGTCTGTTCTTATGAAATATAATAATAAAAATTATTATAACCACAATTAAATAATTATAAAACTATTTCTTTCACGTGTTATACACTACTAGTGATTATAACAGTGAGCAGTAATTGTCTACAAGAATCAATTACAAGAAGAATTTAATAATAAAAACTTCTTTTATTAAAATAATAAAATTATTTTAATATATAATTATCTTTTACAAGAATAATTATAAAGATAATTCTTGAAGAAAACTATTACTAGAGAAAAACTTTAAGAATTAAAGATAAAAGACTCACTAATACTCCAAAGAACTTATTGATAATAAAAGTAGAGAAATTTGACGTGGAATTGTGGATTTAAGGGATCAAAAGGATTTATAACAGTATTACAACAATATATAGTTGGATTCTATGATTTCACGTCTTTCTGATTGATTCTGAAAGAATTAAAACACTTAAGAATAGTTGAACTAATACTTACTTGTTGGTAATAAAGATTTAATAAATTGATAAGATGATGATGATAAGGAAAAAACAGCAAGAAGAGGCTTCTTTTAAGTCAACAACAGCTCACAGAGGCGTTCCATGGAGCAAACTGAAAAACCAGTGAGTGAGAAAACAATAAACCTTTTTGGATTATTGATTGCATCATCTGTTGTCATGTAAGATTATCATAATTACTTAATTGATGCTTTTACGTGACTACCAACCCCAATATGGTTAAGAATAAAAGGAGTAACACTTGTAAATCTTCTTTTATTCTAAAATAATCATTGATTTCTCAAAGTTATCAATGTTATTGCCAATTTCATCACAGGTTGTAATTACTGTGAATTTTTGAAGATTCAGTGTTTCACGTAGAATATCCAAAAATGGACTGTAAGTAAAACTTTTAATTTTACTAGTAAAACTGTAATTCCTTTTGGTTGTACCATAGATAATACAGTTCTCCTTTAGTCCTGAAAGTTTCAGAAAGATTCATTAAGAATTGTATTTTTAATGAATTTTTGAAGGTTTTACCTCATTTCTACGTAGAATTGCAAATAGCAGTGTTTTGCTGGTTGCTATGAGGTAAATCAATGAATATGGGTCCCAAAAGGGTTTTAATTACTCTTTTGGGGTTTATCCATGGAAAGTCATTAGTAATTGACATGGTTACAGGAGTGTAAGTAGCTCATTACCTCCTTGGCACGTCAAAATAGCAGGTTATTAGCTATTTTCTGATGTTTTACAGTAGTTGTAACTTGGTAACCAAGTTCCCAAAGAGTTTTAGTTTACCAATTGGGCCAAGATGAGCCATGGATCCATGCTCTGGAGCTATCCACGCCTCTGAGGCCTCAGAAGTTGGGTACCCTGGCTCTCTTTGATGTCTTTTGTCCCCCTTGCCCAATTTTTACGTCAAAATAGTAATTTAAGCTTAAAGTGAGATATCCACTATGGGTGTACCAAAAGTCCATGTAAGAATACCATGATATTAAGTGCTCAAAACATGCATAACACTATTCTTAGTGTATATGTAACATGGGATTTCTCACTTTCCTATTATTTTGGCTAAAAATCAAGAGAAACAAAAATTTTCACGGATCTTTTATGTGGTATTAATGATGTGGTATTGAAGTATTTTCCATTTTACCACCTCAAATACTTAAATTGAGCTTATTCACTCTATGGAGCTACCCTAGGTGAATTTTTGTGTAGAATCCAAATCTGGTCTTAAATCCATGGATTTACTTACTCAATAAAAAGTTATTCATCTTTTCTGAAATTGAAAATGATGAATTTTGGATATATGCATGACTTATGAGTTTTGCATAATTCAAAATTTCTTTTTAAGATAATTGTGGCCTATTTGGGTATGTAAAATATACCTCAAGGCTCACATTCCCTCCCACCAAAAAATAAAATTGTACTACAATTTTATTAGTGATAAAAAGAATAAGGCCCCAAAAGGGGGTTAATGTCCACTGTCCAACCTCTTCACATTACTCAGATCAAGTAATTTAAAGCACATTTATAGACATATTCAGGCTTGTGGCCTTCTTTCATGTCTAAATCTTCTTAAGAGTTTATCTGAGTCAGGTATTTCTGATTCTGCCATCCATTCATCTTCATGTACTGGATTTCTATATCTGACAAGATATTCTCTTTGATTTTTACCCCTAAGTCTCCTTTCTTTAATGACTTTCTTTATCTTTCTGTCTTCATTCTGTTCCACAGGGGGCACAGTTAAAGGAGTTGGGTTCCTTAAAGGAAACAATTCTTTGTCAGCTGGTTGATAAGGTTTTATCAGGCTGACTGGAAATGTGGGGTGTTTATTTTCCAATTCACCACTCAATTCCACTTGAACTGCATTGGTTCCATGTAAGGCAACAATAACAAAAGGTCCTACATAAGAATCTTTAAGTTTCTTTGGGCCTTTGATATTATTAAAATTCAAGGTTGAAACTAGAACTAAGTCCCCTACTTTGAAGTCTGGTACTTTATGACTCTTGTCCCACTTCTGTTTTGCATAATCAAAAGCATCATCCATACTTTGTTTTGCATGGTGTTTTACTTTATCAAGCATTAATTTGAAGCTGGAAGCTGTAGGATGAATGTCAATCAAGTCTTTCCTCAGTGTGTCTGCTGGGAGTCTTGGATTCCATCCTTTTTCTAACATAGCAGGAGTTTGTCCTGTGGAAGAATGGACTGATGTCTTGTATGCCAATTCTAATGCAGGTATCAGAGTGCACCAGTCATGGGTAAAGCCATCTGAGTCTTTAAATTCTAATCCATAAGCACAAAATCTCCTGATCATGTCTTCTAAAGTTTGAATCATCCTCTCTGCTAGCCCATCTGTTTGAGGGTGATATGCTGTAGAGAATGATAACTTAGTCCCAAACAATCTATGAAGATTGGTCCAAAGTGCAGATGTGAACTTGGGGTCTCTGTCACTTATGATATTCTTAAATAACCCTGTATGAGAAATAACTCTACTCCATAAAAGAAGAGCTGTATCCATAGCAGTGTCATCTTTATGACATGGTAAGAATATGGGAGTTTTGCTATATCTGTCTACAATGACTAAACAAGCATTATAACTTTTGTCACCACTTGGAGGAAGTGCTGTGACCCAATCCATGTGAACAACTTCCCAAGGGGATTTTGGTTCTTGAATATGGATCATTAATCCAAATTTCTTGCCTGTACTCCTGTTTGCTTTTTGGCATCTATCACAGGTATGGCAATATTCAATGGTTTCTTTTCTCCAAGATGGCCACCATGCACAGTTCTTCACCTTTTCAAGTGTTCTGTCTTCTGATAGGTGTCCAGAGTAAATGCTATCATGGCATTCATGAAGAATGGTATTGATGAGCAATCTACTACACAATGTCATCACACAAGAATGTTTTGTTCTATGGTAAATAATCCCATCAAACAAGTGAAATCTTCCTTCAGAATAGGAATTTTTCCAAACTTCATCTAGTGTATTAACCAAAGATGTGTCTTTGCAGTCTTTATCCAATAAAGAAGTCAAGATATGGCAATTCTTGTCTTGTTTATAAGACTCTCTGACCTCTTCAAAGAATTCAGTCCCAATATCAGTTATGTTAATCCCTTCAATTGGAATCTGTGGTTCAGCTTCCAAAGGTACATAAGCTGGGTTATCAGGAGTGTTGGCTAAAGCCCATCTACTAAGTCCATCAGCATTTTTGTGAATGTTTCCTGCTTTATGAACTATAGTCATGTTTCCTCTATATTCTTGAATGGCTATTTGCCATCTCAACATATGTCTGTTGGGAGTTTTCATGTTAAGAAGTGATTTCACGGCATTACAGTCAGTTATCACTTCAAAAACACTGCCATCAAGGTAATAGTGTAATTTCTCAAGTGCCCATACCAAACATAAGCACTCCATTTGGCTTGCACCATATCTGGCTTCTGTTGGTTTGATTTGTCTTGAGATATAACAAACTGGTCCTTCTGTAGGTTTGTCATCAATAATTTGGACTTGGTGTAGGGCTGCCCCTAATCCATCCCCACATGCATCAATGTACAATTTAAAAGGAATATTCCAGTCAGGCATGAGGAGTAAAGGTGCTTCTGTAAGGGCTTTCTTTATCTTCTCATAAGCTTTAATTCTTTCCTGTGTCATTTCAAATACAGTCTGTTGATCACAGATTCTATAAAGTGACTTGGCTAGAATTGCAAAATCTTTCAAGTGTTGCCTATAGTAACTAGCAAATCCAAGAAAAGACATCATTTCTTTTTTATTCTGGGGTATTGGCTTAAGTAACACTGCTGCTACTTTATTCTTGTCAATACCCAAGCTCAAACCAGAAACAATATGTCCTAATGCTTTGAGTTCTTCAAAACCAAAATTGCATTTCTTAAGTGAAATTTTCATGTTCACTTCTGCAACTTTATGAAGTACTCTTGCAAGTCTTTCAAGGTGCAAAGACCATGAGTCAGAACATATAATAATATCATCAATATAAATGATAAGCCATCCTTCAGACAATTCTGTGGGGAAGATGGTATTCATCATTCTTTGATAATGAGATGGAGCATTTTTAATGCCAAATGGCATTCTAAGATACTCATAAATACCACAGTGAGTGATAATTCTAAGTAATTTCCTAGCTTTAGGCGTCAAAACATTTTGATGGAAGCCTTTTAATGCATCCATTGATGTTATATACTTGGCTTTAGACAATTGAGTCAAGGTTTCTTGGATCCTAGGGATTGGATACCTATCTGGAACTGTGTAGGTATTCAAAGCTCTAAAATCTCCAACCATTCTTGACTTATCATTATGCCATGCAATAATAACAGGTGTTGTCACTTCAACTTCCTCATTATGGCCTACTTTCCTTAGCACACCAAGTTGGATCAACTCTTGGATATGTTTTTCCAAGGCTTCTCTAGCTCTGGGACTGGCTGGATAAGCTGGTCTTCTAAGTACTGGGGGATATGGTCTATCAATATTAAGAGTAATATCAATTTCATGTCCCCTTATAGCGCCTAATGGTTCATTATCAGATGCAAATGCATTATTGTATGTATATAATACATCAATAAGTTCATTCCTCATCTTTGGTGACAATGATGGATTAATTTGTGCTTCAACAAGTTGTTTAGACATAAATTCATCTTTGTAAGTATTTTTGACAGAAGATACTACAGATATCTGTTTTGGCATATTGGAGAAAGCAAATTTTTGCCTTTTGTTATCTCCAATTGTGAAATATCTGTCTTTATGGTTATTTATATCAATACCATAAATATTCAAGTAATCATTTCCAAGAATGATATGCTGAGATGTACAATTATCCATTACTACAATCTCAGTTTTCATTCTTACACTTCCTGCTGGATGTGGGAATACAATATTAGTATCCAATATGCCCAAGGGGTACATATTGTTACTGGCACTACTGAACTGTACACCTTCTATTGGTAATAGATGGTTTTTCCATTCAGGAAGTATAATTTGGAGATAATCCTTGCCAATACAAGTGCAAAATGCCCCTGTATCCAGATTTACTTTGGCTTCAATATCACCTGTTAGAACTGATGTGATACAGGATGCTCCAGCAGTATAACCCTTTCCTCTAGCAGGTTTTGTTTTACACATTCTGGCATCTTGGATATTGATCAGGCTGTAGCAATCCTCACTGTACTGTGGCAAGTGGGTATGGACTTCTGTGACCTCAAAGAAAGCTGAAATGTTTTCAATGGGATAGTCCTCTACTGGTGTATCTTCAGAGACTGCAGAATCTTGATCAGACTCTTCTTTCTCTTCAGTACACTGAATGTCTTCAATGATTTGAACTTCATTGATCTTTGTCTTCTTAGGGCAAGTGTTGGCTAAATGTGAAGTACTTCCACATTTATGACACTTCAAGACAGGTCTTTCTGGTCTTCTTTCCTCTCTAGGAATCTTTGAGACTATTTTGGACTCTATTGGGTTTCTAACCCAAGTTTTACCAATTCTTGTTCTGGTAATGATATCTTCCATAGCATTAATGTAGTCCTCTGTTGAACAGGGTTCCACACATCTGCTTTTGATAGCATGTTCCAGTTCTCCTCCACACTTTCTTAATATTTTCATATTAATCATAGTGTCAGACATATCTGGGTGTAAAGCAGATAATCTGTCTTTTTGTTTGAAGAACCAAGTAAGTGGTTTGTCTTTTTCTGAGTTAAAAATGGCACTTTCAAAAGCATTCTCCATTTTAAACCTCCAAGAATTATTGGCCCATTTGGTAATCACTTCAGATTTCCACCAAGACCAGTCATGTCTTCCATGATCCATTCTCATCTTGTAATACCATTTCTTTGCAGTCTTGGTAAACAAACAATGTAATTTTCCTACTATGATTTCATCAGGTATATTAAAGTCTTCTTGCAACATATCAATAGTCCTGATGAATTCAATATGGTTGTATTCTCCTTCACCAGAGAATGTTGGCCATTCTTCTAATTTGGGAATATCCTTTGCAGAAATAACATTCTCTCCTAAGAATGGAGTCAAACTTTCTTTGACAGAAAGTTTTTCTTCAGTCAAAGGTGTAGAATGTCTTGGCATATGTGGTTCATGATTCTTATGAATTTGCTCCACACTTGCAATTATTTCATTCTTCAATTTCTGCCTTTCACTGTCACTTTTTGCTAAATGTATAGCAAATTGATTGGTGTTCTTAACTATTTGTAAGACATGGTCTTCAAGAGTTTTAAGTCTATCATTTACTTTAAAGATGGAAAGATCCTCTGTGTCATTATTTTGACATTGGTTCTCAATTCTTTCACAAGCATTGCTAATTGACTCAAGGGTGACAGTTGTCAATTTATGCCAATCAGAATGTTGCTTGTCATTTTTCTTTAAATCATTGATGTCTAATGTAATTTGCTTTAACTTTGACTCAAGTTTGCCAATTTCTACACTAATACTTCTATGTACATCATTTATTTGCGTGGAAAAGTCCTGTTCATCCTTTCCTGCTCTTTGGCTGTGAATTCCATAAGAGTTCTGGCCATATTGAAGACACTGTCCACGGCTGAAGGCTCCAATCTGAGGATCCTGTACCCTTGTGGGTAAGGTCTGTGCCAATTGGCTTTGCCTTTGCCCTTGCCTTGATGGTTCTTGGGACCTCTCTGTTTCTTTTGAGGTCCTTTGGGCTTGTCCTTGGATGCTTCTGGAGCTGGTTTGGAGCTGGTAGATGCCACTGGTGCCTCTGTCTCCAAAGTTGGAGTCATTTCCAATTCTTTCTTCTGGTCTATGGATAAAAGACTCTGGTTCTTCAACCAATTCTTTATCTTTTTGACCTTGTCTTTGCAAGACAGGGGGCTCCAACCTCCTAAGAGTTCTATGGTCTTCTCCTGACCCAGAAAGCTCTTGATGTGTAAGTAGGAGTTCATGGCCCCCTGCCAAAGGCTTGGGCAGATTTCCCACTCCTCTTCTTTGGCTGCTCTGAACCAATTTTTGTACTGGCTCTGATATATTTCTATTGCTGCCACTTGAAAATGGTTCAGCCCTGGAAATATTATCATAAATTAGTTCAGGCTCAGAATTCACGTCAAAATCTGTTGGTACAGACCTTGGGGAATGGGGGGCAACTCTGGCATCCTCCAGATGTGCCTTTCTTGTGGAAGATTTGGCACTTCTGGATTTGGTCTTGCCTCTTCCTTGTCCACATCCATCTGGTTGGACTGAATAGTTGCTTCCATTTCTGGTATGCACCATTTTCACGTCAATTTAAAGATAAAAGGTGAAAATATAAGATAAAATACACACCTTTTGGTGGTAATTTAGCTTTTTCTGAGTTGAATAAGGTGCCTCTTTTAGCAATCTGCACCTCAATACTGTCTTCAGATTCTGCTTCTGAAGATTCTGGACTAGTGATATATCTTTTACTGAGTCTGTTGCCAGCTGCACAGTATTTGATTAAAGACACTAAAAGAAATTATAAAAGAGAAAAAATTATTTTTTATACTTTTTAAAATATTTTTTAAAGATTTTGTATAAGTTTTATATTTTTTAATATTAAAAAAATTATTCTTTTTAAAGAAAAAAATTAAAATTTAAGATTTTGAATGAAAATTAATTCAGAGTAACTCAAAGAATAATTTTATAAGTTTTTGGATGTGAAAAAGCCACGTGTAAAAACAATATAAAATTAAACCAAATTCCTCAATGAAAAAGATTTTAAAACAATTTCAAAAATAAAAATATTTTAACTCCAAATTGAAAGAAAAAAATTAATTAAATTAATATATTTTAGAGCTTAAAAATATATTAATTAAGGGTACAAGGTTCAAAAAACACGGCCAGGCCCCCAAATGTAAGATGTGACTATGAAACTGATGATAATATTACTATTAATCAACAGCACTATGTCTGTTCTTATGAAATATAATAATAAAAATTATTATAACCACAATTAAATAATTATAAAATTATTTCTTTCACGTGTTATACACTACTAGTGATTATAACAGTGAGCAGTAATTGTCTACAAGAATCAATTACAAGAAGAATTTAATAATAAAAACTTCTTTTATTAAAATAATAAAATTATTTTAATATATAATTATCTTTTACAAGAATAATTATAAAGATAATTCTTGAAGAAAACTATTACTAGAGAAAAACTTTAAGAATTAAAGATAAAAGACTCACTAATACTCCAAAGAACTTATTGATAATAAAAGTAGAGAAATTTGACGTGGAATTGTGGATTTAAGGGATCAAAAGGATTTATAACAGTATTACAACAATATATAGTTGGATTCTATGATTTCACGTCTTTCTGATTGATTCTGAAAGAATTAAAACACTTAAGAATAGTTGAACTAATACTTACTTGTTGGTAATAAAGATTTAATAAATTGATAAGATGATGATGATAAGGAAAAAACAGCAAGAAGAGGCTTCTTTTAAGTCAACAACAGCTCACAGAGGCGTGCCATGGAGCAAACTGAAAAACCAGTGAGTGAGAAAACAATAAACCTTTTTGGATTATTGATTGCATCATCTGTTGTCATGTAAGATTATCATAATTACTTAATTGATGCTTTTACGTGACTACCAACCCCAATATGGTTAAGAATAAAAGGAGTAACACTTGTAAATCTTCTTTTATTCTAAAATAATCATTGATTTCTCAAAGTTATCAATGTTATTGCCAATTTCATCACAGGTTTTAATTACTGTGAATTTTTGAAGATTCAGTGTTTCACGTAGAATATCCAAAAATGGACTGTAAGTAAAACTTTTAATTTTACTAGTAAAACTGTATATCCTTTTGGTTGTACCATAGATAATACAGTTCTCCTTTAGTCCTGAAAGTTTCAGAAAGATTCATTAAGAATTGTATTTTTAATGAATTTTTGAAGGTTTTACCTCATTTCTACGTAGAATTGCAAATAGCAGTGTTTTGCTGGTTGCTATGAGGTAAATCAATGAATATGGGTCCCAAAAGGGTTTTAATTACTCTTTTGGGGTTTATCCATGGAAAGTCATTAGTAATTGACATGGTTACAGGAGTGTAAGTAGCTCATTACCTCCTTGGCACGTCAAAATAGCAGGTTATTAGCTATTTTCTGATGTTTTACAGTAGTTGTAACTTGGTAACCAAGTTCCCAAAGAGTTTTAGTTTACCAATTGGGCCAAGATGAGCCATGGATCCATGCTCTGGAGCTATCCACGCCTCTGAGGCCTCAGAAGTTGGGTACCCTGGCTCTCTTTGATGTCTTTTGTCCCCCTTGCCCAATTTTTACGTCAAAATAGTAATTTAAGCTTCAAGTGAGATATCCACTATGAGTGTACCAAAAGTCCATGTAAGAATACCATGATATTAAGTGCTCAAAACATGCATAACACTATTCTTAGTGTATATGTAACATGGGATTTCTCACTTTCCTATTATTTTGGCTAAAAATCAAGAAAAACAAAAATTTTCACGGATCTTTTATGTGGTATTAATGATGTGGTATTGAAGTATTTTCCATTTTACCACCTCAAATACTTAAATTGAGCTTATTCACTCTATGGAGCTACCCTAGGTGAATTTTTGTGTAGAATCCAAATCTGGTCTTAAATCCATGGATTTACTTACTCAATAAAAAGTTATTCATCTTTTCTGAAATTGAAAATGATGAATTTTGGATATATGCATGACTTATGAGTTTTGCATAATTCAAAATTTCTTTTTAAGATAATTGTGGCCTATTTGGGTATGTAAAATATACCTCAAGGCTCACACAAAGTATCACCAGTCAACTTAGAGTTAGAGAAATTCAAGTCTGAACAGTTAAGTGAGGCTGAAATAAGCCTTCATCTGACTGATAAGCAAGAAAATGAACTTTCTTCCCTTTTGTATGACCACAGAGGAGCATTTGCTACAGACAAAGAACCCCTGGGAGCAATTATTGGTCATGAAGTTGACATCATTCTTAACATTGAGAGACCTTATCCACCACTCTTAAGAAGACCTGCTTATCCAGCAAGTCCAAAATCAAGAGAAGCTCTAGAAATTCATATCAAAGAACTTCTAGACCTTGGTGTAATAAGAAAAGTAGGCCACAATGAGGAAGTAGAAATAACTACACCAGTCATAGTGGCGTGGCATAATGGAAAATCCAGAATGGTTGGGGACTTTAGAGCTCTGAACACTTACACTGTTCCAGACAGATACCCAATACCAAAAATCCAAATTGCCCTTACTCAAATATCTCAAGCAGTGTATATAACCACTATGGATGCCCTTAAAGGATTCCATCAAAATGTAGTAACACCAAGAGCAAGAAAATACTTGAGAATTATTGTTCATTGTGGAGTGTATGAATACTTAAGGATGCCCTTTGGTATCAAAAATGCACCTTCACACTTCCAAAGAATGATGAATGAAATCTTCCCTGAAGAACTCTCAGAAGGATGGTTAATCATTTACATTGATGACATTATTATCTGTTCAAAGACTTGGGAGGAGCACATGTACAGATTATCAAGAGTTTTGACAAAAATCCAATCAGTAAACATGAAAATCTCCTTGAAGAAATGTCATTTTGGATTTAAAGAACTTAAGGCACTAGGACATGTTGTATCTGGTTTGTCCCTTGGAATTGATAAAAACAAAGTTGCAGCAGTATTGTTAAAACCCATGCGTCAGAATAAGAAGGAAATTCAGTCATTCTTAGGTTTTGCAGGATATTACAGGCAACACATTAAAGACTTTGCATCCATAGCAAGACCACTTTATAAGTTGTGTGACAAAGACACAGTATTTGAGATGACTGTTGACAGAGTCAAAGCTTTTGAGTCTCTAAGAGAAGCATTGACCACTGCTCCACTCTTACTGATGCCAGACTTTAAATTGCCTTTCAAACTGTATATTGATGCATCAGGGGATGGACTAGGTGCTGCACTTCACCAAGTTCAGATCATAAATGACAAACCTGTAGAAGGACCAATATGTTTCATATCCAGGCAAATCAAACCAACTGAAGCCAGATATGGAGCAAGTCAAATGGAATGTCTATGCCTTGTCTGGGCCTTAGAGAAATTGAACTATTTCTTAGAGGGATGTGTTTTTGAAGTAATAACAGATTGTACAGCTGTGAAATCACTTTTGAACATGAAAACACCTAACAGACACATGCTCAGATGGCAAATAGCCATACAAGAATACAGAGGCAATATGACTATTGTTCATAAGGATGGGAATATTCATAAGAATGCAGATGGACTAAGCAGATGGCCATTACCAAATAGCATTGATAATCCTGCTTATGTTCCAGAAGAAGCTTCACCACAAATTCCAATAGAAGGAATAAGTGTTACAGACTTGAACACCACCTTCTTTGAAGAAGTCAGAAATAGTTACACTCAAGATAAGAATTGTAGCATCTTATGCCAATTACTTAACAAAGACTGTAAAGACAACTCTCTAATACATGCCTTGGATGAAGTATGGAGAAAATCTTATAATGAAGGGAGATTTCACCTACTGGATGGTATAATTTACCACAGAACCAAGCACACATGTGTCATGACAGTTGTAGACAGGTCATTAATCAATCTTGTACTGAAAGAATGCCATGATAGTCCCTTTTCAGGACATCTTTCTGAGGACAGAACAAGAGAGAAAGTAAAGACCTGCATATGGTGGCCAATGTGGCAAAAAGATGTTGCAGAATATTGCAAAACCTGTGACAGATGCCAAAAGGCAAATAAATCCACTGGCAAAAGACTTGGAAATATGATGAAAATCCAAGAACCAAACAGACCTTGGGAAATTGTCCATATGGATTGGGTAACTGGCCTACCACCAGGAGGTGACAGGAGCTATAATGCTTGCCTAGTAATTGTGGACAGATTCAGTAAAACTCCAATCTTTTTACCATGTCACAAAGATGATACAGCCATGGATACAGCTCTTCTGATATGGAATAGAGTAGTGTCATGGACTGGGATATTTACAAATATCATCAGTGATAGAGATCCCAAATTCACTTCAGCTCTATGGACAAATCTTCACCAATTATTTGGCACAAAACTGTCTTTCTCTACAGCCTACCACCCACAAACTGATGGTCTGGCTGAAAGAATGATCCAAACCTTAGAGGACATGGTGAGAAGATTTTGTGCATAAGGCCTTGAATTCAAAGATTCAAAGATTGTGATGGATTTACCCATGATTGGTGTACTCTGTTACCAGCACTGGAATTAGCATATAAAACATCAATCCATTCCAGTACCAATCAGACTCCTGCTATTCTAGAAAAAGGATGGAACCCCAAGTTACCCCAAGATTCCTTGAGGAAAGATTTAATTGAAATACATCCCACAGCTGCTAGCTTCAAAGGAATGCTAGACAAAGCTAGAAAGCATGCAGTGAGATGCATGGAGGACTCTTTTGCATATGCTAAAGACAAATGGGATAAATCTCATGCAACTCCAGATTTCAAAGTGGGGGACCTAGTTCTTGTATCCACCACTAACTTCAATAACATCAAAGGATGTAAAAAGTTAAAAGACTCCTTTGCAGGACCTTTTGTGATTAAGGCCCTCCATGGAGAAAATGCTGTTGAAGTAGAGTTATCTGAAGAACTTAGCAATAAGCACCCTACATTTCCAGTAAGCTTGATAAAGCCATACAAATCTAGTGATGCTGAGAAATTTCCCTTGAGGAATAAGATTCCCCAAGTTATACCTCCTATTGAGACATCTGGTACTAAGAAAATAACCAAAGTTCTTAAAGAAAGGAAATTAAGAACCAAGAAAGTAAGGGAATACCTTGTTAGGTACAGTGACCCAACTTGTGAAGATGAATGGTTAGAAGAGAAAGATATACCAGAAGCCACCAAACTCCTGAGGAGATTCAGACACACTAGAAACACCAATATTACAAAGTAATATTCTTTTTTAGGGGGAGGGAATGTGAGCCTTAGAGGTAATTTCATATACCCAAAAGACCACAAATATAAAAAATAACATATTAATATAAATAAAATAAATTTATTTATATTATTAAAATAAAAATAAAAAATATAAATATAAAATTATATTAAAAATAAAAAAATTAATTATAATTTAAAAATAAAATTACTTTAAATTTCGTAAATATAAAATTACATTTATACTTGAAAAATTTAAGTAAAAATGAAATTTTAACAAAATTGTGAAAAAATAAATAAATTTGGAAAAAAGTTAAATAAAAATTTATTATAACTTTTTATCCAATAAATAAACATATAAATTTTATTTCACCATTGGATTCCTCATAGAAAATCAGGTGGGGTCACCTCTGGGTGAAATTTTTGTAACTCAACTCTAAATAAGCTTAAATTAAGTTTTTAGTATTTTCAATACAAAAGTTGAAAATCCTCAAAACCTTAATTTAATTCACACCACATGTGGTGTTAACCATCAATTTTTGTTTTAAAATTGAGGTGTTGTGTTTAGTTTAGAAGTTATGAGGAATTAAAGTATTTTCAATTGAATTCAATTGAAATGTCAAAATGTGCGCGTGTATTACATAAGTGAACTTTGATTTACATATGAGGTGTCAATTATTACTGTATTGTACTGTACAATTGAATTGAATTACATATGTAAATTATAAGTATAATACATGATGAGGAATTAAAGGAAAAATAAATTGGAAAGATTAAATTTGGGGGGGAAAAGGAACTCCAGCTCTAAGGGGGAGCTAGACCCCCAAAATCCTTGCTGACAGGCGTGGGATGTCAAAATTCACGCAAAAGCTCATCACTTTTGGCCTGGAATTGAGCTACAGGGTCTGTGGACTCAATTGATGATGAGGTTTTGATACCAACTGGGGTAGTTTTAGCTGTTTCCAAGAAGGTAAAACTACCCTTAAGATAAAACAATCATAATAAAAACAGTTTTAACTGGTTTCTACGCCTCTGACACACATTCTGACGTGTTTTGAAGGCTCTAGACCTGGTATTGCTATAGTAATGGCTGATTTAAGGGTCTAAAATGGCTAAAAATGGCTAAAAATGGCTTAAACCAGCCCTTTTTGGTCTAAACCAGGGTTCAATGATGCCATAATTGGCTTTTCTGTTGTCAGACTGTTTTTCACGACTGACAAGAGTAAATTTTACTTTTGGAGTAAGAGAATTGATGGCTATAAAAGAATGTCTTCTTTGCCCCACTTTTCCCTTCATGTTAGAATCTTTTCCTTTTATTAATTAGTTTAAAACTGTTAAACCAATCAATAAAAGATTCCAACCACCTTTTTTAAATCATTTTGAACCTTTTAACCACGTGAAAAAATCATTATAATCATTGTTTGTAATCTTATAATCATTTTTACCCCTGAACCACCCCAAAAGTGAATTAAAGCATCTTTCATCACTGTAAACTTTGTCACTTTGTTTCCAAATTCACTCTGGTCACTTTTGGGCGTGTTTTCTCTTTAATATTCTTTTTAAAGACTTTGTTCTTTAATTAATTGCTTGCAGTTCTTTGCTCAATTAATTCCAATTGAAATTGCTCTTGAAGAAATTTCTTTTGTAGCCTTAAAATATCTCTTGTAGAGTATTTTTTGGATAAATCTTTATTGTTGGTAAAACAATAAATTTTTATATTATTGTTTTATACTAATAAAGTTATAAACAATAAAATTGGCGTGTTTTCTCTTAAAAATAATATTTCATACTATTTTTAATTGATTTTTACCTTATACAAATTTTGAGGACAGGAAAAGTACTTGATTTTTAATCAAAGTTTCATATCCACACCTTAAAGAAAGGTTAACTTGGATACAGGAGCATATCGCACTTGTGTTGGCAAAAGTTATTTAAAAACCATTGTCCCAGAATGGCAAGAAAAACTTATGCCAATACAAGGTGTCAAATTTAGTAGTGCAAGTGAGAGCATGAAGCCCCTTGGAATAATTGATTTAACACTAATTTTTCCTCATCCCTCACAATGTGTCAGAATTAAAGTAGAGTTTGTAGTAATGGACAACTGTACTAGTAATCATTTCATACTTGGGAATGACTACTTATCAATCTATGGTATAGATATCTCCAACCAAAAGGACAGATATTTTACCATAGGACATAACAAAAGACAAAGGTTTGGATTCTTAAATAACAAAAAACAAATCACAGTTATTAAGAATGAAGAAAAAATTCCAGAAAAGGAACTTTTTATATCTGAACAACTCAAAGAGGCAGAATTCAATCAAGAATTCACAGAAAAAATGAAAGAAAAATTGATTGACCTCTTATTTAAGTATAAAAATGCCTTTGCAACTGAAAAAGAGCCACTAGGTGCCATAATTGGACATGAAGTGGATATAATTCTTAATGTAGAAAAACCTTACCCACCTTTATTAAGAAGACCTGCTTATTCAGCCAGTCCAAGAGCTAGAGAAGCCTTAGAGGTGCACATTAAAGAATTAATGGACCTTGGAGTATTAAGAAAGGTTGGACATAATGAACAAGTAGAAGCTACTACACCTGTCATTATAACTTGGCATAATGGAAAATCAAGGATGGTAGGAGACTTCAGAGCCCTGAATACCTATACCATTCCAGACAGATATCCAATACCCAGAATCCATGAGACATTAACCCAATTGTCACAAGCTAAGTTCATCACAGCTATGGATGCTCTGAAGGGTTTTCATCAAAATGTCTTAACAGACAATGCCAAGAAACTACTAAGAATAATAGCCCATTGTGGAATTTTTGAATACTTAAGAATGCCATTTGGAATAAAAAATGCACCTTCCCATTATCAAACAATGATGAATACCATATTCCCTGAAGAATTATCAGAAGGATGGTTGATTATCTATATTGATGATATCATAGTTTGCTCAGAAACTTGGGAAAATCACCTTACAAGACTAGAAAGGGTACTACAGAAGATAGTCCAAGTAAATATGAAAATTTCCTTGAAAAAATGTCATTTTGCATACAGTGAATTAAAGGCACTAGGACATGTAGTATCTGGCCTTAGTCTAGGCATAGACAAAAATAAAGTAGCAGCAGTACTACTTAAACCAATGCCTCAAACCAAAAAAGAAATGCAATCATTTCTAGGATTTGCTGGTTACTATAGACAGCATATAAAGGACTTTGCAAAGATTGCTAAATCCTTGTATAAGCTATGTGACCAACAAACAGTCTATGAGATGACAGAAGAAAGAGTCAAGGCATATGAAGAATTGAAAAATTCCTTAACAAATGCCCCATTTCTTCTAATGCCAGATTGGAAACTGCCCTTCAAACTGTACATTGATGCTTGTGGAGAAGGATTAGGTGCTGCACTTCACCAAACACAAATTATCAATGATAAACCAGTGGAAGGACCAATTTGTTTCATTTCAAGGCAGATAAAGCCAACAGAAGCAAGGTATGGAGCAAGCCAAATGGAATGCTTATGCCTAGTATGGGCTTTAGAAAAACTGCATTATTATTTGGATGGCACAGTATTTGATGTAATCACAGACTGTAATGCTGTGAAATCACTATTAAATATGAAGACTCCAAATAGACATATGCTAAGATGGCAAATTGCTATCCAAGAATATAGAGGAAATATGACTATTGTTCATAAATCTGGAAATATTCATCAAAATGCAGATGGTCTTAGCAGATGGGCTCTAGCAAATACCCCTGACAATCCAGCATGGGTACCACAAGAAGAGCATCATATAGAAGGAATATGTGTTACAGACATTGGCACAGAATTCTTTAACCAAGTCAAAGAAAGCTATAAGACAGACAAAAATTGCCATATCTTAAGCCAACTTCTAATGAAAGACTGCAAAGATCCATCACTTTCATCAAAACTAGATGAATTATGGAAAAAGGCATATGATGAAGGAAGATTTCACCTCCTTGATGGAATCCTTTACCATAGAACAAAACACACATGTGTTATGGCCTTAACAGATAGAACACTAATAAACACTACTTTACATGAGTGTCATGATAGTGTTGCATCTGGACATCTCTCAGAAGATAGGACACTAGAAAGGGTGAAAACCTGCTCTTGGTGGCCAAATTGGAAGAAAGATGTTGCAGAGTACTGGCAAACCTGTGACAGATGTCAAAAAGCCAACAGAGCCACAGGAAAGAAATTTGGAATGATGATCCAAATCCAAGAACCAAAATCCCCATGGGAAATAGTTCATATGGATTGGGTAACAGCCTTACCTCCAGGAGGAGACAGGAGTTATAATGCATGCCTAGTGTTAGTTGACAGGAACAGTAAAACTCCCATGTTCTTACCATGTCATAAAGATGACACAGCTATAGATACAGCCATAATGATATGGAATAAAGTCATTAGCCACACAGGCTTATTCCAAAATATTATAAGTGACAGAGACCCAAAGTTCACTTCAGCATTATGGACAAATCTCCATAACTTGTTTGGGACAAAGTTATCATTCTCAACAGCTTATCATCCTCAAACTGATGGTCTAGCAGAAAGAATGATACAGACCCTAGAGGATATGATCAGAAGATTCTGTGCTTATGGGCTAGAATTCAAAGATTCTGATGGTTTTACCCATGATTGGTGTACACTAATACCAGCACTTGAACTAGCATATAGGACATCAATCCATTCTTCTACTGGCAAAACACCAGCAATGCTAGAGAAAGGTTGGAATCCAAGACTTCCTTATGATACCCTCAAAAAGGACTTAGTGGATATACACCCAACAGCAAGCAGTTTCAAGATAATGCTTGATAAAGCAAGACACCATGCAAACAGATGCATGCAAGATTCTTTTAAATATGCAAAAGAAAGATGGGATAAAAGTCATAAGCCACCTGATTTCAAAATAGGAGATTTGGTTTTAGTATCAACCCTTAATTTCAATAACATAAAAGGCCCAAAGAAATTGAAAGATTCCTTTGCAGGACCATTTATGATAAAAGCACTCCTTGGACCCAATGCTGTGCAATTAGAACTTACAGGTGAACTAATGAACAAACACCCAACTTTCCCTGTAAGTCTAATAAAGCCTTACAGTTCAAGTGACAAGGAGTTATTTCCACTAAGAAATAAACCCCCACTTGAAATTCCACCCTTGGAAGAAGGAGAAGAAAAGAAAATAGTTGAGGGTCTTCTCCTGGAAAGGATGGCCAGCCAACGGTGAGTCATGACGCTTTTGAAGAATGTCCAATTGAATTTCATGATTGCTTGGAATGACTACTCTATCTTTGAACAATAATAATTTTGCTTGAGGTTCAAGAGAATAGTCTGGGACTGATTCTCCTCTTGCTAATTTCTTGAGGATTTCCTTATAATCTTTGGCTTGCCATACTTGTCTTTGAATTTGATCAACTACATCAGAAAAAATATCAACTTTTATTGAAAAGAATCTTGACTCTTGCATTTCATTTTGCTTGAGAACTTGATGAAAGTTTTGAGGATTCTTTCTGATGAAATCCACCCCCCTCCCTGGGTACACGTTGTCCCGACATGACAAGGCATCTGGTAAAGTGGCCAGCCTGCCTGGGTGATAACTGATGATAAAATGGAATTCGGATAGGAATTCAGCCCAACAGGCTTGACGACAAGTAAGGACTTTAGAGGGCATAAAATACTGAAGGGAAAAATGGTCTGTCAAGACCTCAAAGGAATCAGAAAGAGAAAGGAGAAAAGCTCTCCAGCGCTTGAGAGCCCAAACTATGCCAAGGAGTTCCTTGACATGAATTTCATAGTTGAGTTTGGCTGGTAAGAGTTTGCGACTATCAAATGCAATGGGATGCTTTCCTGAGTTATTCACCTGACTCAGTACAGCACCCAAGGAATAATCAGAAGCATCAGTCTCTACAATAGTTGGTAGAGAAGGCTTAAAATGAGAGAGAATAGGAGCAGTGGTGAAAGCTTCTTTGAGTGTTTGAAACTGAGTAAGAACTTCCTCATTGAAGATAAAGGGAGAATCTTTTTTAAGGAGGGAAGTGAGAGCAGAGATTTTTTTGGAATAATTTTTAATGAAACAACAATAAAAGTTGGCAAAGCCAAGAAAGGATTGGAGGGCCTTGATGTTCTTGGGCTGAGGCCAATTGAGGAATTGTTGAACCTTTGAAGAATCCATCTTGAGGCCATCACTTGAAACAACATAGCCCAAGTATTCCACACTTGAGGCATGGAATACACACTTTGAGGCTTTAGCAAACAAATTATTGTCTCTCAGTCTTTGGAGAACAGAGGCCACATGTTTAACATGTTCATCCAAGGAGCTAGAGAAGACCATAATATCATCTAAGTACACTACAACAAAAATATCCAAATAATCTGCAAAGATATCATTCACAAGACTTTTGAATGAAGCTGGATCATTGGTTAAGCCAAATTGCATAACCAAGTACTCATAACTACCATATTTGGTTCTAAAGGCAGTTAAATGCTCATCTCCCTCTTGAGCTCTCAGGAGATTATAAGCACCACGCAGATTTATCTTGAAGAAGATAGTAGCACCATTGAATACAGTAAGAATCTTATTCATTGGAGGAACAGGATACCTGTTCTTCCTAGTGACAGCATTAGGTTTGCGGTAGTAAACACATTAACGAAGACCACCATCTTTTTTGTGAGCCTGTGAGGTATGTATAACATACCCATAAGGCCACAAATGATTTTATAAACAGTTAATTTTGTCTTAAACAAACTTTTGAGTTGAAATTAAAATAAAAAATAACAACAAATAAGTATAACTTTTTTTTGGATAAACAAAGTTATAAATATCATTTCATTTTTGGATTCTACACCAAAAATGACCTAGGGTACATCCATAAGGTGTTATACACAAAAACACTTATTTCTTGTGTTATTAGAAGATTTAAGAATCTCACAGTACTAATGTAGCTTTTTTAACATTTTTTTAAAATTGTTAAATTTAAGCTTAAATAAGCTTAAATTTAAAGTTGCTTAAAGTTAATGCAAACTTACCAAAAATCTAGTTAAAATTGAGGTGTGGTGTATATTTACTGAATTGGCTAAGGATCTGCCATACAGAATGTAAATCCTGCGTGAGCTCAATTTAAAAGGGTATAAAGCCATGGTATGGCTTGAAATAAATAAAAGGGCAAAATCCACGCAAAAAGGTGGGACAAAGGAAAAAGACCAAACAGAGCTGGGGTGCCCAACTTTTTGGATCTGCAATGGTTCAATTAAGGTTGTCCACATGTATTGGAGGATTTTCAAGATTATTTAAACTTTAAGATTAGACTTTGATCCAACATTAAGGTTTAAGGTGGTTTTATCCCAATTTGGACAGGAATTTCAAGCTTCCAAAGGGTAAATCCCAATACGCCGGCTTGAAATCAAGGTTTTAAGAACTGTCAAAGCTTAATCAAGCTTAAAAACTGTAAATAAGCTTAAAACATTAAAGTTACTAGCATCAAACCCTTATCAAAAGTTAAGGTTTGGTGTGTATCAAGTATCTTTTATAAATAAATTTCCTGGGTAATTAGCATGGAAATTTACTCTTTTAATTAAGCTCAAAGAAAATTATGATTTCTTTCAAAATTAACTAAAAATTGAGTTTAAGAGATTTCTGCTTAAAACTCTATTTTTTAGTTGTTGATGTGATGAACTTTAATATAAATAAGTTTATTTATATTGAAAACTTAAAAATAATTAGCTTAAATGAGGATTAAAGTTACATGGAGCTAAGAATAACACTGGTAACTTTAAATTGGAATTAAAAACAAGTTGCCTTAAGCTAAGAGCTTTGTTTTTAAGTATGGTTTTTCTATTTTGACCTGAGAACACCCTCTATATTCATTACGAATCATGAGAGCTGCTCTCAAGACATAAAAAGAGTCCTTTCATCACTGTTTTTGTAAGGTGTGGATATGAAACTTTGATTAAAAATCAAGTACTTTTCCTGTCATCCAAATTTGTATAAGGTAAAAATCAATTTAAAATAGTATGAAATATTATTTTTAAGAGAAAACACGCCAATTTTATTGTTTATAACTTTATTAGTATAAATCAATAATATTATAAAAATTTATTGTTTTACCAACAGTAAAAATTTATCCAAAAAATATTCTACAAGAGATATTTTAAGGCTACAAAAGAAATTTCTTCAAGAGCAATTTCAATTGGAATTAATTGAGCAAAGAACTGCAAGCAATTAATTAAGAAACAAAGTCTTTGAAAAGAATATGAAAGAGAAAACACGCCCAAAAGTTACCAGAGTGAATTTGGAAATAAAGTGACGAAGTTAACAGTGATGAAAGATGCTTTAATTCACTTTTGGGGTGGTTCAGGGGTAAAAATGATTATATAAGTTACAAACAATGATTATGATGATTTTTTCACGTGGTTAAAAGGATTAAAATGATTTAAAAATGGTGGTTGGAATCTCTTATTTATTGGTTTAACAATGTTTAGACTAATTATAAAAGGAAAAGATTCTAACATGAAGAGAAAAGTGGGACAAAGAAGAAATCCTTTTAAAGCCATCAATTCTCTTACTCCAAGAGTAAAATTTACTCTTGTCAGTTTTGAAAAACAGTCTGACAACAGAAAAGCCAATTATGGCATCATTGAACCCTGGTTTAGACCAAAAAGGGCTGGTTTAAGCCATTTTTAGCCATTTTAGACCCTTAAATCAGCCATTAGTATAGCAATACCAGGCCTAGAGCCTTCAACACACGCCAGAATGTGTGTCAAAGGCGTAGAAACCAGTTAAAACTGTTTTTACTATGATTTTTTTATCTTAAGGGTAGTTTTACCCTCTTGGCAACATCTAAAACTACCCCGGTTGGTATCAAAACCTCATCATCAATTGAGTCCACAGACCCTGTAACTCAATTCCAGGCCAAAAGTGATGAACTTTTGCGTGAATTTTGACATCCGACGCCTGTCAGAAAGTATTTTGGGGGTCTAGCTCCACCTTAGAGCTGGAGTTCCTTTTCCCCCCGAGATTTAATCTTTCCAATTAATTTTTCCTTTAATTCCTCATCATGTATTATACTTATAACTTACATATGTAATTCAATTAAATTGTACAGTACAATACAGTAATATTTGACAGCTCATATGTAAATCAAAGTTCACTTGTGTAATACACGCGCACATTTCGACATTTCAATTGAATTCAATTGAAAATACTTCAATTCCTCATAACTTCTAAACTAAACACAACACCTCAATTTTAACACAAAAATTGATGGTTAACACCACATGTGGTTTGAATTAAATTAGGGTTTTGAGTATTTTCAACTTTTGTATTGAAAATACTAAAAACTTAATTTAAGCTTATTTAGAGTTGAGTTACAAGAATTTCACTCAGAGATGACCCCACCTGATTTTTTATGAGGAGTCCAATGGTGAAATAATTTTTATTTGTTTATTTATTGAATAGAACGTTATAATAATTTTTATTTAACTTTTTCTCCAAATTTATTTATTTTTTCACAATTTTGTTAAAATTTCATTTTTACTTAATTTTTTCAAGTATAAATGTAATTTTACACTTACAAAATTTAATGTATTTTTATTTTTAAATTGTAATTAATTTTCTATTTTCAATATAATTTTTTATATTTATATTTTGATTTTTATTTTAATCAAATAAATAAATTTATTTTATATATATTATATATTATTTTTTGTATTTGTGGTCTTTTGGGTATATGAAATTACCTCTAAGGCTCACATTCCCTTCCCCTAAAAAAGCATATTACTTTGTAATATTGGTGTTTCTAGTGTGTCTGAATCTCCTGAGGAGTTTGGTAGCTTCTGGTATATCTTTTTCCTCTAACCATTAATCTTCACAAGTTGGGTCACTGTACCTAACAAGGTATTCCCTTACTTTCTTGGTTCTTAATTTCCTTTCTTTAAGAACTTTGGTAATTTTCTTAGTACCAGATGTATCAATAGGAGGTATAACTTGGGGAATCTCATTCCTCAAGGGAAATTTCTCAGCATCACTAGATTTATATGGCTTTATCAAGCTCACTGGGAATGTAGGATGCTTATTGGTAAGTTCTTCAGATAACTCTACTTAAACAGCATTTTCTCCATGGAGGGCCTTAATCACAAAAGGTCCTGCAAATGAGTCTTTCAACTTTTTACATCCTTTGATGTTATTGAAGTTAGTGGTGGATACAAGAACTAGGTCCCCCACTTTGAAATCTGGAGTTGCATGTGATTTATCCCATTTGTCTTTAGCATATGCAAAAGAGTCCTGCATGCATCTTACTGCATGCTTTCTAGATTTGTCTAGCATTCCTTTGAAGCTAGCAGCTGTGGGATGTATTTCAATTAAGTCTTTCCTCAAGGAATCTTGGGGTAACTTGGGGTTCCATCCTTTTTCTAGCATAGCAGGAGTCTGATTGGTACTGGCATGGATTGATGTTTTATATGCTAATTCCAGTGCTGGCAACAGAGTACACCAATCATGGGTAAATCCATTACAATCTTTTAATTCAAGGCCATATGCACAAAATATTCTCACCATGTCCTCTAAGGTTTTGATCATCCTTTGAGCCAGGCAATCAGTTTGTGGGTGGTAGGCTTTAGAGAAAGACAGTTTAGTGCCAAATAATTGGTGAAGATTTGTCCATAGTGCTGAAGTGAATTTGGCATCTCTATTACTGATGATATTTCTAAATATCCCAGTCCATGACACTACTCTATTCCATATCAGAACAGCTGTATCCATGGCTGTATCATCTTTGTGACATGGTAAAAAGATTGGAGTTTTACTGAATCTGTCCACAATTACTAGGCAAGCATAATAGCTTCTGTCACCTCCTGGTGGTAGGCCAGTTACCCAATCCATATGGACAATTTCCCAAGGTCTGTTTGGTCCTTGGATTTTTATCATATTTCCAAGTCTCTTGGCAGTGGATTTTTTTGCCTTTTGGAATCTGTCACAGGTTTTGCAATACTCTGCAATATCTTTCTGCCACATTGGCCACCATATGCAGGTCTTTACTTTCTCTTGTTCTGTCTTCAGACAGATGTCCTGAAAAGGGACTATCATGGAATTCTTTCAGTACAAGATTGATTAATGACCTGTCTACAACTGTCATGACACATGTGTGTTTGGTTCTGTGGTAAATTATACCATCCAGTAGGTGAAATCTTGCTTAATCATAAGATTTTCTCCATACTTCATCCAAGGCATGTATTAGAGAGTTTTCTTTACACTCTTTGTTAAGTAATTGGCAGAAGATGCTACAACTCTTATCTTGAGTGTAACTACTTCTGACTTCTTCAAAGAAGGTCTGTTCAAGTCTGTAACACTTATTCCTTCTATTGGAATTTGTGGTGAAGCTTCTTCTGGCACATAATCAGGATTATCAATATTTTTGGTAATGGCCATCTGCTTAGTCCATCTGCATTCTTATGAATATTCCCATCCTTATGAACAATAGTCATATTGCCTCTGTATTCTTGTATGGATATTTGCCATCTGAGCATGTGTCTGTTGGGTGTTTTCATGTTCAAAAGTGATTTGATAGCTGTACAATCTGTTATTACCTCAAAAACACATCCTTCTAAGAAGTAGTTCAATTTCTCGAAGGCCCAGACAAGGCATAGGGATTCCATCTCACTTGCTCCATATCTGGCTTCATTTGGTTTGAGCTGCCTGGATATGAAACATATGGGTCCTTCTATAGGTTTATGATTTATAATCTGATCTTGGTGAAGTGCAGCACCTAGTCCATCCCCTGGGGCATCAATATACAGTTTGAAAGGCAATTTAAAGTCTGGCATGAGTAAGAGTGGAGCAGTGGTCAATGCTTCTCTTAGAGACTCAAAAGCTTTGACTAGGTCAACATTCATTTCAAATACTGTGTCTTTGTCACACAATTTATAAAGTGGTCTTGCTATGGATGCAAAATATTTAATGTGTTTCCTGTAATATCCTGAAAAACCTAAGAATGACTGAATTTCCTTCTTGTTCTGAGGCATTGGTTTTAGCAATACTGCTGCAACTTTGTTTTTGTCAATTCCATGGGACAAACCAGATGAACATGTCCTAGTGCTTTAAGTTCTTTAAATCCAAAATGACATTTTCTCAAGGAGATTTTCATGTTTACTTATTGAATTTTTGTTAAAAATCTGGACAATCTGTACATGTGCTCTTCCCAAGTCTTGGAACAGACAATAATGTCATCAATGTAAATGATGAACCATCCCTCTGAGAGTTCTTCAGGGAAGATTTCATTCATCATTCTTTGGAAGTGTGAAGGTGCATTTTTGATACCAAAGGGAATCCTCAAGTATTCATACACTCCACAATGAACAAGAATTCTCAAGTATTTTCTTGCTCTTAGTGTCACCACATTTTGATGGAATCCTTTAAGGGAATCCATAGTGGTTATATACACTGCTTGAGATATTTGAGTATTACACCAAGGGCCAGAAGTTCTTTGATATGAATTTCTACAGCTTCTCTTGATTTTGGACTTGCTGGATAAGCAGGTCCTCTTAAGAGTGGTGGACAATTTCTCTCAATGTTAAGAATGATGTCACCTTCATGACCAATAATTGCTCCTAGAGGTTCTTTGTCTTTAGCAAATGCTCCTCTTTGTTCATACAAAAGGGAAGAAAGTTCATTTTATTGTTTATAAGTCAGATGAAGGCTTATTTCAGCCTCATTTAACTGTTCAGACTTAAATTTCTCTAACTCTAAGTTGACTGGTGATACTTTGTTTACTGTAATCTGTCTTTTTAATGGTAAAAAGGCAAACTTTTGGCGCTTATTGTCCCCAATAGTAAAGTATCTGTCTTTGTTATTATGCAAATCTATTACATACATGATTAAATAGTCATTTCCCAATATAAAATGGGTACTAGAGCAATTTTCCATAACAACAAATTCAACTGTGATTCTTAAATTCCCATTTATGTGTGGGAATATGACATTGGTCTCAAAGATTCCTAATGCCTTCATTGGGTTACTTGCACTGTTCAATTTTATTCCATCAATTGGTAACAATTGGTCTTCAAAATTTGGTACACAAGTATTAAGAAAAAGATTTTCCAACACAAGAGCAGAAGGCTCCTGGGTCAAGCAAAAGCTTGGTGGGCTTGTTGTCAATCACCACTTCTGTTATACAGGAGTTACCAGCTGTATAAACTTTCCCTCTATTTTTTTTTGTCTTCATAAGATGTGCATCTTGAACTTTTGATAAATCAACTTGACCATTGCTTAATTGTGGCAAGTGGGAATAAGATTCCATGATGTCAAAAGTTGTCAGGCTGAGTCTATATTGAAGTGGTAATAAGGGTATTTACAACTAGAATTATGACTGTGACATGTAGAAAATTGATTTAAAATAAGGGTTTTGGGTTTTTAAAGATGATTTATAATATAATTACGGGGTTCTACTATTGGATAATAGTGGTGGTGAGCGCTACTGAGAACCCAGGGTGCAATCTTACCAGTTGGGTTACTATAATAAGAGTTACAATAATTAAATATATAATTATACCTGTTTATTACCCAAGAGTAAAGCTGTTTTTGACAGTTTACTACATAGGGTATTCAAGAGCAGGATGAGGAGACAATTCTGGCTGTGGAAAGCCTCCTTTTTATCCTGAAATGGGGTGGAAAGGGTGCTAGACCTTTCCACGTAGAGGAAGTGAAGATTTTTTCACTTTCTAGTACTGGCTTGTGGTTTACAAACAGCATGTATAGCCTGTATTGGGCTCAGATGTGGTTTTTAAACCACATCTGGGCGGTTTTCACCAATACAGGGTGAAAACTTTCATCTGGGGACCTCACAGCCTGATTCTGACGTGTATGACGTGTAGAATGCTGTACAGAAACTGTATGGGACGCCAGTATTGACTGAAATATGAGGTATTGAAGTAAAAACATGCTTCTTTGTCTATTTGACACCTCATATTCATGCCTATGGGATATTTTCCCATGGTAAGGCTGTATATGACAGCAGGTGGGATTTTAACCTTAAAACAGCCATAACTTTGTCAATACTTGAGATATCAACCTCAAAATTGGTTCCGTGTGTAGCCCTGTATGTGCTCTACACAATGGTACCTCATTTGATATGGGTATTGTTAGATATGGCAAAGTTATCCCATGTACAAGACTTTTGTACATTTGTGTGTTTTAGGCAGAAAGCTGTATTGAGCTTGTTTGCCCCATAACTTCTGCAGTAGTTGAGATATGAGGAAGTGGATGACACAGTCAGATAGCCCTGATTGTGCTCTTTCCAAAAAGACCCCACTTCAGGTATCCCACACTAAAGCTGTAGAAGTTAGATGAGAGGTGAATGTTTTGTTCACCCTTATTTGGTCTGAAATTGACCATAACTCCAGTAATATTGGTGGTAGCTCAGTTTGGCTGGTACCATTGTATAGCCCTGGCTTCCATCTTCATTTTGAATACCCATTTGATGGGGTTAAGCCTCTCCTTCTAGATTTTAGATGAGAGGTGAAAATTAAGGTTTATGCTCAGCATTGGCTTTGAGCAGGAATAACTTTGTTATTTCTTGTCCTATGGTGATGGGAGTTATATTTTCAGAAAGAGGTAAGTTTCCTCTATCATTTGATACCTTTTGAGCTAATTTGGCTTGGCTCCATGTTTTGGTGGTATCTTTGCTATACCATTGATTTATGGTATTTTGGCTGTCATGCTTGTGCTCTGGTTTTGAGTCACAGGCTGACATACCCTCCCTCTAAAAAAGGCTCATCATTGATGAGACTGTTCAGTCCTCCTAGAGGCTCTGAATCTCCTTAAATGAAGGTTCCCATCTGGTATGGCATCCTCTGCCAACCATTTGTCTTTATCTGCTGTCTGGTTCTTGAATCTGACTAGGTATTGTCTCTGATCCTTCCCATTGAGTCTGATCTTCCTGGCCCTGATGATCTTACTCACAGGTCCAGGGGAGTCCTCCACTTCCACCATCTGTTGTGGTGTGGGATTCTTTCTCCTGGAGGGGAATTTATCCTCCTCTGTCTGGAATTATGGTTTGACAAACTCACTGGAAAGACTGGGTGTTTCCTGGAAAACTCCTCAGTGAGCTTGACCTCTACTGCATTCTTCCCTATCAACTTAATGATAGTGAAGGGCCCTGGAAATGAGTCCCTCATCTTTTTTGGTCCTTTGAGATTGTTTAAGCTCAGTGTAGACACTAACACCTGGTCCCCTTCTTTGAAGTCAGGTTCCATGTGTGTCTTGTCCCGCCTCTGCTTATTATAATATTTTGCTTCAGCTATGCATTTAACAGCTGTGTCACAAGCTCTCTTCCACATATAATGGAAGTCTTTGGCTGTGGGGTGGATGGTCAGAAGATTCTTCTTCAAGTGATCCACAGGTAACAGGGGGTTCCACCCTTTCTCCACCAGTGCAGGTTTTTTACCTGTGGTGGAGTGCTGGCTTGTATTATAAGCCAGTTGGACTTCTGGTAAGAGGGTAACCACAGAATCTTCTGAGGATGTCCTCCATTGTTTGGATCATCCTTACAGCTAGATCATCTGTTTGTGGATGGTAAGCTGTAGAAAAATCAAGTTTGGTCCCAAGCATGTCATATAAGTTAGTCCAAAATTCAGATGTGAATTTTGGGTCCCTATCACTAATGATGATCTTAGGGACTCCACAGGTAGATATGATGTTATTCCAAAACAACAGAGCATTATCCATGGCTGTGTCTTCTTTATGGCATGGTAGACACCTCATGCTCTTTCTGAACCTATCAACTATGATCAAACAGGAACTATAGTTTTCTTTGCCTCCTGGGACAAGTCCTGTAACCCAGTCCATGTTGATGGTTTCCCATGGGTGCTTGGGTTCTTCTATGTGTTGAAGTAACCCATACTTCTTCCCATGTTTCCTATTTGCCTTTTGGCATCTTTCACAAGTGTTGATGTATTCACTCAACTCTTGTTCCCACTTGGGCCACCAATCTGTGCTTGCTACCCTCTCTCTGGTCCTGTCTTCACTCATGTGTCCCATGTGGGGGCAGTCATGGCATTCCTGTAGGATCAATGAGATGTGGTCTCTGTCTACCACTGTGAGTGCACTTGTGTGCTTTTCTTTGTGGTAGAGCAGGCCATCTATAAGAAAAAACTTATTGTCCGTATAGGCCCTCAACCACGGTTCTTCCCGCTGGGTTTCCAGTTCTGCACTCCTGTACTTTTGTTGAAGGAGTTGGAGTAGTATGCTACACTGTTTGTGTTTGGCATAAGACTTTTGTACTGCACTGAAGAATTCATTGTGCAGTTCTGAGGAACTTATTCCCAGTATGAGAGTTTCTGTCCCTTCTGAGTCAGTGTTTACACTGTCGAGGGTACCACCTTCTGGTGCCCATTCACATAATCTGAAGTTCTTCCTCCTATCTATTTCCATGAAATGGATAGGGATTTTTGCTGCAACTTCTGGGTCATAAGCTGGATTGTTTTTGACATTGTCCAGTGGCCATCTGGTGAGTCCATCTGCATTGGTATGGCTTTTGCCTTCCTTGTATATGATGGTCATGTTCCCTCTATACTCCTGGATGGCTATTTGCCATCTCAGCATATGTCTATTTTTAGTCTTCATGTTTAGTAAAGACTTGAAGGCTGTGCAGTCTGTGTAGACTTCAAAGACTGCACCCTCCAAATAATAATGGAGTTTTTCTAGAGCCCAGACTAGACATAGACATTCAGTCTGGGTGGCCCCATACCTGGATTCTGAATCTTTCAGCTGCCTTGAGATGTAGCAAATTACTCCTTCTCTTGGTTTACCATCCACAATTTGTCTTTGGTGAAGGGCTGCTCCTAGGCCTTGACTGCATGCTGAATCTATATATAACTTGAATGGTAGCTCAAAGTCAGGTAAGATGAGCACAGGTGCATTAGTGAGCTCATATTTGATCCTCTCATATGCATCCCTCCTTTCCTTGGTTATTTCAAAAACTACATCCTTTGAACATAACTTGTATAAACTACTAGTTATGGGGGCAAAATGTTGGATGTGGTTTCTATAGTAGCTAGCAAACGCAAGGAAAGATTGCATCTCTTTTGATGTTCCTTGGTACTGGCTTTTGCAGTACTGCTGTTAATTTGTTCTGGTCAATTGCCAGACTAAGACCTGAGACTTTATGTCCTAGCGCTAGTAGCTCTTGTTGGCCAAAATTACACTTTTTAAGTGAAACTTCAGATTGATGGGTATACATTTACTGAGAGCTCTGTCTATGTATTGTACATGGTCTTCCCATGTCTCAGAGTATATAATGATATCATCAATATATACTACCATCCAGCCTTCCATTATTTCTTCTTGAAATATGGTGTCCATCATCCTTTGGAAGTGGGCTGGTGCATTCTTGATGCCAAATGGCATCCTGGTGTACTCATATATACCCATATGGCATATTATCCTGAGTAACTTCATGGAGTTTGGTTTAACTCCATTTTGGTGGAAGCCTTTCATACAATCCATTTGGTTATGTATTTGGCTTTAGCCAGTTTATCTAAGGCATGAGGTATCCTAGGTATAGGGTACCTGTCTGCTTTTGTGTAGTTATTCAGGGCTCTGAAATCTCCACACAATCTAGACTTGCCATCATGCCAGGTGATTAGGACAGGGGTGGTGATTTCCACTATTTCATTATGTCCAATCTTCCTCATGAAATCCATATCCAGGAGTTGATTGATATGTTTCTCAATTTCTTTCCTGGTTTCCAGGCTTGCTGGATAAGGAGGTCTCCTCAGCATGGGTGGATAAGGCTTTTCCACATCCAGATATAGTTCTATATCATGGCCTTTGATCTTGCCTAATGGTTCTTCACCAATGGCAAATGCTGGTCTGTTCTTTCTCAGCATCTTCAGTAAACTTAGTTTCTGTTTACTGGTGAGGTTAGTGCTAAACTGTCCCTCTCTGAATTCCTTCAGAAGTTCTTCTACTGGATCTTGAGAAGATATCTGGTATATGTCAAGTGAAAATTTCTTTTCCTTGTTAGTACCAATGGTGATGTGCCAATTTTTACTGTTGTAAATGTCTATGCCATACATCCTCTGGTAATCTGTTCCCAGTAAAAACCCTTGGATGTGGGCGTCATTAAGCACTACAAACTCTGTGTTGAGTATGATATTACCCTTCTGGTGGGGTATAATTATCTCTTTGATAATTGTCCCAACGGAAGTCACCTTCCCTGATGCACTTTTAAAGCTCTTTGCCTTAGTGGGCAAGAGCTGTTTTTCCCAGTTTGGGAAGTGGGTATCCAGTAAGTTTCTGGCCACTATGGAGCAGTGTTCTCCACTATCAATGATCAGTGGATGCTGAGCATTGTCAATACAAACAGTCATTTCTGTGGCTGTCCCATGTATATATTCCATTCCTTTGGTTGGTGTAACCAGGAATGTTTGTGCATCTTGTGTGTGTTTGCACAAGTTCTTGTTAGCAGTGTCCTGTGGCATGCCTGCTTCCAACTGTATGTCATGGATTTCCAGTGGGGTTTCCTCTTGGTATTCCACTAGAAATTCCTCTCTTGGGTCTTGATCATCCTCAGATGGTTCTCTGATGGCATCACACATGGAGTCTGAATCAGAATCCTCTGTTGGAGGTTCTTCCTCAGGGACTTTCTCTATGGCATAGACTTTTTTCTTTGCCTTTGGACAGTTGTTGGCATAGTGGTCTGTTGAACCACAATTGTGGAAAGAATTCTTCTTCTTAGCAACTTCTGCCACTCTTTCTCTGGGTTTGTCTTTAAACTCTACCCTGAGTGCTTGTTTCTCTTTGAAGCTGCTGCTTCTATATGGGGTGAATTTCCCTATATTAGTCCTCTTCCTTATGTCTTTTAAGGTGTTGGCTATGTCATCTAGAGTGCAATTTTGGTTGCATATGCATTTTACTGCATGCTCTAGTTCTCCTGGCATTTGCGTCAGAAGTTTTTGATTGCTGATTTGAATGCTCATCTGAGGATCAATGGCTTTAAGTCTTTTAGACTGTCTAAGACACCACTCATATGGATCTTTGTCCACAGAGTACTTTTCATTTTCAAATGACATGGGCTAATGCCATATCCAAGCTCCATTACTGTACTTTTGGATGATTTGACTCTTCCACCAAGGCCAGTTTCTTCTGCCATGGATTTCTTTCATTTCTGTGTACCATATACTAGCATGTCCTTTAAATGCAGTATTCAATCTAGTAGTGATCCAGTAGTCTGGTATGCTTGGTACATCAATGAAGAGTCCATCAATATAATCTATGAGTTCCATATGATCATATTCTCCTGAACCAGAGAATTTGGGCCAGCTTGAGGCCTCAGGAAGCTGTTTCAAGGCTTCCTTCTCTGAATAAGACATGCCATCTCCATCTTGGTATTGTGATGGGGATCTTGCCTTATTCATCAACATGGCATCTGGTTGATATGGATTATCCATAGCTTGGCCTTGTGGTTGGGGCTTCAAACTACAGTAAGCATCAAACAACTTGTAAATGTCTTGATCCAGACACTCCCTGTCCCTTGTGCTGTGGTGTTGTTCTTCAAAGACTATATTCAGTCTTTTGTTGGTTTCTTCAGAGGGTTTGATCAGTTGGGCATATCCTTCTTGAAGATTCTTAACTATTTGTTCCAAGGAGGCTTGAGTTTGTCTCATCCTCTCTTGGCTAGCATTAATTTCTGCAAACTGCTTTGCAGATTGTTCAGCATATTGGGACATTTGTAACCGCAGTGTATCACTGTTGATGTTACTCTCAGATGTGACAATGTTATTTTCAGTCTGAGTGGGGGTAATGTTTCTATTACTAGGACTACTGATTCTAGAGTGGTTTACAACTAATTCTGGTTCTTGTGTGCTTCTTTTACCAAATCTAACAGCTTCTGGATCATGGGGTCTGACTCTTTCCTCCTCTGGTTGAAGGAGGCTTTGTTCTTGCCCTTGTTCCATTGTCTTCTCTTGGAAACTTCCTGGAATTGTGATGAATGGTGACTCTTGGTCACTGATCTGCTTGTTTCTGAATGGTTTGAAGCCACTGGAGAGCTGATTTGGCCTGCTCCTTGTGAACCTGAAGGAATCTGAGTAGGCCCTGTCTGGGTTAATTGTTCTTCTATGGCTTGGATAGTGGCTTGATTCTCCCTTATCCTCTGTGCCCTTGCCTCCAGGAGTCTGTGCTGCCTGGTAGGATTCCAACCTTTGGTGATTTCCATAAGGTCTTTGAAGTCTATCTCTTTGAGACAGATCTTCTGGCAACTTGATCCAAGTTCTGCCCAGTGAGCTGCTAGGTTGAACCTCTTGCTGTCCATGCTCCGTTGAAATAAGTCTTTGAGGAGTTGGTGGATCTGAAGAACTTGATCCATATCCTTCCAGTCCTCTGGTTTGAGGTTTCTGTTGAATTGAAGTGTTAATGGAAAGGTTGATATTATCTCCCTCATTGTTTTGCCATCCACCACTGTGTCCAAAGTGTTCTGTTCCAGGTCTTCTGGTTCTGGACAATCCTTCTCTGTCCTCTGGCTGGTTCCTTTGGAAGCCAAGATCTCTGAGGTATGCAGGGGACATATCAGTGCTTGCAAGCAGTCAAAAACGTTATGTTCTTAGGGTATTTACCTTTGACTGTGCCTTGTACAAATTTATTGTCTGCTGACTTGGGCAGTTTGCCTTTGGAAGTTACAACTGGGTTAATGATTGTAATCTTTCCTGTACAAGTGATTAAGGTTGGTTTACCTTGTATTGAAGCAGAGTTTCATGGTTTTCTACTCCTCTGAGTGGCTATGGGTGTCCACGTTTTGGCTGTAATGAGACCTTCACTGTACCTCTTTCCTTTGCCCTTTCTGCCCTCTGGTTCTGAGGGTGTCACTGGTGTGTTGGCCTGTGACTGGGTCTCAAGTGGGATGTAATTTTCTTCCACTGAATCAAGGCAGGAAAAAGAGGGCTTATGTCAGTTAAGACTTCTAAAGAATGCTGGTTTTGCATGTCTAGGATTGGCCTCTGGGCTTGTATGTTACTACAATATGCCCTGTATAATGATAGTGTAATTTAATCAACAATTCCACGTCAGAATTACAGCTTTTGGTACCGTGTCACACTGTTTGTGTGCCAGTATCCCACAGCTACACTTGTGGTTTTCAAGTGTAATCTGAATAAGTGGAATTGAGTTAACAACACACTTGACCACGCCTTAACTAATGGTTTTTCAGTCAGAGGTGTCCTTATTCAATCAAGAATACAGGACTTATTGATGGCTTAAGTGTTTAATATGTAAACACGCCAGAAATAAAGGTTCCAGTGGGTATTAGTAAAATATATATATAAAATATATATTTTAAAAGAAAATATGCCTAAAAATATAAAACAATTGTCATAAAATAGAAAATAAGAGAAAAAACTTACTTGTAAGGTCCAAAAAAAAATTAAAACATGGCCAGGCCCCCAAAATGTCAGGCTGAGTCTATATTGAAGTGGTAATCAGGGTATTTACAACTAGAATTATGACTGTGACACGTAGAAAATTGATTTAAAATAAGGGTTTTGAGTTTTTAAAGATGATTTATAATATAATTAAGGGGCTCTACAATTGGATAATAGTGGTGGTGAGCGCTACTGAGAACCCAGGGTGCAATCTTACCAGTTGGGTTACTATAATAAGAGTTACAATAATTAAATATATAATTATACCTGTTTATTACCCAAGAGTAAAACTGTTTTTGACACTTTACTACATAGGGTATTCAACAGCAGGATGAGGAGACAATTCTGGCTGTGAAAAGCCTCCTTTTTATCCTGAAATGGGGTGGAAAGGGTGCTAGAGCTTTCCACATAGAGGAAGTGAAGATTTTTCACTCTCTAGGACTGACTTGTGGTTTGCAAACAGCCTGTATGCTCTGTATTGGGCTCAGATGTGGTTTTGAAACCAGATCTGGGCGGCTTTCACCAATACAGGGTGAAAATTTTCATCTGGGGACCTCACAGCCTGATTCTGATGTGTATGACACGTAGAATGCTGTACACAAACTGTATAGTACCCCAGTATTAACTGACATATGAGGTATTGAAGTAAAAACATGCTTCTTTGTCTATTTCACACCTCATATTCATGATTATGGGATATTTTCCCATGGTAAGGCTGTATATGACAGCAGGTGGGATTTTAACCTTAAAACAGCCATAACTTTGTCAATACTTGAGATATCAACCCCAAAGTTGGTTCAGTGTGTGGCCCTGTATGTGCTCTACACAATGGTACCTCATTTGATATGGGTATTGTTAGATATGGCAAAGTTATCCCATGTACAAGATTTTTGTACATTTGTGTGTTTTAGGCAAAAAGCTGTATTGAGCTTGTTTGCCTCATAACTTCTGCAGTAGTTGAGATATGAGGAAGTGGATGACACCATAAGATAGCCCTCATTGTGCTCTTTCCAAAAAGACCCCACTTCAGGTATCCCACACTAAAACTGTAGAAGTTAGATGGGAGGTGAATGTTTTGTTCACCCTTATTTGGCCTGAAATTGACCATAACTCCAGTAATATTGGTGCTAGCTCAGTTTAGCTGGTACCATTGGATAGCCATGGCTTAGAGCCTCATTTTGAGTACCCATTCAATGGGGTTAAGCCTCTCCTTCTAGATTTTAGATGAGAGGTGAAAATTAAGGTTTATGCTCAGCAATAACTTTGAGCAGGAATAAATTTGTTATTCTTAGTCCTATGGTGATGGGACTTATATTTTAAGGAAGAGGTGAGTTTCCTCTTTCTTTTGATACTTTTTGAGCTGATTTGGCTCAGCTCCATGTTTTGGTGGTATCTTGGCTATACCATTGGTTTATGGTATTTTGGCTGTCATGCTTGTGCTCTGGTTTTGAGTCACAGGTTGACAAACGTGGCATTGATATTTTCAATATCTTTTGAAGATTCAAAAAATATGGATGACTTATCATCTGAATTGTCTTCAGTTATGTCTCCTTTTTCAATATCTGGTTCCTTTTCAATGTCAATTTCATTCATTTTCCCCCTTTTTGGACATGTATTGGCTAAATGGGTGGTGCTTTGGCAAATATGGCACTTTCTGACTGTATCTGCAGATTTATACTTAATATTACTAGAATTTTCTTTGGGGTTTTTGTCCACAGAATCTTTCCAAGGTGTATTAAACTTTCCTTTGAGATTCACCCTACTAGAACCAATTTTGGTTCTGGTGGTTACTTCTTCTAGTATATTGATATTATCCTCTGCTTAAGATTGTTCAGTAGTCCTGCTTTTGAAAGCATGCTCTAAGTCACCTCCACATTGTCTCAGAATTTTCCTATGGCTCATAAATTCTCACATGTCGGGATATAATGCTGTTAATCTGTCCTTTTGTTGGAAAAACCATGGTAAAGCTTTGTCTTTATCAGCATTAAATTTGGCAGATTCAAAGGCTGTTTCAACTTTAAACCCCCAAGCATCATTTTCCCATTTGTTGATGATTTGGGTTTGCCACCAAGTCCAACTCTGGTGTCCATGTGCTTGTCTTATTTTGATGTACCATCTGTGAGCTGATCTGGTAAACAAGGTGTTAAACCTGGCTGTTACCAATCTGTCTGGTAATTCCAAATCCTCTTTGATCATTTCAATAACTCTAATGAATTCCATATGGTCATACTCTCCTTCACCATTGAAGTGAGGCCATTCTTTAAGTTTTGGAACTTCTTTCAAGAGTGCTTGGCCCATTGATGGTTCCAAGTTATGAAAAGAAGTGGATAATTCATTTTTCAATTGTGAATTATCAGGATCCAATACTTTTGGATCTGGAATTCTTGTGCCCTCATTTTGATTTAGAGGCTTAGAAATTCTTGGTAAGGTGTTCAGTATTTTTTCAATGTCATTCATTTTACTGTTGCTACACCTTTGAGAAGCTCTGTATTCATGTTGGAAGATTTGTATGAAATTTATTACTTCAATTTTATACATGTCTTCCTTATGTGTCAGTTCTTGCCATAACTCTGTCTGTCTTGTATTATCAGCAGTGACTTCATTCAATTTCATTGATAATTTTGATACTTCTTCTTGTGAAGCATCAAAACACTTTTTCAAGGCAATGGTATATGTCTTTACTTCAGTAAATGAATTTGAAATGTCATCAAGGAGTTTCTTGTTATCTTTCTTGATAATATTTATGGCTTCTTTAATTCTTGTTTCAATTATGTCATCAATATTGAATTTAGAATATTTATCTGTTAATTCTTTAATAATGGCAGATTTTTCATTTATTTTATTGTTAGAAGAATTATCATTATTGGAATTTTTCATTGTTCTTAAAACTTTTTCAAAACACATAAGTGCTTCATCAATTTGGCACAGACTCAGGTTTTTTGTTTTAATGTTGTTACAAATGGTTTCATTTTTATCAGAAAGATGTTTTTTCACGTCATTTATAGCATCATACAACTCTGGGATGGAATCAAATATATCAGAAATCATTTCTGGAATCTTAATCTGGCTTCCTCCTTCTTCTGTAATTCCATCATGGTTCTGGCCATCTGAAATACATTTTCCATGGCATCCTGTTGAATCTTTGGGATTCTGTAGCCCTGCCTGTAAGGTTTTGGGGCTGGTGACTTGCCTTTGCCCTTGTTTGGAGCTTGTGGCTGCTTTTTCACGTCGGAATTGCTGGTGCTGCCCACTGTGGCTGCTTTTGGCACTGGTTTGGGTGGTGGAGGGTTGTTTTTCCTTCATTCTAGTGTCAAAAGCATCATGTTTTTCTTCTCCATCAATGGATGCCATCCATTGAGCAATTTGCAATTGTTGGGATGGCCAAGGAATTTTCTTACTGTCAGGTAAGAATTCATGCAATTCTTCCACAGGTCTGCAAGGATCTGGTACTCCTTGAATTGAAGTTCATTGTTGTATGCACTGTGGCTGGCTTTGAATATGTCCACAGAGGCTTTTTGTGGTGTTGTCAGCTCTTTTTGAAGGTAAAATGGTATTATCAGCTTCATAATGACCCAATTTAGCTGTTTGGAAGTCATCAACTGACCCTTTTCCTTCTGTACCTGATTGGCCTCTGCCATAATCACGTCTATTACCTTTTTGGAAGCTGCTTGAGGGGTTGTAGCTGGCTCCTGACCTGGTTGAAGGGATAATTATGGTTTAAAAAGGCTTAAAATCGTATTTTTACATCAAAAACTTACTATTGGCCAAATGTTTAGCTTTCTGAAGGGTATTACTTATGTCCAAGTTAATCAATTCAGAAGATATTGGTTCAGATTGGTCATTTTGAGTCACAATAACAGTACTATTATGGTCCGAATTAATAGTGCTTGCAGGAACAATGCTGGTGACTGCTGAGCCTGTTTCAATGTTTTCTTGTCTTACCACGTTCTCAGACACTAAAATTAATGAAAAAGCCAATTAATTAAGTAAAAAAAGGTTATTTCAAAAAAGAAATAAAAATATAAGCCTCACTTATAATATGAAAAAATTTATTTTTTATGGATTTTTTGGATTATAAGTATTTTTTATATGTTTTTAAATTTTTCCATAGAAGAAAAAAGATTTAAAAAGAGTAAAAAAAATATATCCCAGGTAAAATATCATGGCTGGGCCCCCAAATGTAAGGTGTGGATATGAAACTTTGATTAAAGATCAAGTACTTGTCCTGTTCTCAAAATTTGTATAAGGTAAAAATCAATTAAAAATAGTATGAAATATTATTTTTAAGAGAAAACACGCCAATTTTATTGCTAATAACTTTATTAGTATAAAAGAATAATATTATAAAAATTCATTGTTTTACCAACAATAAAAATTTATCCAAAAAACACTCTACAGGAGATCTTTTAAGACTACAAAAGAAATTTCTTCAAGAGCAATTTCAATTGGAATTTGTCAGCCTGTGACTCAAAACAGAGCACTAGCATGACATCCAACATACCATAGATAATGGTATGACAAGTATTGAAAAAACATAGTCAATACAGGTAATAAATAAGAGAAAACAATCCTCTTAAATTAAACACCAACCTTATCCAAACAGAATAAGGAAACCTAGAGGAGAATAAACAGGTCAAAAACCTTATTTTCACCTCTCATCTAGCTTATGCATATTTAAGTTATTATATACCAAAATGGTATTTTTCTTAAAGCTCACACAGAGAGCTACACAATGATATCATCCATGTTGTTGTAACACCACTACAACTGGAGATACCATATGACCTTTATTTCAAAACCAAGACCCCCCTGAAAGTCAAAGAGGGCTTGTACAAAACTGTACAAAAGTATAACCAAATTAAAGATATAAACAAGAGCTTTAATTTGAGATACATTAGACCTCTGTATCTCTTAAATTGACTGAGGGATCTTGGTTCAAAGGTTTAACAACCAAAAATACAGATATTCTGAAAACAAGAAAGTAAACAAACCCCTGTATCTTTGGCATACACTCATACAACTGTACAGTGTAATATACCAAACTGTAGAGCTAATCAAGCCCTACAAAACTGTATCATCAGAATACAAATATCTTCCAAATTGAAGAAGATATCTGGCATGGAAGTTTTTGAAGCCTCATACTGATGTACAAAAATACATCCAAAAACTTAAAACCCTTATAGCTTTTGCTATTTGAAAGAAGGGTAAACATGAAGCATACAAAATTAAAGAGCTCATTAAGCACTTTAATTGTGTGCTCTTGGTTTCTTGATATCTCAAAAACTGACTAAGATATCTTGGTTGGAAGTATTTTGACCAATACTGGCCTGTACCAAACCTGTACCAACCAGTACTGTCTTGATACTCAAAATAATGGTTGTTCAAAGCTTAAACCCGCCCAGAATGACTAGTATTGATCATACAGACACCAGAACAACGTCATCCAAGTGCTGACGTGGCAGGTGAAAAGTTTTTTCACCCTGTATTGATCCAGAATGATCATTTGTGGTTCCAAAACCACAATTCTGCCTCTACTGATGTCAGAATTGAGGATCCAGAACCACATACTGACCATTGGAGTGAAAATTTTCACTCCTCTGTCGGGTGAAGAGTTAACAACTCTTGACAGTCTTGAAAGATATAAAAAGAAGGGTTTTTTCCTTCAAAAACCCATCATCTTATCTTACTTTACCTATATTCTTACGTGACAAGACTGTTATCCATCAGTAGTGTCCTTAGAATTATTGAAGATATAATTAGAATATAATTATTGTAGTGTTTCTTTACAGTCAAAGATATTAGAGCATTGCAACCCAGGTCCTCAATAGACTCATCACCACTGTTACCACGTAGCAGTAGGACCTGAAGATTTAATTTATTATTTGTTTTTGACGTGTCACAGTCATAATAATAGCTTGTATTTACATTTTATAGCTACTATATAGACTCACCCTGACATTTTGGGGGCCTGGCCATGGTTTTTCAACCTTATTGGACGTGTTTTGAACTGAATTAGGTGTAAAATTCAGCTATTTACAAGGTATTTTACTAAAAGTGAGTAAAATTTCTAATTTATTTTATATTATTATCATTTCTTTTAGCATCAATACAAATTTTTTTCCTCCAAAAATATATATTACAAAATATTTTTGTTGAGAGTAGGAGTACAAATCCTCCTTTTTATTATATTGCAATAATTTCCACGAAATTTAATAATAATACAACAGTATTATTTAAATTTCAGTATAAATAATAATATACAAACAGTATATTATTTATTTTACTATTATTTTTCACCAAAGTGCGTGAAAATTAATATAGAAACATTCATTAATAAATAATAAAATAATTTTTTATTATTTATAAGGAATATTTTAATTAAATATTTCCTTTAAAACAAGATATCACTCAAATTGACATGAAAACTTGTAAAAACACAATAATATCCAAGTGAATCATTCACAAAACACTTGGATATTACAGTTTTCATTTATAAAACATAAGTGAAAAACTCAAAAACTGTTATTTTTCAATAAAAACATATAAAAATAATAAAAAAAAACATAAAATACTTAAAAATTTCGAAAAATAACAGTAGAATTGAATATAATCATTTTGTTTTATCATAAAATACTGATATACAATCTGAAATATCTTTTCTGAATAGTGGAAAAAGACTACATTCCATTAGAAACCCAGTCACAAGGAAATCCATCTGTGACAGCCTCAGAAGACAGAGAGGTGCTGCCAAAAACCAAGGGCAAGCAGAAAAGACACAGTGAAGTGACAATCAACTCAAAAGATTGGACACCAATAGCCGTGCCAAGGGCCAAAAACCCAGAAAAGCTCCAACAAAACCAGTTGGATCACCAAAACAAATTGAGAAACAGAAAATCACTGTTATCAACCCAGTTGTAAACTCGAAAGGCAAATTGCCAAAGAGTATAGATCATAAATTTGTACAAGGGCCTGCTAAAGGTAAATAAACCTTGAAAAATACAACATTTTTTATTGTCTGTCATTTTTTAACATTGTTAACATGACACCTCCACTTCTGAGAGATCTTGGATTCCCAAGAAATCAACCAGAACACTGGCCAAGAAGACACAGAGGAAGAAGAACTGGAACAAATGACCAGCAAAGGACTTACCATCAGGGAACTCCTACCCAAGGTCTTATTCCAAATCAAATTCAACCCAGAAGTCCAACCAGGAGGTTGGACAGATGCAGAACAGTTCCTCCAAATACACAAACTCCTGAGAGACCTCTTCACATGGAGCATGGACAACAAAATGTTCACTATGGCAGCATCATGGGCAGAAGTGGGGATAACAACCCAGAAGATCTGTCTCAAGCAAATGGCTTGGATGGAACTTATGACAGAAATGCAAGGTTGGAATCCCAACAAGAATTTCAAACTCTTAGAAGAAAGAGCAACCAGAATCAAAGAGAACCAGGCAGCCATACAAGCCATAGAGAGATCTTGGCACAAGGAAGAGCCCAGTCAGATTCAGGTACCCCCAGAAATGGAAGGAGAAGTCTCATCTTCCCCACAACAATCCAGCAGTTCCAGGCCCTACAAGCCAAAGGAAACTTCATCCAAGGCTCCCCAACCCTTCCAGGTAGTTTCCAACAGGAGAAAAGGAGCCCAAGGGAAAAACAAAACTTCTTTCAACCAGAGGAAGAAGGAAGCAGACTCATTGATGAAAAAGCTGATGGACTTAGTCCAAGAAGTACACAAAAGCAAGAAATAGTTGTACCTACAAATAGTTTTGATAGTTCTGACTCAATAGACCCAGAATTAGTAACTGAAACTACAATCCACACTCATGAGTTTGAAAACAAATTCACATGGACCAAATTTGCCCAATTCATGGATTGGACACATGAAACCTCAGGAAAAATGAGGACAGAAGTGGAAACATTGAAAGAAGAAAATGCTTTCCAAGCAACAGTCATAAAAGACTTAAATACAAATCTGGCCAAAATTTGGACAGAATTTGAAAAAACTAACAGACAGTTGAATTCAATTCTAGAAGAACAACAAACTGTGAGGAGGGATCTGAGGAGTATCCAGCAGCAACAGGATAACTTTGACAAATAAATTGATTACCTCTATGACAGGGAAGACAATCAATACCCTCCAACACCAGGTCAACCTACTACCTCTACAAAATTGAAAGAAGAGGATAAAGACTATGACCAGGAACCTGAATATCAGATTCCAAAGTTAAGATCAGAGTCAGTGTACCAAGATGGGGAAAATCTCAACTATTCAGAGAAACAGGCACTAAAACAGTTACCAGAAGTAACAAACTGGCCAAAGCTCTCAGGAATTGGGGAATATGACCATATGGAGATCATTGACTATATTGATGGACTCTTTGTTGATTTCCCAAAGATACCAGACTACTGGATCACAACAAGACTTAACACAGCATTCAGAGGCCATGCAAACATATGTTATACTGAGATGAAAGAAATTCATGGCAGGAAAAACTAGCCATGGTGGAGGAACCAGATTATACAAAAGTATAGCAATGGTAGTTGGATCTGGCAAAAGACCATGTCCTTTGAAAGTGATAGGTACTCCACAGAAAAAGACCCTTATGAATGGTGCCTCAAACAAACAAAGAGGCTAAAAGCTATTGATCCCAATATGACAATAGAAATGAGAAACCATAAGCTTCTAACAAAATTGCCAGGAGATCTAGAACATGCAGTCAAATGCAGATGCAACAACATCAGCAGCATTGATGACATAGCAAATGTCATACAAGATGTGAGAAAAAAAACCTCCATAGGAAGGTACACATCCTATAAACCAAACTTCAAAGACAAGAGGTCTGAAGTTAAAGAGACAAACAAAGAAAAATGGAAAGAAACCCAAAAAAAGAAATATGTGTGCCACAACTGTGGATCACCAGACCACTATGCCAACAATTGCACAAAACCAAAAAAGAAAATATATGCAATTGATGAAGAATCAGAAGAAGAACAAACAGGTGAAAAATCTGATTCTGACAGCATGGGAAATGGTATGAGAGCAGAATCACAAAGTGAACCTGATACCATAGAAGAATATATAGTGGAATGCAATGAAGAAAGTTCACTTGACATACAAGACATTGAATTGGATTCAGGAATACCACAAATAACAACAGACAAAGAGCTCTGTAAGCACACACAGAATGCACAAACATTCCTGGTAACCCCAAATAGAGGGATAGGATTCATTCATGGAACACCTACAAAATTGACAGTTTATATTGAGAACTGTAAGGACCCAATGATCATTGACACAGGAGCAAGTTGCTCCATAGTGGCAAAAGAATACTTGAAACAACACTTCCCCAAATGGGAAGAAGATATAATCCCAACAAAAGCCAGAAACTTTAAAAGTGCATCAGGCAAAATGCACTCACTGGGGACAATAATCAAAGAGATAATTATCCCACACCAAAAAGGAAATATCAGACTGGAACCTGAATTTGTAGTTCTAGAGAATGCACATGTACAAGGATTCTTACTAGGTACAGAGTACCAAAGAATGTATGGTATGGACATTTGCAATAGTAAAAACAGATATCTTACCATAGGTACAAACAAAGACAAAAAATTTTCCTTTGACATAAATCATGTAAAAAATGATAACACCTTGAAAGAACTAGTGGAAGAGTTCAAATAAGCCCAATATGGCACTCAACTCACCAGTAAAATGAAACTCAACTTACTGAAAGTATTGAGAAAGCATAGAGGAGCTTTTGCAATAGGAGATGAACCACTAGGAAAAATAAAAGGACATGATATAGAATTATATCTGGATGTAGAAAGACCATATCCACCTATGCTTAGGAGACCACCATATCCAGCCAGCATGGAAACTAGGAAAGAAATTGAGAAACATATCAATGAACTCCTAGAAATGGGGGTCATAAGGAAAATAGGACATAATGAGATAGTAGAGGTCACTACACCAGTCCTTATAACTTGGCATGATGGTAAATCAAGACTATGTGGTGACTTCAGGGCTTTGAATAATTACACCAAAGCAGATAGGTACCCCATCCCAAGGATACCACATGCAGTAGATAAACTAGCAAAAGCCAAGTTCATTACAAAAATGGATTGCATGAAAGGCTTTCACCAGAATGGGGTGAAACCAGATTCCATCAAATTGCTAAGAATTATATGCCATATGGGCATATATGAATATACTAGAATGCCATTTGGCATTAAGAATGCACCAGCCCATTTTCAGAGGATGATGGATACCATATTTCAAGATGAAATAATGGAAGGGTGGATGGTAGTGTACATTGATGATATCATAATATACTCAGAAACATGGGAAGACCATGTGAAGAAAATTGATAAAATATTGGGAAAATGCACACCAATCAACATGAAGATATCTCTTAAAAAATGTAACTTTGGACAGCAGGAACTGCTAGCCCTAGGACACAAAGTTTCAGGTTTGAGCCTAGCTATAGACCAAAATAAAGTTGCTGCAGTACTGAAGAAACCAGTACCAAAGAACATCAAGGAAATGCAATCTTTTTTGGGCTTTGCTAGCTACTACAGAAGCCACATAAAAAGCTTTGCACACATCACTAGTAGCCTATACAAACTGTGCTCAAAAGATGTAGTCTTTGAAATTACCAAGGAAAGAAGAGATGCATTTGAAAAGATCAAATATGAACTGACCAATGCCCCTGTTTTAATGATGCCTGATTTTGAACTACCATTCAAACTATATATAGATGCAGCATGTAGCCAAGGACTAGGAGAAGCACTACACCAGAGGCAACTAGTGGATGGAATACCCAAAGAAGGAGTAATTTGCTATATATCAAGACAACTGAAAGACTCAGAAGCCAGATATGGAGCTACTCAGACAGAATGTCTATGCTTGGTATGGGCATTAGAAAAACTCCATTACTACTTAGAAGGAGCAGTATTTGAAGTTTTTACTGACTGCACAGCCCTCAAATCACTGTTGAACATGAAGACAACAAACAGACACATGCTTAGGTGGCAAATAGCCATACAAGAATACAGAGGGAATATGACTATCATCTATAAAGAAGGGAAAAGTCATACTAATGCAGATGGTCTCAGCAGGTGGCCACTGAAGAATGACCAAGAGAATCCAGCATATGACCCAGAAAATGGGACCAAAATACCTATACAATGCATGGAGATAGATAGGAGAAAGAACTTCAAACTATCAAACTGGGCATTAGGGAATGACCCATCAAACCCAGCACAGAGCTATGGGGAGAGTAAAGAGATACCCATACTGGGAATCAGCTCCTCTAATCTGAATACAGAATTCTTTAGCATAGTACAATCAGCATACAATAAACACAAACAGTGTAGTATATTGATACAACTATTAAAACAAAAGTACAGGAGTCCTGAACTAGAGAGCCAATTGGAAGAGCCATGGCTCAAAAACTTCAAAGAAAATAGATTTTTTCTGATAAATGATCTACTGTACCATAGGGAAAAACACACAAGTGCCCTGGTAATAATAAATAGAGAACATATTTCCCTGATACTACAGGAATGCCATGACTGCCCATACATGGGACATATGAGTGAAGAAAGAACTAAAGAAAGAGTCTTTAGCACAGCTTGGTGGCCAAAGTGGGAACAAGACTTGAGTGAATACATCAACACTTGTACCAGATGCCAAAAAGCCAACAGAATTCATGGCAAAAGATATGGATTACTTCAGAGTATAGAGGAGCCCTGTGAGCCTTGAGGTATATTTTACATACCCAAATAGGCCACAATTATCTTAAAAAGAAATTTTGAATTATGCAAAACTCATAAGTCATGCATATATCCAAGATTCATCATTTTCAATTTCAGAAAAGATGAATAACTTTTTATTGAGTAAGTAAATCCATGGATTTAAGTCCAGATTTGGATTCTACACAAAAACTCACCTAGGGTAGCTCCATAGAGTGAATAAGCTCAATTTAAGTATTTAAGGTGGTAAAATGGAAAATACTTCAATACCACATCATTAATACCACATAAAAGATCCGTGAAAATGTTTGTTTTTCTTGATTTTTAGCCAAAATAATGGGAAAGTGAGAAATCCCATGTTACATATACACTAAGAATAGTGTGATTCATGTTTTGAGCACTTAATATTATGGTATTCTTACATGGACTTTTGGTACACCCATAGTGGATATCTCACTTTAAGCTTAAATTACTATTTTGACGTAAAAATTAGGCAAGGGGGACAAAAGACATGAAAGAGGGCCAGGGTACCCAACTTCTGAGGCCTCAGAGGCGTGGATAGCTCCAGAGGATGGATCAATGGCTCATCTTGGCCCAATTGGTAAACTAAAACTCTTTGGGAACTTGGTTACCAAGTTACACCTACTGTAATCACAAGAAAAATAGCAAATAACCTGCTATTTTGACGTGCCAAGGAGGTAATAAGCTACTTAGGCTCCTGTAACCACGTCAATTCTTGATGACTTTCCATGACTAGACCCTAAAATAGTAATTAAACCCTTTTGGGATCCATATTCATCGATTTACCTCATAGCAACCAGCAAAATACTGCTATTTGCAATTCTACGTAGAAATGAGGTAAAATCTTCAAAAATTCATTAAAAATACAATTCTTAATGAATCTTCCTTAATCTTTCAGGACCAATGAAGCACTGTATTATCTATGGTATAACCAAAAAGAATTATAGTTTTACTAGTAAAATTAAAAGTTTTACTTACAGTCCATTTTTGACCATTCTACGTGAAACACTGAATCTTCAAAAATTCACAGTAATTACAACCTGTGATGAAATTGGCAATAACATTGATAACTTTGAGAAATCAATGATTATTTTAGAATAAGAGAAGATTTACAGATGTTACTCCTTTTATTCTTAACCATATTGGGGTTGGTAGTCACGTAAAAGCATCAATTAAGTAATTATGATAATCTTACGTGACAACAGATGATGAAATCATTAATCCAAAAAGGTTTATTGTTTTCTCACTCACTGGTTTTTCAGTTTGCTCCATGGCACGCCTCTGTGAGCTGTTTTTGACTTAAAAGAAGCCTCTTCTTGCTGTTTTTTCCAAAGAATCATCATATAAATTTATTAAATCATTATTACCAACAAGTAAGTATTAGCTCAACTATTCTTAAGAGTTTCAAATATTTCAGAAACAATCAGAAAGACGTGAAATCATAGAATCCAACTATATATTGTTGTAATACTGTTATAAATCATCTTGATCCCTTAAATCCACAATTCTACGTCAAATTTCTCTACTTTTATCTATCAATAAGTTCTTTGGAGTATTAGTGAGTCATTTATCTTTAAATTCTTAAAGTTTTTCTGTAGTAATAGTTTTCTTCAAAAATTATCTTTATAATTATTCTTGTAAAAGATAATTATATATTAAAATAATTTCATTATTTTAATAAAGAAGTTTTTATTATTAAATTCTTCTTGTAATTGATTCTTGTAGACAATTACTGCTCACAGTTATAGTCACTAGTAGTGTATAACACGTGAAAGAAATAATTTTATAATTATTTAATTGTGGCTATAATAATTTTTTATTATTATATTTCATAAGAACAGACATAGTACTGTTGATCAATAGTAATATTATCATCAGTTTCATAGTCACATCTTACATTTGGGGGCCTGGCCGTGATTTTATCCATAGACTTGGCTTTAATCATATTCTAGACTTCATTTTAAACTACCATACCTACCAATATCTCATATTTGGAGGTTTTGGCGTGTTTTTGAACATTTTTGCAAATAATTAAATATATTTTTAAGTTCTAAAATATATTGATTTAATAATTTTTTCTTTCATTTTAAAGTTAAAATAATTTTTATTTTTGAAATTGTCTTAAAATATTTTTCATTGAGGAATTTGGTTTAATTTTATACTGTTTTTACACGTGGCTTTTTCACATCCAAAAACTTATAAAATTATTCTTTGAGTTACTCTGAATTAATTTTCATTCAAAATCTTAAATTTTAATTTTTTTCTATAAAAAGAATAATTTTTTTAATATTAAAAAATATAAAACTTATAAAAAATCTTTAAAAATATTTTAAAAAGTATAAAAAATAATTTTTTCTCTTTTATAAAGTTTTTTCTAGTGTCTTTAATCAAATACTGTGCAGCTGGCAACAGACTCAGTAAAAGATATATTACTAGCCCAGAATCTTCAGAAGCAGAATCTGAAGACAGTATTGAGGTGCACATTGCTAAAAGAGGCACCTTATTCAACTCAGAAAAAGCTAAATTACCACCAAAAAAATGGAAGCAACTATTCAGTCCAACCAGATGGATGTGGACAAGGAAGAGGCAAGACCAAATCCAGAAGTGCCAAATCTTCCACACGAAAGACACACCTGGAGGATGCCAGAGTTGCCCCCCATTCCCCAAGGGCTGAACCACTTTCAGGTGGCAGCAATAGAAATATATGAATGCCAGTACAAAAACTGGTTCAGAGCAGCCAAGGAAGAGGAGTGGGAAATCTACCCAAGCCTTTGGCAGGGGGCCATGAACTCCTACTTACACATCAAGAGCTTTCTGGGTCAGGAGAAGACCATAGAACTCTTAGGAGGATGGAGCCCCCTGTCTTGCAAAGACAAGGTCACAAAGATAAAGAATTGGTTGAAGAACCAGAGTCTTTTATCCATAGACCAGAAGAAAGAGTTGGAAATGACTCCAACTTTGGAGACAGAGGCACCAGTGGCATCTACAAGCTCCAAACCAGCTCCAAAAGCATCCAAGGACAAGCCCAAAGGACCTCAAAAGAAACAGAGAGGTCCCAAGAACCATCAAGGCAAGGGCAAAGGCAAAGCCAATTGGCACAGACCTTACCCACAAGGGTACAGGATCCCCAAATTGGAGCCTTCAGCCATGGACAGTGTCTTCAATATGGCCAGAACTCTTATGGAACTCACAGCCAAGGAGCAGGAAAGGATGAACAGGACCTTTCCACGCAAATAAATGATGTACATAGAAGTATTAGTGTAGAAATTGGCAAACCTGAGTCAAAGTTGAAGCACATTACATTAGACATCAATGATTTAAAGAAAAATGACAAGCAATATTCTGATTGGCATCAATTGACAACTGTCACCCTTGAGTCAATTAGCAATGCTTGTGAAAGAATTGAGAACCAATGTCAAAATAATGAAACAGAGGAGCCTTCCATTTTTAAAGTAAATGATAGACTTAAAACTCTTGAAGACCATGTCTTACAAATAGTTAAGAACACCAATCAATTTGCTATACATTTAGCAACAAGTGACAGTGAGAGGCAGAAATTGAAGAATGATATAATTGCAAGTGTGGAGCAAATTCATAAGAATCATGAACCACATATGCCAAGACATTCTACACCTTTTACTGAAGAAAAACACTCTGTTAAAGAAAGTCTTACACCATTCTTGGGAGAAAATGCCTATTCTGCAAGAGATATTCCAAAAATAGAAGAATGGCCAACATTCTCTGGTGAAGGAGAATACAACCATATTGAATTCATCAGGACTATTGATATGTTGCCAGAAGACTTTAATATACCTGATGAAATCATAGTGGGAAAACTACACTGTTTGTTTACCAGAACTGCAAAGAAATGGTATTACAAAATGAGGATTGATCATGGTAAACATGACTGGTCTTGGTGGAAATCTGAAGTGATTACCAAATGGGCCAATAATTCTTGGAGGTTTAAAATGGAAAATGCTTTTTAAAGTGCCATTTTTAACTCAGATAAATACAAACCACTTACTTCGTTCTTCAAACAAAAAGACAGATTATCTGCTTTACACCCAGATATGTCTGACACTATGATTAATATGAAAATATTAAGAAAGTGTGGAGGAGAACTGGAACATGCTATCAAAAGCAGATGTGTGGAACCTTGTTCAACAGAGGACTACATTAATGCTATGGAAGATATCATTACCGGAACAAGAATTGGTAAGACTTGGATTAAAAACCCAATAGAGTGAAAAATAGTCTCAAAGATTCCTAGAGAGGAAAGAAGACCAGAAAGACCTGTCTTGAAGTGTCATAAATGTGGAAGTACTTCACATTTAGCCAACACTTGTCCTAAGAAGACAAAAATCAATGAAGTTCAAGTCATTGAAGAAATTCAGTGTACTGAAGAGAAAGAGGAGTCTGATCAAGATTCTGCAATCTCTGAAGATACACCAGTGGAGGACTATCCCATTGAAAACATTTCAGCTTTCTTTGAGGTCACAGAAGTCCATACCCACTTGCCACAGTACAGTGAAGATTGCTGCAACCTGACCAATATCCAAGATGCCAGAATGTGTGAAACAAAACCTGCTAGAGGAAAGGGTTATACTGCTGGGGCATCCTGTATCACATCCGTTCTGATGAGTGATATTGAAGCCAAAGTGAATTTGGATACAGGGCCATTTTGCACTTGTGTGGGCAAAGATTATCTCAAAATTATACTTCCTGAATGGAAAAACCATCTATTACCAATAGAAGGTGTACAATTCAGTAGTGCCAGTAACAATATGTACCCCTTGGGCATATTGGACACTAATATTGTATTCCCACATGCAGCAGGAAGTGTAAGAATGAAAACTGAGATTGTAGTAATGGATAATTGCACATCTCAGCACATCATTCTTGGAAATGATTACTTAAATATTTATGGTATTGATATAAATAACCATAAGGACAGATATTTCACAATTGGAGATAACAAGAGACAAAAATTTGCTTTCTCCAATATGCCAAAACAGATATCTGTAGTATCTTCTGTCAAGGATACTTACAAAGATGAATTTGTGACTAATCCACTTGTTGAAGCACAAATTAATCAATCATTGTCACCAAAGATGAGGAATGAGCTTATTAATGTGTTATACACATATAAAAATGCATTTGCCTCTGATAATGAACCATTAGGCGCTATAAGAGGACATGAAGTTGATATTACTCTTAATATTGACAGACCATATCCTCCAGTACTTAGAAGACCAGCTTATCCAGCCAGTCCCAGAGCTAGAGAAGCCTTGGAAAAACATATCCAAGAGCTGATCCAACTTGGTGTGCTAAGGAAAGTAGGCCATAATGAGGAAGTTGAAGTGACAACACCTGTTATTATTGCATGGCATAATGATAAGTCAAGAATGGTTGGAGATTTTAGAGCTTTGAATACCTACACAGTTCCAGATAGGTATCCAATACCTAGAATTCAAGAAACCTTGACTCAATTATCTAAAGCCAAGTATATAACATCAATGGATGCATTGAAAGGCTTCCATCAAAATGTTTTGATGCCTAAAGCTAAGAAATTACTTAGAATTATCACTCACTGTGGTATTTTTGAGTATCTTAGAATGCCATTTGGCATTAAAAATGCTCCATCCCATTATCAAAGGATGATGAACACCATCTTTCCTACAGAATTGTCTGAAGGATGGCTTATCATTCATATTGATGATATTATCATATGTTCTGATTCATGGTCTTTGCACCTTAAAAGACTTGCAAGAGTACTTCATAAAGTTGCAGACGTGAACATGAAAATTTCACTTAAGAAATGCAATTTTGGTTTTGAAGAACTCAAAGCATTAGGACACATTGTTTCTGGTTTAAGCTTGGGTATTGACAAAAACAAAGTAACAGCAGTGTTACTTAAACCAATACCCCAGAATAAAAAAGAAATGATGTCTTTTCTTGGGTTTGCCAGTTACTATAGGCAACACCTGAAAGACTTTGCAATTCTAGCCAGGTCACTCTATAGAATCTGTGATCAACAGATTGTATTTGAGATGACACAAGAGAGAATTAAAGCTTATGAGAAGATAAGGAAAGCCCTTACAGAAGCACCTTTACTCCTCATGCCTGACTGGAATATTCCTTTTAAGTTGTACATTGATGCATGTGGAGATGGATTAGGGGCAGCCCTACATCAAGTCCAGATTATTGATGACAAACCTACAGAAGGACCAGTTTGTTTATCTCAAGACAAATTAAACCAACAGGAGCCAGATATGGTGCAAGCCAAATGGAGTGCTTATGTTTGGTATGGGCACTTGAGAAACTACACTATTATCTTGATGGCAGTGTTTTTGAAGTGATAACTGACTGTAATGCCGTAAACTCACTTCTTAACATGAAAACTCCCAACAGACATATGTTGAGATGGCAAATAGCCATTCAAGAATATAGAGGAAACATGACTATAGTTCATAAAGCAGGAAACATTCACAAGAATGCTGATGGACTTAGTAGATGGGCTTTAGCCAACACTCCTGATAACCCAGCTTATGTACCTTTGGAAGCTGAACCACAGATTGCAATTGAAGGAATTAACATAACTGATATTGGGACTGAATTCTTTGAAGAAGTCAGAGAATCTTATAAACAAGACAAGAATTGCCATATCTTGACTTCTTTATTAGATAAAGACTGCAAAGATACATCTTTAGTTAATGCACTTGATGAAGTTTGGAAAAATTCCTATTCTGAAGGAAGATTTCACTTGTTTGATGGGATTATTTACCATAGAACAAAACATTCTTGTGTGATGACACTGTGTAGTAGATAACTTATCAATACCTTTCTTCATGAATGTCATGATAGTATCTACTCTGGACACCTGTCAGAAGACAGAACACTTGAAAAAGTGAAGAACTGTGCATGGTGGCCATCTTGGAGGAAAGAAACCATTGAATATTTCCATACCTGTGATAGATGCCAGAATGCAAACAGGAGCACAGGCAAGAAGTTTGGATTAATGATCCATATTCAAGAACCAAAATCCCCTTGAGAAGTTGTTCACATGGATTGGGTCACAGCACTTCCTCCAAGTGGTGACAAAAGTTATAATGCTTGTTTAGTCATTTTAGACAGATATAGCAAAACTCCCATATTCTTACCATGTCATAAAGATGACACTGCTATGGATACAGCTCTTCTTTTATGGAGTAGAGTTATTTCTCATACAGGATTATTTAAGAATATCATAAGTGACAGAGACCCCAAATTCACATCTGCACTTTGGACCAATCTTCATAGATTGTTTGGGACTAAGTTATCATTCTCTACAACATATCACCCTCAAACAGATGGGCTAGCAGAGAGGATGATTCAAACTTTGGAAGACATGATCAGGAGATTTTGTGCTTATGGATTAGAATTCAAAGGCTCAGATGGCTTTACTCATGACTGGTGCACTCTGATACCTGCACTAGAATTGGCATACAAGACATCAGTCCATTCTTCCACAGGACAAACCCTTGCTATGTTAGAAAAGGGATGGAATCCAAGACTCCCAGCAGACACACTGAGGAAAGACTTGATTGACATTCATCCTACAGCTTCCAGCTTCAAATTAATGCTTGATAAAGTAAAACACCATGCAAAACAGAGTATGGATGATGCTTTTGATTATGCAAAACAGAAGTGGGACAAGAGTCATAAAGTACCAGACTTCAAAGTAGGGGACTTAGTTCTAGTTTCAACCTTGAATTTTAATAATATCAAAGGCCGAAAGAAACTTAAATATTCTTATGTAGGACCTTTCCTTATTGTTGCTTTACATGGAACCAATGCAGTTCAAGTGGAATTGAGTGGTGAATTGGAAAATAAACACCCCACATTTCCAGTCAGCTTTATAAAACCTTATCAACCCTCTGATAAAGAATTGTTTCTTTTAAGAAACCCAACTCCTTTAACTGTACCCCCTGTGGAACAGAATGAAGACAGAAAGATAAAGAAAGTCATTAAAGAAAGGAGACTTAGGGGTAAAAATCAAAGAGAATATCTTGTCAGATATAGAAATCCAGTACATGAAGATGAATGGATGGCAGAATCAGAAATACCTGACTCCAATAGACTCTTAAGAAGATTTAGGCATGAAAGAAGGCCACAAGCCTGAATATATCTATAAATGTGCTTTAAATTACTTGATCTAAGTAATGTGAAGAGGTTGGACAGTGGACATTACCCCCCTTTGGGGCCTTATTCTTTTATCACTAATAAAATTGTAGTACAATTTTTTTTTTGGTGGGAGGGAATGTGAGCCTTGAGGTATATTTTACATACCCAAATAGGCCACAATTATCTTAAAAAGAAATTTTGAATTATGCAAAACTCATAAGTCATGTATATATCCAAAATTCATCATTTTCAATTTCAGAAAAGATGAATAACTTTTTATTGAGTAAGTAAATCCATGGATTTAAGACCAGATTTGGATTCTACACAAAAATTCACCTAGGGTAGCTCCATAGAGTGAATAAGCGCAATTTAAGTATTTAAGGTGGTAAAATGGAAAATACTTCAATACCACATCATTAATACCACATAAAAGATCCGTGAAAATTTTTGTTTTTCTTGATTTTTAGCCAAAATAATGGGAAAGTGAGAAATCCCATGTTACATATACACTAAGAATAGTGTTATGCATGTTTTGAGCACTTAATATCATGGTATTCTTACATGGACTTTTTGTACACCCAAGTGGATATCTCACTTTAAGCTTAAATTACTATTTTGACGTAAAAATTAGGCAAGGGGGACAAAAGACCTCAAAGAGAGCCAGGGTACCCAACTTCTGAGGCCTCAGAGGCGTGGATAGCTCCAGAGCATGGATCCATGGCTCATCTTGGCCCAATTGGTAAACTAAAACTCTTTGGGAACTTGGTTACCAAGTTACACCTACTGTAATCACAAGAAAAATAGCAAATAACCTGCTATTTTGACGTGCCAAGGAGATAATAAGCTACTTAGGCTCCTGTAACCACGTCAATTCTTGATGACTTTCCATGACTAGACCCTAAAAGAGTAATTAAACCCTTTTGGGATCCATATTCATTGATTTACCTCATAGCAACCAGCAAAATACTGCTATTTGCAATTCTACGTAGAAATAAGGTAAAAACTTCGAAAATTCATTAAAAAAAAAAAACGTTCAGGACCAATGAAGAACTGTATTATCTATGGTACAACCAAAAAGAATTATGGTTTTACTAGTAAAATTAAAAGTCTTACTTACAGTCCATTTTTGACCATTCTACGTGAAACACTGAATCTTCAAAAATTCACAGTAATTACAACCTGTGATGAAATTGGCAATAACATTGATAACTTTGAGAAATCAATGATTATTTTAGAATAAAAGAAGATTTACAGATGTTACTCCTTTTATTCTTAACCATATTTGGGTTGGTAGTCACGTAAAAGCATCAATTAAGTAATTATGATAATCTTACATGACAACAGATGATGCAATCATTAATCCAACAAGGTTTATTGTTTTCTCACTCGCTGGTTTTTCAGTTTGCTCCATGGCACGCCTCTGTGAGCTGTTCTTGAATTAAAAGAAGCCTCTTCTTGCTGTTTTTTCCAAAGAATCATCATATAAATTTATTAAATCATTATTACCAACAAGTAAGTATTAGTTCAACTATTCTTAAGAGTTTTAAATCTTTCAGAATCAATCAGAAAGACGTGAAATCATAGAGTCCAACTATATATTGTTGTAATACTGTTATAAATCATCTTGATCCCTTCAATCCACAATTCTACGTCAAATTTCTCTACTTTTATCTATCAATAAGTTCTTTCGAGTATTAGTGAGTCATTTATCTTTAAATTCTTAAAGTTTTTCTCTAGTAATAGTTTTCTTCAAGAATTATCTTTATAATTATTCTTGTAAAAGATAATTATATATTAAAAAAATTTCATTATTTTAATAAAGAAGTTTTTATTATTCAATTCTTCTTGTAATTGATTCTTGTAGACAATTACTTCTCACAGTTATAATCACTAGTAGTGTATAACACGTGAAAGAAATAATTTTATAATTATTTAATTGTGGTTATAATAATTTTTTATTATTATATTTCATAAGAACAGACATAGTACTGTTCATCAATAGTAATATTATCATCAGTTTCATAGTCACATCTTACAAGCCCAAACACCCCTGGGAAATAATAAACATGGATTGGGTAACAGGCCTGGTCCCTGGAGGGAAAGACAGCTTTAATGCATGCCTAGTTGTAGTAGACAGGTACAGCAAGAGTGTCAGATGTCTCCCCTGTCACAAAGAGGACACAGAAATGGACACAGCCATATTGTTCTGGAACAATGTGATAGCTAACTGTGGAGTTCCAAGAATTATAATTAGTGACAGAGACCCTAAATTCACATCAGAATTCTGGACTAATCTATATGAGATTCTGGGAACCAAACTAGCATTCTCCACAGCTTACCATCCACAAACAGATGGTCTAGCAGAAAGAATGATCCAAACATTAGAAGACATCATTAGAAGGTTTTGTGCATATGGCATGGAATATAAAGACAATGAGGGATATACCCATGACTGGGTAACCCTCCTACCAGCTGTACAATTGGCATACAACACAAGCATACACTCAGTGACAGGAAAAACCCCTGCCACATTAGAGAAAGGATGGAACCCGCTACTTCCAGTAGACTACTTGAAGAAGAACCTCCTCTCAGTACACCCCACAGCTAAGGACTTCCACACAATGTGGAAGACTGCCTGTGAAAAAGCAGAGCAATGTGTGGCTGAAGCCAAATTATATAACAAACAGAGATATGATAAAAGTCACCAAGAACCTGATTTCAAAGAAGGAGACCAAGTTCTAATCTCAACTCTTAACTTCAACAACCTAAGAGGACCCAAGAAGATGAGAGACTCATTCATAGGACCATTCACCATTATTAAATTAATAGGAAAGAATGCAGCAGAAGTCAACCTGACCAAAGAGTTCTCTAGGAAACACCCAGTTTTCCCTGTGAGCCTGGTCAAACCTTATAACCAGACAGATGAGGAGAAATTCCCTGACAGAAAGAAGAGAGTCACTCATGAAAGATTGGTAGAGGAAGATGACTCACCTGGACCAGTGAAAAAGATCATTAAAGCCAGGAAAATAAGAATTAATGGGAAAGACAACAGGCAATATCTGGTTAGATTTAAGAATCAACCAGCAGATAAAGATAAATGGTTAACTGAGAAAGAAATCCCAGATGGACAAATACACCTCAGAAGATTCAGAGCCTCCAGGAGGGCTGAAGAGTCTCATCAATGATGAGCCTTCTTTTGAGGGAGGGTATGTCAGCCTGTGACTCAAAACAGAGCACTAGCATGACATCCAACATACCATAAATAATGGTATGACAAGTATTGAACAAACATAGTCAATACAGGTAATAAATAAGAGAAAACAATCCTCTTAAATTAAACGCCAACCTTATCCAAACAGAATGAGGAAACCTAGAGGAGAATAAACAGGTCAAAACCCTTATTTTCACCTCTAATCTAACTTATGCATATTTAAGTTATTATATACCAAAATGGTATTTTTCTTAAAGCTCACATAGAGAGCTACACAATGATATCATCCATGTTGTTGTAACACCACTACAACTGGAGATACCATATGACCTTTATTTCAAAACCAAGACCCCCCTGAAAGTCAAAGAGGGCTTGTACAAAACTGTACAAAAGTATAACCAAATTAAAGATAAAAACAAGAGCTTTAATTTGAGATACATTAGACCTCTGTATCTCTTAAATTGACTGAGGGAACTTGGTTCAAAGGTTTAACAACCAAAAATACAGATATTCTGAAAACAAGAAAGTAAACAAACCCCTGTATCTTTGGCATACACTCATAAACCTGTACAGTGTAATATACCAAACTGTAGAGCTAATCAAGCCCTACAAAACTGTATCATCAGAATACAAATATCTTCCAAATTGAAGAAGATATCTGGCATGGAAGTTTTTGAAGCCTCATACTGATGTACAAAAATACATCCAAAAACTTAAAACCCTTATAGCTTTTGCTATTTGAAAGAAGGGTAAACATGAAGCATACCAAATTGAAGAGCTCATTAAGCCCTTCAATTCTGTGCTCTTGGTTTCTTGATATCTCAGAAACTGACTAAGATATCTTGGTTGGAAGTATTTTGACCAATACTGGCCTGTACCAAACCTGTACCAACCAGTACTGTCTTGATACTCAAAATAATGGTTGTTCAAAGCTTAAACCCGCCCAGAATGACTAGTATTGATCATACAGACACCAGAACAACGTCATCCAAGTGCTGACGTGGCAGGTGAAAAGTTTTTTCACCCTGTATTGATCCAGAATGATCATTTGTGGTTCCAAAACCACAATTCTGCCTCTACTGATGTCAGAATTGAGGATCCAGAACCACATACTGACCATTGGAGTGAAAATTTTCACTCCTCTGTCGGGTGAAGAGTTAACAACTCTTGACAGTCTTGAAAGATATAAAAAGAAGGGTTTTTTCCTTCAAAAACCCATCATCTTATCTTACTTTACCTATATTCTTACGTGACAAGACTGTTATCCATCAGTAGTGTCCTTAGAATTATTAAAGATATAATTAGAATATAATTATTCTAGTGTTTCTTTACAGTCAAAGATATTAGAGCATTCCTACCCAGGTCCTCAATAGACTCATCACCACTGTTACCACGTAGCAGTAGGACCTGAAGATTTAATTTATTATTTGTTTTTGACGTGTCACAGTCATAATACTAGCTTGTATTTACATTTTATAGCTACTATATAGACTCACCCTGACAGAATTAATTGAGCAAAGAACTGCAAGCAATTAATTAAAGAACAAAGTATTTAAAAAGAATATTAAAGAGAAAACACAACCAAAAGTGACCGGAGTGAATTTGGAAATAAAGTGACGAAGTTAACAGTGATGAAAGATGCTTTAATTCACTTTTGGGGTGGTTCAGGGGTAAAAATGATTATAAAAGCTACAAACAATGATTATAATGATTTTTTCACGTGGCTAAAAGGATCAAAATGATTCAAAAATGGTGTTTGGAGTCTCTTATTGATTGGTTTAACAATGTTTAAACTAATTATAAAAGGAAAAGATTCTAACATGAAGAGAAAAGTGGGACAAAGAAGACATTCTTTTATAGCCATCAATTCTCTTACTCCAAAAGTAAAATTTACTCTTGTCAGTCGTGAAAAACAGTCTGACAACAGAAAAGCCAATTATGGCATCATTGAACCCTGTTTTAGACCAAAAAGGGCTGGTTCAAGCCATTTTTAGCCATTTTTAGCCATTTTAGACCCTTAAATCAGCCATTACTATAGCAATACCAGGCCTAGAGCCTTCAAAACACGTCAGAATGTGTGTCAGAGGCGTAGAAACCAGTTAAAAATGTTTTTACTATGATTGTTTGGTCAATGAGTACTTGAGAACAAAATGCTTTGCAATAAAGGAGTTTGTATCACCAGAATCAATGAGAATACTATAAAAAATATCAGAGATTGAAGAAAAAATAAGAAATTTTAAAGATTTCTTGAGACTAGTATTCAGAGTGCACAATTGTTCTCTTGAAGGAAATAAGTGAGAACCATTGAACACATCATGATTCCCACTCAGGCTTTTCCCTGCTTGCTAGGAAACCATTTTGAGGACCCTTGCCTATTTTCAGGCCTCTTGAAGCATTTTTGTAATGGGTGCTTTCCACCACAATAATTGCACAACCCTTCTTTAATCCTCCTCTCCTTTTCAGAACCAATTTATTTATTGTTCTTATTGGGGAGAGCAGCATGAGGCTTGTCTTTGGACACTTGAAAATTCTTCCCCTTCTTATTCTTCCTGTGATAAGGCTTCTGTGATGATTAACTCTGAGGGGGCTTGGAGGAGTTGAATTCACTGATTGAAGGCTTCTTCTCTTGATGACTGCCCTTTTCCTTCTGCCTCTCATGGTACCTGGTATCTAATTTCAAGGTGATATCCATGAGTTCTTGAAGACTATCAAAAGTTCCAGGGTGAGACGCCCATTGGTCCAACAATCTTGATGCCAAGCCTCTCCTATACACATGAATATAGGCCCTTTCCCCCCAGTCTCCAATTCTTGACATTAGACTTCTGAAATCAGCTATGTACAAGGAAACTTGACCACTTTCCCTCATCCTCAACTTTTCCAACACTTGTTCAGCTTTTCTGACTTCATTGGGATCACCAAACAGAGTGAATAACTGGCTTTCAAATAACTGCCAGTTATTGAGGAGATAAGATGGGTCTTCATTGGAGATATTTGAGAGATAGGGTTCAATCCATTCTCCAGCTCTACCAGTAAGAAACGAAGTTGAGTAAAGCACCTTCTTCCTGTCAGAGAAGAAGTTTTCTGGGTCATTATGAAAGATTAATTGACAGGATTGAATTAATCCTCTCAATTTATGAGCTTGAGTACCATCAAAAGAATCAGGTGCCTTCATTGATGGAGTCTTGAATGCAGGGAATTTTGAAGTGTCCCTTGGGCCAACTTCTTGAGTGAGTTGTCCCATAAACTGAGTCATTTGGTCCATCATCTTGAGGAAATTTGGTTCAGCTTAAGAGACAGAAGGTTGATTAGAAAGGGCTAGATTTGGAGCCTCAGGAGCTTCAGGAGCACCTGCTCAGGTAGCTGCCACTTCAGTCTCCTCAGATTCTTCCTCTTCCACAGACTCCTCCCCCTCCTCATCTTCAGCTTCCCCCAATCTACTTCTAGGCCCTTGAGAAACACCAGGATAGCCACCCAATAGTCCAGAGAATGATCTTGATCTTCTAGACTTTACACCACCTCTTCTGGAGGGTGCTGCTCCTTCCATTGGTGGTCCTCTGTCCAAATTTGCACTCAGTTGATGAACTGATGGTGTGCGGTCAAGAAGAGCCCTTTCTGTAGGAGTAAGAACAGCTTGATGTCTCTGGGATCTTGTATTCTTGGCTGGTGGGCTATGCTGAACTGGAATCATGGAAGAAGAATGAATAAAAACTTGATGATAATTTGAATAAAATAAGCCTTGACCAAAACAATCAAATGAGAATCTTGATGAACTTGAGAAATCAATCAATAATTTTGAAGTGAATCAATATGAATAAATTTTGAAGAGTGAAGATGACAAAGTCGAATTCTTATGAATAATCAATTTCAATCAATAAGTCAAATCAAGTAAATCAAGTCAATTCAAAATCAAATCAATTAATTCTTGAGGAATTCAATCAATATCTTCAAAAATCAAGTCAATTTTCTTGAGGAATAAAATTCAAATCAATCAATCAAATCAAATCCTGAGCATAAATCAGCTATCTTGAGGAATCAAATCAGATCAATCAATTAAATCAAATCAGAGTCTTGAGGTCAGTCAATTTCTTGAGAAATCACTCAATAAATCAATAATCTTGAGAAATTTCAAAATCAACCAATGATAACCCCAATTCAATAACTCCTGAAACAATAAATCAATTAATCCCAAATTCCAATCAATTAAACCTGATAAAAAACATGAATTCAGACAGAAAATGAAAATGAAAATTGATTGAGAATTAAGAGAAAATGAAATGGTCAGCAAAATTTTGAAATGAGAAAGAGAATCAATTTTCATTTGAATGAAATGAATGAGATGAAAATTGGTGAGAGAGAAAAAATCATAAAAAGTCATAAAAATCATAAAATCATGAAAAGATCATAATTGAAGAATGAGAGAAATTAATAAAATGAATGATAGAAAAAGAAGCAATTATGAGTTAATTAAAATTATGTCACAGGGGCTCTTCCAAATGAAGAGGGCTTGGCACTCAGTGATCAGACTTACTAATGGAGGGCTCAGAAGAATACTCAAATGATAAGAGTAATGAAATCAGATAATAATTTCCTAGTCATAAGATAATAAGAATCAAGAGATATGAGAGGAAAACAAAATCAATAATAAAGAGCCAACCACAAATAACCCTGTACCACTGTTTCAACCTGTTCAGAAAAGAGAAAAGGATTAATAAAGGATATGGCCACCAGTACTCTACTGAACAGGTGAGGGAAGGCAAAGACTAACTTAAAATATAATAAAATAATATTTCTCAATGAGAAATAAAATAATATTAAATAATAAATCCAATATTTTAATTAACTGGGGGAAAAACCCCCAGGCGGATGAAGAGGGGCTGGTATATGTGAGAAATACCAGCCTTGGAATTTGAGTGTTGATATACTTGCCTGTATTCTGGAAGAAGTTGGATGTGGAATTGAATCCTGTATTGGTGAATCCAAAACAGGTTATACAGTCAATACAGGTATTTGCGCCTGCATTGATTACAGGCCTGCATTTGGTGAATCCTGTATTTGGGTCTTGACTGTATGAAACTGTATTGAGGTCTGAAAACTGTATTTGGAGAATGTTGAATGAAAACCCCTTGCTGATTGGGTTTTGAAGGGTATCAATGAAGTAATGATTGTTGTGGATTGGGTTTTGAAGGGTATCAATGAAGTAATGATTGTTGAAGATGATTGGTCATGCCCCTGCCTCCTTGGCTGTGACAAGTTTTGATGATGTAATGAAATTCTCTTGGCAGCAGAATACGGTTATGCCAAGCTATTAGAATTCACTCTCTGAACTGCTGTAGCGAGTAAATATTAAAAGTTATTAAGGACCAAAGTTTGATCTTAATTTGATCATTAATGATCACTCACTGTAACTTTAAATTAAGTTTAACAGTCATATAAGTGATGAAATTAGCGAGAACTGTTAGTTCATGATTGAAACTGATAAAATTCACGAAATTTGGGGTTCTGCCAAGCCTTTGACATCATCAAACTTAGAGTTATAGTGATAACCCTGAATAATGGTGTAATAATGATGTAATATGGTTTGATCATGATGTAATCATCACCAAACCTTAAAATATTGATCAACTCCAGTGGATATGAGCATTACACGCCTACTAGAAGCCTGTTGGACTCTAGGAGGGAGGTATTTACTATAAATAGAGCTCTTTTTACTCTGTTTTCCCCTCAGATGCATCAAAAACATTAAATCAATACAACTAAAAGGGTAATATCTTTATTCTTTATATATAAAACTTTTATACTATTAAATACCAAAGATCATCTTATTATGATCATCAATTTTGACATGATTAAATCATTTATTTAATTGTCTTTGTTAAAAATCTCTCTAAAATCTCATTTCCACGTAAAAATCAAGAATATTTGTAATTTTCTCTATTTTTTATTGTAAATACAATTTGGATAGGTTGTATTTACATTTTTTGGCATAAAATATCTCAAAATTATTATATTAAGTACTAAAAGTAAGTTATTTTCTCTTATTATAATAATTTTCTCTTTATTATTACTTTCATGATTCTTTAACTAATAAAAATAGTATTTTTATTAATTCATAACTTTAATATTGGTAATATTATTGTTATTAATTGTTTTTTATTAATAAAAAAAATTTTTTACGCCTTCATTGTTTGTTTGTAACAATAATAAACTGTCATTAAATATATCAATTATTTATAATAATATATTTATTTTATTATATTATATTTTATAATACAAATAATATTATTCTATTTATTTAATAATATAATTACTTTTACGCCATAATTATAATAATTCATTATTATTATAATTATTTTCATCTTATTTATTTCATTAATAAGGACATTCATAGTACAATAAGTAAAATATTAGTAATTTTACTTATTTCTTCATAGTCAAACCTTACATTTGGGGGCCTGGCTGTGATATTTACTCTAAAAGACCTTTAAAAAGATTCTAATTGGGCTTATCCAATAATAAATGACACTTATAATCATAAAATTATATAATAATTTTATATTCATTGATTTTAAAAGCTATTGAGGCATTTGGAAAGCAATTGTACTGTCTTACACATGGTTTTTCACATCCTTAGACTTTCAAAAACTTTCTTTGAGTGACTCTAGTGATTAAAAAAGATAGTTTCTAAATTAAAATTGATTTTATAAAAAGAATCATATTCATTTTATTTTATTCTTTAAAAATAAAAACATAAAAAATAATAAAAATATTAAAAACCAATAAAAAAATTATTTTATTCATTTTAATTTCATTTCTGTAATTATTTTCATTTTTTAATAAAAAAAGATAGAAACACAATTTTTACGTGGAAAATTTCCATATCTTACCAAAAATAACACTTTTATATAAAATACTTATATTTATTTGTCTTTTATAGTGTTTGAGGAAAATCCAACAGAGGACAACCAAACCACTGTTGAAAGATTGGTGGAAGAAACTTGGCAAAGTTCTCCAACACCAATAATCACTAAGAAAAAGAAATCCAAGAAATTGGACTTTCCAGGACCCACCATTCAGGACTCTGAAGGTGAGCTCCTCATTTATAAATTGCCATAAGAAGAATTCCTGTTCTGAAATCCTCTTATTTATTTATTTTCTTATAATATGACTACCAGAAGAGGCTCCCAATACTCCATCCAATAAGATGGAGCTGGACTCAGAGGTAGAATTGATTCCTCAAAAGGGAAAAGGAAGGGCAATATCACCAGCGGAACAGAATCCACACAAGAAAGTGCCTTATCCCAAAGGCAAGTCCCAGAAATGCCCATGATATCTGAACCTGAATTGGAACAAAGTATGAGTGACTCAAACAGGTAAAAATCACATTCAGAAGGCTCAAATAGACATTTACATGAGCCAGTACAAATAGTACTTCACATTGTACAAGGACAAAGATTGGGAAATGTTGCCCCAAATACACCAAGGAGTGATTAACTCCTGGCACATCCTGAAAAAGTTCCTCAAAGAGGAGGAAGTAGTGAGATACTCCAATGGATGGAATCCACTATCATCCAAACCTCAAATCAAAAATATCAAGGAGTACCATGCCAAAAAGAAGGAGGCAACCAAGGAAGAAGCCCCAGTAGCTTCTACCAGAAAGCCCCAAGTCAACCCACTTCCCCAAGAAGGGAAGAAGAACAAGAAAAAGCATTGGAGGAAACCATATTCCCCAAGCTACAGAATCCCAAGAATCCAAAAGGATGCCATGGACAATGTTTTCAACATGGCCAGAACCTTGATGGAATTCAAGGACAAGGAAGAGCAAAGAATGAGACAACCTCATTTCCCAAAGAAATAACCTTGTCCAAAGATGTTGTAAATACTTCAACTAACTTTAATATTAGTAATATTATTGTTATTAATTGTTTTTTATTTATAAAAAACAGTTTTTTACGCCTTTATTATTTGTTGGTAACAATAATAAAGAGCTTTATAATATATTAATTATTTTATATTAATATATTATTTATAATATTATAATTTCATATAATATTAATTATATTATTATATTTATTTAATAATATAATATTTTTACGCCATAATAATAATATTTCTTTATTATTATTATTATTTCAATCTTATTTATTTCAATTATAAGGACATTCAGAGTAGAATAAGTAATAAATTAGTAATTTTTACTTATTGTTTCATAGTCAAACCTTACATTTGGGGGCCTGGCCGTGATATTTACTTAAAAGACCTTTGAAAAGATTCTATTTGGGTTTATCCAATAATAAATTATATTTATAATCATAAAATTATATAATAATTTTATATTTTATTGATTTTAAAAGCTATTGAGGCATTTGGAAAGCAATTGTACTGTCTTACACGTGGTTTTTCACATCCTTAGACTTGCAAGAACTTTCTTCAAGCGACTCTATTGATTAAAAAAGATAATTTATAAATTAAAAATAATTTTTATTATAATTTAATTTTATAAAGAATCATATTAATTTTATTTTATTCCTTAAAAATGAAAAAAAAATAAAAAATATTAAAAAATATTAAAAACCAATAAAAAAGTCATTTTTATTCATTTTTATTCATTTCTTTATTCATTTCAAGTTTTTAAAGATATAAAAGCAATTTCTACGTGGAAAATTGCCATATCTTGCCAAAAATAACACTTCTTATAAAAAGACTTATATTTATTTGTCTTTTTTAGTGTTTGAAGATAACCCAACAGAAGACAACCAAGCTACTGTTGAGAGGTTGGTGGAAGAAACTTGTCAAAGTTCCCCAACACCAGTTATCACCAAAAGAAAGAAAGCTAAGAAATTAGACTTTCCAGGGCCCACCATTCAAGACTCTGAAGGTGAGCACCTCTTTTTAAATTCCCATAAAAGAATTTTATTCTAAAATACTTTTATTTTTTCTTATTCTTTAAATTATTACTACCAGCAGAGGTTCCCAATACTCCATCCAATCAGATGGAGCTGGACTCAGAGGTAGAACTGATCCCTCAAAAGGGAAAAGAAAGGGCAATATCCCCAGTGGAACAGAATCCACACAAGGAAGTGCCTTATCCCAAAGGCAAGTCCCAGAAATGCCCATGATATCTTAGCCTGAATTAGAACTAAGTATGAGTAACTCAAACAGGTACAAATCACATTCAGAGGGCTCAAATAGACATCTAAATGAGCCAGTACAAGCAGTATTGCACAGTGTACAAGGACAAAGATTGGGAAATGTTGCCTCAAATACACCAAGGAGTGATGAACTCCTGGCACATCCTGAAAAAGTTCCTCAAAGAGGAGGAAGTAGTGAGATACTCCAATGGATGGAATCCACTATCATCCAAACCTCAAATCAAAAATATCAAGGAGTACCATGCCAAAAAGAAGGAGGCAACCAAGGAAGAAGCCCCAGTAGCTTCTACCAGAAAGCCCCAAGTCAACCCACTTCCCAAAGAAGGGAAGAAGAACAAGTAAAAGAATTGGAGAAAACCATATTCCCCAAGCTACAGGATCCCCAAAATCCAAAAAGATGCCATGGGCTATGTCTTCAACATGGCCAGAAATTTGATGGAATTCAAAGACAAAGAGGAACAAAGAATGAGACAACCCCATTTCCCAAAGAAATAACCTTGTCTCCTGATGTTGTAAATTCTTTAACAGAGCTTAAAAAGAGTATTTTACCTCTTAAAGACATTAAAAATAGTTTATCATCTTTAACAAAACGTGTTGGACAAAATAAGAAAGAAATTGATAACATAAAATTTATGATTGAATATAATAAACCAAAAGTATTAATTGACAATACTCAGAAATTAATACAAGGACAACAAGAGTTGTACAAATACATAAGTGATATCAAAGAAAAAACTTTGAAAATCAATTATGACGTAGATATTGATAATCTTACAGAAAATTTAGACAAATTAAGCATTTCTGTAGAAACATTTGAAGAAAAGACTTCATCACACCAAAAATTACTTTTGGACCACATGGAAAAAAGTGATGAAGCAAGAATGCATCTGAAAGATGACATTCCAAGTGAAATAAGGCTTATTACTGAAAAAATGGATAAAATTAATGAGGCTAACTCAAATATGCCAAAGTTATCAACACCATTTTCTCACATGAGAAGCCCTGTTAAAAGTAAGGAGGAATTAACAAATCCATTCATAACAGACTTGAGTCACCAAGAAAATAACCAAGTCTTAATTAAGGAAGCACCTCAATTGAAAGAATGGCCAACATTCACAGGAGAAGGTGAATATGACCACATGTCATTTATCAAAACAATTGACATTTTACAAGAAGATTATGCCATACCAGATGTCAGCCTGTGACTCAAAAGCAGAGCACAAGCATGACAGCCAAAATACCATAAACCAATGGTATAGCCAAGATACCACCAAAACTTGGAGCTGAGCCAAGTCAGCTCAAAAGGTATCAAAAGAAAGAGGAAACTCACCCCTTTCTGAAAATATAAGTCCCATCACCATAGGACAAGAAATAACAAAGTTATTCCTGCTCAGAGTTATTGCTGAGCATAAACCTGAATGTTCACCTCTGATCTAAAATCTAGAAGGAGAGGTGGTGCCATCCACCTCCTCATATCTCAACTATAACAGAAGTTATGAGGCAAACAAGCTCAATACAGCTTTTTGCCCAAACCACGCCTATGTACAAAAAACCTTGTACATGGGATAGCTTTGTCATATTTGATGATAACCATACCAAATTGGGTATCATTGTGTAGAGCTCATACAGGGATATCCAATGAACCAACGTTGAGCATGATATCTCAAAAACTGACTGAGCTATGGCTATTTGAAAGTTATAATCCCACAATATGACCAATACAGCTGTATTATGACAGGAAACAGTTGTACTCTGATTATGAGGTGTCAAACAGAGGCTGAAGATTATTTATACTTCAATACCTTATAATTAAGTCAAATACAGAGGTCCATACAGGTTCTGTGAAGTTTCTGACGCTTCAGGAGCACCAGAATACACCTGTAAACTCCATTGGTGAAAATTTTCACCCTGTATAGGGTAAAAATGACTACTTGTGGTTCTAAAACCACATTTCAACCCAATACTACCCTGTATTGAGTGTATAGAACCACAAACCAGCCCACAGTAGTGAAAATCTTCACTCTGTGGTCGTGTGCAGAGGTAAACCACCTCCCACTACCCCAGAACAAGATAAAAGGAGGCTTTGCCTCACCAGGAATCAAATCCAGCGTCCTGTTCTTGATATTATTACGTGGTATAACTTCTTAAAAAAGGAAGTGATACTCTTAGAATTTAACAGGTATACTTTAAGTTTAAGTATTTTAGGGTTTGGTATTTTAAACCAACAGGCAAACACTGCACCCAGGGCTATCAGTAGTACTCACCATCACTAAATTATTTTAGTATAGCCCTTTTCACTCATATTCTCACTCTAATATCATCATTATTTTCGTGTCACAATCAGAGTTATAGCTTTTATTATCATTCTGAAGCTATATCATAGAGTCACCCTGGCATTTTGGGGGCCTGGCCAGGTTTTTTACCTATTTTAGACGAAATTATACCTTGTTTTCACTATTTTCAGCTTATATTCATGCTTCTTAGAGTTATTATCCTTGTTTTATTGCTTATTTTCACTTTTTTTAAACCATAAGAAGTCCTGAAGGGGATTCATTTCGTGGTTTTTCTCTATTCTGATATTTTTACTCAAATATTAAAAATATATAAAAAATATAATAAAAAAAAACTGTATACATATCTTTTTTTTTGAAAAAAAATATTTTTCATTTTTGAAGAGTCATAAATATATAATTTATATTTATAAATTATTCTCTTTTTATAATAAAATAAAAACCATATTTTATTATTGTTTTTTTTTCATAATATATACAAAGTATATATTTTTTGAATTGTTCTTGAAGAAAAACTCTGATAATTCATTTTTTCACCCAAATTGGTGTGAAAAATTGATGATTATCATTATTCTTGATAATACCAAAATTATACTTCATAATAAAATAAAAACCATATTTTATTACTGTTTTTTTTCATAATATATACAAAGTATATTTTTTGAATTTTTCTTGAAGAAAAACTCTGATAATTCTTTCTTTCACCCAAATTGGCGTGAAAAATTGATTATTATCATTATTATTTATAATACCAATAATAATACTTCATAACAAAATAAAAAGCATATTTTATTATTTTTTTTTTCATAATATATACTTTGTATATATTATTTGAATTTTTCTTACAGAAAAAATCTGCTAATTCATTTTTTCACCCAAATTGGCGTGAAAAATTGATTATTATCATTATTATTGATAATTTCAATAATAATACTCAATAATAAAATACAAATCATATTTTATTATTGATCTTTTTTTCATAATATATACAAAGTATATATTGTTTGAATTTTTCTTACAGAAAAACTCTTATTATCCATTTTTTTACCCAAATTGGCGTGAAAAATTGATTATTATCATTATTATTGATAATTTCAATAATAATACTTCATGATAAAATACAAACCATATTTTACTATTAATCTTTTTAATATATACAGAGTATATATTGGGGAGAGTTGATTGATATTTATTGTTGATATTTTCAATAATAACTTGTCCAACGTGACTTAGAAATTCCTAACAAAAGTATTCAATCAACTAGCTGAAACTCTCACTTTACAAATCAGAAATGATACCACCTCATTCCAAAGACTTTGGATTTCCAAAGGATTATTCCTTACAAAGAGAAACAAACATCAATTGGAATAGAGGCCTGGAAAAGAGAGAAGTTGAAGTTGTTCAAAGTCATAATACATGGAAAAATGAACCTTTCTACACCTTCCAAGATGGGTTCAACAGCAAACCTCGAGGAATGGCTTGCATAGAACAGTTTGTTCTAACCCATCAAATATTCCAAGAACTTCTCCAATGGGGAATGGCAGACATGGAATTCAAACCAGATTCCCACTACAAAGAGCTTGTAGAAAGTATCCAGAAGATTTCCCTCAAAGAGATATTCTTCGAAGAACTTATCATAGACAGGAAATGGAACAAGAGCTAAGACACTCTGAACCTTTCATGCTCATGAGGACTGGTAACCCAACCAGACTCCCTAGTGGATTCACACCACTCAGGCACCAGAAGATCAGTGACCAAGAGTCACTATACTTTCCAATCCAAGATAGAATCCAGGAGAGGAAGAGGATCATAAGGCAAGAACAAGAATTCTTTCAACCAGAGGCTGAAAGAGTCAGATCCTATGATCCAGAAATTGTTGGACCTGTTGCAAGAAGTACAAAGAAACAACAAAAAGTTATAAATACTTCTAATGCACCTAGCAGCCCTATGATAAGGAATGATATCTCCACTCAGATGAAACACAATGTTGTGATACCTGAGAGTACCATAAGTAGTAATACTCTATGGTTACAATTTTCCCAATTTGTAGAAAAAACTCAAAAAGAGTTTGAAAGACTCCTTGAAAGTATTTCAAGTTTACAAGAGGTTTGTATCTTACAAACCAAAAGTATTCATACTCTTCAAGAGGACTATATTGAATTGTATAAAACCTCAGAAGATTCCAAAAGAAGACTAAATCAAGTCTTGGAGGAGCAAAATCACTGCAAAAGGGAAAGGGAATACCTGGATCAAGAAATTGACAAATTGTTCAATTTCTGCCAAAAAATGAAACCCCAAACACAAGGGCATGTTTCTGGAAGCACCCCATACCACCAGGAAGACATCAAACCAGATTCTTTATTGGTGAATAAGGCAAGGTCTCCATCAAAATACCAGGATGGAGATAATATTTATTATACTGAAAAGGAAGCCTTGAAACAGCTTCCTGAGGCCTCAAGCTGGCCCAAATTCTCTGCAACTGGAGAGTATGATCATATGGAACTCATAGATTATATTGATGGACTCTTCACTGATGTACCAAGTATACCAGATTACTGGATTACTGCCAGATTAAATACAGCTTTTAAAGGACATGCTAGTATTTGGTACACACAAATGAAAGAAATCCATGGCAGAAAAAACTGGCCATGGTGGAGGAGCCAAATAATGCAAAAGTACAGAAATGATACATGGATATGGCAGAAAACCCTTTCATTTGGAAATGATAGATACACAGTGGACAAAGATCCATATGATTGGTGTCTGAGACAGTCAAAAAGGTTAATAGCCATTGACCCTCACATAACAACAGAAATGCAAAATCACAAACTGTTGACCAAACTACCAGGAGACTTAGAACATGCAGTAAAATACAGATGCTCCAAAGAATCCACCTTGGATCAAATATCCAATACTTTGCAAGAAGTAAGGATTAGAACATCTATTGGTAGATACAATAACCATAGTACTGGTGATAACAGGGAGAATCCAACCCTGGAAGCCAAAGAAGCTCATTATTCAGATTCTGAAATCACAACAGGATTTCACAATTGTGAACCACCCAATCACTATGCAGAAAATTCTCCCAAAGACAGGGAAGAGATATTTGCAAGAGAGGAAGAAACAACAAAAGACCAAGAAGGTCATGAATCTGACTCTGATAGTGTGGGGAATGGCTGTGGAAATAATTCATAAAGTGAACCTAACCCCCATGAGGAATATTTGGTGGAATTTAAGAGCCATGCAATAGAGGAAATTGGTTCAGTCCATTCCCAAAGGAGGAAATCAATAACCAAACACCTGGATGGTTTGAAACATAAGCCACCAGACAGGGAGGGTATGACCACAAGAAAGTTGTTGGCTCAAGCTCAAATGAACCATGCTAATACCTCCAAGAGGAGAGGAAAGTCTCATCAATGATGAGCCTTATTTTAGAGGGAGGGTATGTCAGCCTTTGACTCAAAACCAGAGCAGAAGCATGACAGCCAAAATACCATAAACCAATGGTATAGCCAAGATACCACCAAAACATGGAGGTGAGCCAAATCCGCTCAGAGGTATCAAAAGAAAGAGGAAACTCACCTCTTTCTGAAAATATAAGTCCCATCACCATAGGACAAGAAATAACAAAGTTATTCCTGCTCAAAGTTATTGCTGAGCATAAACCCTAATTTTCACCTCTCATCTAAAGTCTAGAAGGAGAGGCTTAACCCCATCAAATGGGTACTCAAAATGAAGCTCTAAGCCAGGGGTATCCAATGGTACCAGCCAAACTGAGCTAGAACCAGTATTACTTGAGTTATGGTCAAATTCAGGCCAAATAAGGGTGAACAAAACATTCACCTCTCATCTAACTTCTACAGTTTTAATGTGGGATACTTGAAGTGGGGTATTTTTGGAAAGAGCACAATCAGGGCTATCTGATGGTGCCATCCACCTCCTCATATCTCAACTATAACAGAAGTTATGAGGCAAACAAGCGCAATACAGCTTTTTGCCCAAACCACGCCTATGTACAAAAAACCTTGTACATGGGATAACTTTGTCATATTTGATGATAACCATAATAAATTGGGTATCATTGCTTAGAGCTCATACAGGGCTATCCAATGATCCAACGTTGAGCATGATATCTGAAAAACTGACTGAGTTATGGCTATTTGAAAGTTATAGTCCCACAATATGACCAATACAGCTGTATTATGACAGGATACAGTTGTACTCTGATTATGAGGTGTCAAACAGACGCTGAAGCTTATTTATACTTCAATACCTTATAATTCAGTCAAATAAAGAGGTCCATAAAGGTTCTGTGCAGTTTCTGACGCGTCAGGAGCACCAGAATACACCTGTAAACTCCATTGGTGAAAGTTTTCACCCTGTATAGAGTAAAAATGACTACTTGGGGTTCTAAAACCACATTTCAGCCCAATACTAGCCTGTATTGAGTGTATAGAACCACAAACCAGCCCACAGTAGTGAAAATTTTCACTCTGTGGTCGTGTGCAGAGGTAAACCACCTCCCACTACCCCAGAACAAGATAAAAGGAGGCTTTGCCTCACCAGGAAGCAAATCCAGCATCCTGCTCTTGATATTCTTATGTGGTATAACTTCTTAAAAAAGGAAGTGATACTCTTAGAATTTAACAGGTATACTTTAGTTTTAAGTATTGTAGGGTTTGCTATTGTAAACCAACAGGCAAACACTGCACCCAGGGCTATCAGCAGTACTCACCATCACTAAATTATTTTAGTATAGCCCTTTTCACTCATATTCTCACTCTAATATCATCATTATTTTTGTGTCACACTCAGAGTTATAGCTTTTATTATCATTCTGAAACTATATCATAGAGTCACCCTGACACCAGATGAATTAATCACTTCAATATTACATTCATTATTTGAAAAATCTGCAAAAATATGGTATTATGGCATAAGGAAAACAAATGGCAAAAATACCTGGTCTTGGTGGAAACAAGAAATAATCACCAAGTGGGCTAATGATGCCCGGAGGTACAAGATACAAAATGCATTTGAAAATTCTTTCTTTGACCCAGACAAAGACAGACCTTTAACTTGGTTCTTAAAACAAGTTGAAAGACTGAATGCATTGTACCCAGAAATGTCACAGAAAATGGTACACATGAAAATACTTAAAAAAGGTGGAGGATAGCTCAAACATTCCCTAAGAAGCAGGTGTATAGAACCATGCTCCACAGAAGAGTATATCAATGCACTAGAAGACATAGTGACAAGAACAAAAATTGGGAGGACTTGGAAGAAATTGGACATTAAAAGTCCAAATAAACCATTTATCCAAAAAGATAAATGAAAAGAATCTTTCAAGCTCAATACATCCAACAATAATGAGCAAAGAAAATCCCATAAATGTGAAGGTATTGGACATTTAGTCAAAAATTGCCTCAAAAAGGCAAAGATTAATGAAATTGTGGAAACAGAAAACCAAAATGATAAAGAGGAGGAATCTGACTCTGAAAAAGAGACAGAAGAATCAGAAAGCTCTGAAAGTGATAAAATCAACATAATTAATGCACAAATTAATAATATTGATATAACTTATGAAGTACTGGATTTTAACTCAAACTTACCACAAGTTGAGACATCTGACACAAACCTGACAAATATACAAGATGCCAAAATTTATAGAGCCAAACCTGCAAGAGGAATGGGATATACAGCTGGAAAATCAAGTATAAGTATGGTTATGGTTGATAACCAAGAGGGAAAAGTTAACTTAGATACAGGAGAATATTGCACCTGTGTTGGTAAAAGTTATTTAAAAACCATTGTCCCAGACTGGCACGAAAGTCTTATTCCAATACAAGGTTTCAGATTTAGTAGTGCAAGTGAGAGCATGAAGCCCCTTGGAATAATTGATTTAACACTAATTTTTCCTCATCCCTCACAATGTGTCAGAATTAAAGTAAAGTTTTTATTAATGGACAACTGTACTAGTAATAACTTCATACTTGGAAATGATTACTTATCAATTTATGGTATAAAAATCTCTAACCAAAAGCATAGATATTTCACCATAGGAGACAAAAAAAGACAAACGTTTGGCTTCTTAAATAACAAAAAACAAATCACAGTCATTAAGAATGAAGCAAAAACTCCAGAAAAGGAGCTTTTTATATCTGAACAGCTCAAAGAGGCAGAATTCAATCAAGAATTAACAGAAAAAATGAAAGAAAAATTGATTAACCTCTTATTTAAGTACAAAAATGCCTTTGCAACTGACAAAGAACTTGTGAGCCTTAGAGGTAATTTCATAAACCCAAAAGACCACAAATACAAAATTAACATATAAATATAAATAAAAGAAATTTCCTTATATTATTAAGATAAAAATCAAAATATAAATATAAAATTATATTCAAAATAAAAAAAAAATTAATTACAATTTAAAAATAAAATTACATTGAATTTTGGAATTATAAAATTACATTTGTACTTGAAAAAATTAAGTAAAAATGAAATTTTAACAAAATTGTGAAAAAATAAATAAATTTGGAAAAAAGTTAAATAAAAATTATTATAGCTTTTTATCCAATGAATAAACATATAAAAATTATTTCACTATTGGATTCCTCATAAAAAATCAGGGGGGTTACCTCTGAGTGAAATTCTTGTAACTCAACTCTATATAAGCTTAAATTAAGTTTTTATTATTTTCAATACAAAAGTTGAAAATCCTCGAAACTTTAATTTAATTCACACCACATGTGGTGTTAACCATCAATCTTTGTGTTAAAATTGAGGTGTTGTGTTTAGTTTGGAAGCTATGAGGAATTGAAGTATTCTCAATTGAATTCAATTGAAATGTCAAAATGTGCGCATGTATTACATAAGTGAACTTTAATTTACATATGAGGTATCAATTATTACTGTATTGTACTGTACAATTCAATTGAATTACATATGTAAACCATAAGTATAATACATGATGAGGAATTAAAGGAAAAAGAAATTGGAAAGATTAAATTTGGGAGGGAAAAGGAACTCCAGCTCTAAGGGGGGGCTAGACCCCCAAAATCCTTGCTGACAGGCATGGGATGTCAAAATTCACGCAAAGATTCATCACTTTTGGCCTGGAAATGAGTTACAGGGTCTGTGGACTCAATTGATGATGAGGTTTTGATACCAACTGGGGTAGTTTTAGCTGTTGCCAAGAGGGTAAAACTACCCTTAAGATAAAACAATCATAGTAAAAACAGCTTTGACTGGTTTCTACGCCTCTTACACACATTAAAACAATAAATCTTTATAGAATTATTGTTTTATAATAATAAAGTTAAAAGCAATAAATTTGGCGTGTTTTCTCTTAAAAAGTAACATTTCTTACTATTTTTAATTGGTTACTACCTTATACAAATTTTGAGGACAGGAAAAGTACTGAATTTTTAATCAACGTTTCATATCCACACCTTACATTTGGGGGCCCAGCCATGATATTTTAACTGTGACATATTTCTTTACTCTTTTTAAGTCTTTTTTCTTATATTGAAGAATTTCAAAACATATAAAAAATACTTATAATTCAAAAAATCTATAAAAAATATTTTTTTTTCATATTTTAAGTGAGGCTTATCTTTTCATTTCTTTTTTGAAATATCCTCTTTTTTTAATTTATTAATTGGCTTTCTCATTAATTTTAGTGTCTGAAAATGTGGTAAGACAAGAAAAAGTTGAAACAGCCTCAACCGTAACCAGCATTATTCCTGCCAGTACTGTTAATTCTGATCATATTAGTACTATTATTGTGACTCAGAATATTCAACCAGAGCCAATTTCTTCTGAATTAGTCAACTTGGAAGTAAGTAATACCCTTCAGAAAGCCAAAGATTTGGCCAATAGTAAGATTTTTGACGTAAAATTACTATTTTAAGCCTTTTTAACCATAATTATGCCTTCAACCAGGTCAGGAGTCAGCTATTACCCGTCAGGCAGCTCCCAGAAAGGTAATAGACATGATTATGGCAGAGGCCAACCAGGTACAGAAGGAAAAGGGTCAGTTGATGACTTCCAAACAACTAAAATGGGTCATTCTGCAGCTGATAATACCATTTCACCTTCAAAAAGAGCTGACACCGCCCCAACAAGCCTCTGTGGACATATACAAAGCCAGCCCCAGTGCATACAACAATGCACTCCAATTCAAGGAGTACCAGTTCCTTGCAGACCTGTGGAAGAATTGAACAAATTCTTACCTGACAGTGAGAAAATTCCTGGGCCATCCCAACACTTGCAAATTGCACAATGGATGGCATCCATTGATGGAGAAGAAAAACATGATGCTTTTGACACTAGAATGAAGGAAAAACAACCCCCCACCCCCAAACCAGTGCCAAAAACAGCCCCAGTGGCCAGAAGCAACAATTCCAATGTTAAAAAGCAGCCACAAATTCCAAACAAGGGAAAAGCGAAGGCACCAGCCCCAAAACCTTACAGCCAGGGCTACAGAATTGCAAAGATTCAGCAGGATGCCATGTAAAATGTATTTCAGATGGCCATAACCATGATGGAATTACAAAAGAAGGAGGAACCCAGATTAAAATATCAAAAAGAATTTCTAATACTTTTAATTGTATTCCAGAGTTGTATAAAGCTATTTCTGACGTAAGGAGTCATCTTTCTGATAAAAATACATCAATTTGTGACAATCTTAAAACAAATAACTTGAGTCCAAGCCAAATAGATGATACATTTATATGTTTTGAAAGCCTTTTAAGAACAATCAAAACTTGCAAAAATGATAATTCTTTTGGCATTAAGATAAATGAACAATCTGCCATTATCAAAGAATTAACAGGCAAATATTCTAAATTCAATATTGATGACATAATTGAAACAAGAATAAAACAAGCTATTAATACTATCAAAGAAGATAATACAAAAGTACTTGATGATATTTTAAAATCATTTGCAGAAGTAAAGACAAATACAGTTGCCTTGAAAAAGCATTTTGATACCTTAAGAGAAGAAATATCAAAATTAACAATAAAGTTAAATGAAGTTATATCTGATAATACTAAACAAACAGAACTATGGAATGGGCTTACATATAAAGAGGATGATCATAAAAAGAATGTCATAGACTCTATACAAAGCTTACAACATGAGCTGAGAAATTCACAAAGGTGTAGTAACAGTAAAATGAATGATATTGAACAACTGCTAAACACTTTACCAAGAATGTCTACACCTCTGAATGAAAATGAAGATGCAAGAATTCCCAATCCACAAGTATTGGATATTGAAAATTAACAGTTAAAACATGAATTTTCTACTTTTTTTCATAACTTAGAACCATCAATGGGCCAAGCACTCTTGAAAGAAGCTCCAAAACTTAAAGAATGGCCTCACTTCAGTAGTGAAGGATAGTATGACTATATGGAATTCATTAGAGGTATTGACATGATCAAAGGAGATTTTGAGCTACCAGACAGATTGGTGACAGCCAGATTTAACACCTTGTTTACCAGATCAGCTCATAGATGGTACATAAAAATAAGACAAGCACATGGACACCAGAGTTGGACTTGGTGGAAAACCCAAATCATTAACAAATGAACAAATGATGCTTGGAGGTTTAATGTTGAAACAGCCTTTGAATCTGCCAAATTTAATGCTGATAAAGACAAAGCTTTACCATTGTTTTGCCAACAAAAAGACAGACTAACAGCATTATATCCTGACATGTCAGAATTTATGATACATAGAAAAATTCTGAGACAATGTGGAGGTGACTTAGAGCATGATATCAAAAGCAGGACTACTGAACAATCTTCAGCAGAGGATATTATCAATATATTAGAAGAAGTAACCACCAGAACCAAAGTTTGTTCTAGTAGGGTGAATCCCAAAGCAAGGTTTAATACACATGGGAAAGATTCTGTGGACAAAACCCCCAAAGAAAATTCTAATAATATGAAGTATAAATCTGCAGATACAGTCAGAAAGTTCCATATTTGCCAAAGCACCACCCATTTAGCCGATACATGTCCAATGAAGGGAAAAATCAATGAAATTGATATTGAAAAGGAACCTGATGTTGAAAAGGATGACATAATTGAAGACAATTCAGATGATAAGTCATCAATATTTTCTGAATCTTCAAAAGATAATAAAAATATGAATTCCACTTTTGGCATCATGGAATCTTATTCCCACTTGCCACAATTGAGCAATGGCCAACTTGACTTATCAAAATTTCAGAGTGCACAACTCATGAAAACAAAACCAAACAGAAGAAAAGGCTATACAGCTGGTAACTCCTGTATAACAGAAGTGGTGATTGACAAAAAGCCCACGAAACCTTTGCTTGACCCAGGAGGCTTCTACTCTTGTGTTGGAAAATCTTTTCTTAAGACTTGTGTACCAAACTTTGAAGACCAATTGTTACCAATTGATGGTATGAAATTCAACAGTGCAAGTAATCCAATGAAACCATTAGGAATCTTTGAGACCAATGTCATATTCCCACACATAAATGGGAATTTGAGGATCACAGTTGAATTTGTTGTTATGGAAAATTTCTCTGGTACCCTTTTTCATATTGGGAAATGACTATTTAATCATGTATGGGATAGATTTACATAACAACAAAGACAGATACTCTACTAATTGATACAATAAGCTCCAAAAATTTGCCTTTTTACCATTTAAAAGACAAATTACAGTAATCAAAGTATCACCAGTCAACTTAGAGCTAGAGAAATTCAAGTTTGAACAGTTAAATGAGGCTGAAATAAGCCTTCATGTGACTGATAAACAGGAAAATGAACTTTCTTCCCTTTTGTATGACCCCATAGGAGCATTTGCTTCAGACAAAGAACCTCTAGGAGAAATTATTGGTCATGAAGTTGACATCATTCTTAACATTGAGAGACCTTATCCACCACTCTTAAGAAGACCTGCATATCCAGCAAGTCCAAAATCAATAGAAACTCTAAAAATTCATATCAAAGAACATCTGGGCCTTGGTGTAATAAGAAAAGTAGGCCACAATGAAGAAGTAGAAATAACTACACCAGTCATAGTGGCATGTCATAATGGAAAATCCAGACTGGTTGGGGACTTTAGAGCTCTGAATGCCTACACTGTTCCAGATAGATACCCAATACCAAAAATCCAAATTGCCCTTACTAAAATATCTCAAGCAGTGTATATAACCACTATGGATGCCCTTGAAGGATTCCATCAAAATGTGGTGACACCAAGAGCAAGAGAATACTGGAGAATTATTGTTCATTGTGGAGTGTATGAATACTTGAGGATGCCCTTTGGTATCAAAAATGCACCTTCACACTTCCAAAGAATGATGAATGAAATCTTCCCTGAAGAACTCTCAGAGGGATGGTTAATAATTTACATTGATGACATTATTTTCTGTTCCAAGACTTGGGAGGAGCACATGTACAGATTTTCCAGAGTTTTTACAAAAATTCAATCAGTAAACATGAAAGTCTCCTTGAAGAAATGTCATTTTGGATTTAAAGAACTTAAAAATCAAACCAACTGAAGCCAGATATGGAGCAAGTCAAGTGGAATGTCTCTGCCTTGTCTGGGCCTTGGAGATATTGAACTACTTCTTAGAGGGATGTGTTTTTGAGGTAATAACAGATTGTATAGCTGTCAAATCACTTCTGAACATGAAGACACCCAACAGACATATGCTCAGATGGCAAATAGCCATACAAGAATACAGAAGCAATATGACTATTGTTCATAAGGATGGGAATATTCACAAGAATGCAGATGGACTAAGCAGATGGCAATTACCAAGTAATATTGATAATCCAGCTTATGTTCCAGAAGAAGCTTCACGACAAATTCCAACAGAAGGAATAAGTGTTACAGACTTGAACACCACCTTCTTTGAAGAAGTCGGAAGTAGTCACACTCAAGATAAGAATTGTAGAATCTTATTCCAATTACTTAACAAAGACTGTAAAGACAACTCTCTAATACATGCCTTGGATGAAGTATGGAGAAATTCTTATGATGAAGGAAGATTTCACCTACTGGATGGTATAATTTACCACAGAACCAAGCACACATGTGTCATGACAGTTGTAGACAGGTCATTAATCAATCTTGTACTGAAAGAATGCCATGATAGTCCCTTTTCAGGACATCTGTCTGAAGACAGAACAAGAGAGAAAGTAAAGACCTGCATTTGGTGGCCAATGTGGCTGAAAGATGTTGCAGAGTATTGCAAAACCTGTGACAGATGCCAAAAGGCAAATAAATCCACTGGCAAGAGACTTGGAAATATGATAAAAATCCAAGAACCAAACAGACCTTGGGAAATTTTCCATATGGATTGGGTAACTGGCCTACCACCAGGAGGTGAAAGAAGCTATAATTATTGCCTAGTAATTGTGGACAGATTCAGTAAAACTCCAATCTTTTTACCATGTCACAAAGATGATACAGCCATGGATACAGCTCTTCTGATATGGAATAGAGTAGTGTCATGGACCGGGATATTTACAAATATAATTAGTGATAGGGATCCCAAATTCACTTCAGCACTATGGACAAATCTTCACCAATTATTTGGCACTGAACTGTCTTTCTCTACAGCCTACCACCCACAAACTAATGACCTGGCTGAAAGGATGATCCAAACCTTAGAGGACATGGTGAGAAGATTTTGTGCATATGGCCTTGAACTCAAAGATTGTGATGGATTTCCCCATGATTGGTGTACTCTTTTTCCAGCACTGGAATTAGCATATAAAACATCAATCCATGCCAGTACCAATCAGACTTGTGAGCCTTAAAGGTAATTTCATGTACCCAAAAGACCACAAATACAAAAATTAGTATATAAATATAAATAAAATAAATTTATTTATATTATTAAAATGAAAATCAAAATATAAATATAAAATTATATTAAAAATAAAAGATTAATTACAATTTAAAAATAAGAAATACATCAGATTTTGTAAGTATAAAATTACATTTATACTTGAAAAAATTAAGTATAAATGCAATTTTAACAAAACTGTGAAAAAATAAATAAATTTGGAAAAAAGTTAAATGAAAATTATTATAACTTTTCATCCAATAAATAAACACATAAAAATTATTTCACCATTGGATTCCTCATAGAAAATCAGGTGGGGTCACCTCTGAGTGAAATTCTTGTAGCTCAACTCTAAATAAGCTTAAATTAAGTTTTTAGTATTTTCAATATAAAAGTTGAAAATTTTCAAAACCTTAATTTAATTCACACCACATGTGGTTTTAACCATCAAATTTTGTGTTAAAATTGAGGTGTTGTGTTAAGTTTAGAAGTTATGTGCAATTGAAGTATTTTCAATTGAATTCAATTGAAATGTCAAAATGTGCGCGTGTATTACATAAGTGAACTTTGATTTACATATGAGGTGTCAATTATTACTTTATTGTACTGTACAATTGAATTGAACTACATATGTAAATTATAAGTATAATATATGATGAGGAATTAAAGGAAAAATAAATTGGAAAGATTAAATTTGGGGGGGGAAAGGAACTCCAGCTCTAAGGGGGAGCTAGACCCCCAAAATCCTTGCTGACAGGCGTGGGATGTCAAAATTCACTCAAAAGTTCATCACTTTTGGCCTGGAATTGAGTTACAGGGTCTGTGGACTCAATTGATGATGAGGTTTTGATACCAACTGGGGTAGTTTTAGCTGTTGCCAAGAGGGTAAAACTACCCTTAAGATAAAACAATCCTAGTAAAAACAGTTTTAACTGGTTTCTACGCCTCTGACACACATTCTGACGTGTTTTGAAGGCTCCTGGCCTAGTATTGCTATAGTAATGGCTGATTTAAGGGTCTAAAATGGCTAAAAATGGCTTAAACCAGCCCTTTTTGGTCTAAACCAGGGTTCAATGATGCCATAATTGGCTTTTCTGTTGTCAGACTGTTCTTCACGACTGAAAAGAGTAAATGTTACTTTTGTAGTAAAAGAATTGATAGTTATAAAAGAATGTCTTCTTTGCCCCACTTTTCTCTTCATGTTATAATCTTTTCCTTTTATTAATTAGTTTAAACACTGTTAAACCAATCAATCAAATATTCCAACCACCATTTTTAAATCATTTTAATCCTTTTAAGCACGTGAAAAGATCATTATAATCATTGTTTTTAGCTTTTATAATCATTTTTACGCCTGAACCAGCCCAAAAGTGAATTAAAGCATCTTTCATCACTGTAAACTTTGTCACTTTGTTTCCAAATTGACTCTGGTCACTTTTGGCTGTGTTTTCTCTTTAATATTCTTTTTAAAGACTTTGCTCTTTAGTTAATTGCTTGCAGCTCTTTGCTCAATTAATTCGTATTGAAATTGCTCTTGAAGAAATTTCTTTTGTCACCTTAAAATATCTCTTTTAGAGTATTTTTTGGATAAAGTTTTATTGTTGGTAAAACAATAAATTTTTATAATATTATTGTTTTATACTAATAAAGTTATAAACAATAAAAAAGGCGTGTTTTCTCTTAAAAACAATATTTCATACTATTCTTAACTGAATTTTATGTTATACAAATTTTTGAGGACAGGAAAAGTACTTGATTTTTAATCAAAGTTTCATATCCACACCTTACAGTTTTAGCTGTTGCCAAGAGGCTAAAACTACCCTTAAGATAAAACAATCATAGTAAAAACAGTTTTAACTAGTTTCTACACCTCTTACACCAATTCTGACATGTTTTGAAGGCTCTTGACCAGGTATTGCTATAGTAATGGTGATTTAAGGGTCTAAAATGGCTTAAACCAGCCCTTTTTTGGTCTAAACCAGGGTTCAATGATGCCATAATTGGCTTTTCTGCTTTCAGACTGTTCTTCATGACTGACAAGAGTAAATTTTACTTTTGGAGTAAGAGAATTGATGGCTATAAAAGAATGTCTTCTTTGCCCCACTTTTCTCTTCATGTTAGAATCTTTTCCTTTTTATAATTAGTTTAAACATTCTTAAGCCAATCAATAAAATATTGAAACCGCCTATTTCGAATCATTTTAAACCTTTTAACCACGTGAAAAAATCATTATAATCATTGTTTGTAACTTTTATAATCATTTTTACCCCTGAACCACCCCAAAAGTGAATTAAAGCATCTTTCATCACTGTAAACTTCGTCACTTTGTTTCCAAATTCACTCTGGTCACTTTTGGGCGTGTTTTCTCTTTAATATTCTTTTTGAAGACTTTGTTTTTTAATTAATTGCTTGCAGTTCTTTGCTCAATTAATTCCAATTGAAATTGCTCTTGAAGAAATTTCTTTTGTAGCCTTAAATATCTCTTGTAGAGTTTTTTTGGATAAATTTTTATTGTTGGTAAAACAATAAATCTTTATAATATTATTGTTTTATAATAATAAAGCTATAAACAATAAAATTGGCGTGTTTTCTCTTAAAAAATAATCTTTCTTACTATTTTTAATTGATTACTACCTTATACAAATTTTGAGCACAGGAAAAGTACTTGATTTTTAATCAAAGTTTCATATCCACAGCTTATAGAACCACTACGTTCCATAATTGGGCATCAAGAGGATATAATTCTGAATGTGGAAAAATTTTACCCACCTTTAATAAGGAGACCTGCTTACCCAGCTAGTCCAAGGGCTAAAGAAGCCCTGGAGGTACACATTCAAGAATCAATGGACCTTGGAGTATTAAGAAAGGTAGGACATAATGAACAGGTCAAAGTCACTACACCTGTCATTATAGCTTGGCACAATGGAAAATGAAGGATGGGAGGAGACTTCAGAGCCCTGAACACCTATACCATTCCAGACAGGTATCCGATACCCAGAATCCATGAGACATTGACACAATTGTCACAAGCTACGTTCATTACAGCCATGGATTCCTGAAAAGGGTTTTCATCAAAATTTCTTAACAGACAATGCCAAAAATCTACTGAGGATAATAGTTCACTGCGGAATTTTTGAATAATTAAGAATTCCATTTGGCATGAAAAATGCACTTTGCCATTATCAAAGAATGATGAATACCATATTTCCTGAAGAATTATCAGAAGGATGGTTAATCATATATATTGATGATATCATAGTTTGCTCAGAAACTTGGGAAAATCACCTTACAAGACTAGAAAGGGTACTACCGGAAATAGTCCAAGTGAATATGAAAATTTCCTTGAAAAAGTGTCATTTTGCATACAGTGAATTAAAGGCACTAGGACATGTTGTATCTGGACTTAGCCTAGGCATAGACAAGAATAAAGCAGCAGCAGTACTAATTAAGCCAATTCCTCAAACCAACAAAGAAATGAAATCATTTCTAGGATTTGCTGGTTACTATAGACAGCACATAAAAGACTTTGCAAAAATTGCTAAATCCTTGTAAAAGCTATGTGACCAACAAACAGTCTATGAAATGACATAAGAAAGAGTCAAGGCATATGAAGAATTGAAAAATTCCTTAAAAAATGCCCCATTTCTTCTAATGCCAGATTGGAAACTACCCTTCAAACTTTACATTGATGCTTGTGGAGAAGGACTGGGTGCTGCACTACACCAGACACAAATTATCAATGATAAACCAGTGGAAGTACTAATTTGTTTCATTTCAAGCCAGATAAAGCCAACAAAAGCAAGATATGGTTGGGCTTTAGAAAAATTACATTATTACTTGGAAGGAACAGTATTTGATGCGATTACAGACTGTAATGCTGTAAAATCTCCATTAAATATGAAAACTCCAAATAGACATATGCTGAGATGGCAAATTGCTATCCAAGAATAGAGAGGAAATATGACTATTGTATATAAATCTGGTAATATTCATAAAAATGCAGATCGTCTTAGCAGATGGGCTCTAGCAAATACCCCTGACAATCCAGCATGGGTATCAAAGGAAGAACACCATATAGAAGGAATATGTGTTACAGACATTGGCACAGAATTATTTAACCAAGTTAAAAAAAGCTATAAGATAGGAAAGAATTTCCATATCTTAAGCCAACTTCTAATGAAAGACTGCAAAGACCCCTCACTTTCATCAAAACTAGATGAAACATGGAAAAAGGCATATGATGAAGGAATATTCCACCTCCTTGATGGAATTCTTTACCATAGAACAAAACACACATGTATTATGGCCTTAACAGATAGAACCCTGATAAACACTATTTTTCATGAGTGTCATGATAGTGTTGCAGCTTGACACCTTTCTGAAGATAGAACACTAGAGAGGGTGAAAAACTTCTCTTGGCAGCCAAATTGGAAGAAAGATGTTATAGAATACTGCCAAACCTGTGACAGATGTCAAAAAGCCAACAGAGCCATAGGAAAGAAATTTCGAATGATGATCCAAATCCAAGAACCAAAATCCCCTTGAGAAATAGTTCATATGGATTGGGTAGCAGCATTACCTCCAGGAGGAGACAGAAGCTATAATGCATGCCTAGTACTGGTTGACAGGTATAGCAAAACTCCCATGTTTGTACCATGTCATAAAGATGACACAGCTATGGACACAGCCATAATGAAATGGAATAAAGTTATTAGCCATACAGGCTTATTCCAGAATATTATAAGTGACAGAGACCCAAAGTTCACTTTGGCATTATGGACAAATCTCCATAACTTGTTTGGGACAGAGCTATCATTATCAACAGCTTACCATCCTCAAACTGATGGCTTAGCAGAAAGAATGATACAGACCTTAGAGGACATGATCAGAAGCTTCTGTGCTTATGCGCTAGAATTCAAAGATCCTGATGGTTTTACCCATGATTGGGGTACACTAATACCAGCTCTTGAACTGGCATATAAACCATCATTCCATTCTTCTACTGGCAAAACACCAGCAATGCTAGAAAAAGGTTGTAATCCAAGACTTCCTTATGATACCCTCAAAAAGGACTCAGTGGATATACATCCAACAGCAAGAAGTTTTAAGATAATGCTTGACAAGGCAAGACACCATGCAAACAGATGTATGCAAGATTCTTTCAAATGTGCAAAAGAAAGATGGGATAAAAGTCATAAGCCACCCAATTTTAAAATAGGAGACTTTGTCCTAGTATCAACCCTTAATTTCAATAACATAAAAGGCCCAAAGAAATGAAAAGATTCCTTTGCAGGACCAATTATGATAAAAGCACTCCATGGACCCAATACTGTGCAATTGGAACTGTGAGCCTTGAGGTATATTTTACATACCCAAATAGGCCACAATTATCTTAAAAAGAAATTTTGAATTATAAATAACTCATAAATCATGCATATATTCAAATGTCATCATTTTTGATTTCAGAAAAGATGAATAACTTTTTATTGAGTAAGTAAATCCATGGATTTGAGGCCAGATTTGGATTCTACACAAAAATTCACCTAGGGTAGCTCCATAGAGTGAATAAGTTCAAATTAAATCTTTGAGGTGGTAATATGGAAAATACTTCAATACCACATCATCAATACCACATAAAAGATCCGTGAAAACTTTTGTTTTTCTTAATTTCACGCCAAAATAATGGGAAAGTGAGAAATCCCATGTTACATATACACTAAGAATAGTGTTATGCATGTTTTGAGCACTTAATACCATGGTATTCTTACATGGACTTTTGGTGCACCCATAGTGGATATCTCACTTGAAGCTTAAATTACTATTTTGACGTAGAAAATAGGCAAGGGGGACAAAAGACATCAAAGAGAGCCAGGGTACCCAACTTCTGAGGCCTCAGAGGCGTGGACAGCTCTAAAGCTTGGATACATGGCTGATATCAGACTAATTGGTAAACCAAAACCTTCTGGGAACTTGGTTACCATGTCACAACTACTGTAAATCTTAAGAAAATAGCAAATAACCTGCTATTTTGACGTGCCAAGGAGGTAAAGAGCTACTTAGACTCCTGTAACCACGTCAATTATTAAGGAATTTCTATGGATAAACCCCAAAAGAGTAATTAAAACCCTTTTTGGAATTTTATCCATTGATTTACCTCATAGCAACCAGTGAAACACTGATATTTGCAATTCTATGTAGAAATGAGGTAAAAATTTCAAAAATTCATTAAAAATACAATTATTAATGAATCCTTCTGAAACTTTCAATACCAATGGAAAACTGTATTATCTATGGTACAACCAAGAAAATTACAGCTTTACTAGTAAAATTGAAAGTTTTACTTACAGTCCATTTTTGACCATTCTACGTGAAACACTGAATCTTCAAAAATTCACAGTAATTAAAACCTGTGATGAAATTTGCAATAACATTGATAACTTTGAGAAATCAATCATTCTTTTGGAATAAAAGAATATTTGCAGATGTTACTCCTTTCATTATTAACCATATTGGGGTTGGTAGTCACATAAAAGCATCAATTAAGTATTTATGATAATCTTACGTGACAACAGATGATGCAATCATTAATCCAAAAAGGTTTATTGTTTTCTCACTCACTGGTTTTTCAGTTTTCTCCATGGCACACCTCTGTGAGCTGTTGTTGACTTAAAACAAGCCTCTTCTTTCTGTTTTTTCCGTGTCATCATCATCATCATCTTATTATCATTTTATATCATTGTTACCAACAAGTAAGTATTAGTTAAACTATTCTTAAGTGTTTTAAATCTTTCAGAATCAATCAGAAAAACGTGAAATCATAGAATCCAACTATATATTGTTGTAATCCTGCTATAAATCATTTTGATCTCTTAAATCCACAATTCTACGTCAAATTTCTCTACTTTTATCTATCAATAAGCTCTTTGGAGTATTAGTGAGTCATTTATCTTTAACTCTTAAAGTTTTTCTCTAGTAATAGTTTTCTTCAAGGATTAGCTTTATGATTATTCTTGTAAAAGATAATTATATATTACAATAATTTATTATTTTAATAAAAGAAGTTTTTATTATTAAGTTCTTCTTGTAATTGATTCTTGTAGACAATTACTTACTCACTTTTAAGATCACTAGTAGTGCTTAACACGTGAAAGAAATAATTATTTAATTTTTAATTGTGGTTATAATAATATTTTATTAGTATATTTCATAAGAACAGACATAGTACTGTTGATTAATAGTAGTATTATCATCCGTTTCATAGTCACATCTTACAGGAACTCACAGGTGAACTGATGAACAATCACCCAAATTTCCCTGTAGGTCTGATAAAACTTACAGCTCAAGTGACAAGGAGTTATTTCCACTAAGAAATAAACCCCCACTTGAGATTCCCCCCTTGGAAGAAGGAGAGGAAAAGAAAATAGTAAAAGTCCTTAAAGAAGGAAGGACAAGAAATGAAAAAGAAAGAGAATACTTTGTAAGGCATAGAAATTCAACTCAAGAAGATGAATGGCTACTTGAGAAAGATATAACAAATGCTTATAAACTACTAAGAAGGTTCAAACATGAAAGAAAACCTGAAAAATAGAAAAGTTAAGCATTATTGAGCTTCAAGACCAACAAAGTCTATTGAAGAGGTAGGACCGTGGATGATACCCTAATTAAAAATATCAGATTGTAGTACAATCTTTTTTGGTGGTAGGGAATGTGAACCTTGGAGATATGACCACATACCAAAGAAAGGTCACAAGAAATATTTAAAATAATTATACATTAAAAATAATTATCTTAAAGCTACAAAAATACAATAAATTGGCATAAAACTTAGTTTACCTTAAAAAACAATGAATAAACATGTGAAATAAATTATACAATTGGATTCCCCATGGTAAGCTACACAAATATCATTTTTATGGCATATCTGTAAAGTCAATATTTAATAAGTTATAAGTAATAATACCTTATAAAAAACACAAATCCTTATTTATTTCAAAAACCAATGAAACAACATGTAAAATGAATGGTACCATTTGGTTCTCCATAAAAGCCCACATATAAAACAATTAAGAAGCTAAGCTTCAAAATCAATACTTAAGGAATTAACCTGAATATATGCACTTTTTTGGTCAACGCATATATTCAAGGAGATTAGCTAATATCTCTTGAATTATGCATGATAGAGTGATGAACCAAATAAAAAGTCATCACGTAATTACTTTAGCAATACAGAAATGAATCTTATTTCACAAGCTATAAACAAGGTTAAAAACTGTATGGGATTATTGACTAAAATCAACAGAGCTGTTGACCACTTTGTTGTGAAAGTGGTCCAAACTGAAAACAAGCACACAGTTGGATTCTCCTAGTTCATTCATCAAGAATGCTTTTTTTATTATAATATTCAAGGTATAACCCCTTGAAATCATGGTTTGAAGTTTAAAATATTAAATTTTGACAGAAAAGATGAGTTACAAGAAAAATCATAAAAAATAGAGTTTTGATGATGTAATAAAATTCTCTTGGAAGCATAGTACGGTTATGCCAAGCTATTAGAATTAACTCTCTGAACTGCTGTAGCGTCTAAATCTTAAAAGTTATTAAGGATCAAAGTTTGAGCTTAATTTGATCATTTATGATCACTCACTTTAGCTTTAAGTCAAGTTTAACAGTCATATGAGTGATAAATTAGTGAATACTGTTATTTTATGATTAAAACTAATAAAATCACGAAATTTGGGGTTCTGCCAAGCCTTTGACGTCATCAAACTTAGAGCTATAGTGTAAGGCGTGGATATAAAACCTTGATTGAAAATCAAGTACTTTTCCTGTCCTCAAAATTTGTATAAGGTAAAAATCAGTTAAAAATGGTATGAAATATTATTTTTAAGAGAAAACACGCCAAATGTATTGTTTATAACTTTAGTAGTATAAAACAATAATATTATAAAGATTTATTGTGTTACCAACAATAAAAATTTATCCAAAAATACTCTACAAGAGATATTTAAGGCTACAAAAGAAATTTCTTCAAGAGAAATTTCAATTAGAATTAATTGAGCAAAGAACTTAAACCAATTAATTAAAGAAAAGAGTCTTTAAAAAGAATATGAAAGAGAAAACACACCCAAAAGTGACCAGAGTGAATTTGGAAACAAAGTGACAAAGTTTACACTAATGAAAGATGCTTTAATTCAATTTTGGGGTGGTTCAGGGGTAAAAATGATTATAAAAGTTGCAAAAAATGATTATAATAATTTTTTCATATGATTAAAAGGTTTAAAATTCTTTAAAAATGGTGTTTGGAATTTTTTATTGATTGGTTTAACAATGATTAAACCAATTATAAAAAGAAAAGATTCTAACATGAAGAGAAAATTGGGGCAAAGAAGACATTCTTTTATAGCCATCAATTCTCTTACTCCAAAAGTGAAATTTACTCTTGTCATTCGTGGAAAACAGTCTGACAACATAAAAGCCAGTTATGGAATCATTGAACCTTGGTTTAGACCAAGAAGGGCTGGTTTAAGCCATTTTTAGCCATTTTTAGCCATTTTAGACCCTTAAATCAGCCTTTACTATAGCAACCTGGTCTAGAGCCTTCAGAACACGTCAGAATGTGTGTAAGAGGCGTAGAAACCAGTTAAGGCTGTTTTTACTATGATTGTTTTATCTTAAGGGTAGTTTTACCCTCTTGGCAACAGCGAAAACTACCCCCATTGGTATCAAAACCTCATCATCAATTGAGTCCACAGACCCTGTAGCTCAATTCCAGGCCAAAGGTGATGAATTTTTGCGTGAATTTTGACACCCCACGACTTTCAGCAAGGATTTTGGGGGTCTGGCTGCCCCTTAGAGCTGGAGTTCCTTTCCCCCCCAAACTTAATCTTTCCAATTTATGTTTCCTTCAATTCCTCATCATGTATTATACTTATAATTTACATATGTAATTCAATTGAATTGTACCGTACAATACAGTAATAATTGATACCTCATATGTAAAACAAAGTTCCCTTATGTAATACACGCGCACATTTTGACATTTCAATTGAATTCAATTGAAAATACTTCAATTCCTCATAACTTGTAAGTTTAACACAACACCTCAATTTTAACACAAAAATTGATGGTTAACACCACATGTGGTGTGAATTAAATTAAAGTTTTGAGTATTTTCCACTTTCTTATTGAAAATACTAAAAACTTAATTTAAGCTTATTTAGAGTTGAGCTACAAGAATTTCACTCAGAGGTGACCCCACCTGATTTTTTATGAGGAATCCAATGGTGAAATAAATTTTATATGTTAATTTATTGGATAAAAAGCTATAATAACTTTTATTTAACTTTTTTCCAAATTTATTTATTTTTTTTTACAATTTTGTTAAGATTTCATTTTTACTTAATTTTTTCAAGTATAAATGTAATTTTATAATTTGAAAATAAAATGTAATTTTATTTTTAAATTGTAATTAATTTTTTTATTTTGAATATAATTTTGTATTTATATTTTGATTTTTATTTCAATAATATAAATCATTTATTTTATTTATATTTATATGTTAATTTTGTATTTTTAGTCTATTGGGTATATGAAATTACCTCCAAGCCTCACATATACTGATAACTCTAAACAATGGTGTAATAATGATGTAATATGGTTTGATCATGATGTAATCATCACCAAACCTTAAAATATTGATCAATTTCAGTGGATATGACCAGTACACGTCTACTAGAAGCCTGTTGGAGTCTAGGAGGGAGGTATTTACTATAAATAGAGCTCTTTTTACTCTGTTTTCCCCTCAGACGCATCAAAAAGATTAAATCAATACAATTAAAAAGGTGATATCTTTATTCTTTATATATAAAACTTTTATATTATTAAATACCAAAGATCATCTTATTATAATCATCAATTTTGACGTGATTAAATCATTTATTCAATTGTTTTTGTTAAAAATCTCTCTAAAATCTCATTTCCACGTAAAAATCAAGAATATTTGTAATTTTCTGTATTTTGTATTGTGAATACAATTTGGATAAGTTTTATTTACATTTTTTGGCATAAAATATCTCAAAATTATTATATTAAGTATTAAAAGTAGGTTATTTTCTCTTATTATAAGAATTTTCTCTTTATTATTCTTTTAATAATTCTTTTATTAATATAAATAGTTTTTATATTAATTTATAGCTTTAATATTGGTACTATTATTCTTATTAATTGTTTTTTATCAATAAAGAACAATTTTTTACGCCTTTATTGTTTGTTTGGAACAATAATAAAGTGTCATTAAATATATTAATTATTTTATAATAATATATTTATTTTATTACATTATATTTTATAATATAAACAATATTATTATATTTATTTAATCATATGATTCTTTTTACGCCATAATTATAATAATTCATTATTATTATAATTATTTGTATCCTATTTATTTCATTCATAAGGACATTCATAGTACAATAAGTAAAATATTAGTAATTTTTACTTATTGTTTCATAGTCAAACCTTACAGAATTGCTGCTGCTGGCCACTGAGGCTGTTTTTCGCACTTGCTTGGGTGGTGGAGAGTGCTTTTTCCTCCATTCTAGTGCCAAGAGCATCATTTTTTTCTTTTCCATTGGTGGATGCCATCCGTTGAGCAATTTGCAAGTATTGGGATGGCCCAGGAGCTTTCTCACAGTCAAGTAAAAATTTATGCAGTTTTTCCACAGTTCTGCCAGGATCTGGTACTCCTTGAACTGCAGTGCCTTGTTGTAAGCTTTGTGGCTGGCTTTGTATATGTCCAGTGAGGCTTCTTGTGGTGGTTTCAGCTCTTTTTGAAGGTGAAATGGTATTATCATCATCAGAATGACCTATTTTAGCCGTCTGGAAGTCATCTACTGACCGTTTTCCTTCTGTACCTGGTTGGCTTCTGCCATAATCATGTCTATTACCTTTCTGGGAGCTGCTTGAGGGGTTCTAGCTGGCTCCTGATCTGGTTGAAGGCATATTTTATGATCAAAAGGGTTAAAATAGTATTTTTACGTCAAAAACTTACTATTGGCCAAATTCTTAGCTTTCTGAAGGGTATTACTTATATACAAGTTAATCAATTCAGAAGATATTGGTTCAGGTTGGTTATGTTGAATCACAACAACAGTACTATTGTGGTCTGAATGAACAGTACTTGAAGGGATAATGCTGGTGACTGTTGAGGATGTTTCAATGTTTTCTTGTCTTACCATGTTGTCAGACACTGAAATTAATGAAAAGGCCAATTAATTAAGTAAGAAAAGGTTATTTCAAAAAAGAAATGAGAATATAAGCCTCACTTATAATATGAAAACAATTATTTTTTATTAATTTTTTGGATTATAAGTATTTTTTATATGTTTTTAAATTTTTCCATAGAAGAAAAAAGATTTAAAAAGAGTAAAAAAATATATCACAGGTAAAATATCATGGCTGGGCCCCCAAATGTAAGGTGTGGATATGAAACTTTGATTAGAAATCAAGTACTTGTCATGTCCTCAAAATTTGTATAAGGTAGAATATAATTAAAAATAGTATGAAATAGTATTTTGAAGAGAAAAACACACCAAGTCTATTGTTTTTAACCTTATAAGTATAAAACAATAATATTTTAAAGATCTATCATTTTACCAACAATAAAAAGTTATCCAAAATCACTCTACACGAGATATTTGAGGCTATGAAACAAATGTCTTCAAGAGCAATTTCAATTGGAATTAATTGAGCAAAGCAATGCAAGCAATTAATCCAAGAAAAAAGTCTTTGAAAGATATTTAAAGAGAAAAAATTCCCAAAAGTGACAAGAGGGAATTTGGAAACAAAGCTACAAAGTTAACAGTTATGAAAGATGCTTTAACTCACTTTTTGGGTGGTTCAAGGGGTAAAAATGATTATAAGAGCTACAAACAATGAGTATAATGATTTTTCACGTGGTCACAAGGCTTAAAATGATTTAATAAGGGTGGAAAGAATGTCTTATTGATTGGTTTAACAGTTTTTTAAGCTAATTCTAAAATGAAAAGATTCTAACATGAAGGAAAAAGTGGGGCAAAGAAGACATTCTTGTATAGCCATCAATTTTCTTACCCCAAAAGTAAAACTTACTATTGTCAGTGGTGGAAAACACTCTGACAACAGAAAAGCCAATTATGGCATCTTTGAACCCTTGTTTGTACCAAAAAGGGAAGGTTTTAGCCATTTTTTGCTATTTTTAGCCATTTTAGACCCTTAAATCAGCCGTTACTATAGTAATCCCTGGTCCAGAGCCTTCAAAACACATCAGAATGTTTATAAGAGGCGTAGAAGCCAGTTAAAACTGATTTTACTAACATTACTTCAGCTTAAGGGTAGTTTTACCCTCTTGGCAACAGTTAAAACTTCCCTGGTTGGTATCATAACCCCATCATCAATTGAGTCACAGACCCTTTGACTCAATTCCAGGCCAAAAGTGATGAATGTTTGCGTGAAGTTTGACATCTCACGCCTGTCAGCAAGGATGTTGGGGGTCTGGCTTCCCCTTAGAGCTAGAGTTCTTTTTCCCCCCAATTTTAATCTTTCCAATTTGTTTTTTGCTTTAATTCCTCATCATGTATTATACTTGTAATTTAGATATTTCATTCAATTGAATGGTACAGTACAATACAGTAATAACTGATACTTCATATGTAAATCAAAGCTCACTTATGACACACACACGCACATTCTGACATTTCAATTGAATTCACTTGAAAATACTTCAATTCCTCATAACTTCTAATATAAACACAACACCTCAATTTTAACACAAAAATTGATGGTTAACACCACATGTGGTGTGAATTAAATTAAAGCTTTGAGCATTTTCAATTTTTGTATTGAAAATACAAAAAACTTAATTTAAGCTTATTTAGAGTGGAGCTACTAAAATTTCACTCAGGGCTGACCCCACCTCATTTTTTATGAGGAATCAAATCGTGAAATAATTTTTATATGTTTATTTATTGGATAAGAAAATATGATATATTTTATATAAATTTTTACCAAAAATATTTCAATTTCATAATTTTTATTGAAAATTCATTTTTACTTACTTTTTAGAAGTAAAAATGAATTTTCATAATTTTAAATTTTATTGTGATTTTATTTTTAAATTTTAATTAAATTGTGATTTTTAAATATAAATTTATATTTATGTTTCAATTTTTATTTTTAAAATATAAATAAATTTATTTTATTTAAATTTGTATTTTCATCTATCATTTGTGGTCTTTTGGGTATATAAAAATACCTCTGAGGCTCACATATTATACAAAGAGGGAATTTTTATGAGAGGAATCTTCCTTCTAATTGAGCTGGATAATACAACCCCTGTATGACTGTATAGGGCCTGTGCATGGCGTGTGGTGAAGCGGGGTGATCATACAGTTTCAAACTACTGTATCCAAAATTGTATTGGTGAATTTAGCCTGTACAAGTGCTGGGCGCCTTGAGGTATATCTTAGATACCCAAAAGGGCAAGATTTTGTTAAAAAGAACCTCTGAAGTATGCATAACTCATAATTCATGCATATATTCAAAATTCATCTTTTTTGATTTCAAAAAAGATGAAAAATGTTTTATTTAGTAAGTAAATCCAGGGATTGAGGGTCAGATTTGAGTTCTACACAAAATTCAACCTAGGGTAGCTCCATAGAGTGATTAAGCTCAAATCAAATCTTCAAGGTTCTAATATGGAATATACTTCAATACCACATCATCAATACCACATAAAAGATCTGTGAAAACCTTCTTTTCTCAATTCCACGCCAAAATAATGGGAATGTGAGAAATCCCATGTTACATATACACTAAGACTAGTGTTATACATGTTTTTGGAACTTAATATTATGGTATTCCTACATGCAATTTTGGTACACCCATAGTGGATATCTCACTTGAAGCTTGAACATCTATTTCTGATGTGAAAAATAGTCAAGGGGGACAAAAGACATCAAAGAGAGCCAGGGTACCCAGCTTCTGAGGCCTCTGAGGAATGGAAAGCTCCAAAGCTTGGATCCATGGATTATCCTGGCCCAATTAGTAGACCAAAACCTTTTGGGAACTTGGTTACCATGTCACAACTTCAGGAAACCATAAGAAAATAGCAAATAACCTGCTATTTTGATGTGACAAGGAGGTAAAGAGCAACTTAGACTCCTGTAACCATGTCAATTTTGAATTCATTTTCATGGATAAGCCCCAAAAGAGTAATTAAAACCCTTTTTGGACTAGTATAAATTGATTTACCTCATAGAAACCAGCCATATACTGCTATTTGAAATTGTATGTAGAAATGAGGTAAAAACTTCAAAAATTCATTAAAAATACAATTATTAATGAATCTTTCTGAAAATCTCAAAACCAATTGAGAACTGTATAATTCATATAAAAACCCAAACAATTGTACTTTTAGAAGTAAAATTCAAAGTTTTACTTACAGTCCATCTTTGATGATTCCACATGAAATACTGACTCTTTAAAAATTCACCAAAAATACACTCTGTGATGATATTCCCAATAAAATTGATAACTTTGAGAAATAAATGAAGACTAACAGTTGTTACTCATTTTACTTTTGACCATAAATAGGTTGGTAGTCACGTAAAAGCATCAATTAAGTAATTATGATAATCTTACGTGAGAACAGATGATGCAATCAATAATCCAAAAAGGTGTATTTTTTTCTCACTCACTTGTTTTTCAGTTTGCTCCATGGCACGCCTCTGTGAGGTGTTTTTGACTTAAAAGAGGCGTCCTCTTGCTGTTTTTTCCAAATCGTCATGTTATTCCATTATACCATTATTACCAAGAATTAAGTAATAGTTGAAGCTATTTCTTAAGTGTTTTATTCTTTCAAAATCAATCAGAAAGACGTTAAATCATAGAAAGAAACTATATATTTTTGTAATCCTGTAATGAATCAATTTTGATCCTTTAAATCCACAATTATCCATCAAATTTCTCTACTATTATCTTTCAATAGGATTTTTGGAGTATTAGTGAGTGTTTTGATTTAATTTCTGAAGTTTTTCTCTATTAATAGTTTTCTTCAAGTTATTTCTAAAATTATATATTAAAAATAATTTCAATATTTTAATAATGAGGATTTATTATTGAGTTCTTCTTGTAATTGACTCTTGTAGACAATTACAGCTTACAGTTATAATCACTAGTAGTGTATAACAAGTAAAAGAAATAATTAATTCATTAATTATTTAATTTTGCTTATAATGATTTATATCATGATATTTCATAAGAGAGGTCATAGTACTGTTGATTAAGAGTAATTATATCAACAAGTTTCTGTCACAGCCATGGAGACAGGCAGGGCATTACAACTCATTACTCATGGAGAATCTTCCAACACCTAATCAGCAAGGGGTTTCATGAAAGACTCACCAAATACAGTTCCAATCCACATTACAGATCAATACAGGCAAAACCCAAATACAGGATTCACCAAATACAGGCCTGTCCTCAATACAGGCGCAAATACCTGTATTGATTCAAATAACTGTATTGGATACACCAATACAGTTTCACATCTCAAATACAGGTTCCTCAATCATACAATCATGGTTTCTCAACACTCAAACACCAGGATGTGTCACAGCCAAGGAGGCAGGGGCATTTCCAATCATCATCAGCAAATCATTATATCATGGATACCCTTCAAAACCCAATCAGCAAGGGGGTTTCATTCAACAATTCACCCAATACAGTTTTCATGCCTCAATACAGTTCCATACAGGCAAGACTCAAATACAGGATTCACCAAATACAGGCCTGTCATCAATACAGGCGCAAATACCTGTACTGACTGTATCACCTGTATTGGATTCACCAATACAGGATTGAATCCCACATCCAACTTCTTCCAGCATACAGGCAAGTATCTCAACACTCAAACTCCAAGGCTGGCATTTCTCACATATACCAGCCCCTCTTCACCCACCTGGGGGTTTTTCCCCCAGTTAATTAAAATAGTTGATTTATTATTTAATATTATTTTATTCTCACTTTTGGAATATTATTTTATTACTTATTAAGTTAGTCTTAGCCTTCCCTCACCTGTTCAGTAGAGTCCTGGTGGCCATATCCTTATTAATTCCTTTTCTCTTTTCTGAACAGGTTGAAACAGTGACTCAGGATTACTTAGTGGTTGGCTCTCTATTTATTACTTATTGTTATTTCTTTTTCTTGGTACTCTTATTCCTTTATCAGGAATTTATCCTTGCATTCTGTCTATCCTGTTCTTGAGTATTTTGAGCCCTCCTTAAGTAAGTCTGTTCACTGAGTGCCAGGCCCTCTTCATTTTAGAAGAGCCCCTGTGACATTATATTAATTAACTCATAATTGCTTCTTTTTCTTTCATTCATTTTATTCATTTATCTCATTCTTCAATTATGATCTTTTCATGATTTTATGATTTTTATGATTTTTATGATTTTTCTCTCTCATCAATTTTCATCTCATTCATTTCATTCAAATGAAAATTGATTCTCTTTCTCATTTCAAAAATTCTGCTGATCATTTCACTTTATTCTTTATCATTCTCATTTCTCTTTTTGTCTGAATTCAGGTTTTTATCAGGTTAATTGAGTGGAATTTTTTGGGTTAATTGATTTATCATTCAGGGATTTTATTGATTTGGGGTATTCAGTGATTTTGATTTTGAAATTTCTCAAAATTATTGATTTATTCCTCAAGACATTGATTTCACCTCAAGATTTTGAATTGACCTGATTTATTTGATTTGATTTGATTGACTTGATTTGATTCTTCAAGATACCTGATTTATCCTCAAGATTTGATTTAATTGATTGATTTGAATTTGATTCCTCAAGAAAATTGAATTGATTTTTTAAGATATTGATTGAATTCCTCAAGACTTAATTGATTTGATTTTGATTGACTTTATTTGACTTATTGATTGAAATTGATTATTCTTGAGAATTTGACTTTGTCATCTTCACTCTTCAAGATTTATTCATATTGATTCACTTCAAGACTGTTTATTGATTCTTCAAGATCATCAAGATTCTCATTTAATTTGATTTGGTCAAGCCTCAATTTATTCAAAGTATCATCAAGTTGTTATTCATTCTTCTTTCATAATGCCAGTTCAGCATAGCCCACCAGCCAAGAATACAAGATCTCAGAGACATCAAGCTGTTCTCACTCCTACACCAAGGGCTCCTCTTGACCGCACACCATCAGTTCATCAACTGAGTGCAAATTTGGACAGAGGACCACCAATGGAAGGAGCAGCACCCTCCAGAAGAGGAGGTGTGAAGTCTAGAAGATCAAGATCATTCTCTGGACTATTGGGTGGTTATCCTGGTGTTTCTCAAGGGCCTAGAAGTAGATTAGGGGAAGCTGAAAATGAGGAGGGGGAGGAGTCTGTGGAAGAGGAAGAAGCTGAGGAGACTGAAGTGGCAGCTGCCTTGGCAGGTGCTCCTGAAGCTCCTGAGGCTCCAAATCTAGCCCTTTCTAATCAACCTTCGGTCTCTCAAGCTGAACCAAATTTCCTCAAGATGATGGAGCAAATGACTCAGTTTATCGGACAACTCACTCAAGCAGTTGCCCCAAGGGACAATTCAAAAGTCCCTGAATTCAAGACTCCATCAATGAAGGCACCTGATTCTTTTGATGGTACTAAAGCTCATAAATTGAGAGGATTCATTCAATCCTGTCAATTAATCTTTCATAATGACCCAGAAAACTTCTTCTCTGACAGGAAGGAGGTGCTTTACTCATCTTCTTTTCTTACTGGTAGAGCTGGCAAATGGATTGAACCTTACCTCTCAAATATCTCCAATGAAGACCCTTCTTATCTCCTCAATAACTGGCAGTTGTTTGAAACCCAGTTATTCACTCTGTTTGGTGATCCCAATGAAGTCAGAAAAGCTGAACAAGAGTTGGACAATTTGAGGATGAGGGAGAGTGGTCAGGTTTCCTTGTACATAGCTGATTTCAGAAGTTTAATGTCAAGAATTGGAGACTGGGGGGAAAGGGCCTATATTCATGTGTATAGAAGAGGCTTGGCATCAAGATTGTTGGACCAATTGGCTTCTCACCCTGGAACTTTTGATAGTCTTCAAGAACTCATGGATATCACCTTGGAATTAGATACCAGGTACCATGAGAGGCAGAAGGAAAAGGGCAGTCATCAAGAGAAGAAGCCTCCAATCAGTGAATCCAACTCTTCCAAGCCCCCTCAAAGTTCATCATCAAGAATACCTTATCATAAGAAGAATAAGAAGGGGAAGAATTTTGAAGTGTCCAAAGACAAGCCTCATGCTGCTCTCCTCAATAAGGACAACAAATTAATTGGTTCTGAAAAGGAGAGGAGGATTAAAGAAGGCTTGTGCAATTATTGTGGTGGAAAGCACCCATTTGAAAAATGCTTCAAGAGGCCTGAAAATAGGCAAGGGTCATCAAAAGGCTTCCCTAGCAAGCAGGGAAAAGCCTCAGTGGGAATCATGATGTGTTCAATGGTTCTCACTTATTTCCTTCAAGAGCACAATTGTGCACTCTGAATACTAGTGTCAAGAAATCTTTAAAATTTCTTATTTTTTCTTCAATCTCTGATATTTTTTATAGTATTCTCATTGATTCTGGTGCTACAAACTCCTTTATTGCAAAGAATTTTGTTCTCAAGTAGTCATTGACCATGTCAGAGCTCCCTGAAGAGATTTCTCTTTTCATTCTGGATTCTAATGAATCCACTTCCCTGTTCATCACTCATTATACCAAGTGGGTTGTTGATTTACCTTCCTTCCCAAGCTTTGAATGGGATTTCTTTATCATAGATTCACCCAAGGGATAAGACCTAATATTGGGCTATGATTTTCTTTACCATTTTAATCCCATTATTTATTGGAAAAATGGATTGATCACCTATGATTCTAGTCATAAGGATTCTAGTGGTATTATTTCTTCTACTAGTAATGACTTATCCACTGCTGTCAACAGTGTTGCTCTGGTTGGTGAACTTAAGACACCTTCCCTTCCTCCTTCTGTCCATATCCCTTCCATTTTTCCCTCTCAGTCATTACTTCCATTAAGAGATGAAGTCTTCAAAGAGATAAAAGATGTTGGAGAAGATGTTGCTATATCTTCACTTCATCTCTTTCAAGGGGATATGGACTTTCCTCCTTTATCTTTTCATGCCTCCCTGGAGGAGCAGTGGGATGAGGAGGGTGAGCCAGAAGAGATTGAAACTGTGCTTAAGGTACTCCCTCCTGTTTATCACAAATATTTGGATGTATTCTCCAAAGTGAAAGCAGAGAAACTTCCTGCACACTGTGCCTGTGATCATCATATTGAACTGGAAGGTCTTCTACCTCCAGTTGGTGTTATCTACTATTTATAAAAGAATGAGTCAGAAACAATGCGGGCCTACATTTCAGAGAATGTAGAGAAAGGTTTCATTAGAACAAGCTCCTCCTCAACAGGAGCACCTGTCCTTTTTGTTAAGAAAAAGGATGGTGGTCTTCGTTTGTGTGTTGACTACCGCAAACTTAATGCTGTCACCAGGAAGAACAGGTATCCTGTTCCTCCAATGAATCAGCTTCTTACCATCTTTAATGGTGCTACTATCTTCTCCAAGATAGATCTGGGTGGTGCTTATAATCTCCTGAGAATTAAAGAGGGGGATGAGCATTTAACTGCCTTTAGAACCAAATATGGCAGTTATGAGTATTTGGTTATGCCATTTGGCTTAACCAATGCTCCAGCTTCATTCCAAAATCTTGTGAATGATATCTTTGCATATTATTTGGATATTTTTGTTGTAGTGTACTTAGATGATATTATGGTCTTCTCTAGCTCTTTGGATGAACATGTTAAACATGTGGCCTCTGTTCTCCAAAGACTGAGAGACAATAATTTGTTTGCTAAAGCCTCCAAGTGTGTATTCCATGCCTCAAGTATGGAATACTTGGGCTATGTTGTTTCACGTGGTGGCCTCAAGATGGATTCTTCAAAAGCTCAACAAATACTCAATTGGCCTCAGCCCAAGAACATCAAGGCCCTCCAATCTTTCCTTGGCTTTGCCAACTTTTATCGTCATTTCATTAAAAATTATTCCAAAAAAATCTCTGCTCTCACTTCCCTTCTCAAAAAAGATTCTCCCTTCATCTTCAATGAGGAAGCTCTTAGCCAGCTTCAGATACTCAAAGAAGCTTTCACCACTGCTCCTATCCTCTCTCACTTTAATCCTTCTCTCCCAACTATTGTAGAGACTGATGCCTCTGATTATGCCTTGGGTGCTGTACTGAGTCAGGTGAATGACTCAGGAAAGCATCCCATTGCATTTGATAGTCGCAAGCTCTTACCAGCTGAACTCAACTATGAAATTCATGAAAAGGAGCTCCTTGGCATAGTTTGGGCTCTCAAGCGCTGGAGAGCCTTTCTCCTTTCTCTTTCTGATTCCTTCGAGGTCTTGACAGACCATTGTTCTCTCCAATATTTTATGTCCTCTAAAGTCCTTACTCGTTGTCAAGCCCGTTGGGCTGAATTTTTGTCTGAATTTCACTTTGTTATCACTTACCGCCCAGGCAGGCTGGCCACTTTACCAGATGCCTTGTCACATCGGGACGACGTGTACCCAGAGAGGGGGGTGGATTTCATCAGCAAGAATCCTCAAAACTTTCATCAAGTTCTCAAGCAAAATGAAATTCAAGAGTCAAGATTCTTTTCCATAAAAGTTGAAATGTTTTCAGACTTAGTTGATCAGATCCAAAGACAAGTATGGCAAGAGAAAGACTATAAGGAGATCCTCAAGAAGTTAGCAAGAGGAGAATCAGTCCCAGAATATTCTCTTGAACCTCAAGCAAAATTATTATTGTTCAAAGATAGAGTAGTTATTCCAAGAAATCATGAAGTTCAATTGGACATTCTTCAAAGGCGTCATGATTCACCATTGGCTGGCCATGCTGGCCAGGAGAAGACCCTCAAGCTCATCAAGAGGGATTATTATTGGGCTGGCATGAATCAAATCATCAAGGACTATGTTTCCTCATGTCAGCAATGTTCAAGAAACAAGAACATCCACCATAAGAAGTTTGGATTACTCAAGCCTCTTCAAATTCCATCTGGTCCTTGGAATTCTTTATCAATAGACTTCTTCACTCAATTGCCTCTGTCAAACAACTTTGACTCAATCTTAGTAATTGTAGACAGATTCTCAAAAATGGAAATATTCATTCCAACTTACGGATCAATCACTGCACTGGACTTAGCGCAAATCTTCATTAGTCATGTATTTTCCAAACATGGTCTTCCAGTAAGTATTGTTAGTGATAGAGGTTCCTTATTTGTTTCATCATTCTGGACCCAGTTATGTCAGCAGCTCAAGATATCAAGAGATCTTTCAACTGCATTTTACCCTGAAACAGATGGACAGACAGAGAGGGTAAATCAGATTCTAGAACAGTATCTTTGGATGTATGTCAGTTACCATCAAGATGACTGGCACACCTGGCTCCCTCTGGCTGAATTTGCCTATCATAATGCAGAACATTCATCCACAAAGCAATCACCTTTTTTTACCATTTATGGAAGAAATCCCAGCTTTGACTCAATCCATGTTTCTCAAGATTCACCTGCTGGAAAGTTATCAACACAACTCCAATCAGTACATCAAGTTGTCAAAGAAGAATTAGAGTCAGCAATAAGAAGATTCAAGAAGTATGCAGATAGAAATAGAGAAATTCCACCTGATTTCCAACCTGGGGACAAAGTATGGCTAGCCCCCAAGAACATCAAGACAACAAGACCCACCAAGAAGCTCTCAGAAAGATGGTTGGGACCTTTTGAAGTTCTGAAGAAGATTGGCAGCCATGCATATCACCTCAAGTTGCCTCAACAATGGAAGTCAGTTCACCCTGTTTTACATATTTCTTTGTTAGAACCAGTGAAGCAATCAACTATCCCAAATCGACATCAATTGCCACCACCACCAGTAATAGTGGAAGAGCAAGAAGAATGGGAAGTGGCTCAGGTTCTGGACTCAAAACTGAGGAGAGGCTCATTATGGTATTTAGTTGAGTGGAAAGGATTCAGTGAAGACCCAGAAAGAACAACTTGGGAACCAGCTTCCAACCTTACCAGCTCTCCAGACCTTGTCAAGGACTTTCACACTTTGTATCCTGACAAGCCTGGCCCAAATTCCTCAAGAGTTTTATTTTATGGTGCTTGGTGGGGATTGGAGGTTATGAAAGTAAGTTCCTCTCCTGGCATGCACCTTTAAGGGGGTATTCTACCAAGTTTGTTGTAAGCATCACCTTGGCCACTTTGTGAGCACTTGTCAATCTTTTGGACAGGTTCAGAAGGCCTTGCAACATAATACCCTCAAGATTTGGACCTTTCATCAAGATTTGGCCCAACCTTTTCTTTTATTTTCTCTTCTTTCTTTAATAATGCCATAAATTATCTTTCAAGACATTCATTATCAAATTCATCTTATGGCATATTTCAATTTTCATTTATGGTGCTTGGTGGGGAGTGGAAGTTATGAAAGTAAGTTCCATCTCCTGGTATGCATCCCTGAGGGGTCTAATTCTTGCAAAAACATTACCTTGGCCACACTGTGAGCATCAAATGCTTGATTTCATCTTTCAGAATCTTTTGGCCAAAATCAAACAGCTCACCACAAGAAAGACAACCCCCAGGCATTTCATATTTCTTTCTTTACTCTCTTTTTCTCTCAATTCTTTTTAATTTCTATTTTTTTTTTCATTTCTTTTATTTTCTTTACTGGTATAATTCTTGTTTTTTTTAATTTCCTTCTTTTAAGCAGCAGTCAATCCTCCCATATTTTGTATTGGGAGGCTAATTCACTTATTTTCATGTAAAAAGGGAAATAACAATAGTAATAATGGAGACCAACTACCAGTAATACGCATCAAAATTTATTCAAGGTTCTTTAAGCTTTATAACCAAGGCATCTCCAAATCACAAAAGGGGGGGAACCAGAGGCAGTGGAGTCAAATATGAATGTCAGCCTTGAACTCATTCCTTAAGATCAAAATTGAAAGCCAAAACCCAATCAGCAAGGTGTTTATGGCAATTGACCAATCAAGGAGGGGATAAGAAGAAGATATTCAAGAAAAAAAAATCAAGTTCATAGAAGAAATTGTTTCAAATGGACCAATTGGCCAATTTCATCAAGATATGCACTTTGGCACAATTGGCCATATCAGACCTCAAAACATCAAAACAGCCATTTTTCATCAATTCTTATCATAATATGCTTAATTGTGCATATTGGGTGATTTGCGCATTTTGCGCAAATTTGCGCACTTTTGCACATTTTTTGTGCAAAAAGGCCTTTTTCTTGTCAAAAGCCTTCAAAAGGCCTTTTTGGCCAAAATCATTATAATTGCGCATTTTTGCGCATTTTGCGCAAAAATGCACAAAATGGCCAAAACCCACTTTTAGGCCATTTTTTCACAATAATTCAGTTTTTTCATTATTTTCACCAATTTATGCCACATATGGCATATTTGCTCATTTGCGCATTTTGCGCATTTTTGCGCAAATTGGCCAAAAAACCCATTTATTCACATTTTCAGGGATTTTGGCCAGGACTAAGCATTTGGTCCAAAATTTCAAATGTTGGCCACCTTATGCCAACACTCCAAAATTCAAAATTATGATGATTTCAAGTGGTCTTGGGACAAAAACCCAAATCAACCACCTTTCAAAAGCCATGAGGACTCAAGAAAAGTTGATGAAGACACTCAAGACAAGATTAAAGAAATTTTTATGAAGATTGAAGGCAGTTTGAATGAAACAGAGGAAATTCAGAATCAAAATCAAGGGGCAAATACCTACAAATAGTCAAATGAAGATTGGTTTGAGTATTGATTGAAGAAGAAGTTTTAAGGGGAAAATCTTAAGGAATTGGGGGAAAGAACTGTTTGAATTGATTGCAAGCTCATCAAGACTCACTATACTTATGGTGCTCAGAGCTCACCACTTTCAAGAGGGGGATAATATCACAGCCAAGGAGGCAGGGGCATTTCCAATCATCATCAGCAAATCATTATATCATGGATACCCTTCAAAACCCAATCAGCAAGGGGGTTTCATTCAACAATTCACCCAATACAGTTTTCATACCTCAATACAGTTCCATACAGGCAAGACTCAAATACAGGATTCACCAAATACAGGCCTGTCATCAATACAGGCGCAAATACCTGTACTGACTGTATCACCTGTATTGGATTCACCAATACAGGATTCAATCCCACATCCAACTTCTTCCAGCATACAGGCAAGTATCTCAACACTCAAACTCCAAGGCTGGCATTTCTCACATATACCAGCCCCTCTTCACCCACCTGGGGGTTTTTCCCCCAGTTAATTAAAATAGTTGATTTATTATTTAATATTATTTTATTCTCACTTTTGGAATATTATTTTATTACTTATTAAGTTAGTCTTAGCCTTCCCTCACCTGTTCAGTAGAGTCCTGGTGGCCATATCCTTATTAATTCCTTTTCTCTTTTCTGAACAGGTTGAAACAGTGACTCAGGATTACTTAGTGGTTGGCTCTCTATTTATTACTTATTGTTATTTCTTTTTCTTAGTACTCTTATTCTTTTATCAGGAATTTATCCTTGCATTCTGTCTATCCTGTTCTTGAGTATTTTGAGCCCTCCTTAAGTAAGTCTGTTCACTGAGTGCCAGGCCCTCTTCATTTTAGAAGAGCCCCTGTGACAAGGATGGCACTTTTTCACATATACCAGCCCCCTTTAGCCCACCTGGGGGTTTTTCCCCCAGTTAATTAAAATATTGGATTTATTAGTTAATATTATTTTATTTCTCATTAAGAAATATTATTTTATTATCTATTAAGTTAGTCTTTTCCTTCCCTCACCTGTTCAGTAGAGTCCTGGTGGCCATATCCTTTATTAAAACTTTTCTCTTTTCTGAACAGGTTGAAACAGTGGTATGGAATTATTTGTGGTTGGCTCTTTATTATTGCTTTTGTTTTCCTCTCATATCTTTTAATTCTTATTATTTTATGACTAGGAATTTATCCTCTTACTCCATTACTCTTATTGTTGAGTATTTTATTCTGAGCCCTCCATAAGTAAGTCTGTTCACTGAGTGCCAGGCCCTCTTCATTTAGAAGAGCCCCTGTGACATTATTTTAATTAACTCATAATTGCTGCCTCTTTTCATTCATTTTATTCATTTCTCTCACTCTTCAATTATGATCTCTTCATGATTTTATGATTTTTATGATTTTTATGATTTCATTATCTCTCATCAATTTTCATCTCATTCATTTCATTCAAATGAAAATTGATTCTCTTTCTCATTTCAAAGATTCTGCTAACCATCTCACTTTATTCTCTATCATTCTCATTTATCTTTTTTTCTGAATTCAGGTTTTTATCAAGTTAATTGATGGGAATTATTTGGGTTAATTGATTCATCATTCAGGGATTTTATTGTTTTGGGGTATTCAGTGATTTTGATTTTGAAATTTCTCAAGATTTATTTATTGATTTATTGATTCCTCAAGAAATTGATTTCACCTAAAGACTTTGATTTCACTTTGATTGACTTGATTTGATTCCTCAAGATAGCTGATTTTTCCTCAAGATTTGATTTGATTGAATTGATTTTGAAGATATTTATTGAATTCCTCACGACACAAATTATTTGATTTTGAATTGACTTGATTTATTTGATTTGATTGATTGATTGACTTGTTTTGACTTATTGATTGAAATTTATTATTCATAAGAATTTGACTCTGTCATTTTCATTCTTCAAGATTTCTCAGAGTATTTTCACTTCAAGACTGTTTATTGATTGTCAAAGATCCTCAAGTTTCTCATTTAATTTGATTTGGTCAAGCCTTATTTTATTCAAAGTATCATCAAGTTTTTATTCATTCTTCTTCCATGATGCCAGTTCAGCATAGCCCACCAGCCAAGAATACAAGATCCCAGAGACATCAAGATGTTCTCACTCCTACAGCAAGGGCTCCTCTTGACCGCACACCAACAGTTCATCAACTGAGTGCAAACTTGGACAGAGGACCACCAATGGAAGGAGAAGCACCCTCCAGAAGAGGAGGTGTGAAGTCTAGAAAATCAAGATCATTCTCTGGACTATTGGCTGGTTATCCTGGTGTTTCTCAAGGGCCTAGGAGTAGATTGGGGGAAGCTGAAGATGAAGAGGGGGATGAGTCTGTGGAAGAGGAAGAATCTGAGGAGACTGAAGAAGCAGCTGCCTTGGCAGGTGCTCCTGAAGCTCCTGAGGCTCCAAATCTAGCCCTTTCTAATCAACCTTCTGAATTGGAGACTGGTGAGAAAGGGCCTATATTCATGTGTATAGGAGAGGCTTGGCATCAAGATTGTTGGACCAATTGGCTTCTCACCCTGGAACTTTTGATAGTCTTCAAGAACTCATGGACATCACCTTGGAATTAGATACCAGGTACCATGAGAGGCAGAAGGAAAAGGGTAGTCATCAAGAGAAGAAGCCTCAAATCAGTGGATCCAACTCCTCCAAGCCCCCTCAAAGTTCATCATCAAAGAAGCCTTATCACAAGAAGAATAAGAAGGGGAAGAATTTTCAAGTGTCCAAAGACAAGCCTCATGCTGCTCTCCACAATAAGGACAATAAATAAATTGGTTCTGAAAAGGAGAGGAGGTTCAAAGACGGCTTGTGCAATTATTGTGGTGGTAAACATCCATTTGAAAAATGCTTCAAGAGGCCTGAGAATAGGCAAGGGTCATCAAAAGGCTTCCCTAGCAAGCAGGGAAAAAGCCTGAGTGGGAATAATTATGTGTTCAATGGTTCTCACTTATTTCCTTCAAGAGCACAATTGTGCACTTGGAATACTATTGTCAAGAAATCTTTGAAATTTCTTATTTTTTCTTCAATCTCTGATATTTTTTATAGTATTCTCATTGATTCTGGTGCTACAAGCTCTTTTATTGCAAAGAATTTTGTTCTCAAGTACTCATTGACCATGTCAGAGCTCCCTTAAAAGATTCCTCTTTTCATTTTGGATTCTAATGTATCCACTTCCCTGTTCATCACCCATTATACCAAGTTGGTTGTTGATTTACTTTCCTTCCCAAGCGTTGAATGGGATTTCTTTATCATAGATTCCCCCAAGGGAGAAGAACTGATATTGGGCTATGTTTTTTTTTACCATTTTAATCCCATTATTGATTGAAAAAATGGATTGATCACCTATGATTCTAGTCATAAGGATTCCAGTGGTATTATTTCTTCTACTAGTGATGACTTTTCCACTGCTGTCAACAGTGTTTCTCTGGTTGGTGAGCTTAAGAGGTCTTCCCTTGCTCCTTCTGTCCATAACCCCTCCATCTTTCCCTCTCAGTCATTACTTCCATTAAGAGATGAAGTCTGCAAGGAGATAAGAGATATTGGAGAAGATGCTGCTATATCTCCACTTCATCTCTTTCAAGGGGATATGGACCTTCCTCCTTTATCTTTTCATGCCTCCCTGAAGGAGTAGTGGGATGAGGAGGAAGAGCCAGAAGAGATTGAAGCTGTGCTGAAGGTAGTCCCTCCTTTTTATCACAAATATTTGGATGTATTCCCCAAAGTGAAAGCAAAGAAACTTCCTCCACACCGTGCCTATGATCATCATATTGAACTGGAGGGTCTTCTACCTCCAGTGGGTGTTATCTACTCTTTATCAAAGAATGAGTCAGAAACACTGCGGGCCTACATTTCAGCGAATGTAGAGAAAGGTTTCATCAGGCCAAGCTCCTCTTCAACAAGAGCAGCTGTCCTTTTTGTTAAGAAAAAGGAGGGTGGCCTTTGTTTGTGTGTTGACTACCGCAAACTTAATGCTGTCACTAGGAAGAACAGGTATCCTGTTCCTCCTATGAACCAGCTTCTTACCATATTCAATGGTGCTACTATCTTCTCCAAGATATATCTGTGTGGTGCTTATAATCTCCTGAGAATTAAAGAGGGGGATGAGCACTTAACTGCCTTTACAACCAAATATGGTAGTTATTAGTATTTGGTTATGCCATTTTGCTTGATCAATGCTGCAGCTTCATTCCAAAATCTGGTGAATGATATCTTTGCAGATTATTTGGATATTTTTGATGTAGTGTACTTAGATGATATTATGGTCTTCTCTACCTCTTTGGATGAACATGTTAAACATGTGGCCTCTGTTCTCCAAAGACTGAGAGACACTAATTTGTTTTCTAAAGCCTCAAAGTGTGTATTCCATGCCTCAAGTGTGGAATACTTCGGCTATGTTGTTTCAAGTGATGGCCTCAAGATGGATTCTTCAAAGGTTCGACAATTCCTCAATTGGCCTCAGCCCAAGAACATCAAGGCCCTCAAATCTTTTCTTGGCTTTGCCAACTTTTATTGTCATTTCATTAAAAATTATTCCAAAAAATCTCTGCTCTCACTTCCCTCCTTAAAAAAGATTCTCCCTTTATCTTCAATGAGGAAGCTCTTAGTCAGTTTCAAATAGTCAAAGCTTTCACCACTGCTCCTATTCTCTCTCACTTTAATCCTTCTCTAGCAACTATTGTAGAGACTGATGCTTCTGATTATGGCTTGGGTGCTGGACTGAGTCAGGTGAATGACTCCGGAAAGCATCCCATTGCATTTGATAGTCGCAAGCTCTTACCATCTGAAATCAACTATGAAATTCATGACAAGGAACTCCTTGGCATAGTTTGGGCTCTCAAGCGCTGGAGAGCTTTTCTCCTTTCTCTTTCTGATTCCTTTGAGGTCTTGACAGACCATTGTTCTCTTCAGTATTTTATGTCCTCTAAAGTCCTTACTCGTTGCCAAGCCTGTTGGGCAGAACTTCTGTCTTAATTCCATTTTATAATCACTTACCGCCCAGGCAGGCTGACCACTTTACCAGATGCCTTGTCAAGTCGGGACGACATGAACCCAGATAGGGGGGTGGAGTTCATCAGCAAGAATCCTCGAAATTTTCATCAAGATCTCAATGAAAATGAAATTCAAGAGTCAAGATTCTTTCCAATAAAAGTTGATATGTTTTCAGATGTAGTTGATCAAATTCAAAGACAAGTATGGCAAGACAAAGATTATAAGGAAATCCTCAAGAAATTAGCAAGAGGAGAATCAGTCCCAGACTATTCTCTTGAACCTCAAGCAAAATTATTATTGTTCAAAGATAGAGTAGTCATTCCAAGCAATCATGAAATTCAATTGGACATTCTTCAAAAGCGTCATGACTCACCGTTGTCAGGCCATCCTGGCCAGGAGAAGACCCTCAAGCTCATCAAGAGGTATTTTTATTGGGCTGGCATGAATCAAATTATCAAGGACTATGTGTCCTCATGTCAGCAATGTTCAAGAAACAAGAACATGCACCATAAGAAGTTTGGATTACTCAAGCCTCTTCAAATTCCATCTGGTCCTTGGAATTCACTATCAATGAACTTTATCACTCAGTTTCCCTTGTCAAGCAACTTTGATTCAATTTTAGTAGTTTTAGACAGATTTTTAAAAATGGAAATATTTATTCCAACTTATTCAACAATCACTGCTTTGGAATTAGCTCAAATCTTTATGAGTCATGTCTTTTCCAAATATGGTCTTCCAATTAGTATTGTTAGTGATAGAGGTTCATTATTTGTTTCATCATTTTGGACTCAATTGTGTCCGCAGCTCAAGATATCAAGAGATCTGTCAACTGCCTTTCACCCTGAAACAGATGGACAGACAGAGAGGGTAAATCAGATTCTAGAACAGTATCTTTGGATGTATGTCAGTTACCATCAAGATGACTGGCACACCTGCCTCCCTCTGGCTGAATTTCCCTATAATAATGCAGAACATTCATCAACAAAACAGTCACCATTTTTCACCATTTATGGAAGAAACCCCAGCTTTGAATCCATTCACATTTCTCCAGATACACCTGCTGGAAAGTTATCAACAAAACTCCAATCAGTACAGCAATTTGTCAAATAAGAATTAGAGTCAGATATAAAGCGTTTTAAGAAGTATGCAGATAGAAATAGAGCAATTACAACTGATTTCCAACCTGGGCACAAAGTATGGCTAGCTTCCAAGAACATAAAGACACCAAGACGCACCATGAAAATTTCACAAAGATGGTTGGGACCCTTTGAAGTTGTCAAGAGGATTGGCAGCAATGCATATCACCTCAAGTTGCCTCAACAATGGAAGTCAGTTCACCCTGTTTTCCATGTGTCCTTGTTAGAACGAGTGAAGCAATCAACTATCCCAAATAAACACAAATTTCCACCACCTCCAGCAACATTGGAAGAGCAAGAAGAATGGGAAGTGGCTCAGGTTCTGGACTCAAAACTCAAGAGAGGTCCATTATGGTATTTGGTGGAGTGGAAAGGATTCAATGAAGACCCAGAAAGAACAACTTGGGCACCAGCTTCCAGCCTTACCAACTCCCCAGACCTTTTCAAGGATGTTCAAACTTTGTATCCAGACAATCCTGGCCCAAAGGTCTCAAGAGTTTGACTCATGGTGCTTGGTGGGGATTGGAGTTTATGAATGTAAGTTCCTCTGCTGGCATGCACCTTTAAGGGGTATCCTACCCAAATATGTTGTAAGCATCACCTTGGCCACTTTGTGAGAACTTGTAAATTTCTTTGGACTGGTTTAGAAGGCCTTGCAACATCAATCCCCTAACTTTGGACCTTTCATCAAGATATGGCCAAATTCCCTTTTTTCTTTTTTTTTCTTTTTCCTTCTTTCACAAATTTTATTCCAAATTATGCTATTAAATATCTTTCAAGACATTCATTACCACAATTCATGTTATGGCATAATTTTTTTTCATTTATGGTGCTTGGTGGGGAGTGGAAGTTATGAAAGTAAGTTCCATCTCCTGGTATGCATCCCTGAGGGGTCTACTTCTTGTAAAACATTACCTTGGCCACGCTGTGAGCATCAAATGCTTGATTTTATCTTTCAGAACATTTTGGCCAAAATCAAGCAACTCACCACAAGAAGGACAACACTCAGGCATTTCTTATTTCTATTTCTTTACTCTCTTTTTTCTCTATTCTTTTTCATTTTTATTTTTTATTTCATTTTCTTTTACTTGTATGATTTATTTTTCATTTCTTGTTTCAAAAGCAGCAATCATAACTCCCATATCTTGTTTGGGGAGTCAATTTATTTAATAATCAAGAGCAAACACTAGTAATGGTAAATACCAGCTACAGATAATCCTCATCAAAATTTCTTCAAGGCTTATCTAAACTTAACAACCATGGCCTCTTCATAAGAAACTGCCTCCCTGGCCAAAGCAGCAGTGGGCTCCCCTGGAATAGCACTCATCATAGCCTTATCAACAAACACCTCAGTCAAAGCATCAACTTCATCAAATAGAGAGGTGACCACCTTCTTATTCACCCTTTTCTGATCAGTGAAGTTTCCAGTGATATTCCAGCGGCGACGGGTTTCAAAGATTGATTCAGGTTTGGGAAACATGGGGTCTCTAGAAGTACTGGCCACTGGTGGTTGGATATTGGTAGAGGTGGAGGCAAGTGTGGACGGCCTGGTTGGAGATCTAATTGGAAGTTGAGGTGGCTGGGGGGACCTGATCACTTCTTTATTGGTGGTACTGGCTTGGCCTGGGGATTGTGAAGTGGAGTGGATTCTTCTATTCTGGATTGGGGTAGTCATTTCAAGCTCTTCGCCATCAATCTCATCACTTCCTTCAGCATCAGTATCAATTTCATCTTGAACCACCAAATTTCTCTTCAATCTTCCAAGTTTTTGATCTTTTCTGGTGACCAAGATGGGAACCTCTGGGGCCACTCCAATGGAATTTCCTTGGGGGTCAATTGAGCCTCCAATGGCTTCCCAGGAACTGTTGGTATTATTCCATTGTTGGACACCTCTCATTCTAGATCCAGTCACTGAAGAAGAAGAAAAGAAAACATAGAAGTCAGTAACCCATCAAGTTTATGGCCAATCAACTCACAATTTGAGTGACCAGAGGTGGCATCAGAGGTGGGAGGTTCATCAACAAGGGCTTCCAATCCAAATCTTCCACCCTTCTTGATGCTGCTCCATAATCTTCTGGAATTTTCAGGAAAGCTATAGTGGGCTTGAGAACAATTTCTTTTTCCAAGATTGCAAAATTGAAACCTGGTGGACCTAGCAGTACAATTGGTGCAGGGTGGTTCAATAACTCTGACAGATTTAAAACCATTATAGGTTTTCTTGATGTCCCAGATCTCTGTATGGGCCATACTCTCTTCAGAAAGCTCCCTCAAGTTATCAAAAACATCAGGACCATAAAGTACAGAAGGTGGGGAATCAGAGTGATTGGAATCACAAAGGGAAGTCAGCCTTGAACTCATCTTCAAGTCAAGACCAAGAGAATTATGGACAATTGCAAGTCAGCAAGACAATTATGGCAATTTGGAACTGCAAGAATGAGTTGAATCAAAGAAAATAGGAGGGAAAAATCAAGAAAACACTGTTTCATAGGCCAAATTGGCCATTTTCATGCATTTTCACACTTTTGCGCATTTTTGTGCATTTTGCACACTTTTGCGCATTTTTGCGCATTTTGCGCATTTTGCGCATTTTGGCTTCATTCATCTTCAAAACATCAAAAGCGATGTTTTATTTAATTCTTCAGCAAAATATGCCATTTTGACCATATTGGCATATTTGTGCATTTTTGTGCATTTTTTGTGCATTTTTGTGCATTTGGCGTCATTTCTCCTCAAAACCTTCAAAAACCCATTTTTATTCAATTATTCACCAAATATGTCATTTTAATGATATGGGCTTATTTGCACAATTTGCGCATTATGGCTATTTCAGCTTCAAATTGTGTGAAGAATTCAAAAACACCAATTTCAATCAAAAATAATCAAAAACTTCATTATCTTGCATTTGCGCACTTTTGCCCATTTTGCGCATTTTGGCCATTTTGAGCAAAAAACCCATAAAACAACAATTTTGGGCAATAATTCAAGGACTTCTGAAATGTTCCAAGCAAGAAAAAAAGGCCAAGTTGGCCCAATCTCCAAATGGAGACAAAATTGATGGAATAGGAGTGGGTTCTTAGGACATGGACCTGAAATCACTTTTTATCATGAGCCATGAGGACTCAAGACAAAATGAGTGAAGAACTCTGCAATGAGAAGAAGATCAAATAAATAGGAGAAAAAATTGATGAAGTGAATACAGTTATGAAGTGAAGAAGAATCAGAATCAAGACAAAGAAGGAGGACCTACAGGTTATGAAGCTGAAAGGGGTTGAAATTATGATTTATGAAGAGGAACTTTGAAAGATGAAAATTGGGAATCGGGGGGAAGAACAAATCAGTTGGTCTTATCAAGAGTAATGAATTTTATGTTGCTCAGAGCTCACCACTTTCAAGAGGGGGATAATGTCACAGCCATGGAGACAGGCAGGGAATTACCACTCATTACTAATGGAGAATCTTCCAACACCTAATCAGCAAGGGGTTTCATGGAAGATTCACCAAATACAGTTCCAATCCTCAATACAGCTCAATACAGGAAAACCCCAAATACAGGCCTGTCCTCAATACAGGCGCCAATACCTGTATTAATTCAAATAACTGTATTGAATACACCAATACAGTTTCACATCTCAAATACAGGTTCCTCAATCATACAGTCATGGTTTCTCAACACTCAAACACCAGGCTGGCACTTTTTCACATATACCAGCCCCCTTTCACTCACCTGGGGGTTTTTCCCCCAGTTAATTAAAATATTGGATTTATTATTTAATATTATTTTATTTCTCATTAAGAAATATTATTTTATTATTTAGTAAGTTAGTCTTTGCCTTCCCTCACCTGTTCAGTAGAGTCCTGGTGGCCATATCCTTTATTAATCCTTTTCTCTTTTCTGAACAGGTTGAAACAGTGGTACGGGATTATTTGTGGTTGTCTCTTTATTATTGATTTTGTTTTCCTCTCATATCTTTTAATTTATATTATTTTATGACCAGGAATTTCTCCTCTTACTCCATTACTCTTATCATTGAGTATTTTATTCTGAGCCCTCCATAGGTAAGTCTGTCCACTGAGTGCCAGGCTCTTCATTTAGAAGAGCCCCTGTGACAGTTTCATAGACACATCTTACAAGTGCTGAAAGGCTGTATTGGGTGACAAAACTGTATCAGTGTTTCAGAAAGCGGATTTGTTGAAATTGGATGCTCATGAAAACCCTGATTTTCTGGTCTGGTGAGTTTGAGTGGGCTTAAGGTTTAATTCCCTTACCCCTGATAGTGGCTGTGACAGCCAATGTTCTTGATGATAACAAAAATACACCTAAATGTATTTTTCTAACATCTGAGTTACCCTCCATGGCTATCCTTCAGCTCCATGGAGATAAGCAGCTTACAAATCTCTTGAAATGTTGTGCTTCTGACAAAGACTTATCCAAAAGAAAGAAAAAAGGAGACACTATTGCTCATTGGGAATTCTTCTTGAAATACCAAGCTGTGAGGAAATATTCTTTATTAATAAATGTGGAAAATTCAGTGAAGTAATTAAAGATGCTTTCATAGTAAATTTCTCAATTTTTGAAAACCTGTCCACTATAACCACAATTGAAACAAAGTAACTAGACAATGGAAACTAACTATGAGATTTATTGAAAGGCAAATCCAAGGACCATTCATAATTGGAAGAGGAATGTGTTATCAAAAACTCATGAAATTAATATCATTCTTTTTTGTACACTTTTTCCAGGATCAAACATGATCCTTGATAAGCTAAGTAATGCAATACCAGTTGAAAGCCTTGTTGAAAATATTGATAGTCTGCTTGTAAGGGTTCTATATGGAACTCTTGATAATGGTAACATATATCAAGAATGATATTACTTTCCTCAGTAGAAAATATAATATATTTAAATTTTATAGTCACGAATTGATGTAATGCTGAAAAAAAATTATAAAAAAAATGAATTAATTACAAGTTAATAATTGTAAGATGTGACTATGAAACTGATGATCATATTACTATTAATCAACAGTACTATGTCTGTTCTTATAAAATATAATAATAAAATATTATTATAAACACAATTAAATAATTAAAGAATTATTTCTTTCACATGTTAAGAACTACTAGTGATTTTAACAGTGAGCAATTAATTGTCTACAAGAATCAATTACAAGAAGAATTTAATAATAAAAACTTCTTTTATTAAAATAATAGATTATTTTAATAGAAAATTATCTTTTGCAAGAATAATTATAAAGCTAATCCTTGAAGAAAACTATTACTAGAGAAAAACTTTAAGAATTATAGATAAATGACTCACTAATACTCCAAAGAGCTTATTGATAGATAAAAGTAGAGAAATTTGACGTAGAATTGTGGATTTAAGAGATAAAAATGATTTATAGCAGGATTACAACAATATATAGTTGGATTCTATGATTTCACGTCTTTCTGATTCATTCTGAAAGATTTAAAACACTTAAGAATAGTTTAACTAATACTTACTTGTTGGTCACAATGATATAAAATGATAATAAGATAATGATACGGAAAAAACAGCAAGAAGAGGCTTCTTTTAAGTCAAAAACAGCTCACAGAGGCGTGCCATGGAGAAAACTGAAAAAACCAGTGAGTGAGAAAACAATAAACCTTTTTGGATTAATGATTGCATCATCTGTTGTCACGTAAAATTATCATAATTACTTAATTAATGCTTTTACGTGACTACCAACCACAATATGGTTAAAAATAAAAGGAGGACCATTTTTAAATCTTCTTTTATTCCAAAGTTATCAATGTTATTGACAATTTAATCACAGGTTGTATTTACTGTGAATTTTTGAAGATTCAGTGTTTCATGTAGAATGACCAAAAATGGACTGTAAGTAAAACTGTAATTCTTTTTGGTTGTACCATAGATAATACAGTTCTCAATTGTTCCTGAAAGTTTCAGAAAGATTCATGAAGAATTGTATTTTTAATGAATTTTTGAAGTTTTTGCCTCATTTCTACATAGAATTGCAAATATCAGTGTTTGACTGGTTGCTCTGAGGCAAATCAATGGATACAAGTCCAAAAAGGGTTTTTGTAAGATGTGACTATGAAACTGATGATAATATTACTATTAATCAACAGTACTATGTCTGTTCTTATGAAATATAATAATAAAATATTATTATAACCACAATTAAATAATTAAAGAATTATTTCTTTCACGTGTTGAGCACTACTAGTGATGTTAACAGTGAGCAAGTAATTGTCTACAAGAATCAATTACAAGAAGAATTTAATAATAAAAACTTCTTTTATTAAAATAATAAATTATTTTAATATATAATTATCTTTTACAAGAATAACTATAAAGCTAATTATTGAAGAAAACTATTACTAGGAAAAAAGTTTAAGAATTAAAGATAAATGACTCACTAATACTCCAAAGAACTTATTGATAGATAAAAGTAGAGAAATTTGACGTAGAATTGTGGATTTAAGAGATCAAAATGATTTATAGCAGGATTACAACAATATATAGTTGGATTCTATGATTTCACGTCTTTCTGATTCATTCTGAAAGATTTAAAACACTTAAGAATAGTTTAACTAATACTTACTTGTTGGTCACAATGATATAAAATGATAATAAGATAATGATACGGAAAAAACAGCAAGAAGAGGCTTCTTTTAAGTCAAAAACAGCTCACAGAGGCGTGCCATGGAGAAAACTGAAAAAACCAGTGAGTGAGAAAACAATAAACCTTTTTGGATTAATGATTGCATCATCTGTTGTCACGTAAAATTATCATAATTACTTAATTAATGCTTTTACGTGACTACCAACCACAATATGGTTAAGAATAAAAGGAGTAACATCTGTAAATCTTCTTTTATTCCAAAATAATCATTGATTTATCAAAGTTATCAATGTTATTGCCAATTTCATCGCAGGTTTTAATTACTGTGAATTTTTGAAGATTCAGTGTTAAATGTAGAATGGTCAAAAATGAACTGTAAGTAAAACTTTTAATTTTACTGGTAAAACTCTAGTTCTTTTTGGTTTTACCATAGATAATCCAGTTCTCCATTGGTCCTGAAAGGTTCAGAAATATTCATTAAGAATTGTATTTTTAATGAATTTTTGAAGTTTTACCTCATTTCTACGTAGAATTGCAAATATCAGTGTTTCACTGGTTGCTATGAGGTAAATCAATGGATACAAGTCCAAAAAGGGTTTTAATTACTCTTTTGGGGTTTATCCATGGAAAGTAATTAAGAATTGAGGTGGTTACAGGAGTCTAAGTAGCTCTTTACCTCCTTGGAACGTCAAAATAGCAGGTTATTTGCTATTTTCTTAAGATTTACAGTAGTTGTGACATGGTAACCAAGTTCCCAAAGAGGTTTAGTTTACCAATTGGGTCAAGATCAGCCATGGAACCAAGCTTTGGAGCTATCCCTGCCTCTGAATCCTCAGAAGTTGGGTACCCTGGCTCTTTTTGATGTCTTTTGTCCCCCTTGCCTATTTTTTACGTCAAAATAGTAATTTAAGCTTCAAGTGAGATATCCACTATGGGTGTACCAAAAGTCCATGTAACAATACCATAATATTAAGTGCTCAAAACATGCATAACACTATTCTTAGTGTATATGTAACATGGGATTTCTCACTTTCCCATTATTTTGGCGTGAAATTAAGAAAAACAAAAATTTTCATGGATCTTTTATGTGGTATTGATGATGTGGTATTGAAGTATTTTCCATTTTACCACCTCAAAGAGTTAATTTGAGCTTATTCACTCTATGGAGCTACCCTAGGTGAATTTTTGTGTAGAATCCAAATCTGGCCTCAAATCCATGGATTTACTTACTCAATAAAAAGTTATTTATCTTTTCTGAAATCAAAAATGCTTAATTTTTAATATATGCATGATTTATGAGTTATGTATAATTCAAAATTTATTTTTAAGATAATTATGGCCTATTTGGGTATGTAAAATATACCTCAAGGCTCACAGTTTTAATTACTCTTTTGGGGTTTATCCATGGAAAGTCATTAGTAATTGACATGGTTACAGGAGTGTAAGTAGCTCTTTACCTCCTTGGAACATCAAAATAGCAGGTTATTTGCTATTTTCTGGTGTATTACAGTAGTTGTAACTTGGTAAGCAAGTTCCCAAAGAGGTTTAGTTTACCAATTGGGTCAAGATCAGCCACGGAACCAAGCTTTGAAGCTAACCACGTATCTGGGGCCTCAGAAGTTGGGTACCCTGGCTCTCTTTGATGTCTTTTGTCCCCCTTGCTTATTTTTCACGTCAAAATAGAAATTTAAGCTTAAAGTGAGATATCCACTATGGGTGTACCAAAAGTGAATGTAAGAATGCCATAATATTAAGTGCTCAAAACATGTATAACGCTATTCTTAGTGTATATGTAACATGGGATATCTCACTTTCCCATTATTTTGGCGTAAAATCAAGAAAAAAAAAATTTTCACGGATCTTTTATGTTGTATTAATGATGTGGTGTTGAAGTATTTTCCATATTACCACCTCAAAGAGTTAATTTGAGCTTATTCACTCTATGGAGCTACCCTAGGTGAATTTTTGTGTAGATTCCAAATCTGGCCTTAAATCCATGGATTTACGTACTTGATAAAAAGTTATGCATCTTTTCTGAAATCAAAAATCATGAATTTTGAATATATGCATGATTTATGAGTTATGTATAATTCAAAATTTCTTTTTAAGATAATTGTGGCCTATTTGGGTATGTAAAATATACCTCAAGGCTCACATTCCCTCCCACCAAAAAATAAAATTGTACTACAATTTCTTAGTGATAAAAGAATAAGGCCCCAAAGGGGGTTAATGTCCACTGTCCAACCTGTTTACATTACTCAGATCAAGTAGTGTATAGCACATTTATAGACATATTCAGGCTTGTGGCCTTCTTTCATGTCTAAATATTCTTAAGAGTTTATCTGAGTCAGGTATTTTGAATTCTGCCATCCATTCATCTTCATGTACTGCATTTCTATATCTGACAAGATCTTCTGTTTGATTTTTACCCCTAAGTCTCCTTTCTTTAATGACTTTATTTATCTTTTTGTCTTCATTCTGTTCCACAGGTGGTACAGTTAAAGGAGTTGTGTTTCTTGAAGGAGACAATTCTTTGTCAGCTGGTTGATAAGGCTTCATCAAGCTCACTGGAAAGGTGGGGTGTTTATTTTCCAATTAACCACTCAATTCCACTTGAACTGCATTGGTTCCATGTAAAGCAACAATAACAAAAGGTCCTATATAAGAATATTTAAGTTTCTTTGGGCCTTTGATATTATTAAAATTCAAGGTTGAAACTAAACCTAAGTCCCCTACTCTGAAGTCTGGTACTTTATGACTCTTGTCCCACTTCTGTTTTGCACAATTGAAAGCATCATCCATACTTTGTTTTGCATGAAGTCTTACTTTATCAAGCATTATTACAAAGCTGGAAGCTGTAGGATGAATGTCAATCAAGTCTTTCCTCAGTGTGTCTGCTGGGAGTCTTGGATTCCGTCCTTTCTCTAAGACAGCAGGAGTTTGTCCTGTAGAAGAATGGACTGATGTCTTATATGACAATTCTAATGGAGGTATCAGAGTGCACCAGTCATGGGTAAAGCCATCTGAGTCTTTGAATTCTAATCCATAAGCACATAATCTCCTGATCATGTCTTCTAAAGTCTCAATCATCCTCTCTGCTATCCCATCTGTTTGAGGGTAATATGCTGTAGAGAATGATAACTTAGTCCTAAACAATCTATGAAGATTGGTCCAAAGTGCAGATGTGAATTTGGGATCTCTGTCACTTATGATATTCTGAAATAATCCTGTATGAGAAATAACTCTACTCCATATAAGAAGAGCTGTATCCATAGCAGTGTCATCTTTATGACATGGTAAGAATATGGGAGTTTTGCTATATTTGTCTACAATGACTAAACAAGCATTATAACTTCTGTCACCACTTGGATGAAGTGCTGTGACCCAATCCATGTGAACAACTTCCCATGGGGATTTTGGTTCTTGAATATGGATCATAAGTCCAAATTTCTTGCCTGTACTCCTGTTTGCTTTTTGGAATCTGTCACAGGTATGGCAATATTCAATGATTTCTTTTCTCCAAGATGGCCACCATGCACAGTTCTTCGCTTTCTCAAGTGTTCTGTCTTCTGGAAGGTGTCCAGAGTAGATACTATCATGACATTCATGAAGAAGAGTATTGATAGGTAATCCACTGCACAATGTCATAACACAAGAATGTTTTGTTCTGTGGTAAATGATCCCATCAAACAAGTGACATCCCCCTTCAGAATAGGAATTTTTCCAAACTTCATCAAGTGCATTAACTAAAGATGTATCCTTGCAGTCTTTATCTAATAAAGAAGTCAAGATATGGCAATTCTTGTCTTGTTTATAAGATTCTCTGACCTCCTCAAAGAATTCAGTCCCAATATCTGTTATGTTAATTCCTTCAATTGGAATCTGTGGTTCAGCTTCCAAAGGTACATAAGCTGGGTTATCAGGAGTGTTGGTGTCACAACCATGGAAATTCACCTCCTTGGATCCCCATATGGTTAAGAAGTGATTTTACTGCATTACAGTCAGTTATCACTTCAAAACCACTGCCATCAAGGTAATAGTGTAATTTCTCAAGTGCCCATACCAAACATAAGGACTCCATTTGGCTTGCACCATATCTGGCTTCTGTTGGTTTGATTTGCCTTGAGATATAACAAACTGGTCCTTCTGTAGGTTTGTCATCAATAATTTGGACTTGATGTAGGGCTGCCCTTAATCCATCTCCACATGCATCAATGTACAACTTAAAAGGAATATTTCAGTCAGGCATGAGGAGTAAAGGTGATCCTTTAAGGGCTTTCTTTATCTTCTCATAAGCTTTAATTCTCTCCTGTGTCATCTCAAATACAGTCTGTTGATCACAAATTCTATAGAGTGATTTGGTGTCAGGATGAAACTATGAAAGAGTGGTAATATAGGCTATTTACAACTCAAACTATGTTTGTGACACGGTAAAAATGCTTTAAGAAAGTTTTGAGATGATTAAGAATAAAATTAAAGGGCTTTACTATAGTGGTTATAGTGATGGTGAGCGCTGTTGAAAGCCCTGGGTGCAGCTTTATCTGTTGGGTTACAATAATAAAAGACTACAATAATTAAAACTTATAATTATACCTGATTATTAACCAAGAGTAAAACTGTTTTTGACAGTTTACTACGTAGGTTAGTCAAGAGCAGGATGAGGAAAGGCTTTTGACTGTGAAAAACCCTCCTTTTATCCTGAAATTGAGGTGGAAAGGCTACTAGACCTTTCCACGTAGAGGAAGTGAAAATTTTTACTCTCTATGACAGGCTTGTGGTTTGCAAACTACCTGTATACCCTGTATTGGGCTCAGATGTGGCTTTAAAACCACATCTGGGCGGTTTTCACCAATACAGAGTGAAAATTTTCATCTGGGGACCTCACAGCCTGATTCTGACGTGTATGACGCGTAGAATGCTGTACAGAAACTGTATGGGACCCCAGTATTGACTGACATATGAGGTATTGAAGTAAAAACATGCTTCTTCGTCTATTTGACACCTCATATTCATGGTTATGGGATATTATCCCATGGTAAGGCTGTATATGACAGCGGGTGGGATTTTGACCTTAAAATAGTCATAACTCTATCAGTTTTTGAGATATCAAGCTCAGAATTGGTTCATTGAATAGCTCTGTATAGGCTCTACACAATGGTACCCAACTTGACACTCTTTACCTCCTTGGCACGTCAAAATAGCAGGTTATTTGCTTTTTTCAGGTGTTTTACAGTAGTTGTAACTTGGTAACCAAGTTCCCAAAGAGGTTTAGTTTACCAATTGGGTCAAGATCAGCCATGGAACCAAGCTTTGGAGCTATCCACCCCTCTGGAGCTTCAGAAGTTGGGTACCCTGGCTCTCTTTGATGTCTTTTGTCCCCCTTGCTTATTTTTCATGTCAAAATAGAAATTTAAGCTTAAAGTGAGATATCCACTATGGGTGTACCAAAGGTTCATGTAAGAATACCATAATATTAAGTGCTCAAAACATGTATAACACTATTCTTAGTGTATATGTAACATGGGATATCTCACTTTCCCATTATTTTGGTGTAACATCAAGAAAAACAAAAATTTTCATGGATCTTTTATGTAGTATTAATGATGTGGTGTTGAAGTATTTTCCATATTACCACCTCAAAGAGTTAATTTGAGCTTATTCACTGTATGGAGCTACCCTAGGTGAATGTTTGTGTAGAATCCAAATCTGGCCTTAAATCCATGGATTTACTTACTCAATAAAAAGTTATTCATCTTTTCTGAAATCAAAAATGATGAATTTTGAATATATTCATGATTTATGAGTTATGTATAATTGAAAATTTCTTTTTAAGATAATTGTGGCCTCTTTGGGTATGTAAAAATATTCCTCAAGGCTCACATTCTCTCCCACCAAAAAATAAAATTGTACTACAATTTTATTAGTGATAAAAGAATAAGGCCCCAAAGGGGGTTAATGTCCACTGTCCAACCTCTTTACATTACTGAGATCAAGTAATTTAAAGCACATTTATAGACATATTCAGGCTTTTGGCCTTCTTTCATGTCTAAATCTTCTTAAGAGTTTATCTGAGTCAGGTATTTCTGATTCTGCCATCCATTCATCTTCATGTACTGCATTTCTATATCTGACAATATCTTCTCTTTGATTTTTACCCCTAAGTCTCCTTTCTTTAATGACTTTCTTTATCTTTTTGTCTTCATTCTGTTCCACAGGTGGTACAGTTAAAGGAGTTGGGTTTCTTAAAGGAAAAAATTCTTTGTCAGGTGTTTGATAAGGCTTTATCAAGCTGACTGGAAAGGTGAGGTGTTTATTTTCCAATTCACAACTCAATTCCACTTGAACTGCATTGGTTTCATGTAAAGCAACAATAACAAAAGGTCCTATGTAAGAATATTTAAGTTTCTTTGGGCCTTTGATATTATTAAAATTCAAGGTTGAAACTAAACCTAAGTCTCCTACTTTGAAGTCTGGTACTTTATGACTCTTGTCCCACTTCTGTTTTGCATAATTGAAAGCATCATCCATACTTTGTTTTGCATGAAGTCTTACTTTATCCAGCATTATTACAAAGCTGGAAGCTATAGGATGAATGTCAATCAAGTCTTTCCTCAGTGTGTCTGCTGGGAGTCTTGGATTCCATCTTTTCTCTAAGACAGCAGGAGTTTGCCCTGTAGAAGAATGGACTGATGTCTTATATGACAATTCTAATGCAGGTATCAGAGTGCACCAGTCATGGGTAAAGCCATCTGAGTCTTTCAATTCTAATACATAAGCACATAATCTCCTGATCATGTCTTCTAAAGTCTGAATCATCCTCTCTGCTAGCCCATCTGTTTGAGGGTAATATGCTGTAGAGAATGATAACTTAGTCCCAAACAATCTATGAAGATTGGTCCAAAGCGCAGATGTGAATTTGGGATCTCTGTCACTTATGATATTCTTAAATAATCCTGTATGAGAAATAACTCTACTCCCCAAAAGGAGAGCTGTATCCATAGCAGTGTCATCTTTATGACATGGTAAGAATATGGGAGTTTTGCTATATCTGTCTACAATGACTAAACAAGCATTATAGCTTCTGTCACCACTTGGATGAAGTGCTGTGACCCAATCCATGTGAACAACTTCCCAAGGGGATTTTGGTTCTTGAATATGGATCATTAATCCAAATTTCTTGCCTGTGCTCTTGTTTGCTTTTTGGAATCTATCACAGGTATGGCAATATTCAATGGTTTCTTTCCTCCAAGATGGCCACCATGCGCAGTTCTTCACTTTTTCAAGTGTTCTGTCTTCTGACAGGTGTCCAGAGTAGATACTATCATGACATTCATGAAGAATGGTATTGATAAGTAATCCACTGCACAATGTCATAACACAAGAATGTTTTGTTCTGTGGTGAATGATCCCATCAAAAAAGTGAAATATTCCTTCAGAATAGGAATTTTTCCAAACTTCATCAAGTGCATTAACTGAATCTGTATCCTTGCAGTCTTTATCTAATAAAGAAGTCAAGATATGGCAATTCTTGTCTTGTTTATAAGATTCTCTGACCTCCTCAGAGAATTCAGTCCCAATATCAGTTATGTTAATTCCTTCAATTTCAATCTGTGGTTCAGCTTGCAAAGGTACATAAGCTGGGTTATCAGGAGTGTTGGCTAAAGCCCATCTACTAAGTCCATCAGCATTCTTGTGAATGTTTCCTGCTTTATGAACTATATTCATGTTTACTCTATATTCTTGTATAGCTATTTGCCATCTCAACATATGTCTGTTGGGAGTTTTGATGTTAAGAAGTGATTTTACTGCATTACAGTCAGTTATCACTTCAAAACCACTGCCATCAAGCTAATAGTTTAATTTCTCAAGTGCCCATACCAAACATAAGGACTCCATTTGGCTTGCACCATATCTGGCTTCTGTTGGTTTGATTTGCCTTGAGATATAACAAACTGGTCCTTCTGTAGGTTTGTCATCAATAATTTGGACTTGATGTAGGGCTGCCCCTAATCCATCTCAACATGCATCAATGTACAACTTAAAAGGAATATTCCAGTCAGGCATGAGGAGTAAAGGTGCTTCTGTAAGGGCTTTCCTTATCTTCTCATAAGCGTTAATTCTCTCTTGTGTCATCTCAAATACAATCTGTTGATCACAGATTCTATAGAGTGACCTGGCTAGAATTGCAAAGTCTTTCAAATGTTGCCTATAGTAACTGGCAAACCCAAGAAAAGACATCATTTCTTTTTTATTCTGGGGTATTGGTTTAAGTAACACTGCTGCTACTTTGTTTTTGTCAATACCCAAGCTTAAACCAGAAACAATATGTCCTAATGCTTTGAGTTCTTCAAAACCAAAATTGTATTTCTTAAGTGAAATTTTCATGTTCACTTCTGAAACTTTATGAAGTACTCTTGCAAGTCTTTCAAGGTGCAAAGACCATGAATCAGACATATGATAATATCATCAATATAAATGATAATCCATCCTTCAGACAATTCTGTAGGAAAGAGGGTGTTCATCATCCTTTGATAATGGGATGGAGCATTTTTAATGCCAAATGGCATTCTAAGATACTCAAAAATACCACAGTGAGTGATAATTCTAAGTAATTTCTTAGCTTTAGGCATCAAAACATTTTGATGGAAGCCTTTCAATGCATCCATTGATGTTATATACTTGGCTTTAGATAATTGAGTCAAGGTTTCTTGAATTCTAGGTATTGGATACCTATCTGGAACTGTGTAGGTATTCAAAACTCTAAAATCTCCAACCATTCTTGACTTATCATTATGCCATGCAATAATAACAGGTGTTGTCACTTCAACCTCCTCATTATGGCCTACTTTCCTTAGCGCACCATGTTGGATCAACTCTTGGATATGTTTTTCCAAGGCCTCTCTAACTCTGGGACTGGCTGGATAAGCTGGTCTTCTAAGTACTGGAGGATATGGTCTGTCAATATTAAGAGTAATATCAACTTCATGTCCTCTTATAGCGCCTAATGGTTCATTATCAGAGGCAAATGCATTTTTATATGTGTATAACACATTAATATGCTCATTCCTCATCTTTGGTGACAATGATTGATTAATTTGTGCTTCAACAAGTTGATTAGTCACAAATTCATCTTTGTAAGTATCCTTGACAGAAGATACTACAGATATCTGTTTTGGCATATTGGAGAAAGCAAATTTTTGTCTCTTGTTATCTCCAATTGTGAAATATTTGTCCTTATGGTTATTTATATCAATACCATAAATATTTAAGTAATCATTTCCAAGAATGATGTGCTGAGATGTGCAATTATCCATTACTACAATCTCAGTTTTTATTCTTACACTTCCTGCTGATTGTGGGAATACAATATTAGTGTCCAATATGCCCAAGGGGTACATATTGTTACTGGCACTACTGAATTGTACACCTTCTATTGGTAATAGATGGTTTTTCCATTCAGGAAGTATAATTTGGAGATAATCTTTGCCCACACAAGTGCGAAATGCCCCTGTATCCAAATTCCCTTTGACTTCAATATCACTCATCAGAACTGATGTGATACAGGATGCCCCAGCAGGATAACCCTTTCCTCTAGCAGGTTTTGTTTTACACATTCTGGCATCTTGGATATTGGTCAGGTTGCAGCAATCTTCACTGTACTGTGGCAAGTGGGTATGGACTTCTGTGACCTCAAAGAAAGCTGAAATGTTTTCAATGGGATAGTCCTCCACTGGTGTATCTTCAGAGATTGCAGAATCTTGATCAGACTTGTCTTTCTCTTCAGTACACTGAATTTCTTCAATGACTTGAACTTCATTGATTTTTGTCTTCTTAGGACAAGTGTTGGCTAAATGTGAAGTACTTCCACATTTATGACACTTCAAGACAGGTCTTTCTGGTCTTCTTTCCTCTCTAGGAATCTTTGAGACTATTTTTTACTCTATTGGGTTTTTAATCCAAGTCTTACCAATTCTTGTTCTGGTAATGATATCTTCCATAGCATTAATGTAGTCCTCTGTTGAACAGGGTTCCACACATCTGCTTTTGATAGCATGTTCCAGTTCTCCTCCACACTTTCTTAATATTTTCATATTAATCATAGTGTCAGACATATCTGGGTGTAAAGCAGATAATCTGTCTTTTTGTTTGAAGAACCAAGTAAGTGGTTTGTCTTTTTCTGAGTTAAAAATGGCACTTTCAAAAGCATTTTCTATTTTAAACCTCCAAGAATTGTTGGCCCGTTTGGTAATCACTCCAGATTTCCACCAATACCAATCATGTTTACCATGATCAATCCTCATTTTGTAATACCATTTCTTTGCAGTTCTGGTAAACAGACAATGTAATTTTCCCACTATCATTTCATCAGGTATATTAAAGTCTTCTTGCAACATATCAATAGTCCTGATGAATTCAGTATGGTTTTAGTCTGCTTCACCAAAGAATGTTGGCCATTCTTCTATTTTGGGAATATCTCTTGCAGAGTAGGCATTTTGTCCCAAGAATGGCGTGAGACTTTCTTTAAAATAAAGTTTTTCTTCAGTTAAAGGTGTAGAACTTCTTGGCATATGTGGTTCATGATTCTTATGAATTTGTTCCACAATTTCAATTATTTCATTCTTCAACTTCTGCCTTTCACTGTCACTTTTTGCTAAGGGTATATCAAATTGATTGGTATTCTCAACTATCTTCAAGACATGGTCTTGCAGAGTCTTAAGTTGGTAATTCATTTTAAAAATGGAAAGATCTTCCATCTCATCATGCTGGACTTGGAACATGTTTTCAATTCTATTGCAAGAATTGGTAATTGAGTCAAGTCTGGCATTTATTACCTGGTGCAATGCAATTTTAGTTAACTTTCCATCAAGTTTACCAATTTCTACATTAATACTAGTCTGTACACCAATTATTTCCGTGGAAAGTTTGTGTTCATCCTTTCCTGCTCTTTGGCTGTGAATTCCATCAGAGTCCTAGCCATACTGAAGACACTGTCCACGGCTGAAGGCTCCAATTTGGGGATCCTGTACCCTTGTGGGTAAGGTCTGTGCCAAGTGGCTTTGCGTTTTCCTTTGCCTTTATGGTTCTTGGGACCTTTCTGCTTCTTCTGAGGTCCCTTGGGCTTGTCCTTGGATACTTCTGGAGCTGGTTTGGAGCTGGTGGACGCCACTTGTGCCTCTGTCTCCAAAGCTGGAGTCATTTCCAACTCTTTTTTCTGGTCTATGGATAAAAGACTTTGGTTCTTCAACCAATTCTTTATCTTTTTGACCTTGTCTTTTCAAGACAGGGGGCTCCAACCTCCTAAGATTTCTATGGTCTTCTCCTGACCCAGAAAGCTCTTGATGTATAAGTAGGAGTTCATGGCCCCCTGCGAAAGGCTTGGGCAGATTTCCCACTCTTCCTCTTTGGCTGCTCTGAACCAATTCTTGTACTGGCTTTGATATATTTCTATTTCTGCCACTTTAGTTCAGGCTCAGAAATCACGTCAAAATCTGTTGGTACAGACGTTGGGGAATTGGGGGAAACACTGGCATCCTCCAGATGTGTCTTTCTTGTGGAAGATTTGGAACTTCTGGATTTGGTCTTGCCTCTTCCTTGTCCACATTTATCTGGTTGGACTGAATAGTTGCTTCCATTTCTGGTATGCATCATTTTTACGTCAATTTAAGGATAAAGGGTAGATTTAAAGATAAAAACACACCTTTTGTTGGTAATTTATTCTTTTTTGAGTTAAATAAAGTGCCTCTTTTAGCAATTTGCACCTCATTAATTTATTCAGATTCTGCTTCTGAAGATTCAGGACTAGTGATGTATCTTTTACTGAGTCTGTTGCCAGCTGCACAGTATTTGATTAAAGACACTTAAAGAGAAAATATGATAAAAGAAATTATTTTTCATAATTCAAGATATTTTAAAAGATTTTTTATAAATTTTATTATTTTTAATATGAAAAAAAAAATATTCTTTTCAAAGGAAAAAAAGTATTAAAATTTAAGAATTTGAATAAAAAAATTAAGTCAGAGTAACTCAAAGAATAATTTTATAAGTTTTTGGATGTGAAAAAGCGACGTGTAAAAACAGTACAAAATTCAACCAAATTCCTCAATGAAATAAGATTTTAAGACAATTTCAAAATTCAAAATAATTTTTTTCTTTAAATTGAAGAAAAAAAATATTAAATTAATATATTTTAGAACTTCAAAATATATTAATTAAGGGTACAAGGTTCAAAAAACACGGCCAGGCCCCAAATGTAAGATGTGAGTATGAAACTGATGCTAATATTACTATTAATCAACAGTACTATGTCTGTTCTTATGAAATATAATAATAAAATATTATTATAACCACAATTAAATAATTAAAGAATTATTTCTTTCACGTGTTAAGCACTAGTAGTGATTTTAACAGTGAGCAAGTAATTGTCTACAAGAATCAATTACAAGAAGAATTTAATAATAAAAACTTCTTTTATTATAATAATAAATTATTTTAATATATAATTACCTTTTGCAAGAATAATTATAAAGCTAATCCTTGAAGAAAACTATTTCTAGAGAAAAACTTTAATAATTAAAGATAAATGACTCACTAATACTCCAAAGAACTTATTGATAGATAAAAGTAGAGAAATTTGACGTAGAATTGTGGATTTAAGAGATCAAAATGATTTATAGCAGGATTACAGCAATATATAGTTGGATTCTATGATATCACGTCTTTCTGATTGATTCTGAAAGATTTAAAACACTTAAGAATAGTTTAACTAATACTTACTTCACCAGGGCGAATCTTGCGTCAATCGTCGGCGATTGACTTCACGTCGCACCGCGGTCAGTATAAAATCTTGCTTCAGTCTTGTTAGTGTCACTTTATAGTCACTGGATTTAGTGGGTCACGTCACGTCAGCGTCAAGACAACGTCAATCGTCACATGTGTCACATGAGAATGTCACTCAAAGCCCAAACCTGTTTCAACACTATTCGCAATGTTCGGGTAATTTCACCTAATAGCTTCCGCGTCCCCGACGCTTAGCATGCTTACGCGCCCGCACCACCCTCCAGATGAGACTCTGACACTGCCTGCCCCCCCATCTCCGTCCTCACCACTCCTTACGCTTTCACACCCCCACCCTTACCATCCTTACGCTCATGAAGTGCCCTCCCAACATGCTCCCGACACTGCTTATGATCCTTACGCTCACGGAGTGCCCTCCCGCCATGCTCCCGACACTGCTTACAATCCTTACACTCACGGAGTGCCCTCCCGACATACTCCCGAGACTTCTTACGATCCTTATGCTCGCAGAGTTCCCTCCCGACATACTCCCGACACTGCTTATGATCCTTATGCTCGCGCAGTGCCCTCCCGACACTGCTTACAATCCTTATGCTCACGGAGTGCCCTCCCGCCATGCTCCCAACACTGCTCACCATCCTTACGCTCATGAAGTGCCCTCCCGACATGCTTCCGACACTGCTTACAATCCTTACACTCGCGCAGTGCCCTCCCGACACTGCTCACGGAGTGCCCTCCCGCCATTCTCCCAACACTGCTCACCATCCTTACGCTCACGGAGTGCCCTCCCGCCATGCTCCCGACACTGCTTACGATCCTTACGCTCACGGAGTGCCCTCCGGCCATGCTCCCGACACTGCTTATGATCCTTACGCTCACGGAGTGCCCTCCCGACATACTCCCGACACTGCTTACAATCCTTATGCTCGCGGAGTGCCCTCCCAACATGCTCCCGACACTGCTTACTATCCTTACGCTCGCCTAGTAAGTACCCTCCCGACATGCCTCCGACGCCGCTTACCATCCTTACGCTTCCGTACTACATCCATAGTGTACGGTGGCTTGTTGGCGTACACAATGGACGCCATTGCTGAAATATGCTTAGTGGCCTTCTCTGCCAACGGGACCTCAGGGGAAATTGGTCAGTATATTCACAATGTTGTGGTTAGGGTTTAAATCATGAGACTCACAAATTAAAACCTAATAAGTGGACTATTTAAGACAAGAATTGTGTCTCCTGTTTCCCCGAGAAAACCATTTTATTTCATATCATTCAAATGGAACACTTTGCTTAGTCCTTACCTCATGAGTGTTGAATAGTTCAAAAGTTGACTTTAGTAGGTTTCTCACTAGTCAACTTTATTCAATGTCTCACAGGGAAGTGATTTCATTTGCATGATATGAAATAATTTGCAAAACATTGCCTCCTTCAATTTCCCGCCAAATCGCATTTTGCAAATGCGATTATTTTACTTCCACCTATTTTCTTCAATTTGGATCTTTTTATTCAAAATGTTCAAACAAGTTATCAATCAACTCGTCACCATCTATTTGCTTACTAAACTACCTCCGCAATGGCCCAAACCCCGGGAAATTCAAGGGAATTTAATGAACGACCAACTTCAGCCCCAGAGAGTGGAAGTGAAATATCTGATATGGCCAGTAGTCGTGAATTAGGCATTGAAGCAGAGAGCCAGTCACATGAAGATAATCAAGATCCACCAGTTCTTCCATAATGTGAGTATACATCCATCTTGAGTATTTCTAATCTCTCAAAACCTGATATTGTGTCATAGCCTTTATTTCAGGTCAACCTCCAAGATCTCAGGAACCGAATTTTAAAAGCTATGAGAAGGAAAAGACTGTTGAACCTTGTGCACCGACAGAAGATGATGGGCAAGATGATGTAATTTTCAGTGGGGAGGTGGAATTTATATCCAAGGAACAATTTGTCTCCAACATTGCTCAAACAATCCCAAGGCTCAAAAGAATTCAAAATGATAGTAAAATTCCTGACTATGTGCGTCAAAAGATTGCTGAAGCCATGAGCCTGCTCAAAATGGATTTGAACCGTAAGTCCATTACTAATTCAAAACAAAATTGATATCAATAGCTGCTTACAATATATGGGCAGGTGTGGAGGTGGGAGAATCTCTACCTGAAGGATCTCGAGTCATAATTGGATTTCCAGGCAAAGGATTAGGAAAAAGACCAAATATACATGCAACCAAAAAAACCAACAAAAAACGGCGTACCTTTGAAGCCGCAAAGGATTCCCGGGATCAAGGTGATGAAATGATCAATGTTGAAGTGGACCATATTGATAATGAACCTCCGCATACTGAACCCCCCCCATACTCAATGAAACAATCCATGATGAAGCTCCACATACTGAAAGCCCCGCGATACCCAATGAAACAATGCATGATGCAACCCCTCCCGCCTCTCCTTGGAATATTCAAGCCTTTCAAGAAAGGGAAACAATTAAACATGATACAATGGGATGAGATATGACTGATATAATTCCCGATGCTGAGCCCGAAGTGTCATCCGCTGCGAATTTTCAAGGAATATTTTTATCCCGCATGGAAGAGTTTGCAGGCATTTTGAATTATCATTCCAATATTTCTCAACAATCATGGAAAAGGGGGCTTGATAATATCAATAGGATTTACAAAAATAGATGGGACAATTTACCAACAAAGGATGCTCATACATTCCTGCTCGTTGGTATTAAGGTGATCAGTAACCGAGAGCTTAAAATGCCGGCTTGGCTGGAGGACCTTGAGATGGCAGGTGAGTTTTTTTTTATCTTTGTGCATGATACTTGATTATTGGCTGTTGATTGGTGATATAAATTGCAATATACAGGGTTAGATTCTTTTAAGCCAACCGAAACAGAAGCGTTTTTTGATCACAACATTTGGAATCTCAAATTGATGAAGGAATCAGCTAAACCTCCAGATAATCTCCCAAAATCTGAACACTCCTTCTTCAAAATGGTTCAGAGCCTTCTTTACCCCGCAAATCCAGTTAAACATTTTTGGGCAAATGTTATGTTTGAATCCATTAGTTTAGTCTCATACGATGTGATTGCACCCAAACCATATGTTGCACCAACATCAAATTCGACCGATCCTCTTGGACTCGAACGCGGAGCAGTTGAATACCTTTCCTCCTGCTTGAGTAAATCGAAGCAACATGCAACCCAACTCAGCATTGAAGGTGGGGGCGCTGACAATGAGATATCCACAAAGCCGCACATGTAAGGTGTGGATATGAAACTTTGATTAAAAATCAAGTACTTTTCCTGTCCTCAAAATTTGTATAAGGTAAAATTCAGTTAAAAATAGTATGAAATATTATTTTTAAGAGAAAACACGCCAATTTTATTGTTTATAACTTTATTAGTATAAAACAATAATATTATAAAAATTTATTGTTTTACCAACAATAAAAATTTATCCAAAAAATACTCTACAAGAGATATTTTAAGGCTACAAAAGAAATTTCTTCAAGAGCAATTTCAATTGGAATTAATTGAGCAAAGAACTGCAAGCAATTAATTAAAGAACAGAGTCTTTAAAAAGAATATTAAAGAGAAAACACGCCCAAAAGTGACCAGAGTGAATTTGGAAACAAAGTGACAAAGTTAACAGTGATGAAAGATGCTTTAATTCACTTTTGGGGTGGTTCAGGGGTAAAAATGATTATAAGAGTTACAAACAATGATTATAATGATTTTTTCACGTGGTTAAAAGGTTTAAAATGATTTAAAAGAGGTGGTTGGAATCTTTTATTGATTGGTTTAACAGTTTTAAACTAATTAATAAAAGGAAAAGATTCTAACATGAAGAGAAAAGTGGGGCAAAGAAGACATTCTTTTATAGCCATCAATTCTCTTACTTCAAAAGTAAAATTTACTCTTGTCAGTCGTGAAAAACAGTCTGACAACAGAAAAGCCAATTATGGCATCATTGAACCCTGATTTAGACCAAAAAGGGCTGGTTTAAGCCATTTTTAGCCATTTTTAGCCATTTTAGACCCTTAAATCAGCCATTACTATAGCAATACCAGGCCTAGAGCCTTCAAAACACGTCAGAATGTGTGTCAGAGTCGTAGAAACCAGTTAAAACTGTTTTTACTCTGATGGTTTTATCTTAAGGGTAGTTTTACCCTCTTGGCAACAGCTAAAACTACCCCAGTTGGTATCAAAACCTCATCATCAATTGAGTCCACAGACCCTGTAACTCAATTCCAGGCCAAAAGTGATGAACTTTTGCGTGAATTTTGACATCCCACGCCTGTCAGCAAGGATTTTGGGGGTCTAGCTCCCCCTTAGAGCTGGAGTTCCTTTTCCCCCCCAAATTTAATCTTTCCAATTTATTTTTCCTTTAATTCCTCATCATGTATTATACTTATAATTTACACATGTAATTCAATTCAATTGTACAGTACAATACAGTAATAATTGACACCTCATATGTAAATCAAAGTTCACTTATGTAATACACGCGCACATTTTGACATTTCAATTGAATTCAATTGAAAATACTTTAATTCCTCATAACTTCTAAACTAAACACAACACCTCAATTTTAACACAAAAATTGATGGTTAACACCACATGTGGTGTGAATTAAATTAAGGTTTTGAGGATTTTCAACTTTTGTATTGAAAATACTAAAAACTTAATTTAAGCTTATTTAGAGTTGAGTTACAAAAATTTCACTCAGAGGTGACCCCACCTGATTTTTTATGAGGAATCCAATGGTGAAATAAAATTTATATGTTTATTTATTGGATAAAAAGTTATAATAAATTTTATTTAACTTTTTTCCAAATTTATTTATTTTTTCACAATTTTGTTGAAATTTCATTTTTACTTAAATTTTTCAAGTATAAATGTAATTTTATATTTACAAAATTTAAAGTAATTTTATTTTTAAATTATAATTAATTTTTTTATTTTTAATATAATTTTATATTTATATTTTTTATTTTTATTTTAATAATATAAATAAATTTATTTTATTTATATTAATATGTTATTTTTTATATTTGTGGTCTTTTGGGTATATGAAATTACCTCTAAGGCTCACAGCACAAGAACCTGGAGGATCTAATGGATACACTTATCCATTTGATGATTGCGTACAACATGGAACGTGCACATACAAAGGTCAAAGTTAATGGCATCAAAGGCAAACTCATGAACTCAAAAAAAAATGAGGCCATCAAAGATCTTTTGGCGTGTCACAAGAATCTCGGAATAAATCAAATTTGCTATGGTATATTAGCGGCATTCTGTGCGGCGGGGGTTCGTGGTTTGATGGTATGCTCAGATGACTGGAGAACAAGCTCAGCTAAAGGGGCTTTATCACTAATTGACATTTCCGCAAAACTTTCAGAGGGTAAAAATCTAGTGGAGCCAGTGTGGCTACGTACTAATAAGTATATATGTAATTTACTGAATAAAAGTTTCTTCTCATCAGAGTCTTTTAACCCCACTGTACCTCTTAGATTTGAATTTGCACAATGCTTAGTATTAGACTTTGGTGATGCCTGGGTGGCGAAATGCGATCTTGGTTCAAGTGATGAGGTCACCTTGACGGTACCCAGGTCAGCTAAACTCACAACCAGGATTGACCCGTTTTAGATTAGCTTTGTACTAGATAGATTGTAATTCAATTTTGCAAAGTGATTTATGAATTTAATAATCATGACTTCCTATCCTACTACTGCCCGGATGCCACAGTCTGAGTACCAATAGTAATTGTACAGCGGCATGCCTCCGTACATCATTGCAAAGACTCCCACAAGACGCAAGCTGAGTCAGGCGTTGTGCCCGCGAGTAGCACACGCGGGGGCATTGCGGGAAGTCGCGTTTATCACTTTCCGCCAGCCCATAATAGGCAAAATGTTACTGTGTCTTTCAAGAGGACTGGGATAACTAGGGATCCACAGCAGGATGCATATTGCATTTGCGTGTGCTTGCAATATTCCAAATGGTTGGATTGGAAAGTGATTTCATGGGAACATCAATATGTCAAATTGAATAATGCACTATCCACTGCAATTTTTAGGGTCAGGTATTTGAGATTGCGAATTCGCGAAGGTCAGGTGTGATCTTTCTTTTTAGCCGCAATTAAAAAAGATTCATCGTCCGCAATTCAATTTAGGTGGTATTAATAAATCAGTAATCATTTGGTTTCATTTCATTTTCTGCTGCAAGCATGCCATTCACGAAAAAAGGAACTCGCGAGAAAGTGTCGGGCTGAGGAAGGAAAGTGTGAGTTTCTCACTTAATCTCAGTGTATATATATAGATATATATATATGCTTCCACATTTATGTGGCACCCTCATTGAGCCCCACGGAAGAACATTGGCTTTAGTCAGTTCAGATTGTGCCAATGTCATGTGGGCTCCAACAGGGAAGTCAAAGGATGTGTGCCAAAGAAAGCTCCTTGGGCATTGGGCACCATTCTGGACTCAAAACTCCTTAGCTTCAAATGGCAGGAAGCAGTATCTGATATCTGGTCTGCTTCAACACAAAGTGATCCCTCAACCACTCGGGAATAGTCGGACATCGCAAAAGATAAATGAGGGCAAAACCACCCGAAAGCAGAGGTTTTGTTCCTCCTCTCAACCAACAGCACAAATATCAATGCCAGTATCAGAAAATATGATCCCAAGTGAAATTCGGAGCCTTGTGGATGTCAATCAGATCAAACGCATTCACTTTGGCCGTGTGGCAATTTTCTCTTCAACCGGATTACTCATTGCCCTTTTTGAATTCCGACCATTCACAACAATGAGTGAAGTCGAGGTCAATCAATGGGATGAATTATCACAATTCTTATTTCGCGAAAAGAGGTTCACTGACCCTATTGCAACAAATGGAGCATTACTTGAGGGATTTATGTTCGCGATTGGGTGGCGCAAATGCACCACAAAGAATGAACAATTTGGTCTGTATGGAAGTGATGGCAAAATTGAAAATGCAAAAGATGAATGGCAGGACCGAGGTGCCAATCTTAGCTCGGTGGGTCGCATTCTAGGTCAATCCTTACGATATGCTGGGGATAATTTATTTCAGAAGATTCCAAAGTGCTACAACTCATTGGGGGTTCCGTCTTTTGATCAAGTCAAGTATGAAGGCAATAATCCCACAAATCAGGGTGCATGTGAGTTTGCTTCGGCACTCACTTTCACCATGAATGGATTCAAAAACTCACCTCATCTTGATAAGGATGCATTGCTGTATGCTTCGGGATGGTGGTTTCAAGCTGATAAGGAGACCGGCCAAATTCAAAGAGATGCATCAAAGCCATGTACAGGGGGGAAATTGATTTTCCCAAATGAGCATTTTTGGATTGATCTATCCGATTGTCATGGGCTCATTCAGGTAGTGTGGGCCAGCAGTACATTTCTTCATTATACTGATCCAGCACAGGACAACGAAAGCACGACACTAGTGGGTATGTCCGCACAATGCTCAAGGAGGCTGGCAAAAACAATGTGCCGAAAAAGCCACGGCTATTATGAGATTGGCAAGGGAGCGGCCTATCAAATCAGGGATGGTAATACAATCTCAGCCCAATTCAAAGAGTGAGGCAGTCGGAATAGCAGCGTGATTGGTAGATAATGGTGGGGTAAGGCAGAGGACAATATACACCAGGATTGGATGGTTTCGAGTGCGGGAGATGGGGTGCCTCACATGAAAAAGGGGTGAAGTGGATTATGTACGGAGGCATGCCATCGTACATATGCCAGGTTTGTTGCTCTTGTCCAGGATCCCAGGCCTTCACACGCGAATCCTTATGCTTGTGCAGGTTCCGACAATGCTAAAAGTTCCTTATGCCTATGCGGGCTGCCGAAGCTTCACACGCCAATCCTTACGCCTGTGCAGGTTCCCGACAGCTCACACGCCAATCCTTACGCCTGTGCAGGTTCCCGACAGCTCACACGCCAATCCTTACGCCTGTGCAGGCTCCCCAAAGCTCACACGCCAATCCTTACGCCTGTGCAGGCTCCCGACAGCTCACACGCCAATCCTTAGGCTTGTAAAGGTTGCCAACAATGCTGACAATTTCTTACGCCTGTGCAGGCTCCCAACAATTCACACGCCAATCCTTACGCCTGTGCAGGTTCCCGACAGCTCACAGGCCAATCCTTACGCCTTTGCAGGCTCCCGACAGCTCACACGCCTATTGTTACGCTTGTGAAGGTTCCCGACAATTTAAACAATTCAATACATGACTAAGATTAATAGCGTGTGACAATAGGAACGGCAATTTCTCATCAATCTGGAGTGGATTGCTCACATGCCAGAACCTCCCGCTTTTTTACAGTAAAGATTTGATATGGCTCTAAACAATGGAGGAAGAAAATATAGGAGGCAGGAATGGTGACTATTGGCGCATTTTTGGCAAAAGATTTTCACACATACAAATACTAACTCAAACTTTTGGTGGGGCACTTACGAAAATTATTCTCACACAATAGTAAATATGAATCATTGAGGAATTATAATAAATTCACATGAACAAAGAACGTAAGAGAAATTGAAAATATCTTTCATTGAATACAAAAAATTTATCTAAAGGAGTGTATTACAAAAGGTAAAAAGGGGAAAGAATGAAATTTTTTTTGTGGATTTTATTTTTCTAAGAGTTTTGAGACTATCCCGGTGATGTCCTCCATTGGATAAGCCTCCATCGCCTCGCCAAGGAGGGAGTTTAGTTCCTCCCGGAATTTCCGGGTCATCTCATTTTGATGAGTTGCATCCACAAAAGGAATCATGTGGAGCAACCGACAATGCTCCAACAAGATTCGGTTGATTGATTCGTGGACGATGGCTCGAGGAATCATTAGTATTGGGCGCAGGTCGGTGAATTCCTGGCAAGCGTCATCGTAGGAATGAGAGGAGCTTGGCACCGGGGGGGAGGAGGCGGTTGGGTTCTTGGCGGCAATGGGAGGGATATCTGGGGAAGGAACCAGGGTAGGAGTGGTGGGAGGGGGAACAGGAGGGGAAGGTGGAGGGGGTGATCCGACTGGCGTATCGTCAATGATGATAATCGAGCGGGGAGTGGCGGGACGAGCTGGAGATGGTCAAAGGAGGGGTGAGGAAAAGTTGAGTTGAGTTAAAAAAGTGAAATAGGGACTTACCAAAAGGTTCCTCCGTTGATTGCGTAGGAGCCACCTCAGGTTGAGGCTCACGAGTCGCAATGTCCTCAGGTGGTTCGGAGGATGGACTCGGGCCAGTAATAGGTGGCTCATCGTGCTGGGAGGCTTCTACAAAAGGAGGAAGAGTCAGTTAACTTGATGCAAAAGTGAAATTGAGGAAAGAGAAAGTTGGCTGCTTACCGCGGAATAAGTCCTCAGACCATTGGGTGCCACTCGGGACTGGAGTGGGTTGCCGCGGGGTTTGCTCGCGAGGCAAACTAGGAACGGGGGAGTCGGGGGGTTTGGTTCTATGAGTAATGGAAAAAACTGAGTATTATTGCGTGAAGATAAATGAGATAAGGAGGAGAAAGAAAACTTACTTTGGCGTTTGAATCCCATCGGTGACAAGACATGGTGACGATCAGCCCAAGCTTGAATGTCCTCTTTCCATCACCATCCTTCATCGGCCGGATAATCACTTCGCTCAGGTCGAGGAGTGAAGTGACCATCAGATGGTGGCCTAGGAGGGGGGGTAGACAAATCAATGCTTGAGGGGACTGGGCTAATCGTCCTGAATCGTTCCCGCTGGCCTGTTTGGGGTCCCGGGGTCCATTCCCACTCAGAAATGGTTTCATCATCATCAGCCACAAAGGAGTCCTGGCGAGGGCGTCTTGGGCGGGAACTCCTCTGGCCGCGGGGTTGGAAGGGGCGGACGACGAATGAACATTTCTTGTGTGCTTGTCGGCAAGCATCACAAGCGTTGGTCGTTGTCGAGGAACGAATGCAGGGGATACCCTGCTTCGTGCATAACGTGCACGACATCTAAAAACAAAACAATTGAGGTTAGTAACTTCATACAAAGTAAACAATCAAGAGAAAAAATGAAGATGTACGATGAATTATGAATTTAAAACGGAAACAAAATAAGATCACTCTAGTCGGAAGTTTTTAAAAGTCTGGAAAAGAGTTGTGAAGAAAAATAAGTATTAATATTGGTATGTAATGTCGAAAAAAGTTTAAAAAAGAGGTAACGCACAAGGTGGATAGAAGTGAGGTTCTGAACGGATCAGAAGAATAAAAAAACAGGGAAAAGGAAGGGAAGTGGGTTAAGTGGAGTGCAAAAGACAAAAATAGAAAGGCAGGAAGACGAAGGGGAATACGCACAAGAAGGACAAATGCGGGTGAGGTTGAACAAAGTGGAGCGGGTGAGAGAGAAAGTGAAGTGCGTGTTGTGTGAAGATGGTCTTTTATACCATGGTGAAGCTGAGACGATCTCAGCAGTTTCAGCACCCGCAAAAGTCTCAGCTTCAAAGCGTGTGGGCAAAATTGAAGCTTAGTCTCAGCGAATGCTGCAACTGGGAAGTGAAATGCTCGCGTGAGGCAGAAGAACAATGGGGATCTGGCTGAGTATTGCAATTTATTGAATTGTCAAGCTCAGTCAAATCCCCTTTGTTTCCTTAAATTGCCACCCAATCACCAGGGAGGGTGGTCGTGAGGCCCTTGTTGAATGTGCATTGTGGGTGCAATGCACAAGTGACCCATGCAGATATGCGCCCGGTGCATTTGGTCACAAGTGACTGCGGCAAGATCACCAGCCTTATGGCCTGGTGATAGTATTTGAACAAAGGGGGGGGCTGTAAGACAAGTGAATACAGCGTGAGCTTGCCTCGACCCATTGCTCAGGTTTGCTTTCGGGTCATAATTGAAATGCTCAGTGGCTGAACATTTTAATTGCACAGTAATTGAACAATTGATATAGCAATATCAAATGCACCGCTGAGTATTGCAATTTATTGAATTGTCAAGCTGAGTCAAATCCCCTTTGTTTCCTTAAATAGCCACCCAATCACCCAGGAGGGTGGTCGTGAGGCCCTTGTTGAATGTGCATTGTGGGTGCAATGCACAAGTGACCCATGCAGAAAAGCACCCAGTGCATTTGGTCACAAGTGACCGCGGCGAGATTACCGGCCATATGGCCTGGTAATAGTATGTGAACAAAGGGGGGGGCTGTAAGACAAGTGAATACAGCGTGAGCTTGCCTTGACCCATTGCTCAGGTTTGCTTTTGGGTCATAATTGAAATGCTCAGTGGCTGAACATTGGAATTGCACAGTGATTGAACTATAGATATAACAATATCAAATGCACCATGCTGAGCCATTGCTCAGTCGTTTTTGTATGCGCGCACTCTGAGCATTTGGCACAGCATCGGACAATATTTCAGCCAGGTGCAGCATTTCACACGCTTTGGTGAAGTGCTCCAAACTGAGCCTTCCAGTGAGCTATTGCAGAAATAGTTCATTCCATGGCTTTACTGAGCACTTTCACACGGTGCTTTTGACCATGACATGCTCAGCTTGCGTGTGCAAATCGGGTGAAATGCAATGCTGAGCATGTGGCACATGAGCTACGTAAATGCAAACGATCGGAAGGTGCATGCAGGCTCAAGTAGTATTACACCTTCCTGATCTGTACAGTACAGTCGACACTGTAGTACGCAGTACACCTTTGTAAATGTATGCTGCGGGGCAGAGCAAAAGCTGTTCAACAATGTAACATGCAATCACGTCAAGCCATCGAGTCATATCTCTCACCTGCATCCCTTTGATGCACCTTGTTGGACAGCTCTGCCTAACTACGGCACAGATGCGCATGTAATCCAAGTTAATGTAAGTGGGTCATAATGGGATGACTTAATATTTGGGTCATACACAAAGAGTTGATTCACTCCGGTGCCATTGTTGGGGCAAACAATGACTGGCCCGCTTGTTCATTGTTGGGCAGCCACATGCTTTCATACGCACCCCCGATGGGTCATAAACAGGCAACTTTCACACGCCTGGAAGACATTTTACTGCCAGGCTTCCAACTGCCTATTTTCTTGGTCGGGTTGTCAGCTTGACTGCAGACGCTCACCCGCTTGCGCGTGGAAACCTGAGGCCAATCAGTGTGTATTTGCTTCAGCCTCATCCACATTAGAATAATCCCAGCCTATGATTGCTGAGGCTGGTCATGTTTGCATGGGTATCTCCCACCGCGGGTCATTTTCTTCACGTTCTCACACGTCCCGCGCAAGTTGTGGCACCTGGCTTGCAGCGAAAAAATCCCTTGGGCATGTGGCCTCTTTCTCCGGAGTTTTGTACGCACGTGAGGCAAAGACCAGGATGCCAATCTCGGTGGATTAGTCCTCGCCTCAAACGCAATAGGGGTGAATGTATATGTGGATCACGGCTCATGGCTGGCGCCCCCTTTGATCATCCCACACATTCCCCCCTGGAAGCCCAGTAGGCATCAGTCAGCAAAAAACTTCAGGCAAAACCAAAGTCATGTTTGGTGGCATGCCACCAAACATATCTCACTCGCCCACACACAAACATCCCCACAGTGAGATTGCCCTTTGAAACTGCCAACATTGCCCAGTAACTCCCTGTGCGAGAATTGACCTGGGGAAGATATGCATCCATGTTCGCTGTCACACCAGCAAACATGACTGCATGCCTCTAATATGCCCTCCACAATAAGTTGCTACAACCCACCCAATTTCGGATATGCTAATGTCAACCTTGTTCCACCAAAGGTTTTTTAAAGCCTGAGAATTCCCACTTAGGTTCTTGGATTATCCTATCGCACAATCAACACAACATATTCGTATATCTCCCCAATAACCAGCATGCTATTGGCTCTCTCCCGGGAACCCTTTCCCAAACGTTGATACCATTCCTTGGGGCACCAAAAACGTTCATGCACTGTGGTCCTGGTGGGGCATGGATTGAAAATTGCCAATGCAATCCTACTCAAATATTATTTGTTGAGGGAGTATTTATGACTGATGCCAATGATCCCTCCTCATCTCAGAAACCCAATCTAGCATTGATGTTCTTCACATGGTATCCAAACATTCTATTCATAATGGAAAGCTTTCGAACACAAGATTTCAAGCTTAAAATGCCCAAAGAATATGACTGTACTACTCATTGTCAATGTCAACTCTTTACTACGACATTTCCCGCTTCAAACTCGACGCCTGCTTCATATCCTGCTGTTTCATCATTGATTTCCAAGCAAAAACTGATACAATTACCCAGTGGATCAGACCTCCCCATGATAACCCCGCCCCATGCCATTATTCAAACCCCCCTCCTCCCTCATCAAAAGACAGGACTAGCTTTTCTCTGGGATTGAGAAATCCCCAATGGCCAATCAGCCCGTAACCTTTGGGCAACCTCACCCCCAGGTTCCACTTTTAATGCCAGGCACATCATTATAAACAAGGTCGTTAGCTCATTTGAATCCCTTTCGACCAATACCCCTCTTGCAGGACTGCTTGCGGATGATATGGGATTAGGTAAAACCATTCAGGCCATTGCTCTAATTTGTACCTCCAAGGAGAGGATGATTGCAAACCCCCATCGCTCCACGCCCACCATGATCATCTGCCCCCCTCGCTTAATTACCAACTGGCAATCAGAAATATCCAAGCATGCTCAGGCTGGAGCACTGCATGCCAAAATCTACCATGGTCCCACTCGTCACTCATTATCCCAAGCCGACATTTTAAAATATGATATCATCATCACTTCTTACAATACTATCACCCAAGAATTTAAGCAAACCAATTCCTCTACATCATTCATTTTTCAAATCAATTGGCATCGTATAATCTTGGATGAAGCACATTGAGTGGCTGAGCTTAAATGATTCAAATTACCTTTTATATCCAATAACCCTTGCCCCCTCTTATAGCTATATTTGCTCTCAATACACTGCCACTCACCGTGCCATTAATAGCCTCCTTTCATCCTGTTGAATATGTTTAACGGGCACACCTATTCACAACACCATTTATGACCTTTTGGGCATAATATCATTCATCACTCAACCCCAGAGCGCAAATCAAGATAACTGGTCACCATTCATCCTGAGTAGTCTTTCAAAAGGTTGCAATGATATTTTGCATTTGGCATTGCGCATTTAAGTTTGCGCCGCACCAAAACCACACATCTCGAATCCCTCCCCACTATTAGCCATCATTATGAGCTGCTCCCACTCAACCCGACCATGCAGCAAGAATATTCCACATTATATGAAGAATTCCTATCATCCAAAAGCAAAGGACCAGGAGAGTTTTTCAGAAATATTAATAAGCTGCAAATATGTTGTAACCATCACATCATGCTTAACACCATTGCGGAGGCGGAGTTGGAAGACCCCGAGGGCAGGAGCACTCAGGATAACTCCCCAACAATCACACAAACTATTGTGGATGTGGAAACATGCATGATGAGTAGTAAAATTGCACACCTCCTACAAAGCTTAATGAAGAACAAACAAACAAGGTGTGGTCCAACGAAATTGGTGGTTTATACCCAATGGACCCAATTTCTAGATTTGTGCGTTAATTCTAATATGCATCCATTACTAATTGACTCCATCTAACCTTTTTATATTGTAGAATTGGTATTGCTCTTGCCCATCACTCTATCCTTTCAGCACAAATTGATGGAACAATTACACCACGAGCGCCGGACAAGGCGCTTGAGAATTTCTTCAATAATCCTGAATGTGAAGTACTCATTGCATCCATTGCCGCGGCTGGAACTGGCCTCAATATAACTTGTGCTAATATAGTCTATTTAATGGTGAGGGGCCCATGAAAATTCTCCCCTGATTTTCGGACCCTGACATTCACATTTCCAGGAGCCCAATTGGAACCCAGCCATTGAGGCTCAGGCTGTTGATTGTCTACATCGTATTGGCCAACAACGACCTGTACAGGTCATCCACTATATCACTCCTCATTCAGTTGAGGTCAACATGCGGAAGGTACCTTTCAAGCTCATCTTTCACTTGATTGTATTACTATTCTGAAATCCTTGCTCATGGGAATGCCATATTCCAATCACCAATAGGTCCAAGAAAAGAAAAAATCATTAACTGCGTGAGCCTTACTGATATTATATAATTTGTGATTGACAAAGTTGATAACTCCTGTTGACTCTGGCACAGGTCCACAATTATGAACACCATGAGCTGGATCAAACTTCTCCAATATTTCCTCAATGAAAATGAGCAATAGAGTATTATTGCTAACAGAGACGGTGATACATTTCAATTCATATTGTCTATATTCTAACATATTTAGCAAGTTGTTGCATCCTTAAGAGATAATAATCAGATTTTATTACACCTGCACAAATAATTCACAAAATTTTAATTTGTCACAGTGCTATACCGTGACAAATTACTAAGTTATTGCAGAGCATCACCATTCGGCCTAATAACTGGCATGTCAAGTATCTTGAGGGCGCTAGTCTGCATCTTACTACACCCTTTGAGCCAATCTTGATCAAATACCTGAAATGATAGGCCTTCCAGAATATCACCATCATCTGTCGATTGTAATTCTTGCAATCTATCAATAGTTTTTTTACCCTTTTTTTTAATCCGATTACAAAACTCTATGTCTCTATCCATTTTCAATACCAAATCATTAAATAACTGGGAGCGCCAGCGTAATCCCACTTTGCGGTAAACTTGACGGCTATTTTCCAGTACCTCCTCAGTATCTGAGCATACTTGAGGGTCATTGAATTGTGATGCTAGAATGGGAAATTTAGCCGTATCACACCATTCACAACGGCGCTCACAGGTCTGCACATAATCAAGTAGATCATCATCAGACTTGGTCCACAATGAAGAAGAGATACAGTAACTAACTCTTTGATGAATCTTTGCGAGCTTTTTATTCTCCTTCTTTTTTACCAAATACTCCGCATCCTTTTGAATAGACTTCCATTCTCTTTTCAAATAAGTGAAATATCGCTCCATTAAAGCCGCCACGACCCCATAGTTGTTATGATCCTTGTTCCAACAGTAGTGATGATACTCAGTGCTGACAAGTTCAAGACGGAATGTACGGTAAAACACCATAGACATCAGCTCGTTGAACGGATGTTGCCATGAGCTCTCCCAGTCCCAAGTGAATCGCTTTAGTCCTAGCCTGTGGAGCTCATTTTTGCAGTATCTTTGGAAACCCTGAGACTGAACCTGTGTTGATGGCTCATTGAAAACATCCTCGGGGACATAACCGAGATGCCCAGCCACTTGAATTGCAATTTCACCCTCTTCTGTGCTGGGTGGTGCTGGTAGTGAGGAAAAATCCTTATCCCTAACTTTGAGTAGGAACAGGCAATGTGCGTGTACTGCCGATCTCATTCCATGGACATTCTCTGGAAGTTCTGCCTTCAGCCATTTTTGTTGCTCCTTCTGGCTTGCACGTTTTGCCACATTGTGAGCTTTGCGGGCCTGGTTCCTTTGCTGTCTGACCTCGGATTGTTCAAGCATACTCTGGGCAAGGCCCAGCTGAGGATGGGTGAACTCACTATTTGATTGAGTGCCTTGCTCATGCGCTGTGAAATTGTCCCTCCTTGGTTCATCATTTCTTTCACTTTGAGTCGGAGACATGTTCTCATCCTCATCATCCACAATTGTTTCTCTTGATGTACTGGCATGACCCGTTCTTGGTTTGGAGGCATATGGATGATGACGTCCAGTGACTTTCTCTTTATGGACCAGAGGTGAAGACGCATAAAGTTCATCCCCTGCCATGCAAATCATCAGTTAACACATCAAAACATTAATGAAGACTGGTCATCCTCACGATCTTCAATTGGCTCCTGAGATCGGACTGACTTGCCTTTAGGTGCCATATCTAACCCATGAAACAAACATATCAAATTGTGAATAAGTTTCTACTCCAAAATTCAAATGACTTACTTTGATGAAGCGTCAATCCTGGATTTCCCTCCGACAGACCGCTCCAAGTTACATTTTCCAAAGGTCTTTTTCGTCGCCACCCATCAAGCCGCCTTTCATTGCCCACATGAACCTGAGATCCTGATGGAATATTGAGGGTTTCCTGTTTACTTTGTCCAAAGGGATCCTGGGATGTGACTGGATTCCGACCGGGGTTAAGGAGGAACTCACGTGGAAATTTTGATTGGGGATTAGCGTTTGATGAGATTTGAGGTGTGCCTTCCGGCCCCTCAGACACATGCATTTGTGTATTAGTGGTATTCGGGGGAATTGAAGTGACAGAAATATTTGGGATTGCCCAAGTGCTGGAAGTTGGAGCCTTCGGATTTCCCACATCAATGTTAAGACCTGATACATTCATTGAGGATGCGATAGGGGTTGTGAGAGGAATGTTGGGACTCAATGGTGATTGTGTTTGAACATATTCTATGCTAGATTCACTATCTGAGTCATGAACAGAACCTTAACGGGATTGATGTGACTTGGAAGATGACATAAGGGCCGAAAAAGTACAGTAATATTTTTAACTTGATAAAACAGTTCAGTATTGTGATAAAATAGAGGGATATGAGATGAGATTTTTTCAAATTTAGAATAGAGAAATTCTATGAATAGTTGGAACCAAGTGTTGTGTGGAAGTTGGATAAGACTCTTTTGAGGAGAATCCTCCCTGCCTCCTCTTGAGCTCCTCCGCTTTTGTCGGAAACCACCCTGCATGGCCTACCAGCATATAATGTGATATTTCCTTGATCTGAAAGGGGACCCATCATCCATAAGTAATCATATTTGGTAACATTTCCGCCTCCCCATTGTCACATTTTGTGAATTATCCAAACTGCCAATATATGCATTGAAATTCCACAACATTGTACATCTATAAAGGGGTATATTCATGAAGGATTTACCCACAAAAGAGACATCACCTTTTCACGAAAGGCAAGAAAATGCAAATCATATTCCAACTGATTCAAAGCCCGCCGCACTCAAACCAAATACCAAGACTTTAGCTGCACTCCAACCCCTTATGTAATAGAGTTATATAGTTATGTCTGTAATAAGGTTTAAACCATGTACGATGGCATGCCAGTGTACATGGATTAAATGTTAATCCCCTCAATTCAATGGTAACACTTCACTAATGGAACCCCCTCAATGGTCAAACCCGCACTATCACAATGTGTAAATAAACTAGAATATGTATGAGCATTGAGCAGCATGGCATTTTACAATTCCGCCATCCAGATGAGACATGTTACACTTTATCCACTGCAGCTCATGCACCATTACAAATGGGAGAAAATCCTCAGCTGGCTCAAATCATCTCACCCTTCATAAATAATCACTGAATTTTATTTCCAATTAATAACACTCCTAAACACTTTCACATCAACCATAGATATTTATACACAAACAAACCGTACTCCCAATTCCTGCAACAATGACAACCCGCTGCTATTCCTCAATGCGTATATGCATGTGTCAACACTGCTCAACTCAAACACACTCTTCCCCTGAGGGTGATAGGCAAGGAGTTGCCGTCACACCTTTCCAATATAAACAGCACATTAAAAAGCTCAAATCAACCATTGCACCCAAATCTCTTCCAAACATCCCTACTTCTGCATCAGGATCTGGGTTCCCACAAATTCTATTGGATCAAATCTCCCCAGCTGATTATTCACGTTTGACCCAAAGCACTTTCTCAACTCCAGCGGGTCTCAATTCAACTGCACAGAAACCATATAGTGGCAGTCAAACCCTTCCCCCACAAGACCTAGGAGTGATAATATCTGCCATTCTATCATTAAGGTATAATTTACCCCGCAGGGCTTCACGCATACTCAACCCCTCCCTGAACCTGCTGATCAAGTCCAGTATCTCAAGCTCACCTGGTCCCCCCGCTCCTGCATTCCATATACCTCAAGATCTGAGTACCATATTTGAACATCTCCAATTGGAGCCAGTGATTCAAAACTATATATGTTGTCCTCAATGTTTCTCTCTTAATGGCCTTACTGAGTCAGTCACAACTGACCAACCCCACTGTCAACGCCATAATGACCCAAATGATCATGATCCCCCTTGCACACAATCATTAGGCAAATTCATCTATTCATCTGAACCCCACACCCAAAACACAACCAGCATGAAGCAAAAATTTATACCAACAAAACATTTCATTTATCAACCATTCAAAAATTGGCTTGCCAGATTCCTCCAGCGGGCTGGAATTATGGAAATTCTGCATCAACATCAACAATCCCAAACCCCTGAAAGTACCCCCAAATGTGACGTCTGGGATGGATTGGTCTGGAGATGCTTCACTGGCACTAGAAATATCCATGACCCCCCATTCATGTCCATTCCTGGTGCATTGGCCTTCTCCATATATGTGGACTGGTTTAATGCACATGGAAAGTCAACCCGGTTGGCTAGCATTGGACCTATCATGCTTATTTGTCTTAATCTCCCCCCAAGTGAAAGATTGAAGCCCGAGAATGTCTATGTTGCAGGAATCATCCCTGGTCCAAAGCAGCCAACTGCGCTTCAATTGAATTATCTATTAATGCCACTCATCAACGAGCTCAAAGAGCTATGGAAAGGTTACCATTTTGCACCCACCTCAACAGGTCCTTCAGGATCCTTTATCCGTGTTGCCATTCTCACAGCCATTGCGGATGTGGTTTCCATGCGCAAGCTTACTGGATTTATTTCCCATTCAGTCAACCACTTTTGTAATTTTTGCACCATTCACAAAGCTCAAATTGAAGAAATTGGTCCTCAATTTCACTACACACACTCATATCAAAATCATAAATCAACCATTGCCAAATGGCTTCATCCAACCCCACAACAAAGACAAGCACTTTTCTATGAGTATGGAGTGTGATACTCAGCTTTAGAAGACCTTACGTATTGGGATGCAACCAGAATGGTTAATCTTGACATAATGCATAATTTAATACTTGGAATTTTGAAGGATCATGCAACTTTCAAATTGTGCATTCCAGAGGCGAAATCAAAAATTTACTTCAGGTCATGCAGGAAATCCAATGACACCAACAGTTCAGACTCAGATTCCAAGACCTCCAACAGCTCTCTTGATAAAATCACATTGAGAGAGGCCCCTCCCTGAGAAGAGACGCAGCAAAAATAATAAATGAGCCACTCCCCACTACTTCCACCTGATAAAACTACTTCCCAATGCCCACCCCTAACACAGAATATCCATCTAGTGGTTCTGCAGAGATTCCTTCATTTAATGCCAATTACATCCCCACTTTTGAAATACCCTCTGAATTGGACAACACTGCACTGAGTGATCACCAGATCAAGGGTGAGGCTCTTGAGCATCTCCGACAAATCATATCTGAGACCATAATTCCCTCATCTTGGACAAGAGTTCCCCGCAAAATGGGTTCCCCCTCCCATGGTAGCTTAAAAGCCGCTGAATGGGCTCTCTTATGTAAGGTCTATATTCCATTTCTAATGCTCAGTCAACAGATTTCATTAGATGCACACCAATCTGCCAACACTCAAAGAAAAATGGGTCAGTCAGAAGAACTTGCAAATGAACTAGCCAAGAATACATTCCATTTGATTAGTGCTATCAACATTGCCACAAGCTGGACTGTTTCAATAGATGATGCGACTGCATTTGCTGAACATTGGAAAGAATTCTGCCTTTCCAATCAACACCTGTTCCCAAAACAGAAAAGTAAACCAAATCATCATTTTGCTGATCATATTCCTGAACTCTTCCAATATTGGGGCCCAGCACAAGCCTCAGCCACATGGGGTTATGAGCGCTTGATTGGAGTATTTGCAAAGATGCCAACAAATAACAAAATATGTACGCTAATTAATAAGATCAATATATTCACATTGATTAAACACCTGAACTGAATAAGACTAACTTTTTGCAACTCTGAATAGATGATATAGATAAAACCTTACTTCAACATATCTGTCGATGTTCCAACCTTTCCGTTCTCCTGAAATCCCCATCTGTGCCATGTGAAATAAAACAGCTTTTCGAATCACAGCCACCTGCCATGTTCAATCACCATAAATATAACAAGCCCTCCCGCCATGACCAACAAAATTATGATTGCCTGGTTGAGTACTTACAGACTTTTCATGCAACAAGGGAAATGGTTGATTGGATCAGCTCAGACAATACCGTGAACTCCACAAGTCATCCCACTTCAAGGATTGTCTCACCTTGGTATTTTCCAGTTTCAAACATTAATATGGGGAACAATATATTTTCAACTGAATCCAAAAATGTCAGCAACAGTGTGATATGTTTTCAAAGGGGCAACTCACAACAATTTGGTATTATTGATAGCATTTTCAAAGTCTCTGAGCCATCTAGCATACTGAACAATAACTTTCTGATTTTAAAAACTTTGAAGATTGATGTGAATTTCCTACCAGATTGGCTGTATCTCAATATTTATAAAGCTGTTGGTTTTGATGATGGACACTTGATTATATCAGAAGAAGAAATAGAAGGTAACTGTGGATTGTATGATAACAAAGCTCTGTCATGTCGACTGCTTGTAATGATAAAGCCGTTATTTCATGATATTTAGTCTACAAAAATGCCAATCTCTCAGATTCATTAGCAATTTTGCTAGTGAAATAATTGCCTCAAAATTTAGTGACCGAGACATGCCATTGTGACAAGAAAAGCCCATTATTTCACATTGCCACAAAGAACTTACTATTTTGACATTGGGCACAGTGTGAATAAGCCAAGTCCAATGATCAAATGACCCACACACTCACCTTTCACAGCATCCAAAATTTCTAACTGCGCCATCATCATGTTGGAAGCGGAATCGGCTTTTGCATACCCACACCGGCATGTGCACCCGCACGCGCCAATGCACACGCACACCCACCCGCACGCGCCAATGCACACGCCCACGCACCCGCACACCAACCCGCACACGCCAATGCACACGCAAACGCACCCGCCCCCGTGCATGCACCCGCACACTTCATGGATGACCTGGTGAAGTCAAACCCCCCGCCTACATCAAGACTGGCTGAAGGACATGTTTGATGTGTGTGTGTGCAAACAGGCCGGTCTGGTGTAATTTTTACCAATCATCGGACGGTTGTGGGATGATCAGGTGGTGAGGAATCTGAGTTGAAGGCACAGGGGAACCAATATTATTGGATGTCACAGGATTTGGTGTAAGACCAGAGTGTGACGTGTGCTCGACGTTCGCTTGATTTTTGCTTGACGTGAGCTCAACTTTTATCCTGCTTGACGTTTGCTTGACGTGAAGTCAATCGGCGACGATTGACACGAGATTCGCCCCAGTGCTTGTTGGTAACAATGATATAAAATGATAATAAGATGATGATGATACGGAAAAAACAGCAAGAGAAGGCCTCTTTTAAGTCAACAACAGCTCACAGAGGCGTGCCATGGATCAAACTGAAAAACCAGTGAGTGAGAAAGCATTAAACCCTTTTGGATTAGTACTTACATCATCTGTTGTCACGTAAAATTGTCTTAATTGCTTAATTGATGCTTTTACGTGACTATCAACCCCAATATGGTTAAGAACAAAAGGAGTAATGTTTGTAAATCTTCTTTTATTCCAAAGTAATCATTGATTTCCCAAAGTTATCAATGTTATTGACAATTTCCTTCCAGGTTGTATTTACTGTGAATTTTTGAAGATTCAGTGTTTCACGTAGAATAACCAAAAATGGACTGTAAGTTAAACCTTTAATTTTACTAGTAAAACTGGAATTATTTTTGGTTGTACCATAGATAATACAGTTCTCAATTTGTCCTGAAACCTTCAGAAAGATTCATTAAGAATTGTATTTTTAATGAACTTTTGAAGTTTTTACCTCATATCTACATAGAATTGCAAATATCAGTGTTTGACTGGTTGCTATGAGGTAGATCAATGGATACAAGTCCAAAAAGGGTTTTAATTACTCTTTTGGGGTTTATCCATGGATAGTCATTAGTAATTGACATGGTTACAGGAGTGTAAGTAGCTCTTTACCTCCTTGGCACGTCACAATAGCAGGTTATTTGCTTTTTTCTGGTCTTTTACAGTAGTTGTAACTTGGTAACCAAGTTCCCAAAGAGTTTTAGTTTACCAATTGGGTCAAGATAAGCCATGGAACCAAGCTTTGGAGCTATCCACGCCTCTGGGGCTTCAGAAGTTGGGTACCCTGGCTCTCTTTCATGTCTTTTGTCCCCCCTACTTATTTTTCACGTCAAAATAGAAATTTAAGCTTAAAGTGAGATATCCACTATGGGTGTACCAAAAGTCCATGTAAGAATACCATGATATTAAGTGCTCAAAACATGCATAACACTATTCTTAGTGTATATGTAACATGGGATTTCTCACTTTCCCATTATTTTGGCGTGAAATTAAGAAAAACAAAAATTTTCATGGATCTTTTATGTGGTATTGATGATGTGGTATTGAACTATTTTCCATTTTACCACCTCAAAGAGTTAATTTGAGCTTATTCACTCTATGGAGCTACCCTAGGTGAATTTTTGTGTAGAATCCAAATCTGGCCTCAAATCCATGGATTTACTTAATCAATAACAAGTTATTTATCTTTTCTGAAATCAAAAATCATGCATTTTGAATGTGCATGATGTATGAGTTATGTATAATTCAAAATTTCTTTTTAAGATAATTGTGGCCTATTTGGGTATGTAAAAATATACCTCAAGGCTCACAATATTGTTGTTGGCAAAACCATGGTAAAGTGTTGCCTTTTTCAGAATTAAATTTAGAAGATTCAAAGGCTGTTTCAACTCTAAATCTCCAAGCATCATTGGCCCATTGGTTGATAATTTGGGTTTTCCACCAAGTCAACCTTTGGTGTCCATGTGCTTGTCTCAATTTTACATACCATCTGTGGGCTGATCTGGTAAAAACCATTTTAAGGTCATTCAAAATCTTCTTTAATCATTTTAATACCTTTTATGGATGTCATATGGTCATATTATCCTTCCCCACTGAAGTGAGGCCATTCTTTGAGTTTTGGTACTTCCTTCAATAGTACTTGGCCCATTGATTGCTCCAAGTTATGAAAAGATGTGGAAAATTCATTTTTAAACTGTGAATTTTCAACATCAAGTACTTGTGGACTCAGAATTTGTGCACCCTCATTTTGATTCAGAGGTGTAGACATTCAGGGTAAGGTGTGTAGCAATTGTTCAGTATCATTCATTTTACTCTTGCTACACCATTCGGAATTTCTGAACTCATGTTGGAATCTTGGTAAGAAATTTATTACTTCAATTTTATACATATCTTCCTTATGTGTTATTTCTTGCCATAATTCTGTTTGTCTAGTATTATAAGAAGTGACTCCATTAAATTTCCTTGTTAATTTTGATACTTCTTGTTGTGGGGTGTCAAAACACTTTTTCAAAGCAATTGTATGTCTCTTTACTTCATCAAATGAATTTTCAATATCATCAAGGACTTTCTTATTATGTTCTTCAATAATATTTATGGCTTGTTTTATTCTTGTTTCAATTATGTCATGCATATGGAATTTAGAATATTTGTCTGTTAATTCTGTGATAATGGCAGATTGTTCATTTAAATTATTTCCAAATTAGTTCTCATTATTGGAAGCTTTGATTTGTCTTAAGACTTTTTCATGATGCATAAGGGTTGCATTCATTTGGCTCAAACTTAGGTTATTTGTCTTATGCTTGTTACAAATTGATGAATTTTTATCAGAAATATGACTTTTCACATCATTTATAGCTATATAAAAGCTTGAAATGCCATCCAGAATATATTTTAATCTGGCTTCCTCCTTTGCCTGCAATTACATCATTTTTCTGGCCATCTGAAATACATTTTCCATGGTATCCTTCTGAATATTTGAGATTCTGTAGCCCTGGCTGTTAGGTTTTGTGGCTGGTGCTTTTCCTTCGCCCTTGTTATGAGCTTGTGGCTGCTTTTTCATGTTTGAATCTCTGATGCTGGCTACTGGGCCTGTTTTTGGCACTTGCTTGGGTGGTGAAGGGTTTTTTTTTCCTGCATTCTGCTGTTAAAAGCATCCTTTTTATCATTTCCATCAATTTATGCCATCGATTGAGTAACTTGAAAGTTTTGGGATGGCCCAGGAACTCTCTTACAGTCAGGAAAGAATTCATGTGGTATTTTCACAGATCTGAAATGATCTGGTACTCTTTGTGCTGCAATGCATTGTTTTATGCCTTCTGGCTGTCTTTGTATATTTCCACAGAGGCTTCTTGTGGGGGTTCAGCTCCGTTTGAAGGTAAAACAGTATTATCAGCTTCAGAATTGCATAATTTGTCAGTTTGGGATTCATTTACTGACTCTTATCCCTCTGAAACTGATTGGCTTCTGCCACAATTATTTCTATACCCTTTTTGGGAGCTTGAGGGATTATAGCTGGCTCCTGATCTGGTTGAAGGAATTATTATGATTAAAAAAGCTTAAAGTAGTAATTTCACATCAAAAACTTACTATTGGCCAAATTCTTAGCTTTTTGGAGAGTATTAATAATGCCCAAATTTATTAATTTTGAAGAAATTGGTTCTTGTTGATTATTCTGAGTTATGCTAACAGTACTATCATATTCAGAAGTGACAGTACTTGCAGGAATAATACACTGTTAATGCAGTTTCAATATTTTCTTGTGTTACCACATTCTCCGACACTGATATTGATGAAAAGAGCAATTAAATAAGTAAAAAAGGTATTTCGAAGAGAGAAAGTAAAAATATAAGCCTCACATATAATATGGAATTTCTTTATTTTTTGGGGATTTTTGAAATTATAAATATTTTTTATGACTGTTTTGAATTTCTCAATATAAGAAAAACAATTAAAAAAAGTAAAAAACTATGTCACAGGTAAAATATCATGGCTGGGCCCCCAAATTTAAGGTGTGGATATGAAACTTTGATTGAAAATCAAGTACTTTTCCTGTCCTCAAAATTAGTCTAAGGTAAAAATTGATTAGAAATAGTATGAAATAAGATGTTTAAGAGAAAAACACACAAGTGTTATTAATTTTAACCTTATAAGTATAAAACAACAATATTCTAAAGTTTAATTGTTTTACAAGCAATAAACATTTACCCAAAAATACTCTACAAGAGATTTTTTCAATTGGAATTAATTCAGAAAAGAGCTTCAGGAGATTAATAAATAAAAAGAGTCATCAAATAGATTATTAAAGAGAAAACATTCCCAAAAGTGACAAGAGGGAATTTGTAAACAAAGTGACAAAGCTAAGAGTGATGAAAGATGCTTTATTGAACTTATGGGGTGGTTCAGGGGTAAAAATGGGTATAAGAGTTACAAGCAATGATTCTAATTATTTTTTGACATTTTTAATTGGTTTGAATTGATTAAAAAAGGGTGGTTAAAATCTTTTATTGATTGGTTTAACAGTGTTTGAACTAATTATAAAAGGAAAAGATTCTAGCATGAAGAGAAAAGTGGGGCAAAGAAGACATTCTTTTATAGCCATCAATTTTCTTACTCCAAAATTCAAATTTACCCTTGTCAGCCGTGAAAAAAACTCTGACACCAGAAAAACCAACTATGGAATCATTGAACCCTGGTTTGGGCCAAAAAAGGGCTGGTTTTAGCAACTTTTACCAATTTTTAGACATTTTGGACCCTTCAATCAGCCATTGCTATAGTAATACCTGGTTTTAAGCCTTCAAAATACGTAAGAGTGTGTTTCAGAGACGTAGAAACTACTTGAAACTGTTTTTACTAAGATTGCTTTAGCTTAAGGGTAGTTTCACCATCTTGGCAACAGTCAAAACTTCCCATGTTGGTATCAAAACCTCATCATCAATTCAGTCAAAGACCCTGTGACTCAATTCCAGGCAAAGAGTGATGAAACTTTGCGTGGATTTTGACATCACGCACCTGTCAGAAAGGAATTTGGGGTTCTAGCTCCCCTTAGATCCAAAGCTCCTTTTCACCCCTAGAATTAATCTGTCCAATTTTTTTTCGTTAATTCTTTATTGTGTATCAAACTTAAAATTTAAATATGTAATGCAATTGCATTTTTACAGTACACAACTGTAATAATTGATAACTCATACATGAATTAAAGTTCACTTATGTAATACACATGCACATTTTGACATTTTGATTGAAAGTATTTCAGTTCCTCATAACTCCGAAACTACACAAAAGACCTCAATTTCAACACAAAAATTGATGTTTAACACCACCTTTGATGTGAATTAAGTTGAGGTTCTGAGTATCTTCAACTTTTGTACAGAAACTACTAAAAAACTCAATTTAAGCTTATTTAGAGGTGAGTTACAGAAATTTTACCCAGAGGTGACCCCACCTTATTTTTTATGAGGAGTTCAATGATGAAATAATTTTCATATGTTCATTTTTAAATAAATAGTTATAATAATTTTTTTTTGAATTTTTTCCAATAATACTTTACTTTTAGTAATTTTGTTAAAATTTTGTTTTTACTTAATTTTTTTCAAGTAAAAATGTGTTTTCACAATTTTAATTTGCAATGTAATTTTATTATTAAATTGTAGTGAAGATTTCATTTTTGTGTATAGATTTGTATTTATATTTTAAATTTAATTTTGATAATATAAGTAAATTTATTTTATTCATAAATTTGTTTTGCTTTATTCCTTGTGGTCTTATGGATATATGCAAATACCTCTAAGCCTCACAATATTGCAGCTGGTAACAGGCTCAGTAGGAGATATATTAATAGTCCAGAATGTAGAAAAATCATTGATGTTCTAATTGCCAAAAGAGGCAGTTTATTTAGAGAAGAACACGCCAAAAAACCACCAAAATGTGTGTGTTTTCTGTTTTTATTCTTTATTTTCTCTCAAATTGATGTGAAAATTGTGCATAGCAGAAATGGAAGCAACTATTCAGTCCAACCAGATGGATCTGGACAAGAAAGAGGCAAGACCAGGGGCAGATCTTGTGTGAGCCTTGAGGTATATTTTACATACCCAAATAGGCCACAATCATCTTAAAAAGAAATTTTGAATTATACATAGCTCATAAATCATGCATATATTCAAAATTCATCATTTTTGATTTAAGAAAAGATGCATAACTTTTTCTTGAGTAAGTAAATCCATGGATTTAAGGCCAGATTTGGATTCTACACAAAAATTCACCTACGGTAGCTCTATAGAGTGAATAAGCTCAAATTAACTCTTTGAGGTGGTAATATGGAAAATACTTCAACACCACATCATCATCTTATTATCATTCTATATCATTGTTATCAACAAGTAAGTATTCGTTAATCTATCATTAGGTGCTTCAAATCTTTCAGAATCAATCAGAAAGACGTGAAATCATAGAATCCAACTATATATTGTTGTAATCCTGCTATAAATCATTTTGATCTCTTAAATCCACAATTCTACATCAAATTTCTCTACTTTTATCTATCAATAAGTTCTTTGGAGTATTAGTGAGTCATTTATCTTTAATTCTTAAAGTCTTTCTCTAGTAATAGCTTTCTTCAAGGATTAGCTTTATAATTATTCTTGCAAAAGATAATTATATATTGAAATCATTTATTATTTTAATAAAAGAAGTTTTTATTATTAAATTCTTCTTGTAATTGATTCTTGTAGACAATTACTTGCTCACTGTTAAAATCACTAGTAGTGCTTAACACGTGAAAGAAATAATTCTTTAATTATTTAATTGTGGCTATAATAATATTTTATTAGGGTGTTGGTAAACACACCTAAGCTTTTAGTAAAAACACGTAAGCCCTTACGTGTTTTTACTAAAAATGTTAAGGCCCAAAATGACAATAAAAATTCCATTTATGGAATTTTTAAGGCTATAAATGCCATTAAAAATGCCATTTATGGAATTGGTAAGGCTATAAATGACATTAACAATGCCATAAATGGCATTTTTAAGGCCATTAATGCCATTTATGGCATTGTTAATGTAATTTATAGCCTTAAAATTTCCATAAATGGCATTGTTAATGTCATTTGTGGCCTTAACAATGCCATAAATGGACTTCAAAACACCATAAATGGCATTAACAATTCCATTGATGGAATTAATAATGCTATTAATGGCCTTAAAAATGCCATAAATAGCCATATTTCATTTTAAAACCACCCCTTATGTCTTTTTAACATATAATTACGTTTTTTTACCATAAATTGGTAAAAACACGTAAGGGCTTACGTGTTTTTACCAAAACCTTACGTGTGTTTACCAACACCCTTTTATTATTATATTTCATAAGAACAGACACAGTACTATTGATTAATAGTAATATTATCATCAGTTTCATACTCACATCTTACATTTGGGGGCCTGGCCATGTTTTTTGAACCTTGTACCCTTAATTAATATATTTTTAAGTTCTAAAATATATTAATTTAATATTTTTTTTCTTCAATTTAAAGAAAAAATTATTTTTAATTTTGAAATTGTCTTAAAATCTTATTTCATTGAGGAATTTGGTTTAATTTTGTATTGTCTTTACACATGGCTTTTTCACATCCAAAAACTTATAAAATTATTCTTTGAGTTACTCTGACTTAATTTTTTATTCAAATTCTTAAATTTTAATACTTTTTTCTTTGAAAAGAATATTTTTTTTTCATATCAAAAATAAAAAATTTATAAAAAATCTTTTAAAATATCTTAAATCATAAAGAATAATTTCTTTTATCATATTTTCTCTTTAAGTGTCTTTAATCAAATACTGTGCAGCTGGCAACAGACTCAGTAAAAGATACATCACTAGTCCTGAATCTGCAGAAGCAGAATCTGAAGAAAGTATTGAGGTGCAAATTGCTAAAAGAGGCACTTTGTTTAACTCAGAAAAGAATAAATTACCACAAAAAGGTGTGTTTTTATCTTTAAATTTACTCTTTATCCTTAAATTGACGTAAAAATGGTGCATACCAGAAATGGAAGCAACTATTCAATCCAACCAGATGGATGTGGACAAGGAAGAGGCAAGATCAAATCCATAAGTGCCAAATCTTCCACAAGAAAGACACACCTGGAGGATGCCAGTGTTTCCCCCCGCTCCCCAAGGTCTGTACCAACAGATTTTGACGTGAATTCTGAGCCTGAACTAATTCATGATATTATTTCCAGGGCTAAACCATTTTCAAGTGGAAGCAATAGAAATATATCAATGCCAGTACAAGAATTGGTTCAGAGCAGGCAAAGAGGAAGAGTGGGAAATCTGCCCAAGCCTTTCGCAGGGGGCCATGAACTCCTACTTATACATCAAGAGCTTTCTGGGTCAGGAGAAGACCATAGAAATCTTGGGAGGTTGGAGCCCCCTGTCTTGAAAAGACAAGGTCAAAAAGATAAAGAATTGCTTGAAGAACCAAAGTCTTTTATCCATAGACCAGAAAAAAGAGTTGGAAATGACTCCAGCTTTGGAGATAGAGGCACAAGTGGCGTCTACCAGCTCCAAACCAGCTCCTGAAGTGTCCAAGGACAAGGGACCTCAGAAGAAGCATAAAGGTCCCAAGAACCATCAAGGCAAAGGAAAAGGCAAATCCAATTGGCACAGACCTTACGCACAAGGGTACAGGATCCCCAAATTGGAGACTTCAGCCGTGGACAGTGTCTTCAATATGGCCGGGACTCTGATGGACTTCACACCCAAAGATCAGGAAAGGATGAACAGAAACTTTCCACGGAAATAATTGGTGTACAGACTAGTATTAATGTAGAAATTGGTAAACTTGATGGAAAGTTAACCAAAATTGCATCAGATATAGTTGAATTAAAGAAAAATGAGAAAAAATACATTGAATTGCACCAAGAAACAAATGCCAGACTTGACTCAATTACCAATTCTTGCAATAAAATTGAAAACATGTGCCAAGTTCAGCATGATGAGATGGAAGATCTTTCCATTTTTAAAATGAATGATCAACTTAAGACTCTGCAAGACCAAGTCTTGAAGACATTTGAGAATACCAATCAATTTGCTATACACTTAGCAAAAAGTGACAGTGAAAGGCAGAAGTTGAAGAATGAAATAATTGCAAGTGTGGAACAAATTCATAAGAATCATGAACCACATATGCCAAGATATTCTACACCTTTAACTGAAAAAAAACTTTCTGTTAAAGAAAGTCTCACCATTCTTGGGAGAAAATGCCTACTCTGCAAGAGATATTCCCAAAATAGAAGAATGGCCAACATTCTCTGGTGAAGGAGAATACAACCATATTGAATTCAGCAGGACTATTGATATGTTGCAAGAAGAGTTTAATATACCTGATGAAATGATAGTGGGAAAATTACATTGTCTGTTTACCAGAACTGCAAAGAAATGGTATTACAAAATGAGGATTGATCATGGTAAACATGATTGGTCTTGGTGGAAATCTGAAATGATCACCAAATGGGCCAACAATTCTTGGAGGTTTAAAATAGAAAATGTCTTTGAAAGTTCCATTTTTAACTCAGACAAAGTTAAACCACTGACTTGGTTCTTCAAAAAAAAAGACAGATTATCTGCTTTACAACCAGATATGTCTGACACTATGATTAATATGAAAATATTAAGAAAGTGTGGAGGAGAATTGGAACATGCTATCAAAAGCAGATGTGTAGAACCCTGTTCAACAGAAGATTACATTAATGCCAAATGCTTGATAAAGTAATACTTCATGCAAAACAAAGTATGGATTATGCTTTCAATTATGCAAAACAGAAGTGGGACAAGAGTAATAAAGTACCAGACTTCAAAGTAGGGGACTTAGCTTTAGTTTCAACCTTGAATTTTAATAATATCAAAGGCCCAAAGAAACTTAAAGATTCTTATATAGGACCTTTTGTTATTGTTGCTTTACATGGAACCAATGCAGTTCAAGTGGAATTGAGTTGTGAATTGGAAAATAAACACCCCACCTTTCCAGTCAGCTTGATAAAGCCTTATCAACCACCTTACAAAGAATTGTTTCCTTTAAGAAACCCAACTCCTTTAACTGTACCACCTGTGGAACAGAATGAAAACAAAAAGATAAAGAAAGTCATTAAAGAAAGGAGACTTAGGGGTAAAAATCAAAAAGAAGATCTTTTCAGATATAGAAATGCAGTACATGAAGATGAATGGATGGCAGAATCAGAAATACCTGACTCAGATAAGCTCTTAAGAAGATTTAGACATGAAAGAAGGCCAAAAGCCTGAATATGTCTATAAATGTGCTTTAAATTACTTGATCTGAGTAATGTAAAGAGGTTGGACAGTGGACATTAACCGCCTTTGGGGCCTTATTCTTTCATCACTAATAAAATTGTAGTACAATTTTATTTTTTGGTGGTAGGGAATGTGAGCCTTGAGGTATATTTTTACATACCCAAAGAGGCCACAATTATCTTAAAAAGAAATTTTGAATTATACATAACTCATAAATCATGCATATATTCAAAATTCATCATTTTTGATTTCAGAAAAGATGAATAACTTTTTATTGAGTAAGTAAATCCATGGATTCTACACAAACATTCACCTAGGGTAGCTCCATAGAGTGAATAAGCTCAAATTAACTCTTTGAGGTGGTAATATGTAAAATACTTCAACACCACATCATTAATACCACATAAAAGATCCGCGAAAATTTTTGTTTTTCTTGATTTTACGCCAAAATAATGGGAAAGTGAGAAATCCCATGTTACATATACACTAAGAATAGTGTTATACATGTTTTGAGCACTTAATATTATGGTATTCTTACATGCACTTTGGGTAGAGCCATAGTGGATATCTCACTTGAAGCTTAAATTTCTATTTTGACGTGAAAAATAAGTAAGGGGGACAAAAGACATCAAAGACAGCCAGGGTACCCAACTTCTGAAGCTCCAAAGCTTGGTTCCATGGCTGATCTTGACCCAATTGGTAAACTAAACCTCTTTGGGAACTTGGTTACCAAGTTACAACTACTGTAAAAGACCAGAAAAAAGCAAATAACCTGCTATTTTGACGTGCCAAGGAGGTAAAGAGCTACTTACACTCCTGTAACCATGTCAATTACTAATGACTTTCCATGTATAAATGCAAAAAGAGTAATTAAAACTCTTTTTGGACTTTTAACCATTGATTTACCTCATAGCAACCAGTGAAACACTGACATTTGCAATTCTATGTAGAAATGAGGTAAAAACTTCAAAAATTCATTAAAAATACAATTCTTAACAAATCTTTCTGAAACTTTCAGGACCAACGGAGAAGTGCATCGTCTATGGCACATCCAAAAAGAGTTACAGTTTTACCAGTAAAATTAAAATCTTTACTTACAGTCCATTTTTGACCATTCTACGTGAAACACTGAATCTTCAAAAATTCACAGTAATTAAAACCTGTGATCAAATTGGCAATAACATTGATAAATTTGAGAAATAAATGATTCTTTTGGAATAAAAGAAGATTTACAAATGTTACTCGTTTTTATCTTAACCATATTGGGGTTGGTAGTCACGTAAAAAGCATCAATTAAGTAATTATGATAATCTTATGTGACGACAGATGATGCATTCATTAATCCAAAAAAGGTTATTGTTTTTTCCCTCACTGGTTTTTCAGTTTGCTCCATGGCACGCCTCTGTGAGCTGTTGTTGACTTAAAAGAATCCTCTTCTTGCTGTTTTTTCCATATCATCATCATCATCATCATCTTATTAATCATTGATATCAGTATTACCAACAAGTAAGTATTAGTTAGAACTTTTCTTAAGTGTTTTATTCTTTCAGAATCAATCAGAAAAACGTGAAATCATAGAAATCAACTATATATTGTTTTAATACATTTATAAATTCATTTTGATCCTCTAAATCCACAATTCTACATCAAATTTCTCCACATTGATCTATCAATAAGTTCTTTGGAGTATTAGTGAGTCATTTATCTTTAATTCTTAAAGTTTCTCTCTAGTAATAGTTTTCTTCAATGATTAGCTTTACAATTATTCTTGTAAAAGATAATTATATATTAAAATAATTTATTATTTTAATAAAAGAAGTTTTTATTATTAAATTCTTGTAATTGATTCTTGTAGACAATTACTTACTCACTGTTAAAATCACTAGTAGTGCTTAACACGTGAAACAAATGATTCTTTAATTATTTAATTGTGGTTATAATAATATTTTATTATTATATTTCATAAGAAGAAACATAGTACTGCTGATTAATAGTAATATTATCATCACTTTCATAGTCACATCTTACATTTGAGGGCCTGGCCGTGTTTTTGAACCTTGTACCCTTAATTAATATATTTTTAAGCTCTAAAATATATTAATTTGATAATTTTTTTCATTCATTTTAAAGGTAAAATAATTCTTTTTTTGAAATTGTTTTGAAAATCTTTTTCATTGAGGAATTTCGTTTAATTTTATACTGTTTTTACATGTGGCTTTTTCACATCCAAAAACTTATAAAATTATTCTTTGAGTTACTCTGAATTAATTTTCATTCAGAATCTTAATTTTAATTTTTTTTCTTCAAAAAGAACCATTTTTTCAATTTTAAAAAATATAAAACCCATAAAAAATCTTTAAAAATATTTTAAAAAAAAGTATAAAAAATAATTTTTTCTCTTTTATAGTTTTTTCTAGTGTCTTTAATCAAATACTGTGCAGCAGGTAACAGACTCAGTAAAAGATATATCACTAGTCCAAAATCTTCAGAAGCAGAATCTGAAGACAGTATTGAGGTACAAATTGCTAAAAGAGGCACCTTATTTAACTCAGAAAAGGCTAAATTACCACCAAAAGGTGTGTATTTTATCTTATATTTCACCTTTTATCTTTAAATTGACGTGAAAATGGTGCATAACAGAAATGGAAGCAACTATTCAGTCCAACCAGATGGATGTGGACAAGGAAAAGGCCAGATCAAATCCAGAAGTGCCAAATCTTCCACAAGAAAGACACATCTGGAGGATGCCAGAGTTGCCCCCCATTCCCCAAGGTCTGTACAAACAGATTTTGACGTGAATTCTGAGCCGGAACTAATTCATGATATTATTTCCAGGTATAAACCATTTTCAAGTGGCAGCAATAGAAATATATCAATGCCAGTACAAAAATTGGTTCAGAGCAGCCAAAGAAGAGGAGTGGGAAATCTGCCCAAGCCTTTGGAAGGGGGCCATGAACTGCTACTTACACATCAAGAGCTTTCTGGGTCAGGAGAAGACCATAGAACTCTTAGGAAGATGGAGCCCCCTGTCTTGCAAAGACAAGGTCAAAAAGATAAAGAATTGGTTGAAGAACCAAAGTCTTTTATACATAGACCAGAACAAAGAGTTGGAAATGTGTGAGCCTTTGAGATATGACCACATACCCAATAAGGTCACAAAAAGACTCAGAACAATTATACCTTTAATATAATTATATTAAAATTACTTAGAATAATTATACATTAAGAATAATTACTTAAATATACAAAAAATACCATAAATTGGTACAAAAATTGGTTTAACTTAAAAACCAATGAATCAACATGTAGAATAAATTATACCATTGGATTCCCCTTGGAAAAATACACATATACCATTTTTATGGCATATCTGTAAAGTCAATATTTAAGGAATTATAAGGTATAATACCTTATAAAAATCATAAAACCTTATTTATCTCAAGAACTAATGAAACAGCATGTAAAATAAACTGTAACAGTGGATTACCCATAAGAATCCACACATAAAACAATTAATAAGCTAATTTCCAATGTTAATACTTAAGGAATTATCCTGAATATATGCACTTTTTTGGTCAACGCATATATTCAAGGATCATAGCTAATATCTTCTAAACTATACATGATAGAATGATGAACCAAAAATAAAGTTACCACGTAATTACTGTAGGAACACAGATATGAGCTTTATTTTACAAATTATAAACAAGGTTAAAACCTATGATGAATTATTGATAAAAATCAACAGAGCTGTTGACCACTTTGTTGTGAAAGTGTTCCAAACTTAAAAAAAGTATATAGTTGGATTCTCCTAGTTCATTCGTGAAGAATGATGTAATTTTTATTATTAAATTCAGGGTATAACCCCCTGAAATCAAGGTTTGAAGTTTAAAATATTGAATTTCGACAGAAAAGATGAGTTACAAGAAAAATCATCAAAATTAGAGTTTTGATGATGTAATGAAAAGCTCTTGGCAGCATAATAAGGTTATGCCAGGCTATCAGAATTCACTCTCTGAATTGCTGTAGCGTGTAAATCTTAAGAGTTATTGAGGATCAAAGTTTGAGCTTAATTTGAGCAGTTATGATCACATACTGTAACCTTAATTTAAGTTTAACAGTCTTAAGAGTGATTAAATTGGTGAATACTATTAGTTTATGATTGAAACTAATAAAATCCACGAAATTTGGGGTTCTGCCAAGCTTCTGATGTCATCAAACTTAGAGTTATAGTGATAACTCTAAATAATGGTGTAATAATGATGTAATATGGTTTGATCATGATGTAACCACCCTCAAACCTTAAAATATTGATCAATTCCAGTGGATATGATCAGTACACGTCTACTAGAAGCCTGTTGGACTCTAGGAGGGAGGTATTTACTATAAATAGAGCTCTTTTTACTCTATTTACCTCTCAGACGCATCAAAAACATTAAATGAATTAAATAAAAGGTAATTTCTTTATTCTTTATATATAAAACTCTTATATTATTAAAGACCAAAGACCATCTTAATATTAATCACTATTTTTACGTGATTAAATCAATTCTTTAATTGTTTTTGTTATAAATCTCTCTATAAACTCATGTCCATGTAAAATCAAAAAATTTAGTAATTTTCTTTATTTTTTATTGTAAATACAATTTGAAAAAGTTGTATTATATTCTTTTGGCGTAAAATATCTCAAAATTATTATTTTAAGTGTTAAAAGTAGGGTTTTTCATCTTATTATAATAATTTCTCTCTTATTATTACTCTTAATAATTCTTAATTAATATAAATAGTATTTATATTAATATATAACTTTAATATTAGTAATATTATTGTTATTAATTGTTTTTTATTTATAAAAAACAGTTTTTTACGCCTTTATTATTTGTTGGTAGCAATAATCAAGAGCTTTATAATATATTAATTATTTTATATTAATATATTGTTTATAATATTATAATTTCATATAATATTAATTATATTATTATATTTATTTAATAATATAATATTTTTACGCCATAATAATAATATTTCTTTATTATTATTATTATTTTAATCTTATCTATTTCAATTATAAGGACATTCAGAGTACAATAAGTAATAAATTAGTAATTTTTACTTATTGTTTCATAGTCAAACCTTACATTTGGGGGCCTGGCCGTGATATTTACTTAAAAGACCTTTGAAAAGATTCTATTTGGGTTTATCCAATAATAAATTATATTTATAATGATGAAGTTATATAATAATTTTATATTTTATTGATTTTAAAAGCTATTGAGGCATTTGGAAAGCAATTGTACTGTCTTACACGTGGTTTTTCACATCCTTAGACTTGCAAGAACTTTCTTTGAGTGACTCTAGTGATTAAAAAAAGATAATTCATAAATTAAAAATAAATTTTTATTATAATTTAATTTTATAAAGAATCATATTAATTTTATTTTATTCCTTAAAAATAAAAAATATAAAAAATATCAAAAAATATTAAAAACCAATAAAAAAGTTATTTTTATTCATTTTTATTCATTTCTTTATTAATTTTAAGTTTTTAAAGATATAAAAGCAATTTCTACGTGGAAAATTGCCATATCTTGCCAAAAATAACACTTCTTATAAAAAAACTTATATTTATTTGTCTTTTTTAGTGTTTGAAGATAACCCAACAGAAGACAACCAAACTACTGTTGAGAGGTTGGTGGAAGAAACTTGTCAAAGTTCTCCAACACCAGTTATCACCAAAAGAAAGAAAGCTAAGAAATTAGACTTTCCAGGGCCCACCATGCAAGACTCTGAAGGTGAGCACCTCTTTTTAAATTGCCGTCAAAGAATTTTATTCTAAAAATACTTTTATTTTTTTCTTATTTCTTTAAATTATGACTACCAGAAGAGGTTCCCAATACTCCATCCAATCAGATGGAGCTGGACTCAGAGGTAGAACTGATCCCTCAAAAGGGAAAAGAAAGGGCAATATCCCCAGTGGAACAGAATCCACACAAGGAAGTGCCTTATCCCAAAGGCAAGTCCCAGAAATGCCCATGATATCTGAGCCTGAATTAGAACTAAGTATGAGTAACTCAAACAGGTACAAATCACATTCAGAGGGCTCAAATAGACATCTACATGAGCCAGTACAAGCAGTATTGCACAGTGTACAAGGACAAAGATTGGGAAATGTTGCCTCAAATACACCAAGGAGTGATGAACTCCTGGCACATCCTGAAAAAGTTCCTCAAAGAGGAGGAGATAGTGAAATACTCCAATGGATGGAATCCACTGTCATCCAAACCTCAAATCAAAAAAATCAAGGATTATCATGCCAAAAAGAGGGAGGCAACCAAGGAAGAAGCCCCAGTAGCCTCTACCAGCAAGCCTCAAGCCAACCCACTTCCCCAAGAAGGGAAGAAGAACAAGAAAAAGCATTGGAGGAAACCATATTCCCCAAGCTACAGAATCCCAAGAATCCAAAAGGATGCCATGGACAATGTTTTCAACATGGCCAGAACCTTGATGGAATTCAAGGACAAGGAAGAGCAAAGAATGAGACAACCTCATTTCCCAAAGAAATAACCTTGTCCAAAGATGTTGTAAATACTTCAACAGAAATTAAAAATAGTATATTACCTCTAAAAGAAATTAAAGATAGTTTATTATCCCTACAAGAAATAAATAACAATTTATCTTCTTTAACAAAAATTGTTGTACAAAACAAGAAAGAAATTGACAACATTAAGTTTATTGTTGAAAATAATAAACCAAAGAATTTAATTGACAATACTCAAAAATTAATACAAGGACAACAAGAATTGTATAAATACATAAAAGATATCAAAGACAAAACTTTGACAATCAATTATGATGTGAGTATTGACAATCTTACAGAAAAATTAAATAAATTAAGTATTTCTGTAGAAAGATTTGAAGAAAAGACTTCATCACACCAAAAATTACTTTTGGACCATGTGGAAAAAAGTGATGAAGCAAGAATGCATCTGAAAGATGATATTCAAAGTGAAATAAGGCTTATTACAGAAAAAATGGATAAAATTAATGAGGCTAATTCAAATATGCCAAAGTTATCAACACCATTTTCTCATATAAGAAGCCCTGTTAAAACAAAAGAGGAATTGTCAAATCCTTTCATAACAGACTTGAGTCACCAAGACAATAACCAAGTCTTAATGAAAGAAGCACCTCAATTGAAAGAATGGCCAACATTCACAGGAGAAGGTGAATATGACCACATGTCATCTATTAAAACAATTGACATGTTACAAGAAGACTATGCCATACCAGATGAATTAATCACTGCAAGACTACATTCATTGTTTGAGAAATCTGCAAAAAGATGGTATTATGGCATAAGACAAACAAATGGTAAAAATACCTGGTCTTGGTGGAAACAAGAAATAATCACCAAGTGGGCAAATGATGCCTGGAGGTATAAGATAGAAAATGCATTTGAAAACTCTTTCTTTGACCCAGAGAAAGATAAACCTTTAACTTGGTTCTTAAAACAAGTTGAAAGGCTTAATGCACTGTACCCAGAAATGTCACAGAAGATGGTGCATATGAAAATACTTAAAAAATGTGGAGGGGAACTAGAACATGCCCTAAGAAGCAGGTGTATAGAACCATGCTCCACAGAAGAGTATATAAATGCACTAGAAGATATAGTGACAAGAACAAAAATTGGCAGGACTTGGAAAAAATTGGACATTAAAAGCCCAAATAAACCATTTATCAAAAAAGACAAGTCAAAAGAATCCTTTAAGCCCAATACATCCAACAATAATGAGCAAAGAAAATGCCATAAATGTGGAGGTATTGGACACTTAGCCAATAATTGCCTTAAAAAAGCAAAGATTAATGAAATTGTGGAAACAGAAGACCACAATGACAAAGAAGAGGAATCTGACTCTGAAAAAGAGACAGAAGAGTCAGAAAGCTCTGAAAGTGATGAAATCAATATAATTAATGCACAAATTAATAATATTGATATAGTTTATGAAGTACTGGATGTTAATTCAAACTTGCCACAAGTTGGAACATCTGAAACAAATCTGACAAACATACAAGATGCCAAAATGTATAGAACCAAACCTGCAAGAGGAATGGGATATACAGCTGGAAAATCAAGTATTAGTATTGTTATGGTTGATAACCAAGAAGGAAAGGTTAACTTGGATACAGGAGCATATTGCACTTGTGTTGGCAAAAGTTATTTAAAAACCATTGTCCCAGACTGGCAAGAAAAACTTATACCAATACAAGGTGTCAAATTTAGTAGTGCAAGTGAGAGCATGTAGCCCCTTGGAATAATTGATTTAACACTAATTTTTCCTCATCCCTCACAATGTGTCAGAATTAAAGTAGAGTTTGTAGTAATGGACAACTGTACTAGTAATCATTTCATACTTGGGAATGACTACTTATCAATCTATGGTATAGATATCTCCAACCAAAAGGACAGATATTTTACCATAGGAGATAACAAAAGACAAAAATTTGGATTCTTAAATAACAAAAAAAAAATCACAGTTATTAAGAATGAAGAAAAAATTCCAGAAAAGGAACTTTTTATATCTGAACAACTCAAAGAGGCAGAATTCAATCAAGAATTAACAGAAAAAATGAAAGAAAAATTGATTGACCTCTTATTTAACTATAAAAATGCCTTTGCAACTGACAAAGAACCACTAGGTGCCATAATTGGACATGAAGTGGATATAATTCTTAATGTAGAAAAACCTTACCCACCTTTATTAAGAAGACCTGCTTATCCAGCCAGTCCAAGAGCTAGAGAAGCCTTAGAGGTGCACATTAAAGAATTAATGGACCTTGGAGTATTAAGAAAGGTTGGGCATAATGAACAAGTAGAAGTTACTACAACTGTCATTATAACTTGGCATAATGGAAAATCAAGGATGGTAGGAGACTTCAGAGCCCTGAATACTTATACCATTCCAGACAGATATCCAATACCCAGAATCCATGAGACATTAACCCAATTGTCACAAGCTAAGTTCATTACAGCTATGGATTCTCTGAAGGGTTTTCATCAAAATGTCTTAACAGACAATGCCAAGAAACTACTAAGAATAATAGTCCATTGTGGAATTTTTGAATACTTAAGAATGCCATTTGGAATAAAAAATGCACCTTCCCATTATCAAAGAATGATGAATACCATATTCCCTGAAGAATTATCAGAAGGATGGTTGGTTATCTATATTGATGATATCATAGTTTGCTCAGAAACTTGGGAAAATCACCTTACAAGACTAGAAAGGGTACTACAGAAAATAGTCCAAGTAAATATGAAAATTTCCTTGAAAAAATGTCATTTTGCATACAGTGAATTAAAGGAACTAGGACATGTAGTATCTGGCCTTAGTCTAGGCATAGACAAAAATAAAGTAGCAGCAGTACTACTTAAACCAATGCCTCAAACCAAAAAAGAAATGCAATCATTTCTAGGATTTGCTGGTTACTATAGACAGCATATAAAGGACTTTACAAAGATTGCTAAATCCTTGTATAAGCTGTGTGACCAACAAACAGTCTATGAAATGACAGAAGAAAGAGTCAAGGCATATGAAGAATTGAAAAATTCCTTAACAAATGCCCCATTTCTTCTAATGCCAGATTGGAAACTGCCCTTCAAACTATACATTGATGCTTGTGGAGAAGGATTAGGTGCTGCACTTCACCAAACACAAATTATCAATGATAAACCAGTGGAAGGACCAATTTGTTTCATTTCAAGGCAGATAAAGCCAACAGAAGCAAGGTATGGAGCAAGCCAAATGGAATGCTTATGCCTAGTATGGGCTTTAGAAAAACTGCATTATTATTTGGATGGCACAGTATTTGATGTAATCACAGATTGTAATGCTGTGAAATCACTATTAAATATGAAGACTCCAAATAGACATATGCTAAGATGGCAAATTGCTATCCAAGAATATAGAGGAAATATGACTATTGTTCATAAATCTGGAAATATTCATAAAAATTCAGATGGTCTTAGCAGATGGGCTCTAGCAAATACCCCTGACAATCCAGCATGGGTACCACAAGAAGAGCATCATATAGAAGGAATATGTGTTACAGACATTGGCACAGAATTCTTTAACCAAGTCAAAGAAAGCTATAAGACAGACAAAAATTGCCACATCTTAAGCCAACTTCTAATGAAATACTGCAAAGATCCATCACTTTCATCAAAACTAGATGAATTATGGAAAAAGGCATATGATGAAGGAAGATTTCACCTCCTTGATGGAATCCTTTACCATAGAACAAAACACACATGTGTTATGGCCTTAACAGATAGAACACTAATAAACACTATTTTACATGAGTGTCATGATAGTGTTGCATCTGGACATCTCTCAGAAGATAGGACACTAGAAAGGGTGAAAACCTGCTCTTGGTGGCCAAATTGGAAGAAAGATGTTGCAGAGTACTGCCAAACCTGTGAAAGATGTCAAAAAGCCAACAGAGCCACAGGAAAGAAATTTGGAATGATGATCCAAATCCAAGAACCAAAATCCCCATGGGAAATAGTTCATATGGATTGGGTAACAGCCTTACCTCCAGGAGGAGACAGGAGTTACAATGCATGCCTAGTGTTAGTTGACAGGTACAGTAAAACTCCCATGTTCTTACCATGTCATAAAGACGACACAGCTATGGATACAGCCATAATGATATGGAATAAAGTCATTAGCCACACAGGCTTATTCCAAAATATTATAAGTGACAGAGACCCAAAGTTCACTTCAGCATTATGGACAAATCTCCATAACTTATTTGGGACAAAGTTATCATTCTCAACAGCTTATCATCCTCAAACTGATGGTCTAGCAGAAAGAATGATACAGACCCTAGAGGATATGATCAGAAGATTCTGTGCTTATGGGCTAGAATTCAAAGATTCTGATTGTTTTACCCATGATTGGTGTACACTAATACCAGCACTTGAACTGGCATATAAGACATCAATCCATTCTTCTACTGGCAAAACACCAGCAATGCTAGAGAAAGGTTGGAATCCAAGACTTCCTTATGATACCCTCAAAAAGGACTTAGTGGATATACACCCAACAGCAAGCAGTTTCAAGATAATGCTTGATAAAGCAAGACACCATGCAAACAGATGCATGCAAGATTCTTTGAAATATGCAAAAGAAAGATGGGATAAAAGTCATAAGCCACCTGATTTCAAAATAGGAGATTTGGTTTTAGTATCAACCCTTAATTTCAATAACATAAAAGGCCCAAAGAAATTGAAAGATTCCTTTGCAGGACCATTTATGATAAAAGCACTTCATGGACCCAATGCTGTGCAATTAGAACTCACAGGTGAACTAATGAACAAACACCCAACTTTCCCTGTAAGTCTAATAAAACCTTACAGTTCAAGTGACAAGGAGTTATTTCCACTAAGAAATAAACCCCCACTTGAGATTCCCCCCTTGGAAGAAGGAGAAGAAAATAAAATAGTAAAAGTCCTTAAAGAAAGAAGGACAAGAAACAAAAAAGAAAGGGAATACCTTGTAAGGTATAGAAATTCAACTCAAGAAGATGAATGGCTACTTGAGAAAGATATAACAAATGCTGATAAACTACTAAGAAGGTTCAGACATGAAAGAAAACCTGAAAAATAGAAAAGCTAAGCATTATTGAGCTTCAAGACTAACAAAGTCTAATGAAGAGGTAGGACAGTGGATGATACCCTAATCACACATATCAGATTGTGGTACAATCTTTTTTTGGTGGTAGGGAATGTGAGCCTTTGAGATATGACCACATACCCAATAAGGTCACGAAAAGACTCAGAACAATTATACCTTTAATATAATTATATTAAAATTACTTAGAATAATTATACATTAAGAATAATTACTTAAATATACAAAAAATACCATAAATTGGTACAAAAATTGGTTTAACTTAAAAACCAATGAATCAACATGTAAAATAAATTATACAATTGGATTCCCCATGGAAAAATACACATATACCATTTTTATGGCATATCTGTAAAGTCAATATTTAAGGAATTATAAGGTATAATACCTTATAAAAATCATAAAACCTCATTTATCTCAAGAACTAATGAAACAACATGTGAAATAAATTGTACCAGTGAATTCCCCATAAAATTCCACACATAAAACAATTGATAAGCTAATTTCCAATGTTAATACTTAAGGAATTATCCTGAATATATGCACTTTTTTGGTCAATGCATATATTCAAGGATCATAGCTAATATCTTCTAAACTATACATGATAGCATGATGAACCAAAAATAAAGTTACCACGTAATTACTGTAAGAACACAGATATGAACTTTATTTTACAAATTATAAACAAGGTTAAAACCTATGATGAATTATTGATAAAAATCAACAGAGCTGTTGACCACTTTGTTGTGAAAGTGTTCCAAACTTAAAAAAAAATGTATACAGTTGGATCCTCCTAGTTCATTCATGAAGAATGATGTAGTTTTTATTATGAAATTCAGGGTATAACCCCCTGAAATCAAGGTTTGAAGTTTAAAATATTGAATTTCGACAGAAAAGATGAGTTACAAGAAAAATCATCAAAATTAGAGTTTTGATGATGTAATGAAAAGCTCTTGGCAGCATAATAAGGTTATGCCAGGCTATCAGAATTCACTCTCTGAATTGCTGTAGCGTGTAAATCTTAGAAGTTATTGAGGATCAAAGTTTGAGCTTAATTTGAGCAGTTATGATCACATCCTGTAACCTTAATTTAAGTTGAACAGTATTAAGAGTGATTAAATTGGTGAATACTATTAGTTTATGATTAAAACTAATAAAATACACGAAATTTGGGGTTCTTCCAAGCCTCTGATGTCATCAAACTTAGAGTTATAGTGATAACTCTAAATAATGGTGTAATAATGATGTAATATGGTTTGATCATGATGTAATCACCCTCAAACCTTAAAATATTGATCAATTCCAGTGGATATGATCAGTAAACGTCTACTAGAAGCCTGTTGGACTCTAGGAGGGAGGTATTTACTATAAATAGAGCTCTTTTTACTCTATTTACCCCTCAGACGCATCAAAAACATTAAATGAATTAAATAAAAGGTAATTTCTTTATTCTTTATATATAAAACTCTTATATTATTAAAGACCAAAGACCATCTTAATATTAATCACTATTTTTACGTGATTAAATCAATTCTTTAATTGTTTTTGTTATAAATCTTTCTATAAACTCATGTCCACGTAAAATCAAGAAATTTAGTAATTTTCTTTATTTTTTATTGTAAATACAATTTGAAAAAGTTGTATTATATTCTTTTGGCGTAAAATATCTCAAAATTATTATTTTAAGTGTTAAAAGTAGGTTATTTCATCTTATTATAATAATTTCTCTCTTATTATTACTCTTAATAATTCTTAATTAATATAAATAGTATTTATATTGATATATAACTTTAATATTAGTAATATTATTGTTATTAATTGTTTTTTATTTATAAAAAACAGTTTTTTATGCCTTTATTATTTGTTGGTAACAATAATCAAGAGCTTTATAATATATTAATTATTTTATATTAATATAATGTTTATAATATTATAATTTCATATAATATTAATTATATTATTATATTTATTTAATAATATAATATTTTTACGCCATAATAATAATATTTCTTTATTATTATTATTATTTTAATCTTATTTATTTCAATTATAAGGACATTCCGAGTACAATAAGTAATAAATTAGTAATTTTTACTTATTGTTTCATAGTCAAACCTTACAAAATGACTCCAGCTTTGGAGACAGAGGCACCAGTGGCATCCACCAGCTCCAAACCAGCTCCAGAAGTGTCCAAGGACAAGCCCAAGGGACCTCAGAAGAAGCAGAAAGGTCCCAAGAACCATCAAGGCAAAGCCAATTGGCACAGACCTTACCCACAAGGGTACAGGATCCCCAAATTGGAGCCTTCAGCCTTGAACAGTGTCTTCAATATGGCCAGGACACTGATGGAATTTACCGCCAAAGAGCAGGAAAGGATGAACAGAAACGTTTCACGGAAATAATTGGTTTACAGACTAGTATTATTGTAGAAATTGGTAAACTTGATGGAAACTTAACTAAAATTGCATCAAATATAGTTGAATTAAAGAAAAATGACAAGAAATACATTGAATTGCACCAACTGACAAATGCCAGACTTGACTAAATTCCCAATTCTTGCAAAAGAATTGAAAACATGTGCCAAGTTCAGCATGATGATATGGAAGAACTTTCCATTTTTAAGGTGAATAATAAACTTACAATTTTACAAGACCAAGTCTTAATAAATAGTTGAGAATACCAATCAATTTGCTATACACTTAGCAAAAAGTGACAGTGAAAGGCAGAAGTTGAAGAATGAAATAATTGCAAGTGTGGAACAAATTCATAAGAATCATGAACCACATATGCCAAGACATTCTGAACCTTTAACTGAAGAAAAACTTTCTGTTAAAGAAAGTCTCACCCCATTCTTGGGAGAAAATGCATACTCTGAAAGAGATATTCCCAAAATAGAAGAATGGCGAACATTCTCTGGTGAAGGAGAATACAACCATATTGAATTGATCAGGACTATTGATATGTTGTAAGAAGACTGTAACATACCTGTTGAAATCATAGTGGGAAAATTACATTTTCTGTTTACCAGAACTGCAAAAAAATGGTATTACAAAATGAGGATTGATCATGGTAAACATGATTGGTCTTGGTGGAAATCTGAAATGATCACCAAATGGGCCAACAATTCTTGGAGGTTTAAAATAGAAAATGTCTTTGAAAGTTCCATTTTTAACTCAGACAAAGATAAACCACTGACTTGGTTCTCCAAACAAAAAGACAGATTATCTGCTTTACAACCAGATATTTCTGACACTATAATTAATATGAAAATATTAAGAAAGTGTGGAGGAGAATCGGAACATGCTATCAAAAGCAGATGTGTAGAACCCTGTTCAACAGAAGATTACATTAATGCCATGGAAGATATCATTGCCAGAACAAGAATTGGTAAAACTTGGTCTAAAATCCCAACAGAATCCAAGATGACCTGTAAGATGTGACTATGAAACTGATGATAATATTACTATTAATCAACAGTACTATGTCTGTTCTTATGAAATATAATAATAAAAAATTATTATAACCACAATTAAATAATTATAAAATTATTTCTTTCACATGTTATACACTACTAGTGATTATAACAGTGAGCAGTAATTGTCTACAAGAATCAATTACAAGAAGAATTTAATAATAAAAACTTCTTTTATTAAAATAATAAAATTATTTTAATATATAATTATCTTTTACAAGAATAATTATAAAGATAATTCTTGAAGAAAACTATTACTAGAGAAAAGCTTTAAGAATTAAAGATAAATGACTCACTAATACTCCAAAGAACTTATTGATAGATATAAGTAGAGAAATTTGACGTAGAATTGTGGATTTAAGGGATAAAGATGATTTATAACAGTATTACAACAATATATAGTTGGATTCTATGATTTCACGTCTTTCTGATTGATTCTGAAAGATTTAAAACACTTAAGAATAGTTGAACTAATACTTAGTTGTTGGTAATAATGATTTAATAAATTTATAAGATGATTCTTTGGAAAAAACAGCAAGAAGAGGCTTCTTTTAAGTCAACAACAGCTCACAGAGGCGTGCCATGGAGCAAACTGAAAAAACAGTGAGTGAGAAAACAATAAACCTTTTTGGATTAATGATTGCATCATCTGTTGTCACGTAAGATTATCATAATTACTTAATTGATGCTTTTACGTGACTACCAACCCCAATATGGTTAAGAATAAAAGGAGTAACATCTGTAAATCTTCTTTTATTCTAAAATAATCATTGATTTCTCAAAGTTATCAATGTTATTGCCAATTTCATCACAGTTTGTAATTACTGTGAATTTTTGAAGATTCAGTGTTTCAGTAAAACCATAATTCTTTTTTGTTGTACCATAGATAATACAGTTCCTCATTGCTCCTGAAAGTGTCAGAAAGATTCATTAAGAATTGTATTTTTAATGAATTTTTGAAGTTTTTACCTCATTTCTACGTAGAATTGCAAATAGCAGTATTTTGCTGGTTGCTATGAGGTAAATCAATGAATATGAGTCCCAAAAGGTTTTAATTACTCTTTTAGGGTCTAGTCATGGAAAGTCATCAAGAATTGACGTGGTTACAAGAGTCTAAGTAGCTTATTACCTCCTTGGCACGTCAAAATAGCAGGTTATTTGCTATTTTTCTTATGATTACAGTAGGTGTAACTTGGTAACCAAGTTCCCAAAGAGTTTTAGTTTACCAATTGGGCCAAGATGAGCCATGGATCCATGCTCTGGAGCTATCCACGCCTCTGAGGCCTCAGAAGTTGGGTACCCTGGCTCTCTTTGATGTCTTTTGTCCCCCTTGCCTAATTTTTACGTCAAAATAGTAATTTAAGCTTAAAGTGAGATATCCACTATGGGTGTACCAAAAGTCCATGTAAGAATACCATAATATTAAGTGCTCAAAACATGCATAACACTATTCTTAGTGTATATGTAACATGGGATTTCTCACTTTCCCATTATTTTGGCTAAGAATCAAGAAAAACAAACATTTTCACGGATCTTTTATGTGGTATTAATGATGTGGTATTGAAGTATTTTCCATTTTACCACCTCAAATACTTAGATTGAGCTTATTCACTCTATGGGTCTACCCTAGGTGAATTTTTGTGTAGAATCCAAATCTGGTCTTAAATCCATGGATTTACTTACTCAATAAAAAGTTATTCATCTTTTCTGAAATTGAAAATAATGAATTTTGGATATATGCATGACTTATGAGTTTTGCATAATTCAAAATTTCTTTTTGAGATAATTGTGGCCTATTTGGGTATGTAAAATATACCTCAAGGCTCACATGACCTCTCAGATTCCCAGCGAGGATAAGAGACCCGAAAAACCTTTCTTAAAGTGTCATAAATGTGGAAGCACATCACATTTAGCCAATACTTGCACAAAAAAGACAAAAATCAATGAAGCGCAAGTCATTGAAGAAGTTCAGTGTACTGAAGAGAAGGAAGAATCTGATCAAGATTCTGCAATCTCTGAAGATACACCAGTTGAGGACTATCCCATTGAAAACATCACAGCTTTCTTTGAAGTCACTGAAGTCCATACCCACTTGCCACAGTATAGTGAAGATTGCTACAACCTTATTAATGTTCAGGATGCCAGAATGTGTAAAACCAAACCTGCTAAAGGAAAAGGTTATACTGCTGGAGCATCTTGTATCACATCAATTCTGATGAATAATGTTTAAGCCAAAGTCAATTTGGATACAGGAGCATTTTGCACTTGTGTAGGCAAAGATTATCTCCAAGCTATACTTCCTGAATGGAAAAACCATCTATTACCAATAGAAGGTGTACAATTTAGTAGTGCCAGTACCAATATGTACCCTTTGGGTATATTAGACACTATTCTCGTATTTCCCCATCCAACAGGAAGTATAAGAATGAAAGCTGAGGTTGTAGTAATGGACAACTGCACATCTCAACATATCATTCTTGGAAATGATCACTTAAGTATTTATGGTATTGATATCAATAACCATAAAGACAGATATGTGACAATTGGAGAGAACAGGAGAAAAAAAATTGTTTTCTCCAATATGCCAAAGCAAATATCAGTAGTATCCTCTGAGAAAGATACTTAGAAGGAAGAATTTGTGTCCACACAACTTGTTGAAGCACAAATTAATCCATCATTGTCACCAAAAAGGAGGTATGAACTTATTGACGTGTTATACACATACAATACTGCATTTTCCTCTGATAATGAACCATTACGTGCTATAAGAGGACATGAAGCTGATATTACTCTTAATATTGACAGACCATATCCCCCAGTACTTAGAAGGCCAGATTATCCAGCCAGTTCCAGAGCCAGAGAAGCCTTGGAGAAACATATCCAAGAGTTAATTCAACTTGGTGTACTAAGGAAAGTAGGCCATAATGAGGAGGTTGAAGTGACAAGACCTGTTATCATTGCTTGGCATAATGATAAGTCAAGAATGGTTGGAGATTTTAGAACTTTGAATACCTACACAGTTCCAGATAGATATCCAATCCCTAGAATCCAAGAAACCTTGACTCAATTTTCTAAAGCCAAGTATATAACATAAATGGATGCATTGAAAGGCTTCAATCAAAATGTTTTGACGCCTAAAGCTAAGAAATTAATTAGAATTATCACTCACTGTGGTATTTTTGAGTATCTTAGAATGCCATTTGGCATTAAAAATGCTCCATCTCATTATCAAAGAATGATGAATACCATCTTCCCCACAGAATTGTCTGAAGGATGGCTTATCATTTATATTGATGATATTATCATATGTTCTGACTCATGGTCTTTGCATCTTGAAAGACTTGAAAAAGTACTTCCCAAAGTTGCAGAAGTGAATATGAAAATTTCAATTAAGAAATGCAACTTTGGTTTTGAAGACCTTAAAGCATTAGGACATGTTGTTTCTGGTTTAAGCTTGGGTATTGACAAAAATAACGTGGCAGTAGTACTACTTAAGCCAATACCCCAGAATCAAAAAGAAATGATGTCTTTTCTTGGATTTGCTAGCTACTATAGGCAGCATTTAGAAGACTTTGCAATTCTAGCCAAATCACTCTATAGAATCTGTGATCAAAAGACTGTATTTGAGAAGACACAGGAGAGAATTAAAGCTCATGAGAAGATAAAGAAAGCCCTTAGAGAAGCACCTTTACTCCTCATGCCTGACTGGAATATTCCTTTTAAGTTGTACATTGATGCATGTGGAGATGGATTAGGGGCAGCCCTACATCAAGTCCAAATTATTGATGAAAAACCTACAGAAGGAACAGTTTGTTATATCTCAAGACAAATCAAACCAACAGAAGCCAGATATGGTGCAAGCCAAATGGAGCTCTTATGTTTGGTATGGGCACTTGAGAAATTACACTATTACCTTGATGGCAGTGTTTTTGAAGTGATAACTGACTGTAATGCAGTAAAATCACTTCTTAACATGAAAACTCCCAACGGACATATGTTGAGATGGCAAATAGCTATTCAAGAATATAGAGGAAACATGCCTCTAGTTCAAAAAGCAGGAAACATTCACAAGAATGCTGATGGACTTAGTAGATGGGCTTTAGCCAACTGTCACAGGGGCTCTTGGACAGAAATACAAGAGTGGCATGGCACTCAGCAATCAGGGAACTCACTTGGAAGACTCCAAAAGGATAAAGAAAAATAATAATGAGAATTAATTCCTCTAAAAGATATGCAGGTACAAGATGAGATGCAAAAGAGGAAAGGGAAGCCAAATGGCCAAAGAGCCAACCAAGTTAGTCCTTAATCACTGTTTCAACCTGCCAAAAATGAATAATGGAATTAGTAAGGATATGACCACCAAATATCCATTGACAGGCAAAGAAAGAGAAAGAGAAAAGTGCTAAATGACTGACTTAATAATATTAGTATTTGCTTTAACTAAAATGAAAAGAAAATAAAGATAAAATAAAATCAAAGTATATTAATTAACTGGGGAAAAACCCCCCAGGGTGGAAAGGGTAGCTGGTATTTGTGAAAAGTTGGGAGCTTGAGTTCTTCAGGCTGAAAACTGATCTGTATTGATTCCTGAGGCTGTATTGATTGTTTTGGGAATTGATACAGCTGGCTAATATTGAAATTGAATTGGGTTGAATGAACTTCCCATGCTTGAAAGTGAAATAAAGTGCTTGATGGATCCAGACTGTATTGAAATGAATGTGGTTGCCAAGATGGATTGAGTGGAGCTTTGACACTTGACAGCTTCTTTTGGCACTGCCTCTTGAATACACTTTGAGAATGAATTGACAGTATTCCCTTGGAAGAAATACCTGGAGTGAGAATAACCAATGACTGCTTGATGGCGTCATTGGTCTTGGTCTTTGACGCTGAAACACAAGCTCTTGAGCCTTGATGATTCCTCTGAATGATTGGGTGCCTTGATGACGTGATGAGATGTTGGAATGTCGAAATGACCATTCGATATTGCCACCATTGAATTGCTGTTGAAAAATGACGCACAATGATATATAACATCATTTATGGCATATAAGTTGATTGGCAAGAAGATTACGTCCAAAGTTCTTGAGATGGAAAGGCAGAGGGGAAAAGGATGGATGTGATGGCTTAACAGCTTGGAAGGGTGTTTCTGGGCCCTTTGTAGTTTTTGGGCACTTTTGGGTTGTGAGCCAAAAATTGGCCTAAAAGGCAGGAAAGTGTCTTTTGGACACTTTGCGTCAAAGTGCGCAAAAATGCGCAATATGAGCTCAAATGGCCAAAAACAGCCATTTGGGCCATTTCCCCTGGTTTTGAGGGAAATGACCAGAAATACCCATTTGGGCATAAATTGCCGCTATGGGTTCTGGATTGAGGTGAAGGGCCATGAAGGCCCCAAAACACAAATGGCCATAAATGGTCCATAAGGTAATGATGTGGCCATATTGGCCACTGGTGATGGATATGGCCAATTGGCCATAAAAGAACTATGGCTTGATATGCCATATGTGGATCCAAGGAGGTGAATTGCCATGGTTGTGACATAAACACTCCTGATAACCCAGCTTATGTACCTTTGGAAGCTGAACCACAGATTCCAATTGAAGGAATTAACATAACAGATATTGGGACTGAATTCTTTGAGGAGATCAGAGAATCTTATGAACAAGACAAGAATTGCCATATCTTGACTTCTTTATTAGATAAAGACTGCAAGGATACATCTTTAGTTAATGCACTTGATGAAGTTTGGAAAAATTCCTATTCTGAAGGGGGATGTCACTTGTTTGATGGGATCATTTACCACAGAACAAAACATTCTTGTGTTATGACATTGTGCAGTAGATTACTTATCAATACTATTCTTCATGAATGTCATGATAGTATCTACTCTGGACACCTGTCAGAAGACAGAACACTTGGAAAAGTGAACTACTGTGAATGGTGGCCATCTTGGAGAAAAGAAACCATTGACTATTTCCATACCTGTCACAGATGCCAAAAAGCAAACAGGAGCACAGGCAAGAAATTTGGACTTATGATCCATATTCAAGAACCAAAATCCCCATGGGAAGTTGTTCACATGGATTTGGTCACAGCACTTCCTCCAAGTGGTGACAGAAGTTATAATGCTTGTTTAGTCATTGTAGACAGATATAGCAAAACTCCCATATTCTTACCATGTCATAAAGATTACACTGCTATGGATACAGCTCTTCTTTTGGGGAGCAGAGTTATTTCTCATACAGGGTTATTTAAGAATATCATAAGTGACAGAGATCCCAAATTCACGTCTGCACTTTGGACCAATCTTCATAGATTGTTTGGGACTAAGTTATCATTCTCTACAGCATATCACCCTCAAACAGATGGGCTAGCAGAGAGGATGATTCAGACTTTAGAAGACATGATCAGGGATTCTTTGCTTATGTATTAGAATTCAAAGACTCGGATGGATTTACCCATGACTGGTGCACTCTGATACCTGCATTAGAATGGGCATATAAGACATAAGTCCATTTTTCTACAGGACAAACTCCTGCTGTGTTAGAGAAAGGATGGAATCCAAGACTCCCAGCAGACACACTGGGGAAAGACTTGATTGACATTCATCCTACAGCTTCCAGCTTCAAAATAATGCTTGATAAAGTAAGAATTCATGCAAAACTAAGTATGGATGATGCTTTCAATTATGCAAAACAGAATTGGGACAAGAGTCATAAAGTACCAGACTTCAAAGTAGGGGACTTAGTTTTAGTTTCAACCTTGAATTTTAATAATATCAAAGGCCCAAAGAAACTTAAAGATTCTTATATAGGACCTTTTGTTATTGTTGCTTTACATGGAACCAATGCAGTTCAAGTGGAATTGAGTTGTGAATTGGAAAATAAACACCCAGCCTTTCCAGTCAGCTTGATAAAGCCTTATCAACCACCTGACAAACAATTGTTTCCTTTAAGAAACCCAACTCCTTTAACTTTAACACCTGTGGAACAGAATGAAGACAAAAAGATAAAGAAAGTCATTAAAGAAAGGAGACTTAGGGGTAAAATTCAAAGAGAAGATATTGTCAGATATAGAAATGCAGTACATGAAGATGAATGGATGGCAGAATCAGAAATACCTGACTCAGATAAACTCTTAAGAAGATTTACACATGAAAGAAGGCCAAAATCCTGAATATGTCTATAAATGTGCTTTAAATTACTTGATATGAGTAATGTAAAGAGGTTGGACAGTGGACATTAACCCCCTTTGGGGCCTTATTCTTTCATCACTAATAAAATTGTAGTACAATTTTATTGTTTGGTGGTAGGGAATGTGAGCCTTGAGGTATATTTTTACATACCCAAATAGGCCACAATTATCTTAAAAAGAAATTTTGAATTATACATAACTCATAAATCATGCATATATTCAAAATTCATCATTTTTGATTTCAGAAAAGATGAATAACTTTTTATTGAGTAAGTAAATCCATGGATTCTACACAAACATTCACCTAGGGTAGCTCCATAGAGTGAATAAGCTCAAATTACCTCTTTGAGGTGGTAATATGTAAAATACTTCAACACCACATCATTAATACCACATAAAAGATCCGTGAAATTTTTTGTTTTTCTTGATTTTACGACAAAATAATGGGAAAGTGAGAAATCCCATGTTACATATACACTAAGAATAGTGTTATACATGTTTTTAGCACTTAATATTATGGTATTCTTACATGCACTGTTGGTACACCCATAGTGGATATCTCACTTTAAGCTTAAATTTCTATTTTGACGTGAAAAATAAGTAGGGTGGACAAAAGACATCAAAGACAGCCAGGGTACCCAACTTCTGAAGCTCCAAAGCTTGGTTCCATGGCTGATCCTGACCCAATTGGTAAACTAAACCTCTTTGGGAACTTGGTTACCAAGTTACAACTACTGTAAAAGACCAGAAAAAAGCAAATAACCTGCTATTTTGACGTGCCAAGGAGGTAAAGAGCTACTTACACTCCTGTAACCATGTCAATTACTAATGACTTTCCATGGATAAACCCGAAAAGAGTAATTAAAACCCTTTTTGGACTTTTATCCCTTAATTTACCTCATAGCAACCAGTGAAACACTGATATTTGCAATTCTACGTAGAAATGAGGTAAAAACTTCAAAAATTCATTAAAAATACAATTTTTAACGAATCTTTCTGACACTTTCAGGACCAATGGAGAACTGTATTATCTATGGCACAACCAAAAAGAGTTACAGTTTTACTAGTAAAATTAAAATCTTTACTTACAGTCCATTTTTGACCATTCTACGTGAGGCACTGAATCTTCAAAAATTCACAGTAATTAAAACCTGTGGTCAAATTGGCAATAAAATTGATAACTTTGAGAAATCAATGATTCTTTTGGAATAAAAGAAGATTTACAGATGTTACTCCTTTTGATCTTAACCATATTGGGGTTGGTAGTCACGTAAGAAGCATCAATTAAGTAATTATGATAATCTTACGTGACAACAGATGATGCAATCATTAATCCAAAAAGGGTTATTGTTTTTTCACTCACTGGTTTTTCAGTTTGCTCCATGGCACGCCTCTGTGAGCTGTTGTTGACTTAAAAGAAGCCTCTTCTTGCTGTTTTTTCCGTATCATCATCATCATCATCTTATTAATCATTTATATCAGTATTACCAACAAGTAAGTATTAGTTAGAACTTTTCTTAAGTGTTTTATTCTTTCAGAATCTATAAGAAAGACGTGAAATCATAGAAATCAACTATATATTGTTTTAATACATTTATAAATTCATTTTGATCCTCTAAATCCACAATTCTACATCAAATTTCTCCACATTGATCTATCAATAAGTTCTTTGGAGTATTAGTGAGTCATTTATCTTTAATTCTTAAAGTTTCTCTCTAGTAATAGTTTTCTTCAATGATTAGCTTTACAATTTTTCTTGTAAAAGATAACTATATATTAGAATAATTTTTTATTTTAATAAAAGAAGTTTTTATTATTAAATTCTTCTTGTGATTGATTCTTGTAGACAATTACTTACTCACTGTTAAAATCACTAGTAGTGCTTAACACGTGAAAGAAATAATTCTTTAATTACTTAATTGTGGTTATAATAATATTTTATTATTATATTTCATAAGAACAAACATAGTACTGTTGATTAATAGTAATATTATCATCAGTTTCATAGTCACATCTTACATTTGGGGGCCTGGCCGTGTTTTTGAACCTTGTACCCTCAATTAATATATTTTTAAGCTCTAAAATATATTAATTTAATAATTTTTTTCTTTCATTTTAAAGGTAAAATAATTCTTTTTTTTGAAATTGTTTTGAAAATCTTTTTCATTGAGGAATTTGGTTTAATTGTATACTGTTTTTACATGTGGCTTTTTCACATCCAAAAACTTATAAAATTACTCTTTGAGTTACTCTGAATTAATTTTCATTCAAAATCTTGAATTTTAATTTTTTTTCTTAAAAAAGAATTATTTTTTTTAATTTTAAAAATATTTTAAAAAGTATAAAAAATAATTTTTTCTCTTTTATAATTTTTTTTAGTGTCTTTAATCAAATACTGTGCAGCTGGGCACAGACTCAGTAAAAGATATATCACTACTCCAGAATCTGAAGACAGTATTGAGGTGCAAATTGCTAAAAGAGGCACCTTATTTAGCTCGGAAAAAGCTAAATTACCTCCAAAAGGTGTGTATTTTATCTTATATTTCACCTTTTATCTTTAAATTGACGTGAAAATGGTGCATACCAGAAATGGAAGCAACTATTCAGTCCGACCAGATGGATGTGGACAAGGAAGAGGCAAGACCAAATCCAGAAGTGCCAAGTCTTCCACAAGAAAGACACATTTGGAGGATGCCAGAGTTGCGCCCCATTCCCCAAGGTCTGTACCAACACATTTTGACGTGAATTCTGATCCTGAACTGATTCATGACCATATTTCCAAGGCTGAGCCATTTTCAAGTGGCAGAAATAGAAATATATCAATTCCAGTACAGAAATTGGTTCAGAGAAGCCAAAGAAGTGGAGTGGGAAATATGCCCAAGGCTTTGGCAGGGGGCCATGAACTCCTACTTACACATCAAGAGCTTTCTGGGTCAGGAGAAGACCATAGAGCTTTTAGGAGCATGGAGCCCCCTGTCTTTCAAAGACACGGTCAAAAAGATAAAGAATTGGTTGAAGAGCCAAAGTCTTTTATCCATAGACCAGAAGAAAGAACTGGAAATGACTCCAGCTTTGGATACAGAGGCCCCAGTGGCATTGACCAGCTCCAAACCAGCTCCACAAGTGTCCAAAGACAAGCCCAAAGGACCTCAGAAGAAGAAAAGAGGTCCCAAGAGCCATCAAGGCAAGGGCAAAGGCAAAGCCAATTGGCACAGACCTTACCCAAAAGGGTCCAGGATCCCCAAATTGGAGCCTTCAGCAGTGGACAGTGTATTCAATATGGCCAGAACTCTCATGGAATTCACAGCCAAGGATAAGGAAAGGATGAACAGGACTTTTCCACGCAAATACATCATGTACAAAGAGCTATTAATGTAGAAATTGGTAAACTTGATTCAAAGTTAACTAAAATAACACTAGATATTAATGACTTGAAAAAACATGACAAGAAATATACTGAATGGTATGAATTAACAAATGCCAGATTTGATTCAATTACCAATGCTTGTAGCAGAATTGAGAGTGCATGCCAGATTCAGAATGATGAAATGGAAGATCTTTCCATTTTTGAAATGAATGATCAACTTAAGATTCTACAAGAGCATGTCTTGAAGATAGTTGAAAACACCAATCAATTTTCTACACATTTAGCAAAAAGGGACAGTGAAAGGCAGAAGTTAAAGAATGAAATCATTGAAAATGTAGAACAAATTCATAAGAATTATGAACCACATATGCCAAGACATTCTACACCTTTGACTGAAGAAAAACTTTCTGTTAAAGGAAGTTTTACCCCACTTCTAGGAGAGAATGTTGTCTCTGTCAAAGATATTCCCAAATTAGAAGAATGGCCAACATTCTCTGGTGAAGGAGAATATAACCATATTGAGTTCATCAGGACTATTGATATGTTACAAGAAGACTGTAATATACCTTATGAAATCATAGTGGGGAAGGTACACTCTCTGTTTACCAGGACTGCAAAGATATGGTATCACAAGATGAGGATGGATCATGGAAAACATGATTGGTCTTGGTGGAAATCTGAAGTGATTACCAAATGGTCCAACAATTCTTGGAGTTTTAAAATGGAAAATGCTTTTGAAAGTGGCATTTTTAACTCAGAGAAAGATAAACCACTTACTTGGTTCTTCAAACAAAAAGACAGATTATCTGTTTTACACCCAGATATGTCTGACACTATGATTAATATGAAGATATTAAGAAAGTTTGGAGGAGAACTGGAACATGCTATCAAAAGAAGATGTGTAGAGCCCTGCTCAACAGAGGACTACATTAAAGCAATGGAAGATATCATTACCAGAACAAGAATTGGTAAAACTTGGACTAGAGTCCCTATGGAATCCAAGATGATCCCAAAGATTTCCAGAGAGGATAAAAGACCAGAAATACCTGTCTTGAAGTGTCATAAATGTGGAAGTACTTCACATTTAGCAAACACTTGCACCAAAAAGACTAAAATCAATGAAGTTCAGGTCATTGAAGAAATTCAGTTTACTGAAGAGCAAGAAGAATCTGATCAAGATTCTGCAGTCCCTGAAGATACACCAGTGGAGGACTATCCCATTGAAAGCATTACAGCTTTCTTTGAGGTCACAGAAGTCCATACCCACTTGCCACAGTACAGTGAGGATTGCTGCAACCTGACCAATATCCAAGATGCCAGAATGTGAAAAGAAAACCTGCTAGAGGAAAGGGTTACACTGATGGAGCATCCTGTATAACATCAGTTTTGATGAGTGATATTGAAGCCAAAGTAAATTTGGATACAGGGGCATTTTGCACTTGTGTGGGCAAAGATTATCTCCAGATTATACTTCCTGAATGGAAAAACCATCTATTACCAATAGAAGGTGTGAAATTTAGTAGTGCCAGTAACAATATGTACCCCTTGGGTATGTTAGACACTAATCTTGTATTTCCACACCCAGCAGGAAGTGTAAGAATGAAAACTGAGATTGTTGTAATGGATAATTGCACATCTCAGCACATCATTATTGGAAATGATTACTTGAATATCTATGGTATTGACATAAATAACCATAAAGACAGATATTTTACAATTGGGGATAACAAAAGACAGAAATTTGCTTTTTCCAATATGCCAAAACAAATATCTGTAGTATCTTCTGTCAAGGATACTTACAAATATGAATTTGTGTCTAATCAACTTGTTGAAGCACAAATTAATCCATCATTGTCACTAAAAATGAGGAATGAACTTATTAATGTGTTATACACATACAAAAATGCATTTGCCTCTGATAATGAACCATTAAGTGCTATAAGGGGACATGAAGTTGATATTACTCTTTATATTGACATGCCATATCCTCCAGTACTTGGAAGACCAGCATATCCAGCCAGTCCCAGAGCTAGAGAAGCCTTGGAAAAACATATCCAAGAGTTAATACAACTTGGTGTACTAAGAAAAGTAGGCCATAATGAGGAAGTTGAAGTGACAACACCTGTTATTATCGCATGGCATAATGACAAGTCAAGAATGGTTGGAGACTTCAGAGCATTGAATACCTACACAGTTCCAGATAGGTATCCAATACCTAGAATTCAAGAAACCTTGACTCAATTGTCTAAAGCCAAGTATTTAACATCAATGGATGCATTGAAAGGTTTCCATCAGAATGTTTTGATGCCTAAAGCTAAGAAATTACTTATAATTATCACTCACTGTGGTATTTATGAGTATCTAAGAATGACATTTGGCATTACAAATGCTCCATCCTATTATCAAAGAATGATGAACACAATCTTTCCCACAGAACTGTTTGAAGGATGGCTTATCATTTATATTGATGATATTATCATATGTTCTGATTCATGGTATTTACACCTTGAAGGACTTGCAAGAGTACTTCACAAAGTTTCAGAAGTGAACATGAAAATCTCACTTAAAAAATGCAATTTTGGTTTTGAAGAACTTGAAGCATTAGGACATATTGTTTCTGGTTTAAGCTTGGTTATTGACAAAAACAAAGTAGCAGCAGTGTTACTTAAGCCAATACCCCAGAATAAAAAAGAAATGATGTCTTTTCTTGGGTTTTCCAGTTATTATAGGCAACACTTTAAAGACTTTGCAATCCTAGCCAAGTCACTTTATATAATCTGTGATCAACAGACTGTATTTGAGATGACACAGGAGAGAATTGAAGCTTATGAGAAGATAAGGAAAGCTCTTACAGAAGCACCTTTACTCCTCATGCCTGACTGGAATATTCCTTTTAAATTGTACATTGATGCATGTGGAGATGGACTAGGGGCAGCCCTACATCAAGTCCAGATTATTGATGACAAACCTACAGAAGGACCAGCTTGTTACATCTCAAGGCAAATCAAACCAACACAAGCCAGATATGGTGCAAGCCAAATGGAGTGCTTATGTTTGGTATGGGCACTTGAGAAATTAAACTATTATCTTGATGGCAGTGTTTTGGAAGTGATAACTGACTGTAATGCAGTGAAATCACTTCTTAACATGAAAACTCCCAACAGACACATGTTGAGATGGCAAATAGCCATTCAGGAATTTAGAGGAAACATGACTATAGTCCACAAAGCAGGAAACATTCAAAACAATGCTGACAGACTTAGCAGGTGGGCATTAGCCATCACTCCTGATAACCCAGCTTATTTACCCTTGGAAACTGAACCACAGATTCCAATTGAAGGGATTAATATAACTGATATTGGGACTGAATTCTTTGAAGAGGTCAGATAATCTTATAAGCAAGACAATAATTGCGATATCTTGACTTCTTTATTAGATAAAGACTGCAAAGATACATATTTGGTCAATGCACTAGATGAAGTTTGGAGAAATTCCTATTCTGAAGGGAGATTTCACTTGTTTGATGGGATTATTTACCACAGAACCAAACATTCTTGTGTAATGACATTATGCAGCAGATTGCTTATCAATACAATTCCTCATGAATGCCATGATAGCATCTACTCTGGACACCTGTCAGAGGACAGAACACTTGAAAGAGTAAAGAACTGTGCATGGTGGCCATCTTGGAGAAACAAAACCATTGAATATTGCCATACCTGTGACAGATGCCAAAAAGCAAACAGGAGTACAGGCAAGAAATTTGGACTTATGATCCATATTCAAGAACCAAAATTTCCATGGGAAGCGTTTCACATGGATTGGGTCACAGCACTTCCTCTAAGTGGTGACAAAAGTCATAATGCTTTTTTAGTCATTGTAGACAGATATAGCAAGACTCCCATTTTCTTTCCATGCCATAAAGATGACCCTGCTATGGACACAGCTCTTCTTCTATGGAGTAGAGTTATTTCTCATACAGGATTATTCAAGAATATCATAAGTGACAGAGATACCAAGTTCACATCTGCACTTTGGACCAATCTTCATAGATTGTTTGGGACCCAGTTATCATTCTCTACAGCATATCACCCTCAGACAGATGGGCTAGCAGAAAGGATGAATCAAACTTTAGAAGACATGATCAGGAGATTTTGTGCTTATGGGTTAGAATTCAAAGACTCAGATGGCTTTACCCATGACTGGTGCACTCTGATATTTGCATTAGAATTGGCATACAAGACATCAGTCCATTCTTCCACAGGACAAACTCCTGCTATGTTAGAAGAAGGATGGAATCCAAGACTCCCAGCAGGCACACTGAGCAAAGAATTGATTGACATTCATCCTAAAGCTTCCAGCTTCAAGATAATGCTTGATAAAGTAAAACATCATGCAAAAAAAAGTATTGATGATGCTTTTGATTATGCAAAAAAGAAGTGGGACAAGAGTCATAAAGTACCAGACTTCAAAGTAGGGGACTTAATTCTAGTTTCAACCTTGAATTTTAATAATATCAAAGGCCCAAAGAAACTTAAATATTCTTATTTAGGACCTTTTTTTATTGTTGCCTTACATGGAACCAATGCAGGTCAAGTGGAATTGAGTGGTGAATTAGAAAATAAGCACCCCACTTTTCCATTCAGCTTGATAAAACCTTATCAACCAGCTGATAAAGAATTGTTTCCTCTAAGTAACGCAACTCCTTTAACTGTACCACCAGTGGAACAGAATGAAGACAAAAAGATAAAGAAAGTCATTAAAGAAAGGAGACTTAGGGGTAAAAATCAGAGAGAATATCTTGTCAGATATACAAATCCAGTACATGAAGATAAATGGCTGGCAGAAAAAGATATACCTGACCCATATAAACTCTTGAGAAGATTTAGACATGAAAGAAGGCCACAAGCCTGAATATGTCTATAAATGTGCTTTATATTACTTGATCTGAGTAATGTAAAGAGGTTGGACAGTGGACATTAACCCCCCTTTGGGCCTTTTTATTATTATTTCTATCATTGATAAAATTGCAGTACAATTTCATTTTTTCGTGGGAGGGAATGTGAGCCTTGAAGTATATTTTACATACCCAAATAGGCCACAATTATCTTAAAAAGAAATTTTGAATTATGCATAACTCTCAAGTCATGCATATATCCAAAATTCATCATTTTTGATTTCAGAAAAGATGAATAACTTTTTAATGATTAAGTAAATCCATGGATTTAAGGCCAGATTTGGATTCTACACAAAAACTCACCTAGGGTAGCTCCATAGTGTGAATAAGCTCAAATTAAGTCTTTGAGGTGGTAATATGAAAAATACTTCAACACCACATCATTAATACCACATAAAAGATCCGTGAAATTTTTTTGTTTTTCTTGATTTTATGCCAAAATAATGGGAAAGTGAGAAATCCCATGTTACATATACACTAAGAATAGTGTTATGCATGTTTTGAGCACTTGATATCATGGTATTCTTACATGGACTTTTGGTACACCCATAGTGGATATCTCACTAAGCTTGAATTTCTATTTTGACGTGAAAAATAGGCAAGGGGGACAAAAGACATCAAGGAGAGCCAGGGTGCCCATCTTCTGAGGCCTCAGAGGCGTGGACAGCTCCAAAACTTGGATCCATTGCTGATTTTGGCCTAATTGGTAAACTAGAACCTTTTGGGAACTTGGTTATCATGTCACAAATCCATTGATTTACCTCATAGCAACCAGTGAAACACTGACATTTGCAATTCTATGTAGAAATGAGGTAAAAACTTCAAAAATTCATTAAAAATACAACTCTTAACGAATCTGTCTGAACCTTTCAGGACTAATGGAGAACTGTGTTATCTATGGTAAAACTAAAAAGAATTACAGTTTTACTAGTAAAATTCAAAGTTTTACTTACAGTCCATTTTTGACTATGCTACGTGAAACACTGAATCTTCAAAAATTCACAGTAATTACATCCTGTGATGAAATTGGCAATAAAATTGATAACTTTGAGAAATCAATGATTATTTTGGAATAAAAGAAGATTTCCAGATGTTACTCCTTTTATTCTTAACCATATTGGGGTTGGTAGTCACGTAAAAGCATCAATTAAGTAATTATGATAATATTACATGACAACAGATGATGCAATCAATAATCCAAAAAGGTTTCTTGTTTTCTCACTCACTGGTTTTTCAATTTTCTGAATGGCACGCCTCTGTGAGCTGTTGTTGACTTAAAAGAGGCCTCCTCTTGCTGTTTTTTCCAAATCATCATCATCTTATTATCATTAAAACCATTATTACCAACTAGTAAATATTAGTTACAGCTATTCTTAAGTGTTTTAAGTCTTTCAGAATCAACCACAAAGACGTGAGATAATAGAATCCAACTATATATTGTTGTAATACTGTTTCAAATCCATTTTGATCTTTAAAATCCACAATTCTACGTCAAATCTCTCTACCTTAACTTTCAATAAGTTCTTTGGAATATTAGTGAGTGATTTATTTATAATTCTGAAAGTTTTTCTTGAAAATTAGTTTTCTTCAAGAATTACCTTTATAATTATTGTTGCAAAAGATAATTATATATTAAAATAATTTTATTATTTTAATAAAAGAAGTTTTTATTATTAAAATCTCCTTGTAATTGATACTAGTAGAAAATTACTTGCTCACTGTTAAAGTCACTAGTAGTGTTTAACATGTGAAAGAAAAAAGTTTTCATTATTTAATTGTGGTTATAATAATATCTTATTATTATATTTCATAAGAACAGACCTAGTACTGTTGATTAATAGTAATATTATCATCAGTTTCATAGTCACATCTTACATTAATGATTATAACCTCAACATTTTAAGCTTAATTAAGTTTTGACAGTTGTTGAAACCTTAATTTCAAACGTGTATATTGGGATTTACCTTTGGCAGCTTGAAATTCCTGTCTAAATTGGGCCAACACCAGTTTAAACTTTAAGGTTGGATCAAAGTCTAATCTTAAAGTTTAAATAAGGTTGAAAATCCTCCACTACAGGTGGACAACCTTGATTGAATCCTTGCAGATCAAAAAAGCTGGGTACCCCAGCTCTATTTGGTCTTTTTCCTTTGTCCCACCTTTGTGCTTGGATTTTTCCCTTTCATTTATTTAAAGCCATACTATGGCCTTAAACCTTTTTAAATTGAGCTCACACAGGATTTACATTCTGTATGGCAAATCCTTAGCCAATTCAGTAAATATACACCATACCTCAATTTTAACTACAAGTTTTGTAAGCTTGCATAAACCCTATGAAACTTGAAAGTTAAGCTTATTTAAGCTTAAGTTTAACAATTTTAAAAAAATGTTAAAAAAGTTACATTGGTACTGTGAGATTCTTAAATCTTCCAATAACATAGGAAATAAGTGTTTTTGGGTATAACACCTTTTGGATGTAGCCTAGGTTATTTTTGGTGTAGAATCCAAAAATGACATAATATTTACAGCTTTTTTTATCCAGAAAAAAGCTATACTTATTTTTTGTTATTTTTTATTTTAAATTCAGTTAAAGAATCTGCTGAAGACAAATTTAACTGTGTATAAGTTATTTGTGGCCTTATGGCTCTGCTATACATACCCCAAAGGCTCACAGCCAGAATAATCCCATTTTCTGGTAAACTTCACAGCCATTTTCCAGTACCTCCTGAGTATCTGAGCATACTTGAGGGTTCTTGAATTGTGATGCTAGGATGGGAAATTTAGCAGTATCACACCATTCACAACGGTGCTGACAGGTCTGCACATAATCCAGTAGATTATCATCATACTTTGTTCACAGTGAAGAAGAGATACAGTATCTAACCCTTTGACTAATGTTTGCGATCTTTTGATTCTCCTTCTTTTTTACCAACTACTCTGCATCCTTCTTAATAGACTTCCATTATCTTTTCAAATAAGTGAAATATTGCTCCAGTAAAGCCGCCACAAACCCATAGCTATTATGATCCTTGTTCTAACAGTAGTGATGATACTTTGTGCTGACAAGTGCAAGACGGAATGTATGGTAAAACACCATAGGCATCAACTCGTTGAATGGATGTTGCCATTAGCTCTCCCAGTCCCAAGTGAATTGCTTTAGTCCTAGCTTGTGGAGCTCATTTTTGCAGTAGCTTTGGAAACCCTGAGACTGAACCTGTGTTGATGCCTCATTGAAAACATCTTTGGGGACATATCCAAGATGACCAGCCACTTGAATTGCAATTTCACATTCTTCTGTGCTGGGTGGTGCTGGTAGTGAGGAAAAATCCCTATGCCTGACTTTGAATAGGAACAGGCAATGGGCATGCACTGCTAATCTCATTCCATGGAAATTCTACACAGGTTCTACTCTCCGCCATTTTTGTTGCTCCTTCTGGCTTGCACGTTTTTCCACATTGTGAGCTTTACAAGCCTGGTGCCTTTGCTGTCTGACTTTGGATCCTTCAAGCATACTCTAGGAAAGGCCCATTTGAGGATGGGTGAACTCACTATTTGACTGAGTGCCATGCTCATGCCCCGTGAAATTGTCCCTCCTTGGTTCATCATTTGTTTCCATTTGATTCGGAGACATGTTCTCATCCTCATCATCCACCATTTTTTCTCTTGATGAACTGCCATGAGCTGTTCTTGGTTTGGAGGCATTTGGATGATGACATCCAGTTGCTTTCTCTTTATGGACCAGAGGTGAAGATGCATAAAGCTCATCACCTGCCATGCACATCATCAGTTAACACATCAAAACATTCCAAAAGACTGGTCATACTCATGATCTTCAATTGGCTCCTGAGATTAGAATGACTTTCCTTTAGGTGCCATATCTAACCCATGAAACAAACAGATCAAATTATGAAAAAGCTTATACTCTGACATCAAAATGACTTACTTTGATGAAGCGACAATCCTGGATTTCCCACCAAAAGACCACTCCAAGTTACATTTTCCAATGGTCTTTTTTGTTGCCCACCATCAACCCGCTTTTCATTGCCCACATGAACCTGAGACCCTGATGGAATATTGAGGGTTGGCTGTTTACTTCGTCCAAAGGGATCCTGGGAGGCAACTGGATTCCAACCAGGATTAAGGAGGAACTCACATGGAAATTTTGATTGGGGATTAGAGTTCGATGAGATTTGAGGTGTGCCTTCTGGCCCCTCAGACACATGCATTTGTGTATTACTGGGATTTGGGGGAATTTGAGTGACCAAAATATTTGGGATTGACCAAGTGCTTGAAGTTGGAGCCTTCGGATTTCCCACATCAATGTTAAGACCTGATAAATTCATTGAGGATGCAATAGGGGTTGTGAGAGGAATGTTGGGACTCAATGGTGACTGTGTTTGAACATATGCTATTCTAGATTCACTATCTGAGTCATGAACAGAACCTGAACAGGATTTATGTGGCTTGGCAGATGACATAAGGGCTAAAAAAGTACAGTAATTTTTTTAACTTGATAAAACAGCTCAGTATTGCGATAAAATAGAGTGATTTGAAATGTAGAATAGAGAAATTGTATGAAAAGTGGGAACCAAGCCTCTTGTGGAAGTTTAATAAGACTATTTTCAGGATAATTCTCCCTGCCTCCTCTTGATCTCCTCCACTTTTGTCAAAAACCACCCTGCCCGGCCCAACAGCATATAAAGTGATATTTCCTTGCTTTCAAAGGGGATCCATCATCAACAAGTAATCAGATCCAATAAACATTTCCTCCTCCCCATTGTCACATTTTGTGAATTATCCAAACTGCCAATATATGCATCAAAATTACACAGCATTCTACATCTGTATAAGGGTATATTAATGAAGGATTTACCCACAGAAGAGACATCACCTTTTCAATAAAGGCAGGACAATTCAAATCAAATTCCAACCAATTAAAAGCCCACTGCATTCAAATCAAATAATAAGGCTTAAGCTCCACTCCAAACACTTATGTAATAGTGTTATATTGTTATGTCTGTAATAAGGGTTAAACCATGTACAATGGCATGCCAGTGTAGATGCGTTGAATGTTAATCCCCTCAATTCAACGTTGACACATCCCTAATGGAACGCCCATCAAGGGTCAAAACCGCGGTATCACCATGTGTAAATAAAAGAGAATATGTATGAGCATTGAGTAGAATGGCATTTTGCCCAATTAAACTCCTCACCAATTCCGCCATCCAGATGAGACATGTTACACTTTATCCCCTGCAGCTCAGCCACCATTACAAATGGGATAAAATCTTAAGGTGGCTCAAATTCCCTCCACCTTCGTAAATAATCACCCAATTCTTTTTTCCAATTGATAACACACCCAAACACTTTCACATCAACCATAGATATTTATACACAAACCAACCTTACTCACAATTCGTGCAACAATGAGAACCCGCCACTATTCCTCAATGCGTATATGAATGTGTCAACACTGCTCAACTCAAACAAACTCTTCCCCTGAGGGTGATAGGCCTGGAGTTCTCTTCACACCTTTCCAATATAAACAGCACATTAAAAAGCTCAAATCAACCATTGCACCCAAATATCTTTCAAACATCCCTACTTCTGCATCAGGATCTGAGTGCCCGCAAAGTCTATCGGATCAAATATTCCCAGCTGATTATTCACAATTGACCCAAAGCACCTTCTCCACAGCACCGGGTCTCAATTAAACTGCACAGAAACCATAGAGCAGTAGTCAAAACCTTCCCCCACAAGACCTTGGAATGATAATATCTGCCATTCTATCATTAAGGTATAATATACCCCGCAGGGACTCACACATTCTCAACCCCGCCCTAAACCTGCTGATCAAGTCCCGCATCTCAAGCTCCGGTGATCCCCCCACTCCTGCACTCCATATACCTCAAGATGTGAGTACCATATTTGAACATCTTCAATTGGAGCCAGTCATTCAAAACTATATATGTTGTCCTCAATGATTCTTTCTTAATGGCCTTACTGAATCAGTCACAACCGGCCAACCCCACTGCCAACGCCATAATGACGCAAATGCTCATGATCCCCCTTGCACACAATCATTAGGCAAATTCATCTATTCATTTGAAACCCGCATCCAAAACACAACCAACATGAAGCAAAAATTTATACCAACGAAACATTTCATTTATCAACCATTCAAAAATTGGCTTGCCAGATTTCTCCAGGGGCTGCAATTATGGAAATTCTTCATCAACATAAACAATCCCAAACTCCTGAAGGTTCCCCCAAATTTGAAATCTGGGATGGATTGGTCTGGAGACGCTTCACTGCCACTAGAAATATTCACGACCCCCATTCAAGTCCATTCCTGGTGCATTGGCCTTCTCCATTTATGTGGACTGGTTTAATGCACATGGAAAGTCAACCCGGTTGGCCAGCATTGGACTTATCATGCTCATTTGTCTTAATATCCCCCCAAGTGAAAGATTGAAGCCAGAGAATGTCTATGATGCAACAATAATCCCTGGTCCAAAGGAGCCAACTGCCCTTCAATTCAATTACCTACCCAGGCCACTCATCAAGGAGCTGAAGGAGCTATTGAAAGGTTACCATTTTTCACCCACCACAACAGGTCCTTCAGGATCCTTTATCCATGTTGCCATTCTCATGGCCATTGCGGATGTGGTTGCCATGCGCAAGCTTACTGGATTTATTTCTCCTTCAGGAAACCACGTTCGTAATTTTTGTACCATTCACAAAACTCAAATTGAAGAAATTGGTCCTCAATTTCACTACATGTGCTCATACAAAAGTCATAAATCAACCATTGCAAAATGGCTTTGGGCATCCCCACAACAAAGACAAGCAGCTTTTTCTGAGTATGGAGTGCGATATTAAATTTTGAAAGACCTTCCGTATTGGTATGCAACCAGAATGGTTAATCTTGATATAATGCATTGTCACAACCATGGCAATTCATCTCCTTGGATCCCCATATGGCATATCAAGCCACAGTTCTTTTATGGCCAATTGGCCATATCCATCACCAGTGGCCAATATGGAAACTTCATCATCTTATGGACCATTTATGGCCATTTGTGTTTTGGGGCCTTCATGGCCCTTCACCTCAACCCAGAACCCATAGCGGCAATTTACGCCCAAATGGGTATTTCTGGTCATTTCCCTCAAAACCATGGGAAATGGCGCAAATGGATGTTTTTGGCCATTTGGGCTCATAATGCGCATTTTGTGCATTTTGTGCATTTGCGCACTTTTGCGCATTTGGCGCATTTTTGCGCACTTTGCGGATTTGCGCACTTTTGCGCACTTTGATGCAAAATGTCCAAAAGACACTTTCCCGCCTTTTGGGCCAGTTTTGGCTCAGAACCCAAAAGTGGCCAAAAACCCCAAAGAGCCCAGAAACACCCTTCCAAGCTCTGAAGCCATCACATCCATCCTTTTCCCCTCTGCCTTTCCATCTCAAGACCTTTCGACGTAATCTTCTTGCCAATCAACCAATATGCCATAAATGATGTTATATATCATTGTGCATCATTTTTCAACAGCAATTAAATGGTGGCAATATCAAATGGTCATTTCGACATTCCAGCATCTCATCACGTCATCAAGGCACCCAATCATTCAGAGGAATCATCGAGGCTCAAGAGCAAGTGTTTCAGCATCAAAGACCAATGACGCCATCAAGCAGTCACTGGTTATTCTCACTCCAAGTATTCCTTCCAAGGGAATACTGTCAATTCATTCTCAAATTGTATTCAAGAGGCAGTGCCAAAAGAAGTTGTCAAGTGTCAAAGCTCCACTCAATCCATCTTGGCAACCATATTCATTTCAATACAGTCTGGAGCCATCAAGCACTTTATTTCACTTTCAAGCATGGGAAGTTCATTCAACCCAATTCAATTTCAATATTAGCCAGAGTTATCAATTCCAAAACAATCAATACAGCCTCAAGGATCAATACAGATCAGTTTTCAGCCTGAAGAACTCAAGCTCCCAACTTTTCACATATACCGGCTACCCTTTCCACCCTGGGGTGTTTTTCCCCAGTCAATTAATATACTTTGATTTTATTTGATCTCTATTTTCTTTTCATTTTAGTTAAGCAAATACTGATATTATTAAGTCAGTCATTTAGCATTTTTCTCTTTCTCTTTCTTCGCCTGTCAATGGATATTTGGTGGTCATATCCTTACTAATTCCATTATTCATTTTTGGCAGGTTGAAACAGTGATAAAGGACTTACTTGGTTGGATCTTTGGCCATTTGGCTTCCCTCTCCTCCTTTGTATCTCATCTTGTACCTGCATATCTTTTAGAGGAATTCATTCTTATTATTTTTATCCTTTATTCTTTTGGAGTCTTCCAAGTGAGTTCCATGATTTCTGAGTGCCAGGCCACTCTTGTATTTCTGTCCAAGAGCCCCTGTGACATTATATTAATTAACTCCAAATTTCTTTTCATTCTGTTCATTCTTTCTTTATAATTTCATTCACTCATTTCATCGAGATTATGATTCTTTTATGCTTATGAACTTAATGATTTGTTGTCACCTCTCAATTTTCTTTCATTCATTCTTCATTTTGAAAATTGAAAGCTGACCCATTTTATTTTTTTTTATTCTTTTTAAAATATTTTTCAAATCATCAATTTTCATTTCATTCATAATTCAGGTGTCACCTTGATTTTCTTTGATTTTCAAATTTTTCATCAAGATATTCAGACACGTTATTCACATCAAGATTCATAATTGATTCATTCTTCAAGAATTTTGGTTTTTAAAGAATAGTTCACTTGATTTTGATTGATTGATTGATTTGACATACTTGATATTGACCTCAAGAAAATTGATTGACCTGAAGATTTCATTGATTTTGCTGAGTTTTTCACATCAAGAATTTTGACCTAAATTGATTTTTCTTCAAGATTTCATTTGATTGATTGATTCTTTCAAGATTTTGATTTTGATTGATTTGATTCATCAATTATTGACTTGGAGACTTCATTTTGATTTTATTCATTGATTTACTTCAAGACTTCATTTGATTTTGATTTATTGACGTACTTGAAGACTTTCATTTTATTCATTGATTTTCCTCAAGATGTGATTGTTGACTCTTTTCACTTCAAGCAAATTTTGTTTTTTATTCATTTATTTCATTTTTATTCCCAAAATCATGCCTGTTCAACATTCACCTCCAGCAAGACAGACAAGATCTCAGGCCAGAACTCAAGCTGTTCTCACTCCAACTCCATGAGCTCCTCTAGATGGCACCCCAGCAGTTCCTCAACTGAGGGCCCAATTAGATAGAGGAGCCCGCATGGAAGGAGCAGCACCATCCAGGAAGCAAGGAAGAGGGCCCAGAAGATCAAGTTCATTTTCAGGAGTAGTTGGCGGATTTCCAGGAACTTCAAGGACTATTTTCAAAGGTCCAGGTGAAGATGGTGAAGAGGAGGAGGAGAATTCTGTGGAAGAGGAAGAGTCTGATGGTACTTAAGGTTTCCCTGCTCCTCTGGAGGCATCCCAAGGTACTGGAGGGCCAACTCTAGCCCAGTCTAATCAGCCTGTCTCTCATAAGTTTGAACCATCTTTATTGGCCATCATGCAGCAAATGACTCAGATTATGGCCAATCTTCAAGCAGCTTCATCTTCTGAAGCATCAAGACCACCAGCCTTCAAGACTCCATCTATGAAGGCACCAGAATGCTTTGATGGGACTCAGCCCTTCAAAGTTAGAAGCTTTATTCAGTCTTGTCAATTGATATTTCATAATGATCCGGAAAACTTCGCTCAAGACAGAAAGAAGGTCCTTTATGCCACTTCATTCCTCATTGGCAGGGCTGCAAAATGTATTGAGCCTTATCTTTCCAATCTCACCAATCAAGACTCAAATTACCTTCTCAATTCTTGGCCTTTATTCAAATCTCAACTCTTCACTCTATTTGGTGACCTGAATGAAGTCAGAAAAGCAGAAGCTGAGTGGGATTCTTTAAGAATGAAAGAAGGGGGGCATGTATCCTTATACATTGCTGATTTCAGAAGTTTAGTCGCAAGAATTGGTGATTGGGGTGAAAGAGCTCTCATCCATCATTTCAGGAAGGGATTTCCATCCAGGATTTTGGATCAATTGGCCTCCCATGCTTCAAGAATTGACTCTCTTCAAGACTTAATGGAGGTTACCCTGGAACTTGATATCAGGTACCATGAGAGGCAAAATGAAAAGAGTCATCATCAAGAGCAGAAGCCAGAAGCCTCCAAGTCAAGTTCTTCTCATCCTCGAAATTCTTCAAGTTCAAGTCATAAGAAGAAGAAGAATTTTCAGAAGAGGGACAAGCCCCATTCTTCTTTATTGAATAAGGATTTCAAGCTCATGAACTCTGAAAAAGAAAGAAGAATCAAAGAGGGTCTTTGTACCTATGGTGGTGGGAAGCATAGTCTTGAGTCCTGTTTCAAAAGGCCTCAAAACGAGCTTACCCAACCGTCAGGCAAATTTCCCAGCCAGGGAAAAGCCTGAGTGAAGATCATGTTGTGTTCAATGGTCTTCACAGTTTTCCATCCAGAGCACAATGGTGCATTATGAATACTGGTGTCAAGAGTTCTCTTAAATTCTTTGTTTTTTCTTCTCTTTCTGATGTTTTTTACAGTATTCTCATTGATTCTGGTGCTACCAACTCATTTATTGCAAAGCAGTTTGTTCACAAGTATTCATTGACTACGTCAGAGCTTCCAGAGAAGATTCCCCTCATCATTTTAGACTCCTCTGAGTCTCCTTCTTTATTTGTGACTCACTATACTAAATATATGGTTGAGCTCCCTTCCTTCCCAAGCTTTGAATGGGACTTTTTAGTCATTGATACTCCCAAGGGAGAAGACCTCATATTGGGCTTTGACTTTCTCAATCATTTTAATCTGTTTATTGATTGGAGGCAAGGATTGATCACCTTTAATTCTGATCATAAGGACTATAATGATCCTTCAATTTCTTTTAGTAATGACTTTTCATCTGCCAAATCATGTGCAGCTCTGGTTGGTGATTCTAGAACACCATCATTTCCGTCTTCTGTCCATATTCCTTCCCTTAATTCCCATCAGTCACCACTATCATCTAGAGATGAAGTCTTCAAAGAGATTCAAGATGTTGCAGAAGATAATTCTGTATCTTCACTTCATCTCTTCTTTGGGAATATACACCTTTCTCCTTCATCTTATCATGACTCCCTGGAGGAGTTGTGGGATGAAGAGGAAGAGCCAGAAGAAATAGAAACCGTAATGAAGGTTGTTCCTTCTGTTTATCACCAATACTTGGATGTATTTTCCAAGGTGAAAGCAGAGAAACTTCCCCCTCACCGCGCCTGTGATCATCATATTGAGCTGGAGGGGTCTCTACCTCCAGTTGGGGTGATCTACTCTTTATCAAAGCAAGAGCCAGATACACTCAGGGCCTACATTTCAGAGAATGTAGAGAAAGGTTTCATCCGGCCAAGCTCCTCTTCTACAGGAGCACCTGTTCTTTTTGTCAAAAAGAAAGATGGTGGCCTCCGTTTGTGTGTTGATTACCGCAAACTCAATGCTGTTACTAGGAAGAACAAGTATCCTGTTCCTCCTATGAGTCAGCTTCTCACTGTTTTCAATGGTTCTTCTATCTTCTCCAAGATTGATTTGCGTGGTGCATATAACCTGCTCAGAATCAAGGAAGGTGATGAACATTTGACTTGTTTTAGAACCAAATATGGAAGTTATGAGTACTTGGTTATGCCATTTGGGCTTACCAATGCTCCTGCTTCTTTTCAAAATCTTGTCAATGATATTTTTTATGATCTTCTTGATGTTTATGTTGTGGTTTATTTGGATGACATTATGGTCTTTTCCAAATCTGAGGAAGAACATGTCACTCATGTGTCCACTGTTCTTTCCAGACTCAGAGCCAATAACCTCTTTGCTAAGGCGTCCAAATGCCTATTCCATGTTTCTAGTGTAGAATATTTAGGTTATGTTGTTTCTTCTGAAGGCCTCAAGATGGACCAAGTAAAAGTCCAGCAAATTCTCAATTGGCCACTTCCAAGAAACCTCAGGCTCTTCAATCATTCCTTGGCTTTGCCAATTTCTACGGCCGTTTCATCAAGAATTATTCAAAGCAAATTAGTTCACTCACAAGCTTCCTCAAGAAAGATTCTTGTTTTCCCCTCAATGAGGAAGCTCTCAGACAGTTTCATCAACTCAAAGAGGCATTAACCACTGCTCCAATCCTTCTCTACCCACCATTGTAGAGACCGATGCATCAGATTATGCCTTGGGTGCTGTACTGAGTCAGGTCTCTGACTCAGGAAAACATCCCATTGCATATGATAGCCGCAAGCTTCTCCCAGCTGAGCTCAATTATGAGATTCATGACAAGGAACTCCTTGGCATAGTCTGGGCTCTCAAGCGCTGGAGAGCTTTTCTTCTTTCAATTTCTGCCCCTTTTGAAGTTCTCACCGATCATTCATCTCTTCAATATTTTGTGTCTTCCAAGATTCTCACTCGCCGTCAAGCCCGCTGGGCTGAATTTTTATCTGAATTTCATTTCTCTATCACTTACCGCCCTGGCCGATTGGCCACCCTTCCAGATGCCTTGTCATGTCGGGACGACATTTACCCGGAGAGGGGGGAGGATTTCATCAGCAAGAATCCAATGAACTATAAGAAGATAATCAAGCAAGATGAAACTCAAGCCTCAAGGTTTTTTGCAGTCAAGGTGGATTCATTTTCAAATTTGATTGATTCAATTCAGAAGGCAGTGTGGCAAGATTCTCAATATAGAAGTGTCCTTGAAGATTTGGGTAAAGGTAAATCTGTCCAAGATTATTCTCTTGATTCCTCTTCCAAACTTCTCCTTTTCAAAGATTGGGTGGTGGTCCCAAATGACCCCACAATTCAACTCAATATACTTCAAAAGCGGCATGACTCTCCTCTAGCTGGACACCCTGGCCAAGAGAATACTCTCAAGCTTGTCAAGCGGGATTTCCACTTGTCCGGCATGACTCAATTCATTAAGGATTATGTATCATCCTGTCAACAGTGTTCAAGAAACAAAAATATTCATCACAAGAAGTTTGGACTCCTCAAGACTCTTCCAATTCCAAGTGGTCCTTGGATTTGTCTTTCAATGGATTTCACCACTCAATTTCCACTGTCCAATTCCTTTGACTCAATTTTAGCTATAGTGGACATATTCTCAAAAATGGTGGTTTTTATTCCAACAATAGCTTCAATCACTTCATTAGATTTGGCCCATTTATTCATCAAGAATATTTTCTCAAAGCATGGCCTTCCTTCAAGCATTGTGAGTGATCGAGGTTCTCCTTTTGTTTCTTCTTTTTGGACCAATCTTTGTCAGCAGCTCAAGATTTCAAGAGACTTGTCAACTGCTTACCATCCAGAAACTGATGGACAGACAGAGAGGGTAAATCAGATACTAGAACAGTACCTTTGGATGTATGTCAGTTATCATCAAGATGATTGGAACACCTGGCTCCCTCTGGCTGAATTTGCCTACAATAACTCTGACCACTCTTCAACAAAACAATCACCGTTTTTTACTTTTTATGGAAGAGATCCACATTTTGACTCAGTTCACATCACTCAAGATAATCCTGCTGGAAAGTTATCAACAAAAATCCACTCAGTACAGCAAGATGTCAAGAGAGAACTTGAAGTTGCCATAAACAGGTTTAAGAGGTATGCAGATAAAAGTAGAGCAAGTCCACCTGTTTTCAATCCCGGTGACATGGTATGGCTTTCTTCCAAGAACATCAAATCAACCAGACCCACCAAAAAGCTGTCTGAAAGATGGCTGGGTCCTTTTCCAATCTTGAAGAAAGTCAGTACTCATGCCTACCACCTCAAGCTCCCATCTCAATGGAAGTCCATCCATCCAGTTTTCCATATTTCTCTTTTGGAACCAGTCAAGACGTCAACAATCCCAAATAGGCATCAAGAGCCTCCTCCTCCAATAATCATTGAAGAAGAGGAAGAATGGGAAGTCTCTCAAATACTGGACTCAAAGCTCAAGAGAGGAAAATTATGGTATTTGGTGGAATGGAAAGGTTTCAGTCAAGACCCAGAAAGATCCACTTGGGAACCAACTGAAAACCTCAAGAATTTTCCTGAACTCGTCAAAGATTTTCATTCATTATATCCTGACAAGCCTGGGCCGAATTCTTCAAAAGCTTGATTCATTATGGTGCTTGGTGGGGAGAGGAATTACCAAAAGTAAGTCCCACTCCTGGTATGCACCTTTAGGGGTATTCTACTCTGTTTTGTTGTGAGCATCACCTTGGACACTCTGTGAGCACTTTGCAATTTTGGACACAGATCTTTGGCATGGCTTTCAACTTCATTTCCAATCTTATGGCCATTTTCACTTGGGACAATTGGCCATTCACTTTTCAATTCATTTCCAAGACTTCAAAATTCAAATTCATTCCTTCAGCATTTTGTTTTATTTTTATGGCACTGGCGGGAGTGGTAACTACCAGAAGTAAGTTCCTCTCCTGGTGTGCACTTCCCTGAGAGGTCTACAATCTTATCAAAACATCACCTTGGCCACTTTGTGAGCACCTGGCATCAAATTTCTCTTTCCAGGTCCTTGGCAAATTTCAAAATCAGTTATCAACCTCCGCAATGAAGATTGGAACCTCCTCAAGATTCAATTCATTTTTCTTTCCTTTTTTCTTTTCTTATTTTCATTTTCACTCTTTATTTTTATTTTAATTTCATTTTAAATTTTCTCTTATCACGTCAATTATCACCTCAAAATTTTTCATTCATTTTAAAATTCAATCCAAATCATGAAGCCAATGTCAAAAGAAGATCAAGCAAGTCCTGCGTCAAATGTCAAATTCTTAATATCAGTTTTTTCAAATTTTTACCTTAATAAGTCCTCTTAAATCACTCTCTCAAAATCTTTCCAATAGCCTCAACAGGCTTCACCTTGTATTGGTGCTCAGGAGCTCACCATTTCAAGGTGGGGGGTACTGTCACAACCATGGCAATTCATCTCCTTGGATCCCCATATGGCATATCAAGCCACAGTTCTTTTAGGCCCAATTGGCCATATCCATCACCAGTGGCCAATATGGACACTTCATCATCTTATGGACCATTTAAGGCCATTTTTGTTTTGGGGCCTTCATGGCCCTTCACCTCAACCCAGAACCCATAGCGGCAATTTACGCCCAAATGGGTATTTCTGGTCATTTCCCTCAAAACCAAGGGAAATGGCCCAAATGGTTGTTTTTGGCCATTTGGGCTCATAATGCGCATTTTGCGCACGTTTGCGCATTTTTGCACACTTTGCGCATTTGCGCATTCTTGCGCACTTTGACGCAAAATGTCCAAAAGACACTTTCCCGCCTTTTGGGCCAGTTTTGGCTCAGAACCCAAAAGTGGCCAAAAACTCCAAAGGGCCCAGAAACACCCTTCCAAGCTCTGAAGCCATCACACCCATCCTATTTCCCTGTGCCTTTCCATCTCAAGACCTTTCGACATAATCTTCTTGCCAATCAACCAATATGCCATAAATGATGTTATATATCATTGTGCGTCATTTTTCAACAGCAATTCAATGGTGGCAATATCAAATGGTCATTTTGACATTCCAACATCTCATCACGTCATCAAGGCACCCAATCTTTGAGAGGAATCATCAAGGCTCAAGAGCAAGTGTTTCAGCATCAAAGACCAATGACGCCATCAAGCAGTCACTGGTTATTCTCACTCCAAGTATTCCTTCCAAGGGAATACTGTCAATTAATTCTCAAATTGTATTCAAGAGGCAGTGCCAAAAGAAGTTCTCAAGTGTCGAAGCTCCACTCAATCCATCTTGGCAGCCATATTCATTTCAATACAGTCTGGATCCATCAAGAACTGTATTTCATTTTCAATCATGGGAAATTCATTCAACCCAATTCAATTTCAATATTAGCCAGCTGTATCAATTCCCAAAACAATCAATACAGCCTCAAGGATCCATACAGATCAATTTTCAGCCTGAAGAACTCAAGCTCCCAACTTTTCACATATACCGGCTACCCTTTCCACCCTGGGGGGTTTTTCCCCAGTTAATTAATATACTTTGATTTTATTTTATCTCTATTTTCTTTTCATTTTAGTTAAGAAAATACTGATATTTTTAAGTCAGTCATTTAGCACTTTTCTCTTTCTCTTACTTCGCCTGTCAATGGATATTTGGTGGTCATATCCTTACTAATTCCATTATTCATTTTTGGCAGGTTGAAACAGTGATAAAGGACTTACTTGGTTGGCTCTTTGGACATTTGGCTTCCCTTTCCTCTTTTGCATCTCATCTTGTACCTGCATGTTTTTTAGAGGAGTTCATTCTTATTATTTTTATCCTTTATTCTTTTGGAGTCTTCCAAGTGAGTTCCCTGATTGCTGAGTGCCAGGACACTCTTGTATTTCTGTCCAAGAGCCCCTGTGACATGCATAATTGAATACTTGGAATTTTAAAGGATCATGAAACTTTCAAATTGTGAATTCCAGAGTCCAAATCAAAAAATTACTTCAGGTCCCGCTGTAAATCCAATGACACCAACACTTAAGACTCTGATTCCATGACCTCCAACAGCTCTCTTGATAAAATCACATTGAGAGAGGCCCACTCCCTGAGAAGAGACGCAGAAAAAGTCATAAATGAGTCACTCCCCACTACTTCCACCCGAAAAAAACTACTTCCCAATGCCCACCCCTCACATGCAACATCCATCTAGTAGTTCTGCAGAGATTCCTTCATTTGATGCCAATTACATCCCATCTGAATTGGATATCAGTGCACTGATTAATCACCAGATCAAGCGTGAGCCTCTGGAGCATCTCCAACAAATCATATCTGATACCATAATTCCCTTGTCATGGACAAGGGTACCCTGCAAAATGGGTTCCCCCTCTCATGGTAGTTTGAAAGCCGCTGAATGGGCTCTCTTATACAAGGTCTATATTCCATTTTTAATGTTCAGTCAACAGATGTTGTTAAATGAACACAAAGAAACATGGGTCAATCAGAAGAACTGGCAAATGAACTAATCAAGAATAAATTACATTTGATTAGTGCTATCAACATTGCCACAAGTTGGACTGTTTCAATGGATGATGCAAATGCATTCTTTGAACATTGGAAAACATTCTGCCTTTCCAATCAACACCTGTTTTCAAAACAGAAAAGTAAACCAAATCATCATTTTTCTGATCATATTCCCAAACCCTCCCAATGTTGGGGCCCAGCACAAGCCTAAGTCACATGGGGTTATGAGCGCTTGATTGGTGTATTTGCAAAAATGCCAACAAATAACAAAATATGTACATCAATTAATAAGATCAATATATTAACATTGATTCAACACCTGAACTGAATAAGACTAACTTCTTGCAACTCTGAATAGATGATATAGATAAAACCTTACTTCAACATATCTGTTGATGTTCCAACCTTTCCGTTCTCCTGAAATCCCCATCCATCCCATGTGAAATAAAACAACTTCTTAAATCACACCCGCCTGCCCTGTTCAATCAAAAAAAACATAACAAACCATCCCGCCATGACCAAGAAAATCATGATTGCCTGGTTGAGGACTTACAGAATTTTCATTCCAAAAGGGAAATAGTTGAATGGATCAGCTTAGACACTACCATACAATCCACAAGTAATCCCACTTCAAGGAGTGTCTCAACTTGGTATTTTCCAGTTTCAAACATTAATATTGGGAACAATTTATTTTCAACTGAATCCAAAAATGTCAGCAACAGTGTAATATGTTTTATGGGCGAAATTCACGACGTTTTGGTGTTATTAATACCATTTCTAAAGTCTCTGTGCCATCTTGCATGCTGAAAAATAACTTTCTAATATTAAAAACTTTGAAGATTGATGTGAAATTCTTACCAGATTGGCCAAATCTCAATATTTATAAAGGTGTTGGTTTTGATGATGGAAAATTGATTAGATCTGAAGGAGAAATGGAAGGTAACTGTGTATTGTATGATAACAAAGTTATGTCATGTGGACTGCTTTTAATGATAAAACCGTTATTTCATGATACTTAGTCTACAAAAATGCAAATCTCTCAAATTCATTAGCAGTTTTGCTAGTGAAATAACTGCGTCAAAATTTGGTGACAGAGACATGCCATTTTGACAAGCCAAGCACATTATTTCACATTGCCACAAAGAAATTGCTATTTTGACATTGGGTACAGTGTAAATAAGCCAATTCCGATCATCAAATGTCCCACCCACTCACCTATCACAGCATACAAAATGTCCAACTGCGCCATCATCACGTTGGAAGGGGAATTGGTCCTTATGCACATGCTTATGAACCTGCCCTTGTGCATGCAAACGCACATACCAATGCAGCTGCACATGCACACGCCGCACCGCCCCCCCGCATGAACACGCAAACAAAAATGCCAATGAAACCACACGGCACCTGCGGTATTGTGCAGCGGGCTCTACCAGTGTCATCCACAAAATGACAATCCCGCGGAGTCGGAGTCCTTTCATGGATGACCTGGTGAGGTGAAACCCCCCGCCTCTACATCAAGACTGTCTGAACGGCCTGTTTGATGTGTGTGTGTGGAAACAGGCAGGTCTTGTGTAGTTTTTGCCAACTTTCAGATAATTTAGGGAGGATCTGGTGGTGAGTAATCTCAGCTGAAGACACAGGGGAACCAATATTGGTGAATGTCAAAGGATTTGGTGGAAGACCAGAGTGTGACGTGTGCTTGACGTGAGCTTGACTTTTATCCTGCTTGACATCTGCTCAATGTGAAGTCAATCCCCAACGATTGACGCGAGATTTGCCCTGGTGTTTGCCTAAACCACACAAAATTACAAAAAACCTGTACATGGCATAACTTTGCCATATGTAAAGATAACTCTGTAAAATGAGGTGCCGTTGTGTAGAGCACATACAGGGCTACACAATGAACCAACTTTGAGCTTTATATCTCAATAATTGACAGAGCTATGGCCATTGGAAGGTCAAAATCCCACAGTATGGACCATACAGTTTGACTATGATTATGAGGCTTCAATCAGACAAAGAAGCTTCTTTATACTTCAATACCTCATAGTTAAGTCAATAATGGAGTCTTGTACATGTTCTGTACAGTATTGTATGCTTAATACACAGCAGAACACGGCTATGTGGTCCCCTGATGAAAGTTTTCACCCTTTATTGGTGAAAACTTCCCAGATGTGGTTTTGAAACCACATCTGAGCCCAATAAAGGCTATACAGGCTCTTTGCAAACAACAAGCCTCCCACATAGAGTGAAAAAGTTTCACTTCCTCTATGTGAGAAGGTCTAGCAGCCTTTTTACCCCATTTAAGGATAAAAAGGGCCCTTTTCACTGCCAGAAAAGGAATCCCCATCCTTCTCTTGAATTCCTTTGTAGTATAACTGTCAAAAACAGTTCTACTCTTGGAAAAAACCAGGTATACTTCTAATTTTAAGCATTGTAGACTTTATTATTGTAATTCAACAGGTAAAGCTGCACCCAGGGTTTTCAATAGCGCTCACCACCACTATTCTTCAATAGTAAAACCCTTTTATCTCAATAATAAACCTTTATTATATTTTAATACCCTTATTTTTAATATTCATAACTGTGAGCCTCAGAGCTAATTTCATATACCCAAAAGACCACAAATACAAAATTAACGTATTAATATAAATAAAATAAATTTATTTATATTATGAAAATAAAAATCAAAATATAAATATAAAATTATATTCCAAATTAAAAAATTCATCACAATTTCAAAATAAAATTACATTAAATTTTGGAATTAAAAAATTACATTTTACTTGAAAAAATTAAGTGAAAATGAAATCTTAACAAAATTGTAAAAAAATAAATAAATTTGGAAAAAAGTTAACTAAAAATTATTATAACTTTTTATCCAATAAATAAACATATAAAAATTATCTCACCATTGGAGTGCTCATAAAAAATCAGATGGGGTCACCTCTGAGTGAAATTCTTGTAGCTCAACTCTAAATAAGCGTAAATTAAGTTTTTAGTATCTTCAATACAAAAGTTGACAATCCTCAAAACTTTAATTCAATTCACACCACATGTGGTTTTAACCATCAATTTCTGTGTTAAAATTGTGGTGTTGTGTGTAGTTTAGAAGCTATGAGGAATTGAAGTATTTTCAATTGAATTCAATTGACATGTCAAAATGTCCATGTGTATTACATAAGTGAACTTTGATTTACATATGAGGTATCAATTATTAAGGTATTGTACTGTACAATTCAATTGAATTACATATGTAAATTATAAGTATAATACATGATGAGGAATTAGAGGAAAAATAAATGGGAAAGATTAAATTTGGGGGGGAAAAGGAACTCCAGCTCTAAGGGGGAGCTAGACCCCCAAAATCCTTGCTGACAGGCGTGGGATGTCAAAATTCACGCAAAGGTTCATCACTTTTGGCCTGGAATTGAGTTACAGGGTCTGTGTACTCAATTGATGATGAGGTTTCAATACCAACTGAGGTAGGTTTAGCTGTTGCCAAGAGGGTAAAACTACCCATAAGATAAAACCATCATAGTAAAAACAGTTTTAACTGGTTTCTACGTCTCTTACACACATCACCAGGGCGAATCTTGCGTCAATCGTTGGCAATTGACTTCACGTCGCACCGCTGTCAGTATAAAATCTTGCTTCAGTCGCGTTAGTGTCACTTTATAGTCACTGGATTTAGTGGGTCACGTCACGTCAGCGTCAAGACAATGTCAATCGTCACATGTGTCACATGAGAATGTCACTCAAAGCCCAAACCCATTTCAACACTATTCACATTGTTTGGGTAATTTCACCTCATTGGCTTCCGAATCCCCACCTAATCCGCCCCGACACTTCGCATGCTTACGCGCCGGCACCGCCCTCCAGATGAGACTCCAACACTGCCCCCCATCTCCGTCCTCACCACTCCTTACGCTTTCACACCCCCACCCTTACCATCTTTATGCTCACGTGGTGCACTCCCGACATCACTTATCCTTACGCTCACTAAAGTGCCCTCCCGATATGCTCCCAACACTGTTTACCATCCTTATGCTCGCGCAGTGCACTCCCGACATGCTCCCGACACCACTTATCCTTATGCTTGAGTAGTGCCCTCCCGACATGCTCCCGACACTGCTTATCCTTACGCTTGTGTAGTGCCCTCCCGACACTGCTTACCATCCTTACGCTCGCGGAGTGCACTCCCAACATGCTCCCGACACCACTTATCCTTACGCATGTGTAGTGCCCTCCCGACATGCTCCTGACACTTCTTACCATCCTTACGCTCGCGGAGTGCACTCCCAACATGCTCCTGACACCACTTATCCTTACGCTTGTGTAGTGCCCTCCCAACACCACTTATCCTTACGCTTGTGTGGTGCCCTCCCAACACCACTTATGCTTACGCTTGCGGATTGCACTTCCGACATGCTCCCGACACCACTTATCCTTACGCTTGTGTGGTGCCCTCCCGACATGCTCCCGACACCACTTATCCTTACGCTCGCGGAGTGCCTCTCAAAATGCTCCTGAAACCACTTATCCTTACGCTCCTGTACTACATCCATAGTGTACGGTGGCTTGTTGGCGTACACGATGAAGGCAATTGCCAAAATATGCTGAGTGGCCTTCTCTGCCAACCGGACCTAAGGGGAAATTGGTCAGTATATTCACAATGTTGTGGTTAGGGTTTAAATCATGAGACTCACAAATTAAAACCTAATAAGTGGACTATTTAAGACAAGAGAATTGGGTCTCCTGTTTCGCCGACAGAACCATTTTATATCATATCCTTCAAATGGAACACTTTGCTTAGTCCTTACCTCATGAGCGTTGAATAGTTCAAAAGTTGACTTTAGTAGGTTTCTCACTAGTCAACTTTATTCAATGTCTCACAGGGAAGTGATTTCATTTGCATGATATGAAATAATTTGCAAAACATTGCCTCCTTCAATTTCCCGACAAATCACATTTTTCAAATGAGATTATTTTACTTGCATCTTTTTTCTTGAATTTGGATATTTTTATTCAAAAATCTTCAAACAAGTTATCAATCAACTCGTCACCATCTATTTGCTTAATAAACTACCTCCGCTATGGCCCAAACCCCGGGAAATTCAAATGAATTCAATGAACGACCAACTTCAGCCCCAGAGAGTGGAGGTGAAATCTCTGATATCGCCAGTAGTCGTGAATTAGGCATTGAAGTAGAGAGCCAGTCACATGAAGATAATCAAGATCCACCAGTTCTTCCAGAATGTGAGTATGCATCCATCTTGAATATTTCTAATCTCCCAAAACCTGATATTGTGTCATAGCCTTTATTTCAGGTCAGCCTCCAAGCTCTCAGAAACCAAATTTTAAAACTTATGAGGAGGAAAAGACTGTTGAACCTTGTGCACCGACAGAAGATGATGGGCAAGATGATGTAATTTTCAGTGGGGAGGTGGAAATTATATCCAAGGAACAATTTTTCTCCAACATTGCTCAAAAAATCCCAAGGCTCGAAAAAATCCAAAATGATAGTAAAATTCCTGATTATGTGCGTCAAAAGATTGCTGAAGCCATGAGCCTGCTCAAAATGGATTTGAACCGTAAGTCCATTACTAATTCAAAACAAAATTGATATGAATAGCTGCTTACAATATATGGGCAGGTGTGGAGGTGGGAGAATCTCTACCTGAAGGCTCTCGAGTCGTAATTGGATTTCCAGGCAAAGGATTAGGAAAAAGACCAAATATACATGCGACCAAAAAACAAACAAAAAACGCCGTACCTTTGAAGCTGCAAACGATTCTTGCGATCAAGGTCATGAAATTATCAATGTTGAAGGGGACCATATTGATAATCAACCTCCGCATACTGAACCCCCCCAATACTCAATGAAACAATCCATGATGAAGCTCCACATACTGAAAGCCCCCCGATACCCAATGAATCAATGCATGATGCAACCCCTCCCGCCTCTCCTCGGAATATTCAAGCCTTTCAAGAAAGGGAAACAATTAAACATGATACAATGGGACAAGATATGACTGATATAGTTCCTGACCCTGAGCCCAAAGTGTCATTGTCTGCTAATTTTCAAGGAATATTTTTATCCCGCATGGACATGCAAAAGGGGGCTTGATAATATCAATAGTATTTACAAAAATTGATGGGACAATTTACCAACAAAAGATGCTCATACATTCCTGCCTGTTGGTATTAAGGTGATCAGTAACCGAGAGCTTAAAATGTCCGCCTGGCTGGAGGACCTTGAGATGGCAGGTGAGTTTTATCTTTGTGCATGATACATGTTTATTGGCTGTTGACTGGTGATATAAATTGCAATATACAGGGTTAGATTTTTTTAAGCCAACCAAAACAGAAGCGTTTTTTGATCACAACATTTGGAATCTCAAATTGATGAAGGAATCAGCTAAACCTCCAGAGAATCTCCCAAAATCTGAACACTCCTTCTTCAAAATGGTTCAGAGCCTTCTTTACCCCGCCAATCCCGTTAAACATTTTTGGGCAAATGTTATGTTTGAATCCATTAGTTTAGTCTCATACAATGTGGTCGCACCCAAACTATATGTTGCACCAACATCAAATTTGACGGATCCTCTTGGACTCGAATGGGGAGCATTTGAATACCTTGCCTCCTGCTTGAGTAAATCGAAGCAACGTGCAACCCAACTCAGCATTGAAGGTGGTGGGCCTTACAATGAGATATCCACAAAGCCGCACAAGAACCTGGAGGATCTAATGGATACAGCTATCCATTTGATGATCGGTACAACATGGTACGTGCACATACAAAGGTCGAAGTTAATGGCATCAAAGGCAAACTCACCAACTCAAAAAAAATGAGGCCATCAAAGATCTTTTGGCGTGTCACAAGAATCTCAGCATAAATCGAATTTGCTATGGTATATTAGCGGCATTCTGTGTGGCGGGGGTTTGTGGTTTGATGGTATGCTCAGATGACTGGAGAACAAGCTCAGTTAAAGGGGCTTTATCACTAATTGACATTTCCGCAAAACTTTGAGAGGGTCAAAATCTAGTGGAGCCAGTGTGGCTACGTACTAATAAGTATATATGTAATTTACTGCATAAAAGTTTCTTCTCATCAGAGTCTTTTAACCCCACTGTACCTCTTAGATTTGAATTTGCACGATGCTTAGTATTAGACTTTGGTGATGCCTGGGTGGCAAAACGTGGTCTTGGTTCAAGTGATGAGGTCACCTTGACGGTACCCAGGTCAGCTAAACTCACAACCAGGAGTAACCCGTTTTAGATTAGCTTTGTACTAGATAGATTGTAATTTAATTTTGCAAAGTGATTTATGAATTTAATAATCATGAATTCCTATCCTACTACTGCCCGGATGCCACAGTCTGAGTACCAATAGTAATTGTACAGCGGCATGCCTCCGTACATCATTGCAAAGACTCCGACAAGACGCAAGCTGAGTCAGGCGTTGTGCCCGCGAGTAGCACACGCGGGGGCATTGCGGGAAGTCGCGTTTATCACTTCCCACCAGCCCATATTAGGCCAAAGGTTCCTGTGTCTTTCAAGAGAATTAGGATAGCTAGGGATCAGCAGCAGGATGCATATTGCACTTGCGTGTGCTTGCAATATTCCAAATGGTTGGATTGGAAAGTGATTGCATGGGAACATCAATATGTAAAATTGAATAATGCACTATCCACTGCAATTTTCAGGTTCAGGTATTTGAGATCGCGAATTTGCCAAGGTCAGGTGTGATCTTTCTCTTTAGCCGCAATAAAAAAAGATTCATCAACCGCAATTCAATTTAGGTAATATTAATAAATCAGTAATCATTCGGTTTCATTTCATTTTCTGCTGAAAGCATGCCATTCATGAAAAAAGGAAAAGAGCGTAAAAGGGAACTCGCGAGAAAGCGTTGGGCTGAGGAAGGAAAGTGTGAGTTGCTCGCTTAATCTCAGTGTATATATATAGATATATATATATGCTTCCACATTTATGTGGCACCCTCATTGGGCCCCACGGAAGAACATTGGCTTTAGGTGGTTCAGATTGTGCCAATGTCATGTGGGCTCCAACAGGGAAGTCAAAGGATGTGTGGCGAAGAAAGCTCTTTGGCAATATCTGATATCTTGTGTGATTCAACACATAGTGATCCCGCAACCACTCGGGAATAGTAGCAGATCCCAAAAGACAAATGAGTGCAAAACGACCCAAATGAATAGGTTGTTTTCCTCCTCTCGTCCAACAGCACAAATATCAATGCCAGTATCAGCAAATATCACCCCAAGTGAAATTCGGAGGGTTGTGGATGTCAATCAGATCAAACGCATTCACTTTGGCCGTGTGGCAATTTTCTCTTCAACTGGATTACTCATTGCCCTTGTCGAATTCCGACCATTCACAACAATGAGTAAAGTCAAGGTCAATCAATGGGATGAATTATCACAATTCTTATTTCGCGAAAAGAGATTCACCGACCCGATTGCAACGAATGCAGCATTACTGGAGGGATTTATGTTTGCAATTGGGTGGCGCGAATGCAGCACCAAGAATGAACAACTTGGTCTGTATGGAAGTGTTGGGAAAATTGAAAACGCAAAGGATGAATGGCAGAACCAAGGTCCCAATCTTAGCTCGGTGGGTTGCATTCTAGGTCAATCCTTAAAATATGTTGGAGATAATTTATTTGAGAAGATTCAAAATTTCTACAATTAATTGGGGGTTCCATCTTTTGATAAGGTCAACTATTAAGGCAATATTCAGGCAAATCAGGGTGCATTCGAGTTCGCTTCTGCACTCACTTTCACCATGAATGGATTCAAAAACGCACCTCATGTTGATAAGGATGCATTGCTGTATGCTTCGGGATGGTGGTTTCAAGCTGATAAGCGGACCGGCCGAATTCAAAGAGATGCGTCAAAGCGGTGTACAGGTGGAAAATTTATTTTCCCAAATGAGCATTTTTGGATTGATCTATCCGCATGTCATGGGCTCATTCAGGTAGTGTGGGCCAGTAGTACATTTGTTCATTATACTGATCCAGCACAGGACAACGAAAGCACAACACTAGTGGGTATGTCCGCACAATGCTCAAGCAGGTTAGCAAAAACAATGTGGCAAAAAAACCATGGCTATTATGAGATTGGCGAGAGAGCGGGCTATCAAATCAGGGATGGTAATACAATCTCATGCCAATTCAAAGAATGAGGAGATTTGCATGTGTGTTGGGTAAGTAATGGTGGGGTAAGGCAGAGGACAATATAAACCAGGATTGGATGGATTCGAGTGCGGGAGATGGGGTGTCTCACATGAAAAAGGGGTGAAGTGGATTATGTACGGGGGCATGCCATCGTACAGCTGTCCTGGTTTGTTGCTATTGTCCAGGATGCCAATGCTTCACACGTGAATCCTTATGCTTGTGCAGGTTCCGACAATGCTAAAAGCTCCTTATGCCTATGCGGGGTGCCAACACTACACACGCCAATCCTTACGCCTGTGCAGGCTCCCAAAAATTGACACGCCATTCCTGACGCTTGTGAAGGTTCCCAAAAATGCTAAAAATTCCTTACGCCTGTACAGGCTTCCGGTGATTCACACGGCAATCCTTACGCTTGTGAAGGTTCCCCACAATGCTGGAAATTTCTTGGCCTGTGGAGGATCCCAAGAATTCACACGCCAATTCTTACGCCTGTGCAGGCTCCCAAAAATTCACACGCCAATCCTTATGCTTGGGAAGGTTGCCAACAATGCTGACAAATTCTTACGCCTGTGCAGGCTCCCGACAATTCACACACCAATCCTTATGCCTGTGCAGCCTCCCGACAAGTCACACGCCAATCCTTACGCTTGTGAAGGTTCCAGACAATTTAAATAATTCAATACATGAGTAAGATTAATAGCGTGTGACCATAGGAAAGGCCATGTTTCACAAATCTGGAGTGGATTTCTCACATGCGGGAAGCTCCTGCTTTTTTACAGTTAAGAATGGATATGGCTCTAAACCATGGAAGAAGAAAATATAGGAGAGGATAACGGCAACTATTGGCGCATTTTGAGAAAAAGAGGTTCACAAAAACAAATACTCACTCAAACTCTTGGTGGGGAACTTATAAATATTTTTCTCACGCAAAAGGATATGTGAACCATTGAGCAAAATAAAATGACTTACTTTGATGAAGGGTCAATCCTGGATTTCCCTCCGACAGACCACTCCAAGTTACATTCTCCAATGGTCTTTTTCGCCGCCCCCCATCCACGCGCCTTTCATCACCCACATGAACCTGAGATCCTGATGGAATATTGAGGGTTGGCTGTTTACTTTGCCCAAAGGGATCCTGGGATGCGACTGGATTCTGACCGGGATTAATGAGGAACTCACGTGGAAATTTTGATTGGGGATTAGCGTGTGATGAGATTTGAGGTGTGCCTTCTGGCCCCTGAGACACATGCGTTTGTGTATTAGTGGGATTTGGGGGAATTGGAGTGACGGAAATATTTGGGATCGACCAAGTGCTTGAAGTTGGAGCCTTTGGATTGCCCACATCAATGTTAAGACCTGATACATTCATTGAGGATGCGATAGGGGTTGTGAGAGGAATATTGGGTCTCAATGGTGACTGTGTTTGAACATATTCTATGCTAGATTCACTATTTGAGTCATGAACACAACCTGAACGGGATTTATGTGACTTGAAAGATGACATAAGGGCCAAAAAAGTACACTAATATTTTTAACTAGATAAAACACCTCAGTATTATGATAAAATAGAGTGATATGAGATGAAATCTTTTCAAATTTAGAATAGAGAAATTCTATGAATAGTTGGAACTAAGTGTTGCGTGGAAGTCCAATAAGCCTCTTTTTAGGAGAATCCTCCCTGCCTCCTCTTGAGCTCCTCCGCTTTTATTGGAAACCACCCGGCACGGCCTACCACCATATAATGTAATATTTCCTTGATCTCAAAGGGGACCCATCATCCATAAGTAATCATATTTGGTAACATTTCCGCCTCCCCATTGTCACATTTTGTGAATTATCCAAGCTGCCAATATATGCATTGAAATTCCACAGCATTGCACTTCTGTGAAGGGGTATATTCATGAAGGATTTACCCACAAAAGGGACATCACCTTTTCAAGAAAGGCGAGACAATCCAGATCACATTCCAACCAATTAAAAGCCTGCTGCACTCAAACCAAATACCAAGACTTTAGCTGCACTCCAACCCCTTATGTAATAGAGTTATATCGTTCTGTCTGTAATAAGGTTTAAGCCATGTACGATGGCGTGCCAGCGTACATGGTTTGAATGTCAATCCCCTCAAATCAATGTTGACACATCCCTATTGGAACACCCCTCGAGGGTCAAAACCGCAGTATAGCCATGTGTAAATAAAATAGAATATGTATGAGCATTGAGCAGCATGGCATTTTACCCAATTAAACACCTAACCAATTCTGCCATCCAGATGAGACATGTTACACTCCATCAGCTGCAGCTCACGCACCATTACAAAAGGGATAAAGCTCTCAGATGGCTCAAATCATCTCCCCCTTCATAAATAATCACTCAATTTTTTTGCCAATTAATAACACTCCTAAACACTTTCAAATCAGCCATAGATATTTATACACAAACCAACCGTACTCCCAATTCCTGCAACAATGACAACCCGCTGCTATTCCTCAATGCGTATATGCATGTGTCAACACTGCTCAACTCAAACACACTCTTCCCTTGAGGGTGATAGGCCTAGAGTTGCCTTCACACCTTTCCAATATAAACAGCACATTAAAAAGCTCAAATCAACCATTGCACCCAAATCTCTTCCAAATATCCCTACTTCTGCATCAGGATCTGAGTGCCCACAACTTCTTTTGGATAAAGTATTCCCAGCTGATTATTCACCATTGACCCAAAGCACCTTCTCCACAGCACCGGGGCTCAATTCAATTGCACAGAAACCATACAGCAGCAGTCAAACCCTTCCTCCACAAGACCTTGGAATGATAATATCTGCAATTCTATCATTAAGGTAGAATATACCCCTCTGGGCTTCACGCATTCTCAACCCTGCCCTAAACCTGCTGATCAAGTCCAGCATCTCAAGCTCCGGTGGTCCCCCCATTCCTGCATTCCATATACCTCAAGATCTGAGTACCATATTTGAACATCTCCAATTGGAGCCAGTGATTAAAAACTATATATGTTTTCCTCAATGTTTCTCTCTTAATGGCCTTACTGAATCAGTCACAACTGACCAACCCCACTGTCAACGCCATAATGACCCAAATGATCATGATCCCCCTTGCACACAATCATTAGGCAAATTCATCTATTCATTTGAACCCCACACCCAAAACACAACCAACATGAAGCAAATATTTTTACCAACAAAACATTTCATTTATAAACCATACAAAAATTGGCTTGCCAGATTTCTCCAGCGGGCTGGAATTATGGACATTCTGCATCAACATCAACAATCCCAAACTCCCGAATATTCCCCAAAATGTGACGTCTGGGATGGATTGGTCTGGAGACGCTTCACTGGCACTAAAAATATCCATGACCCCCCATTCATGTCCATTCCTGGTGCATTGGCCTTCTCCATTTATGTGGACTGGTTTAATGCACATGGAAAGTCAACCCGGTTGGCCAGCATTGGACCTATCATGCTTATTTGTCTTAATCTCCCCCCGAGGGAAAGATTTAAGCCAGAGAATGTCTATGTTGCAGGAATCATCCCTGGTCCAAAGGAGCCAGCTTCCCTTCAATTGAGTTATTTATTAATGCCACTCATCAAGGAGCTCAAAGAGCTATGGCAAGGTTACCATTTTTCACCCACCTCCACAGGTCCTTCAGGATCCTTTATCCGTGTTGCCATTCTCACAGCCATTGCGGATGTGGTTGCCATGCGCAAGCTTACTGGATTTATTTCCCATTCAGGCAACCACTTTTGTAATTTTTGCACCATTCACAAAGCTCAAATTGAAGAAATTGGTCCTCAATTTCACTACACACGCTCATATCAAAATCATAAATCAACCATTTCCAAATGGCGTTGGGCAACCCCACAACAAAGACAAGCAATTTTCTCTGAGTATGGAGTGAGATATTCAATTTTAGAAGACCTTCCATATTGGGATGTAACCAGAATGGTTAATCTTGACATAATGCATAATTTAATACTGGGAATTTTGAAGGATCATGCAGCTTTCAAATTGTGCATTCCAGAGTCCAAATCAAAAATTTACCTCAGGTCCCGCAGGAAATCCAATGACACCAACAGTTCAGACTCAGATTCCATCACCTCCAACAGCTCTCTTGATAAAATCACATTGAGAGAGGCCCGCTCCCTGAGAAGAGACGCAGCAAAAATAATAAATGAGCCACTCCCCACTACTTCCCAATGCCCACCCCTCACACGGAACATCCATCTAGTGGTTCTGCGGAGATTCCTTCATTTGATGCCGATTACATCCCCACTTCTGAAATCGCCTCTGAATTGGATATCACTGCACTGAGTGATCACCAGATCAAGGGTGAGGCTCTGTAGCATCTCCGTCAAATCATATCTGAGGCGATAATTCCCTCATCATGGACAAGAGTACCTTGCAACATGGGTTGCCCCTCTCATGGTAGCTTAAAAGCCGCTGAATGGGCTCTCTTATATAAGGTCTATATTCCATTTTTAATGCTCAGTCAACAGATGTCATAAGATGTACACCAATCCGCGAACATTCAAAGAAAAATGGGTCAGTCAGAAGAACTTGCAAATGAACTGACCAAGAATACATTCCATTTGATTAGTGCTATCAACATTGCCACAAGTTGGACTGTTTCAATAGGAGATGCGACTGCATTTGCTGAACATTGGAAAAAAATTTGCCTTTCCAATCAACTCCTGTTCCCAAAACAGAAAAGTAAACCAAATCATCATTTTGCTGATCATATTCCCGAACTCTTCCAACGTTGGGGCCCAGCACAAGCCTCAGCCACATGGGGTTATGAGCGCTTGATTGGTGTATTTGCAAAAATGCCAACAAATAACAAAATATGTACGTCAATTAATAAGATCAATATATTCACATTGATTAAACACCTGCACTGAATAAGATTAACTTCTTGCAACTCTGAATAGATGATATAGATAAAACCTTACTTCAACATATCTGTTGATGTTCCAACCTTTCCGTTCTCCTGAAATCCCCATCCGTGCCATGTGAAATAAAACAGCTTTTCGAATCACAGCCACCTGCCCTGTTCAATGACCATAAACATAACAAACCATCCCGCCATGACCAAGAAAATTATGATTGCCTGGTTGAGTGTTTACAGAATTTTCATGCAACAAGGGAAATAGTTGATTGGATCAGCTTAGACACTACCGTGCAATCCACAAGTCCTCCCACTTCAAGGATTGTCTCACCTTGGTATTTTCCAGTTTCAAACATTAATATTGGGAACAATATATTTTCAACTGAATCCAAAAGTGTCAGAAACAGTGTGATATCTTTTCTGAGGGGCAACTCACGACGATTTGGTATTATTAATAGCATTTTTAAAGTCTCTGAGCCATCTAGCATACTGAACAATAACTTTCTGATCTTGAAAACTTTGAAGATTGATGTTAATTTCTTACCAGATTGGCCGCATCTGAATATTTATAAAGCTGTTGGTTTTGATGATGGACACTTGATTATATCTGAAGAAGAAATAGAAGGTAACTGTGGATTGTATGATAACAAAGTTCTGTCATGTGGACTGCTTGTAATGATAAAGCCGTTATTTCATGAAATTTAGTCTACAGAAATGCAAATCTCTCAGATTCATTAGCAATTTTGCTAGTGCAATAACTGCCTCAAAATTTAGTGACCGAGACATGCCATTGTGACAAGCAAAGCCCATTATTTCACATTGCCACAAAGAACTTACTATTTTGACATTGGGTAGAGTGTGAATAAGCCAAGTTCAATGATCAAATGACCCACACACTCACCTTTAACAGCATCCAAAATTTCTAACTGCGCCATCATCATGTTGGAAGGGAAAGCGGCCCTTGCGCACCCGCACCCGCACACGCCAATGCACACGCAAGCGCACCCGCACCCGCACCCACACACGCGGTATTGTGCGGCAGGCTCTATCAGTGTAACCTGCAAAAAGACAATCCGGCTCAGGCGGAGTCCTTTTATGGATGACCTGGTGAAGTCAAACCCCGCGCCTACATCAAGACTGGCTGAAGGACCTCTTTGATGTGTGTTTGTGCAAACAGGCGGGGCTTGTGTAATTTTTACCAACCATTGGACAGTTGCGGGATGATCAGGTGATGAGGAATCTGAGTTGAAGGCACAGGGGAACCAATATTGGTGGATGTCACAGGATTTGGTGTAAGACAAGAGTAGGACGTGTGCTCGACGTTTGCTTGATTTTTGCTTGACGTGAGCTCGACTTTTATCCTGCTTGACGTTTGCTTGACGTGAAGTCAATCGCCGACGATTGACACAAGATTTGCCCTCGTGAATTCTGACGTGTTTTGAAGGCTCTAGACCAGGTATTGCTATAGTAATGGCTGATTTAAGGGTCTAAAATTGCTAAAAATGGCTAAAAATGGCTAAAAATGGCTTAAACCAGGGTTCAATGATGCCATAACTGGCTTTTCTGTTGTCAGACTGTTTTTCACGACTGACAAGAGTAAATTTTACTTTTGGAGTAAGACAATTGATGGCTATAAAAGAATGTCTTCTTTGCCCCACTTTTCTCTTCATGTTAGAATCTTTTCCTTGTATTAATTAGTTTAAACACTGTTAAGCCCATCAATAAAAGATTCCAACCACCATTTTTGAATCATTTTAATCCTTTTAACCATGTGAAAAAATCATTATAATCATTGTTTGTAACTCTTATAATCATTTTTAGCCCTGAACCACCCCAAAAGTGAATTAAAGCATCTTTCATCACTGTAAACTTCGTCACTTTGTTTCCAAATTCACTCTGGTCACTTTTGGGCATGTTTTCTCTTTAATATTTTTTTTAAAGACTTTGTTCTTTAATTAATTCCTTGCAGTTCTTTGCTCAATGAATTCCAATTGAAATTGCTCTTGAAGAAATTTCTTTTGTAGCCTCAAATATCTCTTGTAGAGTATTTTTGGATAAATTTTTATTGTTGGTAAAACAATAAATCTTTATAATATTATTGTTTTATACTGATAAAGCCATAAACAATGAAATTGGCCTGTTTTATCTTAAAAATAATATTTATTACGATGTTTAATTGATTTTTACCTTATGCAAATTTTGAGGACAGGAAAAGTACTTGATTTTTAATCAAAGTTTCATATCCACACCTTACAGTAACCATGTCACAGTCATATTTAAAATAGTAATTAGCCTATTTCCTGCTTCATCATAGACTAAGCCTGACATTTTGGGGGCCTGGCCATGTTTTCTTTTATCTTTTGGAGCTTAAAAGTCAGTATTTTACTTATTTGCTTTATTTCTGACTTTTTTTTATCTTTTTAGATGTAAAAAATCATTAAAAATATATATAAGACATATCTTATAATATATATATATATATTTGGTATATGTCCTATACCAACTTATTTTAAAATTATTATTAATAATATGTGGTTAATAACCATCATAAGCTTATTTTTGGCATGTTTTACATATACCAACAAATTACAGCCATCAATACAGTCCAAGCTTTTAATTAAACAAGGGCACCTCTTACTGTAAAACCAACAGTTGAGGCATGGTGAGGTGTATTGTTAATTCAATTAACCTCTTATACAGCCACTTTTGTACAGATTATACTTGCTAACTACACACCAGGGCAAATCTTGCTTCAATCGTTGGCGATTGACTTTACGTCGCACCGCGGTCAGTATAAAATCTTGCTTCAGTCGTGTTAGTGTCACTTTATAGTCACTCAATTTAGTGGGTCACGTCACGTCAGCGTCAAGACAACATCAATTGTCACATGTGTCACATGAGAATGTCACTCAAAGCCCAAACCCATTTCAACACTATTCGCAATGTTTGGGTAATTTCACCTCATTGTCTTGTGCATCCCCACATAACCCCCCCAACGCTTCGCATGCTTACACGCCCGCACCACCCTCCAGATGAGACTCCAACACTGCCCCCCATCTCTGTCCTCACCACTCCTTACGCTTTCACACCCCTGCCCTTACCATCCTGACGCTTGCAGGGTGCTCTTCCAACATGCTCCTGACACTGCTTACCATCCTTATGCTCGCAGAGTGCACTCCCGACATGCTCCCAACACTGCTTACCATCCTTACGTTCGCGGAGTGCCCTCCCGAAATGCTCCCAACACCACTTCTCCTTACGCTTGTGTAGTGTCCTCCCAAAACTGCTTATCCTTACGGTTGCGGAGTGCACTCCCGACATGCTCCCGACACCACTTATCCTTATGCTTGTGTAGTGCCCTCCCAACACTGCTTACCATCCTTACGCTCACGGGGTGCCCTGCCAACATGCTCCCAACACTGTTTACCATCATTATGCTCGCGGGGTGCCCTCCCGATATCCTCCCAACACTGCTTACCATCCTTACGCTTGCAGGGTGCCATCCCGACATCCTCCCAACACTGCTTACCATCCTTATGCTTGCGGAGTGCACTACTGACATGCTCCCAACACCACTTATCCTTACACTTGTGTAGTGCCCTCCCAACATTCTCCCAACACCACTTATGCTTACGCTTGCTGAGTGCCCTCCCAACATGCTCCCAACACCACTTATCCCTACGCTTGTGTAGTGCCCTCCCAACATGCTCCCGACACCACTTATCCTTGCACTCACGGAGTGCCCTCCCAACATGCTCCCAACACAACTTATCCTCACGCTTCCGTACTACATCCACAGTGTACAGTGGCTGAGTAGCCTTCTCTGCCAACAGGACCTAAGGGGAAATTGGTCAGTATATTCACAATGTCGTGGCTAGGGTTTAAATCATGAGACTTACAAATTAAAACCTAATAAGTGGATTATTTGAGACAAGAATTGTGTCTCCTGTTTCCCCAACAAAGCCATTTTATTTGATATCATTCAAATGCAACACTTTGCTTAGTCCTTACCTCATGAGCATTGAATAGTTCAAAAGTTTACTTTAGTACGTTTCTCACTAGTCAACTTCATTCAATGTCTCACAGGGAAGTGATTTCATTTGCATGATATGAAATAATTTGCAAAACATTGCCTCCTTCAATTTCCTGTCAAATCACATTTTGCAAATGCAATTATTTTACTTCCACCTTTTTTCTTCAATTTGGATGTTTTTATTCAAAAATTTTCAAAAAAGTTATCAATCAACTCGTCACCATCTATTTTCTTAATAAACTACCTCCGCTATGACCCAAACACCGGGAAATTAAACTGGATTCAATGAATGACCAACTTCAGTCCATGAGAGTGGAAGTAAAATCTCTGATATTGCCAGTAGTCATGAATTAGGAATTGAAGTAGGGAGCCAGTCACATTAAGATGATCAAGATCCACCAGTTCTTCCAGAATGTGAGTATGCATCCATCTTGAATATTTCTAATCTCTCAAAACCTGATATTGTGTCATAGCCTTTATTTCAGGTCAGCCTCCAAACTCTCAGAAACCAATCTTAAAAGTTATGAGAAGGAAAAGACTGTTGAACCTTGTGCACCGGCAGAAGATGATGGGCAAGATGATGTAATTCTCAGTGGGGAGGTGGAAATTATATTCAAGGAACAACTTGTCTCCAACATTGCTCAAACAATCCCAAGGCTTGAAAAAATTCAAAATGATAGTAAAATTCCTGATTATGTGCGTCAAAAGATTTCTGAAGCCATGAGCCTGCTCAAAATGGATTTGAACCGTAAGTCCATTACTAATTCAAAACAAAATTGACAAAAATAGCTGCTTACAATATATGGGCAGGTTTGGAGGTGGGAGAATCACTACCTGAAGGATCTCGAGTCGTAATTGGATTTCCAGGCAAAGGATTAGGAAAAATACCAAAAAAACAAACAAAAGACGCCCTACCTTTGAAGCCGCAAAGGATTCTTGGTATCAAGGTGATGAAATGATCAATGTTGAAGGGGACCATATTGATAATGAACCTCCGCATACTGAACCCCCCCAATACTCAATGAAACAATCCATGATGAAGCTCCACCTACTGAAAGCCCCCCGATACCCAATGAAACAATGCATGATGCAACCCCTCCCGCCTCTCCTCGGAATATTCAAGCCTTTCAAGAAAGGGAAACAATTAAACATGATACAATGGGATGAGATATGACTGATATAATTCCTGACCCTGAGCTTGAAGTGTCATTGTCTGCTAGTTTTCAAGGAATATTTTTATCCCGCATGGAAGAGTTTGCAGGAATTTTGAATTATCATTCCAATATTACTCAAGAATCATGGAAAAGGGGGCTTGAAAATATCAATGGTATTTACAAAAATTGATGGGACAATTTACCAACAAAAGATGCTCATACATTCCTGCCCGTTGGTATTAAGGTGATCAGTTACCAAGAGCTACATGATTATTGGCTGTTGACTGGTGATATAAATTGCAATATACAGGGTTAGATTTTTTTAAGCCAACAGAAACAGAAGCGTTTTTTGATCACAACATTTGGAATCTCAAATTGATGAAGGAATCAGCTAAACCTCCAGAGAATCTCCCAAAATCTGAACACTCCTTCTTCAAAATGGTTCAGAGCCTTCTTTACCCCGCCAATTCAGCTAAACATTTTTGGGCAAAGTCTTTGTTTGAACCCATTAGTTTAGTCTCATACAAGGTGATTGCACCCAAACCATATGTTGCACCAACTTCAAATTTGACCAATCCTCTTGGATTCAAATGGGGAGCAGTTGAATACCTTGCCTCCTGCTTGAGTAAATCGAAGCAATGTGAAACCCAACTCAGCATTGAAGGTGGTGGGCCTGACAATGAGATATCCACAAGGCCACACAAGAACCTGGAGGATCTAATGGATACAGTTATCCATTTGATGATTACGTACAACATGGTACGTGCACATAGAAAGGTCAAAGTTAATGGCATCAAAGGCAAACTCACGAACTCAAAAAAAATGAGGCCATCAAAGATCTTTTGGTGTGTCACAAGAATGTCGGAATAAATAGAATTTGCTATGGTATATTAGCGGCATTCTGTGTGGCGGGGGTTCGTGGTTTGATGGTATGCTCAGATGACTGGAGAACAAGCTCAGTTAAAGGGGCTTTATCACTAATTGACATTTCTGCAAAACTTTGAGAGGGTAAAAATCTAGTGGAGCCAGTGTGGCTATGTACTAATAAGTATATATTTAACTTACTGAATCAAAGTTTCTTCTCATCAGAGTCTTTTAACCCCACTGTACCTCTTAGATTTGAATTTGCACGATGCTTAGTATTAGACTTTGGTGATGCCTGGGTGGCGAAGCGCGGTCTTGGTTAAAGTGATGAGGTCACCTTGACTGTACCCAGGTCAGCTAAACTCACAACCAGGATTGACCCGTTTTAGATTAGCTTTGTACTAGATAGATTGTAATTGAATTTTGCAAAGTTATTTATGAACTTAATAATCATGACTTCCTATCCTACTACTTCCCGGATGCCACAGTCTGAATACCAATATTAATTGTACGGCGGCATGACTCCGACAAGACGCAAGCTGAGTCAGGCAGTTGTGCGCGCGAGTAACACATGCGGGGGCATTGTGGGAGGTCGCGTTTATCACTTCCTGCCAGCCCATAATAGGCCAAATGTTACTGTGTCTTTCAAGAGGACTAGGATAAATAGGGATCCGCAGCAGGATGCATATTGCATTTGCGTGTGCTTGCGATATTCCATATGGTTGGATTGGAAAGTGATTGCATGGGAACATCAATGTCAAATTGAATAATGCACTATCCATTGCAATTTTCAGGTTCAGGTATTTGAGATCGCGAATTCGCAAAGGTCAGGTGTGATCTTTCTTTTTAGCCACAATTAAAAAAGATTCACTGACTGCAATTCAATTTAAGTGATATTAATAAATCAGTAATCATTTGGTTTCATTTAATTTTCTCCTGCAAGCATGCCATTCACGAAAAAAGGAAAAGAGCATAAAAGGGAACTTGCGAGAAAGCGTTGGGCTGAGGAAGGAAAGTGTGAGTTGCTTGCTTAATCTCAGGGTATATATATAGATATATCCCCACAGTCAGATTGCCCTTTGAAAGTGCCAACATTGCCCAGTGTCACAGGGGCTCTTCGAAGTGAAGAGGGCCTGGCACTCAGTAAACTGGGACTCACTTATGGAGGGCTCAAAGATATGGTAAGAAGGGATTGAATGAACTTATGAGTCTAAGGAATTAATTACTATAACAAAAGATATGAGAAAAGCACCAACAAAGAAGTAAGAGTAAGAAATAGAAGAGCCAACTACAAACAAGTCCAAGTCCACTGTTTCAAACTGTCAGAATGGAAAGAGAAGGGTTAATAAGGATATGGCCACCCAGCTAATACTGTACAGGCAAAGAGAGAAATGCAAAGACTAACTTAAAATTAAATAATTATAATACCCAAAATAAGGATAAGAATAATTATGAAATAATAAATAAACTAAATTAATTAACTGGGGAAAAGTCCCCAGGGGGGAGAAAGAGGGGCTGATATATGTGAGAAACACCAGCCCTGGTCCAGAGGAAGAATTTTCATGAGAGGATTGAATTATTGATTTGAGTCTGTCCAATACAGGTCCTGTACAGCTGTACAGAACCTGTACAAGAGGTGTGGTGTATTTGAGTGATCATAGAGTTTCATGCTGGTGTATTGAGTGTATCCAACCTGTACAGGTATTGACAGGCTGTATTGATGTACCAAACCATATGCATGTTTCATAATGAAGATTGCTGAAACTAAATATTGATGCAACAGTGGATCTTTGGATTTTGAGGTGTTGAAGTGGGTATATGAATGAATACCCTTACCCCTGATGGATGGTTGTTACAGTATCCCCCTCTTGAAACTGGTGGGCTCCTGAACACCATAATACCCTGCCACTGTTGAGTGGCATCTCAATATCCCCACATTTTTTCCAAAAAAATTCTTTTTAATTTTCTTTTCCTCTTGACCATTATCCTGAAAATCCTTCTTCAATTCTTCTCTGTCAAATTAAATTAATTCCCCCCTTCTTTCATGTTTTGAGTAAGTATTCCACTTCAAAATATGCTTTTCTTTTCTTCTGACTCAATCAACCTGGCCCTTGGGGTATGGCCTTGGGATATATCCCAAAATAATGGCCACTGAGCTCTTGTGCTCAAAAAATGATGCCCAATGAGTATATGATGTGTACTCATTGGGCAAGGCTTAATCCAATGAAATCTTGAAGAAATTTCCTCCAACGGGTCTTGTCCCCATTGTCCATGGAAATGGCCTCAAACAGCCCTCAAAAGTGTTTTTTGGGCTGTGGCCTCTTCCCTGATGAATCTTGATATTTTTGATTTTTATGGCCTTTTGGGCCTTTTTTGGTGCTTTGGTGATTTTTGGTCATTTCATGATTTATGGCCTTTATTGGCCATTTTGGGTCATTGGGGTCCTATGGTCCACGGGCCGTGGGCCGTGGGCCGCGGTCTGTATGCCGTGGTCTGTGTTCCGTGGGGGCTATTGGAGGCCCCCAGGACCAAAATGGAGCCCCTGGGCCCAAATTTGATGGGGACCCAGGGTGACCAAGGCACCCAGAATTGGCCCAAATCCAATTTTCACCATACATGGCGTGGACCCATTGATGGGGTCCAGGACCATCAAACTCCTGGCCTCCCCAAAGTTGAAGGGGGAGGCCCTGGGCGATGAGTTCAACCCCAAAGGGGTATGGCTTTGAGGGGGGGCATAAATGAGTTATGGCCCCCATTTCCTTTAGGTCAAAATCTTTTTTCTTGATATGGAGTGGATTGATTCTGACATCTTGAATCTTATGCTTGCATATTCTTCAGTTATGAGTTCCAAACTGACTGAACTCACTGAATCTTCTCCTTCTGCACCGCCACTGTCTGTTCTTTGTGGTTCTGGCATCTTCAGTCAATTGTCCTCCCCTTCCATGGCGTCTTCTGGTCATTTTAATCCCTCCCAAACCTATGATGGGTTCAGAGCAGTTGAATTTCTTGATCCTGCCTGTACTGAATGTTTGGCCAAGGGTAAAGATTGCTTTCAACATTACAATCCTGGATCGTCAAAATTCCAATTTTGCTTCATTGGGAAGAAACCATGTTGTTGTACAAGGTCAGCTTTGTCCAACGTCAGGAGGCATTTGTGGAGCAGAAAAGATGGGCCTTATGGGCAGGAATTCCCCATTCCTGAAGAACCTACTCCTGATTCAAACTCAGGAATTTCTCAATGTGAGTGATTTGCATATATTGATTGAATTGGTACTGATATTTTGATGTAGTGACTGGTTCCAGGCAGAGGGATGTGGCAAGATGGACTAGTGTTGGAGGGCCCATTCCAGTTGGTGGTAGGCCCATACATTACAGCTCAGAAGTCCCAATCTCAAGGACCAATACTGATGGAGTAGTGAAGGTAGTGAAAAAGATAAGAAGGATTTCTGATTCCCCATCTGATGCAGATGCTGAGGGGAGTGATGAGTTGGATGGTGAAGAAGTTGAAGTTGTCCCTCATTCAGTTGGCCATCCATCCAGCAATTCCTCTGCTCAGACTCTTGCCAACAGATTCCAAAGCCAAGTAACTCCCAGTACCCCCAGAGCCTTCCAACCAATGCTTGCTTCCATTCCTTCCACAATTCCTCCTCCTTCACCAACTACTTCCCATGCCAGGCCTGCCTTGAATCCAGCAGTAAGGCCATCACCAGTCCAACCTTCCAGAATCTCACCCATGCCCACCTCTCATCAACTCCAACCTGAGGCCAGCTCCAGTAGAAGAAGGGATGGTTTGTCTCCTTTACCGTTTCCTGCCGTTCAAGTGTTTCAAAGAAGGGATTGCTGGCCTATCTGAGTTACCAGAGAAGATCCCAGTGCGGCAAGTGAAAATCAAGATGCTGTGGCCAGATTATTCAGGAGGGTTGATAGAAATAGTAGAGAGGTGATCATGTATGCCAATGATAGAATGATTACGGGGACTGCTTCTGAAGAGATGGCTGCTAAATTTGCCTGGTATGAAGATGAGTTGATAAATGACTTGCAGAGAGCTTTTGATGATTTAGGTAGAGATAACGAGCTTTCCTTTTCCTTGTTTGTGTTTGGTTTGACTTCTATCCCCACTCTTATAACTACTAAAAAATAAAAAAAAAGATAATGGAACCCCCCAATACATGATTTGGGGAGGGGATGCTGCTGCTTTGAAGAAATAAAAGAAAGAAAATTATACAAGTAAAGAAAGAAAGAAATAAAAGAATAAGAGAAAATGAGAGTAAAGAAAAGAAATAAAGAAAAATCCTGATGGCTGGTCCTCCTTGTGGTGAGTTGCTTGATTGTGGCCAAGAAGTGTCTGAAAAATGAAAACCAAGCATTTGATGCTCACAGAGTGGCCAAGTTAATGTTTTACAAGAAGTAGAACCCTCAGGGATGCATACCAGGAGATGGAAATTACTTTCATAACTTCCACTCCCCACCAAGCACCATAAAGCTGAAATAATTTGCCATAAATGACTTCTGACATGAATTGCCATAAATAACTTCTGAAATGAATTGCCGTAAATGACTTGAAGTAATGAATGTCTTGAATTATGATGATTGGCATAAATGAAATGATAAATAAAAGAAAAGAAAAAGAGAAAGAAAGAAAACATTTGGCCATATCTTGATAAGGTCCAAATGAAGGGTATTGATGTTGTATGCTTCCTGAACCTGTCAAAAGAATTGAGAAGTGCTCACAAAGTGTCCAAGGTGATGCTTACAACAACATATGGGTAGAATACCCCCTTAAAGGTGCATGCCAGGAGAGGAACTTACTTTCATAACTTCTTCTCCCCACCAAGCACCATAATCAAACTCTTGAGGTATTTGGACCAGGCTTGTCTGGATATAATGAATTGAAATCCTTGACAAGGTCTAGTGAGTTGGTAAGGTTGGAAGCTGGTTCCCAAGTGGTTCTTTCTGGGTCTTCACTAAATCCTTTCCACTCTACAAGGTACCATAATTTACCTCTTTTGAGTTTTGAGTCAAGAACCTGAGCCACTTGCCATTCTTCTTGCTCCTCCACTAAAGCTGGTGGTGGCGGCAATTGATGACGATTTGGGATAGTTGAATGCTTGACTGGTTCTAATAAGGACACATGGAATACAGGGTGAACTGTCTTCCATTGCTGAGGCAACTTGAGGTGATATGCATGACTGCCAATCTTATTCAGAACTTCAAAGTGTCCCAACCATCTTTCTGATAATTTCTTGGTGGGTCTCGTTGTCTTGATGTTCTTGGAAGCTAGCCTTACTTTGTCCCCAGGTTGGAAATCAGGTGGAATTGCTCTATTTCTATCTGCATACTTCTTAAATCTCCTTATTGCTGACTCTAATTCTGTTTTGACAACTTGCTGTACTGATTGGAGTTTTGTTGATAACTTTCCAGCAGGTGTATCTTGAGAAATGTGAATGGAGTCAAAGCTGGGATTTCTTCCATAAATGGTGAGAAATGGTGACTGTTTTGTTGATGAATGTTCTGCATTATTATAGGTAAATTCAGCCAGAGGGAGCCAGGTGTGCCAGTCATCTTGATGGTAACAGACATACATCCAAAGATACTGTTATAGAATCTGATTTTCCCTCTCTGTCTGTCCATCTGTTTCAGGATGAAAAGCAGTTGAAAGATCTCTTGATATCTTGAGCTGCTGACATAATTGATTCCAGAATGATGAAACAAATAAAGATCCTCTATCACTGACAATACTGACTGGAAGGACATTCCTGGAAAATACATGACTAATGAAGATTTGAGCTAAGTTCCGAGCAGTGATTGTTCCATAAGCTGGAATGAATATTGCCATTTTTGAGAATCTGTCCACAAATACTAGAATTGAGTCAAAGCTGTTTGACAAGGGCAATTGAGTGATAAAGTCCATTGATAGGGAATTCCAAGGACCAGATGGAATTTGAAGAGGCTTGAGTAGTCCAAACTTCTTGTGATGAATGTTCTTGTTTCTTGAACATTGCTGACATGAGGACAAATAGTCCTTGATGAATTGATTCATGCCAGCCCAATAAATATCCCTCTTGATGAGGTTGAGGGTCTTCTCCTGGCCAGGATGGCCACCCAAAGATGCGTCATGACGCTTTTGAAGAATATTGAGTTGAAGTTCATCATTTCTTGGGATTACCACTCTATCTTTGAATAATACTAACTTGGCTTGAGGTTCAAGAGGATAATCTGAGACTGATTCACCTCTTGCTAGTGCCTTGAGTATTTCTTGATATTCTTTGTCTTGCCATACTTCCTTTTGAATATTGTCAACTAAATCTGAAAACACTTCCACTTGGATTGAAAAGAATCTCGACTCTTGAATTCCATCTTGCTTGATTACTTGATGAAACTTTTGAGGATTCTTGCTGATGAAGTCCACCCCCCTCCCTGGGTACACGTCGTCCCGACGTGACAAGGCATCTGGCAAAGTGGCCAGCCTGCCTGGGCGGTAAGTGATAGTGAAGTGAAATTCTGAAAGGAATTCAGCCCAACAGGCCTGATGACAAGTAAGAACTTTGGAAGACATAAAATATTGCAAGGAAGAGTGGTCTGTCAAGACCTCAAAAGAATTGGACAGAGAAATAAGAAATGCTCTCCAGCGCTTGAGAGCCCAAACTATGCCAAGGAGTTCCTTGTCATGAACTTCATAGGTCAGCTCAGCTGGGAGAAGCTTGCAACTATCAAATTCAATGGGATGCTTTCCTGAGTCGTTCACCTGGCTCAGTACGGCATCCAAAGCATAATCAGAAGCATCAGTCTCTACTATAGTAGTGTCACAGGGGCTCTTCTAAATGAAGAGGGCCTGGCACTCAGTGAACAGACTTACTTATGGAGGGCTCAGAAGAAATACTCAAATGATAAGAGTAATGAAATAAGATAATAATTTCCTAGTCATAAAATAATAAGAGTCAAAAGATATGAGAGGAAAACAAAAGCAATAATAAAGAGCCAACCACAAATAATCCTGTACCACTGTTTCAACCTGTTCAGAAAAGAGAAAAGGATTAATAAAGGATATGGCCACCAGGACTCTACTGAACAGGTGAGGGAAGGCAAAGACTAACTTAATAAATAATAAAATAATATTTCTTAATGAGAAATAAAATAGTATTAAATAATAAATCCAATATTTTAATTAACTGGGGGAAAAACCCCCAGGTGGATGAAGAGGGGCTGGTATATGTGAGAAATACCAGCCTTGGAGTTTGAGTGTTGAGATACTGGCCTGTATGCTGGAAGAAGTTGGATGTGGGATTGAATCCTGTATTGGTGAATCCAATACAGGTATTTGCGCCTGTATTGATGACAGGCCTTTATTTGGTGAATCCTGTATTTGGGCCTTGCCTGTATGAAACTGTATTGGGGTCTGAAAACTGTATTTGGAGAATGTTGCATGAAACCCCCTTGCTGATTGGGTTTTGAAGGGTATCAATGAAATAATGATTGTTGCTGACTGGCTTTTGAAGGGTATCAATGAAGTAATGATTGTTGAAGATGATTGGTAATGCCCCTGCCTCCTTGTCTGTGACATTATCCCCCTCTTGAAAGTGGTGAGCTCTGAGCACCATAAGTATAGTGAGTCTTGATGAGCTTGCAATCAATCCCTACAGTTTTTTCCCCCAATTCCTTAAATTTATCCCATTAACTTTCTTCTTCAATCAATACTCAAACAAAATCTTCATTTAATCACTTGTAGATATCTTCTCCTTGATCTTGATTCTGAATTCCCTCTTTTCCTTCAAGATGCCTTCATTCCTCTGAAATAATGTTCATTCTTGTCTTCAGTGTCTTCACTAAACTTTTCTTGAGTCCTCATGGCTTTTGAAAAGGGGGTGACCTGGGCTTATGTCCCAAGAACACCTGATTTCATCATAATTTTGAATCTTGAGAGTGTTGGCATGAAGTGGCCAATACTTGAGGTTTTGGACCATTTCAGAATTCCTGGCCAAAATCCCTGATTTTGTGATTGAAGGGGTTTTTTGCCAATTTGCGCAAAGTGCATAAACTTGCGCAAAAATGCGCAAAATGCGCATATGCACATATGCCATAATGGCATATATTGGTGAAAAAATTGCAAAAATTTGATTAATGATGAAAAATTCCCTTATAAAGTGTTCTGGCCATTTTGCGCAAAGTGCGCAAATGCGCATATATGCCATAATGGCATATATTGGTGAAAAAATTGAAAAAGTTGATTGATGATGGAAAAATGGCCTATAAAGTGTTCTGGCCATTTTGCAAATTTTTGCGCAATTATGATGAAATTGGCCAAAAAGGCCTTTTGAAGCCTTTTGACAAGATAAACAGCCCTTTTGCGCAAAAGTGTGCAAATGCACAAAAATGCACAAAATGCACAAATTTGCCAATATGCCTAATTAAGCATATTTTGATGAAAAATGATAAAACTGAGCTATTTTGAAGCTTTGAGGTTTGATATGGCCATTTGTGCCAAAGTGCATAAATTCATGAAATTCGCCAATTGGGCCATTTGAATCAGGCTTTTCCTTTTTGATCTTAATTTCTTCCTGAATGTCTTTCTTCTTATCTCCTCCTTGACTGGTCAATTGCCATAAATGCCTTGCTGATTGGGTTTTTGGGTTTCAAGTTTGATCTTAGGGAATGAGTTTAAGGCTGACTTGAAGAAGCTTTGATGAAGGTTATCTGTAGGTGGTCTTTACCATTACTAGTGTTTTGCTCTTTGATTATTGAATGAATTGACTCCCCAAACGTGATATGGGAGTGATGACTACTGCTTTTTGAAATAAGAAATAAAAATAAAAATAAAAAATAAAAATAAGAATAAAAGATACAAGCAAAGAAAATCAAAAAGAATTGACAGAAAAAGAGAGTAAAGAAAGAAATAAGAAATGCCTGAGGGTTATCCTTCTTGCGGTTAGTTGCTTGATTTTGGCCAAATTTTTCTGAAAGATCAAATTGAGCATTTGATGCTCACAGCATGGCCAAGGTAATGTTTTACAAGAAGTAGAGCCCTCAGGGATGCATACCAGGAGATGGAACTTACTTTCATAACTTCCACTCCCCACCAAGCACCATAAATGAAAAGAAATTATGCCATAACATGAATTGTGGTAATGAATGTCTTGAAAGATACTTTATGGCATGATTAAAGAAAGAAAAGAAAATAAGAGAAAGATTTGGCCATATCTTGATGAAAGGTCCAAATCTTGAGGGTATGATGTTTCAAGGCCTTCTGAACCTTTCCAAAGAATTGAAAAGTGCTCACAAAGAGGCCAAGGTGATGCTCATAACAAATTTGGGTAAAATACTGTCACAGGGGCTCTTCTAAAATGAAGAGGGCCTGGCACTCAGTGAACAGACTTACTTATGGAGGGCTCAGAAGAAAATACTCAAATGATAAGAGTAATGGAGTAAGAGGATAAATTCCTAGTCATAAAATAATAAGCATAAAAGATAAGAGAGACAAAACAAAATCAATAATAAAGAGCCAACCACAAATAATCCTGAGTCACTGTTTCAACCTGTTCAGAAAAGAGAAAAGGAATTAATAAGGATATGGCCACCAGGACTCTACTGAACAGGTGAGGGAAGGCTAAGACTAACTTAATAAGTAATAAAATAATATTCCAAAAGTGAGAATAAAATAATATTAAATAATAAATCAACTATTTTAATTAACTGGGGGAAAAACCCCCAGGTGGGTGAAGAGGGGCTGGTATATGTGAGAAATGCCAGCCTTGGAGTTTGAGTGTTGAGATACTGGCCTGTATGCTGGAAGAAGTTGGATGTGGGATTGAATCCTGTATTTGTGAATCCAATACAGGTTATACAGTCAATACAGGTATTTGCGCCTGTATTGATGACAGGCCTGTATTTGGTGAATCCTGTATTTGAGTCTTGCCTGTATGGAACTGTATTGAGGTATGAAAACTGTATTGGGTGAATTATTGAATGAAACCCCCTTGCTGATTGGGTTCTGAAGGGTATCCATGATATAATGATTTGCTGATGATGATTGGAAATGCCCCTGCCTCCTTGGCTGTGACATTATGCCCCTCTTGAAAGTGGTGAGCTCTGAGCACCATAAGTATAGTGAGTCTTGATGAGCTTGCAATCAATTCAAAAAGTTCTTTCCCCCAATTCCTTAAGATTTCCCCTTAAAACTTGTTCTTCAATCAATACTCAAACCAATCTTCATTTGACTATTTGTAGGTATTTTCCCCTTGATTTTGATTGTGAATTTCCTCTGTTCATTCAAAACTGCCTTCAATCTTCATAAAATTTTCTTTAATCTTGTCTTGAGTGTCTTCATCAACTTTCTTGAGTCCTCATGGCTTTTGAAAGGTGGTTGATTTGGGTTTTTGTCCCAAGAACACCGGATTTCATCATAATTTTCATCTTGGGGGTGTTGGCATAAAGTGGCCAACACTTGAGGTTTTGGACCATTTCAGAAGTCCTGGCCAAAATCCTTGATTTTGTGATTAGAGGGGATTTTGGCCAATTTGCGCAAAAATGCGCAAAATGCGCAAAGTGCGCAAATGCGCATATATGCCAAAATGGCATATTTTGATGGAAAACTGAAAAAATTTGATAAATGCTGAAAAAATGGCCTTATAAGGTGTTTTGGCCATTTTGCGCAAAGTGCGCAAATGCGCAAAATTTGCGCAAAAGTGCGCAAATGCGCAAAATTTGCGCAAAGTGCGCAAATGCGCAATTATGATGAAATTGGCCAAAAAGGCCTTTTGAAGCCTTTTGAAAAGATAAAAGGGCCTTTTGCCCAAAAGTGCGCAAAAGTGCGCAAATGCGCAAATTTGCGCAAAAGTGCGCAAATGCGCAAAATTGCGCAAAATGCGCAAATTTGCCAATATGCATAATTAAGCATATTTTGATGAAAAATGATAAAATGGAGCAATTTTGAAGTTTTGAGGTCTGATATGGCCATTTGCGCCAAAGTGCATAAAATCATGAAATTGGCCAATTGGGCCATTTGAAACAGTTTTTCTTCTTGATCTTGATTTCTTCTTGAATTTCTTTCTTCTTATCCCCTTCTTGACTGGTCAATTGCCATAAATGCCTTGCTGACTTGCAATTGTCCATAAATCTCTTGGTCTTGAATTTGAAATTTTGACTTGAAGATGAGTTCAAGGCTGACTTGGAGAAGTTTTGATGAGGATTATCTGTAGGTGGTCTTTACCATTATTAGTGTTTTGCTCTTTGATTATTGAATGAATTGACTCCCCAAACGTGATATGGGAGTGATGACTACTGCTTTTTGAAATAAGAAATAAAAATGAAAAAATAAAAATAAAAATAAAAGATACAAGTAAAAGAAATAAAAAATAAAAAATAAAAATGAAAAAGAATTGAGAGAAAAAGAGAGTAAAGAAAGAAATAAGAAATTCCTGAGGGTTGTCCTTCTTGTGGTGAGTTTCTTGATTTTGGCCAAAATGTTCTGAAAGATAAAACCAAGCATTTGATGCTCACAGCGTGGCCAAGGTAATGTTTTACAAGAATTAGACCCCTCAGGGATGCATACCAGGAGATGGAACTTACTTTCATAACTTCCACTCCCCACCAAGCACCATAAATGAAAATTGAAATATGCCATAAGATGAATTTGATAATGAATGTCTTGAAAGATAATTTATGGCATGATTAAAGAAAGAAGAGAAAATAAAAGAAAAGATTGGGCCAAATCTTGATGAAAGGTCCAAATCTTGAGGGTATTATGTTGCAAGGCCTTCTGAATCTGTCCAAAAAATTGACAAGTGCTCACAAAGTGGCCAAGGTGATGCTTACAACAAATTTGGGTAGAATACCCCCTTAAAGGTGCATGCCAGGAGAGGAACTTACTTTCATAAACTCCAATCCCCACCAAGCACCATAAATCAAACTCTTGAGGCATTTGGGCCAGGCTTGTCTGGATACAAAGTGTGAAAGTCCTTGACAAGGTCTGGGGAGTTGGTAAGGTTGGAAGCTGGTTCCCAAGTTGTTCTTTCTGGGTCTTCATTGAATCCTTTCCACTCCACTAAATACCATAATGAACCTCTCTTGAGTTTTGAGTCCAGAACCTGAGCCACTTCCCATTCTTCTTGCTCTTCCACTATTACTGGAGGTGGTGGCAATTGGTGTCGATTTGGGATAGTTGATTGCTTCACTGGTTCTAACATGGACACATGGAAAACAGGGTGAACTGACTTCCATTGTTGAGGCAACTTGAGGTGATATGCATGGCTGCCAATCTTCTTGAGAACTTCAAAGGGTCCCAACCATCTTTCTGAAAGTTTCTTGGTGGGTCTTGTTGTCTTGATGTTCTTGGAAGCTAGCCATACTTTGTCCCCAGGTTGGAAATCAGGTGGAATTGCTCTATTTCTATCTGCATACTTCTTGAATCTTCTTATTGCTGACTCTAATTCTTCTTTGACAACTTGCTGTACTGATTGAAGTTTTGTTGATAACTTTCCAGCAGGTGAATCTTGAGAAACATGGATTGAGTCAAAGCTGGGATTTCTTCCATAAATGGTGAAAAAAGGTGATTGCTTTGTGGATGAATGTTCTGCATTATTATAGGCAAATTCAGCCAGAGGGAGCCAGGTGTGCCAGTCATCTTGATGGTAACTGACATACATCCAAATATACTGTTCTAGAATCTGATTTACCCTCTCTGTCTGTCCATCTGTTTCAGGGTGAAATGCAGTTGAAAGATCTCTTGATATCTTGAGCTGCTGACACAATTGAGTCCAAAATGATGAAACAAATAATGAACCTCTATCACTAACAATACTGATTGGAAGACCATGTTTGGAAAAGACATGACTAATGAATATTTGAGCTAAGTCCAAAGCAGTGATTGTTGAATAAGTTGGAATAAATATTGCCATTTTTGAAAATCTGTCTACAACTACTAAAATGGAATCAAAGTTGCTTGACAAGGGCAATTGAGTGATAAAGTCCATTGATAAAGAATTCCAAGGACCAGATGGAATTTGAAGAGGCTTGAGTAATCCAAACTTCTTATGGTGGATGTTCTTGTTTCTTGAACATTGCTGACATGAGGACACATAGTCCTTGATGATTTGATTCATGCCAGCCCAATAAAAATCCCTCTTGATGAGCTTGAGGGTCTTCTCCTGGCCAGGATGGCCAGCCAATGGTGAATCATGACGCCTTTGAAGAATATCCAATTGAACTTCATGATTGCTTGGAATAACTACTCTATCTTTGAACAATAACAATTTTGCTTGAGGTTCAAGAGAATAGTCTGGGACTGATTCTCCTCTTGCTAATTTCTTGAGGATCTCCTTGTAGTCTTTGTCTTGCCATACTTGTCTTTGGATCTGATCAACTAAATCTGAAAACATTTCAACTTTTATGGAAAAGAATCTTGACTCTTGAATTTCATTCTGCTTGAGAACTTGATGAAAGTTTTGAGGATTCTTGCTGATGAAATCCACCCCCCTCTCTCGGTACATGTCGTCCCGACGTGACAAGGCATCTGGTAAAGTGGCCAGCCTGCCTGGGCGGTAAGTGATAACAAAGTGAAATTCAGACAAAAATTCAGCCCAACGGGCTTGACGACGAGTAAGGACTTTAGAGGACATAAAATATTGGAGCGAACAATGGTCTGTCAAGACGTCAAAGGAATCAGAAAGAGAAAGGAGAAAGGCTCTCCAGCGCTTGAGAGCCCAAACTATGCCAAGGAGTTCCTTGTCATGAATTTCATAGTTGATTTCAGCTGGTAAGAGCTTGCGACTATCAAATGCAATGGGATGCTTTCCTGAGTCATTCACCTGACTCAGTACAGCACCCAAGGCATAATCAGAGGCATCAGTCTCTACAATAGTTGGGAGAGAAGGATTAAAATGAGAGAGGATAGGAGCAGTGGTGAAAGCTTCTTTGAGTATCTGAAACTGGCTAAGAGCTTCCTCATTGAAGATGAAGGGAGAATCTTTTTTGAGAAGGGAAGTGAGAGCAGAGATTTTTTTGGAATAATTTTTAATGAAACGACGATAAAAGTTGGCAAAGCCAAGAAAAGATTGGAGGGCCTTGATGTTCTTGGGCTGAGGCCAATTGAGTATTTGCTGGACTTTTGAAGAATCCATCTTGAGGCCATCACTTGAAACAACATAGCCCAAGTATTCCACACTTGAGGCATGGAATACACACTTGGAGGTTTTAGCAAACAAATTATTGTCTCTCAGTCTTTGCAGAACAGAGGCCACATGTTTAACATGTTCATCCAAAGAGCTAGAGAAGACCATAATATCATCTAAGTACACTACAACAAAAATATCCAAATAATCTGCAAATATATCATTCACAAGATTTTGGAATGAAGCTGGAGCATTGGTTAAGCCAAATGGCATAACCAAATACTCATAACTGCCATATTTGGTTCTAAAGGCAGTTAAATGCTCATCCCCCTCTTTAATTCTCAGGAGATTATAAACACCACGCAGATCTATCTTGGAGAAGATAGTAGCACCGTTAAAGACGGTAAGAAGCTGATTCATTGGAGGAACAGGATACCTGTTCTTCCTAGTGACAGCATTAAGTTTGCGGTAGTCAACACACAAACGAAGACCACCATCCTTTTTCTTAACAAAAAGGACAGGTGCTCCTGTTGAGGAGGAGCTTGGTCTGATGAAACCTTTCTCTACATTCTCTGAAATGTAGGCCCGCAGTGTTTCTGACTCATTCTTTGATAAAGAGTAGATAACACCAACTGGAGGTAGAAGACCCTCCAGTTCGATATGATGATCACAGGCACGGTGTGGAGGAAGTTTCTCTGCTTTCACTTTGGAGAATACATCCAAATATTTGTGATAAACAGGAGGGACTACCTTCAGCACAGTTTCAATCTCTTCTGGCTCTTCCTCCTCATCCCACTGCTCCTCCAGGGAGGCATGAAAAGATAAAGGAGGAAGGTCCATATCCCCTTGAAAGAGATGAAGTGAAGATATAGCAACATCTTCTCCAACATCTTTTATCTCTTTGAAGACTTCATCTCTTAATGGAAGTAATGACTGAGAGGGAAAAATGGAAGGGATATGGACAGAAGGAGGAAGGGAAGGTGTCTTAAGTTCACCAACCAGAGCAACACTGTTGACAGCAGTGGATAAGTCATTACTAGTAGAAGAAATAATACCACTAGAATCCTTATGACTAGAATCATAGGTGATCAATCCATTTTTCCAATCAATAATGGGATTAAAATGGTAAAGAAAATCATAGCCCAATATTAGGTCTTCTCCCTTGGGTGAATCTATGATAAAGAAATCCCATTCAAAGCTTGGGAAGGAAGGTAAATCAACAACCCACTTGGTATAATGGGTGATGAACAGGGAAGTGGATTCATTAGAATCCAGAATGAAAAGAGCAATCTTTTCAGGGAGCTCTGACATGGTCAATGAGTACTTGAGAACAAAATTCTTTGCAATAAAAGAGTTTGTAGCACCAGAATCAATGAGAATACTATAAAAAATATCAGAGATTGAAGAAAAAATAAGAAATTTTAAAGATTTCTTGACACTAGTATTCAGAGTGCACAATTGTGCTCTTGAAGGAAATAAGTGAGAACCATTGAACACATCATGATTCCCACTCAGGCTTTTCCCTGCTTGCTAGGGAAGCCTTCTGATGATCCTTGCCTATTCTCAGGCCTCTTGAAGCATTTTTCAAATGGGTGCTTTCCACCACAATAATTGCACAAGCCTTCTTTAATCCTCCTCTCCTTTTCAGAACCAATTAATTTGTTGTCCTTATTGAGGAGAGCAGCATGAGGCTTGTCTTTGGAAATTTGAAAATTCTTCCCCTTCTTATTCTTATTGTGATAAGGCTTCTTGGATGATGAACTTTGAGGAGGCTTGGAGAAATTGGATCCAATAATTGGAGGCTTCTTCTCTTGATGAATGCCCTTTTTCCTTTTGCCTCTCATGATATCTTGTGTCTAATTCTAAAGTGACATCCATAAGTTCTTGCAGAGTGTCAAAAGTTCCAGGGTGAGAAGCCAATTGGTCCAACAATCTTGATGCCAAGCCTCTTCTATACACATGAATGTAAGCTCTTTCCCCCCAATCTCCAATTCTTGACATTAAGCTTCTGAAATCTGCTATGTACAAGGAAACATGACCACTTTCCTTCATCCTCAAATTGTCCAACTCTTGTTCAGCTTTCCTGACTTCATTGGGGTCACCAAACAGAGTGAATAATTGAGATTCAAATAATGGCCAATTATTGAGGAGGTAGGAAGGGTCTTCATTGGAAATATTTGAGAGGTAAGGTTCAATCCATTTGCCAGCTCTACCAGTAAGAAAAGAAGTTGAGTACAAAACCTTCTTCCTGTCAGAGAAGAAGTTTGCTGGATCATTATGGAAAATCAGTTGACAGGATTGGATAAATCCTCTCAACTTATGAGCTTGAGTACCATCAAAATAATCAGGTGCCTTCATTGATGGAGTCTTGAATGCAGGGACTTTTGAAGTGTCCCTTGGGGCAACTGCTTGAGTGAGTTGTCCCATGAACTGAGTCATTTTCTCCATCATCTTGAGGAGACTTGTTTCAGTTTGAGAGACAGGAGGTTGACTAGAAAGGGCTAGATTGGAACCCTGAGGCACCTCTGGAGCATTTGCCAAGGCATCTGCCACTTCAGTCTCCCCAGAGTCATCCTATTCCACAGACTCTTCCCCCTCCTCATCTTCAACTTCCCCTAATCTTGCTCTTGCACCTTCAGACATGCCAGGGTAGCCACCCAAAAGTCCAGAGAAGGATCTTGATCTTCTAGATTTCATTCCACCTCTTCTTGAGGGTGCTGCTCCTTCCATTGGTGGTCCTCTGTCCAAATTTGCACTCAGTTGATGAACTGATGGTGTGCGGTCAAGAGGAGCCCTTGCTGTAGGAGTGAGAACAGCTGGAATCTTCTGGGATCTAGTATGCTTGGCTGGGGGACTATGCTGAACTGGCATTATGAAAGAAGAATGAATAAAAACTTGATGATACTTTGAATAAAATAAGGCTTGACCAAAACAATCAAATGAGAATCTTGATGAACTTGAGAAATCAATCAATAGTCTTGAAGTGAATCAATATGAATAAATCTTGAAGAGTGAAGATGACAAAGTCAAATTCTTATGAATAATCAATTTCAATCAATAAGTCAAATCAAGTCAATCAAAATCAAATCAATTAAGTCTTGAGGAATTCAATCAATATCTTCAAAAATCAATTCAATTTTCTTGAGGAATCAAATTCAAATCAATCAATTAAATCAAATCTTGAGGATAAATCAGGTATCTTGAAGAATCAAATAAAGTCAATCAAGTCTAATCAAATCAATCAAAGTCAATTCAAAATCTTGAGGTGAAATCAATGTCTTGAGGAATCAATCAATCAATCAATAATCTTGAGAAATTTCAAAACCAAAATCACTGAATACCCCAAATCAAATAACCCTGAATGATGAATCAATTAACCCAACTAATTCCAAGCACTAAAACCTGAATAACCCTGAATTCAAACAAAAGAGAAATGAAGATGATAGAGAATAAAGTGAATTGGTCAGCAGAATAGAGAAATTAGAAAGAATAAATTTTCATGAGAATGAAATGAGAGAGATGAAAATTGATGAAAATCATAAAATCATTAAAGTTCATAATCATTAAAAGATCATAATAGAAGAATGAGAGAAATGAATAAAATGAATGAAAAGAAAGAAGCAATTATGAGTTAATTAAAATAATGTCACAGGGGCTCTTCTAAAATGAAGAGGGCCTGGCACTCAGTGAACAGACTTACTTATGGAGGGCTCAGAAGAAAATACTCAAATGATAAGAGTAATGGAGTAAGAGGATAAATTCCTAGTCATAAAATAATAAGCATACAAGATAAGAGAGACAAAACAAAAGCAATAATAAAGAGCCAACCACAAATAATCCTGAGTCACTGTTTCAACCTGTTCAGAAAAGAGAAAAGGAATTAATAAGGATATGGCCACCAGGACTCTACTGAACAGGTGAGGGAAGGCTAAGACTAACTTAATAAGTAATAAAATAATATTACAAAAAGGAAAATAAAATAATATTAAATAATAAATCAACTATTTTAATTAACTGGGGGAAAAACCCCCAGGTGGGTGAAGAGGGGCTGGTATATGTGAGAAATGCCAGCCTTGGAGTTTGAGTGTTGAGATACTGGCCTGTATGCTGGAAGAAGTTGGATGTGGGATTGAATCCTGTATTGGTGAATCCAATACAGGTTATACAGTCAATACAGGTATTTGCGCCTGTATTGATGACAGGCCTGTATTTGGTGAATCCTGTATTTGAGTCTTGCCTGTATGGAACTGTATTGAGGTATGAAGACTGTATTGAGGTATGAAAACTGTATTGGGTGAATTATTGAATGAAACCCCCTTGCTGATTGGGTTCTGAAGGGTATCCATGATATAATGATTTGCTGATGATGATTGGAAATGCCCCTGCCTCCTTGGCTGTGACAAATACCCCCTTAAAGGTGCATGCCAGGAGAGGAACTTACTTTCATAAACTCCAATCCCCACCAAGCACCATAAATCAAACTCTTGAGGCTTTTGGGCCAGGCTTGTCTGGATACAAAGTGTGAAAATCCTTGACAAGGTATGGGGAGTTGGTAAGGTTGGAAGCTGGTTCCCAAGTTGTTCTTTCTGTGTCTTCATTAAATCCTTTCTACTCCACTAAATACCATAATGAACCTCTCTTGAGTTTTGAGTGCAGAACCTGAGCCACTTCCCATTCTTCTTGCTCTTCCACTATTGCTGGAGGTGGTGGCAATTGGTGTCAATTTGGGATAGTTGATTGCTTCACTGGTTCTAACAAGGACACATGGAAAATAGGGTGAACTGACTTCCATTGTTCAGGCAACTTGAGGTGATATGCATGGCTTCCAATCTTCTTGAGAACTTCAAAGGGTCCCAACCATCTTTTTGAAAGTTTCTTGGTGGGTCTTGTTGTCTTGATGTTCTTTGAAGCTAGCCATACTTTGTCCCCAGGTTGGAAAAGCAGGTGTATCTTGAGAAATGTGAGTTGAATCAAAGGTGGGATTTCTTCCATAAATGTTGAAAAATTGTGACTGTTTTGTTGATGAATGTTCTGCATCATTATAGGCAAATTCAGCCAGAGGGAGCCAGGTGTGCCAGTCATCTTGATGGTAACTGACATACATCCAAATATAGTGTTCTAGAATCTGATTTACCCTCTCTGTCTGTCCATCTGTTTCAAGGTGAAAGGCAGTTGAAAGATCTCTTGATATCTTGAGCTGCTGACACAATTGAGTCCAAAATGATGAAACAAATAATAAACCTCTATCACTAACAATACTGATTGGAAGACCTTGTTTGGAAAAGACATGATTAATGAATATTTGAGCTAAGTCCAAAGCAGTGATTGTTGAATAAGTTGGAATAAATATTGCCATTTTTGAAAATCTGTCTACAACTACTAAAATTGAATCAAAGTTCCTTGACAAGGGCAATTGAGTAATAAAGTCAATTGATAAAGAATTCCAAGAGGCTTGAGTAATCCAAACTTCTTATGGTGGATGTTCTTGTTTCTTGAACATTGCTGACATGAGGACACATAGTCCTTGATGATTTGATTCATGCCAGCCCAATAAAAATCCCTCTTGATGAGCTTGAGGGTCTTCTCCTGGCCAGGATGGCCAGCCAATTGTGAGTCATGCCGCTTTTGAAGAATGTCCAATTGAATTTCATGATTTCTTGGAATGACTACTCTATCTTTGAACAATAATAATTTTGCTTGAGGCTCAAGAAAATAGTCTGGGACTGATTCTCCTCTTGCTAATTTTTTGAGGATTTCCTTATAATTTTTGTCTTGCAATACTTTCTTTGAATTTGATCAACTACATCTGAAAAAATATCAACTTTTATTGAAAAGAATCTTTACTCTTGAATTTCATTTTGCTTGAGAACTTGATGAAAATTTTGAGGATTCTTGCTGATGAAATCCACCCCCCTCTCTGGATAGATGTCGTCCCGACGTGACAAGGCATCTGGTAAAGTTGCCTGCCTGCCTGGGCGGTAAGTGAAGATAAAATGGAATTTGGACAGAAATTCAGCCCAACGGGCTTGATGATGAGTAAGTACTTTAGAGGACATAAAATACTGAAGGGAACGATGGTCTGTCAAGACCTCAAAGGAATCAGAAAGAGAAAGGAGAAAGGCTCTCCAGCGCTTGAGAGCTCAAACTATGCCAAGGAGTTCCTTGTCATGAATTTCATAGTTGAGTTCAGCTGGTAAGAGCTTGCGACTATCAAATGCAATGGGATGCTTTCCTGAGTCATTCACCTGACTCAGTACAGCACCCAAGGCATAATTAGAAGCATCAGTCTCTACAATAGTTGGTAGAGAAGGATTAAAATGAGAGAGAATAGGAGCAGGGGTGAAAGCTTCTTTGAGTATTTGAAACTGACTAAGAGCTTCTTCATTGAAGATAAAGAGAGAATCTTTTTTAAGGAGGGAAGTGAGAGCAGAGATTTTTTGGAATAATTTTTAATGAAACATTGATAAAAGTTGGCAAAGCCAAGAAAAAATTTGAGGGCCTTGATTTTCTTGGGCTGAGGCCAATTGAGGATTTGTTGAACCTTTGAAGAATCCATTTTGAGGCCATCACTTGAAACAACATAGCCCAAGTATTCCACACTTGAGGCATGGAATACACACTTTGAGGCTTTAGCAAACAAATTATTGTCTCTCAGTCTTTGGAGAACAGAGGGCACATGTTTAACAAGTATATTCAAAAAGCTAGAGAAGACCATAATATCATCTAAGTACACTACAACAAAAATATCCAAATAATCTGCAAAGATATCATTCACAAGATTTTGGAATGAAGCTGGAGCATTGGTTAAGCCAAATGGCATAACCAAATACTCATAACTACCATATTTGGTTCTAAAGGCAGTTAAATGCTCATCCCCCTCTTTAATTCTCAGGAGATTATAAGCACCACGCAGATCTATCTTGCAGAAGATAGAAGCACCGTTAAAGAAGGTAAGAGGCTGATTCATTGGACGAACAGGATACTTGTTCTTCCTAGTGACAGCATTAAGTTTGCTATCAGCCTGTGACTCAAAACCAGAGCACAAGCATGACAGCCAAAATACCATAAACCAATGGTATAGCCAAGATACCACCAAAACATGGAGCTGAGCCAAATTAGCTCAAAACGTATCAAAAGAAAGAGGAAACTCACCTCTTTCTGAAAATATAAGTCCCATCACCATAGGACAAGAAATAACAAAGTTATTCCTGCTCAAAGTTATTGCTGAGCATAAACCTTAATTTTCCCCTCTCATCTAAAATCTACAAGGAGAGGCTTAACCCCATCAAATGGGTATTCAAAATGAAGCTCTAAGCCAGGGCTATCTAATGGTGCTAGCCAAACTGAGCTAGCACCAGTAATACTTGAGTTATGGTCAAATTCAGACCAAATAAGGGTGAACAAAACATTCACCTCTCATCTAACTTTTACAGTTTTAGTGTGAGATACTTAAAGTGGGGTCTTTTTGGAAACAGTACAATCAGGGCTATCTGATGGTGCCATCCATTTCCTCATAGCTCAGCTACAACAGAAGTTATTGGCCAAACAAGCATAATAAAGCTTTTGCCCAGACCACGCCAATGTACAAAAATACTTGTACATAGGATAACTTTGTCATATTTAATGATAAGCATGTAAAGTTGGGTACCATTGTGTAGAGCTCATACAGAGCTATTCAATGAACCAATTTTGAGCTTGATATCTCAAAAACCGACAGAGTTATGACCATTTTAAGGTCAAAATCCCACCTGCTGTCATATACAGCCTTACCATGGGATAATATCCCATAACCATGAATATGAGATGTCAAATAGACAAAGAAGCATGTTTTTACTTCAATACCTCATATGTCAGTCAATACTGGGGTCCCATACAGTTTCTGTACAGCATTCTACGCGTCATACACGTCAGAATCAGGCTGTGAGGTCCCCAGATGAAAATTTTCACCCTGTATTGGTGAAAACCGCCCAGATGTGGTTTCAAAACCACATCTGAGCCCAATACAGGGTATACAGGTTGTTTGCAAACCACAAGCCTGTCATAGAGAGTGAAAAATCTTCCCTTCCTCTACATGGAAAGGTCTAGTAGCCTTTCCACCTCAATTTCAGGATAAAAGGAGGGTTTTTCACAGTCAAAAGCCTTTCCTCATCCTGCTCTTGAATAACCTACGTAGTAAACTGTCAAAAACAGTTTTACTCTTGGTTAATAATCAGGTATAATTATAAGTTTTAATTATTGTAGTCTTTTATTATTGTAACGCAACAGATAAAGCTGCACCCAGGGCTTTCAACAGCGCTCACCACCACTATAACCACTATAGTAAAGCCCTTTAAATTTATTCTTAATCAACTCACAACCTTCTTAAGCATTTTTACCGTGTCACAAACATAGTTTGAGTTGTAAATAGCCTACATTACCACTCTTTCATAGTTTCATCCTGACATTTTGGGGGCCTGGCGGTGTTTTTCACCTTTTTTGGACCTTATAAAGTAAGTCTTTTCTCTTTTATGACTTATTGATAAGTGTTTTATCTTTTTTAGGCGTAATTTCTCTATTTAAATATATATTTTATATATATTCATCCTTTTTTATATATATACTCATATTATAAGAGTATTATTCACGTGGTTAATACCCACTGAATATAACTATTTTTGGCGTGTTTTTTATATAAAAACACATAAGCCATCAATAAGTCCTGTATTCTTGACTGAATCAGGACACCTCTGACTGAAAAACCATCAGTTGAGGCGTGGTTAAGTGTATTGTTAACTAAATAACACTTATACAAAGCCACTTGTACAGAATACACTTGAAAACCACAAGTGTATCTGTGGGATACTGGCACACAAACAGTGTGACAGGGTACCAAAAGCTGTAATTCTGACGTGGAGTTGTTGATTCAACTACACTGTCATTATACAGGGCACATTGTAGTAACATACAAGCCCAGAGGCCAATCTTAGACGTGCAAAACCAGCATTTTTTAAGAAGTCTTAACTGACATAAGCCCCCCTTTTCCTGCCTTGATTTCAGTGGAAGAAAATTACATCCCACTTGAGACCCAGTCACAGGCCAACACACCAGTGACACCCTCAGAACCAGAGGGCAGCAAGGGCAAAGGAAAGAGGCACAGTAAAGGTCTCATCACAGCCAAGAAGTGGACACCAATAGCCACTCAGAGAAGTAGAAAACCACAAAACTCTGAATCAATACAAGGTAAACCAACCTTAACCACTTGTACAGGAAAGATTACAATTATTAACCCAGTTGTGACTTCCAAAGGCAAACTTCCCAAGTCAGCAGACAATAAATTTGTACAAGGCACAGTCAAAGGTAAATGCCCTAAGAACATAAAGTTTTTGACTGCTTGCAAACACTGATATGTCCCCTGCATACCTCAGAGACCTTGGTTTCCAAAGGAACCAGCCAGAGGATAGAGGAGGATTGTCCAGAACCAGAAGACCTGAAAGAGGACACCCTGGACACAGTGGTGGATGGCAAAACAATGAGGGAGATAATATCAACCTTGCCATTCACACTCCAATTCAACAGAAACCTCAAGCCAGAGGACTGGAAGGATATGGATCAAGTTCTTCAGATCCACCAACTCCTCAAAGATTTATTTCAATGGAGCATGGACAACAAGAGGTTCAACCTAGCAACTCACTGGGCAGAACTGGGATCAAGTTGCCAGAAGATCTGTCTCAAAGAGATAGATTTCAAAGACCTTATGTTAATCACCAAGGGTTGGAATCCTACCAGACAGCACAGACTCCTGGAGGCAAGGGCACAGAGGATAAGGGAGAATCAAGCCACTATCCAAGCTATAGAAGAACAGTTAACCACCAGGGCGAATCTCGCGTCAATCGTCGGCGATTGACTTCACGTCGCACCGCGGTCAGTATAAAATCTTGCTTCAGTCGCGTTAGTGTCACTTTATAGTCACTGGATTTAGTGGGTCACGTCACGTCAGCGTCAAGACAACGTCAATCGTCACATGTGTCACATGAGAATGTCACTCAAAGCGCAAACCCATTTCAACACTATGCGCAACGTTTGTGTAATTTCACCTCATTGGCTTCTGCCTCCCCGACGCTTAGCATGCTTACGCACCCGCACCGCCCTCCATCCGGATGAGACTCCGACACTGCCCGCCCCTCTCCGTCCTCACCACTCCTTACGCTTTCACACCCCCGCCCCTACCATCCTCACGCTTGTGTAGTACCCTCCTGACATGCCTCCGACAACGCTTACCATCCTTACGCTCATGTAGTGCCCTCCCGACATGCCTCCGACACCACTGATGACCCTTACGCTTGTGGAGTGCCCTCCCGACATGCCTCCGACACAGCTTACCATCCTTACGCTCATGTAGTGCCCTCCCGACATGCCTCCGACAACAGTTACCCTCCCTCCCGACATTCTCCCGACACTGCTTACCATCCTTACGCTCATGTAGTGCCCTCCCGACATGCCTCCGACAACAGTTAACCTCCCTCCCGACACTGCTTACCATCCTTACGCTCATGTAGTGCCCTCCCGACATGCCTCCGACAACAGTTACCCTCCCTCCCGACATTCTCCCGACACTGCTTACCATCCTTACGCTCATGTAGTGCCCTCCCGACATGCCTCCGACAACAGTTACCCTCCCTCCCGACATTCTCCCGACACTGCTTACCATCCTTACGCTCATGTAGTGCCCTCCCGACATGCCTCCGACAACAGTTACCCTCCTCACGCTTCCGTATTACATCCATAGTGTACAGTACGGTGGCTTGTTGGCGTACACGATGAACGCAATTGCCGAAATATGCTGAGTGGCCTTCTCTGCCAACAGGACCTAAGGGGATATTGGTCAGTATATTCACCATGTTGTGGCTAGGGTTTAAATCATGAGACTCACATAAGTGGACTATTTAAGACAAGAATTGTGTCTCCTGTTTCGCCGACAAAACCATTTTATTTCATATCAATCAAATGAACACTTTGCTTAGTCCTTACCTCATGAGCATTGAATAGTTCAACAGTTGACTTTAGTAGGTTTCTCACTAGTCAACTTTATTCAATGTCTCACAGGGAAGTGATTTCATTTGCATGATATGAAATAATTTGCAAAACATCGCCTCCTTCAATTTCCCGACAAATCACATTTTGCAAATGCGATTATTTTACTTGCACCTTTTTTCTTGAATTTGGATCTTTTATCAAAAAATTCTCAAACAAGTTATCAATCAACTCGTCACCATCTATTTGCTTAATAAACTACCTCCGCTATGGCCCAAACCCCGGGAAATTCAACTGAATTCAATGAACGACCAACTTCAGCCCCAGAGAGTGGAGGTGAAATCTCTGATATTGCCAGTAGTCGTGAATTAGGCATTGAAGTAGAGAGCCAGTCACCTGAAGATAATCAAGATCCACCAGTTCTTCCAGAATGTGAGTATGCATCCATCTTGAATATTTCTAATCTCCCAAAACCTGATATTGTGTCATAGCCTTTATTTCAGGTCAGCCTCCAAGCTCTCAGAAACCAAATTTTAAAACTTATGAGGAGGAAAAGACTGTTGAACCTTGTGCACCGACAGAAGATGATGGGCAAGATGATGTAATTTTCAGTGGGGAGGTGGAAATTATATCCAAGGAACAATTTTTCTCCAACATTGCTCAAAAAATCCAAGGCTCGAAAAAATCCAAAATGATAGTAAAATTCCTGATTATGTGCGTCAAAAGATTGCTGAAGCCATGAGCCTGCTCAAAATGGATTTGAACCGTAAGTCCATTACTAATTCAAAACAAAATTGATATCAATAGCTACTTACAATATATGGGCAGGTGTGGAGGTGGGAGAATCTCTACCTGAAGGATCTCGAGTCGTAATTGGATTTCCAGGCAAAGGATTAGGAAAAAGACCAAATATACATGCGACCAAAAAAACAAACAAAAAACGCCGTACCTTTTAAGCCGCAAACGATTCTCGCGATCAAGGTGATGAAATTATCAATGTTGAAGGGGACCATATTGATAATGAACCTCCGCATACTGAACCCCCCCCAATACTCAATGAAACAATCCATGATGAAGCTCCACATACAGAAAGTCCCCCGATACCCAATGAAACAATGCATGATGCAACCCCTCCCGCCTCTCCTCGGAATATTCAAGCCTTTCAAGAAAGGGAAACAATTAAACATGATACAATGGGACGAGATATGACTGATATAATTCCCGACGCTGAGCCCGAAGTGTCATCCGCTGCGAATTTTCAAGGAATATTTTTATCCCGCATGGAAGAGTTTGCAGGCATTTTGAATTATCATTCCAATATTACTCAACAATCATGGAAAAGGGGGCTTGATAATATCAATAGGATTTACAAAAATAGATGGGACAATTTACCAACAAAGGATGCTCATACATTCCTGCCCGTTGGTATTAAGGTGATCAGTAACCGAGATCTTAAAATGTCGGCTTGGCTGCAGGACCTTGAGATGGAAGGTGAGTTTTTTTTTATCTTTGTGCATGATACTTGATTATTGGCTGTTGACTGGTGATATAAATTGCAATATACAGGGTTAGATTTTTTTAAGCCAACCGAAACAGAAGCGTTTTTTGATCACAACATTTGGAATCTCAAATTGATGAAGGAATCAGCTAAACCTCCAGATAATCTCGTAAAATCTGAACACTCCTTCTTCAAAATGGTTCAGAGCCTTCTTTACCCCGCCAATCCAGTTAAAAATTTTTGGGCAAATGTTATGTTTGAATCCATTAGTTTAGTCTCATACGATGTGATTGCACCCAAACCATATGTTGCACCAACATCAAATTCGACCGATCCTCTTGGACTCGAACGGGGAGCAGTTGAATACCTTGCCTCCTGCTTGAGTAAATCGAAGCAACGTGCAACCCAACTCAGCATTGAAGGTGGCGGGGCTGACAATGAGATATCCACAAAGCCGCACAAGAACCTGGAGGATCTAATGGATACAGTTATCCATTTGATGATTGCATACAACATGGTACGTGCACATACAAAGGTCGAAGTTAATGGCATCAAAGGCAAACTCACAAACGCAAAAAAAAATGAGGCCATCAAAGATCTTTTGGGGTGTCACAAGAATCTTGGAATCAATCGAATTTGCTATGGTATATTAGCAGCATTCTGTGCGGCGGGGGTTCGTGGTTTGATGGTATGCTCAGATGACTGGAGAACAAGCTCAGTTAAAGGGGCTTTAGCACTAATTGACATTTCCGCAAAACTTTCAGAGGGTAAAAATCTAGTGGAGCCAGTGTGGCTACGTACTAATAAGTATATATGTAATTTACTGAATAAAAGTTTCTTCTCATCAGAGTCTTTTAACCCCACTGTACCTCTTAGATTTGATTTTGCACAATGCTTAGTATTAGACTTTGGTGATGCCTGGGTGGCAAATCGCGGGCTTGGTTCAAGTGATGAGGTCACCTTGACGGTACCCAGGTCAGCTAAACTCACAACAAGGATTGACCCGTTTTAGATTAGCTTTGTACTAGATAGATTGTAATTGAATTTTGCAAAGTTATTTATGAATTTAATAATCATGACTTCCTATCCTACTACTTCCCGGATGCCACAGTCTGAGTACCAATAGTAATTGTACGGCGGCATGCCTCCGTACATCATTGCAAAGACTCCGACAAGACGCAAGCTGAGTCAGGCGATGTGCCTGCGAGTAGCACACGCGGGTGCATTGCGCGAAGTCGCGTTTATCACTTCCCGCCAGCCCATAATAGGCCAAATGTTCCTGTGTCTTTCAAGAGGACTAGGATAGCTAGGGATCCGCAGCAGGATGCATATTGCATTTGCGTGTGCTTGCAATATTCCAAATGGTTGGATTGGAAAGTGATTGCATGGGAACATCAATGTGTAAAATTGAATAATGCACTATCCACTGCAATTTTCAGGTTCAGGTATTTGAGATCGTGAATTTGCCAAGGTCAGGCGTGAGCTTTCTTTTTAGCCGCAATTAAAAAAGATTCATCCACCGCAATCCAATTTAGGTGATATTAAGAAATCAGTAATCATTTGGTTTCATTTCATTTTCTGCTGAAAGCATGCCATTCACGAAAAAAGGAAAAGAGCGTAAAAGGGAACTCGCAAGAAAGCGTCGGGCTGAGGAAGGAAAGTGTGAGTTACTTGCTTAATCTCAGTGTATATATATAGATATATATATATGCTTCCACATTTATGTGGCACCCTCATTGGGCCCCACTGAAGAACATGGGCTTTAGTCGGTTCAGATTGTGCCAATGTCATGTGGGCTCCAACAGGGAAGTCAAAGGATGTGTGCCGAAGAAAGCTCCTTGGCAGTATCTGATATCTTGTGTGCTTCAACACGTAGTGATCCCTCAACCACTCGGGAATAGTAGCAGATCCCAAAAGACAAATGAGCGCAAAACGACCCGAATGAATAGGTTGTTTTCCTCCTCTCGCCCAACAGCACAAATATCAATGCCAGTATCAGCAAATATCACCCCAAGTGAAATTCGGAGGCTTGTGGATGTCAATCAGATCAAACGCATTCACTTTGGGCGTGTGGCAATTTTCTCTTCAACCGGATTAATCATTGCCCTTGTTGAATTCCGACCATTCACAACAATGAGTGAAGTCGAGGTCAATCAATGGGATGAATTATCACAATTCCTATTTCGCGAAAAGAGTTTCACCGACCCTATTGCAACAAATGGAGCATTACTGGAGGGATTTATGTTCGCGATTGGGTGGCACAAATGCACCACGAAGAATGAACAATTTGGTCTGTATGGTAGTGCTGGCAAAATTGAAAATGCAAAAGATGAATGGCGGGACCGAGGTGCCAATCTTAGCTCGGTTGGTCGCATTCTAGGTCAATCCTTACGATATGTTGGGGATAATTTATTTCAGAAGATTCAAAATTGCTACAACTCATTGGGGGTTCCGTCTTTTGATCAAGTCAACTATGAAGGCGATATTCCGGCAAATCAGGGTGCATTCGAGTTCGCTTCCGCACTCACTTTCACCATGAATGGATTCAAAAACGCACCTCATGTTGATAAGGATGCATCGCTGTATGCTTCGGGATGGTGGTTTCAAGCTGATAAGCGGACCGGCCAAATTCAAAGAGATGCGTCAAAGCGGTGTACAGGGGGAAAATTGATTTTCCCAAATGAGCATTTTTGGATTGATCTATCCGCATGTCATGGGCTCATTCAGGTAGTGTGGGCCAGTAGTACATTTGTTCATTATACTGATCCAGCACAGGACAATGAAAGCACGACACTAGTGGGTATGTCCGCACAATGCTCAAGCAGGTTAGCAAAAACAATGCGGCAAAAAAGCAATGGCTATTATGAGATTGGCGAGAGAGCGGGCTATCAAATCAGGGATGGTAATACAATCTCATGCCGATTCAAAGAATGAGGAGATTTGCAAGTGGGTTGGGTAAGTAATGGTGAGGTAAGGCAGAGGACAATATACACCAGGATTGGATGGATTCGAGTGCGGGAGATGGGGTGTCTCACATGAAAAAGGGGTGAAGTGGATTATGTACGGTGGCATGCCATTGTACATCTGTCCTGGTTTGTTGCTATTGTCCAGGATGCCAATGCTTCACACGCGAATCCTCATGCTTGTGCAGGTTCTGACAATGCTGAAAGTTCCTTACGCCTATGCGGGGTGCCAACGCTACACACGCCAATCCTTGGGCCTGTGCAGGCTCCCGAAAATTTACACACCAATCCTTACGCCTTTACAGGCTTTCGACGATTCACACGCCAATTCTTACGCTTGTGAAGCTTCCCCACAATGCTGAAATTTTCTTTAGCCTGTGCAGGATCCCAAGAATTCACACGCCAATTCTTACGCCTGTGCAGGCTCCCAACAATTCACATGCCCATCCTTATGCTTGGGGAGGGTCCCAAAAGTGCTAAAATTCCTTACGCCTGTACAGGCTTCCGACGATTCACACGCCAATCCTTACGCATGGGAGGGTTGCCAACAATGCTGACAAATTCTTACGCCTGTGCAGGCTCCCAACAATTCACACGCCAATCCTTATGCCTGTGCAGGCTCCCAACAATTCACACGCCAATCCTTACGCCTGTGCAGCCTCCCGACAAGTCACACGCCAATCCTTACGCTTGTGAAGGTTCTAGACAATTTAAACAATTCAATACATGAGTAAGACTAATAGCGTGTGACCATAGGAAAGGCCATGTTTCACGAATCTGGACTCGATTGCTCACATACGGGAACCTCCCGCTTTTTTACAGTTAGGAATGGGTATGGCTCTAAACCATGGAAGAAGAAAATATAGGAGAGGATAACGGCAACTATTGGCGCATTTTGCGAAAAAGAGGTTCACGAAAACAAATACTCACTCAAACTCTTGGTGGGGCACTTACAAAAATAATTCTCATGCAATCAGGGTTTTTCTCTAAGGAGGAAATAAGTAATTTTTACGTGAACAAAGAATGTAATAGAATTTGAACATAACAATAATTGAAGACAAATATTTTATTCAAAAGAAAGTATTACAAGACATAAAAAGTGGAAAGAAGACAATTTTTTTTTAAATTTTATTTTTCTAAGAACCTTGAGACTATCCCGGTGATGTCCTCCTTTGGATAAGCCTCCAGTGCCTGGGCAAGGAGGGAGTTTAGTTCCTCCCGGAATTCCCGGTGCATCTCATTTCGATGAGTTGCATCCACAAAAGGAATCATGTGGAGCAAGCGACGATGCTCCAACAAGATTCGGTTGATCGAATCGTGGACGATGGCTCGAGGAATCATTAGGGTCGGTCGCAGGTCGGTGAATTCATGGCGAGCGTCATCGTGGGAATGAGACGAGCTTGGCACCGGGGGGGAGGAGGCGTTGGGGTTCTCGGGGGCACTGGAAGGGATCTCTGGGGAGGGAACTGGGGTTGGAGTGGAGGGGGGGAATGGAAGGGGAAGGTGGGCGAGTCGGGTAAGAAGAAGGGGGATGGGGAACTGGGGATCCCACGGGCGTATCGTCAATGATGATTATCGAGCGAGGAGTGGCGGGACAATCTGGAGACGGTTGAAAAAATGGTGAGGAAAAGTTGAGAAGAGTGAAGAAGGAGAAGTGGTGACTTACCAAAAGGTTCCTCCGTGGATTGCGTAGGAGCCACCTCAGGTTCTGGCTCACGAGTCGTATCGTCCTCAGGTTGTTGGGACGCTGGACTTGGGCCAGGAATAGGTGGCTCTTCGGTTCGGGAGGGTTCTAAAAAAGGAGGAAGAGTCAGTTCACTCGACTCGAAAGTGAAAGTGAAAATGAAATGAAACTTTGGCTGCTTACCGCGGAATAATTCCTCAGACCATTGGGTGCCACTCGGGCCTGGAGTGGGTTGCCGGGGGGTTTGCTCGCAAGGCAAACTAGCAACGGGAGAGTCTTGTCGGGGGGGATTCGGGGGGTTTTGTTCTATGAGAAATGGAAAAAAGTCAATATTATTGCGTGAAGATAAATGAGATAAGGAGGAGAAATAAAACTTACTTTGGCGTTTGAATCCCATCGCTGACAAGACATGGTGACGATCAGCCCAAGCTCGAATGTCCTCTCGCCATCGCCATCCTTCATCGGCCGGATAATCACTTCGCTCAGGTTGAGGAGTGAAGTGACCATCGGATGGTGGCCTAGGAGGGGGAGTGGACAAATCGATACTGGAGGGGACAGGGCTAATCGTCCGGAATCGTTCCCGTTGGCCTGTTTGGGGGCCCGGCGTCCATTCACGCTTGGAAATGGTTTCATCATCGTTGACCACAAAGGAGTCCTCGCGAGGGCGTCTTGGGCGAGAACTCGTCTGGCCTCGTGGTCGGAAGGGGCGGACAACGAACAAACATTTCTTGTGTGCTTGTCGGCAAGCATCACAAGCCTCGTTCGTCGTCGAGGAACGAATGCAGGGGATATCCCGCTTGGTGCATAACGTGCACGACATCTAAAAACAAAACAAAACAGGTTAGTAACTGAATAGAAAGTAAGCAATCAAGAAAGAAAAGGAAGACATACGATGATTTATATAAATATAAAACGGAATCAAATTAAAGACGCTCTAGTCGGAAGTTTTTAAAAGTCTGGAAGGAAGTCGTGAAGAAAGAAAAATATTAATATCGGTACATAATGTTGACAAAAGTTTAATTGGAGAAAACGTACAAAGTAGATAGAAGTGGGGTTCTGAAAGTATTAGCAGGAAAAACAAAAAGCGAGCAGGAAGGGGAGTGGGGTTAGTCGAGTGCGAAAGAAAAGACTGGAAAGGCAGGAAGACGAGGGGGAATACGCACAAGAAGGACAAACGCGGGTGAGGTTGAACGAAGTGGAGCGGGTGGGAAAGAAAGTGAAGTGCGTGTCGTGTGAAGATGGTCTTTTATACCAAGGTGAAGCTGAGACGATCTCAGCAGTTGCAGCACCCGCAAAAGTCTCAGCTTCAAGGCGTGTGGGCAAAATTGAAGCTGAGTCTCAGCGAATGCTGCAACTGAGAGGTGAAATGCTCGCGTGAGGCAGAAGAACAATGGGGGTCTGGCTGAGTATTGCAATTTATTGAATTGTCATGCTGAGTCAAATCCCCTTTGTTTCCTTAAATTGCCACCCGATCACCCAGGAGGGTGGTCGTGAGGCCCTTATTGATTGTGCATTGTGGGTGCAATGCACAAGTGACCGCAGCAAGATCACCGGCCTTATGGCCTGGTGATAGTCTTTGAACAAAGGGGGGGGCTGTAAGACAAGTGAATACAGCGTGAGCTTGCCTCGACCCATTGCTCAGGTTTGCTTTCGGGTCATAATTGAAATGCTCAGTGGCTGAACATTTGAATTGCACAGTAATTGAACAATTGATATAACAATATCAAATGCACCGCTGAGTATTGCAATTTATTGAATTTTCAAGCTGAGTCAAATCCCCTTTCTTTCCTTAAATAGTCACCCGATCACCCAGGAGGGTGGTCGTGAGGCCCATGTTGAATGTGCATTGTGGGTGCAATGCACAAGTGACCCATGCAGAAAAGCACCCGGTGCATTTGGTCACAAGTGACCGTGGCGAGATTACCGGCCATATGGCCTGGTAATAGTATGTGAACAAAGGGGGGGGCTGTAAGACAAGTGAATACAGCGTGAGCTTGCCTCGACCCATTGCTCAGGTTTGCTTTTGGGTCATAATTGAAATGCTCAGTGGCTGAACATTGGAATTGCACAGTGATTGAGCTATAGATATAACAATATCAAATGCACCATGCTGAGCCATTGCTCAGTCGTTTTTGTATGCGCGCACTCTGAGCATTTGGCACAGCATCGGATGACATTTCAGCAAGGTGCAGCATTTCACACGCTTTGGTGAAGTGCTCCAAACTGAGCCTTCCAGTGAGCTATTGCAGAATTAGTTCATTCCATGGCTTTACTGAGCACTTTCACATGGTGCTTTTGACCATGACATGCTCAGCTTGCGTGTGCAAATCGGGTGAAACGCAATGCTGAGCATGTGGCACATGAGCTACGTAAATGCAAACAATCGGAACGTGCATGCACATTTGCTATATGCATGCAGGCTCAAGTAGTATTACACCTTCCTGATCTGTACAGTACAGTCAACACTGTAGTACGCAGTACACCTTTGTAAATGTGTACTGCGGGGCAGAGCAAAAAGCTGTTCAACAATGTAACATGCAATCACGTCAAGCCATCGAGTCATATCTCTCACCTGCATCCCTTTGATGCACCTTGTTGGACAGCTCTGCCTAACTACGGCACAGATGCGCATGTAATCCAAGTTAATGTAAGTGGGTCATAATGGGATGACTTAATATTTGGGTCATACACAAAGAGTTGATTCACTCCGGTGCCATGGTTGGGGCAAACAATGACTGGCCTGCTTGTTCATTGTCGGGCAGCCACACGCTTTCATACGCACCCCCGATGGGTCATACGCAGGCAACTTTCACACGCCTGGAACACATTTTACTGCCAGTCTTCCAGCTGCGTATTTTCTTGCTCGGGTTGTCAGCTTGACTGCAGACGCTCACCCGCTTGCGCGTGGAAACCTGAGGCCAATCAGTGTGGATTTGCTTCAGCCTCATCCACATTAGAATAATCCCAGCCTATGATTGCTGAGGCTGGTTATGTTTGCGTGGGGATCTCCCACCGCGGGTCATTTTCTTTACGTTCTCACACGCCCCGCGCAAGTTGTGGCACCTGGCTTGCAGCCAAAAAATCCCTTGGGCGTGTGGCCTCTTTCTCCAGAGTTCTGTACGCGCGTGAGGCAAGGACCCGGATGCCAATCTCGGTGGATTAGTACTCGCCTCAAACGCCATAGGGCTGAATGTATATGTGGATCACGGCTCATGGCTGGCGCCCCCTTTGATCATCCCACACATTCCCCCTGAAAGCCCAGTATGCATCAGTCAGCAAAAAACTTCAGGCCAAACCAAAGTCATGTTCGGTGGCATGCCACCGAACATATCTCACCCGCCCACACACAAACATCCCCACAGTGAGATTGCCCTTTGAAACTGCCAACATTGCCCAGTAGGTCCCTGTGAATAATTAACCTGGGGAGGATACGCTCATTGTTCGCTGTCACACCAGCGAACATGACCGCATGCCTCTAATATGCCCTCCACAATAAGCTGCTACAACCCACCAAATTTCGGATGTACTAATGTCAGCCTTGTTCCACCAAATGTTTCGTAACTCGCTGCAGATCCAGCAGTCATAATGGTGCACCCACATTTTGGCCACCTTGCCTTGATATATGCCCCAAATCGGATATGAAAATTATGAGCCCAAGAGGCCCACCTCCATCAAGACCATGCACGTAACCACAGGCCATCCCCCTTTTGGCCTGTTGCTGCCACTCATATAAGTTCCCCACCTGCGCTTATTCCTCTTCATTCCCTTTAGCTAACCCTTCCCGATCATATAATTCCCAACTGTCCCCAAATAATTTAAAATAGCCATCATGTCAACCCCTTCACAACCACTTTGCATTGGGATGATTAATATTTGTATTCAAATAAATAGTGATATAACCTTAAAGCCTGAGAATTCCCACTTAGGTTCTTGGATTATCCTATGGCACAATCAACACAACATATTCGTATATCTCCCCAATCACCAGCATGCTATTGGCTCTCTCCCGGGAACCCTTTCCCAAACGTTGATACCATTCCTTGGGGCACCAAAAACGTTCATGCACTGTGGTCCTGGTGGGGCATGGATTGAAAATTGCCAATCCAATCCTACTCAAATATTATTCGTTGAGGGAGTATTTATGACTGATGCCAATGATCCCTCCTCATCTCAGAAACCCAATCTAGCATTGATGTTCTTCACATGGTATCCAAACATTCTATTCATAATGGAAAGCTTTCGAACACAAGATTTCAAGCTTAAAATGCCCAAAGAATATGACTGTACTACTCATTGTCAATGTCAACTCTTTACTCCGACATTTCCCGCTTCAAACTTGACGCCTGCTTCATATCCTGCTGTTTCATCATTGATTTCCAAGCAAAAACTGATACAATTACCCAGTGGATCAGACCTCCCCATGATGACCCCGCCCCATTCCATTATTCAAACCCCCCTCCTCCCTCATCGAAAGACCGGACTAGCTTTTATCTGGGATCGAGAAATCCCCAATGGCCAATCAGCCCGTAACCTTTGGGCAACCTCACCCCCAGGATCCACTTTTAATGCCAGGCACATCATTACAAACAAGGTCGTTAGCTCATTTGAATCCCTTTCAACCAATACCCCTCTTGGAGGACTGCTTGCGGATGATATGGGATTAGGTAAAACCATTCAGGCCGTTGCTCTAATTGGTACCTCCAAGGAGCGGATGATTGCAAACCCCCATCGCTCCATGCCCACCATGATCATCTGCCCCCCTCGCTTAATTACCAACTGGCAATCAGAAATATCCAAGCATGCTCAGGCTGGAGCACTGCATGCCAAAATCTACCATGGTCCCACTCGTCACTCATTATCCCAAGCCGACATCTTAAAATATGATATCATCATCACTTCTTACAATACTATCACCCAAGAATTTAAGCAAACCAATCCCTCTACATCATTCATTTTTCAAATCAATTGGCATCGTATAATCTTGGATGAAGCACAGTGAGTGGCTGAGCTTAAATGATTCAAATTACCTTTTATATCCAATAACCCTTGCCCCCTCTTATAGCTATATTCGCTCTCAATACACTGCCACTCACCGTGCCATTAATAGCCTCCTTTCATCCCGTCGAATATGTTTAAAGGGCACACCTATTCACAACACCATTTATGACCTTTTGGGCATAATATCCTTCATCACTCAACCCCAGAGCGCCAATCAAGATAACTGGTCACCATTCATCCTGAGTAGTGTTTCAAAAGGTTGCAATGATATTTTGCATTTGGCATTGCGGCATTTAAGTTTGCGCCGCACCAAAACCACACATCTCGAATCTCTCCCCACTATTAGCCATCATTATGAGCTGCTCCCACTCAACCCGACCATGCAGCAAGAATATTCCACATTATATGAAGAATTCCTATCATCCAAAAGCAAAGGACCAGGAGAGTTTTTCAGAAATATTAATAAGCTGCGAATATGTTGTAACCATCACATCATGCTTAACACAATTGCGGAGGCGGAGCTGGAAGACCCCGAGGGCAGGAGCACTCAGGATAACTCCCCAAGAATCACACGAACTATTGTGGATGTGGAAACATGCATGATGAGTAGTAAAATTGCACACCTCCTACAAAGCTTAATGAAGAACAAACAAACAAGGTGTGGTCCAACGAACTCGGTGGTTTATACCCAATGGACCCAATTTCTAGATTTGTGCGTTAATTCTAATATGCATCCATTACCAATTGACTCCATCTGACTTTTTTATATTGTAGAATTGGTATTGCTCTTGCCCATCACTCTATCCTTTCCGCATAAATTGATGGAACAATCACACCACGAGCGCAGGACAAGGCGCTTGAGAATTTCTTCAATAATCCTGAATGTGAAGTACTGATTGCATCCATTGCCGCGGCTGGAACTGGCCTCAATATAACTTGTGCTAATATAGTCTATTTAATTGTGAGGGGCCCCCCAAAATTCTCCCCTGATTTTCGGACCCTGACATCCACATTTCCAGGAGCCTAATTGGAACCCAGCCATTGAGGCTCAGGCTGTTGATCGTCTACATCGTATTGGCCAACAACGACCTGTACAGGTCATCCACTATATCACTCCTCATTCAGTTGAGGTCAACATGCGGAAGGTACCTTTCAACCTCATCTTTCACTTGATTGTATTACTATTCTGAAATCCTTCCTTATGGGAATGCCATATTCCAATCACCAATAGGTCCAAGAAAAGAAAAAATCATTAACTGCGTGAGCCTTACTGAGATTATATAATTTGTGATTGACAAAGTTGATAACTCCTGTTGACTCTGGCACAGGTCCACAATTATGAACACCATGAGCTGGATCGAACTTCTTCAATATTTCCTCAATGAAAATGAGCAATAGAGTATTATTGCAAGGGAGACGGTGATACATTTCAATTCATATTGTATATATTCTAACATATTTAGCAAGTTGTTGCATCCTTAAGAGATGATAATCAGATTTTATTACACCTGCACAAATAATTCACAAAATTTTAATTTGTCACAGTGCTATACCGTGACAAATTACTAAGTTATTGCAGAGCATCACCATTAGGCCTAATAACTGGCATGTCAAGTATCTTGAGGGCGCTAGTCTGCATCTTACTACAGCCTTTGAGCCAATCTTGATCAAATAACTGAAATGATAGGCCTTCCGGAATATCACCATCATCTGTCGATCGTAATTCTGGCAATCTATCAATAGTTTTTTTACCCTTTTTTTTAATCCGATTACAAAACTCTATGTCTCTATCCATTTTCAATACCAAATCATTAAATAACTGGGAGCGCCAGCGTAATCCCACTTTGCAGTAAACTTGACGGCCATTTTCCAGTACCTCCTCAGTATCTGAGCATACTCGAGGGTCATTGAATTGTGATGCTAGAATGGGAAATTTAGCCGTATCACACCATTCACGACGGCGCTCACAGGTCTGCACATAATCAAGTAGATCATCATCAGACTTGGTCCACAATGAAGAAGAGATACAGTAACTAACTCTTTGACGAATCTTTGCGAGCTTTTTATTCTCCTTCTTTTTTACCAAATACTCCGCATCCTTTTGAATAGACTTCCATTCTCTTTTCAAATAAGTAAAATACCGCTCCATTAAAGCCGCCACGACCCCATAGTTGTTATGATCCTTGTTCCAACAGTAGTGATGATACTCAGTGCTGACAAGTGCGAGACGGAATGTACGGTAAAACACCATAGACATCAGCTCGTTGAACGGATGTTGCCATGAGCTCTCCCAGTCCCAAGTGAATCGCTTTAGTCCTAGCCTGTGGAGCTCATTTTTGCAGTAGCTTTGGAAACCCTGAGAATGAACCTGTGTTGATGGCTCATTGAAAACATCCTCGGGGACATATCCGAGATGACCAGCCACTTGAATTGCAATTTCACGCTCTTCTGTGCTGGGTGGTTCTGGTAGTGAGGAAAAATCCTTATCTCTAACTTTGAGTAGGAACAGGCAATGTGCGTGTACTGCTGATCTCATTCCATGGACATTCTCTGGAAGTTCTGCCTTCAGCCATTTTTGTTGCTCCTTCTGGCTTGCACGTTTCGCCACATTGTGAGCTTTGCGGGCCTGGTTCCTTTGCTGTCTGACCTCGGATTGTTCAAGCATACTCTGGGCGAGGCCCAGCTGAGGATGGGTGAACTCACTATTTGATTGAGTGCCTTGCTCATGCGCTGTGAAATTGTCCCTCCTTGGTTCATCATTTCTTTCACTTTGAGTCGGAGACATGTTCTCATCCTCATCATCCACCATTGTTGCTCTTGATGTACTGGCATGACCCGTTCTTGGTTTGGAGGCATATGGATGATGACGTCCAGTGACTTTCTCTTTATGGACCAGAGGTGAAGACGCATAAAGTTCATCCCCTGCTATGCAAATCATCAGTTAACACATCAAAACATTAATGAAGACTGGTCATCCTCACGATCTTCAATTGGCTCCTGAGATCGGACTGACTTGCCTTTAGGTGCCATATCTAATCCATGAAACAAACATATCAAATTGTGAATAAGTTTCTGCTCCAAAATTCAAATGACTTACTTTGATGAAGCGTCAATACCGGATTTCCCTCCGACAGACCGCTCCAAGATACATTTTCCAAAGGTCTTTTTCGTCGCCCCCCATCCACGCGCCTTTCATCACCCACATGAACCTGCGATCCTGATGGAATATTGAGGGTTGGCTGTTTACTTTGGCCAAAGGGATCCTGGGATGCGACTGGATTCCGACCGGGATTAAGGAGGAACTCACGTGGAAATTTTGATTGCGGATTAGCGTGTGAGGAGATTTGAGGTGTGCCTTCTGGCCCCTGAGACACATGAATTTGTGTATTAGTGGGATTCGGGGGAATTGGAGTGACGGAAATATTTGTGATCGACCAAGTGCTTGAAGTTGGAGCCTTTGGATTGCCCACATCAATGTTAAGACCTGATACATTCATTGAGGATGCGATAGGGGTTGTGAGAGGAATGTTGGGGCTCAATGGTGACTGTGTTTGAACATATTCTATGCTAGATTCACTATCTGAGTCATGAACAGAACCTGAACGGGATTTATGTGACTTGAAAGATGACATAAGGGCCGAAAAAGTACAGTAATATTTTTAACTAGATAAAACACCTCAGTATTATGATAAAATAGAGTGATATGAGATGAAATCTTTTCAAATTTAGAATAGAGAAATTCTATGAATAGTTGGAACTAAGTGTTGTGTGGAAGTCGGATAAGAGTCTTTTGAGGAGAATCCTCCCTGCCTCCTCTTGAGCTCCTCCGCTTTTGTCGGAAACCACCCTGCACGGCCTACCAGCATATAATGTGATATTTCCTTGATCTCAAAGGGGACCCATCATTCATAAGTAATCATATTCAGTACCATTTATGCCTCCCCATTGTCACATTTTGTGAATTATCCAAACTGCCCATATATGCATTGAAATTCCACAACATTGTACATCTGTAAAGGGGTATATTCATGAAGGATTTACCCACAAAAGAGACATCGCCTTTTCCCAAAAGGCAAGACAATCCAAATCACATTCCAACTGATTCAAAGCCCGCTGCACTCAAACCAAATTACAAGACTTTAGCTGCACTCCAACCCCTTATGTAATAGAGCTATATAGTTATGTCTGTAATAAGGTTTAAACCATGTACGATGGCGTGCCAGCGTACATGGATTAAATGTTAATCCCCTCAATTCAATGGTAACACTTCACTAATGGAACCCCCTCAATGGTCAAAACCGCACTATCACAATGTGTAAATAAACTAGAATATGTATGAGCATTGAGCAGCATGGCATTTTACCCAATTAAACGCCTAACCAATTCCGCCATCCAGATGAGACATGTTAAACTTTATCCACTGCAGCTCATGCTCCATTACAAATGGGATAAAATCCTCAGCTGGCTCAAATCATCTCCCCCTTCATAAATAATCACTGAATTTTATTTCCAATTAATAACACTCCTAAACACTTTCACATCAACCATAGATATTTATACACAAACCAACCGTACTCCCAATTCCTGCAGCAATGACAACCCGGCCATATTCCTCAATGCGTATATGCATCTGTCAACACTGCTCAACTCAAACACACTCTTCCCCTGAGGGTGATAGGCAAGGAGTTGCCTTCACACCTTTCCAATATAAACAGCACATTAAAAAGCTCAAATCAACCATTGCACCCAAATCTCTTCCAAACATCCCTACTTCTGCATCAGGATCTGGGTGCCCACAAATTCTATTGGATCAAATCTTCCCAGCTGATTATTCACGTTTGACCCAAAGCACTTTCCCAACTCCAGTGGGTCTCAATTCAACTGCACAGAAACCATATAGTGGCAGTCAAACCCTTCCCCCACAAGACCTAGGAATGATAATATCTGCCATTCTATCATTAAGGTATAATTTACCCCGCAGGGCTTCACGCATACTCAACCCCGCCCTGAACCTGCTCATCAAGTCCAGTATCTCAAGCTCTGCTGGTCCCCCCGCTCCTGCATTCCATATACCTCAAGATCTGAGTACCATATTTGAACATCTCCAATTGGAGCCAGTGATTCAAAACTATATATGTTGTCCTCAATGTTTCTCTCTTAATGGCCTTACTGAATCAGTCACAACTGACCAACCCCACTGTCAACGCCATAATGACCCAAATGATCATGATCCCCCTTGCACACAATCATTAGGCAAATTCATCTATTCATCTGAACCCCACACCCAAAACACAACCAACATGAAGCAAAAATTTATACCAACAAAACATTTCATTTATCAACCATTCAAAAATTGGCTTGCCAGATTTCTCCAGTGGGCTGGAATTATGGACATTCTGCATCAACATCAACAATCCCAAACTCCCAAAGGTTCCCCAAAATGTCACGTCTGGGATGGATTGGTCTGGAGACGCTTCACTGGCACTAGAAATATCCATGACCCCCCATTCATGTCCATTCCTGGTGCATTGGCCTTCTCCATATATGTGGACTGGTTTAATGCACATGGAAAGTCAACCCGGTTGGCTAGCATTGGACCTATCATGCTTATTTGTCTTAATCTCCCCCCAAGTGAAAGATTGAAGCCCGAGAATGTCTATGTTGCAGGAATCATCCCTGGTCCGAAGGAGCCAACTGCGCTTCAATTGAATTATCTATTAATGCCACTCATCAACGAGCTCAAAGAGCTATGGCAAGGTTACCATTTTGCACCCACCTCAACAGGTCCATCAGGATCCTTTATCCGTGTTGCCATCCTCACAGCCATTGCGGATGTGGTTGCCATGCACAAGCTTACTGGATTTATTTCCCATTCAGGAAACCACTTTTGTAATTTTTGCACCATTCACAAAGCTCAAATTGAAGAAATTGGTCCTCAATTTCACTACACGCGCTCATACCAAAGTCATAAATCAACCATTGCCAAATGGCTTCGGGCAACCCCACAACAAAGACAAGCAATTTTCTCTGAGTATGGAGTGCGATATTCAATTTTGGAAGACCTTCCGTATTGGGATGCAACCAGAATGGTTAATCTTGACATAATGCATAATTTAATACTTGGAATTTTGAAGGATCATGCAACTTTCAAATTGTGCATTCCAGAGGCGAAATCAAAAATTTACTTCAGGTCCCGCAGGAAATCCAATGACACCAACAGTTCAGACTCAGATTCCATGACCTCCAACAGCTCTCTTGATAAAATCACATTGAGAGAGGCCCGCTCCCTGAGAAGAGACGCAGCAAAAATAATAAATGAGCCACTCCCCACTACTTCCACCCGGAAAAACTACTTCCCAATGCCCACCCTTCACACAGAACATCCATCTAGTGCTTCTGCGGAGATTCCTTCATTTGATGCCGATTACATCCCCACTTCTGAAATACCCTCTGAATTGGATATCACTGCACTGAGCGATCACCAGATCAAGGGTGAGGCTCTTGAGCATCTCCGACAAATCATATCTGAGACCATAATTCCCTCATCATTGACAAGAGTTCCCCGCAAAATGGGTTCCCCCTCTCATGGTAGCTTAAAAGCTGCTGAATGGGCTCTCTTATATAAGGTCTATATTCCATTTCTAATGCTCAGTCAACAGATGTCATTAGATGCACACCAATCTGCCAACACTCAAAGAAAAATGGGTCAGTCAGAAGAACTTGCAAATGAACTAGCCAAGAATACATTCCATTTGATTAGTGCTATCAACATTGCCACAAGCTGGACTGTTTCAATAGATGATGCGACTGCATTTGCTGAACATTGGAAAAAATTCCGCCTTTCCAATCAACACCTGTTCCCAAAACAGAAAAGTAAACCAAATCATCATTTTGCTGATCATATTCCTGAACTCTTCCAACGTTGGGGCCCAGCACAAGCCTCAGCCACATGGGGTTATGAGCGCTTGATTGGAGTATTTGCAAAGATGCCAACAAATAACAAGATATGTATGTCAATTAATAAGATCAATATATTCACATTGATTAAACACCTGAACTGAATAAGACTAACTTTTTGCAACTCCGAATAGATGATATAGATAAAACCTTACTTCAACATATCTGTCGATGTTCCAACCTTTCCGTTCTCCTGAAATCCCCATCTGTGCTATGTGAAATAAAACAGCTTTTCGAATCACAGCCACCTGCCGTGTTCAATCACCATAAATATAACAAGCCATCCCGCCATGACCAACAAAATTATGATTGCCTGGTTGAGTACTTACAGACTTTTCATGCAACAAGGGAAATAGTTGATTGGATCAGCTTAGACACTACCGTGCAATCCACAAGTCCTCCCACTTCAAGGATTGTCTCACCTTGGTATTTTCCAGTTTCAAACATTAATATTGGGAACAATATATTTTCAACTGAATCCAAAAATATCAGCAACAGTGTGATATGTTTTCTGAGGGGCAACTCACGACAATTTGGTATTATTGATAGCATTTTCAAAGTCTCTGAGCCATCTAGCATACTGAACAATAACTTTCTGATTTTAAAACCTTTGAAGATTGATGTGAATTTCCTACCAGATTGGCCGCATCTGAATATTTATAAAGCTGTTGGTTTTGATGATGGACACTTGATTATATCTGAAGAAGAAATAGAAGGTAACTGTGGATTGTATGATAACAAAGCTCTGTCATGTGGACTGCTTGTAATGATAAAGCCGTTATTTCATGATATTTAGTCTACAAAAATGCAAATCTCTCAGATTCATTAGCAATTTTGCTAGTGAAATAATTGCCTCAAAATTTAGTGACAGAGAAATGCCATTGTGACAAGCAAAGCCCATTATTTCACATTGCCACAAAGAACTTACTATTTTGACATTGGGTACAGTGTGAATAAGCCAAGTCCAATGATCAAATGACCCACACACTCACCCTTCACAGCATCCAAAATTTCTAACTGCGCCATCATCATGTTGGAAGCGGAATCGGCTTTTGCGTACCCACACCCGCATGTGCACCCGCACGCGCCAATGCACACGCCCACGCACCCGCACACGCCAATGCACACGCACACCCACCCGCACGCGCCAATGCACACGCCCACGCACACGCAAACGCACCCGCCCCCACGCATGCACACGCACACTTCATGGATGACCTGGTGAAGTCAAACCCCCCGGCTACATCAAGACTGGCTGAAGGACATCTTTGATGTGTGTGTGTGCAAACAGGCGGGTCTGGTGTAATTTTTACCAATCATCGGACGGTTGTGGGATGATCAGGTGGTGAGGAATCTGAGTTGAAGGCACAGGGGAACCAATATTATTGGATGTCACAGGATTTGGTGTAAGACCAGAGTGTGACGTGTGCTCGACGTTCGCTTGATTTTCGCTTGACGTGAGCTCGACTTTTATCCTGCTTGACGTTTGCTTGACGTGAAGTCAATCGCCGACGATTGACACGAGATTCGCCCCGGTGAACCCAGACAGGGCCTACGCAGATTCCTTCAGGTTCACAAGGAGCAGGCCAAATCAGCTCTCCAGTGGCTTCACACCATTCAGAAACCAGCAGATCAGTGGCCAAGAGTCACCATTCTTCACCATTCCAGGAAGTTTCCAGGAGAAGACAAGGGAACAAGGGCAAGAACAAAACCTCCTTCAACCAGAGGAGGAAAGAGTCCGACCCCATGATCCAGAAGCTGTTAGATTTGGTAAAAGAAGTACACAAGAACCAGAAGTAGTTGTAAACCACTCTAGAATCAGTAGTCCTAGTAATAGAAACATTACCCCCACTCAGACTGAAAATAACATTGTCACATCTGAGAGTAACATCAACAGTGATGCACTGTGGTTACAAGGGTCCCAATATGCTGAACAATCTGAAAAGCAATCTGCAGAAATCAAAGCTAGCCAAGAGAGGATGAGACAAACTCAAGCGTCCTTGGAACAAATAGTTAAGAATATTCAAGAAGGATATGCTAAACTGAGCAAAGCCTCTGAAGAATCCAACAAACGACTGAACCAAGTCTTTGAAGAACAACACCACAGCACAAGGGACAGGGAGTGTCTGGATCAAGACATTAACAAATTGTTTAATGCATATCATAGCTTGATGCCCCAACCACAAGGCCAAGCTATGGAGAATCCATATCAACCAGATGACATCAAACCAGATGCCATGTTGTTGAATAAGGAAAGATCTCCATCACAATACCAGGATGGAGATGGCATGTCTTATTCAGAGAAGGAAGCCTTGAAACAGCTTCCTGAGGCCTCAAACTGGCCCAAATTCTCTGGATCAGGAGAATATGATCATATGGAACTCATAGATTATATTGATGGACTCTTCATTGATGTACCAAGCATACCAGACTACTGGATTACTGCTAGATTGAATACTGCATTTAAAGGTCATGCAAGTATATGGTACACAGAAATGAAAGAAATCCATGGCAGAAGAAACTGGCCATGGTGGAAGAGTCAAATTATCTAAAAGTACAGTAATGGAACTTGGAATGGCAAAAGACCATGTCATTTGAAAATGAAAAATACTCTGTGGACAAAGATCCATATGAGTGGTGTCTTAGACAGTCTAAGAGACTCAAAGCCATTGATCCTCAGATGAACATCCAAATGAGGAATCACAAACTCCTGACACAACTGCCAGGAGAACTAGAGCATGCAGTAAAATGCAGATGCAACCAAAATTGCACTCTAGATGATATAGCCAACACCTTACAAGACATAAGGAAGAGGACAAATATAGGGAAATTCACCCCATATAAGAGCAGTGGTTTCAAAGATAAACAACCTTTCAGGGTAGAGTATAAAGACAAACCCAGAGAGAGAGTGGCAGAAGTGGCAAAGAAAAGGAATTCTTGTCACAATTGTGGTTCAACAGACCACTATGCCAACAACTGTCCAAAAGGAAAGAAAAAAGTCTATGCTATAGAAAAAGTCCCTGAAGAAGAACCTCCAACAAAGGATTCTGAATCAGACTCTATGGGAGATGCCATCAGAGAACCATCTGATGATGATCAAGACCCAAGAGAGGAATTTCTAGTGGAATACCAAGAGGAAACCCCATTGGAAATCCAGGATATACAGTTGGAAGCAGGCATGCCACAGGACACTGCCAACAAGAACTTGTGCAAACACACACAAGATGCACAAACATTCCTGGTTACACCAACCAAAGGAATGGCATATATACATGGAACAGCCACTAAAATGACTGTATGTATTGACAATGCTCAGCACCCACTGATCATTGACAGTGGAGCACATTGCTCCATAGTGGCCAGAAATTATCTGGCTAACCACTTCCCACACTGGGAAAAACAGCTCTTGCCCACTAAGGCAAAGAACTTCAAAAGTGCATCAGGGAAGATGACTTCCATTGGGACAATTATCAAAGAGATAATTATACCCCACAGAAAGGGTAATATCAGACTCAACCCAGAGTTTGTAAAGCTTGAAGATGCCCACATCCAAGGGTTTTTACTGGGAACAGATTACCAGAGGATGTATGGAATAGATATTTACAACAGTAAAAACAGGTACATTACCATTGGTACCAACAACGAAAAGAAATTTTCACTTGATATATACCACATATCTTCACAGGATCCACTAGAAGAACTCTTGAAGGAATTCAAGGAGGGACAGCTTACCACTTCCCTCACCAGTAAACAAAAACTAAGTTTACTGAAGATGCTGAGGAAGAACAGACTAGCATTTGCCATTGGGGAAGAACCACTAGGCAAGATTAAAGGCCATGATATAGAACTATATCTGGATGTGGAAAGACCTTATCCACCCATTCTGAGGAGACCTCCTTATCCAGCAAGTCTGGAAACCAGGAAAGAAATTGAAAAACACATCAATGAACTCCTGGACATGGATTTCATCAGGAAGATTGGACATAATGAAATAGTGGAAATCACCACTCCTGTCCTGATCACCTGGCATGATGGCAAGTCTAGATTGTGTGGAGAATTCAGAGCCCTGAATAACTACACAAAAGCAGACAGGTACGCTATACCAAGGATACCTCATGCCTTGGATAAGCTTGCCAAAGCCAAATACATAACCAAGATGGATTGTATGAAAGGCTTCCACCAAAATGGAGTTAAACCAAACTCCATGAAGTTGCTCAGAATAATATGCCATATGGGCATATATGAGTACACCAGGATGCCATTTGGCATCAGGAATGCACCAGCCCACTTCCAAAGGATGATGGACACCATATTTCAAGAAGAAATAATGGAAGGCTGGATGGTAGTATATATAGATGATATCATTATATACTCAGATACATTGGAAGACCATGTACAATACATAGACAGAGTGCTAAGTAAATGTACACCCATCAATCTGAAAATTTCACTTAAAAAGTGTAATCTTGGCCAACAAGAGCTACTAGCTCTAGGACACAAAGTATCAGGCCTTAGTCTGGCAATTGACCAGAACAAAGTAGCAGAAGTACTGCAAAAGCCAGTACCAAAGAACATCAAAGAGCTGCAATCTTTCCTTGGATTTGCTAGCTACTATAGAAACCACATCAAAAGCTTTGCCCACATAACTGGTAGTTTATACAAGTTATGCTCAAAGGATGTAGTTTTTGAAATAAACAAGGAAAGGAGGGATGCATATGAGAGGATCAAATATGAACTCACAAATGCACCTGTGCTCATCTTACCTGACTTTGAACTACCATTCAAGTTATATATAGATGCAGCATGCAGCCAAGGCTTGGGAGCAGCCCTTCACCAAAGACAAATTGTGGATGGTGAACCAAGAGAAGGTGTAATATGCTACATCTCCAGGCAGCTGAAAGATTCAGAAGCCAGGTATGGGGCCACCCAGACAGAATGTCTATGTCTAGTCTGGTCTCTAGAGAAACTCCATTATTATTTGGAGGGTGCAGTCTTTGAAGTCTACACAGACTGCACAGCCTTGAAGTCTTTACTCAACATGAAGACTACTAATAGACACATGCTGAGATGGCAAATAGCCATCCAGGAGTATAGAGGGAACATGACCATCATATACAAGGAAGGTAAAAGTCATACCAATGCAGATGGCCTTAGCAGATGGCCACTGGACAATGTAAAAAGTAATCCAGCTTATGACCCTGAAGTTTCTGCAAAAATTCCTATCCATTTTATGGAAATAAATAGGAAGAAGAACTTCAGATTCTCTGAATGGGCACCAAGGAGTGGTACCCTTGACAGTGGAAACACTGATTCAGAAGGGACAGAAACCCCCATACTGGGAATAAGTTCCTCAGAACTGCACAATGAATTTTTCATTGCAGTAATGAAATCTTATGCTAAACACAAACAGTGTAGCATACTACTCCAACTCCTTCAACAAAAATACAGGAGCCCAGAACTGGAAACCCAGCTGGAGGAACCCTGTTTGAGGGCCTATAAAGGCAATAAATTCTTCCTTATAGATGGCCTGATTTATAACAGAGAAAAGCACACCAGTGCACTCACAGTGATAGACAGAGACCACATCTCTTTGATCCTGCAGGAATGCCATGACTGCCCCTATATGGGACACATGAGTGAGGACAGGACTAAAGAGAGGGTAGCAAGCACAGCTTGGTGGCCCAAGTGGGAGCAAGAGTTGAGTGAATACATCAACACTTGTGAAAGATGCCAAAAGGCAAATAGAAAACATGGGAAGAAATATGGGTTGCTTCAACATATAGAAGAACCCAAACACCCATGGGAAACCATTAACATGGACTGGGTCACGGGACTTGTCCCAGGAGGCAAAGAACGCTACAATTCCTGCTCAATCATAGTTGATAGGTTCAGCAAGAGCATGAGATGTCTACCATGCCATAAAGAGGACACAGCCATGGACACTGCTCTGTTATTTTGGAATAACATCATATCCACCTGTGGAGTCCCTAAGATCATAATCAGTGACAGGGACCCAAAATTTACGTCTGAATTTTGGACCAATTTATATGACATGCTTGGCACCAAGCTTGCTTTTTCCACAGCTTACCATCCACAAACAGATGGCCTAACTGAGAGGATGATCCAAACAATGGAGGACATCCTCAGGAGGTTTTGTGCCTATGGCATGGAATACAAGGACCATGAGGGATACACCCATGATTGGGTCACCCTCTTACCAGCAGTCCAACTGGCTTATAATACAAGCCAGCACTCTACCACAGGAAGAACACCTGGACTGGTAGAGAAAGGGTGGAATCCCCTGTTACCTGTGGATCACTTGAAGAGAAATCTTCTGACCATCCACCCCACAGCCAAAGACTTCCATGATATGTGGAAGAAAGCCTGTGATACTGCTGCCAAATGCATAGCTGAGGCCAAAGAGTATAACAATCAAAGGTGGGACAAATCACATATGGAACCTGACTTCAAGGGAGGGGACCAGTTGTTAGTGGCTACACTGAACTTTAACAATCTCAAAGGACCCAAGAAAATGAGAGACTCATTTGTAGGGTCCTTCACTATCATTAAGTTGATAGGGAAGAAAGCAGTAGAGGTCAAGCTCACAGAGGAGATTTCTAGGAAACACCCAGTCTTTCCAGTGAGCCTGGTCAAACCATACTTCCAAACAGAGGAGAATAAATTCCCCTCCAGGAAGAAAAACATCACTCCACCAGAAATAGTGGAAGTAGAAGACTCTCCTGGACCTGTGAGCAAAATCATCAGGGCCAGAAAAATCAGACTTAATGGGAAGGATCAGAGACAATATCTAGCCAGATTCAAGAACCAGACAGCACATAAAGACAAATGGTTGGCAGAAGATGCCATACCAGATGGGAACCTCCATTTAAGGAGATTCAGAGCCTCTAGGAGGACTGAACAGTCTCATCAATGATGAGCCTTTTTTAGAGGGAGGGTATGTCAGCCTGTGACTCAAAACCAGAGCACAAGCATGACAGCCAAAATACCATAAACCAATGGTATGGCCAAGATACCACCAAAACATGGAGCTGAGCCAAATTAGCTCAAAAGGTATCAAACAAAAGAGGAAACTCACCTCTTTCTGAAAATATAAGTCCCATCACCATAGGACAAGAAATAACACAGTTATTCCTGCTCAAAGTTATTGCTGAGCATAAACCTTAATTTTCACCTCTCATCTAAAATCTATAAGGAGAGGCTTAACCCCATCAAATGGGTATTCAAAATGGAGCTCTAAGCCAGGGCTATCTAATGGTGCTAGGAAAACTGAGCTAGCACCAGTATTACTTGAGTTATGGTCAAATTCAGACCAAATAAGGGTGAACAAAACATTCACCTCTCATCTAACTTTTACAGTTTTAGTGTGAGATACTTAAAGTGGGGTCTTTTTCGAAACAGTACAATCAGGGCTATCTGATGGTGCCATCCATTTCCTCATAGCTCAGCTACAACAGAAGTTATTGGCCAAACAAGCATAATAAAGCTTTTGCCCAGACCACGCCAATGTACAAAAATACTTGTACATAGGATAACTTTGTCATATTTAATGATAAGCATGTAAAGTTGGGTACCATTGTGTAGAGCTCATACAGAGCTATTCAATGAACCAATTTTGAGCTTGATATCTCAAAAACCGACAGAGTTATGACCATTTTAAGGTCAAAATCCCACCTGCTGTCATATACAGCCTTACCATGGGATAATATCCCATAACCATGAATATGAGATGTCAAATAGACAAAGAAGCATGTTTTTACTTCAATACCTCATATGTCAGTCAATACTGGGGTCCCATACAGTTTCTGTACAGCATTCTATGCGTCATACACGTCAGAATCAGGCTGTGAGGTCCCCAGATGAAAATTTTCACCCTGTATTGGTGAAAACCGCCCAGATGTGGTTTCAAAACCACATTTGAGCCCAATACAGGGTATACAGGTTGTTTGCAAGCCACAAGCCTGTCATAGAGAGTGAAAAATCTTCACTTCCTCTACGTGGAAAGGTCTAGTAGCCTTTCCACCCCAATTTCAGGATAAAAGGAGGGTTTTTCACAGTCAAAAGCCTTTCCTCATCCTGCTCTTGAATAACCTACGTAGTAGACTGTCAAAAACAGTTTTACTCTTGGTTAATAATCAGGTATAATTATAAGTTTTAATTATTGTAGTCTTTTATTATTGTAACACAACAGATAAAGCTGCACCCAGGGCTTTCAACAGCGCTCACCACCACTATAACCACTATAGTAAAGCCCTTTAAATTTATTCTTAATTATCTCAAAACCTTCTTAAGCATTTTTACCGTGTCACAAACATAGTTTGAGTTGTAAATAGCCTACATTACCACTCTTTCATAGTTTCATGCGGAAATTTGCAGTAGTCAACACACAAACAAAGACCACCATCCTTTTTCTTCACAAAAAGGACAGGTGCTCCTGTTGAGGAGGAGCTTGGTCTGATGAAACCTTTCTCTAAATTCTCTGAAATTTAGGCCCGCAGTGTTTTTGAATCATTCTTTGATAAAGAGTAGATAACACCAACTGCAGGTAGAAGACCCTCCAGTTCAATATGATGATCACAGGCGCGGTGTGGACGAAGTTTCTCCGCTTTCACCTTGGAGAATACATCCAAATAATGGTGATAAGCAGGAGGGACTAGCTTCAACACAGTTTCAATCTCTTCTGGCTCTTCCTCCTCATCCCACTGCTCCTCCAGGGAGGCATGAAAAGATAAAGGAGGAAGGTCCCTATCCCCTTGAAAGAGATGAAGTGAAGATATAGCAACATCTTCTCCAACATCTTTTATCTCTTTGAAGACTTCATCTCTTAATAGAAGTAATGACTGAGAGGGAAAAATGGAGGGGTTATGGACAGAAGGAGGAAAGGAAGGTGTCTTGAGTTCACCAACCAGAGCAACACTGTTGACAGCAGTGAAAAAGTCATTACTAGTAGAAGAAGTAATACCACTAGAATCCTTATGACTAGAGTCATAGGTGATGAATCCATTTTTCCAATCAATAATGGGATTAAAATGGTAAAGAAAATCATAGCCCAATATGAGGTCTTCTCCCTTGGGTGAATCTATGATAAAGAAATCCCATTCAAATCTTGGGAAGGAGGGTAAATCAACAACCCACTTGGTATAATGGGTGATGAACAGGGAAGTGGATTCATTGGAATCCAGAATGAAAATAGAAATCTTTTTGGGGAGCTCTGACAGAGTCAATGAGTACTTGAGAACAACATTCTTTGCAATAAAGGAGTTTGTAGCACCAGAATCAATGAGAATACTATAAAAAATATCAGAGACAGAAGAGAAAATAAGAAATTTTAAAGATTTCTTGAAACTAGTATTCAGAGTGCACAATTGTGCTCTTGAAGGAAATAAGTGAGAACCATTGAACAGATAATGATCCCCACTCAGGATTTTACCTGCTTGCTAGGGAAGCCTCTTGATGATGACCCAGGCTTTTTCTTAGGTCTCTTGAAGCATTTTTCAATTGGGTGCTTCCCACCACAATAAGTACACAACCCTTCTTTGATCCTCCTCTCCTTTCCAGAACCAATTAATTTATGGTCCTTATTGAGGAGAGCGGCATGGGGCTTGTCCTTTGAAGATTTAAATTGCTTTCCCTTCTTGTTCTTCTTCTGGTGAGGCCTCTTTGAAGATGAGTTTCGAGGAGGCCTAGATTGATTGGATCCAATGACTGGAGGCTTCTTCTCTTGATTTCCACCCTTTTCTTTTTTCCTCTCATGATATCTTGTGTCTAACTCTAAAGTGACATCCATAAGTTCTTGAAGAGTATCAAAAGTTCCAGGATGAGAAGCCAACCGATCCAATAATCTTGATGCCAATCCTCTTCTGTACACATGGATATAAGCTCTTTCACCCCAATCTCCAACTCTTTAAATTAAGCTTCTGAAATCTGCAATATACAAGGAAACATGATCATTTTCCTTCATCCTCAAATTGCCCAACTCTTGTTCAGCTTTCCTGACTTCATTGGGGTCACCAAACAGAGTGAATAATTGAGATTCAAATAATGGCCAATTATTGAGGAGGTAGGAAGGGTCTTCATTGGAAATATTTGAGAGATAGGGTTCAATCCACTTTCCAGCTCTACCAGTGAGAAAAGAAGTTGAGTAAAGAACTTTCTTCCTGTCAGAGGGGAAATTTTCTGGATCATTATGAAAGATTAATTGACAGGATTGGATAAATACTCTTGATTTATGAGCTTGAGTACCATCAAAAGAATCAGGTGCCTTCATGGATGGAGTCTTGAAAGCAGGGGCCTTGGAATTGTCCCTGGGAGCAACTGTGCGAGTGAGTTGCCCCATGAATTGAGTCATCTGCTCCATCATCTTGAGGAGACTTGTCTCAGTTTGAGAGACAAGGGGTTCACTAGAAAGGGCTAGATTAGAGCCCTGAGGCACCTCTGGAGCATTTGCCAAGGAATATGCCACTTCAGTTTCCCCAGAATCTTCCTCTTCCACAGACTCTTGCCCCTCTTCATCTTCAACTTCCCCTTGTCTTGCTCTTGCACCTTCAGACATGCCAGGGTAGCCACCCAAAAGTCCAGAAAAGGATCTTGATCTTCTAGATTGCGTTCCACCTCTTCTTGAGGGTGCTGCTCCTTCCATTGGTGGTCCTCTGTCCAAGTTTGCACTCAGTTGATGAACTCATGGTGTGCAGTCAAGAGGAGCCCTTGCTGTAGGAGTGAGAACAGCTTGAATTCTTTGGGATCTAGTATTTTTGGCTGGGGGACTATGCTGAACTGGCATTTTGAATAAAAAATGAAGTAAAAATTGATGGTATGAGAATAATAATCAGAACTGGGCCAAATCCATCACACTTAAAATCTTGATGAATCTTGAGGAATCAATTCAAATTTTGAGGTGAAATCAAATTGAGTCAACAGTCAAATCAATTAAAACAATCAACAATCAATTCAAATCAAATATCAATAATCTTGAGTAAATCAACAATCAATCAATATTCAATCAATAATCAATCAATCAATAAATCAGTGTCTTCAATATGAAATCAAGGTCTTGAGGGATCAATCAATAAATTTAAAATCTTCAGAAATCAATTCACTATCTTGATGAGTCAAAATCAGTTAATAATCAAAATCAATTCTTGAGGAGAAAAAAAATATCTTGAGAATTCAAAGCCAATCAATCCAATCCAAATGAAAAAAAATTCTGAATCTGGGAATCAATAAACCCAATGAATCCCAATGAATAATCCAATCAATTAAACCAATCAATAACTCCTAAAAGAACCTGAATAAGAACACAGAAAAAAAATTGATTTGATAAAATGAAATGGAGTGAATGAAATGGTCAGCAATGATTAAGAAAGAAGAAAAATCAATTTCATACAAATGAAATGAATGAGATGAGATTTATGAGAGAGAAAAATCATAATCATTAAAGATCATTAAGTCATAAAAGAGATCATAATTGATAAATGAGAGAAAATGAATATAAATGAATGAAAAGAAAGAATCAAATATGAGTTAGTTAATTTAATGTCACAGGGGCTCTTCGAAGTGAAGAGGGCCTGGCACTCAGTAAACTGGGACTCACTTATGGAGGGCTCAAAGATATGGTAAGAATGGATTGAATACACTTAAGAGTGTAAGGAATGAATTACTATAATAAAAGATATGAGAAAAGAAGCAACAAAGAAATAAGAGTAAGAAATAGAAGAGGCAACCACAAACAAGTCCAAGTCCACTGTTTCAACCTGTCAGAATGGAAATAGAAGGGTTAATAAGGATATGGCCACCCAACTCATACTGTAAGATGTGACTATGAAACTGATGATAATATTACTATTAATCAACAGTACTATGTCTGTTCTTATGAAATATAATAATAAAAATTATTATAACCACAATTAAATAATTATGAAATTATTTCTTTCACGTGTTATACACTACTAGTGATTATAACTGTGAGCAGTAATTGTCTACAAGAATCAATTACAAGAAGAATTTAATGATAAAGACTTCTTTTATTAAAATAATGAAATTATTTTAATATATAATTATCTTTTGCAAGAATAATTATAAAGATAATTCTTGAAGAGAACTATTACTAGAGAAAAACTTTAAGAATTAAAGATAAATGACTCACTAATACTCCAAGGAGCTTATTGATAGATAAAAGTAGAGAAATTTGATGTAGAATTGTGGATTTATGGGATCAAGATGATTTATAACAATATTACAACAATATATAGTTGGATTCTATGATTTCACGTCTTTCTGATTGATCCTGAAAGATTTAAAACACTTAAGAATAGTTGAACTAATACTTACTTGTTGGTAATAATGATTTAATAAATTTATAAGATGATTATTGGAAAAAACAGCAAGAAGAGGCTTCTTTTAAGTCAACAACAGCTCACAGAGGCGTGCCATGGAGCAAACTGAAAAACCAGTGAGTGAGAAAACAATAAACCCTTTTGGATTAATGATTGCATCATCTGTTGTCACGTAAGATTATCATAATTACTTAATTGATGCTTTTACGTGACTACCAACCCCAATATGGTTAAGAATAAAAGGAGTAACATCTGTAAATCTTATTTTATTCTAAAATAATCATTGATTTCTCAAAGTCATCAATGCTATTGTCAATTTCATCACAGGTTGTAATTACTGTGAATTTTTGAAGATGGTCAAAAATGGACTGTAAGTAAAACTTTTAATTTTACTAGTAAAACCATAATTCTTTTTTGGTTTTACCATAGATGATACAGTTCTTTATTGGTCCTGAAGGCTTCAGGAAGATTCATTAAGAATTGTATTTTTAATGAATTTTTGAAGTTTTTACCTCATTTCTACGTAGAATTGCAAATAGCAGTATTTTGCTGGTTGCTATGAGGTAAATCAATGAATATGGATCCCAAAAGGGTTTAATTACTCTTTTAGGGTCTAGTCATGGAAATTCATCAAGAATTGACGTGGTTACAGGAGCCTAAGTAGCTTATTACCTCCTTGGCACGTCAAAATAGCAGGTTATTTGCTATTTTTCTTATGATTACAGTAGGTGTAACTTGGTAACCAAGTTCCCAAAGAGTTTTAGTTTACCAATTGGGCCAAGATGAGCCATGGATCCATGCTCTGGAGCTATCCACGCCTCAGAGGCCTCAGAAGTTGGGTACCCTGGCTCTCTTTGATGTCTTTTGTCCCCCTTGCTTATTTTTTACGTCAAAATAGTAATTTAAGCTTCAAGTGAGATATCCACTATGGGTGTACCAAAAGTCTATGTAAGAATACCATAATATTAAGTGCTCAAAACATGCATAACACTATTCTTAGTGTATATGTAACATGGGATTTCTCACTTTCCCATTATTTTGGCTAAAAATCAAGAAAAACAAAAAGTTTCACGGATCTTTTATGTGGTATTAATGATGTGGTATTGAACTATTTTCCATTTTACCACCTCAAATACTTAAATTGAGCTTATTCACTCTATGGAGCTACCCTAGGTGAATTTTCGTGTAGAATCCAAATCCGGTCTTAAATCCATGGATTTACTTACTCAATAAAAAGTTATTCATCTTTTCTGAAATTGAAAATGATGAATTTTGGATATATGCATGACTTATGAGTTTTGCATAATTCAAAATTTCTTTTTAAGATAATTGTGGCCTATTTGGGTATGTAAAAATATACCTCAAGGCTCACATTCCCTCCCACCAAAAAATAAAATTGTACTACAATTTTATTAGTGATAAAAGAATAAGGTCTCAAAGGGGGGTAATGTCCACTGTCCAACCTCTTCACATTACTAAGATCAAGTAATTTAAAGCACATTTATAGACATATTCAGGCTTGTGGCCTTCTTTCATGTCTAAATTTTCTTAAGAGTTTATCTGAGTCAGGTATTTCTGATTCTGCCATCCATTCATCTTCATGTACTGGATTTCTATATCTGACAAGATATTCTCTTTGATTTTTACCCCTAAGTCTCCTTTCTTTAATGACTTTCTTTATCTTTTTGTCTTCATTCTGTTCCACAGGTGGTACAGTTAAAGGAGTTGGGTTTCTTAAAGGAAACAATTCTTTATCAGCTGGTTGATAAGGTTTTATCAAGCTGACTGGAAATGTGGGGTGTTTATTTTCCAATTCACCACTCAATTCCACTTGAACTGCATTGGTTCCATGTAAAGCAACAATAACAAAAGGTCCTACATAAGAATCTTTAAGTTTCTTTGGGCCTTTGATATTATTAAAATTCAAGGTTGAAACTAGAACTAAGTCCCCTACTTTGAAGTCTGGTACTTTATGACTCTTGTCCCACTTCTGTTTCGCATAATCAAAAGCATCATCCATACTCTGTTTTGCATGGTGCTTTACTTTATCAAGCATTAATTTGAAGCTGGAAGCTGTAGGATGAATGTCAATCAAGTCTTTCCTCAGTGTGTCTGCTGGGAGTCTTGGATTCCATCCCTTTTCTAACATAGCAGGAGTTTGTCCTGTGGAAGAATAGACTGATGTCTTGTATGCCAATTCTAATGCAGGTATGAGAGTGCACCAGTCATGGGTAAAGCCATCTGAGTCTTTGAATTCTAATCCATAAGCACAAAATCTCCTGATCATGTCTTCCAAAGTTTGAATCATCCTCTCTGCTAGCCCATCTGTTTGAGGGTGATATGCTGTAGAGAATGATAACTTAGTCCCAAACAATCTATGAAGATTGGTCCAAAGTGCAGATGTGAACTTGGGATCTCTGTCACTTATGATATTCTTAAATAACCCTTTATGAGAAATAACTCTACTCCATAAAAGAAGAGCAGTATCCATAGCAGTGTCATCTTTATGACATGGTAAGAATATGGGAGTTTTGCTATATCTGTCTACAATGACTAAACAAGCATTATAACTTTTGTCACCACTTGGAGGAAGTTCTGTGACCCAATCCATGTGAACAACTTCCCAAGGGGATTTTGGTTCTTGAATATGGATCATCAATCCAAATTTCTTGCCTGTACTCCTGTTTGCTTTTTGGCATCTATCACAGGTAGGGCAATATTCAATGGTTTCTTTTCTCCAAGATGGCCACCATGCACAGTTCTTCACTTTTTCAAGTGTTCTGTCTTCTGACAGGTGTCCAGAGTAGATACTATCATGACATTAATGAAGAATGGTATTGATAAGTAATCTACTACACAGTGTCATCACACAAGAATGTTTTGTTCTATGGTAAATAATCCCATCAAACAAGTGAAACCTTCCTTCAGAATAGGAATTTTTCCAAACTTCATCAAGTGCATTAACTAAAGATGTATCTTTGCAGTCTTTATCTAATAAAGAAGTCAAGATATGGCAATTCTTGTCTTGTTTATAAGATTCTCTGACTTCTTCAAAGAATTCAGTCCCAATATCAGTTATGTTTATTCCTTCAATTGGAATCTGTGGTTCAGCTTCCAAAGGTACATAAGCTGGGTTATCAGGAGTGTTGGCTAAAGCCCATCTACTAAGTCCATCAGCATTCTTGTGAATGTTTCCTGCTTTATGAACTATAGTCATGTTTCCTCTATATTCTTGAATGGCTATTTGCCATCTCAACATATGTCTGTTGGGAGTTTTCATGTTAAGAAGTGATTTCACGGCATTACAGTCAGTTATCACTTCAAAAACACTGCCATCAAGATAATAGTGTAGTTTCTCAAGTGCCCATACCAAACATAAGCACTCCATTTGGCTTGCACCATATCTGGATTCTGTTGGTATGATTTGTCTTGAGATATAACAAACTGGTCCTTCTGTAGGTTTGTCATCAATAATTTGGACTTGATGTAGGGCTGCCCCTAATCCATCTCCACATGCATCAATGTACAACTTAAAAGGAATATTCCAGTCAGGCATGAGGAGTAAAGGTGCTTCTGTAAGGGCTTTCTTTATCATCTCATAAGCTTTAATTCTCTCTTGTGTCATCTCAAATACAGTCTGTTGATCACAGATTCTATAAAGTGATTTGGCTAGAATTGCAAAGTCTTTCAGGTGTTGCCTATAGTAACTGGAAAACCCAAGAAAAGACATCATTTCTTTTTTATTCTGGGGTATTGGTTTAAGTAACACTGCTGCTACTTTGTTTTTGTCAATACCCAAGCTTAAACCAGAAACAATATGTCCTAATGCTTTGAGTTCTTCAAAACCAAAATTGCATTTCTTAAGTGAAATTTTCATGTTCACTTCTGCAACTTTATGAAGTACTCTTGCAAGTCTTTCAAGGTGGAAAGACCATGAATCAGAACATATGATAATATCATCAATATAAATGATAAGCCATCCTTCAGACAATTCTGTAGGAAAGATGGTGTTCATCATCCTTTGATAATGGCATGGAGCATTTTTAATGCCAAATGGCATTCTAAGATACTCAAAAATACCACAGTGAGTGATAATCCTAAGTAATTTCTTAGCTTTGGGCGTCAAAACATTTTGATGGAAGCCTTTCAATGCATCCATTGATGTTATATACTTGGCTTTAGACAATTGAGTCAAGGTTTCTTGAATTCTAGGTATTGGATACCTATCTGGAACTGTGTAGGTATTCAAAGCTCTAAAATCTCCAACCATTCTTGACTTATCATTATGCCATGCAATAATAACAGGTGTTGTCACTTCAACTTCCTCATTATGGCCTACTTTCCTTAGCACACCAAGTTGGATCAGCTCTTGGATATGTTTTTCCAAGGCTTCTCTAGCTCTGGGACTGGCTGGATAAGCTGGTCTTCTAAGTACTGGAGGATATGGTCTGTCAATATTAAGAGTAATATCAACTTCATGTCCTCTTATAGCGCCTAATGGTTCATTATCAGAGGCAAATGCATTTTTATATATGTATAACACATTAATAAGCTCATTCCTCATCTTTGGTGACAATGATGGATTAATTTGTGCTTCAACAAGTTGTTTAGACACAAATTCATCTTTGTAAGTATCCTTGACAGAAGATATTACAGATATCTGTTTTGGCATATTGGAGAAAGCAAATTTTTGTCTCTTGTTATCTCCAATTGTGAAATATCTGTCTTTATGGTTATTTATATCAATACCATAAATATTTAAGTAATCATTTCCAAGAATGATGTGCTGAGATGTGCAATTATCCATTACTACAATCTCAGTTTTCATTCTTACACTTCCTGCTGGATGTGGGAATACAATATTAGTGTCTAATATGCCCAGGGGGTACATATTGTTACTGGCACTACTGAACTGTACACCTTCTATTGGTAATAGATGGTTTTTCCATTCAGGAAGTATAATTTGGAGTTAATCTTTGCCCACACAAGTGTAAAATGCCCCTGTATCCAAATTTACTTTGGCTTCAATATCACTCACCAGAACTGATGTGATACAGGATGCTCCAGCTGTATAACCCTTTCCTCTATCAGGTTTTGTTTTACACATTCTGGCATCCTGGATATTTATCAGGTTGCAGCAATCCTCACTGTACTGTGGCAAGTGGGTATGGACTTCTGTGACCTCAAAGAAAGCTGAAATGTTTTCAATGGGATAGTCCTCCACTGGTGTATCTTCAAAGACTGCAGAATCTTGATCAGACTCCTCTTTCTCCTCAGTACACTGAATTTCTTCAATGACTTGAACTTCATTGATCTTTGTCTTAATAGGACAAGTGTTGGCTAAATGTGAAGTACTTCCACATTTATGACACTTCAAGACAGGTCTCTCTGGTCTTCTTTCCTCTCTAGGAATCTTTGAGACTATTTTGGACTCTATTGGGTTTTTAACCCAAGTTTTACCAATTCTTGTTCTGGTAATGATATCTTCCATAGCATTAATGTAGTCCTCTGTTTAACAGGGTTCCACACATCTCCTTTTGATAGCATGTTCCAGTTCTCCTCCACACTTTCTTAATATTTTCATATTAATCATAGTGTCAGACATATCTGGGTGTAAAGCAGATAATCTGTCTTTTTGTTTGAAGAACCAAGTAAGTGGTTTGTCTTTTTCTGAGTTAAAAATGGCACTTTCAAAAGCATTCTCCATTTTAAACCTCCAAGAATTATTGGCCCATTTGGTAATCACTTCAGATTTCCACCAAGACCAGTCATGTTTACCATGATCAATCCTCATTTTGTAATACCATTTCTTTGCAGTTCTGGTAAACAAACAGTGTAATTTTCCCACTATTATTTCATCAGGTATATTAAAGTCTTCTTGCAACATATCAATAGTCCTGATGAATTCAATATGGTTGTATTCTCCTTCACCAGAGAATGTTGGCCATTCTTCTATTTTTGGAATATCTCTTGCAGAGTAGGCATTTTCTCCTAAGAATGGAGTCAGACTTTCTTTAACAGAGAGTTTTTCTTCAGTCAAAGGTGTAGAATGTCTTGGCATATGTGGTTCATGATTCCTATGAATTTGCTCCACACTTGCAATTATATCATTTTTCAATTTCTGCCTCTCACTGTCACTTTTTGCTAAATGTATAGCAAATTGATTGGTGTTCTTAACTATTTGTAAGACATGGTCTTCAAGAGTTTTAAGTCTATCATTTACTTTAAAAATGGAAGGATCCTCTGTGTCATTACTTTGACATTGGTTCTCAATTCTTTCACAAGCATTGCTAATTGACTGAAGGGTGACAGTTGTCAATTGATGCCAATCAGAATGTTGCTTGTCATTTTTCTTTAAATCATTGATTTCTAATGTAATTTGCTTCAACTTTGACTCAAGTCTGCCAATTTCTACACTAATATTTCTATGTACATCATTTATTTGCGTTGAAAGGTCCTGTTCATCCTTTCCTGCTCTTTGGCTGTGAATTCCATAAGAGTTCTGGCCATATTGAAGACACTGTCCACGGCTAAAGGCTCCAATTTGGGGATCCTGTACCCTTGTGGGTAAGGTCTGTGCCAATTCGCTTTGCCTTTGCCCTTGCCTTGATAGCTCTTGGGACCTCTCTGTTTCTTTTGAGGTCCTTTGGGCTTGTCCTTGGGTGCTTCTGGAGCTGGTTTGGAGCTTGTAGATGCCACTGGTGCCTCTGTCTCCAAAGCTGGAGTCATTTCCAACTCTTTCTTCTGGTCTATGGATAAAAGACTTTGGTTCTTCAACCAATTCTTTATCTTTTTGACCTTGTCTTTGCAAGACAGGGGGCTCCATCCTCCTAAGAGTTCTATGGTCTTCTCCTGACCCAGAAAGCTCTTGATGTGTAAGTAGGAGTTCATGGCCCCCTGCCAAAGGCTTGGGCAGATTTCCCACTCCTCTTCCTTGGCTGCTCTGAACCAGTTTTTGTACTGGCATTGATATATTTCTATTGCTGCCACCTGAAAGTGGTTCAGCCCTGGAAATATTACCATAAATCAGTTCAGGCTCTGAATTCACGTCAAAATCTGTTGGTACAGACCTTGGGGAATGGGGGGCAACTCTGGCATCCTCAAAATGTGTCTTTCTTGTGAAAGACTTGGCACTTCTGGATTTGGTCTTGCTTCTTCCCTGTCCACATCCATCTGGTTGGACTGAATAGTTGCTTCCATTTCTGGTATGCACCATTTTCACGTCAATTTAAAGATAAAAGGTGAAACTATAAGATAAAATACACACCTTTTGGTGGTAATTTAGCTTTTTCTGAGTTGAATAAGGTGCCTCTTTTAGCAATCTGCACCTCAATACTGTCTTCAGATTCTGCTTCTGAAGATTCTGGACTATTGATGTATCTTTTACTGAGTCTGTTACCAGCTGCACAGTATTTGATTAAAGACACTTGAAGAGAAAAAATATGATAAAAGAAATTATTTTTGTGTTTTAAGATATTTTTAAAAGATTTTTTATGAATGTTATTATTTTTTAATAAAAAATATTATTCTTTTTAAAGAAAAAAAATTAAAATTTAAGATTTTGAATGAAAATTAATTCAGAGTAACTCAAAGAATAACTTTATAAGTTTTTTGGATGTGAAAAAGCCACGTGTAAAAACAGTATAAAATTGAACCAAATTCCTCAATGAAAAAGATTTCAAGACAATTTCAAAAATAAAAATTATTTTGACTTTAAAATGAAAGAAAAAATTATTAAATCAAGATATTTTAGAACTTAAAAATATATTAATTATTTACAAAAAAGGTTCAAAAACATGCCAAAACCTCCAAATATGAGATATTGGTAGGTATGGTGGTTTAAAATGAAGTCTAGAATATGATTAAAGCCAAGTCTATGGATAAAATCACGGCCAGGCCCCCAAATGTAAGATGTGACTATGAAACTGATGATAATATTACTATTAATCAACAGTACTATGTCTGTTCTTATGAAATATAATAATAAAAATTATTATAACCACAATTAAATAATTATAAAATTATTTCTTTCACGTGTTATACACTACTAGTGATTTTAACTGTGAGCAGTAATTGTCTACAAGAATCAATTACAAGAAGAATTTAATGATAAAGACTTCTTTTATTAAAATAATGAAATTATTTTAATATATAATTATCTTTTGCAAGAATAATTATAAAGATAATTCTTGAAGAGAACTATTACTAGAAAAAAACTTTAAGAATTAAAGATAAATGACTCACTAATACTCCAAGGAGCTTATTGATAGATAAAAGTAGAGAAATTTGACGTAGAATTGTGGATTTATGGGATCAATATGATTTATAACAATATTACAACAATATATAGTTGGATTCTACGATTTCACGTCTTTCTGATTGATTCTGAAAGATTTAAAACACTTAAGAATAGTTGAACTAATACTTACTTGTTGGTAATAATGATTTAATAAATTTATAAGAGTATTATTGTAAAAAACAGCAAGAAGAGGCTTCTTTTAAGTCAACAACAGCTCACAGAGGCGTGCCATGGAGCAAACTGAAAAACCAGTGAGTGAGAAAACAATAAACCCTTTTGGATTAATGATTGCATCATCTGTTGTCATGTAAGATTATCATAATTACTTAATTGATGCTTTTACGTGACTACCAACCCCAATATGGTTAAGAATAAAAGGAGTAACATCTGTAAATCTTCTTTTATTCTAAAATAATCATTGATTTCTCAAAGTCATCAATGTTATTGCCAATTTCATCACAGGTTGTAATTACTGTGAATTTTTGAAGATTCAGTGTTTCACGTAGAATGGTCAAAAATGGACTGTAGGTAAAACTTTTAATTTTACAAGTAAAACCATAATTCTTTTTTGGTTGTACCATAGATAATACAGTTCTTTATTGGTCCTGAAAGGTTCGGGAAGATTCATTAAGAATTGTATTTTTAATGAATTTTTGAAGTTTTTACCTCATTTGTACGTAGAATTGCAAATAGCAGTATTTTGCTGGTTGCTATGAGGTAAATCAATGAATATGGATCCCAAAAGGGTTTAATTACTCTTTTAGGGTCTAGTCATGGAAAGCCATCAAGAATTGACGTGGTTACAGGAGCCTAAGTAGCTTATTACCTCCTTGGCACGTCAAAATAGCAGGTTATTTGCTATTTTTCTTATGATTACAGTAGGTGTAACTTGGTAACCAAGTTCCCAAAGAGTTTTAGTTTACCAATTGGGCCAAGATGAGCCATGGATCCATGCTCTGGAGCTATCCACGCCTCTGAGGCCTCAGAAGTTGGGTACCCTGGCTCTCTTTGATGTCTTTTGTCCCCCTTGCCTAATTTTTACGTCAAAATAGTAATTTAAGCTTCAAGTGAGATATCCACTATGGGTGTACCAAAAGTCCATGTAAGAATACCATAATATTAAGTGCTCAAAACATGCATAACACTATTCTTAGCGTATATGTAACATGGGATTTCTCACTTTCCCATTATTTTGGCTAAGAATCAAGAAAAACAAACATTTTCATGGATCTTTTATGTGGTATTAATGATGTGGTATTGAAGTATTTTCCATTTTACCACCTCAAATACTTAGATTGAGCTTATTCACTCTATGGGTCTACCCTAGGTGAATTTTTGTGTAGAATCCAAATCTGGTTATAAATCCATGGATTTACTTACTCAATAAAAAGTTATTCATCTTTTCTGAAATTGAAAATAATGAATTTTGGATATATGCATGACTTATGAGTTTTGCATAATTCAAAATTTCTTTTTAAGATAATTGTGGCCTATTTGGGTATGTAAAAATATACCTCAAGGCTCACACATACTGTACAGGCAAAGAGAGAAATGCAAAGACTAACTTCAAATTAAATAATTACAATACCCAAAAGAAGGATAAGAATAATTATGAAATAATAAATAAACTAAATTAATTAACTGGGGAAAAGTCCCCAGGGGGGAGAAAGAGGGGCTGGTATATGTGAGAAACACCAGCCCTGGTCCAGAGGAAGAATTTTCATGAGAGGATTGAATTATTGAATTGAGTCTGGCCAATACAGGTCCTGTACAGTTGTACAGAACCTGTACAAGAGGTGTGGTGTATTTGAGTGATCATAGAGTTTCATGCTGGTGTATTGAAACTGTATTGAGGGAATCCAACCTGTACAGGTATTGACAGGATGTATTGATGTACCAAACTGTATGCATGTTTCAGAATGAAGATTGCTGAAACTAAATATTGATGCAACAGTGGATCTTTGGATTTTGAGGTGTTTGAGTGGGTATATGAATGAATACCCTTACCCCTGATGGATGGTTGTTACACCCAGTAGGTCCCTGTGCAACAATTAACCTGGGGAGGATACGCTCATTGTTCGCTGTCACACCAGCGAACATGGCTGCATGCCTCTAATATGCCCCTCCACAATAAGTTGCTACAACCCACCCAATCTTGGATATTCTAATGTCAACCTTGTTCCACCAAAGGTTGCGTAACTTGCTGCAGATCCAGCAGTCATATAGGTGCACCCACATTTTGGCCACCTTGCCTTGATATATTCCCCAAATTGGATATGAAAATTATGAGCCCAAGAGGCCCACCCCCATCAAGACCATGCACGTAACCACAGGCCCTCCCCCCTTGACCCCATTGCTGCCTCTCATATAAGTTCCCCACCTGCGCTTATTTGTCTTCATTCTGTTTAGCTAAACCTTCGCAATCATATGATTTCCAACTGTCCCCAAATAATTTAAAATAGCCATCATGTCAACCCCTTCAAAACCACTTTGCATTAGGATGATTAATATTTGTATTCAAATAAATAGTGATATAACCTTTAATCCTGAGAATTCCCACTTAGCTTTTTGGATTATAATATGGCACAATCAACACAACATATTTGTTTATCTCCCCAATCACCAGCGTGCTATTGGCTCTCTCCCTGGAACCCTTTCCAAAACATTGATACCATTCCTTGGGGCACCAAACCCTTTCATGCACTGTGGTCCTGGTGGGGCATGGATTGAAAATTGCCAATCCAATCCTACTCAAATATCATTTGTTGAGGGAGTACTTATGACTGATGCAAATGATCCCTCCTCATCTCAGAAACCCAATCTAGCATTGATGTTCTTCACATGGTATCCAAACACTTTATTCATAATGGAAAGCTTTTGAACACAAGATTTCAAGCTTAAAATGCCCGAAGAATATGACTGTAATACTCATAGTCAATTTCAACTCTTTACTCCCACATTTCCCGCTTCAAACTCAACGCCAGCTTCATATACTGCTGTTTCATCATTGATTTCCAAGCAAAAACTGATACAATTACGCAGTGGATCAGACCTCCCCATCATGACCCCGCCCCATGCCATTATTCAAACCCCCCTCCTCCCTCATCAAAAGACTGGATGAGCTTTTCTCTGGGATTGAGAAATCCCCAATGGCCAATCAGCCTGTACCCTTTGTGCCACCTCACCCCCAGGATCCACTTTTAATGCCAGGCACATCATTACAAACAAGGTTGTTAGCTCATTTGAATCCCTTTTGACCAATACCCCTCTTGGAGGACTGCTTGCGGATCATATGGGGTTAGGTAAAACCATTCAGGCCATTTCTCTAAGTGGTACCTCCAAGGAGCGGATGATTGCAAACCGCCATTGCTCCACACCCACCATGATCATCTGCCCCCCTTGCTTAATTACCAACTGGCAATCAGAAATATCCAAGCATGCTCAGGCTGGAGCGCTGCATGCCAAAATCTACCATGGTCCCACTCGTTACTCATTATCCAAGGCAAACATCTTAAAATATGATATCATCATCACTTCTTACAATACTATTACCCAAGAGTTCAACCAAACCAATACCTCTACATCATTCATTTTTCAAATAAATTGGCATCGTATAATTTTGGATGAAGCACAGTGAGTGGCTGAGCTTAAATGATTCAAATTACCTTTTATATCCAATAACCCTTTCCCCATCTTATAGCTATATTCTCTCTCAATACACTGCCACTCACCGTGCCATTAATAGCCTCCTTTCATCCTGTCAAATATGTTTAACGGGCACACCTATTCACAACACCATTTATGACCTTTTGGGCATAATATCATTCATCACTCAACCCCAGAGCGCCGATCAAGTTAACTGGTCACCATTCATCCTGAGTAGTTTTTCCAAAGGTTGCAATGATATTTTGCATTTGGCATTGTGGCATTTAAGCTTGCGCCACACCAAAACCACACATATCGAATCCCTCCCCACTATTAGCCATCATTATGAGCTGCTCCCACTCAACCCAACCATGCAGCAAGAATATTACACATTATATGAAGAATTCCTATCATCCAAAAGCAAAGGACCAGGAGAATGTTTCAGAAATATTAATAAGCTGTGAATATGTTGTAACCATCACATCATGCTTAACACAATTGCGGAGGCGTATTTGGAAGACCCCGAGGGCAGGAGCACTCAGGATAACTCCCCAACAATCACACAAACTATTGTGGATGTGGAAACATGCATGATGAGTAGTAAAATTGCACACCTCCTACAAAGCTTAATGAAGAACAAAAAAACAAGGTGTGGTCCAACCAAACCGGTGGTTTATACCCAATGGACCCTGTTTCTAGATTTGTGCGTTAATTCTAATATACATCCATTACCAATTGAATCCATCTGACTGTTTTTTATTGTAGAATTGGTATTGCACTTGCCCATCACTCTATCCTTTCAGCACAAATTGATTGAACAATTACAGCACAAGCACAGGAGAAGGCACTGGAGAATTTCTTCAATAATCCTGAATGTGAAGTACTGATTGCATCCATTGCCGCAGCTGGACCTGGCCTCAATATAGCTTGTGCTAATATGGTCTATTTATTGGTGAGGGGAACCCCAAAATTCTGCCCTGATTTGCGGCCCCTGAAATCCACATTTCCAGGAGCCCAATTGGAACCCAGCCATTGAGGGTCAGGCTGTTGATCGACTCCATTGTATTGGCCAACAACAACCTGTAAAGGTCATCCATTATATCACTCCTCATTCAGTTGAGGTCAACATGCGGAAGGTACCTTTCAAGCTCATCTTTGACCCTAATTGTATTGCTATTCTAAAATCCTTCCTTATGGAAATGCCATTTTACAAACACCAATAGGTCCAAGAAAAGAAAAATCATTAACTGCATGATCCTTACTGATATTATATAATTTGCATTTGACCAAGTTGATCACACCTGCGCACTCTGGCACCGGTCCACAATTATGAACACCATGAGCTTGATTGAACTCCTTCAATATTTCCTCAATGAAAATGAGCAATAGAGTATTATTTCTAAGTGAGACAGTGATACAGTCCAACTCATATTGTCTATATTCTGACATATTTAGCAAGCTTGTGCATCTTTAAGAAATAATAATCAGATTGTATTACACCTGCACAAATAATTCACAAAATGTTAATTTGTAACAGTGCTATACATTTATATTATTAATTTATTGCAGAGCATCACCATTTGGCCTAATAACTGGCATTCCAAGTATTTTGAGGGCGCTAGTCTGCATCTTACTACAGCTTTTGAGCCAATCTTGATCAAATACCTGAAATGATAAGCTTTCCGAAATATCACCATCAGCTGTCCATCGTAATTCTGGAAATCTATCAATAGGTTTTTTACCCTTTTTTTCAATGCAATTACAAAACTCTATGTCTTGATCCATTTTTAATACCAATTCATCAAGTAACTGGGAGCGCCAGCGTAATCCAACTTTGTGGTAAACTTGAAGGCCATTTTCCAGTACCTCCTCAGTATCTGAACATACTCAAGGGTCATTGAATTGTGATGCTAGAATGGGAAATTTAGCCGTATCACACCATTCACGACAGCGCTCACAGGTCTGCACATAATCAAGTAGATCATAATCAGTCTTTGCTCACAATGAAGAAGAGATACATTAACTAACCCTTTGACGAATCTTTGTGAGCTTTTGATTCTCCTTCTTTTTAACCAAATACTCCGCATCCTTTTGAATAGACTTTCATTCTCTTTTCAAATAACTGAAATATTGCTCCATTAAAGCCGCCACAACCCCATAGTTATTATGATCCTTGTTCCAACAGTAATGATGATACTTGGTGCTGACCAGTACAAGACAGAATGTATGCTAAAACACCATAGACATCAGCTCATTGAACGCATGTTGCCATGAGCTCTCCCAGTCCCAAGTGAATCACTTTAGTCCTAGCTTGTGGAGCTCATTTTTGCAGTAGCTTTGGAAACCCTGAGAATGAACCTGTGTTGATGGCTCATTGAAAACATCCTCGGGGACATATCCGAGATGACCAGCCACTTGAATTGCAATTTCACGCTCTTCTGTGCTTGGTGGTGCTGGTAGTGAGGAAAAATCCTTATCCCTAACTTTGAGTAGGAACAGGCAATGTGCATGTACTGCTGATCTCATTCCATGGACATTCTCTGGAAGTTCTGCTTTCAGCCATTTTTGTTGCTCCTTCTGGCTTGCACGTTTCGCCACATTGTAAGCTTTACGAGCCTGGTTCCTTGGCTGTCTGACCTCGGATTGTTCAAGCATACTCTGGGCAAGGGGCATTTGAGGATGGGTGAACTCATTATTTGACTGAGTGCCATGCTCATGCGCCGTGAAATTGTCACTCCTTGGTTCATCATTTGTTTCCATTTGAGTCAGAGACATGTTCTCATCCTCATCATCCACCATTTTTTCTCTTGATGAACTGGCATGAGCTGTTCTTGGTTTGGAGGCATATGGATGATGACGTCCAGTGATTTTCTCTTTATGCACCAGGGGTGAAGATGCATAAAGTTCATCACCTGCCATGCACATCATCAGTTAACACATCAAAAAATTAATGAAGACTGGTCATACTCACAATATTCAATTGGCTCCTGAGATCGGACTGACTTGCCTTTAGGTGCCATATCGCACCCATGAAACAAACATATCAAATGGTGAAAAAGGTTATACTCCGAAATTAAAATGACTTACTTCGATGAAGGGTCAATCCTGTATTTCCCTCCGACAGACCACTCCAAGTTACATTCTCCAATGGTCTTTTTTGTCGCCCCCCATCCACGTGCCTTTCATCACCCACATGAACCTGAGATCCTGATGGAATATTGAGGGTTGGCTGTTTACTTTGGCCAAAGGAATCCTGGGATGCGACTGGATTCTGACCGGGATTAAGGAGGAACTCACGTGGAAATTTTGATTGGGGATTAGCGTTTGATGAGATTTGAGGTGTGCCTCTGGCCCCTGAGACACATGCATTTGTGTATTAGTGGGATTCAGGGGAACTGGAGTGACGGAAATATTTGGGATTGACCAAGTGCTTGAAGTTGGAGCCTTTGGATTTCCCACATCAATGTTAAGACCTAATACATTCATTGAGGATGCAATAGGGGTTGTGAGAGGAATTTTTGGACTCAATGGTGACTGTGTTTGAACATATTCTATGCTAGATTCACTATCTGAGTCATGAACAGAACCTGAGCGGGATTTATGTGACTTGGAAGATGACATAAGGGCCAAAAAAGTTCAGTAATATTTTTAACTAGACAAAACACCTCAGTATTATGATAAAATAGAGTGATATGAGATGAAATCTTTTCAAATTTAGAATAGAGATATTCTATGAATATTTCTAAAAAGAGTCTTATTGGAAGTCTAATAAGCCTCTCTTTAGGAGAATCCTCCCTACCTTCTCTTGAGCTGCTCCGCTTTTGTCAGAAACCACCCTGCACGGCCTACCACCATATAATGTAATAGTCCCTTGATCTCAAAGGGGACCCATCATCCATAAGTAATCATATTTGGTAAAATTTCTGCCTTCCCATTGTCACATTTTGTGAATTATCCAAACTGCCAATATATGCATTGAAATTCCACAGCATTGTACATCTGTAAAGGGGTATATTCATGAAGGATTTACCCACAAAAGAGAAATCACCTTTTCAAGAAAGGAAAGACAATCCAAATCACATTCCAACCGATTAAAAGCCTGCTGCACTCAAACAAAATACCAAGACTTTAGCTGCACTCCAACCCCTTATGTAATAGAGTTAAATCATTATGTCTGTAATAAGGTTTAAGCCATGTACGATGGAGTGCCAGCGTACATGGTTTGAATGTCAATCCCCTCTATTCAATGTTGACACATCCCTATTGGAACACCGCTCAAGGGTCAAAACCGCAGTATCCCCATGTGTAAATAAAATGGGATATGTATGAGCATTGAGCAGCATGGCATTTTACCCAATTAAACTCCTAACCAATTCCGCCATCCAGATGAGACATGTTACACTCTATCAGCTGCAGCTCACGCACCATTACAAATGGGATAAAATTCTCAGCTGGCTCAAATCATCTCCCCCTTCATAAATAATCACTCAATTTTTTTGCCAATTAATAACACTCCTAAACACTTTCAAATCAGCCATAGATATTAATACAAACCAACCGTACTCCCAGTTCCTGCAGCAATGACAACCCGGCCATATTCCTCAATGCGTATATGCATGTGTCAACACTGCTCAGCTCAAACACACTCTTCCCCTGATGGTGATAGGCCTGGAGTTCCTTCACACCTTTCCAATATAAACAGCACATTAAAAAGCTCAAAATCAACCATTGCACCCAAATCTCTTCCAAACATCCCTACTTCTGCATCAGGATCTGAGTGCCCACAGCTTCTATTGGATCAAATATTCCCGGCTGATTATTTACAATTGACCCAAAGCACCTTCTCCACAGCACCGGGTCTCAATTCAGCTGCATAGAAACCATACAGCAGCAGTCAAACCCTTCCCCCACAAGACCTTGGGATGATAATATCTGCCATTCTATCATTAAGGTATAATATACCCCGCAGGGATTCACACATTCTCAACCCCGCCCTAAACCTGCTGATCAAGTCCAGCATCTCAAGCTCCAGTGATCCCCCCACTCCTGCACTCCATATACCTCACGATGTGAGTACCATATTTGAACATCTCCAATTGGAACCAGTGATTCAAAACTATATATGTTGTCCTCAATGTTTCTCTCTTAATGGCCTTACTGAATCAGTCACAACTGACCAACCCCACTGTCAACGCCATAATGACCCAAATGATCATGATCCCCCTTGCACACAATCATTAGGAAAACTCATCTATTCATTTGAACCCCACACCCAAAACACAACCAACATGAAGCAAAATTTTATCCCAAAAAAACATTTCATTTATCAACCATTCAAAAATTGGCTTGCCAGATTTCTCCAGCAGGCTGGAATTATGGAAATTCTGCATCAACATCAACAATCCCAAACTCCCAAAGGTTCCCCAAAATGTCACGTCTGGGATGGATTGGTCTGGAGACGCTTCACTGGCACTAGAAATATCCATGACCCCCATTCATGTCCATTACTGGTGCATTGGCCTTCTCAATTTATGTGGACTGGTTTAATGCACATGGAAAGTCCACCCGGTTGGCCAGCATTGAACCTATCATGCTTATTTGTCTTAATCTCCCCCCAAGTGAAAGATTGAAGCCAGAGAATTTCTATGATGCGGGAATCATCCCTGGTCCAAAGGGGCCAACTTCCCTTCAATTGAATTACCTATTAATGCCACTCATCAACGAGCTCAAAGAGCTATTAAAAGGTTACCATTTTTCACCCACCTCAACAGGTCCTTCAGGATCCTTTATCCGTGTTGCCATTCTCACAGCCATTGCAGATGTGGTTGCCATGCACAAGCTTACTGGATTCATTTCCCATTCAGGCAACCACTTTTGTAATTTTTGCACCATTCACAAAGCTCAAATTGAAGAAATTGGTCCTCAATTTCACTACACACGCTCATATCAAAATCATAAATCAACCATTTCCAAATGGCTTTGGGCAACTGCACAACAAAGGCAAGCAATTTTCTCTGAGTATGGAGTGTGATATTCAATTTTAGAAAATATTCCCCATTGTGATGCAACCAGAATGGTTAATCTTGACATAATGCATCATTTAATACTGGAAATTTTGGAAGATCATGCAACTTTCAAACTGTGCATTCCAGAGTCCAAATCAAAAATTTACCTCAGGTCCCGCAGGAAATCCAATGACACCAACAGTTCAGACTCAGATTCCATGACCTCCAACAGCTCTCTTGATAAAAGCACATTGAGAGAGGCCTGCTCCCTGAGAATATATGCAGCAAAAATAATAAATGAGCCACTCCCCACTACTTCCACCCAAAAAAACTACTTCCCAATGCCCACCCCTCACAAGGAACATCCATCTAGTGGTTCTGAGGAGATTCCTTTATTTGATGCAGATTAAATCCCCTCTGAATTGGATATCACTGTACTGAATGATCACCAGATCAAGGGTGAGGCTCTGGAGCATCTCCAACAAATCATATCTGAGACAAGAATTCTCTCATCATGGACAAGGGTACCTCGCAACATGGGTTCCCCCTCTCATGGTAGCTGAAAATCCGCTGAATGGGCTCTCTTATATAAGGTCTATATTCCATTTTTAATTCTCAGTCGACAGATGTTATTAGATGTACACCAATCTGCCAACATTCAAAGAAAAATGCGCCAGTCAGAAGAACTTTCAAATGAACTAACCAAGAATACATTCTATTTGATTAGTGCTATAAACATTGCCACAAGTTGGACTGTTTCAATAGATGACGTGACTGCATTTGCTGAACATTTGAAAACATTCCGCCTTTCCAATCAACACCTGTTCCCAAAACAAAAAAGTAAACCAAATCATCATTTTGCTGATCACATTCCCGAACTCTTCCAACGTTGGCGCCCAGCACAAGCCCAGCCACATGGGGTTGTGAGCGCTTGATTGGAGTATTTGCAAAAATGCCAACGAATAACAAAATATGTACGTCAATTAATAAGATCAATATTTTAACATTGATTCAACACCTGAACTGAATAAGACTAACTTCTTGCAACTCTGAATATATGATATAGATAAAACCTTACTTCAACATATCTGTTGATGTTCCAACCTTTCTGTTCTCCTGAAATTCCCATCCGTGCCATGTGAAATAAAACACATTTTTTAATCACAGCCACCTGCCCTGTTCAATCACCATAAATATAACAAACCATCCTTCCATGACCAAGAAAGTTATGATTGCCTGGTTGAGTGTTTACAGAATTTTCATGCAACAAGGGAAATAGTTGATTGGATCAGCTTAGACACTACTGTGCAATCCAAAAGTCCTCCCACTTCAAGGATTGTCTCACCCTGGTATTTTCCAGTTTCAAACATTAATATTGGGAACAATATATTTTCAACTGAATCCAAAAATGTCAGCAACAGTGTGGTATGTTTTCTGAGGGGCAACTCACAACAATTTGGTATTATTAATAGCATTCTTAAAGTCTCTGAGCCATCTAGCATACTGAACAATAACTTATTCATCTTAAAGACTTTGAAGAGTGATGTGAATTTCTTACCAGATTGGCCGCATCTGAATATTTATAAAGCTGTTGGTTTTGATGATGGAAACTTGATTATATCTGAAGAAGAAACAGAAGGTAACTGTGGATTGTATGATGACAAATTTCTGTCATGTGGACTGCTTGTAATTATAAAGCCATTATTGCATGATATTTAGTCTACTAAAATGCAAATCTCTCAGATTCATTAGCAATTTTGCTAGTGAAATAACTGCCTCAAAATTTAGTGACAGAGACATGCAATTGTGAGAAGCAAAGCCCATTATTTCACATTGCCACAAAGAACTTACTATTTTGACATTGGGTACAGTGTTAATAAGCCAAGCTCAATGATCAAATGACCCACACACTCACCTTTCACAGCATTCAAAATTTCTAACTGCGCCATCATCATGTTGGAAGGGGAATTGGCCCTTGTGCACCTGCACCCGCACACGCCAATGCACACGCAAGCGCACCCGCAAGCGCACCCGCACCCGCCAATGCATACGCAAGCGCACCCAGAGTATTGTGCGGCGGGCTCTACCAGTGACATCTGCAAAACGACAATCCCGCTCAGGCGGAGTCCTTTCATGGATGACCTGGTGAAGTCAAACCCCCCGCCTACATCAAGACTGGCTGAAGGGCCTCTTTGATGTGTGTTTGTGCAAACAGGCGGGTCTTGTGTAATTTTTACCAACCATCGGACGGTTGCGGTATGATCAGCTGGTGAGGAATCTGAGTTGAAGGCACAGGGGAACCAATATTGGTGGATGTCACAGGATTTGGTGTAAGACAAGAGTAGGACGTGTGCTCGACGTTTGCTTGATTTTTGCTTGACGTGAGCTTGACTTTTATCCTCCTTGACATGAAGTCAATTGCCGAAAAATGACACAAGATTCGCCCTGGTGAAAAGTGAATCTGTGAGATACTGGTATAAAAAAAGTTTAACAGCCATCTTTAAGTTGTAATTTTGACATGAAATTTTTAATTCACTTACACTGTCATTATACAGGGCATATTGTAGTAACATACAAGCCCAGAGGCCATTCTTAGATGTGCAAACAGAATTTTAAGAAGTCTTAACTGACAATAAGCCCTATTTTCCTGTTTGATTCAGTGGAAGAAAACTAAATCCCACTAGAAGCCCCCTCACAGGCCAACACACCAGTGACACCCTCAGAACCAGATAGCAGCAAGGGCAAAGGCAAGAGGCACAGTGAAGGCCTGATTACAGCAAAGAAGTGAACACAAATAGCCACCCAGAGGAGTAGAAAACCATGAAACTCTGCTTCAATACAAGGTAAACCAACCTTAACAGCTTTTACAGGGAAGATTACCATAATTAACCCAGTTGTAACCTCTAAAGCTAAATTGCGCAAATCAGCAGACAACAAATTTGTACAAGGCACAGTCAAAGGTAAATACCCTAAGAAAATAAAGTTTTTGACTGCTTGAAAACACTGATATGTTACCTGCATACCTCAGAGACCTTGGCTTCCAAAGGAACTGTGAGCCTTTAAATATGACCACATACCCAATAAGGTCACAAAAAGACTCAGAACAATTATACCTTTAATATAATTATATTAAAATTACTTAGAATAATTATACATTAAGAATAATTACTTAAATATACAAAAAATACCATAAATTGGTACAAAAATTGGTTTAACTTAAAAACCAATGAATCAACATGTAAAATAAACTATACCATTGGATTCCCCTTGGAAAAATACACATATACCATTTTTATGGCATATCTGTAAAGTCAATATTTAAGGAATTATAAGGTATAATACCTTATAAATATCATAAAACCTTATTTATCTCAAGAACTAATGAAACAACATGTAAAGTAACTTGTACCAGTGGATTCCCCATGAAAATCCACACATAAAACAATTAATAAGCTAATTTCCAATGTTAATACTTAAGGAATTATCCTGAATATATGCACTTTTTTGGTCAACGCATATATTCAAGGATCATAGCTAATATCTTCTATACTATACATGATAGAATGATGAACCAAAAATAAAGTTACAACGTAATTACTGTAAGAACACAGATATGAACTTTATTTTACAAATCATAAACAAGGTTAAAACCTATGATGAATTATTGATAAAAATCAACAGAGCTGTTGACCACTTTGTTGTGAAAGTGTTCCAAACTTAAAAAAGAGTATACAGTTGGATCCTCCTAGTTCATTCGTGAAGAATGATGTAGTTTTTATTATTAAATTCAGGGTATAACCCCCTTAAATCAAGGTTTGAAGTTTAAAATATTGAATTTTGACAGAAAAGATGAGTTTCAAGAAAAATCATCAAAATTAGAGTTTTTGATGATGTAATGAAAAGCTCTTGGCAGAATAATAAGGTTATGCCAGGCTATCAGAATTCACTCTCTGAATTGCTGTAGCGTGTAAACCTTAAAGGTTATTGAGGATCAAAGTTTGAGCTTAATTTGAGCAGTTATGATCACATACTGTAACCTTAATTTAAGTTTAACAGTCTTAAGAGTGATTAAATTGGTGAATACTATTATTTTATGATTAAAGATAATAAAATCCACGAAATTTGGGGTTCTGCCAAGCCTCTGATGTCATCAAACTTAGAGTTATAGTGATAACTCTAAATAATGGTGTAATAATGATGTAATATGGTTTGATCATGATGTAATCACCCTCAAACCATAAAATATTGATCAATTCCAGTGGATATGATCAGTACACGTCTACTAGAAGCCTGTTGGACTCTAGGAGGGAGGTATTTACTATAAATAGAGCTCTTTTTACTCTATTTACCCCTCAGACGCATCAAAAACATTAAATCAATTAAATAAAAGGTAATTTTCTTTATTCTTTATATATAAAACTGTTATATTATTAAATACCAAAGACCATCTTAATATTAATCACTATTTTTACGTGATTAAATCAATTCTTTAATTGTTTTTGTTATAAATCTCTCTACAAACTCATTTCCACGTAAAATCAAGAAATTTAGTAATTTTCTTTATTTTTTATTGTAAATACAATTTGAAAAAGTTGTATTATATTCTTTTGGCGTAAAATAACTCAAAATTATTATTTTAAGTGTTAAAAGTAGGTTATTTCATCTTATTATAATAATTTCTCTCTTATTATTACTCTTAATAATTCTTAATTAATATAAATAGTATTTATATTAATACATAACTTTAATATTAGTAATATTATTGTTATTAATTGTTTTTTATTTATAAAAAACAGTTTTTTACGCCTTTATTATTTGTTGGTAACAATAATAAAGAGCTTTATAATATATTAATTATTTTATATTAATATATTATTTATAATATTATAATTTCTTATAATATTAATTATATTATTATATTTATTTAATAATATAATATCTTATGCCATAATAATAATATTTCTTTATTATTATTATTATTTTGATCTTATTTATTTCAATTATAAGGACATTCAGAGTACAATAAGTAATAAATTAGTAATTTTCCTTATTGTTTCATAGTCAAACCTTACAGGAACCAACCAGAGGACAGAGAAGGCTTGTCCAGAAACAGAAGACCTGGAAGAGGACACCTTGCACACAGTGGTGGATAGCAAAACAATGAGGGAGATGATATCAACCCTGACATTCACACTTCATCTAAACAGAAACCGCAAACCAGAGGACTGGAAAGACATGGATCAAGTTCTTTAGCTCCACCAACTGCTCAAAGATTTATTTAAATGGAGCATGGACAACAAGAGGTTCAACCTGGCATCTCACTGGGCAGAACTTGGCACAAGTTTCCAGAAGATCTGTCTCAAAGAGATAGACTTCAAAGACCTTATGATAGTCACCAAAGTTTGGAATCCCACCAGGCAGTTCAGACTCCTGGAGGTGAGGGCAAACAGGATAAGGGAGAATCAAGCCACTATCCAAGCTATAGAAGAACAACTGACCCAGACAGGGCACATTCAGATTCCTTCAGGCTCACAAGGAGCAGGCCAAATCAGCTCCCCAGTGGCTTCCAACCATTCAGAAACCAACAGATCAGTGGCCAAGAGTCACCATTCTTCACACTCCCAGTGTGAGCCTGTGAGGTATGTATAACATACCCATAAGGCCACAAATAACTTTATACACACTTAAAATTCTCTTCAACAGAATTTTTAATTGAATTGAAATAGAAAATAACATAAAATAAGTATAACTTTTTTTGGATAAACAAAGTTATGAATATTATGTCATTTTGGATTCTACACCAAAAATAACCTAGGGTATATCCATAAGGTGTTATACCCAAAAACACTTATTTCTTATGTTAATAGAAGATTTAAGAATCTCACAGTCCTAATGTAACTTTTTTAAAAAACAATTTGTCAAATTTAAGCTTAAATAAGCTTAAATTTAAAGTTTCATAAGGTTTATGCAAACTTACCAAAATTTTTGTTAAAATTGAGGTGTGGTGTGTATTTACTGAATTGGCTAAGGATTTGCCATACAGAATGTAAATCCTGCGTGAGCTCAATTTAAAAGGGTTTAAGGCCATAGTGTGGCTTTAAATAAATAAAAGGGAAAATCCATGCAAAAAGGTGGGACAAAGGAAGAAGACCAAATAGAGCTGGGGTACCCAACTTTTTTGATCTGCAAGGATTCAATTAAGGTTTTCCACCTGTATTGGAGGATTTTCAACCTTATTTAAACTTTAAGATTAGACTTTGATCCAACATTAAGGTTTAAACTGGTTTTATCCCAATTTGGACAGGAATTTCAAGCTGCCAAAGACTAAATCCCAATATGCAGGCTTGAAATCAAGGTCTTAAGAACTTTCAAAGCTTAGTTAAGCCTAAAAAGCTTAAATAAGCTTAAACCTTTAAGACTACAAGCATTAAAACCTTATCAAAACTTAAGGTTTGGTGTGTATTTCTATCTTACGTGGAAAAATAGCAAGAACTTAAAAAATTCATCAAAAATCCAATTCTTAATGGATTTTCTTGAAAATTTCACACAGCTTATAATTTAAAATGATCTGTATATAAATTAAATCTTAAGTATCTTTTATAAATAAATTTCCTGGGTAATTAGCCTGGAAATTTAATCTTGTAATTAAAGCTCAAAGAAAATTATAATTTCTTTAACAATTAATTAAAAATTGAGTTTAATTGATTTCAGCTTGAAACTCTATTTTTGAGTTGTTCATGTGATGAAATTTGATATAAATAAGCTTATTTACATCAAAATCTTAAAATAATTAGTTTAAATGAGGATTAAAGTTACATGGAGTTAAGAATAACCCTGTTAACTTTAAATTGGAATTGAAATTAAGTTACCTTAAGTTAAGAACTTTATTTTTAAGCATTGTTTTTCAGTTTTGACTTGAGCACGCCCTCTATATCCATTATGAATCCTGAGAGCTACTCTGAAGACATAAAAAGAGTCTTTTCATCACTGTTTTTGTCCATCATTCATTATCAATCCAATCATATGAGAAATTTAAACAGGTAAAGTTTTATTAAATATAAAATCTTATTATTAAAGTAATTCTTAAGTTATTTTATTCTTTATTAATTAAAATTAAAGAATCGAAATCATAGAATTTGGATTATTGTTGTAATCACCAATAATATATTTTATTATATAAAATTGAATCATCTTAAATGTCTTTTAAAATCCACAAATTCCTCCTAAAAACTCTTTAATCATAATTTTGATTATAAAAAGTTGTTTTATCTTTAAAAATATTGATTTTTGGCGTGTTTTCAACTTATAATTATTATTTAATAAAATAACTTTTGTTGTTTGACTTGTTGTATCAAATAAATGTTATAAGTAAGTTTTCTCTGAAGTTTTATATTTTTTTATCTAGTATTAGTTTTTTTTATATAGAATTTTATTCTATAAGAATTATTTCTGCTCAGTGTGTGTTTTAATTCTTTTAGAAATAATATTTATATTATTTATAAGTGATTAATATTCTTATTTTCAATGTGTAATTGTCTCATTAAGAGCTTTACACTTCTTATTGTTATAACTGTCAGTGACTATAACAATAATAGAATAATTAAGATTTATTATAATTATTATATTTTTTTATTATTATTATATTTTTATAATAATAATTAAGTTCTTTTTTATATAATTATTTTGAAGAATTATATTTAAATTTGTGGTTGTAATATTTTGTAATATTATATATTTCTACTGAGTACAATCATAGTACTCGTGATTTTGCTACTATTATCAAGAGTTTAATAGACAAACCTTACACCCAGGAAGTTTCCAGGAGAAGACAAGGGCATAAGGGCAAAAACAAGACCTCTTTTCCCCAAAGGCAGAGATAGTCAGACCCAAAGATCCAGAAACTTTTGGAATTGGTGAAAGAAGTACACAAGAACCAGAAGTAGCTGTAAATAACTCTATAATCAGTATTCCCCTTAATAGAAATATTACCCCCACTCAGATTGAACACAGTTCTGTCTCATCTGAGAGTAACTTAAACAGTGATGCACTGTGGTTGAAAATGTCCCAATTTTCTGAGCAAACTCAAAAACAGTTTGCAGAACTAGAAGCCAGCCATGAGAGGATGAAAACTTTAACAGCCTCCACGGATAAAATTGTCAAAACCCTACAAGAAGGACATGCTCAATTGAGAAAAGCCTCTGAAGAAACAAACAGAAGACTGAATCTAGTCTTTGAAGAACAACATCACAGAAAAAGGGACAGGGATTGTCTGGATCAGGACATAAACAAACTGTTTAATATCTACCATAACATGAAGCCTCAACCACAAGGCCATGTTATTGATGAGCCATTTTATCAAGATGACATCAAGCCAGATACCATGTTGATGAATAAGGCACAATCTCCATCACAAGACCAGGATGGAGATAATATGTATTATTCTGAAAAGGAAGCCTTGAAACAGCTTCCTGAAGCCTCAATCTGGCCCAAATTCTCTGGACCTGGAGAGTATGATCATATGGAGCTCATAGCTCATATTGATGGACTCTTCATTGATGTACCAAGCATACCAGACTACTGGATTATTGCTAGACTTAATACAGAATTTAAAGGACCTTCTAGTATATGGCACACATAAATTAAAGAAATCCATGGCAGAAGAAGCTGGCCATGGTGGAAGAGTCAAATTATCCAAAAGTACAGCAATGGTACTTGGATATGTCAAAATACAATGTCATTTGAGAATGACAAGTACTCTGTGGACAAAAGTCATTATGAGTGGTGTCTTAGATAGTCTAAGAAACTCAGAGCCAATGATCCTCAAATGAACACCAAAATGAGGAATCACAAACTTCAGACACAAATTCCAGGAAAACTAGAGCATTCAGTAAAATGCAGGTGCAACCACAATTGCACTCTAGATGACATGGCCAATACCTTACAAGAGGTAAAGGAACAGCTAATATAGGGAAATTCAGCCCATATAAAAGCAGTGGTTTCAAAGAGAAACAACCGTTCAAGGTAGAGTTCAAAAACAAACCAAAAGAGAGAGTGGCAGAAGTGACAAAGAAGAAAAACTCCTGTCAAAATTGTGGTTCAACAGACTACTATGCCAACAACTCTCCAAAGAAAAGAAAAAGTCTTTTCCATTGAGAAACTACCAAAGGAGGAATCCCCAACAGAGGATTCTGAATCAGACTCTATGGGGGATTCCATCAGAGAACAATCTGATGATGACCAAGACCCCAGAGAAGAATTTCTAGTGGAATACCAAGAGGAAGCCCCATCAGAAATCCAGGACATACGGCTGGAAGCAGGCATGCCACAAGACACTTCCAACAAGAACTTGTGCAAACACAAACAAGATGCACAAAAATTGGTAGTTACACCAACCAAAGGAATGGCATATATACATTGTAAGATGTGACTATGAAACTGATGATAATATTACTATGAATCAACAGTACTATGTCTTTTCTTATAAAATATAATAATAAAAAATTATTATAACCACAATTAAATAATTATAAAATTATTTCTTTCATGTGTTATACACTACTAGTGATTATAACTGTAAGCAGTAATTGTCTACAAGAAGAATTTAATAATAAAAACTTCCTTATTAAAATAATGAAATTATTTTAATATATAATTATCTTTTACAAGAATAATTATAAAGATAATTCTTGAAGAAAACTATTACTAGAGAAAAACTTTAAGAATTAAAGATAAATGACTCACTAATACTCCAAAGAACTTATTGATAGATAAAAGTAGAGAAATTTGACGTGGAATTGTGGATTTAAGGGATCAAAAGGATTTATAACAGTATTACAACAATATATAGTTGGATTCTAGGACTTCACGTCTTTCTGGATGATTTGGAAAGATTTAAAACACTTAAGAATAGCTTTAACTGATACTTACTTGTTGGTAATAATGATTTAATAAATTGATAAGATGATGATACGGAAAAAAACAGCAAGAAGAGGCTTCTTTTAAGTCAACAACAGCTCACAGAGGCGTGCCATGGAGCAAACTGAAAAACCAGTGAGTGAGAAAACAATAAACCTTTTTGGATTAATGATTGCATCATCTGTTGTCACGTAAGATTATCATAATTACTTAATTGATGCTTTTACGTGGCTACCAACCCCAATATGGTTAAGAATAAAAGGAGTAAAAACAGTAAATCTTCTTTTATTCCAAAAAAAACATTGATTTCTCAAAGTTATCAATGTTATTGCCAATTTCATCACAGAATTTAATTACTGTGAATTTTTGAAGATTCAGTGTTTCACGTAGAATCATCAAAAATGGACTGTAAGTAAAACGTTTAATTTTACTAATAAAACTGTGATTCTTTTTGGTTGTACCATAGATAATACAGTTCTTCATTGGTCCTGAAAGTTTCAGAAATATTCATTAAGAATTGTATTTTTAATGAATTTTTGAAGTTTTTCCTCATTTCTACATAGAATTGCAAATAGCAGTATTTTGCTGGTTGCTATGAGGTAAATCAATGAATATGAGTCCCAAAAGGGTTTAATTACTCTTTTAGGGTCTAGTCATGGAAATTCATCAAGAATTGACGTGGTTACAGGAGTCTAAGTAGCTCATTACCTCCGTGGCACGTCAAAATAGCAGGTTATTTGCTATTTTCTTATGATTACAGTAGGTGTAACTTGGTAACCAAGTTCCCAAACAGTTTTAGTTTACCAATTGGGCCAAGATGAGCCATAGATCTATGCTCTGGAGCTATCCACGCCTCTGAGGCCTCAGAAGTTGGGTACCCTGGCTCTCTTTGATGTCTTTTGTCCCCCTTGCCTAATTTTTACGTCAAGATAGTAATTTAAGCTTCAAGTGAGATATCCACTATGGGTGTACCAAAAGTCCATGTAAGAATACCATAATATTAAGTGCTCAAAACATGCATAACACTATTCTTAGTGTATATGTAACATGGGATTTCTCACTTTCCCATTATTTTGGCTAAAAATCAAGAAAAACAAAAGTTTTCACGGATCTTTTATGTGGTATTAATGATGTGGTATTGAAGTATTTTCCATTTTACCACCTTAAATACTTAAATTGAGCTTATTCACTCTATGGAGCTACCCTAGGTGAATTTTTGTGTAGAATCCAAATCTGGTCCTAAATCCATGGATTTACTTACTCAATAAAAAGTTATTCATCTGTTCTGAAATTGAAAATGATGAATTTTGGATATATGCATGACTTATGAGTTATGCATAATTCAAAATTTCTTTTTAAGATAATTGTGGCCTATTTGGGTATGTAAAATATACCTCAAGGCTCACATTCCCTCCCACCAAAAAATAAAATTGTACTACAATTTTATTAGTGATAAAAGAATAAGGCCCCAAAGGGGGGTAATTTCCACTATCCAACCTCTTCACACTACTCAGATCAAGTAATTTAAAGCACATTTATAGACATATTCAGGCTTGTGGCCTTCTTTCATGTCTAAATCTTCTTAAGAGTTTATCTGAGTCAGGTACTTCTGATTCTGCCATCCATTCATCTTCATGTACTGGATTTCTATATCTGACAAGATATTCTCTTTGATTTTTACCCCTATGTAAGGTGTGGATATGAAACTTTGATTAAAAATCAAGTACTTTTCCTGTCCTCAAAATTTGTATAAGGTAAAAATCAATTAAAAATAGTATGAAATATTATTTTTTAGAGAAAACACGCCAATTTTATTGTTTATAACTTTATTAGTATAAAACAATAATATTATAAAAATTTATTGTTTTACCAACAATAAAAATTTATCCAAAAAATACTCTACAAGAGATATTTTAAGGCTACAAAAGAAATTTCTTCAAGAGCAATTTCAATTGGAATTAATTGAGCAAAGAACTGCAAGCAATTAATTAAAGAACAAAGTCTTTAAAAAGAATATTAAAGAGAAAACACGCCCAAAAGTGACCAGAGTGAATTTGGAAACAAAGTGACAAAGTTTACAGTGATGAAAGATGCTTTAATTCACTTTTGGGGTGGTTCAGGGGTAAAAATGATTATAAGAGTTACAAACAATGATTATAATGATTTTTTCACGTGGTTAAAAGGATTAAAATGATTTAAAAGTGGTGGTTGGAATCTTTGATTGATTGATTTAACAGTTTTAAACTAATTAATAAAAGGAAAAGATTCTAACATGAAGAGAAAAGTGGGGCAAAGAAGACATTCTTTTATAGCGATCAATTCTCTTACTCCAAAAGTAAAATTTACTCTTGTCAGTCGTGAAAAACAGTCTGACAACAGAAAAGCCAATTATGGCATCATTGAACCCTGGTTTAGACCAAAAAGGGCTGGTTTAAGCCATTTTTAGCCATTTTAGACCCTTAAATCAGCCATTACTATAGCAATACCAGGTCTAGAGCCTTCAAAACACGTCAGAATGTGTGTCAGAGGCGTAGAAACCAGTTAAAACTGTTTTTATTATGATTGTTTTATCTTAAGGGTAGTTTTACCTTCTTGGCAACAGCTAAAACTACCCCAGTTGGTATCAAAACCTCATCATCAATTGAGTCCACAGACCCTGTAACTCAATTCCAGGCCAAAAGTGATGAACTTTTGCGTGAATTTTGACATCCCACGCCTGTCAGCAAGGATTTTGGGGGTCTAGCTCCCCCTTAGAGCTGGAGTTCCTTTTCCCCCCCAAATTTAATCTTTCCAATTTATTTTTCCTTTAATTCCTCATCATGTATTATACTTATAATTTACATATGTAATTCAATTCAATTGTACAGTACAATACAGTAATAATTGACACCTCATATGTAAATCAAAGTTCACTTATGTAATACACGCGCACATTTTGACATTTCAATTGAATTCAATTGAAAATACTTTAATTCCTCATAACTTCTAAACTAAACACAACACCTCAATTTTAACACAAAAATTGATGGTTAACACCACATGTGGTGTGAATTAAATTAAGGTTTTGAGGATTTTCAACTTTTGTATTGAAAATACTAAAAACTTAATTTAAGCTTATTTAGAGTTGAGTTACAAAAATTTTACCCAGAGGTGACCCCACCTGATTTTTTATGAGGAATCCAATGGTGAAATAAAATTTATATGTTTATTTATTGGATAAAAAGTTATAATAAATTTTTATTTAACTTTTTTCCAAATTTATTTATTTTTTCACAATTTTGTTAAAATTTCATTTTTACTTAAATTTTTCAAGTATAAATGTAATTTTATATTTACAAAATTTAAAGTAATTTTATTTTTAAATTATAATTAATTTTTTTATTTTTAATATAATTTTATATTTATATTTTTTATTTTTATTTTAATAATATAAATAAATTTATTTTATTTATATTAATATGTTATTTTTTATATTTGTGGTCTTTTGGGTATATGAAATTACCTCTAAGGCTCACATTCCCTCCCCCTAAAAAAGAATATTACTTTGTAATATTGGTGTTTCTAGTGTGTCTGAATCTCCTCAGGAGTTTGGTGGCTTCTGGTATATCTTTCTCTTCTAACCATTCATCTTCACAAGTTGGGTCACTGTACCTAACAAGGTATTCCCTTACTTTCTTGGTTCTTAATTTCCTTTCTTTAAGAACTTTGGTTATTTTCTTAGTACCAGATGTCTCAATAGGAGGTATAACTTGGGGAATCTTATTCCTCAAGGGAAATTTCTCAGCATCACTAGATTTGTATGGCTTTATCAAGCTTACTGGAAATGTAGGGTGCTTATTGCTAAGTTCTTCAGATAACTCTACTTCAACAGCATTTTCTCCATGGAGGGCCTTAATCACAAAAGGTCCTGCAAAGGAGTCTTTTAACTTTTTACATCCTTTGATGTTATTGAAGTTAGTGGTGGATACAAGAACTAGGTCCCCCACTTTGAAATCTGGAGTTGCATGAGATTTATCCCATTTGTCTTTAGCATATGCAAAAGAGTCCTCCATGCATCTCACTGCATGCTTTCTAGCTTTGTCTAGCATTCCTTTGAAGCTAGCAGCTGTGGGATGTATTTCAATTAAGTCTTTCCTCAAGGAATCTTGGGGTAACTTGGGGTTCCATCCTTTTTCTAGAATAGCAGGAGTCTGATTGGTACTGGAATGGATTGATGTTTTATATGCTAATTCCAGTGCTGGTAACAGAGTACACCAATCATGGGTAAATCCATCACAATCTTTGAATTCAAGGCCATATGCACAAAATCTTCTCACCATGTCCTCTAAGGTTTGGATCATTCTTTCAGCCAGACCATCAGTTTGTGGGTGGTAGGCTGTAGAGAAAGACAGTTTTGTGCCAAATAATTGGTGAAGATTTGTCCATAGAGCTGAAGTGAATTTGGGATCTCTATCACTGATGATATTTGTAAATATCCCAGTCCATGACACTACTCTATTCCATATCAGAAGAGCTGTATCCATGGCTGTATCATCTTTGTGACATGGTAAAAAGATTGGAGTTTTACTGAATCTGTCCACAATTACTAGGCAAGCATTATAGCTCCTGTCACCTCCTGGTGGTAGGCCAGTTACCCAATCCATATGGACAATTTCCAAAGGTCTGTTTGGTTCTTGGATTTTCATCATATTTCCAAGTCTTTTGCCAGTGGATTTATTTGCCTTTTGGCATCTGTCACAGGTTTTGCAATATCCTGCAACATCTTTTTGCCACATTGGCCACCATATGCAGGTCTTTACTTTCTCTCTTGTTCTGTCCTCAGAAAGATGTCCTGAAAAGGGACTATCATGGCATTCTTTCAGTACAAGATTGATTAATGACCTGTCTACAACTGTCATGACACATGTGTGCTTGGTTCTGTGGTAAATTATACCATCCAGTAGGTGAAATCTCCCTTCATTATAAGATTTTCTCCATACTTCATCCAAGGCATGTATTAGAGAGTTGTCTTTACAGTCTTTGTTAAGTAATTGGCATAAGATGCTACAATTCTTATCTTGAGTGTAACTATTTCTGACTTCTTCAAAGAAGGTGGTGTTCAAGTCTGTAACACTTATTCCTTCTATTGGAATTTGTGGTGAAGCTTCTTCTGGAACATAAGCAGGATTATCAATGCTATTTGGTAATGGCCATCTGCTTAGTCCATCTGCATTCTTATGAATATTCCCATCCTTATGAACAATAGTCATATTGCCTCTGTATTCTTGTATGGCTATTTGCCACCTGAGCATGTGTCTGTTAGGTGTTTTCATGTTCAAAAGTGATTTCACAGCTGTACAATCTGTTATTACTTCAAAAACACATCCCTCTAAGAAATAGTTCAATTTCTCTAAGGCCCAGACAAGGCATAGACATTCCATTTGACTTGCTCCATATCTGGCTTCAGTTGGTTTGATTTGCCTGGATATGAAACATATTGGTCCTTCTACAGGTTTGTCATTTATGATCTGAACTTGGTGAAGTGCAGCACCTAGTCCATCCCCTGATGCATCAATATACAGTTTGAAAGGCAATTTAAAGTCTGGCATCAGTAAGAGTGGAGCAGTGGTCAATGCTTCTCTTAGAGACTCAAAAGCTTTGACTCTGTCAACAGTCATCTCAAATACTGTGTCTTTGTCACACAACTTATAAAGTGGTCTTGCTATGGATGCAAAGTCTTTAATGTGTTGCCTGTAATATCCTGCAAAACCTAAGAATGACTGAATTTCCTTCTTATTCTGAGGCATGGGTTTTAACAATACTGCTGCAACTTTGTTTTTATCAATTCCAAGGGACAAACCAGATACAACATGTCCTAGTGCCTTAAGTTCTTTAAATCCAAAATGACATTTCTTCAAGGAGATTTTCATGTTTACTGATTGGATTTTTGTCAAAACTCTTGATAATCTGTACATGTGCTCCTCCCAAGTCTTTGAACAGATAATAATGTCATCAATGTAAATGATTAACCATCCCTCTGAGAGTTCTTCAGGGAAGATTTCATTCATCATTCTTTGGAAGTGTGAAGGTGCATTTTTGATACCAAAGGGCATCCTTAAGTATTCATACACTCCACAATGAACAATAATTCTCAAATATTTTCTTGCTCTTGGTGTTACTACATTTTGATGGAATCCTTTAAGGGCATCCATAGTGGTTATATACACTGCTTGAGATATTTGAGTAAGGGCAATTTGGATTTTTGGTATTGGGTATCTGTCTGGAACAGTGTAAGTGTTCAGAGCTCTAAAGTCCCCAACCATTCTGGATTTTCCATTATGCCACGCCACTATGACTGGTGTAGTTATTTCTACTTCCTCATTGTGGCCTACTTTTCTTATTACACCAAGGTCTAGAAGTTCTTTGATATGAATTTCTAGAGCTTCTCTTGATTTTGGACTTGCTGGATAAGCAGGTCTTCTTAAGAGTGGTGGATAAGGTCTCTCAATGTTAAGAATGATGTCAACTTCATGACCAATAATTGCTCCCAGGGGTTCTTTGTCTGTAGCAAATGCTCCTCTGTGGTCATACAAAAGGGAAGAAAGTTCATTTTCTTGCTTATCAGTCAGATGAAGGCTTATTTCAGCCTCACTTAACTGTTCAGACTTGAATTTCTCTAACTCTAAGTTGACTGGTGATACTTTGTTTACTGTAATTTGTCTTTTAAAGGGTAAAAAGGCAAATTTCTGGCGCTTATTGTCTCCAATTGTAAAGTATCTGTCTTTGTTATTATGTAAATCTATTCCATACATGATTAAATAGTCATTTCCCAATATAAAATGGGTACTAGAGCAATTTTCCATAACAACAAATTCAACTGTGATCCTTAAATTCCCATTTATGTGTGGGAATATGACATTGGTCTCAAAGATTCCTAATGCTTTCATTGGGTTACTTGCACTGTTGAATTTTATACCATCAATTGGTAACAATTGGTCTTCAAAATTTGGTACACAAGTCTTAAGAAAAGATTTTCCAACACAAGAGCAGAAGGCTCCTGGGTCAAGCAAAAGTTTGGTGGGTTTGTTATCAATCACCACTTCTGTTATACAGGAGTTACCAGCTGTATAACCTTTTCCTCTGTTTGGTTTTGTCTTCATAAGTTGTGCATCTTGAACTTTTGATAAATCAACTTGACCATTGCTCAATTGTGGTAAGTGGGAATAAGATTCCATGATGTCAAAAGTGGCATTGATATTTTCTATATCTTTTGAAGATTCAGAGAATATGGATGACTTATCATCTGAATTGTCTTCAATTATGTCTTCTTTTTCAACATCTGGTTCTTTTTCAATGTCAATTTCATTGATTTTCCCCCTTTTTGGACATGTATTGGCTAAATGGGTGGTGCTTTGGCAAATATGGCATTTTCTGACTGTATCTGCAGATTTATATTTAATATTACTAGAATTTTCTTTGGGGTTTTTGTCCACAGAATCTTTCCAAGGTGTATTAAACCTTGTTTTAAGATTCACCCTACTAGAACCGATTTTGGTTCTGGTGGTTACTTCTTCTAGTATATTGATAATATCCTCTGCTGAAGATTGTTCAGTAGTCCTGCTTTTGACAGCATGCTCTAAGTCACCTCCAGATTGTCTCAGAATTTTTCTATGGATCATAAATTCTGACATGTCGGGATATAATGCTGTTAATCTGTCCTTTTGTTGGCAAAACCATGGTAAAGCTTTGTCTTTATCAGCATTAAATTTGGCAGATTCAAAGGCTGTTTCAACTTTAAACCTCCAAGCATCATTTGCCCATTTGTTGATGATTTGGGTTTTCCACCAAGTCCAACTCTGGTGTCCATGTGCTTGTCTTATTTTGATGTACCATCTGTGAGCTGATCTGGTAAACAAGGTGTTAAACCTGGCTGTTACCAATCTGTCTGGTAATTCAAAATCCTCTTTGATCATGTCAATACCTCTAATGAATTCCATATGGTCATACTCTCCTTCACCACTGAAGTGAGGCCATTCTTTAAGTTTTGGAACTTCTTTCAAGAGTGCTTGGCCCATTGATGGTTCCAAGTTATGAAAAGAAGTGGATAATTCATTTTTTAATTGTGAATTATCAGGATCCAATACTTGTGGATTTGAAATTCTTGTGCCCTCATTTTGATTTAGAGGTGTAGACATTCTTGGTAAGGTGTTCAGTAATTGTTCAATGTCATTCATTTTACTGTTGCTACACCTTTGGGAATTTCTGTATTCATGTTGGAATCTTTGTATTAAATTTATTACTTCAATTTTATACATGTCTTCTTTATGTGTAAGTTCTTGCCATAACTCTGTCTGTCTTGTATTATCAGCAGTGACTTGATTCAATTTCATTGATAATTTTGATACTTCTTCTTGTGAAGCATCAAAACACTTTTTCAAGGCAATGGTATATGTCTTTACTTCAGTAAATGAATTTGAAATGTCATCAAGGACTTTCTTGTTATCTGTCTTGATAATATTTATGGCTTGTTTAATTCTTGTTTCAATTATGTCATCAATATTGAATTTAGAATATTTATCTGTTAATTCTTTAATAATGGCAGATTGTTCATTTATTTTATTGTTAGAAGAATTATCATTATTGGAATTTTTAATTGTTCTCAAAACTTTTTCAAAACACATAAGTGTTTCATTAATTTGGCACAGACTCAGGTTGTTTGTTTTAATGTTGTTACAAATGGTGTCATTTTTATCAGAAAGATGTTTTTTCACGTCATTTATAGCATTATACAACTCTGGGATGGAATCAAATATGTCAGAAATCATTTCTGGAACCTTAATCTGGCTTCCTCCTTCTTCTGTAATTCCATCATGGTTCTGGCCATCTGAAATACATTTTCCATGGCATCCTGCTGAATCTTTGGGATTCTGTAGCCCTGGCTGTAAGGTTTTGGGGCTGGTGCCTTCCCTTTGCCCTTGTTTGGAGTTTGTGGCTGCTTTTTCACGTTGGAATTGCTGCTGCTGGCCACTGGGGCTGTTTTTGGCACTGGTTTGGCTGGTGGAGGGTTGTTTTTCCTCCATTCTAGTGTCAAAAGCATCATGTTTTTCTTCTCCATCAATGGATGCCATCCATTGAGCAATTTGCAAGTGTTGGGATGGCCCAAGAATTTTCTTACTGTCAGGTAAGAATTCATGCAATTCTTCCACAGGTCTGCAAGGATCTGGTACTCCTTGAATTGGAGTGCATTGTTGTATGCACTGTGGCTGGCTTTGTATATGTCCACAGAGGCTTGTTGTGGCGGTGTCAGCTCTTTTTGAAGGTAAAATGGTATTATCAGCTTCAGAATGACCCATTTTAGTTGTTTGGAAGTCATCAACTGACCATTTTCCTTCTGTACCTGGTTGGCCTCTGCCATAATCACGTCTATTACCTTTTTGGGAGCTGCTTGAGGGGTTGTAGCTGGCTCCTGACCTGGTTGAAGGCATAATTATGGTTAAAAAAGGCTTAAAATAGTATTTTTACGTCAAAAACTTACTATTGGCCAAATGTTTGGCTTTCTGAAGTGTATTACTTATATCCAAGTTAATTAATTCAGAAGATATTGGTTCAGGTTGATTATTTTGAGTCACAATAACAGTACTATTATGATCAGAATTAACAGTACTGGCAGGGATAATGCTGGTTACTGTTGAGGCTGTTTCAATGTTTTCTTGTCTTACCACGTTGTCAGACACTAAAATTAATGAAAAAGCCAATTAATTAAGTAAAAAAAAGGTTATTTCAAAAAAGAAATAAAAATATAAGCCTCACTTATAATATGAAAAAAAATTATTTTTTAAGGATTTTTTTGGATTATAAGTATTTTTTATATGTTTTTAAATTTTTCAATATAAGAAAAAAGATTTAAAAAGAGTAAAAAAAATATGTCACAGGTAAAATATCACGGCTGGGCCCCCAAATGTAAGGTGTGGATATGAAACTTTGATTAAAAATCAAGTACTTTTCCTGTCCTCAAAATTTGTATAAGGTAAAAATCAATTAAAAATAGTATGAAATATTATTTTTTAGAGAAAACACGCCAATTTTATTGTTTATAACTTTATTAGTATAAAACAATAATATTATAAAAATTTATTGTTTTACCAACAATAAAAATTTATCCAAAAAATACTCTACAAGAGATATTTTAAGGCTACAAAAGAAATTTCTTCAAGAGCAATTTCAATTGGAATTAATTGAGCAAAGAACTGCAAGCAATTAATTAAAGAACAAAGTCTTTAAAAAGAATATTAAAGAGAAAACATGCCCAAAAGTGACCAGAGTGAATTTGGAAACAAAGTGACAAAGTTTACAGTGATGAAAGATGCTTTAATTCACTTTTGGGGTGGTTCAGGGGTAAAAATGATTATAAGAGTTACAAACAATGATTATAATGATTTTTTCACGTGGTTAAAAGGATTAAAATGATTTAAAAGTGGTGGTTGGAATCTTTGATTGATTGATTTAACAGTTTTAAACTAATTAATAAAAGGAAAAGATTCTAACATGAAGAGAAAAGTGGGGCAAAGAAGACATTCTTTTATAGCCATCAATTCTCTTACTCCAAAAGTAAAATTTACTCTTGTCAGTCGTGAAAAACAGTCTGACAACAGAAAAGCCAATTATGGCATCATTGAACCCTGGTTTAGACCAAAAAGGGCTGGTTTAAGCCATTTTTAGCCATTTTAGACCCTTAAATCAGCCATTACTATAGCAATACCAGGTCTAGAGCCTTCAAAACACGTCAGAATGTGTGTCAGAGGCGTAGAAACCAGTTAAAACTGTTTTTATTATGATTGTTTTATCTTAAGGGTAGTTTTACCTTCTTGGCAACAGCTAAAACTACCCCAGTTGGTATCAAAACCTCATCATCAATTGAGTCCACAGACCCTGTAACTCAATTCCAGGCCAAAAGTGATGAACTTTTGCGTGAATTTTGACATCCCACGCCTGTCAGCAAGGATTTTGGGGGTCTAGCTCCCCCTTAGAGCTGGAGTTCCTTTTCCCCCCCAAATTTAATCTTTCCAATTTATTTTTCCTTTAATTCCTCATCATGTATTATACTTATAATTTACATATGTAATTCAATTCAATTGTACAGTACAATACAGTAATAATTGACACCTCATATGTAAATCAAAGTTCACTTATGTAATACACGCGCACATTTTGACATTTCAATTGAATTCAATTGAAAATACTTTAATTCCTCATAACTTCTAAACTAAACACAACACCTCAATTTTAACACAAAAATTGATGGTTAACACCACATGTGGTGTGAATTAAATTAAGGTTTTGAGGATTTTCAACTTTTGTATTGAAAATACTAAAAACTTAATTTAAGCTTATTTAGAGTTGAGTTACAAAAATTTTACCCAGAGGTGACCCCACCTGATTTTTTATGAGGAATCCAATGGTGAAATAAAATTTATATGTTTATTTATTGGATAAAAAGTTATAATAAATTTTTATTTAACTTTTTTCCAAATTTATTTATTTTTTCACAATTTTGTTAAAATTTCATTTTTACTTAAATTTTTCAAGTATAAATGTAATTTTATATTTACAAAATTTAAAGTAATTTTATTTTTAAATTATAATTAATTTTTTTATTTTTAATATAATTTTATATTTATATTTTTTATTTTTATTTTAATAATATAAATAAATTTATTTTATTTATATTAATATGTTATTTTTTATATTTGTGGTCTTTTGGGTATATGAAATTACCTCTAAGGCTCACACCCTAAGTCTCCTTTCTTTAATGACTTTCTTTACCTTTTTGTCTTTATTCTGTTCCACAGGTGGTACAGTTAAAGGAGTTGGGTTTCTTAAAGGAAACAATTCTTTATCAGCTGGTTGATAAGGTTTTATCAAGCTGACTGGAAATGTGGGGTGTTTATTTTCCAATTCACCACTCAATTCCACTTGAACTGCATTGGTTCCATGTAAAGCAACAATAACAAAAGGTCCTACATAAGAATCTTTAAGTTTCTTTGGGCCTTTGATATTATTAAAATTCAAGGTTGAAACTAGAACTAAGTCCCCTACTTTGAAGTCTGGTACTTTATGACTCTTGTCCCACTTCTGTTTTGCATAATCAAAAGCATCATCCATACTTTGTTTTGCGTGGTGTTTTACTTTATCAAGCATTATCTTGAAGCTGGAAGCTGTAGGATGAATGTCAATCAAGTCTTTCCTCAGTGTGTTTGCTGGGAGTCTTGGATTCCATCCTTTTTCTAACATAGCAGGGGTTTGTCCTGTGGAAGAATGGACTGATGTCTTGTATGCCAATTCTAGTGCAGGTATCAGAGTGCACCAGTCATGAGTAAAGCAATCTGAGTCTTTGAATGCTACTCCATAAGCACAAAATCTCCTGATCATGTCTTCTAAAGTTTGAATCATCCTCTCTGCTAGCCCATCTGTTTGAGGGTGATATGCTGTAGAGAATGATAGCTTAGTCCCAAACAATCTATGAAGATTGGTCCAAAGTGCAGATGTGAACTTGGGATCTCTGTCACTTATGATATTCTTAAATAACCCTGTATGGGAAATAACTCTACTCCATAAAAGAAGAGCTGTATCCATAGCAGTGTCATCTTTATGACATGGTAAGAATATGGGAGTTTTGCTATATCTGTCTACAATGACTAAACAAGCATTATAACTTTTGTCACCACTTGGAGGAAGTGCTGTGACCCATTCCATGTGAACAACTTCCCAAGGGGATTTTGGTTCTTGAATATGGATCATTAATCCAAATTTCTTGCCTGTGCTCCTGTTTGCTTTCTGGCATCTATCACAGGTATGGCAATATTCAATGGTTTCTTTCCTCCAAGATGGCCACCATGCACAGTTCTTCACTTTTTCAAGTTTTCTGTCTTCTGACAGGTGTCCAGAGTAGATACTATCATGACATTCATGAATAATGGTATTGATAAGTAATCTACTACATAGTGTCAGCACACAAGAATGTTTTGTTCTATGGTAAATAATCCCATCAAACAAGTGAAATCTTCCTTCAGAATAGGAATTTTTCCAAACTTCATCAAGTGCATTAACTAAAGATGTATCTTTGCAGTCTTTATCTAATAAAGAAGTCAAGATATGGCAATTCTTGTCTTGTTTATAAGATTCTCTGACTTCTTCAAAGAATTCAGTCACAATATCAGTTATGTTAATTCCTTCAATTGGAATCTGTGGTTCAGCTTTCAAAGGTAAATAAGCTGGGTTATCAGGAGTGTTGGCTAAAGCCCATCTACTAAGTCCATCAGCATTCTTGTGAATGTTTCCTGCTTTATGAACTATAGTCATGTTTCCTTCATATTCTTGAATGGCTATTTGCCATCTCAACATATGTCTGTTGGGAGTTTTCATGTTAAGAAGTGATTTTACAGCATTACAGTCAGCTATCACTTCAAAAATACTGCCATCAAGATAATAGTGTAGTTTCTCAAGTGCCCATACCAAACATAAGCACTCCATTTGGCTTGCACCATATCTGGCTTCTGTTGGTTTGATTTTTCTTGAGATATAACAAACTGGTCCTTCTGTAGGTTTGTCATTAATAATCTGGACTTGATGTAGGGCTGCCCCTCATCCATCTCCACATGCATCAATGTACAACTTAAAAGGAATATTCCAGTCAGGCATGAGGAGTAAAGGTGCTTCTGTAAGGGCTTTCCTTATCTTCTCATAAGCTTCAATTCTCTCTTGTTTCATCTCAAATACAGTCTGTTGATCACAGATTCTATAAAGTGACTTGGCTAGAATTGCAAAGTCTTTCAGGTGTTGCCTATAGTAACTGGCAAACCCAAGAAAAGACATCATTTCTTTTTTATTCTGGGGTATTGGTTTAAGTAACACTGCTGCTACTTTGTTTTTGTCAATACCCAAGCTTAAAACAGAAGCAATATGTCCTAATGCTTTGAGTTCTTCAAAACCAAAATTGCATTTCTTAAGTGAAATTTTCATGTTCACTTCTGCAACTTTATGAAGTACTCTTGCAAGTCTTTCAAGGTGCAAAGACCATGAATCAGAACATATGATAATATCATCAATATAAATGATAAGCCATCCTTCAGACAATTCTGTAGGAAAGATGGTGTTCATCATCCTTTGATAATGGGATGGAGCATTTTTAATGCCAAATGGCATTCTAAGATACTCAAAAATACCACAGTGAGTGATAATTCTAAGTCATTTCTTAGCTTTGGGCGTCAAAACATTTTGATGGAAGCCTTTCAATGCATCCATTGATGTTATATACTTGGCTTTAGACAATTGAGTCCAGGTTTCTTGAATTCTAGGTATTGGATACCTATCTGGAACTGTGTAGGTATTCAAAGCTCTAAAATCCCCAACCATTCTTGACTTATCATTATGCCATGCAATAATAACAGGTGTTGTCACTTCAACTTCCTCATTATGGCCTACTTTCCTTAGCACACCAAGTTGGATCAACTCTTGGATATGTTTTTCCAAGGCCGCTCTAGCTCTGGGACTGGCTGGATAAGCTGGTCTTCTAAGTACTGGAGGATATGGTCTGTCAATATTAAGAGTAATATCAACTTCATGTCCTCTTATAGCGCCTAATGATTCATTATCAGAAGCAAATGCATTTTTATATGTGTATAACACATTAATAAGCTCATTCCTCATCTTTGGTGACAATGATTGATTAATTTGTGCTTCAACAAGTTGATTAGTCACAAATTCATCTTTGTAAGTATCCTTGACAGAAGATATTACAGATATCTGTTTTGGCATATTGGAGAAAGCAAATTTTTGTCTCTTGTTATCTCCAATTGTGAAATATCTGTCTTTATGGTTATTTATATCAATACCATAAATATTTAAGTAATCATTTCCAAGAATGATGTGCTGAGATGTGCAATTATCCATTACTACAATCTCAGTTTTCATTCTTACACTTCCTGCTGTATGTGGGAATACAATATTAGTGTCCAATATGCCCAAGGGGTACATATTGTTACTGGCACTACTGAATTGTACACCTTCTATTGGTAATAGATGGTTTTTCCATTCAGGAAGTATAATTTGGAGATAATCTTTGCCAACACAAGTGCAAAATGCCCCTGTATCTAAATTTACTTTGGCTTCAATATCACTCATCAGAACTGATGTGATACAGGATGCTCCAGCAGTATAACCCTTTCCTCTAGCAGGTTTTGTTTTACACATTCTGGCATCTTGGATATTGATCAGGTTGCAGCAATCTTCACTGTACTGTGGCAAGTGGATATGGACTTGTGAGCCTGTGAGATATGTATAACATACCCATAAGGCCACAAATGATTTTACAGACAGTTAATTTTGTCTTAAACAGACTTTTTAGTTGAATTTAAAATAAAAAATAACAAAAATTAAGTATAACTTTTTTTTGGATAAACAAAGTTATAATTATTATGTTATTTTTGGATTCTACACCAAAAATAACCTAGGGTACACCCATAGGGTGTTATACCCAAAAACACTTATTTCTTGTGTTATTGGAAGATTTAAGAATCTCACAGTACTAATGTAACTTTTTTAACATTTTTTAAAAATTGTTAAATTTAAGCTTAATTAAGCTTAAATTTAAAGTTACATAAGGTTTATGCAACTTTACCAAAATTTTAGTTAAAATTGAGGTGTTGTGTATATTTACTGAATTGGCTAAGGATTTGCCATACAGAATGTAAATCCTGCGTGAGCTCAATTTAAAAGGGTTTAAAGCCATGGTATGGCTTTAAATAAATAAAAGGGCAAAATCCATGCAGAAAGGTGGGACAAAGGAAAAAGACCAAATAGAGCTGGGGTACCCAACTTTTTGGATCTTCAAGGATTCAATTAAGGTTTTCCACCTTTATTGGAGGATTTTCAACCTTATTTAAACTTTAAGATTAGACTTTGATCCAACCTTAAGGTTTAAACTGGTTTTATCCCAATTTGGACAGGAATTTTAAGCTGCCAAAGGGTAAATCCCAATATGCAGGCTTGAAATCAAGGTTTTAAGAACTGTCAGAGCTTAATTAAGCTTAAAAACCTTAAATAAGCTTAAAACTTTAAAGCTTCAAGCATTAAAACCTTATCAAAACTTAAGGTTTGGTGTGTATTGCTATTTTACGTGGAAAAATAGCAATAACTTCAATAATTCATTAAAAATCCAATTCTTAATGGATTTGCTTGAAAATTTCACACAACTTAGAATTTAATATTATCAATATATAAATTAAATTTTAAGTATCTTTTATAAATAAATTTCCTGGATAATTAGCCTGGAAATTTACTCTTTTAATTAAGCTTAAGGAAAATTATGATTTCATTAAAAATTAATTAAAAATTGAGTTTAAAAGATTTCTGCTTGAAACTCTAATTTCAAGCTGTTCATGTGATGAACTTTAATACAAATAAACTTATTCTATATTAAAACTTAAAATAATTAAACTAAATGAGGATTAAAGCTACTTGGAGTTAAGAATAACACTGGTAAATTTAAATTGTAAGTAAAAATAAGTTACCTTAAGTTAAGAACTCTATTTTGAAGCATGGTTTTTCAGTTTTGACCTGAGCACGCCCTCTACATTCATTATGAATCATGAGAGCTGCCCTGAAGACATAAAAAGAGTCTTTTCATCACTGTTTTTGTCCATCATTCATTATCAATCCAATCATATTAGAAATTTAAACAGGTAAAGTTTTAATAAATATAAAATCTTATTATTAAAAATAATTCTTAAGTTATTTTTATTCTTTATTTATTGAAATTAAAGAATTGAAGTCATAGAATTTAGATTATTGTTGTAATCACCAATAATATATTTTATTATATAAAATTATCATTTTAAATATCTTTTAAAATCCACAAATTCTTCTCAAAAACTCTTAAATCATAATTTATATTATTAAAAGTTGTTTTATCTTTAAATTTATTGATTTTTTGACGTGTTTTTAACTTATAATTATTATTTAATATTATAACTGTTGTATTTTGACTTATTGTATTAAATAAATCTTATAAGTAAGTTTTCTCTAGAATTCTATATTTTTTTATCTAGTATTAGTTTTTTTTATATAGAATTTTTATTCTAAAAGAATTATTTCTGCACATTGTGTGTTTAATTCTTTTTATAAATAATATTTATATTATTTATAAGTGGTTAATATTCATATTTTCCATGTGTAATTGTCTCATTAAGAGCTTTACACTTCTTATTGTTATAACTGTCAGTGACTATAACAATAATAGAATAATTATAATTTATTATAATTATTATTTTTTTATTATTATATTATTATAATAATAATTAAATTTAATTTTTTATATATAATTATTTTTAATAATTATATTTAAATTTGTGGTTTTAATATTTTATTATATTATATTTTTCTACTGAGGACAGTCATAGTACTCTTGATATTGCTACTATTATCAAGAGTTTCATAGACAAACCTTACATTTGGGGGCCTGGCCGTGATTTTAAACCAATTTTTGGGACATAAATCATATTCTAGACCTTATTTTACTGTTTTTTGACGTAAAATTGCCATATTTGTCTTAATATTGGCTTTTTTGGGACTTATCCCTTATAAATAATCTTTATAATATTAATAAAGTTATTTTTTCTTAAGAATATTGTTTGAAACAATATACTATTGAGTGACTTGGAATAAATTTCTTTTGTCTAACTAGTGGCTTTTTCACATCACAGACTTGAAATTTATTCTTTGAGTTATTCTAGTATAAAGTGAATAATAATATAATTTTGATTAATTAACTTGTTAATTTCATAATTATTATTTCTTTAAAGAAAATAATAAATCAAATAAAAAATCTTTAAAAATAAAAATCTTTACTAAAAACATTTTTTCTTTTTATCTTAGACATTTTTCTTTCTTTTTGACGTAATTTGTCATAAATTACATAAAAACAACTTTATTCAATAAGCTGAGTTTATAAGTTATTTTTATTATTTGATAAAATAACTTATATTTTTAATTTTTCTCTAGTGTCTTCCATCAGAGAAAGTTCTTCAGACTCTGAAGCCTCAGAGTCCAGTATTGAAATTCAAACCAGTCCAGCACCAAGGGGTTTAATAACCAAAGAACCCTTTAAAGGTCCTGAAGGTGAATTCAATTCAATTCTTACTCTATTTTTTATTAAAATTGACGTGAAATGACTCCTACTAGAAGTGGAAGCAACTACTCCATCCAATCAAATGGATCTGGACCAGGACATTCCAGCCACAAATCCAAAAGACAAGAATGTCCTCCCAGAGGAGAGGCACAAATGGAGGATGCCAGAACTTCCACCAGTTCCCAAAGGTTAGCCAGCACCTTTGAACCTCTTCTTGAGAGTCCAGAAGGTGACATAACTGCTATTGCTGTTAGACCTGAACCATTTCCAACAGGCAGCTGTGGAAATTTATCAATCCCAATGGAAAAACTGGTTCCTGGCGTCAAAAAAACAAGAGTGGGAACTCCTTCCAAGTCTTTGGATAGGCACCATGAACTCTTATCTTCAAGTGAAGAAGTTCATGGGGCCAGAAAAGACAGAAGATCTTCTACTGGGTTGGACACCAATGTCTGTCAAAGGACAAGTCCAACAGATAAAAGCTTGGTTGAAAAACCAAAGCATGTTGTCAGAAGATCAGAAGAAGAAATTGCCTCAAGGCAAGGACAACAGCCTAGTGGAAGCTCCCCAAGCATCCACCAGCAAAAATCCACCTCAACCAGTGCCAAACAAGCCCAAGAAAGCCCCAAAAACCAACCAAAAGGGCAAGCAGAAGGCAAAGGGAAAGGCAAAGCCCAAGTGGAACAAGCCTTACCCGCAGAATTACAGAATTCCAAAGAAAGAGAAAACAGCCATGGACAATGTGTTCAATATGGCAAGAACTTTGATGGAATTCAAAAACAAGGAGGAGGAAAGATTGAACCAATCCTTTCCAAAGAAGTAGACCTTGTAAAACTTGTAACTTACTTTGAATCTTGTAATAAAGAAATTATGGCAAAATTTAAAGCATTTGATCATGTCCAACAGAAGTTGGGTAATGAAATATTACAAGTAAAAGACCAACAAAAGACCATAATTGGCCTTGAAAATGTTAATAAGGCAAATATTTTGTCTTTGACGCAAATTTGTGAAAGACTTGAGTTTAAAGTTACCTTACTCAATCAACCAGATGAACATTCAATTTCTTTTATAACTGGACAGCTGAAAGAATTGAAAATACAAGTGCAAAACTTGGAAAATTCAACTGGTCACAATGCAGCTCTTTTTCAAGAACAATTGGAAAAAAGTGATAAAGCAAGACTTGAATTGAAAGAAGATATTCAATCAAGTATTAATAATATATCACTGAAAAATGAATTTCCAAGGCAATCCACACCATTTCTTGACAGGAATGTTCTTAACTTGAATAATGATTTACATCACATAATTTCAAGTAATGATGTGGAAACTGCTTGCAATTTTAAAGACATTCCAAGATTAGAGGAATGGCCAACCTTCAGTGGTGAAGGAGAATATAATCATATGGAATTTATGAAAACAATTGATATGTTCAAAGAAGACTTTAACATACCAGATGAATACATAAGTGCCAGATTACACTCATTATTTACCAAATCAGCTAAGAAATGGTATTATAAGATGAGACAAGACCATGGTAAACATTCTTGGCCTTGGTGGAAAGAACAAATTATTTCCAAATGGGCAAATGATTCCTGGAGATTTAGAATGGAAAATTCTTTTGAAGAAGCCATTTTTAATATTGAGAGGGACAGGCCCATGTCTTGGTTTCTTAAACAGAAGGACAGATTAACTGCCCTTCATCCTGATATGTCTGAAACAATGGTACATAAAAGGATATTAAGAAAATGTGGTGGTGACCTTGAGCATGCTATAAGAAGCAGATGTATTGAGCCTTGCTCTACAGAGGATTATATCAATGCTATGGAGGATATCACTACTAGAACAAAAATTGGAAGAAATTGGTATAAACCCCCAATAGACAACAAGACTAGTGGGAAACCAATTTCAAAACCAAATAAACCACATGACAGACCTCCTTTGAAATGTCATAAATGTGGAAGCACAGCTCATTTGGCAAACACTTGTCCCAAAAAGACAATAGTCAATGAGATCAATATTGAAAAAGTGGAAGACACAAAAGAAACTGATGTATCATTACATGAAAGTGATTCTGAACCTTCAGAAGAAGAAGTATTAGAAGAACTTAGTATAGAAAATATTAATGTTTCTTTTGCAGTCACTGAGGTACATACTCACTTACCACAGTACAGTGATGAATGCATGGATCTCATACATGTGCAAGATGCCAAAATGGAAAAAACCAAACCTGCCAGAGGTAAAGGTTATACAGCTGGGTCATCTTGTATCACTAATATTGTGATAAATAACATAGAAGCCAAGATACATCTTGACTCAGGTGCTTTTTGCACTTGTGTTGGAAAAGATTATCTTGACAAGATTTATACCAATTGGCAAGACAAGTTGATGCCAATTGAAGGTATAAGATTCAGCAGTGCTAACCAAAACATGCACCCTTTGGGTATATTTTAAGCAGCAATAATATTTCCTCATCCTGCAGGAAGTATAAGATTGAAAGCTGAATTTGTTGTTATGAATAATTGTACTTCACAACACTTTATACTTGGAAATGATTATCTCAATATCTATGGTATTGATATTAATAATCATAAAGACAGATATTTCACTATAGGGGAAAATAAAAGGCAAAAATTTGCTTTTTCTCCAGAAAGAAGAGAAATCACTGTCATTAAACAAGTCAAAAATGTTAACAAAGACAAATTTGTGTCAGATCAGTTAAGTGAAGCACAAATTAGTCCTGAATTGACACCAGAAATGAAGGAAGAACTTATTGAAATTTTATTTCAATATAGAGAAGCCTTTGCTTCTGATAATGAACCACTTGGGGCTATAAAAGGCCATGAGGTGGACATTATGCTTAATGTGGAAAGGCCTTATCCGCCACTATTAAGGAGACCAGCTTACCCAGCTAGCCCTAGGGCTAGAGAAGCATTAGAAAATCATATTAATGAACTAATGAAACTGGGAGTTCTTAGAAAAGTTGGGCACAATGAGGAAGTTGAAGTCACAACTCCAGTAATCATTACTTGGCATAATGATAAGTCAAGGATGGTTGGTGATTTTAGAGCACTGAATACCTACACTATTCCAGACAGGTATCCAATCCCTAGAATTCATGAGACTTTGACTCAATTATCCAAAGCAAGATTTATTACTTCTATGGATGCTCTAAAAGGCTTTCACCAGAATGTTTTCACACCTCATGCTAGGAAATTATTGAGAATAATTGCTCATTGTGGTATTTATGAATATTTAAGGATGCCTTTTGGTATTAAAAATGCACCCTCTCATTATCAGAGAATGATGAATACCATCTTCCCACATGAATTATCAGAGGGATGGTTAATCATTTATATTGATGACATTATCATTTGTTCAGAAACCTGGCAATTACATTTGGAGAGACTTTCATTAGTACTTAAGAAAATCTTACAAGTGAACATGAAAATTTCTCTTAAAAAGTGTAATTTTGGATTTCATGAGTTAAACGCTCTAGGACATGTAGTCTCAGGACTGAGCCTTGGTGTTGATAAAAACAAATTGGCTGCAGTGTTACTGAAACAAATGCCCCAGAACAAAAGAGAAATGATGTCTTTCTTAGGGTTTGCCAGTTATTACAGGCAACACCTTAAAGATTTTGCAATCCATGCCAGATCATTATACAGAATTTGTGATCAACAAACTGTTTTTGAAATGACACAGGAGAGAATTCAAGCATATGATGAAATCAAGTATGCCTTGACCAATGCACCATTATTATTAATGCCAGATTGGAAACTTCCTTTCAAGCTGTATATTGATGCATGTGGTGATGGTTTAGGAGCTGCTCTTCATCAAGTTCAAATTGTCAATGACAAGCCTTATGAGGGTCCAATTTGTTTTATTTCAAGACAAATTAAACCTACTGAGGCCAGATATGGAGCTAGCCAAATGGAGTGCCTTTGCCTTGTTTGGGCTCTGGAAAAACTTCATTACTATCTTGATGGTAGTGTGTTTGAAGTAATTACTGATTGTAATGCAGTTAAATCACTTCTTAACATGAAAACTCCAAACAGACACATGTTAAGATGGCAGATTGCTATACAGGAGTACAGAGGAAATATGACCATAGTACATAAAGCTGGAAATATTCACAAGAATGCTGATGGCTTGAGTAGATGGGCATTACCCAATACACCTGACAATCCTGCCTATGTTCCTACAAGTGCAGAACCTCAAATTCCAATTGAAGGAATTAATATCACAGATGTTGGAACAGAATTCTTTGATGAAGTTAGAGAAAGCTATAAGCAAGATAAAAATTGCCATATACTTACTTCTCTACTTGACAAAGATTGCAAAGATGCAGCATTGGCTAATTCTCTGGATGATATTTGGAAAACATCTTATAACAACGGAAGATTCCATTTATTTGATGGTATATTATACCATAGGTCTAAACACACATGTGTCATGGTCCTATGTAGCAGGATGTTGATTAACACAATACTACTAGAATGCCATGATAACATTTATTCTGGACATCTGTCTGAAGACAGAACAATGGAAAGAATTAAGACATGTGCCTGGTGGCCATCTTGGAGAAAAGATGTCATTGAGTACTGTCACAGCTGTGATAGATGCCAGAAAGCCAATAAAGCTACTGGTAAAAGATTTGGTTTATTGATCCATATTCAAGAACCAAGTACCCCATGGGAAGTGGTTCACATGGATTGGGTAACTGCCTTACCACCTGGAGGTGATAAAAGTTACAATGCATGTCTTGTTATTGTAGACAGATATAGCAAAACACCAATCTTTTTACCATGTCACAAAGATGACACAGCTATGGATACAGCTCTTTTAATCTGGAATAGAGTAATATCCCATACTGGTCTCTTTAAAAACATCATTAGTGATAGAGACCCAAAATTTACATCAGCCTTATGGACTAATTTACATAAGCTTTTGGGTACAAAATTATCATTCTCAACAGCATACCATCCACAAACAGATGGGTTAGCAGAAAGAATGATTCAAACCCTTGAGGACATGATCAGAAGATTTTGTGCTTATGGCCTGGAGTTTAAAGATTCTGACGGCTTTACCCATGATTGGTGTACTCTTATACCAGCATTGGAATTAGCCTATAAGACCTCCATCCATGCTTCCACAGGCAAGACTCCTGCAATGTTGGAAAAAGGATGGAACCCCAAACTTCCAGTTGATACTTTGAAGAAAGATCTAGTTGATATTCATCCAACTGCTTCAAGCTTTAAATTGTTGCTTGATAAAGTGAGGCACCATGCAAATCAAAGCCTGAATGATGCCTTTGAATATGCTAAACAGAAATGGGATAAAAGTCATAAAACCCCAGAATTCAAAGTAGGGGACTTAATACTAGTTTCAACCTTGAACTTTAATAATATTAAAGGTCCAAAGAAATTGAAAGATTCCTTTGCAGGACCATTTATTATCAAAGCCCTTCATGGGACAAATGCAGTACAAGTGGAACTGTCAGGAGAGTTAGGAAATAAACATCCAACTTTTCCTGTCAGTCTTGTAAAGCATTACACTTCAAGTGATAAGGAATTATTTCCTTTAAGAAATGAAACACCCTTAGAGGTACCCCCACTTGAACCAAGTGAGGAAAAGAAAGTACTGAAAGTCTTAAAAGAAAGAAGACTTAGGGGCAAAAATGAAAGAGAATACTTAGTCAGGTACAAAAATCCACAACATGAAGATGAGTGGATTGAAGAAAATAAAATACCTGATTCCCAAAAGTTTCTCAGAAGATTCAGACATGAGAGAAGACCAATCCCTCAATGAAAAGTTTGAATTGTGTGCTTTACATACTTGAAAAGTATAAGTGAAGAGGTTGGACAGTGGATTATACCCCCCCCCAATAACTTGGGGGTATACTACAAAGAAAAATTGTGGTACAATTTTTTTTTGGTGGTAGGGAATGTGAGCCTGTGAGATATGTATAACATACCCATAAGGCCACAAATGATTTTACAGACAGTTAATTTTGTCTTAAACAGACTTTTTAGTTGAATTTAAAATAAAAAATAACAAAAATTAAGTATAACTTTTTTTTGGATAAACAAAGTTATAATTATTATGTTATTTTTGGATTCTACACCAAAAATAACCTAGGGTACACCCATAGGGTGTTATACCCAAAAACACTTATTTCTTGTGTTATTGGAAGATTTAAGAATCTCACAGTACTAATGTAACTTTTTTAACATTTTTTAAAAATTGTTAAATTTAAGCTTAATTAAGCTTAAATTTAAAGTTACATAAGGTTTATGCAACTTTACCAAAATTTTAGTTAAAATTGAGGTGTTGTGTATATTTACTGAATTGGCTAAGGATTTGCCATACAGAATGTAAATCCTGCGTGAGCTCAATTTAAAAGGGTTTAAAGCCATGGTATGGCTTTAAATAAATAAAAGGGCAAAATCCACGCAGAAAGGTGGGACAAAGGAAAAAGACCAAATAGAGCTGGGGTACCCAACTTTTTGGATCTTCAAGGATTCAATTAAGGTTGTCCACCTGTATTGGAGGATTTTCAACCTTATTTAAACTTTAAGATTAGACTTTGATCCAACCTCAAGGTTTAAACTGGTTTTATCCCAATTTGGACAGGAATTTCAAGCTGCCAAAGGGTAAATCCCAATATGCAGGCTTGAAATCAAGGTTTTAAGAACTGTAAGAGCTTAATTAAGCTTAAAAACCTTAAATAAGCTTAAAACTTTAAAGCTTCAAGCATTAAAACCTTATCAAAACTTAAGGTTTGGTGTGTATTGCTATTTTACGTGGAAAAATAGCAATAACTTCAAAAATTCATTAAAAATCCAATTCTTAATGGATTTGCTTGAACATTTCACACAACTTAGAATTTAATATTATCAATATATAAATTAAATTTTAAGTCTCTTTTATAAATAAATTTCCTGGATAATTAGACTGGAAATTTACTCTTTTAATTAAGCTTAAAGAAAATTATGATTTCTTTAAAAATTAATTAAAAATTGAGTTTAAAATATTTCTGCTTGAAACTCTAATTTTAAGTTTTTCATGTGATGAACTTTAATATAAATAAACTTATTCTATATTAAAACTTAAAATAATTAAACTAAATGAGGATTAAAGTTACTTGGAGTTAAGAATAACACTGGTAACTTTAAATTGGAAGTAAAAATAAGTTGCCTTAAGTTAAGAACTCTATTTTTAAGCATGGTTTTTCAGTTTTGACCTGAGCACGCCCTCTACATTCATTATGAATCATGAGAGCTGCCCTGAAGACATAAAAAGAGTCTTTTCATCACTGTTTTTGTCCATCATTCATTATCAATCCAATCATATTAGAAATGTAAACAGCTAAAGTTTTATTAAATATAAAATCTTATTATTAAAAAGAATTCTTAAGTTATTTTTATTCTTTATTTATTGAAATTAAAGAATTGAAGTCATAGAATTTAGATTATTGTTGTAATCACCAATAATATATTTTATTATATAAAATTATCATTTTAAATATCTTTTAAAATCCACAAATTCTTCTCAAAAACTCTTAAATCATAATTTATATTATTAAAACTTGTTTTATCTTTAAATTTATTGATTTTTGACGTGTTTTTAACTTATAATTTTTATTTAATATTATAACTGTTGTATTTTGACTTATTGTATTAAATAAATCCTATAAGTAAGTTTTCTCTAGAATTCTATATTTTTTTATCTAGTATTAGTTTTTTTTATATAGAATTTTTATTCTAAAAGAATTATTTCTGCACAGTGTGTGTTTAATTCTTTTTATAAATAATATTTATATTATTTATAAGTGGTTAATATTCATATTTTCCACGTGTAATTGTCTCATTAAGAGCTTTACACTTCTTATTGTTATAACTGTCAGTGACTATAACAATAATAGAATAATTATAATTTATTATAATTATTATTTTTTTATTATTATATTATTATAATAATAATTAAATTTATTTTTTTATATATAATTATTTTTAATAATTATATTTAAATTTGTGGTTATAATATTTTATTATATTATATTTTTCTACTGAGGACAGTCATAGTACTCTTGATATTGCTACTATTATCAAGAGTTTCATAGACAAACCTTACAATAATCTTCTGTAGAGCAAGGCTCAATACATCTGCTTCTTATAGCATGCTCAAGGTCACCACCACATTTTCTTAATATCCTTTTATGTACCATTGTTTCAGACATATCAGGATGAAGGGCAGTTAATCTGTCCTTCTGTTTAAGAAACCAAGACATGGGCCTGTCCCTCTCAATATTAAAAATGGCTTCTTCAAAAGAATTTTCCATTCTAAATCTCCAGGAATCATTAGACCATTTGGAAATAATTTGTTCTTTCCACTAAGGCCAAGAATGTTTACCATGGTCTTGTCTCATTTTTTAATACCATTTCTTTGCTGATTTTGTAAATAATCAATGTAATCTGGCACTTATGTATTCATCTGGTATGTTAAAGCCTTCTTTGAACATTTCAATTGTTTTCATAAATTCCATATGATTATATTCTCCTTCACCATTGAAGGTTGGCCATTCTTCTAATTTTGTAATGTCTTTGAAATTGCAAGCAGTTTCCACCTCATTACTTGAAATGGTATGATGTAAATCATTAAGCACCTTTCTGTCATGAATTGGTGTGTATTGCCTTGGCAATTCATTTTTGAGTGATATATCATTAATACTTGATTGAATGTCTTCTTTCAATTCAAGTCTTTCTTTATCACTTTTTTCCCATTGTTCTTGGAAAAGAGCTGCATTGTGACCAGTTGAATTTTCCAAGTTTTGAACTTGTAATTTCAATTCTCTTAACTGTCCAGTTAAGAAAGAAATTGAATTTTCATCTGGTTGATTGAGAAAAGTAGCTTTAGACTCAATTCTTGCACAAATTTGTGTCAAAGACACAATATTGTCTTTATTAACATTTTCAAGGCCAATAATGGTCTTTTGTTATTATTTCACTTGTAATATCTCATTACCCAACTTCTGTTGGATATACTCAAATGTTTTAAGCTTTGTTATAATTTTTTTATTACATGATTCAAATTGAGTTACCAGCTTAACAAGATCTATTTCTGTGGGAAATATTGGCTCAATCTTTCCTCCTCCTTGTTTTTGAATTCCATCAGAGTTCTTGCCATGTTGAACACATTGTCCATGGCTGTCTTTTCTTTCTTTGGGATTCTGTAATTCTGTGGGTAAGGGTTGTTCCATTGGGGCTTTGCCTTTCCCTTTGCCTTTTTCTTGCCCTTCTGATTGGTCTTTGGGGCTTGCTTGGGCTTGCTTGGCACTTGTTGAGGTGGATTTTTGCTGGTTGATGCTTGGGGAGCTTCCACTAGGCTGTTTTCCTTGCCTTGGGTCAACTTCTTCTTCTGATCTTCTGATAACATGCTTTGGTTTTTCAACCAAGCTTTTATCTGTTGGACTTGTCCTTTGCAAGACATTGGTGTGCAACCCTTCATAAAATCCTCTGTCTTTTCTGGCCCCATGAATTTCTTCACCTGAAGATAAGAGTTCATGGTGCCTATCCAAAGACTTTGGAGAAGTTCCCACTCTTTCTGTTTGGCGGCCATAAACCAGTTTTTGTACTGAGACTGGTAAATCTCCACTGCTGCCTGTTTTAAATGATGAAGGTCTGACAGCAATAGCAGTTATGTCAGCTTCTGGACTCTCAATAAGAGGTTCAAAGGTGCTGGATAACCTTTGGGAACTGGTGGAAGCTCTGGCATCCTCCATTTGTGCCTCTCCTCTGGGCTGAAATTCTTGTCTTTTTGATTTGTGACTGGAATGTCCTGGTCCAGATCCATTTGATTGGATGGATTAGTTACTTCCACTTCTAGTAGGAGTCAAGAAAAAATAGACTAAGAGTGGATTGAATTCACCTTCTGGACCTTTAAAGGGTTCTTTGGTTATTAAACCCCTTGGTGCTGGGCTGGTTTGAATTTCAATACTAGACTCTGAGGCTTCAAAGTCTGAAGAGCTGTCTCTAATTGATGACACTAGAGAAAAATAAAAATATAAGTTATTGTATCAAACAATAAAAATAACTTATAAACTCAACTTATTGAATAAAGTTGTTTTAGTGTAATTTATGGAAAATTACATCAAAAATAAATAAAAATGTCTAAGATAAAAGAAAAATGTTTTTAGTGAAGATTTTTAATTTTTTAATTTTTTATTTGATTTTTTATTTTCTTTAAAGAAATAATAATTATGCAATTAACAAGTTTATTAATCAAAATTGTATTATTATTCACTTTATACTAAAATAACTCAAAGAATAAATTTCAAGTCTGTGATGTGAAAAAGCCACTAGTTAGAAATAAGAAATTTATTGCAAGTCACTCAATAGTATATTGTTTCAAACAATATTCTTAAGAAAAAATAACTTTATTAATATTATAAAAATTATTTATAAGGGATAAGTCCCAAAAAAGCCAATATTAAGATGAATATGGCAATTTTGCGTCAAAAAACAGTAAAATAAGGTCTAGCATATGATTTATGTCCCGAAAATTGGTTAAAATCATGGCCAGGCCCCCAAATGTAAGTTTTGTCTATGAAACTCTTGATAATAGTAGCAAAATCAAGAGTACTATGACTGTCCTCAGTAGAAATATATAATATAACAAAATATTATAATCACAAATTTAAATATAATTATTAAAAATAATTATATAAAAAAATAATAATAATTATAATAAATTATAAGTATTCTATTATTTTTATAGTCACTGACAGTTATAACAATAAGAAGTGTAAAGCTCTTAATGAGACAATTAGATGTGGAAAATATGAATATTAAACACTTATAATTAATACAAATATTATTTTTAAAAAAATTAAACACACACTGTGCAGAAATAATTCTTATAGAATAAAAATTCTATATAAAAAAAACTAATCCTAGATAAAAAAAATATACAACTTTAGAGAAAAATGACTTTTAATATTTATTTAATACAACAAGTCAAACAACAACAGTTATTATGTTAAAAAATAATTATAAGTTAAAAACACGCCAAAAAGCAATAATTTCAAAGATAAAACAACTTTTTATAATAAAACTTAAGATTAAAGAGTTTTTAAGAGGAATTTGTGGATTTTAAAAGATATTTAAGATGATTTAATCTTATATAATAAAATATATTATTGGTGATTACAACAATAATCTAAATTCTATGATTTCAATTCTTTAATTTTAATTAATAAAGAATAAAATAACTTAGTAGTTACTTTAATAATAAGATCTTATATTTAATAAACCTTTACCTGTTTAAATTTCTAATATGATTGGATTGATGATGAATGATGGACAAATACAGTGATGAAAAGACTCTTTTCATCTCTTCAGAGCAGCTCTCATGATTCATAATGCATATAGAGGGCGTGCTCAGGTCAAAACTGAAAAACCATGCTTAAAAAGAAATTTCCTAACTTAAGGTAACTTAATTTTAATTCCAATTTAAAGTTAACATGGTTATTCATAACTCCATGTAGCTTTAATCCTGTCACAGGGGCTCTTATGAAAGCAAGAGAGCCTGGCACTCAGGAATCAAGAACTCACTTGGAGGGCTCCAAAGACAAAAGAATAATAAAGATTTAATTTCTTTAAAGAAGAAGAATAGAAAAGACAAGTATGCCCAAGATAAAAAGAAGAGAATAAGAAGCCAAAGGCCAAAGATAATAAAGGAAGCCAAAGGCCAAGAAGCCAACCAAGTAAATCCTCAATTCACTGTTTCAACCTGCCAGAAAAGGAATGGAATTAGTAAAGGATATGACCACCAATATCCACTGACAGTCAAGGAAGAAAAAGAGAAAGGGTGCTAATGACTGACTTAAGATTATCAGTATTAACTTCAATAAGGTAAAAGAAAATAAGGATAAAAATAAATCCAATATATTAACTAACTGGGGAAAAAGTCCCCAGGTGCTGAAAGGTGGCGAGTATATGTGAAAAACTGAAAGACTGATCCTGGAAGGTGAATCAATTGACTGTATTGTCTGAATCAGGAAATAAAGTTCTGGCTATCTTGAAATTTGAACTGTGTGATGGAATTCCCACAGTGGAATACGGAATGCCCCAATTGGGCCAAGGCCATACAGGTTGATTGAATGAGGCTGTATGGATGAATTGAGTTGTCCAAGGAGTATTGAAATACTTGATGCCTTGACAACTGATTGCAATGATGTAATACCTCTTGAGAATTGGCCCTTTGAATAATCCTGAATAATGTACCAACCCAACTCCTGCAGATACAGGTGGTTGGGATCCTTGAAGAGTCTTCTGATTGCCACCATAACTTGTCAGACTGACGAGCTGAATAATCCTCCTTCAAAATGAGCGTTGTATTTTGAGACCTTGATATGGAAAGATGGAAAAGGGTCCTGAAAATGTCACCATTGGATTGCTGAGCCCAAATGGTGCATAATGGTATATAATACCATATATGCACCATGCCTGCAACCTTAAGTACGGATGGTATGAAGGAATGGAAAAAATTCCCCATAAGTTGAGGGAGAGACTGACTGAGCTGATCTGGTGGCCTCTGGTGGTTGCCAGATGTCACAACCATGGCAATTCACCTCCTTGGATCCCCATATGGCATATCAAGCCACAGTTCTTTTATGGCCAATTGGCCATATCCATCACCAGTGGCCAATATGGCCACATCATCATCTTATGGACCATTTATGGCCATTTGTTTTTTGGGGCCTTCATGGCCCCTCACCTCAATCCAGAACCCATAGCGGCAATTTATGCCCAAATGGGTATTTCTGGTCATTTCCCTCAAAACCAAGGGAAATGGCCCAAATGGCTGTTTTTGGCCATTTGGGCTCATAATGCGCATTTGCGCATTTTGCGCACTTTTTGCGCACTTTGACGCAAAGTGTCCAAAAGACACTTTCCCACCTTTTGGGCCAGTTTTTGGCTCAGAACCCAAAAGTGGCCAAAAACCCCAAAGGGCCCAGAAACACCCTTCCAAGCTCTGAAGCCATCACATCCATCCTTTTCCCCTCTGCCTTTCCATCTCAAGACCTTTGGACCTAATCTTCTTGCCAATCAACCAATATGCCATAAATGATGTTATATATCATTGTGCGTCATTTTTCAACAGCAATTCAATGGTGGCAATATCAAATGGTCATTTCGACATTCCAACATCTCATCACGTCATCAAGGCACCCAATCATTCAGAGGAATCATCAATGCTCAAGAGCAAGTGTTTCAGCGTCAAAGACCAATGACGCCATCAAGCAGTCATTTGTAATTCTCACTCCAAGTACTCCTTCCAAGGGAATACTGTCAATTTATTCTCAAGGTGTATTCAATAGGCAGTGCCAAAAGAAGTTGTCAAGTGTCAAAGCTCCACTCAATCCATCTTGGCAACCATATGCATTTCAATACAGTCTGGATCCATCAAGAACTGTATTTCATTTTCAAGCATGGGAAATTCATTCAACCCAATTCAATTTCAGTATTAGCCAGCTGTATCAATTCCCAAAACAATCAATACAGCCTCAAGGATCAATACAGATCAGTTTTCAGCCTGAAGAACTCAAGCTCTCAACTTTTCACATATACCGGCTACCCTTTCCACCCTGGGGGGTTTTTCCCCAGTTAATTAATATACTTTGATTTTATTTTATCTTTATTTTCTTTTCATTTTAGTTAAGCAAATACTGATATTATTAAGTCAGTCATTTAGCACTTTTCTCTTTCTCTTTCTTCGCCTGTCAATGGATATTTGGTGGTCATATCCTTACTAATTCCATTATTCATTTTTGGCAGGTTGAAAAAGTGATTAAGGACTTACTTGGCTGGCTCTTTGGCCATTTGGCTTCCCTTTCCTCTTTTGCATCTCATCTTGTACCTGCATATCTTTTAGAGGAATTCATTCTTATTATTTTCATTCTTTATTCTTTTGGAGTCTTCCAAGTGAGTTCCCTGATTGGTGAGTGCCACGCCACTCTTGTATTTCTGTCCAAGAGCCCCTGTGACATTATATTAATTAACTCATAATTTCTTTTCATTCTGTTCATTCTTTCTTTATAATTTCATTCACTCATTTCATCAAAATTATGGTTCTTTTACACTTATGAACTTAATGATTCATCGTCACCTCTGAATTTTCTTTTATTCATTCTTCATTTTGAAAATTTAAAGCTGACCCATTTTTATGTTTTTTATTCTTTTTAAAATCTTTTGAAATCATCAATTTTCATTTCATTCATAATTCAGGCATCATCTTGATTTTCTTTGATTTTCAAATTTTTCATCAAGATATTCAGACACGTTATTCACATCAAGATTCATAATTGATTCATTCTTCAAGAATTTTGGTTTTTAAAGAATAATTCACTTGATTTTGATTGATTGATTGATTTGACATATTTGATATTGACCTCAAGAAAATTGATTGACCTGAAGATTTCATTGATTTTGCTGATTTTTTTTCACATCAAGAATTCTGACACAAATTGATTTTTCTTCAAGATTTCATTGATTGATTGATTTTTGCAATATTTTGATTTTGATTGATTTGATTCATTGATTATTGATTTGAAGACTTCATTTTGATTTTATTCATTGATTTACTTCAAGACATTGATTTGATTTTGACTTCAAGACTTCATTTGATTTTGACTTATTGACGTACTTGAAGATTTTCATTTGATTCTTTGATTTTCCTCAAGATTTGATTGTTGACTCTTTTGACTTCAAGCAAATTTTGTTTTTTTATTCATTTATTTCATTTTTATTCCCGAAATCATGCCTGTTCAACATTCACCTCCGGCAAGACAGACAAGATCTCAGGCCAGAGCTCAAGCTGTTCTCACTCCAACTCCAAGAGCTCCTCTAGATGGCACCCCAGCAGTTCCTCAACTGAGGGCCCAATTAGATAGAGGACCCCGCATGGAAGGAGCGGCACCATCCAGGAAGGAAGGAAGAGGGCCCAGAAGATCAAGTTCATTTTCAGGAGTAGTTGGCGGATTTCCAGGAACTTCAAGGACTATTTTCAAAGGTCCAGGTGAAGATGGTGAAGAGGAGGAGGAGAATTCTGTGGAAGAGGAAGAGTCTGATGGTACTGAAGGTGTCCCCGCTCTGGTGGAGGAATCCCAAGGTACTGGAGGACCAACTCTAGCCCAGTCTAATCAGCCTGTCTCTCATCCGTCTGAACCATCTCCATTGGGCATCATGCAGCAAATGACTCAAATTATGGCCAATCTTCAAGCAGCTTCATCCTCTGAAGCATCAAGACCACCAGCCTTCAAGACTCCATCTATGAAGGCACCGGAATGCGTTGATGGGACTCAGCCCTTCAAAGTTAGAAGTTTCAACCAGTATTGTCAATTGATATTTCATAATGATCCGGAAAACTTTGCTCAAGATAGAAAGAAGGTCCTTTATGCCACTTCATTTCTCATTGGCAGGGCTGCAAAATGGATTCAGCCTTATCTTTCCAATCTCACCAATCAAGACTCAAATTACCTTCTCAATTCTTGGCCTTTATTTGAATCTCAACTCTTCACTCTATTTGGTGACCTGAATGAAGTCAGAAAAGCAGAAGCTGAGTTGGATTCATTAAGAATGAAAGAAGGTGGGCATGTATCCTTATACATTTCTGATTTCAGAAGCTTAGTCTCAAGAATCAGGGATTGGGGTGAAAGAGCTCTCATCCATCATTTCAGGAAGGGATTGCCATCCAGGATTTTGGATCAATTGGCTTCCCATCCTTCAAGAATTGTCTCTCTTCAAGACTTAATGGACGTTACCCTGGAACTTGATACCAGGTACCATGAGAGGCAAAATGAAAAGAGTCATCATCAAGAGAAGAAGCCAGAAGCCTCAAAGTCAAGTTCTTCTCATCCTCAAAATTCTTCAAGCTCAAGTCAAAAGAAGAAGAAGAATTTTCAGAAGAGGGACAAGCCCCATTCTTCTTTGTTGAATAAAGATTTCAAGCTCATGAACTCTGAAAAAGAAAGAAGAATCAAGGAGGGTCTTTGTACCTATTGTGGTGGGAAGCATTGTGAGCCTTTGAGATATGACCAAATACCCAATAAGGTCACAAAAAGACTCAGAACAATTATACCTTTAATATAATTATATTAAAATTACTTAGAATAATTATACATTAAGAATAATTACTTAAATATACAAAAAATACCATAAATTGGTACAAAAATTGGTTTAACTTAAAAACCAATGAACCAACATGTGAAATAAATTATACCATTGGATTCCCCATGGAAAAATACACATATACCATTTTTATGGCATATCTGTAAAGTCAATATTTAAGGAATTATAAGGTATAATACCTTATAAAAATCATAAAACCTTATTTATCTCAAGACCTAATGAGACAACATGTGAGATAAACTGTACCAGTGGATTCCCCATGAAAATCCACACATAAAACAATTAATAAGCTAATTTCCAATGTTCATACTTAAGGAATTATCCTGAATATATGCACTTTTTTGGTCAACACATATATTCAAGGATCATAGCTAATATCTTCTAAACTATACATGATAGAATGATGAACCAAAAATAAAGTTACCACGTAATTACTGTAAGAACACATATATGAACTTTATTTTACAAACTATAAACCAGGTTAAAACCTATGATGAATTATTGATAAAAATCAACAGAGCTGTTGACCACTTTGTTGTGAAAGTGTTCCAAACTTAAAAAAAAGTATACAGTTGGATTCTCCTAGTTCATTCGTGAAGAATGATGTAATTTTTATTATTAAATTCAGGGTATAACCCCCTGAGATCAAGGTTTGAAGTTTAAAATATTGAATTTCGACAGAAAAGATGAGTTACAAGAAAAATCATCAAAATTAGAGTTTTGATGATGTAATGAAAGGCTCTTGGTAGCATAATAAGGTTATGCCAGGCTATCAGAATTCACTCTCTGAATTGCTGTAGCGTGTAAACCTTAAAGGTTATTGAGGATCAAAGTTTGAGCTCAATTTGAGCAGTTATGATCACATACTGTAACCTTAATTTAAGTTTAACAGTCTTAAGAGTGATTAAATTGGTGAATACTATTATTTTATGATTAAAGATAATAAAATCCACGAAATTTGGGGTTCTGCCAAGCCTCTGATGTCATCAAACTTAGAGTTATAGTGATAACTCTAAATAATGGTGTAATAATGATGTAATATGGTTTGATCATGATGTAATCACCCTCAAACCATAAAATATTGATCAATTCCAGTGAATATGATCAGTACACGTCTACTAGAAGCCTGTTGGACTCTAGGAGGGAGGTATTTACTATAAATAGAGCTCTTTTTACTCTATTTACCCCTCAGACGCATCAAAAACATTAAATCAATCAAATAAAAGGTAATTTCTTTATTCTTTATATATAAAACTCTTATATTGTTAAAGACCAAAGACCATCTTAATATTAATCACTATTTTTACGTGATTAAATCAATTCTTTAATTGTTTTTGTTATAAATCTCTCTATAAACTCATTTCCACGTAAAATCAAGAAATTTAGTAATTTTCTTTATTTTTTATTGTAAATACAATTTGAAAAAGTTGTATTATATTCTTTTGGTGTGAAATATCTCAAAATTATTATTTTAAGTGTTAAAAGTAGGTTATTTCATCTTATTATAATAATTTCTCTCTTATTATTACTCTTAATAATTCTTAATTAATATAAATAGTATTTATATTAATATATAACCTTAATATTAGTAATATTATTGTTATTAATTGTTTTTTATTCATAAGAAACAGTTTTTTACGCCTTTATTATTTGTTGGTAACAATAATAAAGAGCTTTATAATATATTAATTATTTTATATTAATATATTATTTATAATATTATAATTTCATATAATATTAATTATATTATTATATTTATTTAATAATATAATATTTTTACGCCATAATAATAATATTTCTTTATTATTATTATTATTTTAATCTTATTTATTTCAATTATAAGGACTTTCAGAGTACAATAAGTAATAAATTAGTAATTTTTACTTATTGTTTCATAGTCAAACCTTACAAGCATAGTCTTGAGTCCTGTTTCAAAAGGCCTCAAAACAAGCTTACCCAACCGTCAGGAAAATTTCCCAGCCAGGGAAAAGCCTGAGTGAAGTTCATGTTGTATTCAATGGTCTTCACAGTTTTCCATCCAGAGCAAAATTGTGCATTCTGAATACTGGTGTCAAGAATTCTCTTAAATTCTTTGTTTTTTCTTCTCTTTCTGATGTTTTTTACAGTATTCTCATTGATTCTGGTGCTACCAACTCATTTATTGCAAAGCAGTTTGTTCACAAGTATTCATTGACTATGTCAGAGCTTCCAGAGAAGATTCCCCTCATCATTTTAGACTCCTCTGAGTCTCCTTCTTTATTTGTGACTCACCATACTAGATATATGGTTGAGCTCCCTTCCTTCCCAAGCTTTGAATGGGACTTTTTAGTCATTGATACTCCCAAGGGAGAAGACCTCATATTGGGCTTTGACTTTCTCAATCATTTTAACCCGTTTATTGATTGGAGGCAAGGATTGATCACCTTTAATTCTGATCATAAGGACTATAATGATCCTTCAATTTCTTTTAGTAATGACTTTTCATCTGCCAAATCATGTGCAGCTCTGGTTGGTGATTCTAGAACACCATCTTTTCCGTCTTCTGTGCATATTCCTTCCCTTAATTCCCATCAGTCATTACTATCATCTAGAGATGAAGTCTTCAAAGAGATTCAAGATGTTGGAGAAGATAATTCTTTATCTTCACTTCATCTCTTCTTTGGGAATATGGACCTTCCTCCTTCATCTTATCATGACTCCCTGGAGGAGTTGTGGGATGAAGAGGAAAAGCCAGAAGAAATAGAAACCGTGATGAAGGTTGTTCCTTCTGTTTATCACCAATACTTGGATGTATTTTCCAAGGTGAAAGCAGAGAAACTTCCTCCCCCCCACGCCTGTGATCATCATATTGAGCTGGAGGGGTCTCTACCTCCAGTTGGGGTGATCTACTCTTTATCAAACCAAGAGTCAGATACACTCAGGGCCTACACTTCAAAGAATGTAGAGAAAGGTTTCATCCGGCCAAGCTCCTCTTCTACAGGAGCACCTGTTCTTTTTGTCAAAAAGAAAGATGGTGGCCTCTGTTTGTGTGTTGATTACCGCAAACTCAATGCTGTTACTAGGAAGAACAAGTATCCTGTTCCTCCTATGAATCATCTTCTCACTGTTTTCAATGGTTCTTCTATCTTCTCCAATATTGATTTGCGTGGTGCATATAACCTTCTCAGAATCAAGGAAGGTGATGAACATTTGACTTGTTTTAGAACCAAATATGGTAGTTATGAGTACTTTGTTATGCCGTTTGGGCTTACCAATGCTCCTGCTTCTTTTCAAAATCTTGTCAATGATATATTTTATGATCTTCTTGATGTTTATGTTGTGGTTTATTTGGATGACATTATGGTCTTTTCCAAATCTGACGAAGAACATGTCACTCATGTGTCCACTGTTCTTTCCATACTCAGAGCCAATAACCTCTTTGCTAAGGCGTCCAAATGCCTATTCCATGTTTCTAGTGTAGAATATTTAGGTTATGCTGTTTCTTCTGAAGGCCTCAAGATGGACCAAGAAAAAGTCCAGCAAATTCTCAATTGGCCACCTCCAAGAAGCCTCAAGGCTCTTCAATCATTCCTTGGCTTTGCCAATTTTTACCGCCGTTTCATCAAAAATTATTCAAAAAAAATTAGTTCACTCACAAGTTTCCTCAGGAAAGATTCCCGTTTTCCCCCAATGAGGAAGCTCTCAGACAGCTTCATCAACTCAAAGAGGCATTCACCACTGCTCCAATCCTTTCTCACTTCAATCCTTCTCTAACCACCATTGTAGAGACCGATGCATCAGATTATGCCTTGGGTGCTGTACTGAGTCAGGTCTCTGACTCAGGAAAACATCCCATTGCGTTTGATAGCCGCAAGCTTCTCCCAGCTGAGCTCAATTATGAGATTCATGACAAGGAACTCCTTGGCATAGTCTGGGCTCTCAAGCGCTGGAGAGCTTTACTTCTTTCAATTTCTTCCCCTTTAGAAGTCCTCACCGATCATTCATCTCTTCAATATTTCATTTCTTCCAAGATTCTCACTCGCCGTCAAGCCCGCTTGGCTGAATTTTTATCTGAGTTTCATTTCTCAATCACTTACTGCCCTGGCCGCTTGGCCACCCTTCCAGATGCCTTGTCACGTTGGGACGATGTTTACCCAGAGAGGGGGGAGGATTTCATCCGCAAGAATCCAATGAACTATCAGAAGATAATCAAGCAAGATGAAATTCAAGCCTCAAAGTTTTTTGCAGTCAAGGTGGATTCATTTTCAAATTTGATTGATTCAATTCAGAAGGCAGTGTGGCAAGATCCTCAATATAGAAGTGTTGTTGAAGATTTGGGTAAAGGTAAATCTGTCCAAGATTATTCTCTTGATTCCTTTTCCAAACTTCTCCTTTTCAAAGATTGGGTGGTGGTCCCAAATGACCCCACAGTTCATCTCAATATACTTCAAAATTGGCATGACTCTCCTCTAGCTGAACACCCTGGCTAAGAGAAGACTCTCAAGCTTTTCAAGCGGGATTTCCACTGGTCCGGCATGACTCAATTTATCAAGGATTATTTATCATCCTGTCAACAGTGTTCAAGAAACAAAAATATTCATCACAAGAAGTTTGGACTCCTCAAGCCTCTTCCAATTCCAAGTGGTCCTTGGATTTGTCTTTCAATGGATTTCATCACTCAACTGCCACTGTCCAATTCCTTTGATTCAATTTTAGTCATAGTGGATAGATTCTCAAAAATGGCGGTTTTTATTCCAACAATGTCTTCAATCACTTCACTAGATTTGGCCCATCTATTCATCAAGAATATTTTTTCAAAGCATGGCCTTCCTTCAAGCATTGTTAGTGATTGAGGTTCTCTTTTTGTTTCTTCTTGTTGGACCAACCTTTGTCAGCAGCTCAAGATTTCAAGAGACTTGTCAACTGCTTATCATCCAGAAACTGATTGACAGACAGAGAGGGTAAATCAGATACTAGAACAGTACCTTTGGATGTATGTTAGTTATCATCAAGATTATTGGAACACCTGGCTCCCTCTGGCTGAATTTGTCTACAATAACTCTGACCACTCTTCAACAAAACAATCACCATTTTTCACTGTTTATGGAAGAGATCCTCATTTTGACTCAGTTCACATCACTCAAGATACTCTGGCTGGAAATTTATCAACAAAAATCCAATCAGTACAGCAAGATGTCAAGAGAGAACTTGAAGCTGCCATAAACAGGTTTAAGAGGTATGCAGATAAAAGTAGAGCAAGTCCACCTGTTTTCAATCCTGGTGACATGGTATGGCTTTCTTCCAAGAACATCAAATCAACCAGACCCACCAAAAAGCTGTCTGAAAGATGGCTGGGTCCTTTTCCAATCTTGAAGAAAGTCAGTACTCATGCCTACCACCTCAAGCTCCCATCTCAATGGAAGTCCATCCATCCAGTTTTTCATATTTCTCTTTTGGAACCAGTCAAGACGTCAACAATCCCAAATAGGCATCAAGAGCCTCCTCCTCCAATAATCATTGAAGAAGAAGAAGAATGGGAATTCTCTCAAATACTGGACTCAAAGCTCAAGAGAGGAAAATTATGGTATTTGGTGGAATGGAAAGGCTTCAGTCAAGACCCAGAAAGATCCACTTGGTAACCAACTGAAAACCTCAAGAATTGTCCTGAACTCGTCAAAGATTTTCATTCATTATATCCTGACAAGCCAGGACCCAATTCTTCAAGAGCTTGATTTTTTATGGTGCTTGGTGGGGAGAGGAATTACCAAAAGTAAGTCCCACTCCTGGTATGCACCTTTAGGGGTATTCTACTCTTTTGTTGTAAGCATCACCTTGGCCACTCTGTGAGCACTTTGCAATTTTGGACACAGATCTCTGGCATGGCTTTCAACTTCATTTCTAATCTTATGGCCATTTTCACTTGGGACAATGGGCCATTCACTTTTCAATTCATTTCCAAGACTTCAAAATTCAAATTCATTCCTTCAGCATTTTGTTTTATTTTTATAGCACTGGCAGGAGTGGTAATTACCAAAAGTAAGTTCCTCTCCTGGTGTGCACTTCCCTGAGGGGTCTACAATCTTGTCAAAACATCACCTTGGCCACTTTGTGAGCACCTGGCATCAAATTTCTCTTTCCAGGTCCTTGGCCAATTTCAAAATCAGTTATCAACCTCCGTCATGAAGATTGAAACCTCCTCAATATTCAATTCATTTTTCTCTTTTCTTTTCTTTCTTTTATTTTCATTTTCATTCTTTATTTTTATTTTATTTTCATTTTAAATTTTCTTTTATCACGTCAAAAATTTTCATTCATTTCAGAATTCAATCCAAATCATGAAGCCAATGTCAAAAGAAGATCAAGCAAGTCCTGTGTCAAATGTCAAATTCTTAATATCAGTTTTCAAATTTTTTACCTTAATCAGTCCTCTTGAATCACTCTCTCAAAATCTTTCCAATAGCCTCAACAGGCTTCGCCTTGTATTGGTGCTCAGGAGCTCACCATTTCAAGGTGAAGGGTACTGTCAAAACCATGGCAATTCACCTCCTTGGATCCCCATATGGCATATCAAGCCACAGTTCGTTTATGGCCAATTGGCCATATCCATCACCAGTGGCCAATATGGCCACGTCATCATCTTATGGACCATTTATGGCCATTTGTGTTTTGGGGCCTTCATGGCCCCTCACCTCAATCCAGAACCCATAGCGGCAATTTATGCCCAAATGGGTATTTCTGGTCATTTCCCTCAAAACCAAGGGAAATGGCCCAAATGGCTGTTTTTGGCCATTTGGGCTCATAATGCGCATTTTTGCGCACTTTGACGCAAAGTGTCCAAAAGACACTTTCCCGCCCTTTGGGCCAGTTTTTGGCTCAGAACCCAAAAGTGGCCAAAACCCCAAAGGGCCCAGAAACACCCTTCCAAGCTCTGAAGCCATCACATCCATCCTTTTCCCCTCTGCCTTTCCATCTCAAGACCTTTGGACCTAATCTTCTTGCCAATCAACCAATATGCCATAAATGATGTTATATATCATTGTGCGTCATTTTTCAACAGCAATTCAATGGTGGCAATATCAAATGGTCATTTCGACATTCCAACATCTCATCACGTCATCAAGGCACCCAATCATTCAGAGGAGTCATCAAGGCTCAAGAGCCATTGTTTCAGCGTCAAAGACCAATGACGCCATCAAGCAGCCATTTGTAATTCTCACTCCAAGTACTCCTTCCAAGGGAATACTGTCAATTTATTCTCAAGGTGTATTCAAGAGGCAGTGCCAAAAGAAGTTGTCAAGTGTCAAAGCTCCACTCAATCCATCTTGGCAACCATATTCATTTCAATACAGTCTGGATCCATCCAGAACTGTATTTCATTTTCAAGCATGGGAAATTCATTCAACCCAATTCAATTTCAATATTAGGCAGCTGTATCAGTTCCCAAAACAATCAATACAGCCTCAAGGATCAATACAGATCAGTTTTCAGCCTGAAGAACTCAAGCTCTCAACTTTTCACATATACCGGCTACCCTTTCCACCCTGGGGGGTTTTTCCCCAGTTAATTAATATACTTTGATTTTATTTTATCTTTATTTTCTTTTCATTTTAGTTAAGCAAGTACTGATATTATTAAGTCAGTCATTTAGCACTTTTCTCTTTCTCTTTCTTTGCCTGTCAATGGATATTTGGTGGTCATATCCTTACTAATTCCATTATTCATTTTTGGCAGGTTGAAACAGTGATTAAGGACTTACTTGGTTGGCTCTTTGGCCATTTGGCTTCCCTTTCCTCTTTTGCATCTCATCTTGTACCTGCATATCTTTTAGAGGAATTCATTCTTATTATTTTTATTCTTTATTCTTTTGGAGTCTTCCAAGTGAGTTCCCTGATTGCTGAGTGCCAGGCCACTCTTGTATTTCTGTCCAAGAGCCCCTGTGACACCAGAGGCCATGGCTGAAATATTGTTCCATGGTGGTCCATGGCCAAAAATGGGTCCTATGGGATTTATGGCCAAATTGGTGTCCAACAGGTCTTTGGCCAATTTTGGGTGCAAGGGATTGGTGACCAAATTTTTTCTCAGGTGGGTCCAATTGTAGTCTGGGACCCACCTGGCCTTGAGGGCTAGATGGTTGCCCCCTTTGGCCTCATTGGATTACGCCAAAAGGGGCCTAATTGGCCTGCGGACTGCAAACCGCGACCCACGGGCCGTAGGAGCCGTAGGGGGCCTAAATGGCCCAAAAAGGCCATTTAGGCCTAAACCCCCTTAATGAAAAGGGGGTTCCCAGATTGCATGGAGATGGATAGGGGGCCTAGAGACCCCCCAGGCCCAAAATCAAGAGTGAAGGCCTGGCGGTTGGTGAGGTGGAAAATTGGCCAAGAAGGCCAATGACGGCATGATATGGCCATTGGAATGGGTTATGGTGTAAGAGCCATAGCACACCCAAGGGGGCCAATTGGCCATAAATGACATGACGTGACCAATTGGCTCCAGGTTGGATTGCCCCAACCAACAAGGAGGAGGGTCAAACTCGTGGTTGTGACAAATCCTCATTTAAACTAATTATTTTAAGTTTTTAATATAAATAAACTTATTTATATTAAAGTTCATCACATGAACAACTTAAAAATAATTTTCAAGCAGAAATCTCTTAAACTCAATTTTTAATTAATTTTTAAAGAAATTATAATTTTCTTTGAGCTTTAATTAAAAGTGTAAGTTTACAGGCTAATTACCCAGGAAATTTATTTATAAAAGATACTCAAAATTTAATGTATATGTAGATAATATTAAATTGTCAGCTGTGTGAAATTTTCAAGCAAATCCATTAAGAATTGGATTTTTAATAAATTTTTCAAGGTATTGCTATTTTTCCACATAAAATAGCAATACACACCAAAACATAAGTTTTGATAAGGTTTTAATGCTTGTAACCTTAACTTTTTAAGCTTATTTAAGCTTTTCAAGCTTAATTAAGCTTTGACAGTTCTTAAAACCTTGAATTAGAGCCTGCATATTGGGATTTACCCTCTGGCAGCTTGAAATTCCTGTCTAATTTGGGATAAGACCAGTTTAAACTTTAATGTTGGATCAAAGTGTAATCTTAAGTTTTAAATAAGGTTGAAAATCCTCCAATACAGGTGTAAAACCTTAATTGAATCCCTGCAGATCCAAAATTTAGGTACCCCAGCTCTATTTGGTCTTTTTCCTTTGTCCCACCTTTTTGCGTGGATTTTGCCCTTTTATTTATTGAAAGCCATACTATGGCCTTAAACCCTTTTAAATTGAGCTCACGGAGGCTTTAAATTCTGTATGGCAAATCCTTATCCAATTCAGTAAATATAAACCACACCTCAATTTTAACTAAAATTTTGGTAATTTAAGCTTATTTAAGCTTAAATTTAATAATTTTAAAAAAATGGTAAAAAAGTTACATTAGTACTGCTAGATTCTTAAATCTTCTAATAACATAAGAAATAAGTTTTTTTGGGTATAACACCTTATGGATGTACCCTAGGTTATTTTTGGTGTAGAATCCAAAAATGACATAATATTTATAACTTTGTTTATCCAAAAAAAAGTTACACTTATTTTTTGTTATTTTTTATTTTGAATTCAATTAAAAAATCTGTTGAAGACAGTTTTAACTGTGTATAAAGTTATTTGTGGCCTTATGGGTATGTTATACATACCTCACAGGCTCACATATGGCATGTAATACAAAGACCATTAAGGATACACCCATGACTGGGTTACCCTTCTCCCAGCAGTCCAACTGCATTGTAATACAAGTCAGCACTCTACCACAGGAAAAACACCTGCACTGGTAGAAAAAGGGTGGAATCCCCTTTTAGCTGTGGACCATTTGAAGAAAAATCTTCTAACCATCCACCCCACAGCCAAAGACTTCCATGAAATGTGAAAGAGGGCTTGCTACACAGCTGCCAAATGCATATCTGAGGAAAAGGAGTATAATAGGCAGAGGTGGGACGAGTCACACATGGAACCTGACTTCAAAGAAGGGGACCAGGTGCTGGTGTCTACACTAAACTTTAATAATCTCAAAGGACCTAAGAGGATGAGAGACTCATTTGTAAGGCCCTTCACTATCATTAAATTTATAGGGAAGAATGCAGTTGAGGTCTGTAAGGTTTGACTATGAAACAATAAGTAAAAATTACTAATATTTTACTTATTGTACTATGAATGTCCTTATGAATGAAATAAATAAGATAAAATTATTATAATAATAAAGAATTATTATAATTGTGGCGTAAAATGGTTATATTATTAAATAATTATAATAATATAATTTATATAATAAAATATAATATAATAAAGATAAATATATTAATATAAAAAAATTAATATATTTGATGGCTCTTTATTATTGTTAAAAACAAATAATAAAGGCGTAAAAAATTGTTTTTTATTAATAAAAAACAATTAATAACAATAATATTACCAATATTAAAGTTATAAATTAATATAAATACTATTTATATTAATTAAAGAATTATTATAATAATAATAAAGATAAAATTATTATAATAAGAGAAAACAACCTACTTTTAACACTTAATATAATACTTTTGAAGTATTTTACGCCAAAAAAATAAATACAACCTTTTCAAATTGTATTTACAATAAAAATAAAGAAAAAATTACTAATATTATTGATTTTTACGTGGAAATGAGTTTTTAGAGAGATTTTTAACAAAAAAAATTAAATAAATCATTTAATCACGTCAAAATACATGATTATAACAAAGAGGTCTTTGGTCTTTAATAATATAATAGTTTTATATATAAAAAATAAAGAAATTACCTTTGGTTTAATTGATTTAATGTTTTTTATGCATCTGTGGGGAAAACAGAGTAAAAAGAGCTCTATTTATAGTAAATACCTCCTTCCTAGAGTCCAACAGGCTTCTAGTAGACGTGTACTGATCATATCCACTGGAATTGATCAGGATTTTAAGGTTTGAGGATGATTACATCATGATCAAACCATATTACATCATTATTACACCATTATTTAGAGTTATCACTATAACTCTAAGTTTGATGACATCAGAGGCTTGGCAGAACCCCAAATTTCGTGGATTCTATGAGTTTTAATCATAAAATAATATTATTCACCATTTCACACTCATATTACTGTTAAACTTAATTTAAGGTTACAGTAGGTGATCATAACTGCTCAATTTAAGCTCCAAATTTGATCTTTAATAACTTTTAAGTTTTACACGCTACAGAACTTCAGAGAGTGAATTATGATAGCCTGACATGACCTCATTATGCTGCCAAGAGCTTTTCATTACATCATCAAAACTCTAATTTTGATGATTTTCCTTGTAACTCCTCTTTTATGTCAAAATTCAATATTTTAAACTTCAAACCATGATTTCAAGGGGTTTTACCCTGAATTTAATAATAGAAATTACATCATTCTTCACAAATGAAGTAGTAGAATCCAACTGTGTACTTTTTTTTAAGCTTGGACGACTTTCACAACAAAGTGGTCAACAGCTCTGTTGATTTTTATCAATATGTCATCATAGGTTTTAACCTTGTTTATAATTTGTAAAATGAAGCTCATATCTGTGCTCTTGCAGTAATTACGTGGTAACTTTATTTTTGGTTCATCACTCTATCTTGTATAGTTCAAGAGATATTAGCTATGATCCTTGAATATATGCCTTGACCAAAAGAGTGCATATACTCAGGTTAATTCCTTAAGTATTAACTTTGGAAATTAGCTCACTAATTGTTTTATGTGTGTATCTTCATGGGGAATCCAATGGTTAAATTTATTTCACATTCTGTTTCATTGGTTCTTGAAATAAATAAGGATTTATGGTTTTTATGAGGTATTATTCCTTATAACTCATTAAGTATTGACTTTACAGATATGCCATAAAAATGGTATATGTGTATTTTACCATAGGGAATCCAATGGTATAATTGATTTCACATCTTGATTCATTGGCTTTTAAGTTAAACCAATTTTTGTACCAATTTATGGTATTTTTGTATTTTTAAAGTAATTATTTTTAATGTATAATTATTCTAAGTAATTTTAGTATAATTATCTTAAAGGTATAATTATTCTGAGTCTTCCTTGTGACCTTATTGGTTATGTGGTCATATCTCAAAGGCTCACATTCCCTACCACCAAAAAAGATTGTACCACAATCTGATATGTGTAATTAGGGTATCATCCACTGTCCTACCTCTTCAATAGACTTTGTTAGTCTTGAAGCTCAATAATGCTTAACTTTTCTATTTTTCAGGCTTTATTTCATGTCTGAACCTTCTTAGTAGTTTATCAGCATTTGTTATATCTTTTTCAAGTAGCCATTCATCTTCTTGAGTTGAATTTCTATACCTTACAAGGTATTCCCTTTCTATTTTGTTTCTTGTACTCCTTTCTTTAAGGATTTTTACTATTTTCTTTTCTTCTCCTTCTTCCAAGGGGGGGATTTCAAGTGGGGGTTTATTTCTTAGTGGAAATAACTCCTTGTCACTTGAACTGTAAGGTTTTATCAGACTTACAGGGAAAGCTGGGTGTTTGTTCATTAGTTCACCTGTGAGTTCCAATTGCACAGCATTGGGTCCATGAAGTGCTTTTATCATAAATGGTCCTGCAAAGGAATCTTTCAATTTCTTTGGGCCTTTTATGTTATTGAAATTAAGGGTTGATACTAGGACCAAGTCTCCTATTTTGAAATCAGGTGGCTTATGACTTTTATCACATCTTTCTTTTGCATATTTGAAAGAATCTTGCATACATCTGTTTGCATGGTGTCTTGACTTGTCAAGCATTATTTTAAAGCTGCTTGCTGTTGGATTTATATTCACTAAGTTCTTTTTGAGGGTGTCATAAGGAAGTCTTAGATTCCAACCTTTTTCTAGCATTGCTGGTGTTTTTCCAGTAGAAGAATGGATTTATTTCTTATATGCTAGTTCAAGAGCTGGTATTAGTGTACACCAATCATGGGTAAAACCATCAGAATCTTTGCATTCTAGCCCATAAGCACAGAATCTTCTGATCATGTCCTCTAAGGTCTGTATCATTCTTTCTGCTAAACCATAAGTTTGGTGATGGTAAGCTGTTGAGAATGATAGCTTTGTCCCAAATAAGTTATGGAGATTTGTATATAATGCTGAAGTGAACTTTGGGTCTCTGTCACTTATAATATTCTGGAATAATCCTGTATGGCTAATAGCTTTATTCCATATCATTATGGCTGTTTCCATAGCTGTATCATCTTTATGACATAGTAAGAACATGGGAGTCTTACTGTATCTGTCAACTAATACCAGGCATGCATTATAGCTCCTGTCTCCTCCTGGAGGTACAGCTGTTACCCAATCCATATGAACTATTTCCCATGGGGATTTTGGTTCTTGGATTTGGAACATCATTCCAAATTTCTTTCCTGTGGCTCTGTTGGCTTTTTGACATCTGTCACAGGTTTGGCAGTATTCTGTAACATATTTCTTCCAATTTGGCCACCAAGAGCAGGTTTTCACCCTCTCTAGTGTTCTATCTTCTGAAAGGTGTCCAGCTGCAACACTGTCATGACATTCATGTAAAATAGTGTTTATCAGGGTTCTATCTGTTAAGGCCATAACACATGTGTGTTTTGTTCTATGGTAAAGGATTCCATCAAGGAGGTGGAATCTTCCTTCATCATATGCCTTTTTCCATGTTTCATCTAGTTTTGATGAAAGTGATGGGTCTTTGCAGTCTTTCATTAGAAGTTGGCTTAAGATATGGCAATTTTTGTCTATCTTATAGGTTTCTTTAACTTGGTTAAAGAATTCTGCGCCAATATCTGTAACACATATTCCTTCTATATGGTATTCTTCTTGTGGTACCCATGCTGGATTGTCAGGGGTATTTGCTAGAGCCCATCTGCTAAGACCATCCGCATTTTTATGGATATTACCAGATTTATGAACAATAGTCATATTTCCTCTGTATTCTTGGATAGCAATTTGCCATCTCAGCATATGTCTATTTGGAGTCTTCATATTTAATAGTGACTTCACAGAATTACAGTCTGTGATTACATCAAATACTGTGCCATCCAAATAATAATGCAGTTTTTCTAAAGCCCACACTAAGCATAAGCATTCCATTTGGCTGGCTCCATATCTTGCTTCTGTTGGCTTTATCTGCCTTGAAATGAAACAAATTTGTCCTTCCACTGGTTTATCATTGATAATTTGTGTTTGGTGAAGTGCAGCACCTAGTCCTTCTCCACAAGCATCAATGTAAAGTTTGAAGGGTAGTTTCCAATCTGGCATTAGAAGAAATGGGGCATTTGTTAGTGAATTTTTCAATTCTTCATATGCCTTGACCCTTTCTTCAGTCATTTCATAAACTTATTGTTGGTCACATAATTTATATAAGGATTTGGCAATTTTTGCAAAGTCCTTTATATGCTGTCTATAGTAACCAGCAAATCCTAAAAATGATTGCATTTCTTTTTTGGTTTGAGGCATTGGTTTAAGTAGTACTGCTGCTACTTTATTTTTGTCTATGCCTATACTAAGTCCAGATACAACATGTCCTGGTGCTTTTAATTCACTATATGCAAAATGACACTTTTTCAAGGAAATTTTCATATTCACTTGGACTATTTTCTGTAGTACCCTTTCTAGTCTTGTAAGGTGATTTTCCCAAGTTTCTGAGCAAACTATGATATCATCAATATAGATAATTAACCATCCTTCTGATAATTCTTCAGGAAAGATGGTATTCATCATTCTTTGGTAATGGGAAGGTGCATTTTTTATCCCAAATGTCATTCTTAAGTATTCAAAAATTCCACAGTGGACTATTATCCTCAGTAGTTTTATGGCATTGTCTGTTAAGACATTGTGATGAAAACCCTTTAAGGCATCCATAGCTGTAATGAACTTAGCTTGTGACAATTGTGTCAATGTCTCATGGATTCTAGTTATTGGATATCTTTCTGGAATGGTATAGGTGTTCAGGGCTCTGAAGTCTCCTACTATCCTTGATTTTCCATTATGCCAAGTTATAATGACAGGAGTAGTAACTTCTACTTGTTCATTATGTCCAACCTTTCTTAATAATCCAAGGTCCATTAATTCTTTAATGTGTACCTCTAAGGCTTCTCTAGCCCTTGGACTAGCTGGGTAAGCTGGTCTTCTTAGTAAGGGTGGGTAAGGCTTTTCAACATTAAGAATTATGTCTACTTCATGCCCAATTATAGCACCTAGTGGCTCTTTGTCAGTTGCAAAGGCATCTTTGTACTTAAATAAGAGGTTAATCAATTTCTCTTTCATTTTTTCTGTTAATTCTTGATTGAATTCTGCCTCTTTAAGTTGTTCAGATATAAAAAGTTCCTTTTCTGGAATCTTTTCTTCCTTCTTAATAACTGCAATTTGTTTTTTATTATTTAAGAAGCCAAACTTTTGTCTCTTGTTGTCTCCTATAGTAAAATATCTATCCTTCTGGTTAGAGATATCTATACCATATATTCATAAGTAGTCATTTCCCAGGATAAAGTGATTACTGGTACAGTTGTCCATTACCACAAATTCCACTTTAATTCTGACAAATTGTGAAGGGTGAGGGAAGATAAGTGTTAAGTCAATTATTCCAAGGGGCATCATGCTTTCACTTGCACTACTAAATTTGACACCTTGGATTGGTATAAGTTTTTCTTGCCAGTCTGGAACAATTTTACTTAAATAACGTTTACCAACACAGGTGCAATATGCTCCTGTATCTAAGTTCACCTTTGTTTCTTGGTTATTAACCATGACAATACTTATACTTGATTTTCCAGCTGTATACCCCACTCCTCTTGCAGGTTTGGTTTTGTGCAGTTTGGCATCTTGCACATTTGTCAGGTTTGTGTCAGATGTTCCAACTTGTGGTAAGTTTGATCTGACATCTAGTACTTCATAAATTATATCAATATTATTAATTTCTGCATTAATTATATTGATTTCATCACTTTCAGAAGCTTCTGATTCTTCTGTTTCTTTTTCAGAGTCAGATTCCTCCTCTTTGTCATTGTTGTTTTCTGTTTCCACAATTTCATTGATTTTTGCGTTTTTTAGGCACCTATTGGCTAAGTGTCCAATACCTCTACATTTATGGCATTTTCTTTGCTAATTATTATTGGATGTACTGGGCTTGAAGGATTCTTTTAATTTATCTTTTTTGGTAAATGGTTTAATTGGGCTTTCAATGTCCAATTTCTTCCAAGTCCTGCCAATTTTTGTTCTTGTCACTATGTCTTCCAGTGCATTAATGTACTCTTCTGTGGAGCATGGTTCTATACACCTGCTTCTTAGGGCATGTTCTAGCTCTCCTCCACATTTCTTGAGTATTTTCATATGCACCATTTTTTGTGACATTTCGGGGTACAATGCATTAATTCTTTCAACTTGTTTTAAGAACCAGGTTAAAGGTTTATCTTTATCTGGGTCAAAGAAAACATTTTCAAATGCATTTTCTATTTTGTACCTCCAGGCATCATTTGCCCACTTGGTGATTATTTCTTGTTTCCACCAAGACCAGGTATTTTCGCCATTTGTTTGTCTTATGCCATAATACCATCTTTTTGCAGATTTTTCAAACAATGAATGTAATCTTGCAGTGATTAATTCATCTGGTATTGCATAGTCCTCTTTTAACATGTCAATTGTTTTAATAAATGACATGTGGTCATATTCACCTTCTCCTGTGAATTTTGGCCATTCTTTCAGCTGAGGTGCTTCCTTCATTAAGACTTGGTTATTTTCTTGGTGACTCAAGTCTGTTATGAAAGGATTTGTCAATTCCTCTTTTGTTTTAACAGGGCCTCTTATATGAGAAAATGGAGTTGATAACTTTGGCATATTTAAATTAGCCTCATTCATTTTATCCATTTTTTCAGTAATAAGCCTTATTTCACTTTTAATGTCATCTTTCAGATGCATTCTTGCTTCATCACTTTTTTCCACATGGTCCAAAAGTAATTTTTGGTGTGATGAAGTCTTTTCTTCAAATATTTCTACAGAATTGCTTAATTTTTTCAATTTTTCTGTAAGATTGTCAATACTAACATAATAATTTATTGTCAAAGTTTTTGCTTTGATATCACTTATGTATTTGTACAATTCTTGTTGTCCTTGTATCAATTTTTGAGTATTGTCAATTAATACTTTTGGTTTATTGTTTTCAATCATAAATTTTATGTTGTCAATCTCTTTCTTGTTTTGTACAACAATTTTTGTTAAAGAAGATAAATTATTATTTATTTCTTGTAATGATAATAAACTATTTTTAATTTCTTTTAGAGGTACAATACTATTTTGGATTTCTGTTAAAGTGTTTACAACATCAGGAGACAAGGTTATTTCTTTGGTAAATGGGGTTGTCTCATTCTTTGTTCCTCTTTGTCTTTGAATTCCATCAAAGTTCTGGCCATATTGAAGACATTGTCCATGGCATCTTTTTGGATTTTGGGAATCCTGTAGCTTGGGGAATATGGTTTCCTCCAATTCTTTTTCTTGTTCTTCTTCCCTTCTTGGGAAAGTGGGTTGGCTTGGGGCTTGCTGGTAGAAGCTACTGGGGCTTCTTCCTTGGTTGCCTCCCTCTTTTTGGCGTGGTGTAACAACCACTCACCAAGGGGTAAGGGTATTCATTCATACACCCACTCAAGCACCTCAAATCAGCAGATCCAGCACTTGTATCAGCATTCAGTTTCAGCAATCTTCATTCTGAAACATTCATACAGCTTGGAATCTCAATACAGCCTTTCAATACCTGTACAGGTTGGATTCACCCAATACAGTTTCAATACACCAGTATGAAACTGTATGATCACTCAAATACACCACACCTCTTGTACAGGTTCTGTACAGCTGTACAAGACCTGTATTGGCCAGACTCAATTCAATCATCAAGTATTCTCATGAATATTCTTCCTCTGGATCAGGGCTGGTGATTCTCACATATACCAGCCCCTCTTTCTTCCCCCTGGGGACTTTTCCCCAGTTAATTAATTTAGTTTATTTATCATTTCATAATTATTCTTATCCTTATGTGGGGTATTATAATTATTTAATTTTAAGTTAGTCTTTGCCTTTTCTCTCTTTGCCTGTACAGTATGAGCTGGGTGGCCATATCCTTATTAACCCTTCTCTTTCCATTCTGACAGGTTGAAACAGTGGACTTGGACTTGTTTGTGGTTGGCTCTTCTATTCTTTTACTCTTATCTTTTGTTGCTGCTTTTTTCTTATATTTATTCTTTAGCAATTTATCTTTAACACTCTTAAGTGTATCTCATCTTATCTTATCTTTGAGCCCTCCATAAGTGAGTCCCAGTTTACTGAGTGCCAGGCCCTCTTCACTTCGAAGAGCCCCTGTGACATTAAATTAATTAACTCATATTTGATTCTTTCTTTTCATTCATTTTACTCATTTCTCTCATTCATCAATTATGACCTTTTCATGATTTTATGAATTTTTATGATTTTCTATGAATTTTCTCTTTCATCAATTTTCATCTCATTCATTTCATTCTTATGAAAATTGATTCTTTTTCCTTTCTTAATCATTGCTGACCATTTCATCACTTCATTTTATTTTTATCAATCAAATTTTTCTGTGTTCTTATTCAGGTTTCATCTAGGAATTATTGATTGGTTTAATTGGTTGGATTATTCATTGGGATTCATTTGGGTTATTGATTCAGGATTTATTTGATTTATTGACTTTGAACTCTCAAGATATTGATTGATCCTCAAGAATTGATTTTGATTATTGATTTCATTTGACTCATCAAGATATTGAATTGATTCCTGAAGATTTTGAACTGATTGATTGATTCCTCAAGACTTGATTTCATATTGAAGACACTTATTGATTGATTATTGATTGAATATTGATTGATTATTGACTTCCTCAAGATTATTGATATTTGATTTGAATTGATTGTTTATTGATTGAATGTATTTGACTGTTGATTGAATTTGATTCCTCAAGATTTGAATTGATTCCTCAAGATTCATCAAGAATTTATTGTGATTGATTTGGCCAAGTTTTGATTATTTTTAATACCATCAAGTTTTATTCCATTTATTTCAAAATGCCAGTTCAGCATAGCCCCCCAGCAAAGAATACTAGATCCCAGAAAATTCCAGCTGTTCTCACTCCTACAGCAAGGGCTCCTCTTGACCGCACACCATCAGTTCATCAACTGAGTGCAAACTTGGACAGAGGACCACCAATGGAAGGAGCAGCACCCTCAAGAAGAGGTGGAATGAAATCTAGAAGATCAAGATCCTTTTCTGGACTTTTGGGTGGCTACCCTGGCATGTCTGAAGGTGCAAGAGCAAGATTAGGGGAAGTTGAAGATGAAGAGGGGGAAGAGTCTGTGGAAGAGGAAGATTCTGGGGAAACTGAAGTGGCAGATGCCTTGGCAAATGCTACAGAGGTGCCTCAGGGTTTTAATCTAGCCCTTTCTAGTCAACCTCTTGTCTCTCAAACACATCCAAGTCTCCTCAAGATGATGGAGCAGATGACTCAATTCATGGGGCAACTCACTCAAGCAGTTGCTCCCAGGGACAATTCCAAAGCCCCTGCTTTCAAGACTCCATCCATGAAGGCACCTGATTCTTTTGATGGTACTCAAGCTCATAAGTTGAGAGGATTTATCCAATCCTGTCAACTAATCTTCCATAATGATCCAGCAAACTTCTTCTCTGACAGGAAGAAGGTTTTGTACTCAACTTCTTTTCTTACTGGTAGAGCTGGCAAATGGATTGAACCTTACCTCTCAAATATTTCCAATGAAGACCCTTCCTACCTCCTCAATAATTGGCCATTGTTTGAATCTCAATTATTCACTCTGTTTGGTGACCCCAATGAAGTCAGGAAAGCTGAACAGGAGTTGGACAATTTGAGGATGAAGGAAAGTGGTCATGTTCCCTTGTACATATCAGATTTCAGAAGCTTAATGTCAAGAATTGGAGATTGGGAGGAAAGAGCTTACATTCATGTGTATAGAAGGGGATTGGCATCAAGATTATTGGACCAATTGGCTTCTCACCCTGGATCTTTTGACACTCTTCAAGAACTTATGGATGTCACTTTAGAATTAGACACAAGATATCATGAGAGGCAAAAGGAAAAGGGCAGTCATCAAGAGAAGAAGCCTCCAATCATTGGATCTAATTCCTCCAAGCCTCCTCAAAGTTCATCATCCAAGAAGCCTTATCACAATAAGAATAAGAAGGGGAAGAATTTTCAAATGTCCAAAGACAAGCCTCATGCTGCTCTCCTCAATAAGGACAACAAATTAATTGGTTCTGAAAAGGAGAAGAGGATTAAAGAAGGTTTGTGCAATTATTGTGGTGGAAAGCACCCATTTGAAAAATGCTTCAAGAGGCCTGAGAATAGGCAAGGATCATCAGAAGGCTTCCCTAGCAAGCAGGGAAAAGCCTGAGTGGGGATCATGATGTGTTCAATGGTTCTCACTTATTTCCTTCAAGAGCACAATTGTGCACTCTGAATACTAGTGTCAAGAAATCTTTAAAGTTTCTTATTTTCTCTTCTGTCTCTGATATTTTTTATAGTATTCTCATTGATTCTGGTGCTACAAACTCTTTTATTGCAAAGAATTTTGTTCTCAAGTACTCATTGACTCTGTCAAAGCTCCCTGAAAAGATTCCTCTTTTAATTTTGGATTCTAATGAATCCCCTGCCTTGTTCATCACCCATTATACCAAGTGGGTAGTTGACTTGCCTTCCTTCCCAAGCTTTGAATGGGATTTCTTTATCATAGATTCACCCAAGGGAGAAGACCTGATATTGGGCTATGATTTCCTTTACCATTTCAATCCCATTATTGATTGGAAAAATGGATTGATCACCTATGATTCTAATCATAAGGATTCTAGTGGTATTATTCCTTCTACTAGTAATGACTTAGCCACTGCTGTCAACAGTGTTGCTCTGGCTGGTGAACTTAAGACACCTTCCATTCTTTCTTCTGTCCATATCCCTTCCATAATTCCCTCTCAGTCATTACTTCCATCAAGAGATGAAGTCTTCAAAGAGATAAAGGATGTTGGAGAAGATGTTGCCATATCTTCACTTCATCTCTTCCAAGGGGATATGGACCTTCCTCCCTTATCTTTTCATGCATCCCTGGAGGAGCAGTGGGATGAGGAGGAAGAGCCAGAGGAAATTGAAACTGTGTTGAAGGTTGTTCCTCCTGCTTATCACCAATATTTGGATGTATTCTCCAAGGTGAAAGCAGAGAAACTTCCTCCACACCGCGCCTGTGATCACCATATCAAATTGGAGGGTCTTCTACCTCCAATTGGTGTTATCTACTCATTATCAAATCAAGAGTCAGAAACACTGCGGGCCTACATTTCAGAGAATGTAGAGAAAGGTTTCATTAGACCAAGCTCCTCTTCAACAGGAGCACCTGTCCTTTTTGTCAAGAAAAAGGATGGAGGTCTTTGTTTGTGTGTTGACTACCGCAAACTCAATGCTGTCACTAGGAAGAACAGATACCCTGTTCCTCCTATGAACCAGCTTCTTACCGTATTCAATGGTTCCACTATCTTCTCCAAGATAGATTTGCGTGGTGCATATAACCTTCTGAAAATCAAAGAGGGGGATGAGCACTTAACTGCCTTTAGAACCAAATATGGCAGTTATGAGTATTTGGTCATGCCATTTGGTTTTACCAATGCTCCTGCTTCTTTCCAAAATCTAGTAAATGATATCTTTGCAGATTTTTTGGATGTGTTTGTTGTGGTTTATCTAGATGATATTATGGTCTTTTCCAGTTCTGAGGAGGAACATGTCAAACATGTGGCCTCTGTCCTCCAAAGACTGAGGGACAATAATCTGTTTGCCAAAGCCTCCAAGTGTGTATTCCATGCCTCAAGTGTGGAATACTTGGGCTATGTTGTTTCAAGTGATGGCCTCAAGATGGATTCTTCAAAAGTTCAGCAAATTCTCAATTGGCCTCAGCCCACAAACATCAAGGCTCTTCAATCTTTCCTTGGCTTTGCCAATTTTTATCGACGTTTCATTAAAAATTATTCTAAAAAAATCACTTCTCTCACTTCCCTCCTTAAAAAAGATTCTCCCTTCATCTTCAATGAGGAAGCTCTTAGTCAGTTTCAAGCACTCAAAGAAGCTTTCACCTCTGCTCCTATCTTATCTCACTTTAATCCTTCTCTACCTACTATAGTAGAGACTGATGCTTCTGATTATGCTTTGGGCGCCGTACTGAGCCAGGTGCATGACTCAGGAAAGCACCCCATTGCATTTGATAGTCGCAAGCTCTTACCAGCTGAACTCAACTATGAAGTTCATGACAAGGAACTCCTTGGCATAGCTTGGGCTCTCAAGCGCTGGAGAGCATTTCTTCTTTCTCTTTCCAATCCTTTTGAGGTCTTGACAGACCACTCTTCGTTGCAGTATTTCATGTCTTCCAAAGTTCTTACGCGCCGTCAGGCCCGTTGGGCTGAATTTCTCTCAGAATTTCATTTCACTATCACTTACCGCCCAGGCAGACTGGCCACATTACCAGATGCCTTGTCACGTCGGGACGACGTGTACCCAGAGAGGGGGGTGGACTTCATCAGCAAGAATCCTCATAATTTTCATCAAGTACTTAAGCAAGATGGAATTCAAGAGTCAAGATTCTTCTCAATCAAAGTGGAAATTTTCTCAGATTTAGTTGACAAGATTCAAAAAGAAGTATGGCAAGACAAAGACTACAAAGAAATACTCAAGCAACTAGCAAGAGGTGAATCAGTTCCAGATTATTCTCTTGAACCTCAAGCCAAGTTATTATTATTCAAAGATAGAGTGGTAATCCCAAGCAATGAAGAACTTCAACTCAATATTCTTCAAAAGCGTCATGACTCACCATTGGCTGGCCATCCTGGCCAGGAGAAGACCCTCAAGCTCATCAAGAGGGATTTTTATTGGGCTGGCATGAATCAATTCATCAAGGACTATGTGTCCTCATGTCAGCAATGTTCAAGAAACAAGAACATTCATCACAAGAAGTTTGGATTACTCAAGCCTCTTTCAATTCCATCTGGTCCTTGGAATTCATTATCAATGGACTTTATCACTCAATTGCCACTGTCAAACAACTTTGATTCAATTTTAGTAGTTGTGGACAGATTCTCAAAAATGGCAATCTTCATTCCAACTTATGGCACAATCACTGCTCTGGATTTAGCTCAAATCTTCATTAGTCATGTATTTTCCAAGCATGGACTTCCAGTCAGTATTGTAAGTGATAGAGGATCCTTATTTGTTTCATCATTTTGGACTCAATTGTGTCAGCAGCTCAAGATATCAAGAGATCTTTCAACTGCCTTTCACCCTGAAACAGATGGACAGACAGAGAGGGTAAATCAGATACTAGAACAGTACCTTCGGATGTATGTCAGCTATCATCAAGATGACTGGTACACCTGGCTCCCTCTGGCTGAATTTGCCTATAATAATGCAGAACATTCATCAACCAAGCAATCACCTTTTTTCACCATTTATGGAAGAAATCCCAGCTTTGACTCAATCCATATTTCTCAAGACTCACCTGCTGGAAAGTTATCAACAAAACTCCAATCAGTACAGCAAGTTGTCAAAGAAGAATTAGAGTCAGCAATAAGGAGATTCAAGAAGTATGCAGATAGAAATAGGGCAATTCCACCTGATTTCCAACCTGGGGACAAGGTATGGCTAGCTTCCAAGAACATCAAGACAACAAGACCCACCAAGAAATTATCAGAAAGATGGTTGGGACCCTTTGAAGTTCTTAAGAAGATTGGCAGCCATGCATATCACCTCAAGTTGCCTCAGCAATGGAAGACAGTTCACCCTGTATTCCATGTGTCCTTATTAGAACCAGTCAAGCATTCAACTATCCCAAATCGTCATCAATTGCCGCCACCACCAGTTCTAGTGGAAGAGCAAGAAGAATGGGAAGTGGCTCAGGTTCTGGACTCAAAACTCAAAAGAGGTAAATTATGGTATCTTGTAGAGTGGAAAGGATTCAGTGAAGACCCAGAAAGAACCACTTGGGAGCCATCTTCCAACCTTACCAACTCACCAGACCTTGTCAAGGATTTCCATTCATTGTATCCAGACAAGCCTGGTCCAAATACCTCAAGAGTTTGATTTATGGTGCTTGGTGGGGAGAAGAAGTTATGAAAGTAAGTTCCTCTCCTAGCATGCACCTTTAACGGGGTATTCTACCCATATGTTGTTGTAAGCATCACCTTGGCCACTTTGTGAGCACTTGTCAATTCTTTGGATAGGTTCAGGAAGCATACAGCATCAATACCCTCCATTTGGACCTGATCAAGATATGGCCAAATGTTTCTTTCTTTCTTTATGTTTTCATTTCATTCTTTATTACCATTTCAATTTATGCCAATCATCATAATTCAAGACATTCTTTACTTCAAGTCATTTATTGCAATTCATTTCAGAAGGCATTTATGGCAATTTATTTCAGTTTTATGGTGCTTGGTGGGGAGTGGAGGTTATGAAAGTAAGTTCCATCTCCTGGTATGCACCCCTGAGGGTTCTACTTCTTGTAAAACATTACCTTGGCCACTCTGTGAGCATCAAATGCTTGGTTTTCATTTTTCAGACACTTCTTGGCCAGAATCAAGCAGCTCACCACAAGAAGGACCAACCATCAGGATTTCTCTTTATTTCTTTCTTTATTCTCATTTTCTCTTATTCTTTTATTTTTCTTATTTCTTTGCTTGTATAATTTTCTTTCTTTTTATTTCTTTAAAGCAGCAGCAGCCCCTCCCCAAATCACGTATTGGGAGGTTCCATTATCTTTTTTATTTTTTATTTTTTATTTTTTAGTTGTGATAAGAGCATGGATAGAAGCCAAACCAAACACAAACAAGGACAAGCAACTGGTTATACTTACCCAATTCATCAAAATTCCACTAGAGGCCATGGTTAACTCATGGCTGAAGATACGCAAGCAGAAGATTCAGTACGGCAGAATCAGTCCAGTTGTAGGCCCAAGATTTGACCTCAAGGGAATTGGGCCACAAGTCAATCATGGCCCCCCTCAAAACCTCTCAATGTCAAGGTCCAAGGCCCCTTTAGGGGCTGGAATCAGCATGGGGGGCCTCCCCTGAAAGTTTGGGGAAGGCCAAGTTCTTGGTGGTCCAGGCCATATAAGGTGAAAATTCTTTTTTTTGGGCCAATCAAGGTCCCATGGCACCCCTGGGTCCCCAGCAAATTTGGGCCCAGGGGGCCTCCTATAGCCCCCACGGCCCGCGGACCGCGGCGTACGGTCCACGGACCGCAAGACCCCAAATTACCCCAAAGGCCCATAAAGGCCAAAAAAATCCCAGTTTTCAGGAAAAGGCCAAAAATGGCCATGAACCAAAATTTCACCCAAAACACCAAGGACCCAAGAAAAGGCCAGAATTGGCCATGAATCACATGTCACCCCAAGGCACTAGGGACCCAAACAAAAGGCCAAAATGGCCATAAATTCAAGGATCCTCAAGATCCCCCATAGAGAAGGCACCAGCCCAAAATCACTATAAAGGGCTGGTTGAGGCATTTTGAAAGCCATTGGGGACAAGACCCCTGAATTCTTGTCCCCATCATTTTCTTTGATTGGGCTTGCCAGATGAGTACACTGCATATACTCATCTGGCACCATTTTTGAGCACAGGAGCTCAGTGGCCAGCATTTTGGGATACAACCCAAGGCCACACCCGAAGGACGTCAGTTGTAGAAATCAGAAGAAGAACAGTTCAAAGCGGGGTATTTACTCAAATTTAAAGAAGGGGGGAATAAATTTAATTGACAGAGAAGAGTTGGAGAAGGATTTCAAGATAATGGTCAAAAGAAAACTTTTCAAAGAATTGTGTGGGGAGTGAGATGCCACTCAACAATGGCAGGGTATTATGGTGTTCAGGAGCCCACCAGTTTCAAGAGGGGGATACTGTAACAACCACTCACCAAGGGGTAAGGGTATTCATTCATACACCCACTCAAGCACCTCAAATCAGCAGATCCAGCACTTGTATCAGCATTCAGTTTCAGCAATCTTCATTCTGAAACATTCATACAGCTTGGAATCTCAATACAGCCTGTCAATACCTGTACAGGTTGGATTCACCCAATACAGTTTCAATACACCAGTATGAAACTGTATGATCACTCAAATACACCACACCTCTTGTACAGGTTCTGTACAGCTGTACAAGACCTGTATTGGCCAGACTCAATTCAATCATCAAGTATTCTCATGAATATTCTTCCTCTGGATCAGGGCTGGTGATTCTCACATATACCAGCCCCTCTTTCTTCCCCCTGGGGACTTTTCCCCAGTTAATTAATTTAGTTTATTTATCATTTCATAATTATTCTTATCCTTATGTGGGGTATTATAATTATTTAATTTTAAGTTAGTCTTTGCCTTTTCTCTCTTCGCCTGTACAGTATGAGTTGGGTGGCCATATCCTTATTAACCCTTCTCTTTCCATTCTGACAGGTTGAAACAGTGGACTTGTTTGTGGTTGGCTCTTCTATTCTTTTACTCTTATCTTTTGTTGCTGCTTTTTTCTTATATTTATTCTTTAGCAATTTATCTTTAACACTCTTAAGTGTATCTCATCTTATCTTATCTTTGAGCCCTCCATAAGTGAGTCCCAGTTTACTGAGTGCCAGGCCCTCTTCACTTCGAAGAGCCCCTGTGACACGTGGTAATCCTTGATCTTTTTGATTTGAGGTTTGGATGACAGTGGATTCCATCCATTGGAGTATTTCACTATCTCCTCCTCTTTGAGGAATTTTTTCAGGATGTGCCAGGAGTTCATTACTCCTTGGTGTATTTGGGGCAGCATTTCCCAATCTTTGTCCTTGTACACTGTGTAATACTGCTTGTACTGGCTTATGTAAATGTCTATTTGAGCCCTCTGAATGTGATTTGTACCTATTTTAGTTACTCATACTTAGTTCCAATTAAGGTTCAGATATCATGGGCATTTCTGGGACTTGCCTTTGGGATAAGGCACTTCCTTGTGTGGATTCTGTTCCACTGGGGATATTGCCCTTTCTTTTCCCTTTTGAGGGATCAGTTCTACCTCTGAGTCCAGCTCCATCTGATTGGATGGAGTATTGGGAACCTCTTCTGGTAGTCATAGTTTAAGGAATAAGAAAAATAAAAGTATTTTAGAATAAAAATTCTTTTTATGGCAATTATAAAAGAGGTGCTCACCTTCAGAGTCTTGAATGGTGGGTCCTGGAAAGTCTAATTTCTTAGCTTTCTTTTTTTTAGTGATAACTGGTGTTGGAGTACTTTGACAAGTTCCTTCCACCAATCTCTCAACAGTAGTTTGGTTCTCTTCTGTTGGGTTATCTTCAAAAACTAAAAAAGACAAATAAATATAAGTCTTTTTATAAGAAGTGTTATTTTTTTGGCAAGATAGGGCAATTTTCAACATAGAAATTGCTTTTATATCTTTAAAAAATTGAAATGAATAAAGAAATGGATAAAAATGAATGGAAATAACTTTTTTTATTGGTTTTTAATATTTTTATTTTTAAAGAATAAATAAAATGAATATGATTCTTTTTATAAAATTAAATTATAAAAAAAAATATTTTTAATTTATAAAATATCTTTTTTAATTGCTAGAGTCACTCAAAGAAAGTTTTTGCAAGTCTAAGGATGTGAAAAACCATGTGTAAGACAGTACAATTGCTTTCCAAATGCCTCCATAGCTTTTAAAATCAATAAGATATAAATTTATTATATAATTTTATGATTATGAATGAAGTTTATTATTGGATAAGCCCAATGAGAATCTTTTTAAAAGGTCTTTTGAAGTGGATTTCATGGCCAGGCCCCAAATGTAAGGTTTGACTATGAAACAATAAGTAAAAATTACTAATATTTTACTTATTGTACTATCAATGTCCTTATGCATGAAATAAATAAGATAAAATAATTATAATAATAAAGAATTATTATTATTGTGGCATAAAATGGTTATATTATTAAATAAATATAATAATATAATTTATATAATAAAATATAATATAATAAAGATAAATATATTAATATAAAATAATTAATATATTTAATGGATCTTTATTATTGTTACAAACAAATAATAAAGGCATAAAAGATTGTTTTTTTATTATTAAAAAACAATTAATAACAATAATATTACCAATATTAAATCTATAAATTAATATAAATACTATTTATATTAATTAAAGAATTATTAAAATAATAATAAAGAGAAAATTATTATAATGAGAGAAAACAACCTACTTTTAACACTTAATATAATAATTTTGACATATTTTACGCCAAAAAAATAAATACAACCTTTTCAAATTGTATTTACAATAAAAATAAAGAAAAAATTACTAATATTCTTGATTTTTACGTGGAAATGAGTTTTTAGAGAGATTTTTAACAAAAACAATTAAATAAATGATTTAATCACGTCAAAATAGATGATTATAACAAAGAGGTCTTTGGTCTTTAATAATATAATAGCTTTATATATAAAGAATAAAGAAATTACCTTTAGTTTAATTGATTTAATGTTTTTTATGCGTCTGTGGGGAAAACAGAGTAAAAAGAGCTCTATTTATAGTAAATACCTCCCTCCTAGAGTCCAAAAGGCTTCTAGTAGTTGTGTACTGATCATATCCACTGGAATTGATCAATATTTCAAGGTTTGAGGATGATTACATCATGATCAAACCATATTACATCATTATTACACCATTATTTAGAGTTATCACTATAACTCTAAGTTTGATGACATCAGAGGCTTGGCAGAACCCCATATTTTGTGGATTTCATTATTTTTAATCATAAACCAATATTATTCACCAGTTTTATCACTCATATGACTGTTAAACCTAATTTAAGGTTACAGTAGGTGATCATAACTTCTGAATTTAAGCTCAAACTTTGATCTTTAATAATTTTTAAGCTTCACACGCTACAGCAATTCAGAGAGTGAATTCTGATAGCCTGACATAACCTTATTATTCTGCCAAGAGCTTTTCATTACATCCACAAAACTCTAATTTTGATGATTTTCCTTGTAACTCCTCTTTTCTGTGGAAATTCAATATTTTAAACTTCAACCCATGATTTCAAGGGGTTGTACCCTGAATTCACTAATAGAAATTACATCATTCTTCACGAATGAACTAGTAGAATCCAACTGTGTACTTTTTTTAAGTTTGGACCACTTTTGCAACAAATTGGTCAACAGCTCTGTTGATTTTTATCAATATTTCATCATAGGTTTTAACCTTGATTATAGTTTGTAAAATAAAGTTTATATCTGTGTTCTAACAGTAATGAAGTGGTAACTTTATTTTTGGTTCATCACTCTATATTGTATAGTTTAAGAGATATTTGCTATGATCCTTGAATATATGCGTTGACCAAAAAAGTGCATATATTCAGGTTGATTCCTTAAGTATTAACTTTGGAAATTAGCTCATTAATTTTTTTATGTGTGAAATTTCATGGGGAATCCAATGGTACAATTTATTTTACATGTTGTTTCATTGGCTCTTGCAATAAATAAGGATTTATGGTTTTTATAAGGTATTATTCCTTATAACTCATTAAATATTAACTTTACAGATATGCCATAGAAATGGTATATGTGTATTTTACCACAGGGAATCCAATGTTATAATTTATTTCACATTTTGATTCATTGGTTTTTAAGTTAAACCAATTTTTGTACCAATTTATGGTATTTTTGTATTTTTAAAGTAATTATTTTTAATGTATAATTATTCTAAGTAATTTTAGTATAATTATCTTAAAGGTATAATTATTCTTTCTTGTGACCTTATTGGGTATGTGGTCATATCTCAAAGGCTCACAATATTACAGAAGGTACAGCCAGCTCAGGCCAAATCAGGGTGAACAAAACATTCACCTCTCATAGTTTCTACAGTTTTAGTGTGAGATACCTGAAGTGGGGTCTTTTTGGAAATAGAACAATCAGGGCTACCTGATGGTGCCATCCATTTCCCCATACCTCATCCAGAACAAAGGTTATGGGCCAAACTGACTCAATACAGCCTTTTGCCTAAACCATGCAAAAGTACAAAAAACCTGTACATGGCATAACTTTTCCATATGTAAGGATAACTCTGTAAAATGAGGTACCATTGTATAGAGTATGTACAAGGCTACACAATGAACCAACTTTGAGCTTTATATCTCAAAATCTGACAGAGCTATGGCCATTTGAAGGTCAAAAACCCACAATATTGCCAATATAGCTGTATTGGGGGAAAATACAGTTTGACTATGATTATGAGGCTTCAATAAGACAAAGAAGCTTTTTTATACTTCAATACCTCACATTTCATTCAATACTGGGGTCCCATACAGCTTCTGTACAATATTCTACACCTAATACACGTCAGAACAGGGCTATGTGGTTCCCAGATGAAAATTTTCACCCTGTATTGGTGAAAACTGCCCAGATGTGGTTTCAAAACCACATATGAGCCCAATACAGGTTATACAGGCTCTTTGCAAACCAGAAACCTTCCCCATAAAGTGAAAAATTTTCACTTCCTCTACATGAAGAGGTCTAGCAGCCTTTTTACCCCATTTCAGGATAAAAAGGGCCCTTTTCACTGCCAGAAAAGCAATCCCCATCCTGATCTTGACTTCCTTCCTAGTATAGCTGTCAAAAAAAGTCCTACTCTTGGAAATAACCAGGTATACTTCTAATTTTAAGTATTGTAGACTTTATTATTGTAATCCAACAGGTAAAGCTGCACCCAGGGTTTTCAATAGCGCTCACCACCACTATTATTCAAAAGTAAAACCCTTGTATCTCAATAATAAACCTTTAGTATATTTTAATAACCTTATTTTTAACATTTATAGCCATGTCATAGTCATATTTAAAGTAGTAATTATCCTATTTCCTGCTTCAGCATAGACTTAGCCTGACATGTATTCTTACATTAGTTATGTGGTAACCCTTGTTTTGGTTCAACTCTCTAACATGTATATTTTAAGGTATATGAGCTAAAAACCATGAATATATGCATTGATCATAAAAGTGCATATATTCAGGTTATTTCCTTAAGTATTGACTTTTCAGATATGACATGAAGATTTCATAAGTGTAGTATCTCTGGAAAATCCAATGATGCAATTTATTTCAGATTTTTATTCATTTTTTTCTGATATAATCAAGGATTTATGCCTTTGTATGACATTTTTTACTTATTACTTAGTAAGCATTGTCTTTACAGATATGAAATAAAAATTTTATATGTGTATTTTACCATGGTGACTTTAATGGTTTAATTTATGTCTCATGTTTATTCATTAGATTGAGAGGTAATCAAGAATTCATGCCTTTTTATGGCATTTTCATTTATTTTAAGATAATAATTTCAATTCTTACTATTAAGATAAATATTGTAAAGTTGTTTTGTGACCTTTTTGGATATGTGGTCATATCTCAAAGGCCCACACAAAGAATGGCCATTAATCATAAAATCATGATCAGATCTCTAATCACAGATATGTTATGTTGACAATGCCTATAGAAACAGTGACATCTTTTGATGATGAACTGCTTTTTCCTTGGACAACTCAGCCTTTAAATTAACCTATAGCTCATAATTGCTACTGTGTTATCTAATTATTCTTATCATCAATAATTAATTATTCTCCCTAGCATTATCTTTGTTGTAACTTATTTAGACTTTATCAAATAAAAGCATTACTAGGTAGTGCCTTTCTTCTCTTTTCAATCACATTTACTATAATATTAACATTTAATTAAAAGATTTCATCATCTATATTCCTAATAAAAACTATTCACTAAATTTATCTTAGTACAGCTTCCTGTCCACCTTTAGGTAAACCAGCATATTATCATTTTCTGATTGTTATTTATAATATTGATAGTTTGAACACCTAAAATTTCATTTACCCATGTGGTTGAACTTAACGGATGGAACCTTTAAGGTTTATATGTCCATAAATGTCCTTAAGATATCCTGTCTCAATGTCCCTTTGCTTCCGTACAGTCTGTGTGGCTCTTTGATATTCTGGCAAGGCAAATAGATTACAGAGGTGGACAGCGGTGTGGATTTTTTACATGCTTTCAGTTCGCACTGAATGAGTGGACCGGTTTCGCGATGGGTTTGAACAGGGCATGGGTTACGGCTGATTGTTGCCGGGGTAGAGAGGATGAGAGACGAAATAGCCGGGACTGGCTAGGTATGGCTGACGGGTATTGGCTGAAGTGGGCGGTATCTCGCCAAGTGGCAGCTTAAGGCTAGCCAACTGATGTCTCACAAAACCATAGATTCCAATATGACCCAAAGCAAAACTAAACACACGGGATCAATCCATCTGGAGCTCAAGATTGGCTATAAAAATAGGTAGTGAGATGTGCTATCATTCGGGACAAAAATATTCATACATTTGGTCGCGTGAAGATGGGAGTGAAAGTGTATGAGGATGTACTCTGAAAATAATGAACCCTGGGTGTTGATCTTGTTGATAGCGGCACTTGGATAAGTGCAAAAGGAAATTACTTAGGAAGCGTGCAAGATCCGCAGTCTGAATCGGACCAGGAGTGATGAACAACGTGCATGTTAGCAGTCTGTCTCGGGGCTGGTCAAAAGGAAACTACTCACGAGTGTGCTTTTCTGGAGGCTCGCAAAGTGCCTCAGGTGAATCAAAAAAGCCGGCCGAGGATATGCGTCCCTCGTAGGCCTCTGAGCAAAAACCTTTGGCTTAAGCGAAAGGGACAACGTCGCATGGTTATGTGAGAAAGTTCAGCTTACCAACATATTTTGAATACCCGGTTACTCTGTAGCTGCGGAAGCGGACAGCTGACAGTCTTCTGTGCAAGTTAGGTTCAAGCCCCCTAATGCCTTTAGTGACTTCGTAGCATCTGGCCAAGTGTACCTTCGTACACGAGCCAAGAGCGCAGGAGTACGTGGTCTTTGAGCCGATCTCGTTGCCGGTTACGCATTCTAACAATGGATGCAATCACCACAAACGTCATGCTTCAGACTCAGGTCGCTCGAAAGAAAGAAGGTGCTTTAAAGTCAAGCGGATGTTAAAAACCTACTACTACGAGGCCCATATGCGTAGAGTGAGTACTCCCACTCGCAAATATGCTCCGCCTGGCTCGGGGTGCAAAAAAACTCGAAAAACAAAGCGAAGATGACCAGAGAGATTTTGAGCGAATAAGTTTTTGGAACCATTTTCTAGAGGATTGGGCTGGTGATTCTCCACTGAAATGATTCAAGGGTAACTGGAGCTATTGAGGTGAAGAGCACCACCTGCTTTATAGCTTCTGTGGGAAGAATGTTTCGAGTGCCTCAAGGCTTGAAGGCGAAGAATCTATCAGAAGATGAACGCTGAGTATGCCACCGGGAATGTGGTGTATTATGGATAATTTACAGCATAGTTTCATTCATGTTGTTAGGTTTATTTCAATATATTCTTATTATAATTACTAATCTAATATAAATCGCTACTCTAGTTACAATACAAGTGACTATTTTTAAATCTCCCCTTAGAGAGTAGCGTACCTGGTAATTTTTATCAAATATAAAATAAATGATTAGTAATTTTTTAATAAAGAAATATATAGAAAAAATCTCCCCTTAGAGAGTAGCGTACCTGGTAATTTTTATCAAATATAAAATAAATGATTAGTAATTTTTTAATAAGGAAATATATAGAAAAAATCTCCCCTAAGGAAGATGTATATTGTGAGGAAATCTTGAATTTATAGATGTGTGTATTTGCATTTATCACTAATTAGGTTTAACTTGTTATATGCATATTCATCTTGTAAATTATATTTTTGGTATATTTACAACACTCCCCTCCAAAACAACGTTTTGTCAAGTCTGATTCAAAAAATTCGTAAAGTTCTTCGTTGTCACGGGTCCAACGCTTTTGGTAAGAATGTCTGCCAGTTGATCTTTAGATGATATCCATTTTAAGTCAAGCTTCTTTTTTACTAAGTACTCGTTGATAAGGTTGAATTCCCGAATTAGATGTTGTGTTTGTTTTCTACTGATACACTCTTTTGCAATACCTATTGCTGTTTTATTGTCAGATAGCAGTAAAGGAGATTTGTCGTTTAAGAAATTTCCAAATAAATTAGATAACCATAAACATTCTTGAGCGGCAAAAGATAAAGCAATATATTCGGCCTGCGCAGTGGATGCCACTACTGTCGCCTGTCTCTTGGATTGCCAGGAAATGGGGTTCTTGCCATGTACAATTAAGAATCCGTGATTTGATCTGTTCCCTTCTCCTCCCCAGTTCGCATCCACATAACAGGTGATATCCGCTGTTTCTTGACGTTCTTTTGAGATGACAAGTTTATTATCCATCGTACCCCTTAGGTAAGCTATTAGGTGTTCCAATGCTTGCCAGTGACTGTTGTCTGTGGCCATAGAGAATCGGGCAAGATAATTTACTGCATAACAGATGTCAGGTCTCGATCCTTGTGCAATGTATAGTAACATTCCTATACGTCTCAAATACTCTTTGTCCATTTTATCGGTTTTGTTTGATTTCAAATTGCAGTTTGCTGGTAGAGGTGACTTCGCAGTGATATTGCTCCCATTCAGGGCTAGTAGTTTGAGTATAAGATCCTTCTGACTAAATTCATAACCATGCGTTGTCTGTTCAATTGAGATGCTGACTAAACGAGAAATCAAAGTATCCCACTTCACTTTCAAAGCCCCATCCAATTCATGTGATATTTCATTGAGTATCCTGTCTGATGAAGCGGTGAGCACGCCATCGTCTACGTGAATCCATAGTATCGCTTTACCTTGGTCTGTTTCATAACAATAGGTGCTCTGATCTTCACCATTTGGCGTGAATCCAATCCGGCCCAGAATTTCCTTCAGGTGGAGCCACCAACATCTCGCTGCTTGTTTGGTGCCATACAATGCTTTTCGTAGTTTAAGGATCGTGTGTTTCGGGATATCCATTCCTTTAGGAGGCCACACATATACGGGTTTATTGATTAGACTATGAAGAAAAGCGACCTTGACATTGAATGTCTGAATGGACCAATTATTAGTACAAGCAACTGAAAACAGAAGGCGTAATGCTCCAAAGGTGGGGGTAGGAGCAAACGTCTCATCAAAATTAATACCATGTATTTGCTTGAATCCTCTGGCTACCAACCGGGCTTTATATCGTTCAGGTTTGTATTTTTTTAACAAAAACCCACTTGGTACTTAAAATGCTGTCGTGAGGAACTTCCTTTAGAGCCTCCCTGATTGAAACCTTCTCAAAAACTTCTTCTTGGTACATGCTGTTAAGTTCTTCCGTAATCGCTTCCTGCCATCGTGTCTTTTCATTTGAGGATAGTGCATCGTTGTAAGTATTTGGAATCACATCACAAAGGTCATGTGCATGATTTATCGTAGATATGAAGGAATCTTGTCGTTCTAGTTCTTTTATCATGGAAGGATCAAACAAATTTTCAGCTTGAATAGACATAGCAAATCCCTTGCTTGAAATATTGTATGGAAAAAAATTCCCTTCGTCGAATCTCACACTTGCAGCTCTCGCAATTCTTTTTGATTAGGGAATCCAGAAAAGCCAGCCTTTTGAATCCGGGGCTATACCAAGATGATAACCAATAACTGCCCTCGGAGAAAGGTCTTTTCGATAGTTGTGATCATGAATGTAAGATTTGGCACCAAATGTTCTCAGTGGTAAAAGTGAAGGTTTCTTCCTACTGACAATCTCGTAAGGGGTTTTCTTGCTATCGCCGTGCAGAGTTCGATTATAAATCCATGTTGCATGTTTGAATGCAAATGGCCATAACCCAGGCTCTAGATTAGCGGCCAGTAGGGAAGTTCAAGCAATCTCAAGAATCGCCCTGTTGGTTCTTTCGATTTTGCCATTTTGGTGATGTTCATAAGGCATCGATCTTTCATGAATTATTCCCTGTTGCTTTAGAAAATCATCAAAATAATTATTTACAAATTCAGCACCATTGTCTGTACGTATCACTTTAATCTTGAATTGTGTGACATTAATAAACTGGATCATCCATAAACGAAGTTGAATCTTTGCTTTGCTTTTGTCTGATAAAGGTATGACTGTTACCAGTCTGGAATAAAAGTCTTGTATTAATAAGCAGTACTTCTTGTTATCTACACTAATTGGTAATGGTCCGATCAAATCTGCAATAATTACATCACCAGGACCTTTGATATTATTACGTGATGGAGATTGAAAAGGGCGATGCTTGCTTTTAGATATGGAGCAAGAGTGACAGATGTTAACATCGTCCAGGGAACATTGAGGAATACCATCAGCGGCTTTAAATTGCAATAGCTGTCTGATATTACGTATAGACAAATGACCCAGGCGTTGATGCCATAGGGTACTAATATTCATAGACGGAGTTGTTGGTTTAGTTAAGAGATTAATAGGGGGAGGAGGACAAATTGGCGCAATAACAATCGGATTAATAGACGGTTCTTTGATATAATCGTGAACCTTGAGATACCATCTCGAGTTCCGATAGAAAGTATTCAAAGTGTACGGTTCCTGGTGTAGAATAAATCGATTATCAATAAAGTCAATCGATATCTTTTGGGAAATGAGGTGCCCAATTGACAAAACCACACCACATATATCTTTGCAGTATAAAACTCCACGGACGATCAAGGGTCCTTCTGGTGTAAGTAAGTGAATGTCCCCGATGGCATCTACATTAAATTGATGGGAAGATGCAACCGAAAGCCTCATATTAATGCGTCGAACATTCATGAAGAGAGAGAGATTCCCTACAACTGAGTGAGTCGCTCCCGAGTCCAGTAAGGCTTCATTGTTCTCGAGCAAAGGTACAGCTCCCAAACTAGCAACATTTTGTTTTGGTTGAGTCAAGTGCAATCTAGCACGTGCTGCTTTCGTTCTTGCAGGACATTCCGGTGCCCAATGACCTGCCTCCCCGCAATAAAAACAAGGATTTTGCGGAGTAAGCCATTTCTTCTTCCATCCTTCTGGTCGTTGAGATATCGGGGAAGATGAGTAAGAGGGATTAAATTTAGAAAATGAATTGGGGGGAGGAGAGGGGGTGTGGGGTGGAGGAATATGTTGTCCGTCAATTCTGCTTTTCCCTTTTAAAGGTCAGACCCTCGATGTATCTATCTTCGATAACTGTAAGTCATCATTATTCAATGGGTGCTTGGGAGAATTTGAAACTTGCTGTATAATATCGAGAATATCCTCCATGTTAATTTGAAGATTGGGATTGGCAGCCAGTCTGGTATCAAGTGCCGCAGTAATTTGAGATTGCATGGTTGGGACTGAAAAAAATAGAGATAGTGTCATAACTTTGTTGCTGTCCAATGGTCCCAATTGGCTTTCGATGGCTTGAATAGTTTCACCTAAGCTAATCGCATGCTTAATAATGTCGTGAGATTGATCCGTTGGGTTGAAAATGGTAGTTGCATGTCGGATGATGGATGACCAAGACGACTTGCTGAATCTATTTTTTATTGCTTGGTAAACCTTCCTGGCATTTGGCATGATGATTCGGGATGTAACTGATTCAAAAAGCGCCCTTTCAGTGCTATTTCGAATGAAGGACAATGCAATTAAGTTTCTACGATGATCGGGGTCTCTATCAGTAATATCAAAGTAATTTCCATCGTCCATAAAACAAGCCACCCATGTCTCAATCATGTTCCTCGACCAGGTATTATAATTTGCCCCATCAATAGTTAATCGCGGTTGAATTTTTTCTGCGAGTTGGGAAAATGGATGTAGAATCTCAGCCTGTTTGTTGGCCCGAGAAATGATGTCATTGTTGTCTTGAAGATTTAGGTTGGAGAGATCTAGTGCTTTCGAATTGTCGGTCATTTTAGACGAAAAACGTTTTCCGGATCTTGTGGTTGAAGGATCCAGTGTCACGTAAATAATATGTAAATGATATAGTATAATAAGTAAATAAAAAAGATAAATATTGATCGTCGAGAAGAGAAAAAAAAGATAATTCCGAGGTATATAATAGGATACTATTGCGCTGCTAGCAGTCGAAGGCCCATAACCTGTTGTTAGGTTTATTTCAATATATTCTTATTATAATTACTAATCTAATATAAATCGCTACTCTAGTTACAATACAAGTGACTATTTTTAAATCTCCCCTTAGAGAGTAGCGTACCTGGTAATTTTTATCAAATATAAAATAAATGATTAGTAATTTTTTAATAAGGAAATATATAGAAAAAATCTCCCCTTAGAGAGTAGCATACCTGGTAATTTTTATCAAATATAAAATAAATGATTAGTAATTTTTTAATAAGGAAATATATAGAAAAAATCTCCCCTAAGGAAGATGTATATCGTGAGGAAATCTTGAATTTATAGATGTGTGTATTTGCATTTATCACTAATTAGGTTTAACTTGTTATATGCATATTCATCTTGTAAATTATATTTTTGGTATATTTACAACAATTCAAAAAAAGCGGCATGGAGTTGGATTTGGCAAAGCCATGGCCCACACTCAAGAATGCCTCAGATAAATATTACTAAGGCCACATGCAAGCTTATTGTTTCATTATGGATTTATATGAATAGACTCTTTTCAATTATAATTTATTAATATTTATAGATAAGTAAATACAAAAGCAAATAAGATTTTTAAATATAATTTTTGATTATATTTTATTTGATCTCCCCTTATTAGTTATAAATAACCGTACCTGATAATATAATAGAAAATATAAAATGTTAGCAAAATTTAATATCAAAGAACGATCTCCCCTTATTAGTTATAAATAACCGTACCTGATAGTATTATAAAAAATATAAAATGTTAGCAAAATTTAATATTGAAGAAGGATCTCCCCTGAGGAAAAGATTCTTCATCAATATGAGTCGCATCTTTTAAATTATTTGACAAGTGTTATGTATCATCGAGTTAGGTTTCAGGTGTTAGGTTTTGGAATATTCTAGTGCAAGATGAGCATCACTTATTAATTTGGATAAAAATTGTTTTACTTTAATAGAGCCTAATGCTTTTGTTAGGATGTCCGCCATTTGATCGTCAGTGGATACCCAAGATAGGAGTACTTTCTTTGTGCATATGTATTCATTAATTAGGTTGAATTCCCGTATCAGGTGTTGTGTCTGTTTTCAGTTTCCTACATCAAGGGCAATGTCAACAGAGGTTTTGTTATTGGAGTAAGTAATTGGGGTAGTTACTGCTAGTATCGGATGAAATAGATTGGCCATCCATAAACATTCCTTTGAGGCGAATGAAAGAGCCATATACTCTGCTTGGCACATGGAAGAGGCGACAGTCACCTGCCTCTTTGACTGCCATGCAATCGGATTTTTATTGTGAAATAAGATAAAACCATGAGAAGAGCGGTCACCCTCTCCTCCCCAATTAGCATCTACATAGCATTCGATTTTGTTTTCCGGATGTTCATTGCTGATATAGATACCAATGTTGATTGTGTAACGAAGATAAGCTATTAGGTGTTCCAAAGCTTCCCAATGAGATGAGTCTGTTCCCAAAGAGAATCTTGCGAGATAGTTCACTGCGTATGTGATATTGGGTCGCAATCCTTGTGCGATGTATAGCAATATACCAATCCGTTTAAGGTAAGGGATATCCATATGTGTTGCCTTATTGGATATCAAACTACAGTTATGAGGTAAAGGTGACTTTGCTGTAATGTTGCTAGGGGATAAATTGACCAGCTTACGAATTAGATCTGGTCAAGATATAAGAAGTCCCTTGGGACATTGCATAATTTCAAGACCCACTAGCCCACTAATCTTGTTGTCCCATTTAATTTTTAAGGCTTTATTCAGATAATCACAGATATTAAGTAGTAGATCGTCAGAGGAACATGCGATTGCGTCATTGTCAACGTGAATCCATAGGATTGCAGACCCCATGTTGGAGATAAAAGTGTAATTGCTCAGGTCTTCCTTATTAGGTTGGAAACCGATATCTTGAAGGATTTCTGTTAGGTGTTTCCACCAACATCTTGCTGCTTGCTTCGTACTGTACAGAGCCCTTTTAAGTTTAAGAACTTTACCACGATCAATCATCATGCCTTGAGGTGGCCAAATAAAAAGCGGCATATCAATAATGCTGTGTAAGAATGCAACTTTCACGTCAAACGTCTTGATCGTCCAAGTATTACTGACCGCCACAGATAGTAATAGCCATAGAGCTCCAAAAGTTGGAGTAGGCGCAAATGTTTCCTCAAAATTGATACCCCTTGTTTGTTGGAATCCTCGTGCGACTAAACGCGCTTTGTAACGTAGTGGTGATGTTTTCTTTGCAAAAACCCATTTGGAGCTAAGGATGTCGGAAACCTTCTGAGTTTAGAGAACTGTGCTAAGATCAGTTAGCTCAAATACCTTTTCTTCTACCATACTAGCGATCTCATCATTCATCGCCTCCTCCCATAGTTCTTTGTCAGGGAGCAAAGACACTTCTTTAAGACTAGTCGGAACAACATCACATAGGTTGGATTGAGTATTTAAGGAGCATATGAGAAAATCTTGCATTTTGATGTCTTTTATCATAGAGCTGTCCCTTAGATCCAATACTTGAGTAGATGATAATATTTGATCCTTCGGAACATGATAGAAAGTATTCTCATCAAACCTTACACTTGCTGATTTCATAAAAAAATTACCCTTCTCGGGTATCCAAAATACCCAGCCCTTAGAGTCTTGTGCTATGCCCATATGGTATCCTACAAGTCCCCTTGGGCCAGGATCTTTCCTGTGCAGATGATAAAAAGATATGCCTTTGCACCAAAAACTTTTAGAAGCAAGAGTGTTGGTTTCAATCCACTAACTATTTTGTAAGGTGTCTTATCCAAGTCAGCATGTAGCACACGGTTGAAAATGAATGCAGAATGTTTAAATGAGTAAGGCCAAAGTCTGGCAGGTATCCCAGCTGAGATTAGAGATGTACATGCAATGTCAATAAGTGTTTGATTAGTGCGTTCAATACAACCATTTTGGTGGTGTTCGTAAGGAATGGAGAGTTCATGAGCAATACCATGTTGGGTGGTAAATGCTGAGATGGTTGAGTTTTTGAATTCCGATCCATTATCAGTACGTATGCATTCAATTTTAAAAGAGGTGGCCGTTGTAAATCGCTTCATCCAGTCAATAAATTGAATTTTGGCTTCTGTTTTGTTGCGGAGGGGTATGGCTGCTGTTAGCCAAGATGAAAAATCTTGAATGATAAGGACATATTTCATGTTGTTGTAGCTTAACCAAGTCAGCAACAACTAGATCCCCTGGGCCCCAAATATGATTTTGGGAAGGAGTGGAAACAGGAAGATGGATACTTTTGGATATCAAACAATCATGGCAGATGTTGACATTAGAATTGAATGATGGCGGTAATCCGTCAACAGCATTATGCTTAATCATTCTTCTAATGTTGCGGAGGGAGAGGTGACCGATTTGTTGGTGTCAGAGGGTTGCCAAGTCATTTGAACGAGATATTGGTTTGGTTGCTAGGTTAATTGGAGGTGCATCATCCCCATAATGAGTTGATATGGGGTTGATGGATGGAGTCGTCTGAGGATTAGAAATAACAGGAAAAAACCATCGATATTGACGAAAAAAATATGAAAATAAAATTCCATTTTGGCGCAAGAAGAAGCTGTTCTTTGAGAAAAAAAATTTAACACAATCATTAAACAGTCTGCCCAGGGAAATTACAATTCCAGGGATTGCTTTGCAATAAAGCACATTCCTGAGGTGGAGTGTACCATTAGGGATATTCAGTCAGATTGTTGCAATTCCTTCTATAACAAAACGGTGGCAAGAAGCGACAGATAGCAGAAGATTAGCAGGTGATATATCACCTACTACAGAATGGGTAGCTCCGGAGTCTAGTAAGGCTTCATTAGATTCCAAGGACGGTATCACTCCCAAACTAGCCACAGAAGGGATCTTGCCTCCTCCGCCTTCAATTTTATTGGGCAATTAGGAGCCCAATGACCAGTCCCCCCACAATAGAAGCAAGGATTCTTTGAATTTAACCATTTTTTCTTCCAGTCCGGGGATTGCTGGTTGATAGATTGAGCCGTCATGGAAGGTCTTGGACTATTGAGACGGTGCTGGAAATTCAATTTTTGTTTTGGAGAGAAGTTGTTCTGCTTTGAGCTCTCCATTCTCATAAGTTGGGCAGGTGAGGAGGATTCAGGCGCGAATTTTGACTGCAAACAATTGGGAATATCTAGAATATCAGTCGTTGTAATATTTAGATCGGGATTGCTGGCCTTCCTCGTATCAAGGATTGTCGTTATTTGATCTTGGAATTGAGGAGCCAAAAAGAAAAGGATAATAGGTGTAATATTTTCTGCCTTAAGTGGCCCTATTTGAGATTGTAAGGCATCCAGGGATGCTTGGATACTGATTGAGTGTTGGAGCAAATTGCTTGATTGATCACTCAGCATAAAAACTCGGCTTGCATGTTGTACGATAGCCGACCATGAAGCTTTTCTGAATCGCTTCTTCAGTGCTTGGTAAGTTGACCGGGCATTAGGCATATAAAGTTGAGAGGTAGTTGATTGAAAGAGAGTGCGATCTATGCTCATGCAAATGAAAGATAGAGCCACTAGATTACGTCGATAGTTGGTATCGCACTCTGAGATATCGAGGTAGTCCAGGTCGTCGAAAAAAGCAGCTCCCCCAAGTCTCCACCATTGCACAAGACAAGAGGTTGAGATTTGATCTGTCAAGCATAAGTCGGGGACGGATTTTTTCGGTGACAAGAGAGAAACGGTTGAGACTCTCAGCCTGGCGATTGGCTTGAGATACGGCATCATCATTGGAAATTTTGAGGGAAGAGAGATCAAGAGGATTTGTGTTGTCCTTGGTTGAAGGCAACATTTGTTTGGATATAATATCTTTATTGTTGGAGTATTTCTTTCCTTATCGAGTGGTAGAGTATTCCGGCATGAGATCAAAATAATAAATAAAAAATAAGATTGAAAAATGGAAAAGAAACTGGTAGGCGGCCCATAACCTATTGTTTCATTATGGATTTATATGAATAGACTCTTTTTGATTATAATTTATTAATATTTATAGATAAGCAAATACAAAAGCAAATAAGATTTTTAAATATAATTTTTGATTATATTTTATTTGATCTCCCCTTATTAGTTATAAATAACCGTACCTGATAGTATAATAAAAAATAAAAAATGTTAGCAAAATTTGATATCAAAGAACAATCTCCCCTTATTAGTTATAAATAACCGTACCTGATAGTATTATAAAAAATATAAAATGTTAGCAAAATTTAATATTGAAGAAGGATCTCCCCTGAGGAAAAGATTCTTCATCAATATGAGCCGCATCTTTTAAATTATTTGACAAGTGTTATGTATCATCGAGTTAGGTTTCAGGTGTTAGGTTTTGGAATATTCTAGCGCTTTCTTTTGATTCTTCGGAGAATCATAACAAAGCTGAGGCCGTATGCTGGTACTGAGCGCCACAACCTCTGATATTTTGGCTTGGAGTATTGCGTGGTCTGGGCTGTGACGGCATGTTATATTTTAATATTTTATTTACTAACAAAATTTACTAATAATAGATACAACTATAATTTTGAATACAACTAAATATGATCTCCCCTGAGATTTAATAGCACACCTATATTATGAATAAAAATTATTCAACTCATTAGTAAATGAAAATTGAAACTAAAAGCAAGATATCAAAAGAAAGACATCCCCCAAAGGAGAAGATATTTCTTTCAATATTGACTATTAATTTAATGATTTTTGTATTCTGAATATTCAATATCTAAGTATCACTATATGAGGGTTTCCTTTTTGTCACTTGTAATTTGTAATATTATAACATGGCATGTTTGTAGTAGGCCACATAGGTAACTTGTGAACTTGTTTACAAGCTCTCCATAACCTGAATGCGTGTGCCACAGTGCTAGAAGGAAGAGTCATTTTATTGATTGATAACTTTTCCAGTGAATTAAGATCAAAGTTGGCATGGGGAATGTAAATAGGGGGCTTCATTGCTTGAATGATTTGCAAATTAAAAATGTGTCTGATTTGCAATTTTTTTGAGCTGTGGCTTGTAGAAAAAGGAGCCATCAAATCCAATCACAGGTTTTGTTGGTCCAGACCATTTTGACCAATTGGTGCTTAACTTTGCGCCACAGCAGTACACTGTGTAGGCACACTTGATTCAAAATATCTTTGCTAGGATTGTTTTTGCTTTCATTTGCAATTCATTCAAAAAAAATAATCAATTTCGTAACCCAAAAGGGTGAGGGAAAGCATATTCCTTCTACTTGTTCCAGCCAGTTCCGACACTGGAAATCAGACATAAAATAAGTCTTTAATTTTCATGACTGATTTCTCAAATCAGATGAATGGATTTCAAACAAAAAAAGCAAAATTAGTAAAGGAATAAAGCCCCTTAATGAAAGTATAGAATAATCAATCAAAATGAGAGTAAAAAACTCACCCAAAGAAAAGTTTCTCTTTGGAGGATACAAGGTATTAGAGCATTTACAAACGTTTCTGTAAGATATTCTGTAAAATATCTTCTGTAATGAAGGTGTAGAGAAGCAGGTAACCAAAAGGTCCACCCTACACTGTTGCACCATGGCAACAGCCCTGGTCAATTGCATACTGACTGTCACACTCTCACCTGGGACTTTACACCCCACCCCTTGATTGTTTGGGGATAACAGGTGAAGGGTTTCTACATTACACCCCACCCTAAGATTATAAACTTTAGGTTATTATCTTACAAAAGTTGCTATGTGATAGACTACTTCCAAATGTTACTCCCCAACAGACTTGTATACTGTCAACTTTCACAGGACAGGCACAGTTTTTGTCTTGTGATGACAGACTACACAGAGAATTTTTGAGAGAATTGAGAGGAGGGTTCTTGTATTTTTCTTAACTTGGGAGAGTGACTTATTTGAGAGCAATGAGAATTGGGAATTTGTACTTTTTTGGCTGCTGCTGCTGGTAGTTTTAACTAGTTGGGCCGGACCACTGCTGCTGGTAGTTTGACTAGTCATACTGGACTACTGCTTCTGGTAGTTCAACTAGTCATGCTGGACTATTCTGGAAGCTTGAAGGAAACCAATACACAATGAGAAAGGAAAGATACTGAGCATTGAACACTGGGTGACACCCAGTTAGAGAGGCAGCTTTTCACCTGTAGAGAAGTAGGGCACCAAAAGTGTGAGCCTTGAGGTATATTTTACATACCCAAATAGGCCACAATTATCTTAAAAAGAAATTCTGAATTATGCAAAACTCATAAGTCATGCATATATCCAAAATTCATCATTTTCAATTTCAGAAAAGATGAATAACTTTTTATTGAGTAAGTAAATCCATGGATTTAAGACCAGATTTGGATTCTACACAAAAATTCACCTAGGGTAGCTCCATGGAGTGAATAAGCTCAATTTAAGTATTTAAGGTGGTAAAATGGAAAATACTTAAATACCACATCATTAATACCACATAAAAGATCCGTGAAAACTCTTGTTTTTCTTGATTTTTAGCCAAAATAATGGGAAAGTGAGAAATCCCATGTTACATATACACTAAGAATAGTGTTATGCATGTTTTGAGCACTTAATATTATGGTATTCTTACATGGACTTTTGGTACACCCATAGTGGATATCTCACTAAGCTTAAATTACTATTTTGACGTAAAAATTAGGCAAGGGGGACAAAAGACATCAAAGAGAGCCAGGGTACCCAACTTCTGAGGCCTCAGAGGCGTGGATAGCTCCAGAGCATAGATCCATGGCTCATCTTGGCCCAATTGTTAAACTAAAACTCTTTGGGAACTTGGTTACCAAGTTACACCTACTGTAATCACAAGAAAAATAGCAAATAACCTGCTATTTTGACGTGCCAAGGAGGTAATAAGCTACTTAGGCTCCTGTAACCACGTCAATTCTTGATGAATTTCCATGAATAGACCCTAAAAGAGTAATTAAACCCTTTTGGGATCCATATTCATTGATTTACCTCATAGCAACCAGCAAAATACTGCTATTTGCAATTCTACGTAGAAATGAGGTAAATACTTCAAAAATTCATTAAAAATACAATTCTTAATGAATCTTCCTGAAACTTTCAGGACCAATGACGAACTGTATTATCTATGGTACAACCAAAAATAATTACAGTTTTATTAGTAAAATTAAAAGTGTTACCTACAGTCCATTTTTGACCATTCTACGTGAAACACTGAATCTTCAAAAATTCACAGTAATTAAATTCTGTGATGAAATTGGCAATAACATTGATAAACTTTGAGAAATCAATGATTATTTTAGAATAAAAGAAGATTTACTGTTGTTACTCCTTTTATTCTTAACCATATTGGGGTTGGTAGTCACGTAAAAGCATCAATTAAGTAATTATGATAATCTTACATGACAACAGATGATGCAATCATTAATCCAGCAAGGTTAATTGTTTTCTCACTCACTGGTTGTTCAGTTTGCTCCATGGCATGCCTCTGTGAGCTGTTGTTGACTTAAAAGAAGCCTCTTCTTGCTGTTTTTTCCAAAGAATCATCTTATAAATTTATTAAATCATTATTACCAACAAGTAAGTATTAGTTCAACTATTCTTAAGTGTTTTAAATCTTTCAGAATCAATCAGAAATACGTGAAATCATAGAATCCAACTATATATTGTTGTAATACTGTTATAAATCATCTTGATCCCTTAAATCCACAATTCTACACCAAATTTCTCTACTTTTATCTATCAATAAGTTCTTTGGAGTATTAGTGAGTCATTTATCTTTAAATTCTTAAAGTTTTTCTCTAGTAATAGTTTTCTTCAAGAATTATCTTTATAATTATTCTTGTAAAAGATAATTATATATTAAAATAATTTCATTATTTTAATAAAGAAGTTTTTATTATTAAATTCTTCTTGTAATTGATTCTTGTAGACAATTACTGCTCACAGTTATAATCACTAGTAGTGTATAACAGGTGAAAGAAATAATTTTATAATTATTTAATTGTGGTTATAATAATTTTTTATTATTATATTTCATAAGAACAGACATAGTACTGTTGATCAATAGTAATATTATCATCAGTTTCATAGTCACATCTTACATTTGGGGGCCTGGCCGTGATTTTATCCATAGACTTGGCTTTAATCATATTCTAGACTTCATTTTAAACTACCATACCTACCAATATCTCATATTTGGAGGTTTTGGCGTGTTTTTGAACCTTTTTGCAAATAATTAATATATTTTTAAGTTCTAAAATATATTGATTTAATAATTTTTTCTTTCATTTTAAAGTTAAAATAATTTTTATTTTTGAAATTGTCTTAAAATCTTTTTCATTGAGGAATTTGGTTTAATTTTATACTGTTTTTACACGTGGCTTTTTCACATCCAAAAACTTACAAAATTATTCTTTGAGTTACTCTGAATTAATTTTCATTCAAATCTTAAATTTTAATTTTTTTTCTTTAAAAAGAATAATTTTTTTAATATTAAAAAATATAAAACTTATAAAAAATCTTTAAAAATATTTTAAAAAGTATAAAAAATAATTTTTTCTCTTTTATAAATTTTTTTCTAGTGTCTTTAATCAAATACTGTGCAGCTGGCAACAGACTCAGTAAAAGATATATTACTAGCCCAGAATCTTCAGAAGCAGAATCTGAAGACAGTATTGAGGTGCAAATTGCTAAAAGAGGCACCTTATTTAATTCTGAAAAGAATAAATTACCACCAAAAGGTGTGTTTTTATCTTTATTTTTACTCTTTATCCTTAAATTGACGTAAAAATGGTGCATACCAGAAATGGAAGCAACTATTCAGTCCAACCGGATGGATGTGGACAAGGAAGATGCAAGACCAAATCCAGAAGTGCCAAGTCTTCCACAAGAAAGACACATTTGGAGGATGCCAGAGTTGCCCCCCATTCCCCAAGGTCTGTACCAACAGATTTTGACGTGAATTCAAAGCCTGAACTGATTTATGGTAATATTTCCAGGGCTGAACCACTTTCAGGTTGCAGCAATAGAAATATATCAATGCCAGTACAAAAACTGGTTCAGAGCAGCCAAGGAAGAGGAGTGGGAAATCTGCCCAAGCCTTTGGCAGGGGGCCATGAACCCCTACTTACACATCAAGAGCTTTCTGGGTCAGGAGAAGACCATAGAACTCTTAGGAGGATGGAGCCCCCTGTCTTGCAAAGACAAGGTCAAAAAGATAAAGAATTGGTCGAAGAACCAGAGTCTTTTATCCATAGACCAGAAGAAAGAGTTGAAAATGACTCCAACTTTGGAGACAGAGGCACCAGTGGCATCTACAAGCTCCAAACCAGCTCCAGAAGCATCCAAGGACAAGCCCAAAGGACCTCAAAATAAACAGAGAGGTCCCAAGAACCATCATGGTAAGGGCAAAGGCAAAGCCAATTGGCACAGACCTTACCCACAAGGGTACAGGATCCCCAAATTGGAGCCTTCAGCCGTGGACAGTGTCTTCAATATGGCCAGAACTCTTATGGCATTCACAGCCAAGTAGCAGGAAAGGATGAACAGGACCTTTCCACGCAAATAACTGATGTACATAGAAGTATTAATGTAGAATTTGGCAAACTTGAGTCAAAGTTGAAGCAAATTACATTAGACATCAATGATTTAAAGAAAAATGACAAGCAACATTCTGATTGGCATCAATTGACAACTGTCACCCTTGAGTCAATTGGCAATGCTTGTGAAAGAATTGAGAACCAATGTCAAAATAATGACACAGAGGATCCTTCCATTTTTAAAGTAAATGATAGACTTAAAACTCTTGAAGACCATGTCTTACAAATAGTTAAGAACACCAATCAATTTTCTATACATTTAGCAAAAAGTGACAGTGAGAGACAGAAATTGAAGAATGATATAATTGCAAGTGTGGAGCAAATTCATAAGAATCATGAACCACATATGCCAAGCCATTCTACACCTTTGACTGCAGAAAAATTCTCTGTTAAAGAAAGTCTTACACCATTCTTGGGAGAAAATGCCTACTCCGCAAGAGATATTCCAAAAATAGAAGAATGGCCAACATTCTCTGGTGAAGGAGAATACAACCATATTGAATTCATCAGGACTATTGATATGTTGCAAGAAGACTTTAATATACCTGATGAAATCATAGTGGGAAAATTACACTGTTTGTTTACCAGAACTGCAAAGAAATGGTATTATAAAATGAGGATTGATCATGGTAAACATGACTGGTCTTGGTGGAAATCTGAAGTGATTACCAAATGGGCCAATAATTCTTGGAGGTTTAAAATGGAGAATGCTTTTGAAAGTGCCATTTTTAACTCAGAAAAGACAAACCGCTTACTTGGTTCTTCAAGCAAAAAGACTGATTATCTGCTTTACACCCAGATATGTCTGACACTATGATTAATATGAAAATATTAAGAAAGTGTGGAGGAGAACTGGAACATGCTATCAAAAGCAGATGTGTGGAACCCTGTTCAACAGAGGACTACATTAATGCTATGGAAGATATCATTACCAGAACAAGAATTGGTAAGACTTGGTTTAAAAACCCAATAGAGTCCAAAATAGTCTCAAAGATTCCTAGAGAGGAAAGAAGACCAGAAAGACCTGTCTTGAAGTGTCATAAATGTGGAAGTACTTCACATTTAGTCAACACTTGTCCTAAGAAGACAAAGATCAATGAAGTTCAAGTCATTGAAGAAATTCAGTGTACTGAGGAGAAAGAGGAGTCTGATCAAAATTCTGGAGTCTCTGAAGATACACCAGTGGAGGACTATCCCATTGAAAACATTTCAGCTTTCTTTGAGGTCACAGAAGTCCATACCCACTTGCCACAGTACAGTGAGGATTGCTGCAACCTGATAAATATCCAAGATGCCAGAATGTGTAAAACAAAGCCTGCTAGAGGAAAGGGTTATACAGCTGGAGCATCCTGTATCACATCAGTTCTGATGAGTGATATTGAAGCCAAAGTAAATTTGGATACAGGGGCATTTTGTACTTGTGTTGGCAAAGATTATCTCCAAATTATACTTCCTGAATGGAAAAACCATCTATTACCAATAGAAGGTGAACAATTCAGTAGTGCCAGTAACAATATGTACCCCTTGGGCATATTGGACACTAATATTGTATTCCCACATCCAGCAGGAAGTGTAAGAATGAAAACTGAGATTGTAGTAATGGATAATTGCACATCTCAGCACATCATTCTTGGAAATGATTACTTAAATATCTATGGTATTGATATAAATAACCATAAAGACAGATATTTCACAATTGGAGATAACAAGAGACAAAAATTTGCTTTCTCCAATATGCCAAAACAGATATCTGTAATATCTTCTGTCAAGGATACTTACAAAGATGAATTTGTGACTAATCAACTTGTTGAAGCACGAATTAATCAATCATTGTCACCAAAGATGAGGAATGAGCTTATTAATGTGTTATACACATATAAAAATGCATTTGCCTCTGATAATGAACCATTAGGCGCTATAAGAGGACATGAAGTTGATATTACTCTTAATATTGACAGACCTTATCCTCCAGTACTTAGAAGACCAGCTTATCCAGCCAGTCCCAGAGCTAGAGAGGCCTTGGAAAAACATATCCAAGAGTTGATCCAACTTGGTGTGCTAAGGAAAGTAGGCCATAATGAGGAAGTTGAAGTGACAACACCTGTTATTATTGCATGGCATAATGATAAGTCAAGAATGGTTGGAGATTTTAGAGCTTTGAATACCTACACAGTTCCAGATAGGTATCCAATACCTAGAATTCAAGAAACCTTGACTCAATTGTCTAAAGCCAAGTATATAACATCAATGGATGCATTGAAAGGCTTCCATCAAAATGTTTTGACGCCCAAAGCTAAGAAATTACTTAGAATTATCACTCACTGTGGTGCTTTTGAGTATCTTAGAATGCCATTTGGCATTAAAAATGCTCCATCCCATTATCAAAGGATGATGAACACCATCTTTCCTACTGAATTGTCTGAAGGATGGCTTATCATTTATATTGATGATATTATCATATGTTCTGATTCATGGTCTTTGCACCTTGAAAGACTTGCAAGAGTACTTCATAAAGTTGCAGAAGTGAACATGAAAATTTCACTTAAGAAATGCAATTTTGGTTTTGAAGAACTCAAAGCATTAGGACATATTGTTTCTGGTTTAAGCTTGGGTATTGACAAAAACAAAGTAGCAGCAGTGTTACTTAAACCAATACCCCAGAATAAAAAAGAAATGATGTCTTTTCTTGGGTTTGCCAGTTACTATAGGCAACACCTGAAAGACTTTGCAATTCTAGTCAAGTCACTTTATAGAATCTGTGATCAACAGACTGTATTTGAGATGACACAAGAGAGAATTGAAGCTTATGAGAAGATAAGGAAAGCCCTTACAGAAGCACCTTTACTCCTCATGCCTGACTGGAATATTCCTTTTAAGTTGTACATTGATGCATGTGGAGATGGATTAGGGGCAGCCCTACATCAAGTCCAGATTATTAATGACAAACCTACAGAAGGACCAGTTTGTTATATCTCAAGACAAATCAAACCAACAGAAGCCAGATATGGTGCAAGCCAAATGGAGTGCTTATGTTTGTTATGGGCACTTAAGAAACTACACTATTATCTTGATGGCAGTGTGTTTGAAGTGATAACTGACTGTAATGCCGTAAAATCACTTCTTAACATGAAAACTCCCAACAGACATATGTTGAGATGGCAAATAGCCATTCAAGAATATAGAGGAAACATGACCATAGTTCATAAAGCAGGAAACATTCACAAGAATGCTGATGGACTTAGTAGATGGGCTTTAGCCAACACTCCTGATAACCCAGCTTATGTACCTTTGGAAGCTGAACCACAGATTCCAATTGAAGGAATTAACATAACTGATATTGGGACTGAATTCTTTGAAGAAGTCAGAGAATCTTATAAACAAGACAAGAATTCCCATATCTTGACTTCTTTATTAGATAAATACTGCAAAGATACATCTTTAGTTAATGCACTTGATGAAGTTTGGAAAAATTCCTATTCTGAAGGAAGATTTCACTTGTTTGATGGGATTATTTACCATAGAGCAAAACATTCTTGTGTGATGACACTATGTAGTAGATTACTTATCAATACCATTCTTCATGAATGTCATGATAGTATCTACTCTGGAAACCTGTCAGAAGACAGAACACTTGAAAAAGTGAAGAACTGTGCATGGTGGCCATCTTGGAGGAAAGAAACCATTGAATATTGCCATACCTGTGATAGATGCCAGAAAGCAAACAGGAGCACAGGCAAGAAATTTGGATTAATGATCCATATTCAAGAACCAAAATCCCCTTGGGAAGTTGTTCACATGGATTGGGTCACAGCACTTCCTCCAAGTGGTGACAAAAGTTATAATGCTTGTTTAGTCATTGTAGACAGATATAGCAAAACTCCCATATTCTTACCATGTCATAAAGATGACACTGCTATGGATACAGCTCTTCTTTTATGGAGTAGAGTTATTTCCCATACAGGGTTATTTAAGAATATCATAATTGACAGAGATCCCAAGTTCACATCTGCACTTTGGACCAATCTTCATAGATTGTTTGGGACTAAGTTATCATTCTCTACAGCATATCACCCTCAAACAGATGGGCTAGCAGAGAGGATGATTCAAACTTTGGAAGACATGATCAGGAGATTTTGTGCTTATGGATTAGAATTCAAAGACTCAGATGGCTTTACTCATGACTGGTGCACTCTGATACCTGCACTAGAATTGGCATACAAGACATCAGTCCATTCTTCCACAGGACAAACCCCTGCTATGTTAGAAAAAGGATGGAATCCAAGACTCCCAGCAGACACACTGAGGAAAGACTTGATTGACATTCATCCTACAGCTTCCAGCTTCAAGATAATGCTTGATAAAGTAAAACACCACGCAAAACAAAGTATGGATGATGCTTTTGATTATGCAAAACAGAAGTGGGACAAGAGTCATAAAGTACCAGACTTCAAAGTAGGGGACTTAGTTCTAGTTTCAACCTTGAATTTTAATAATATCAAAAGCCCAAAGAAACTTAAAGATTCTTATGTAGGACCTTTTGTTATTGTTGCTTTACATGGAACCAATGCAGTTCAAGTGGAATTGAGTGGTGAATTAGAAAATAAACACCCCACATTTCCAGTCAGCTTGATAAAGCCTTATCAACCAGCTGATAAAGCATTGTTTCCTTCAAGAAACCCAACTCCTTTAACTGTACCACCTGTGGAACAGAATGAAGACAAAAAGATAAAGAAAGTCATTAAAGAAAGGAGACTTAGGGGTAAAAATCAAAGAGAATATCTTGTCAGATATAGAAATCCAGTACATGAAGATGAATGGATGGCAGAATCAGAAATACCTGACTCAGATAAACTCTTAAGAAGATTTAGACATGAAAGAAGGCCACAAGCCTGAATATGTCTATACATGTGCTTTAAATTACTTGATCTGAGTAATGTGAAGAGGTTGGACAGTGGACATTACCCCCCTTTGGGGCCTTATTCTTTTATCACTAATTAAATTGTAGTACAATTTTATTTTTTGGTGGGAGGGAATGTGAGCCTTGAGGTATATTTTACATACCCAAATAGGCCACAATTATCTTAAAAAGAAATTTTGAATTATGCAAAACTCATAAGTCATGCATATATCCAAAATTCATCATTTTCAATTTCAGAAAAGATGAATAACTTTTTATTGAGTAAGTAAATCCATGGATTTAAGACCAGATTTGGATTCTACACAAAAATTCACCTAGGGTAGCTCCATAGAGTGAATAAGCTCAATTTAAGTATTTAAGGTGGTAAAATGGAAAATACTTCAACACCACATCATTAATACCACATAAAAGATCCGTGAAAAATTTTGTTTTTCTTGATTTTTAGCCAAAATAATGGGAAAGTGAGAAATCCCATGTTACATATACACTAAGAATCGTGTTATGCATGTTTTGAGCACTTAATATTATGGTATTCTTAAATGGACTTTTGGTACACCCATAGTGGATATCTCACTTTAAGCTTAAATTACTATTTTGACGTAAAAATTAGGCAAGGGGGACAAAAGACATTGAAGAGAGCCAGGGTACCCAACTTCTGAGGCCTCGGAGGCGTGGATAGCTCCAGAGCATAGATCCATGGCTCATCTTGGCCCAATTGTTAAACTAAAACTCTTTGGGAACTTGGTTACCAAGTTACACCTACTGTAATCACAAGAAAAATAGCAAATAACCTGCTATTTTGACGTGCCAAGGAGGTAATAAGCTACTTAGGCTCCTGTAACCACGTCAATTCTTGATGAATTTCCATGACTAGACCCTAAAAGAGTAATTAAACCCTTTTGGATCCATATTCATTGATTTACCTCATAGCAACCAGCAAAATACTGCTATTTGCAATTCTACGTAGAAATGAGGTAAATACTTCAAAAATTCATTAAATTACAATTCTTAATGAATCTTCCTGAAACTTTCAGGACCAATGGAGAACTGTATTATCTATGGTACAACCAAAAAGAATCACAGTTTTATCAGTAAAATTAAAAGTTTTACTTACAGTCCATTTTTGACCATTCTACGTGAAACACTGAATCTTCAAAAATTCACAGTAATTAAATTCTGTGATTAAATTGGCAATAACATTGATAAACTTTGAGAAATCAATGATTATTTCAGAATAAAAGAAGATTTACAGATGTTACTCCTTTTATTCTTAACCATATTGGGGTTGGTAGTCACGTAAAAGCATCAATTAAGTAATTATGATAATCTTTCGTGACAACAGATGATGCAATCATTAATCCAGCAAGGTTAATTGTTTTCTCACTCACTGGTTTTTCAGTTTGCTCCATGGCACTCCTCTGTGAGCTGTTGTTGACTTAAAAGAAGCCTCTTCTTGCTGTTTTTTCCAAAGAATCATCTTATAAATTTATTAAATCATTATTACCAACAAGTAAGTATTAGTTCAACTATTCTTAAGTGTTTTAAATCTTTCAGAATCAATCAGAAAGACGTGAAATCATAGAATCCAACTATATATTGTTGTAATACTGTTATAAATCATCTTGATCCCTTAAATCCACAATTCTACACCAAATTTCTCTACTTTTATCAATCAATAAGTTCTTTGGAGTATTAGTGAGTCATTTATCTTTAAATTCTTAAAGTTTTTCTCTAGTAATAGTTTTCTTCAAGAATTATCTTTATAATTATTCTTGTAAAAGATAATTATATATTAAAATAATTTCATTATTTTAATAAAGAGGTTTTTATTATTAAATTCTTCTTGTAATTGATTCTTGTAGCCAATTACTGCTCACAGTTATAATCACTAGTAGTGTATAACACGTGAAAGAAACAATTTTATAATTATTTAATTGTGGTTATAATAATTTTTTATTATTATATTTCATAAGAACAGACATAGTACTGTTGATCAATAGTAATGTTATCATCAGTTTCATAGTCACATCTTACAAAAAGCTCCACCCTACACATTTCACATTGGGAAAAATGCTGATGTTGCATTACATTACCAATGTCAAGCAATGTCACAGTTGACATTGGACTCTTCCCTTAGTAAAAATGTTTAATTTTGAAATTTTTTTATGATCAGAATCTTTATTCATACACTGCAAATGTTAATTGCTTTCCTGTACAGTATAGCAGATAGCAGTTGAGTCTGTTGCAGGATTTTTTTGTACCTAACAGGAGCTCAATATGCCTGCCATGTGTGGAATTTACAAGATGAATCAAAAAAATTAGAAACTTTCATTACATTTCATTCTGACACCCAATCATTATCCTCTCAAGTTCCTGCTCTAGGCACTTCAGTACAAAAGATGAATGAACTCTCATCTCATTCAGTCATACCCTCACTGAATTACCTGTCAGAACATCTTTCAGCTAGCTGCTTTCTGCCCTTCAAGATTCCTGAGAAATTTAATCAGTCCAATTAAATGAAAGATTCTCCCTCAAAGCTGATTCCAGAAACTCTACATGAGACACCATGTTTTGTTGGATTAGAGGAGATAGAAAGAAAAGTTAGGTCAGTTTTGGTTTGCACTGTATGTGAAAAAAAGGAAATGTGCTCTTGCTCAGTGGTACCAGGGGCTCTGGAAAAACAATGGTCACTATTTTTTGGAACTTCAAAGAATAATATTGGCTGACTGGCTTTGAAGATGATTCTAGGTGTAACAACCACTCACCAGGGGTAAGGGTATTTATTAATAAACCCACTCAAACACCTCAAATCAGCAGATCCACTATTTGCATCAGCATTCAGTTTCAGAAATATTCCTTGCTGAAGCATGCGTACAGCTTGATACTTCAATACAGCCTGTCAACATCTGTACAGGTTGGCTTCACCCAATACGGTTTGGAGACACCATTATGAAGCTGTATGATCACTCAACTCCACCACACCTCTTGTACAGGCTCTGTACAACTGTACAGGACCTTTCTTGGCCAGACTCAATTCAATCATCCAATCCTCTCATGAAAATTCTCTGCATGGATGAGGGCTGGTGATTCTCAAATATACCAGCCCCTCTTTCTGCCCTGGGGGACTTTTCCCCAGTTAATAAATTTAGTTTCTTTATTATTTCATAATTCTTCTTATATTTATTTTGGGTATTATAATTATATAATTTTAAGTTAGTCTTTGCCTTTTTTATTTCTTTGCCTGTGCAGTATGAGCTGGGTGGCCATATCCTTCTTAACCCTTCTCTTCCCATTCTGACAGGTTGAAACAGTGGACTTGGACTTGTTTGTGCTTGGCTCTTTTATTTCTTACTCTTATTCTTTTGTTTCTGCTTTCCTATATTTATTTTATTAGTAATTCATCATACTACACTCTTAAGTGTATTCATCTCTTATCCTATCCTGAGCCCTCCATAAGTGAGTCCCAGTCAACTGAGTGCCAGGCCCTATTTACTTAGAATAGCCCCTGTGACATTATATTAATTAACTCATATTTGACTCTTTCTTTTTATTCTTTTAACTTCATTTCTCTCATTCATCAAATCATGACTTGTTTATGATCTTATGATTCTCATCATTATGATTTTTCTATTTTCAATTTTCATCTCATTCATTATATTCATATGAAAATTGATGCTTATCATTTCTTAATCATTGCTGACCATCTCATTTCATTCTCAATCCTATCTAAATTAATTATTTTATTTTGTCTGTTTATTTGGGTCCTATAAGGAGTTATTGATTGGTTAATTGATTGGCTGACTGATTGGGATTCATTTGGGTTATTGATTCAGCAATCTAGGATTTTTTTAAATTGGACTGATTGACTTTTGAATTACTCAAGATAACTGATTTATCCTCAATAATTGATTATTTATTGATTTTGATTCATGAAGATATTGATTTTACTGATTGATTCCTCAAGACCTTGAATTAATATTGAAGACATTGACTTATTGATTGATTGTTGAATTCTTAAAGATTTAGTGATATTTGATTGACTGCTGATATTGACTGAATTAATTGATTGATGGATTGAATTTGCACTGATATTTGCAATTCTACGTAGATATGAGGTAAAAACTTCAAAAGTTCATTAAAAATACAATTCTTAATGAATATTTCTGAAGGTTTCAGGACAAATTGAGAACTGTATTATCTATGGTACAACCAAAAAGAATTCCAGTTTTACTAGTAAAATTAAAGGTTTTACTTACAGTCCATTTTTGGTTATTCTACATGAAACACTGAATCTTCAAAAATTCACAGTAAATACAACCTGTGATGAAATTGTCAATAACATTGATAAATTTGGGAAATCAATGATTACTTTGGAATGAAAGAAGATTTACAAATGTTACTCCTTTTATTCTTAACCATATTAGGGTTGGTAGTCACGTAAAAGCATCAATTAAGCAATTATGACAATTTTACGTGACAACAGATGATGTAAGTACTAATCCAAAAGGGTTTAATGCTTTCTCACTCACTGGTTTTTCAGTTTGCTCCATGGCACGCCTCTGTGAGCTGTTGTTGACTTAAAAGAGGCCTTCTCTTGCTGTTTTTTCTGTATCATCATCATCTTATTATCATTTTATATCATTGTTACCAAGAAGTAAGTATTAGTTAAACTATTCTTAAGTGTTTTAAATCTTTCAGCATCAATCAGAAAGACGTGAAACCATTGAATCCATTTTTTTTTGTAATCCTGCTATACATCATTTTGATCTCTTAAATCCACAATTCTACGTCAAATTTATCTACTTTTATCTATCAATAAGTTCTTCCAAGTATTAGTGAGTCATTTATCTTTAATTCTTAAAGTTTTTCTCTAGTAATAGTTTTCTTCAAGGATTATATTTATAATTATATATTAAAATAATTTATTATTTTAATAAAAGAAGTTTTTATTATTAAATTCTTCTTGTAATTGATTCTTTTAGACAATTACTTGCTCACTGTTAAGATCACTAGTAGTGCTTAACACGTGAAAGAAATAATTCTTTAATTATTTAATTGTGGTTATAATAATATTTCATTATTATATTTCATAAGAACAGACATAGTACTTTTGATTAATAGTAATATTATCATCAGTTTCATAGTCACATCTTACAAATTTGAAGAGGCTTGAGTAACCCAAACTTCTTATGGTGGATGTTCTTGTTTCTTGAACATTTCTGACATGAGGACACATAGACCTTGATGATTTGAGTCATGCCAGCCCAATAAAAATCCCTCTTGATGAGCTTGAGGGTCTTCTCCTGGCCAGGATTGCCAGCCAATGGTGAGTTATGACGTTTTTGAAGAATGTCCAATTGAATTTCATGATTGCTTGGAATGACTACTCTATCTTTGAACAATAATAATTTTGTTCGAGGTTGAAGAGAATAGCCTGGGACTGATTCTCCTCTTGCTAATTTCTTGAGGATTTCCTTATAATCTTGTCTTGCCATACTTGTCTTTGAATTTCATCAACTACATCTAAAAAAAATCAACTTTTATTGAAAATAATCTTGAATCTTGAAGTTCATTTTGCTTGAGAACTTGATGAAAATTTTGAGGATTCTTTCTGATGAAATCCACCCCCCTCTCTGGATACACGTCGTCCCGACGTGACAAGGCATCTGGTAAAGTGGCCAGCCTGCCTGGGTGGTAAGTGATGATAAAATGGAATTCGGATAGGAATTCCGCCCAACGGGCTTGACAACGAGTAAGGACTTTAGAGGACATAAAATACTGAAGGGAACAATGGTCTGTCAAGACCTCAAAGGAATCAGAAAGAGAAAGGAGAAAAGATCTCCAGTGCTTGAGAGCCCACACTATGCCAAGGAGTTCCTTGTCATGAATTTCATAGTTGAGTTCAGCTGGTAAGAGCTTGCCACTATCAAATGCAATAGGATGCTTGCCTGAACCATTCACCTGACTCAGTATAGCACCCAAGGTATAATCAGAAGCATCAGTCTCTACAATAGTTGGTAGAGAAGGATTAAAATGAGAGAGAATAGGAGCAGTGGTGAAAGCTTCTTTGAGTATTTGAAGCTGACTAAGAGCTTCCTCATTGAAGATAAAGGGAGAATCTTTTTTAAAGAGGGAAGTGAGAGCAGAGATTTTTTTGGAATAATTTTCAATGAAACAATGATAAAAGCTGGCAAAGCCAAGAAAAGATTGGAGGGCCTTGATGTTCTTGGGCTGAGGCCAATTGAGGATTTGTTGAACCTTTAAAATATCCATTTTGAGGCCATCACTTGAAACAACATAGCCCAAGTATTCCACACTTGAGGCATGGAATACACACTTTGAGGCTTTAGCAAACAAGTTATGGTCTCTCAGTCTTTGGAGAACAGAGGCCACATGTTCGACATGTTCATCCAAAGAGCTAGAGAAGACCATAATATCATCTAAGTACACTACAACAAAAATATCCAAATACTCTGCAAAGATATCATTCACAAGATTTTGGAATGAAGCTGAAGCATTGGTTAAGCCAAATGGCATAACCAAATACTCATAACTACCATATTTGGTTCTAAAGGCAGTTAAATTCTCATCCCCCTCTTTAATTCTCAGGAGATTATAAGCACCACGCAGATATATCTTGGAGAAGATAGTAGCACTGTTGAATATGGTAAGAAGCTGATTCATTGGAGGAACAGGATACCTGTTCTTCTCAGTGACAGCATTAAGTTTGCAGTAGTCAAGACACAAACAAAGACCACCATCCTTTTTCTTAATAAAAAGGACAGGTGCTCCTGTTGAGGAGCAGCTTGGTCTGATGAAACCTTTCTCTACATTCTCTGAAATTTAGGCCCACAGTGTTTCTGACTCATTCTTTGATAAAGAGTAGATAACACCAACTGGAGGTAGAAGACCCTCCAGCTTGATATGATGATCACAGGCATGGTGTGGAGGAAGTTTCTCTGCTTTCACTTTGGAGAATACATCCAAATATTTGTGATAAACAGGAGGGACTACCTTCAGCACAGTTTCAATCTCTTCTGGCTCTTCCTCCTAATCCCACTGCACCTCCAGGGAGGCATGAAAAGATAAAGGAGGAAGGTCCATATCCCTTTGAAAGAGATGAAGTGAAGATATAGCAAAATCTTCTCCAACATCTTTTATCTCTTTGAAGACTTCATCTCTTAGTGGAAGTATTGACTGAGAGGGAAAAATGGAGGGGTTATGGACAGAAGGAGGAAGGGAGGGTGTCTTAAGTTCACCAACCAGAGCAACACTGTTGACAGCAGTGGAAAAGGCATTACTAGTAGAAGAAATAATACCACTAGAATCCTTATGACTAGAATCATAGGTGATCAATCCATTTTTCCAATCAATAATGCGATTAAAATGGTAAAGAAAATCATAGCCCAATATTAGATCTTCTCCCTTGGGTGAATCTATGATAAAGAAATCCCATTCAAAGCTTGGGAAGGAAGGTAAATCAACAACCCACTTGGTATAATGGGTGATGAACAGGGAAGTAGATTCATTGGAATCCAAAATGAAAAGAGGAATCTTTTCAGGGAGCTCTGACATGGTCAATGAGTACTTGAGAGCAAAATTCTTTGCAATAAAGGAGTTTGTAGCACCAGAATCAATGAGAATACTATAAAAAATATCAGAAATTGAAGAAAAAATAAGAAATTTTAAAGATTTCTTGACACAAGTATTCAGAGTGCACAATTGTGCTCTTGAAGGAAATAAGTGAGAACAATTGAACACATCATGATTCCCACTCAGGCTTTTCCCTGCTTTCTAGGGAAGCCTTTTGATGACCCTTGCCTATTTTGAGGCCTCTTGAAGCATTTTTCAAATGGGTGCTTTCCACCACAATAATTGCACAAGCCTTCTTTAATCCTCCTCTCCTTTTCAGAACCAATTAATTTGTTGTCCTTATTGAGGAGAGCAGCATGAGGCTTGTCTTTGGACACTTGAAAATTCTTCCCCTTCTTATTCTTCTTGTGATAAGGCTTCTTTGATGATGAACTTTGAGGGGGCTTGGAGGAGTTAGATCCACTGATTGGAGGCTTCTTCTCTTGATGACTACCCTTTTCATTCTGCCTCTCATGGTACCTGGTATCTAATTCACAGGTGATGTCCATGAGTTCTTGAAGACTATCAAGATTTCCATGGTGAGAAGCCAATTGGTCCAACAATCTTGATGCCAAGCCTCTCCTATACACATGAATATAGGCCCTTTCCCCCAAGTCTCCAATTCTTGACATTAGACTTCTGAAATCAGGTATGTACAAGGAAACTTGACCAGTTTCCCTCATCCTCAAATTGTCCAACTCTTGTTCAGCTTTTCTGACTTCATTGGGATCACCAAACAGAGTGAATAACTGGGTTTCAAATAACTGCCAGTTATTGAGGAGATAAGATAGGTCTTCATTGGAGATATTTGAGAGATAGGGTTCACTCCATTTGCCAGCTCTACCAGTAAGAAAAGAAGTTGAGTAAAGCACCTTCTTCCTGTCAGAGAAGAAGTTTTCTGGGTCATTATGAAAGATTAATTGACAGGATTGAATGAATCCTCTCAATTTATGAGCTTTAGTACCATCAAAAGAATCAGGTGCCTTCATTGATGGAGTCTTGAATGCAGGTACTTTTGAATTTTCCTTTGGGGCAACTGCTTGGATGAGTTGTCCCATAAACTGAGTCATTTGCTCCATCATCTTGAGGAAATTTGCTTCAGCTTGAGAGACAGAAGGTTGATTACAAAGGGCTAGATTTGGAGCCTCAGGAGCTTCAGGAGCACCTGCCAAGGCAGCTGCCACTTCAGTCTCCGCATATTCTTCCTCTTCCACAAACTCCTCCCCCTCCTCATCTTCATCTTGCCCCAATCCACTCCTAGGCCCTTGAGAAACACCAGGATAACCACCCAATAGTCCAGATAATCATCTTGATCTTCTTGACTTCACACCTCCTCTCCTGGAGGGTGCTGCTCCTTCCATTGGTGGTCCTCTGTCCAAATTTGCACTCAGTTGATGAACTGATGGTGTGAAATCAAGAGGAGCCCTTGCTGTAGGAGTGAGAACAGCTTGATCTCTCTGGGACCTTCTATTCTTGGCTGGTGGGCTACGCTGAACTAGCATCATGAAGGAAGAATGAATAAAAACTTGAAGATACTTTGAATAAAATCAGGCTTGACCAAAACAATCAAATGAGAATCTTGATGAACTTGAGAAATAAATCAATAGTCTTGAAGTGAATCAATATGAATAAATCTGGAAGAGTGAAGATGACAAAGTCAAATTCTTATGAATAATCAATTTCAAGCAATAAGTCAAATAAAGTAAATCAAGTCAATTCAAAACAAAATCAATCAAGTCTCGAGGAATTCAATCAATATCTTCAAAAATCAATTCAATTTCCTTGAGGAATAAAATTCAAATCAATCAATCAAATCAAATATTGAGGATAAATCAGCTATCTTGAGGAATCAAATCATATCAATCAATTAAATCAAATCAGAGTCTTTAGGTCAGTCAATTTCTTGAGCAATCAATCAATAAATCAATAATCTCGAGAAATTTTAAAATCAACCAATGATAACCCCAATTCAATAACTCCTGAAACAATAAATCAATTAATCCCAAATTCCAATCAACTAAACCTGATAAAAAACCTGAATTCAGACAGAAAATGAAAATGAAAATGAATTGAGAATTAAGAGAAAATGAAATGGTCAGCAAAATTTTGAAATGAGAAAGAGAATCAATTTTCATTTGAATGAACTGAATGAGATGAAAATTAATGAGAGATAATGAAATCATAAACATCATAAAAATCATAAAATCATGAAAAGATCATAATTGAAGAATGAGAGAAATGAATAAAATGAATGAAAGAAAAAGAAGCAATTATGAGTTAATTAAAAGAATGTCACAAGGGCTCTTCTAAATGGAGAGGGCCTGGAACTCGGTGAACAGACTTACTTATGGAGGGCTCAGAAATACATACTCAATTGATAAGAGTGATGAAATAAGGTAATAATTTCCTAGTCATAAAATAATAAGAATTAAAAGATATGAGAGGAAAACAAAAGCAATAATAAAGATACAACCACAAACAATCCTGTACCACTGTTTCAACCTGTTCAGAAAAGAGAAAAGGATTAATAAAGGATATGGCCACCAGGACTCTACTGAACAGGTGAGGGAAGGCAAAGACTAACTTAATAAATAATAAAATAATATTTCTTAGTCAGAAATAAAATAATATTAAATAATAAATCCAATATTTTAATTAACTGGGGGAAAACCCCCAGGTGGGTGAAGAGGGGCTGGTATATGTGTCAGCCTGTGACTCGAAACCAGAGCACAAGCATTGTGAGCCTTGAGGTATACTTTTACATACCCAAATAGGCCACAATTATCTTAAAAAGAAATTTTGAATTATGCAAAACTCATAAGTCATGCATATATCCAAAATTCATCATTTTCAATTTCAGAAAAGATGAATAACTTTTTATTGAGTAAGTAAATCCATGGATTTAAGACCAGATTTGGATTCTACACAAAAATTCACCTAGGGTAGCTCCATAGAGTGAATAAGCTCAATTGAAGTATTTGAGGTGGTAAAATGGAAAATACTTCAATACCACATCATTAATACCACATAAAAGATCGGTGAAAATTTTTGTTTTTCTTGATTTTTAGCCAAAATAATGGGAAAGTGAGAAATCCCATGTTACATATACACTAAGAATAGTGTTATGCGTGTTTTGAGCACTTAATATTATGGTATTCCTACATAGACTTTTGGTAAAACCATAGTGGATATCTCACTTTAAGCTTAAATTACTATTTTGACGTAAAAAATAGGCAAGGGGGACAAAAGACATCAAAGAGAGCCAGGGTACCCAGCTTCTGAGGCCTCAGAGGCGTGGATAGCTCCAGAGCATGGATCCATGGCTCATCTTGGCCCAATTGGTAAACTAAAACTCTTTGGGAACTTGGTTACCAAGTTACACCTACTGTAATCATAAGAAAAATAGCAAATAACCTGCTATTTTGACGTGCCAAGGAGGTAATAAGCTACTTAGACTCCTGTAACCACGTCAATTCTTGATGGCTTTCCATGACTAGACTCTAAAAGAGTAATTAAACCCTTTTGGGATCCATATTCATTGATTTACCTCATAGCAACCAGCAAAATACTGCTATTTGCAATTCTACGTAGAAATGAGGTAAAAACTTCAAAAATTCATTAAAAATACAGTTCTTAATGAATCTTCCTGAAACTTTCAGGGACAATGAAGAACTGTATTATCTATGGTAAAACCAAAAAGAATTATGGTTTTACTAGTAAAAATCAAAGTTCTACTTACAGTCCATTTTTGACCATTCTACGTGAAACACTGAATCTTCAAAAATTCACAGTAATTACAACCTGTGATGAAATTGGCAATAAAATTGATAACTTTGAGAAATCAATGATTATTTTAGAATAAAAGAAGATTTACAGATGTTACTCCTTTTATTCTTAACCATATTGGGGTTGGTAGTCACGTAAAAGAATCCATTAAGTAATTATGATAATCTTATGTGACAACAGATGATGCAATCATTAATCCAAAAGGGTTTATTGTTTTCTCACTCACTGGTTTGTCAGTTTGCTCCATGGCACGCCTCTGTGAGCTGTTGTTGACTTAAAAGAAGCCTCTTCTTGCTGTTTTTTCCAAGAATCATCTTATAAATTTATTAAATCATTATTACCAACAAGTAAGTATTAGTTCAACTATTCTTAAGTGTTTTAAATCTTTCAGAATCAATCAGAAAGACGTGAAATCATAGAATTCAACTATATATTGTTGTAATACTGTTATAAATCATCTTGATCCCTTAAATCCACAATTCTACGTCAAATTTCTCTACTTTTATCTATCAATAAGTTCTTTGGAGTATTAGTGAGTCATTTATCTTTAATTCTTAAAGTTTTTCTCTAGTAATAGTTTTCTTCAAGAATTATCTTTATAATTATTCTTGCAAAAGATAATTATATATTCAAATAATTTCATTATTTTAATAAAAGAAGTTTTTATTATTAAATTCTTCTTGTAATTGATTCTTGTAGACAATTACTGCTCACTGTTATAATCACTAGTAGTGTATAACACGTGAAAGAAATAATTTTATAATTATTTAATTGTGGTTATAATAATTTTTATTATTATATTTCATAAGAACAGACATAGTACTGTTGATCAATAGTAATATTATCATCAGTTTCATAGTCAAATCTTACAAGCATGACAGCCAAAATACCATAAACCAATGGTATAGCCAAGATACCACCAAAACATGGAGCTGAGCCAAATCAGCTCAAAAGGTATCAAAAGAAAGAGGAAACTCACCTCTTTCTGAGAATATAAGTCCCATCACCATAGGACAAGAAATAACAAAGTTATTCCTGCTCAAAGTTATTGCTGAGCATAAACCTTAATTTTCACCTCTCATCTAAAATCTAGAAGGAGAGGCTTAACCCCATCAAATGGGTACTCAAAATGAAGCTCTAAGCCAGGGCTATCCAATGGTACCAGCCAAACTGAGCTAGCACCAGTATTACTTGAGTTATGGGCAAATTCAGGCCAAATAAGGGTGAACAAAACATTCACCTCTCATCTAACTTCTACAGTTTTAGTGTGGGATACTTGAAGTGGGGTCTCTTTGGAAAGAGCACAATCAGGGCTATCTGATGGTGCCATTCACTTCTTCATATCTCAACTATAACAGAAGTTATGAGGCAAACAAGCTCAATACAGCTTTTTGCCCAAACCACGCCTATGTCCAAAAACCTTGTACATGGGATAACTTTGGCATATTTAATGATAACCATACCAAATTGGGTATCATTGTGTAGAGCTCATACAGAGATATCCAATGAACCAACTTTGAGCATGATATCTCAACAACTGACAGAGTGATGGCTTTTTGAAGGTTATAATCCCACAATATGGCCAATACAGCTGTATTATGACAGGATACAGTTGTACTCTGATTATGAGGTGTCAAACAGACGCTGAAGCTTATTTATACTTCAATACCTCATAACAAAGTCAAATACAGAGGTCCATACAGGTTCTGTACAGTTTCTGACGCGTCAGGAGCACCAGAATACACCTGTAAAGTCCATTGGTGAAAGTTTTCACCCTGTATAGGGTAAAACTGACTACTTGTGGTTCTAAAACCACATTTCAACCCAATACTAGCCTGTATTGAGTGTATAGAACCACAAACCAGCCCACAGTAGTGAAAATTTTCACTCTGTGGTCGTGTGCAGAGGTAAACCACCTCCCACTACCCCAGAACAAGATAAAAGGAGGCTTTGCCTCACCAGGAAGCAAATCCAGCATCCTGTTCTTGATATTCTTACGTGGTATAACTTCCTAAAAAGGAAGTGATACTCTTAGAATTTAACAGGTATACTTTAAGTTTAAGTATTGTAGGGTTTGCTATTGTAAACCAACAGGCAAACACTGCACCCAGGGCTATCAGCAGTACTCACCATCACTAAATTATTTTAGTATAGCCCTTTTCACTCATATTCTCACTCTAAATCTCATCATTATTTTCGTGTCACACTCAGAGTTATAGCTTCTATTATCATTCTGAAGCTATATCATAGAGTCACCCTGACATTTTGGGGGCCTGGCCAGGTTTTTTACCTATTTTAGACAAAATTCAAGCTTATTTTCACTATTTTTAGCTAATTTTCATGCCTTTTAAACTTATTATACTTGTTTTCTTGCTTATTTTCACTTTTTTTAAACCATAAGAAGCCCTGAAGGGGATTAATCTTTGGTTTTTCTCTATTCTGATTTTTTTTACTCAAAAAAAATATATATTAAAAACATAAAAAAAAAACTGTATACATATCCTTTTTTGGAAAAATAATATTTTTTCATTTTTTGAAGAGTTATAAATATATAATTTATATTTATAAAATATTCTCTTTTTATAATCAAATAAAAACCCTATTTTATTATTGTTTTTTTTCATAATATATACATAGTATATATTATTTGAATTTTTCTTGAAGAAAAACTCTGATAATTCATTTTTTCACCCAAATTGGCGTGAAAAATTGATTGTTATCATTATTATTGATAATACCAATAATTATACTTCATAATAAAATAAAAACCATATTTTATTATTGTTTTTTTTCATAAGATATAAAAAGTATATATTATTTGAATTTTTCTTACAGAAAAACTCTGATAATTCATTTTTTCACCCAAATTGGCGTGAAAAATTGATTATTATCATTATTATTGATAATTTCAATAATAATACTCAATAATAAAATACAAATCATATTTTATTATTGATCTTTTCTTCATAATATATACAAAGTATATATTGTTTGAATTTTTCTTACAGAAAAACTCTTATAATTCATTTTTTTACCCAAATTGGCGTGAAAAATTGATTATTATCATTATTATTGATAATTTCAATAATAATACTTCATAATAAAATACAAACCATATTTTATTAATCTTTTTTATATACAGAGTATATATTGGGGAGAGTTGATTGATATTTATCATTGATATTTTCAATAATAACTTGTCCAAAGTGACTTATAAATTCCTAACAAAAGGATTCAATCAACTAGCTGAAACTCTCACTTTACAAATCAGAAATGATACCACCTCATTCCAAAGACTTTGGATTTCCAAGGGATCATTCCTTACCAAGAGAAACAAACATCAGTTGGAATAGAGGCCTGGAAAAGAGAGAAGTTGAGTTTGTTCAAAGTCATAATAAATGGCAAAATGAGCCTTTCTACACCTTCCAAGATGGGTTTCAACAGCAAACCTCCAGGAATGTCTTGCATAGAACAGTTTGTTCTAACCCATTAAATCTTCCAAGAACTTCTCCAATGGGGAATGGCAGACAGGGAATTCAAACCAGATTCTCACTACAAAGAACTTGTAGAAATTATTCAGAAGATTTCCCTCAAAGAGATATTCTTCAAAGAACTTATCATAGACAAGAAATGGAACAAGAGCTAACACACTCTGACCCTTTCAGGCTCATGAGGACTGGTAACCCAACCAGACCTCCTAGTGGCTTCACACCACTCAGGCACCAGCAGATCAGTGACCAAGAGTCACTATACTTTCCAATCCAAGATAGAATCCAGGAGAGGAAGAGGATCATAAGGCAAGAACAAGACTTCTTTCAACCAGAGGCTGAAAGAGTCAGATCCTATGATCCAGAAATTGTTGGACCTGTTGCAAGAAGTACAAAGAAACGACAAACAGTAGTAAATACTTCTAATGCACCTAGCAGCCCTATGATAAGGAATGATATCTCCACTCAGATGAAACACAATGTTGTGATACCTGAGAGTACCATAAGTAGTAATACTCTATGGTTACAATTTTCCCAATTTGTAGAACAAACTCAAAAAGAGTTTGAAAGACTCCATGAAAGTATTTCAAGTTTACAAGAGGCTTGTACCTTACAAACCAAAACTATTCATACTCTTCAAGAGGACTATATTAAATTGTATAAAACCTCAGAAGATTCCAAAAGAAGACTAAATCAAGTCTTGGAGGAGCAAAATCACTGCAAAAGGGAAAGGGAATACCTGGATCAAGATATTGACAAATTGTTCAATTTCTGCCAAAAAATGAAACCCCAAACACAAGGGCATGCTTCTGGAAGCACCCCATACCACCAGGAAGACATCAAACCGGATTCTTTATTGGTGAATAAGGCAAGTTCTCCATCAAAATACCAGGATGGAGATAATATGTCTTATACTGAAAAGGAAGCCTTGAAACAGCTTCCTGAGGCCTCAAGCTGGCCCAAATTCTCTGGAACTGGAGAGTATGATCATATGGAACTCATAGATTATATTGATGGACTCTTTACTGATGTACCAAGTATACCAGATTACTGGATTACTGCCAGATTAAATACAGCTTTTAAAGGACATGCTAGTATTTGGTACACACAAATGAAAGAAATCCATGGCAGAAAAAACTGGCCATGGTGGAGGAGCCAAATAATCCAGAAGTACAGAAATGATACATGGATATGGCAGAAAACCCTTTCATTTGGAAATGATAGATACACAGTCGACAAAGATCCATATGATTGGTGTCTGAGACAGTCAAAAAGGTTAATAGCCATTGACCCTCACATAACAACAGAAATGAGAAATCACAAACTGTTGACCAAACTACCAGGAGACTTAGAACATGCAGTAAAATGCAGATGCTCCAAAGAATCCACCTTGGATCAAATATCCAATACTTTGCAAGAAGTAAGGATTAGAACATCTATTGGTAGATACAATAGCCATAGTACTGGTGATAACAGGGAGAATCCAACCCTGGAAGCCAAAGAAACTCATGATTCAGATTCTGAAATCACGACAGGATTTCACAATTTTGAACCACCCAATCACTATGCAGGAAATTCTCCCAAAGACAGGGAAGATGTAAGGTGTGGATATGAAACTTTGATTAAAAATCAAGTACTTTTCCTGTCCTCAAAATTTGTATAAGGTAAAATTCAGTTAAAAATAGTATGAAATATTATTTTTAAGAGAAAACACGCCAATTTTATTGTTTATAACTTTATTAGTATAAAACAATAATATAAAAATTTATTGTTTTACCAACAATAAAGATTTATCCAAAAAATACTCTACAAGAGATATTTTAAGGCTACAAAAGAAATTTCTTCAAGAGCAATTTCAATCGGAATTAATTGAGCAAAGAACTGCAAGCAATTAATTAAAGAACAAAGTCTTTAAAAAGAATATTAAAGAGAAAACACGCCCAAAAGTGACCAGAGTGAATTTGGAAACAAAGTGACAAAGTTAACAGTGATGAAAGATGCTTTAATTCACTTTTGGGGTGGTTCAGGGGTAAAAATGATTATAAGAGTTACAAACAATGATTATAATGATTTTTTCACGTGGTTAAAAGGATTAAAATGATTTAAAAGTGGTGGTTGGAATCTTTGATTGATTGGTTTAACAGTTTTAAACTAATTAATAAAAGGAAAAGATTCTAACATGAAGAGAAAAGTGGGGCAAAGAAGACATTCTTTTATAGCCATCAATTCTCTTACTCCAAAAGTAAAATTTACTCTTGTCAGTCGTGAAAAACAGTCTGACAACAGAAAAGCCAATTATGGCATCATTGAACCCTGGTTTAGACCAAAAAGGGCTGGTTTAAGCCATTTTTAGCCATTTTTAGCCATTTTAGACCCTTAAATCAGCCATTACTATAGCAATACCAGGTCTAGAGCCTTCAAAACACGTCAGAATGTGTGTCAGAGGCGTAGAAACCAGTTAAAACTGTTTTTATTATGATTGTTTTATCTTAAGGGTAGTTTTACCTTCTTGGCAACAGCTAAAACTACCCCAGTTGGTATCAAAACCTCATCATCAATTGAGTCCACAGACCCTGTAACTCAATTCCAGGCCAAAAGTGATGAACTTTTGCGTGAATTTTGACATCCCACGCCTGTCAGCAAGGATTTTGGGGGTCTAGCTCCCCCTTAGAGCTGGAGTTCCTTTTCCCCCCCAAATTTAATCTTTCCAATTTATTTTTCCTTTAATTCCTCATCATGTATTATACTTATAATTTACATATGTAATTCAATTCAATTGTACAGTACAATACAGTAATAATTGACACCTCATATGTAAATCAAAGTTCACTTATGTAATACACGCGCACATTTTGACATTTCAATTGAATTCAATTGAAAATACTTTAATTCCTCATAACTTCTAAACTAAACACAACACCTCAATTTTAACACAAAAATTGATGGTTAACACCACATGTGGTGTGAATTAAATTAAGGTTTTGAGGATTTTCAACTTTTGTATTGAAAATACTAAAAACTTAATTTAAGCTTATTTAGAGTTGAGTTACAAAAATTTCACTCAGAGGTGACCCCACCTGATTTTTTATGAGGAATCCAATGGTGAAATAAAATTTATATGTTTATTTATTGGATAAAAAGTTATAATAAATTTTATTTAACTTTTTTCCAAATTTATTTATTTTTTCACAATTTTGTTAAAATTTCATTTTTACTTAAATTTTTCAAGTATAAATGTAATTTTATATTTACAAAATTTAAAGTAATTTTATTTTTAAATTATAATTAATTTTTTATTTTTAATATAATTTTATATTTATATTTTTTATTTTTATTTTAATAATATAAATAAATTTATTTTATTTATATTAATATGTTATTTTTTATATTTGTGGTCTTTTGGGTATATGAAATTACCTCTAAGGCTCACAGAAGAGATATTTGCAAGAGAGGAAGAAACAACAAAAGACCAAGAAGGTCATGAATCTGACTCTGATAGTGTGGGGAATGGCTGTGGAAATAATTCATACTGTGAACCTAACCCCCATAAGGAATATTTGGTGGAATTTAAGAACCATGAAATAGAGGAAATTGGTTCAGTCCATTCCCAAAGGAGGAAACCAATGACCAAACACCTGGATGGTTTCAAACATAAGCCACCAGACAGGGAGGGTATGACCACAAGAAAGTTGTTGGCTCAAGTTCAAATGAACCATGCTAATACCTCCAAGAGGAGAGGAAAGTCTCATCAATGGTGAGCCTTTTTTTAGAGGGAGGGTATGTCAGCCTGTGACTAAAAACCAGAGCACAAGCATGACAGCCAAAATACCATAAACCAATGGTATAGCCAAGATACCACCAAAACATGGAGCTGAGCCAAATCAGCTCAAAAGGTATCAAAAGAAAGAGGAAACTCACCTCTTTCTGAAAATATAAGTCCCATCACCATAGGACAAGAAATAACAAAGTTATTCCTGCTCAAAGTTATTGCTGAGCATAAACCTTAATTTTCACCTCCCATCTAAAATCTAGAAGGAGAGGCTTAACCCCATCAAATGGGTACTAAAAATGAAGCTCTAGGCCAGGGCTATCCAATGGTACCAGCCAAACTGAGCTAGCACCAGTATTACTTCAGTTATAGTCAAATTCAGGCTAAATAAGGGTGAACAACACATTCACCTCTCATCTAACTTCTACAGTTTTAGTGTGGGATACTTGAAGTGGGGTCTCTTTGGAAAGAGCACAATCAGGGCTATCTGATGGTGCCATTCACTTCTTCATATCTCAACTATAACAGAAGTTACGAGGCAAACAAGCTCAATACAGCTTTTTGCCCAAACCACGCCTATGTACAAAAAACCTTGTACATGGGATAACTTTGTCATATTTAATGATAACCATACCAAATTGGGTATCATTGTGTAGAGCTCATACAGAGCTATCCAATGAACCAGCTTTGAGCATGATATCTCAACAACTGACAGAGTTATGGCTGTTTGAAGGTTATAATCCCACAATATGGCCAATACAGCTGTATTATGACAGGAAACAGTTGTCCTCTGATTATGAGGTGTCAAACAGACGCTGAAGCTTATTTATACTTCAATACCTCATAGCTAAGTCAAATACAGAGGTCCATACAGGTTCTGTACAGTTTCTGACGCGTCAGGAGCACCAGAATACACCTGTAAAGTCTATTGGTGAAAGGTTTCACCCTGTATAGGGTAAAACTGACTACTTGTGGTTCTAAAACCACATTTCAACCCAATACTAGCCTGTATTGAGTGTATAGAACCACAAACCAGCCCACAGTAGTGAAAATTTTTACTCTGTGGTCGTGTGCAGAGGTAAACCACCTCCCACTACCCCAGAACAAGATAAAAGGAGGCTTTGCCTCACCAGGAAGCAAATCCAGCATCCTGTTCTTGATATTCTTACGTGGTATAACTTCCTAAAAAGGAAGTGATACTCCTAGAATTTAACAGGTATACTTTGAGTTTCAGTATTGTAGGGTTTGCTATTGTAAACCAACAGGCAAACACTGCACCCAGGGCTATCAGCAGTACTCACCATCACTAAGTTATTTTAGTATAGCCCTTTTCACTCATATTCTCACTCTAAATCTCATCATTATTTTCGTGTCACACTCAGAGTTATAGCTTCTATTATCATTCTGAAGCTATATCATAGAGTCACCCTGACAATATGTGAGAAATACCAGCCTTGGAGTTTGAGTGTTGAGATACTTGTCTGTATGCTGGAAGAAGTTGGACGTGGGATTGAATCCTGTATTGGTGAATCCAATACAGGTTATACAGTCAATATATGTATTTGCGCCTTTATTGATTACAGGTCTGTATTTGGTGAATCCTGTATTTGGGTCTTGCCTGTATGAAACTGTATTGAGGTCTGAAAACTGTATTTGGAGAATGTTGAATGAAACCCCGTTGCTGATTGGGTTTTGAGGGGTATCAATGAAGTAATGATTGTTGAATATGATTGGTAATGCCCCTGCCTCCTTGGCTGTGACAGCCTTCCCCTTGCCCTTTTTTGGAGCTTGTGGCTGCTTTTTCACATTGGAATTGCTGCTGCTGGCCACTGGGGCTCTTTTTGACACTTGCTTGGGTGGTGGAGGGTTGTTTTTCCTCAATTCTAGTGTCAATAGCATTGTGATTTTCTTTTCAATCAATGGATGCCATCCATTGAGAAATTTTCAAGTATTGGGATGGCCCAGGAAATTTCTCACAATCAAGTAAGAATTCATGCAGTTTTCCACAGATCTACAAGGTTCTGGTACTCCTTGTACTGCAGTGCATTGTTGTAAGCTTTTTTGCTGGCTTTGTATATGTCAACTGAGGCTTCTTGTGGCAATGTCAGCTCTTTTTGAAGGTAAAATGGTATTATCAGCATCAGAACGGCCTATTTTAGTTGTTTGGAAGTCCTCAACTGACCCTTTTCCTCCTGTACCTGATTTTCTTCTGCCATAATCATGTCTATTGCCTTTGTGGGAGCTTCTTGAGGGGTGATCGCTGGCTCTTGATATAGTTGAAGGCATATTTTATGATTAAAAAGGCTTTAAAATAGTATTTTTACGTCAAAAACTTACTATTGGCCAAATTATTAGCTTTCTGAAGGGTATTACTTATATCAAAGTTAATCAATTCAGAAGATACTGGTTCAGGTTGGTTATTGTGAGTCACAATAACAGTACTATTATGGTCTGAATCAACTGTACTGGCAGGGAAAATGCTGGTGACTGTTGAGGCTGTTTCAAGGTTTTCTTGTCTTACCACTTTGTCAGATACTAGAATTAAGGAAAAAGCCAATTAATTAAGTAAAAAAAAGGGTATTTCAAAAAAAGAAATATAAATATAAGCCTCACTTCTAATATGAAAAAAAAATATTTTTTATAGACTTTTTGGATTATAAGTATTTTTATATGTTTTTTTAAATTTCTCAATATAAGAAAAAGGTTGAAAAAGAGTAAAAAAAATATGTCACAGGTAAAATATCACGGCTGGGCCCCCAAATGTGAGGTGTGGATATGAAACTTTGATAAAATATCAAGTACTTTTCCTGTCCTCAAAATGTGTATAAGGTCAAAATTATTAGAAATAGTAGAAATAGTATTTTTAAAAAGAAAACACACCAATTTTATTTTTTTGAAATTTTCAAGTATAAAACAATAATATAATAAAAGCTTATTGTTTTCCCAACAATAAAGATTTATCCCAAAATACTCTACAAGAGATATTTAAAGCTGGAAAAGAAATTTCTTCAAGAGCAATTTCAATTGGAATGAATTGAGCAAAGGAGTGCAGGAAATTAATCAAAGAACAAAGTCTTTATAAAGGATATTCAAGAGAAAACACACCCAAAAGTGACCAGAGTGAATTTGGGAACAAAGTGATAAAGTTAACAGTGATGAAAGGTGCTTTAATTCACTTTTGGGGTGGTTCAGGGGTAAAAATGATTATAAGAGTTACAAACAATGATTACAATGATTTTTTCATGTGGTTAAAAGGTGTAAAATGATTTAGAAAGATGTCGTTGGAATCTTTTATTTATTGGTTTAACAGTGTTTAAACTAATTATAAAAAGAAAAGATTCTAACATGAAGAGAAAAGCGGGGCAAAGAAAACATTCTTTTATAGCCATCAATTTTCTTACTCCAAAGGTAAAATTTACTCTTGTCAGTGGTGAAAAAGAGTCTGACAACAGAAAAGCAAATTATGGCATCATTGAACCCTGGTTTAGACCAAAAAAGGGCTGGTTTAAGCCATTTTTAGCCATTTTAGACCCTTAAAGTGGCCATTACTATAGAAATACCTGGTCTAGAGCCTTCAAAGAACGTCATAATGTGTGTAAGAGGAGTAGAAATCAGTTAAAACTGTTCTTACTAACATTGTTTTAACTTCTTGGCAGCAGTTAAAGCTACCCTTGTTGGTATCAAAACCTCATTGTCAATTGAGTCACAGAGCCTTTTAATCCATTCCAGGCCAAAAGTCATGAACGTTTGTGTCAATTTTGACATCTCACGCCTGTCAGCAAGTATTTTGGGGTCTGGCTCCCCCTTAGAGCTAGAGTTCCTTTCCAACCCAATTTTATTCTTTCCTTTAATTTCTCATCATGTATTATACTTGTAATTTACATATTTAATTAAATTGAATTGTACCGTACAATACAGTAATAATTGATACCTCATATGTAAATCAAAGTTCACTTATGTCATACATGCGCACATTTTGACATTTCAATTGAATTCAATTGGAAATACTTCAATTCCTCATAACTTCTAAACTAAACAAAACACCTCAATGTTAACACAAAAATTAATGGTTAACACCACATGTGGTGTGAATTAAATTAAAGTTTTGAGGATTTTCAATTTTTGTATTGAAAATACTGAAAACTTAATTTAAGCTTATTTAGAGTTGATTTACAAAAGTTTCACTCAGAGGTGACCCCACCTAATCTTTTAAAAGGAATCAATGGGTGAAATCAATTTTATATGTTTATTTATTGGGTAAAAAGCTATAATATATTTTTCATAAATTTCTACCAAAAATATTTCAATTTCATAAATTTTTTTAGAAATTCATTTCCATAATTTTAAATTTTATTGTAATTTTTATTTTGAAATCATAATTAAATTTTTATTTTGAAATATAAATTTGTATTTATATTTTTATTTTTATAATATAAATAAATTTATTTTCTTTATATTTGTATTTTAATTTATCATTTGTGGTCTTTGGGGTATATAAAAATACCTCTAAGGCTCACAGGTTGTCTACAGTTCTGAGGGAGAACATGTCAAACATGTGACCTCTGTCCTCCAAAGACTGAGAGAAAATAATTAGTTTGCCAAAGCCTCCAAGTGTGTATTCCATGACTCAAGTGTGGAATACTTGGGCTATGTTGTTTCATGTGAAGGCCTTAAGATGGATTCTTCAAACGTTGAGCAAATCCTCAATTGGCCTCAGCCCAGAAACATCAAGGCTCTTCAATCCTTTCTTGGCTTTGCCACTTTTGACCATTGTTTCATAAAAAATTACTCTGAAAAAATCACTTCTCTCAATTCCCCTCGCAAAAAGGACTCTCCTTTTATCTTCAATGAGGAAGCTCTTAGCCAGTTGCAAATATTCAAAGAAGCCTTCACCACTGCACCTATTCTTGCCCATTTCAATCCATCCATGCCGCTCATAGTTGAGACGGATGCTTCTGATTATGCCTTGGGAGCTGCACTGAGTCGGGTGAATGACTAAGGAAAACATCCCATTGCATTTGATAGTTTCCAGCTGCTCCCAGCTGAGCTTGACTATGAGATTCATGACAAGGAACTGCTTGGCATAGTTTGGGCTCTCAAGCTCTGGAGAGCTTTTCTTCTTTCTCTTTGCAATTCTTTTGAGGTCTTGACCAACCACTCTTCTCTTCAGTACTTCATGTCTTCCAAAGTTCTTATTTGTTGTCAGGCCCATTGGGCTGAATTCCTTTCTGAGTTTCATTTCACTATTACTTACAGCCCGGGCAGACTGGCCACTTTACCAGATGCCTTGTCACTTTGGGACAATGTGTACCCAGAGAGGGGGGTGGACTTCATCAGCACAAATCCTCAGAACTATCATCAAGTGATAAAGCAGGATGGATTTCAAGAATCAAGATTCTTCTCAATCAAAGTGGAAATATTCTCAGATTTGTCGATAAGATTCAAAAAGAAGTATGGCAAGACAAAGACTATCAATAAATACTGAAGCAACTAGCAAGAGGTGGATCAGTTCCATATTATTCTCTTGAACCTCAATCCAAGTTATTATTATTCAAAGATAGAGTGGTAATCCCAAGCAATGAAGAAATCCAACTCAATATTCTTTGGAAGTGTCATGACTCACCATTGGCTGACCATCCTGGCCAGGAGAAGACCCTCAAGCTGATCAAGATGGATTTTTATTGGGCTGGCATGAATCAATTCATTAAGGGCTATGTGTCCTCTTGTCAGCAATGTTCAAGAAACAAGAACATTCATCATAGGAAGTTTGGATTACTCAGGCCGCTTAAAAATCCATCTAGTCCTTGGAATTCATTATCCAGGGACTTTATCACTCAATTGCCGCTGTCAAACAACTTTTGTTCAATTTTAGTAGTTGTGGACAGATTCTCAAAAATGGCAATATTCATTCCAACCTATGGATCAATCACTGCCCTGGACTTAGCTCAGATATTTATTAGTCATGTCCTTTCCAAAAATGGCCTTGAAGCCATTATTATTAGTGATAGAGGTTCTTTATTTGTTTCATAATTTTGGACTCATTTGTGTCAGCAGCTCAAGATATCAAGAGATCTTTCAACTGCCTTCCACCCTGAAACAGATGTACAGACAGAGAGGGTAAATCAGATTCTAGAACAGTTTCTATGGATTTATGTCAGTTACAATCAACATGACTGGTACACCTGGCTCCCTCTGGCCTAATTTGCCTATAATAATGCAGAACATTCATCAACAAAGCAAACACCTTTTTTCACCATTTATGGAAGAAATCCCAGCTTTGACTCAATCCATGTTTCTCAAGACTCACCTGCTGAAAAGTTATCAAAAAAACTCCAATCAGTACAGCAAGTTTTCAAAGAAGAATTAGAATCAGGAATAAGGAGATTCAAGAAATATGCGGATAGAAATAGAGCAATTCCACTTGATTTCCAACCTGGGGACAAAGTATGGCTGGCTTCCAAGAACATCAAGACAACAAGACCCACAAAGAAATTATTAGAAAGATGGCTGGGACCTTTTGAAGTTCTGAAGATGTGAACCTTTGAGATATGACCACATACCCAAAAAAAGGGCACAAGAAATATTTAAAATAATTATACATTAAAAATAATTACCTGAAAGCTACACAAATGCCATAAATTGGCATAAAACTTGGTTTAACTTAAAGCCCAATGAGTAAACATGTGAAAAAAAATCATACCATTGGACTACCCATGGTAAGATACACATATATCACTTTTATAGCATATCTGTAAAGTCAATATTTAATAAGTTATAAGTAATAATACCTTATAAAAAACACAAATCCATATTTATTTCAAAGACCAATGAAAAAACATGTAAAATAAATGGTACCACTGGATTCTCCATAAACATCCACATATAAAAAAATTAAGAAGCTAAGCTCCAAAGGCAATACTTAAAGAATTAACCTGAATATATGCACTTTTTTGGTCAACACATATATTCAAGGATTTTAGCTAATATCTTTTGAAATATTCTTGATAGAGTGATGAACCAAAAATAAAGTCATCACGTAATTACTGTAGGAATACAGAAGTGGAGTTTAGCTCACAAGTTATAAGCAAGGGCAAAACCTGTAAGGGATTATTGATTAAAATCAACAGAGCTGTTGACCACTTTGTTGTGAAAGTGGTCCAAACTTAATTATTTTTACTCTATAATTATAATAATTCTTTATTATTCTAGTTATTTTTATCTTATTTATTTTCTTTATAAGGACATTCATAGTACAATAAGTAAAATATTAGTGATTTTTACTTATTGTTTCATAGTCAAACCTTACATTTGGGGGCCTGGCCGTGATATTTACTCTAACAGACCTTTAATAAGATTCTAATTGGGCTTATCCAATAATAAATTATACTTATAATCATAAAATTATATAATAATTTTATATTTTTTGATTTTAAAAGCTATTGAGGCATTTGGAAAGCAATTTTACTGTCTTACATGTGGTTTTTCACAGCCTTAGACTTGCAAAAACTTTCTTTGAGTGACTCTAGTGATTAAAAAAGATATTTTATAAATTAAAAATAATTTTATATTATAAATTAATTTTATAAAAGGATCATACTCATTTTATTTTATTCTTTAAAAATATAAACATAAAAAATATCAAGAATATTAAAAACCAATAAAAAAGTTATTTTATTCATTTTAATTTCATTTCTTTAATTATTTTCATTTTTTTTAATAAAAAAAAGATATAAAAGCAATTTTTACGTGGAAAATTGCCATCTCTTACCAAAAATAACACTTTTATATAAAAGACTTATACTTATTTGTCTTTTTTTAGTGTATGAAGACAATCCAACAGAGGACAACCAAACCACTGTTGAAAGATTGGTGGAAGAAACTTGTCAAAGTTCTCCAACACCAATAATTACCAAGAAAAAGAAAGTCAAGAAATTGGACTTTCCAGGACCCACCATTCAGGACTCTGAAGGTGAGTACCTCATTTATAAATTTCCATAAGAAAAATTCCTGTTCTGAAATCCTCTTATTTCTTATTTTTCTTATAATATGACTACCAGAAGACGCTCCCAATACTCCATCCAATCAGATGGAGCTGGACTCAGAGGTAGAATTGATTCCTCAAAAGGGAAAAGGAAGGGCAATATCCACAGTGGAACAGAATCCACACAAGGAAGTGCCTTATCCCAAAGACAAGTCCCAGAAATGCCCATGATATCTTAACCAGAATTGGAACTAAGTATGAGTAACTCAAACAGGTACAAATCACATTCAGAAGGCTCAAATAGACATTTACATGAGCCAGTACAAACAGTACTACACGGTGTACAAGGACAAAGATTGGGAAATGTTGCCCCAAATACACCAAGGAGTGATGAACTCCTGGCACATCCTGAAAATGTTCCTCAAAGAGGAGGAAATAGTGAGATACTCCAATGGATGAAATCCACTATCATCCAAACCTCAAATCAAAAAGATCAAGGAGCACCATGCCAGAAAGAAGGAGGCAACCAAGGAAGAAGCCCCAGTAGCTTCTACCAGCAAGCCCCAAGTCAACCCACTTCCCCAAGAAGGGAAGAAGAACAAGAAAAAGAATTGGAGAAAACCATATTCCCCAAGCTACAGGATCCCCAAAATCCAAAACGATGCCATGGGCAATGTCTTCAACATGGCCAGAACTTTGATGGAATTAAAAGACAAAGAGGAAGAAAGAATGAGAAAACCCCATTTCCCAAAGAAATAGCCTTGTCTCCTGATGTTTTCAATACTTTAACAGAGCTCAAAGATAGTATTTTACCTCTTAAAGACATTAAAAATAGTTTATTATCTTTCCAAGAAATAAATAATAGCTTATCATCTTTAACAAAACTTGTTGTACAAAATAAGAAAGAAATTGATAACATAAAATTTATGATTGAAAATAATAAACCAAAAGTATTAATTGACAATACTCAGAAATTAATACAAGGACAACAAGAGTTGTATAAATACATAAGTGACATCAAAGATAAAACTTTGACAATCAATTATGGCGTAAGTATTGATAATCTTACAGAAAAATTAAACAAATTAAGCATTTCTGTAGAAACATTTGAAGAAAAGACTTCATCACACTAAAAATTACTTTTGGACCATGTGGAAAAGAGTGATGAAGCAAGAATGCATCTGAAAGATGACATTCAAAGTGAAATAAGGCTTATCACTGAAAAAATGGATAAAGTTAATGAGGCTAACTTGAACATGCCAAAGTTATCAAAACCATTTTCTCACATAAGAAGCCTGTTAAGCCTAAAGAGGAACTAACAAATCCATTCATAGCAGACTTGAGTCACCAAGACAATAACCAAGTCTCAATGAAGGAAGCACCTCAATTGAAAGAATGGCCAACATTCACAGGAGAAGGTGAATATGACCACATGTCATTTATCAAAACAGTTGACATGCTGCAAGAAGATTATGCCATACCAGATGAATTAATCAATGCAATATTGCATTCATTGTTTGAAAAATCTGCAGAGCTGAAGTTCCTTTTCCCCCCCAAATTTAATCTTTTCAATTTATTTTTCCTTTAATTCCTCATCATGTATTATACTTAGAATTTACATATGTAATTCAATTGAGTTGTACAGTACAATACAGTAGTAATTGACACGTCATATGTAAATCAAAGTTCACTTATGTAATACACGCACACATTTTGACATTGCAATTGAATTCAATTGAAAATACTTCAATTCCTCATAACTTCTACACTAAACACAACACCTCAATTTCAACACACAAATTGATGGTTAACACCACATGTGGTGTGAATTAAATCAAAGTTTTGAGGATTTTCAACTTTTGTATTGAAAATACCAAAAACATAATTTAAGCTTATTTAGAGTTGAGCTACAAGAATTTCACTCAGAGGTGACCCCACCTGATTTTTTATGAGGAATCCAATGGTGAAATAATTTTTATATGTTTATTTATTGGATAAAAAGTTATAATAATTTTTATTTAACTGTTTTCCAAATTTATTTATTTTTTCACAATTTTGTTAAAATTTCATTTTTACTTAATTTTTTCAAGCATAAATGTAATTTTATACTTACAAAATTTCAATGTATTTTTACTTTTAAATTGTAATTAATTTTTTATTTTTAATATAATTTTATATTTATATTTAGATTTTTATTTTAATAATATAAATAAATTTATTTTATTTATATTAATATGTTATTTTTGTATTGGTGGTCTTTTGGCTATATGAAATTACCTCTAAGGCTCGTATTCCCTCCCCCTAAAAAAGAACATTACTTTGTAATATTGGTGCTTCTAGTGTGTCTGAATCTCCTGAGGAGTTTGGTAGATTCTGGTATGTCTTTTTCTTCTAACCATTCATCTTCACAAGTTGGGTCACTGTACCTAACAAGGTATTCTTTTACCTTTTTGGTTCTTAATTTCCTTTCTTCAAGAGCTTTGGTAATTTTCTTAGTACCAGATGTCTCAATAGGAGGTATAACTTGGGGAATCTTATTCCCCAAGGGAAATTTCTCAGCATCACTAGATTTATATGGCTTTATCAAGCTCACTGGAAATTTAGGATTCTTATTGCTAAGTTATTGAGATAACTCTACTTCAACAGCATTTTCTCCATGGAGGGCCTTAATCACAAAAGGTCCTGCAAAGGAGTCTTTCAGCTTTTTACATCCTTTGATGGTATTGAAGTTAGTGGTAGATACAAGAACTAGGGCCCTCACTTTGAAATATGGAGTTGCATGTGATTTATCCCATTTGTCTTTAGCATATGCAAAAGAGTCCTCCATGCACCTTACTGCATGCTTTCTAGCTTTGTCTAGCATTCCTTTGAAGCTAGCAGCTGTGGGATGTATTTCAATTAAGTCTTTCCTCAAGGAATCTTGGGGTAACTTGGGGTTCCATCCTTTTTCTAGAATAGCAGGAGTCTGATTGGTACTGGCATGGATTGATGTTTTATATGCTAATTCTAGTGCTGGCAAAAGAGTACACCAATCATGGGTAAATCCATCACAATATTTGAATTCAAGTCCATATGCGCAAAATCTTCTCACCATGTCCTCTAAGGTTTGGATCATCCTTTCAGCCAGGCCATCATTTTGTGGGTGGTAGGCTGTAGAGAAAGACAGTTTAGTGCCAAATAATTGGTGAAGATTTGTCCATAGTGCTGAAGTGAATTTGGTATCTCTATCACTGATGATATTTGGAAATATCACAGTCCATGACACTACTCTATTCCATATCAGAAGAGCTGTATCCATGGCTGTATCATCCTTGTGACATGGTAAAAAGATTGGAGTTTTACTGAATCTGTCCACAATTACTAGGCAAGCATTATAGCTTCTATCACCTCCTGGTGGTAGGCCAGTTACCCAATCCATATGGACTATTTCCCAAGGTATGTTTGGTTCTTGGAATTTTATCATATTTCCAAGTCTCTTGCCAATGGATTTATTTGCCTTTGGGCATCTGTCACAGGTTTTGCAATACTCTGCAACATCTTTCTGCCACATTGGCCACCATATGCAGGTCTTTACTTTCTCTCTTGTTCTGTCTTCAGAAAGATGTCCTGAAAAGGGACTATCATGGCATTCTTTCAGTACAAGATTGATTAATGACCTGTGTACAACTGTCATGACACATGTGTGCTTGGTTCTGTGGTAAATTATACCATCCAGTAGGTGAAATCTTCCTTCATCATAAGATTTTCTCCATACTTCATCCAAGGCATGTATTAGAGAGTTGTCTTTACAGTCTTTGTTAACTAATTGGCATAAGATGCTACAATTCTTATCTTGAGTGTAACTACTTCTGACTTCTTCAAAGAAGGTGGTGTTCAAGTCTGTAACACTTACTCCTTCTATTGGAATTTGTGATGAGGCTTCTTCTGGCACATAAGCAGGATTGTCAATATTATTTGGTAATGGAAATCTTCTCAGTCCATCTGAATTCTTATGAATATTCCCATCCTTATGAAGAATAGTCATATTGCCTCTGTATTCTTGTATGGCTATTTGCCATCTGAGCATATGTCTGTTGGGTGTTTTCATGTTCAAAAGTGATTTGACAGCTGTACAATCTGTTATCACCTCAAAAACACATCCCTCTAAGAAGTAGTTCAATTTCTCCAAGGCCCAGACAAGGCATAGACATTCCATCTGACTTGGTCCATATCTGGCTTCAGTTGATTTGATTTTCCTGGATATGAAACATATGGGTCCTTCTACAGGTTTATCATTTATGATCTGCACTTGGTGAAGTGCAGCACCTAGTCCATCCCCTGATGCATCAATATACAGTTTGAAAGGCAATTTAAAGTCTGGCATCAGTAAGAGTAGAGCAGTGGTCAATGCTTCTTTTAGAGACTCAAAAGCTTTGACTCTGTCAACAGTCATTTCAACTACTGTGTCTTTGTCACAAAATTTATAAAGTGGTCTTGCTATAGATGCAAAATCTTTAATATGTTGCCTGTAATATCCTGCAAAACCTAAGAATGACTGAATTTCGTTTTTGTTCTGAGGCATGGGTTTTAGCAATACTTCTGCAACTTTGTTTTTGTCAATTCCAAGGGACAAACCAGATACAACATGTCCTAGTGCTTCAAGTTCTTTAAATCCAAAATGGCATTTCTTCAAGGAGATTTTCATGTTGACTGATTGAATTTTTGTCAAAACTCTGGACAATCTGTACATGTGCTCTTCCCAAGTCTTGGAACAGACAATAATGTGATCAATGTAAATGATTAACCATCCCTCTGAGAGTTCTTCAGGGAAAATTTCATTCATCATTCTTTGGCAGTGTGAAGGTTCATTTTTAATACCAAAGGGCATCCTCAAGTATTCATACACTCCACAATGAACTATAGTTCTCAAGTGTTTTCTTGCTCTTGGTGTCACCACATTTTGATGGAATCATTTAAGGGCATCCATAGTGGTTATATACACTGCTTGAGATATTTGAGTAAGGGCAATTTGGATTTTTGGTATTGTGTATCTGTCTGGAACAGTGTAAGTGTTCAGAGCTCTAAAGTCCCCAACCATTCTTGACTTTCCATTATGCCATGCCACTATGACTGGTGTAGTTATTTTTACTTCTTCATTGTGGCCTACTTTTGTTATTACACCAAGGTCCAGAAGTTCTTTGATATGAATTTCTAGAGCTTATCTTGATTTTGGACTTGCTGGATAAGCAGGTCTTCTTAAGAGTGGTGGATAAGGTCTTTCAATGTTAAGAATGATGTCAACTTCATGACCAATAATTGATCCTAGAGGTTCTTTGTCTGTAGCAAATGCTCCTCTGTGGTCATACAAAAGGGAAGAAAGTTAATTTTCTTGTTTATCATTCAGATGAAGGCTTATTTCAGCCTCATTTAACTGTTCAGACTTGAATTTCTCTAACTCTAAGTTGACTGGTGATACTTTGTTTACTGTAATTTGTCTTTTAAATGGTAAAAAGGCAAATTTTTGGCGCTTATTGTCTCCAATAGTAAAGTATCTGTCTTTGATATCATGCAAATCTATCCCATACATGATTGAATAGTCATTTCCCAATATAAAATGGGTACTAGAGCAATTTCCCATAACAACAAATTCAACTGTGATTCTTAAATTCCCATTTATATGTGGGATTATGACATTGGTCTCAAAGATTCCTAATGCTTTCATTGGATTACCTGCACTGTCGAATTTTATACCATCAATTGGTAACAATTGGTCTTCAAAATTTGGTACACAAGTCTTAAGAAAACATTTTCCAACACAAGAGCAGAAGGCTCCTGGGTCAAGCAAAAGTTTGGTGGGCTTGTTTTCAATTACCACTTCTGTTATACAGGAGTTACCAGCTGTATAACCTTTTCCTCTCTTTGGTTTTGTCTTCATAAGTTGTGCATCTTGAACTTTTGATAAATCAACTTGACCATTGCTCAATTGTGGCAAGTCGGAATAAGATTCCATGATGTCAAAAGTGGCATTGATATTTTCTATATCTTTTGAAGATTCAGAAAATATGGATGAATTATCATCTGAATTGTCTTCAATTATCTCCTCTTTTTCAACATCCGGTTCCTTTTCGATGCCAATTTCATTGATTTTCCCCCTTTTTGGACATGTATTGGCTAGATGGGTGGTGCTTTGCAAATATGGCACTTTCTAACTGTATCTACAGACTTATACTTAATATTACTAGAATTTGCTTTGGGGTTTTTGTCAACAGAATCTTTCCAAGGTGTATTAAACCTTGTTTTGAGATTCACCCTACTAGAACCAATTTTGGTTCTGATGGTTACTTCTTCTAGTATATTTATAATATCCTCTGCTGAAGATTGTTCAGTAGTTTTGCTTTTGACAGCATGCTCTAAGTCACCTCCACATTGTCTCAGAATCTTTCTATGGATCATAAATTCTGACATGTCAGGATATAATGCTGCTAATCTGTCCTTTTGTTGGCAAAACCATGGTAAAGCTTTGTCATTATCAGCATTAAATTTGACAGATTAAAAGGCTGTTTCAAGTTTAAACCTCCAAGAATCATTTGCCCATTTGTTGATGATTTGGGTTTTCCACCAAGTCCAACTCTGGTGTCCATGTGCTGGTCCTATTTTGATGTACCATCTGTGAGCTGATCTGGTAAACAAGCTGTTAAACCTGGATGTTACCAATCTTTCTGGTAATTCAAAATCCTCTTTGATCATGTCAATACCTCTAATGAATTCCATATGGTCATACTCTCCTTCACCACTGAAGTGAGGCCATTCTTTAAGTTTTGGAACTTCTTTCAAGAGTGCTTGGCCCATTGATCGTTCCAAGTTATGAAAAGAAGTGGATAATTCATTTTTTAATTGTTAATTATCAGGATCCAATACTTGTGAATCTGGAATTCTTGTGCCCTCATTTTGATTTAGAGGTGTAGACATTCTTGGTAAGGTGTTCAGTATTTGTTCAATGTCATTCATTTTACTGTTGCTACACCTTTGGGAATTTCTGTATTCATGTTGGAAGCTTTGTATTAAATTCATTACTTCAATTTTATACATGTCTTCCTTATGTGTCAATTCTTGCCATAACTCTGTCTGTCTTGTATTATCAGCAGTGAATTGATTCAATTTCATTGATAATTTTGATACTTCTTCTTGTGAAGCATCAAAACACTTTTTCAAGGCAATGGTATATGTCTTTACTTCAGTAAATGAATTTGAAATGTCATCAAGAACTTTCTTGTTATCTGTTTTGATAATATTTATGGCTTGTTTAATTCTTGTTTCAATTATGTCATTAATATTGAATTCACAATATTTATCTGTTAATTCTTTAATAATGGAAGATTGTTCATTTATTTTATTGCTAGAAGAATTATCATTATTGGAATTTTTAATTGTTCTTAAAACCTTTTCAAAACACATAAGTGTTTCATTAATTTGGCACAGACTCAGGTTGTTTGTTTTAATGTTGTTACAAATGGATTCATTTTTATCAGAATGTTTTTTCACATCATTTACAGCATCATACAATTATGGGATGGAATCAAATATATCAGAAATAATTTCTGGAATCTTAATCTGGCTTCCTCCTTCTTCTGTTATTCCATCATGGTTCTGGCCATCTGAAATACATTTTCCATGACATCCTTCTGAATCTTTGGGATTCTGTAGCCCTGGATGTAAGTTTTTGGGTCTGGTGCCTTCCCTTTGCCCTTGTTTGGAACTTGTGGCTGTTTTTTCACGTTGGAATTGCTGCTTCTGGCCACTGGGGCTGTTTTTGGCAATGGTTTGGGTGGTGGAGGGTTGTTTTTCCTCCATTCTAGTGTCAAAAGCATCATGTTTTTCTTCTCCATCAATGGATGCCATCCATTGAGCAATTTGCAAGTGTTGGGATGCCCCAGGAATTTTCTTACTGTTAGGTAAGAATTCATGCAATTCTTCCACAGGTCTGCCAGGATCTGGTACTCCTTGAATTGAAGTGCATTGTTTTATGCACCGTGGCTGGCTTTGTATATGTCCACAGAGGCTTGTTGTGGCGGTGTCAGCTCTTTTTGAAGGTAAAATAGTATTATCAGCTTCAGAATGACCCAATTTAGTTGTTTGGAAGTCATCAACTGACCCTTTCCCTTCTGTACCTGATTGGCCTCTGCCATAATCACGTCTATTACCTTTCTGGGAGCTGCTTGAGGGGTTGTAGCTGGCTCCTGACCTGTTTGAAGGCATAATAATGGTTTAAAAAGGCTTAAAATAGTATTTTTACTTCAAAAAACTTACTATTGGCCAAATTCTTAGCTTTCTGAAGGGTATTACTTATGTCCAAGTTAATCAATTCAGAAGATATTGTTTCAGGTTGGGTATTTTGAGTCACAACAACAGTACTATTATGATCAGAATTAACAGTACTGGCAGGGATAATGCTGGTTACTGTTGAGGCTGTTTCAATGTTTTCTTGTCTTACCACCTTGTCAGACACTAAAACTAATGAAAAGGCCAATCAATTGAGTAAAAAAAAGGATATTTCAAAGTAGAAATGAAAATATAAGCCTCACTTATAATATGAAAAAAATTATTGTTTATGGGTTTTTTTTGAATTATAAGTATTTTTTAAATGTGTTTAAATTTTTCAATATAATAAAAAAAATTCAAAAAGAGTAAAATAATATATCACAGGTAAAATATTCCCGACGGGCCCCCAAATCTAAGGTGTGGATATGAAACTTTGAGTAAAAATCAAGTACTTTTCCTGTCCTCAAAATTTGTATAAGGTAAAAATCAATCAAAAATAGTAAAGAATATTATTTTTAAGAGAAAACACGCCAACTTTATTGTTTATAGCTTTATTAGTATAAAACAATAATATTATAAAAATTTATTGTTTTACCAACAATAAAGATTTATCCAAAAAATACTCTACAAGAGATATTTTAAGGCTACAAAAAAAATTTCTTCAAGAGCAATTTAAATTGGAATTAATTGAGCAAAGAACTGCAAGCAATTAATTAAAGAACAAAATCTTTAAAAAGAATATTAAAGAGAAAACATGCCCAAAAGTGATGAGAGTGAATTTGGAAACAAAGTGACAAAGTTTACAGTGATGAAAGAAGCTTTAATTCACTTTTGGGGCGGTTCAGGGGTAAAAATGTTTATAAAAGTTACAAACAATGATTATAATGATTTTTTCACGTGGCTAAAAGGCTTAAAATGATTTAATAAAGGTGGCTGGGATCTCTTATTGATTGGTTTAACAGTGTTTAAACTAATTATAAAAGGGAAAGATTCTAACATGAAGAAAAAAGTGGGGCAAAGAAGACATTCTTTTATAGCCATCAATTCTCTTACTCTAAAAGTAAAATTTCCTCTTTTCAGTCGTGAAAAGCAGTCTGACAATAGAAACGCCAATTATGGCATCATTGAACTCTGGTTTAGACCAAAAAGGGCTGGTTTTAGCCATTTTAGACCCTTAAATCAGCCATTACTATAGCAATACCAGGCCTAGAGCCTTCAAAACACGTCAGAATGTGTGTCAGAGGCGTAGAAACCAGTTAAAGCTGCTTTTGCTATGATTGTCTCATCTTAAGGGTAGTTTTACCCTCTTGGCAACAGCTAAAAGTACCCAGTTGGTATCAAAACCTCATCATCAATTGAGTCCACAGACCCTGTAACTCAATTCCAGGCCAAAAGTGATGAACTTTGGCGTGAATTTTGACATCCCACGCCTGTCAGAAAGGAATTTGGGGGTCTAGCTCCCCCTTAGAGCTAAAGTTCCTTTTCCTTCCCAAATTTAATCTTTCCAATTTATTTTTCCTTTAATTCCTCATCATGTATTATACTTAAAATTAACATATGTAATTCAATTGAATTGTACAGTACAGTACAGTAGTAATTGACACCTCATATGTAAATCAAAGTTCACTTATGTAATACATGCACACATTTTGACATTTCAATTGAATTCAATTGAAAATACTTCAATTCCGCATAACTTCTAAGCTAAACACAACACCTCAATTTTAACACAGAAATTGATGGTTAACACCACATGTGGTGTGAATTAAATCAAAGTTTTGAGGATTTTCCATTTTTGTATTGAAAATACTAAAAACTTAATTTAAGCTTATTTAGAGTTGAGTTACAAGAATTTCACTCATAGGTGACCCCACCTGATTTTTTATGAGGAATCCAATGGTGAAATAATTTTTATATGTTTATTTATTGGAGAAAAAGTTATAATAATTTTCTTTGACTGTTTTCCAAATTTATTTATTTTTTCACAATTTTGTTAAAATTTCATTTTTACTTAATTTTTTCAAGTATAAATGTAATTTTATACTTACAAAATTTTAATGTATTTGTCTTTTTAAATTGTAATTAATTTTTCATTTTTAATATAATTTTATATTTTTATTTTAATAATATAAATAAATTTATTTTATTTATATTAATATGTTATTTTTGTATTTGTGGTCTTTTGGGTATATGAAATTACATTCAAGGCTCACAAGGAATCTGACTCTGAAAAAGAGACAGAAGGATCAGAAAGCTCTGAAAGTGATGAAATCAACATAATTAATGCACAAATTAATAATATTGATATAACTTATGAAGTACTGGATGTTAACTCAAACTTACCACAAGCTGGGACATCTGACACAAACCTGACAAATATACAGGATGCCAAAATGCATAGAACCAAACCTGCAAGAGGAATGGGATATACATCTGGAAAATCAAGGATAAGTATAGTTATGGTTGATAACCAAGAAGGAAAAGTTAACTTAGATACAGAAGCATATTGCACCTGTGTTGGTAAAAGTTATTTAAAAACCATTGTCCCAGACTGGCAAGAGAAACTCATGCCAATACAAGGTGTCAAATTTAGTAGTGCAAGTGAGAGCATGAAGCCCCTTGGGATAATTGATTTAACAATAATTTTCCTCATCCCTCACAATGTGTCAGAATTAAAGTAGAGTTTGTATAAATGGAAAACTGTACTAGTAATCCCTTCATACTTGGAAATGATTACTTATCAATTTATGGTATAGATATCTCTAACCAAAAGGATAGATATTTTACCATAGGAGACAACAAAAGACAAAAGCTTGGATTCTTAAATAACAAAAACAAATCACAGTTATTAAGAATGAAGAGAAAATTCCAGAAAAGGAACTTTTTAAAGGTGAACAACTCAAAGAGGCAGAATTCAATCAAGAATTAACAGAAAAAATGAAAGAAAAAATGATTAACCTCTTATTTAAGTACAAAAATGCCTTTGAAACTGACAAAGAACCACTAGGTGCCATAATTGGGAATGAAGTGGATATAATGCTTAATGTGGAAAAATCTTACCCACCTTTACTAAGGAGACCTGCTTAGCCAGTTGGTCCAAGGGCTAGAGAAGCCCTGGAGGTACACATTAAAGAATTAATGGACCTTGGAGTATTAAGAAAGGTAGGACATAATGAACAGGTAGAAGTCACTACACCTGTCATTATAACTTGGCACAATGGAAAATCAAGGATGGTAGGAGACTTCAGAGCCCTGAACACCTATACCATTCCAGACTGGTATCCAATACCCAAAATCCATGAGACATTTACACAATTGTCACAAGATAAGTTAATTAAAGCCATGGATGCCTTAAAGGGTTTTCATCAAAATGTCTTAACAGAAAAGGACAAAAAAAACTACTGAGGATAATAGTTCACTGTGGAATTTTTGAATACTTAAGAATGCCATTTGTCATAAAAAATGCACCTTCCCATTATCAAAGAATGATGAATACCCTATTTCCTGAAGAATTATCAGAAGGATGGTTAATTATCTATATTGATGATATCATAGTTTGCTCAGAAACTTGAGAAAATCACCTTACAAGACTAGAAAGGGTACTACAAAAAATAGTCCAAGTTAATATGAAAATTTCCTTGAAAAAGTGTCATTTTGCATACAGTGAACTAAAAGCACTAGGACATGGTGTATCTGGACTTAGTCTAGGCATAGACAAGAATAAAGTAGCAGCAGTACTACTTAAGCCAATGTGTCAAACCAAAAAAGAAATGCACTCATTTCTAGGATTTTCTGGTTACTATAGACAGCATATAAAGTACTTTGCAAAAATTGATAAATCCTTGTACAAGCTATGTGACCAACAAACAGTCTATGAAATGACAGAAGAAAGAGTCAAGGCATATGAAGAATTGAAAAATTCCTTAACAAATGCCCCATTTCTTCTAATTACAGATTGAAAACTAAACTTCAAGCTTTACATTAATGCTTGTGGAGAAGGACTGGGTTCTGCACTACACCAGACACAAATTATCAATGATAAACCAGTGGAAGGACCAATCTGTTTTATTTCAAGACAGATACAGCCAACAGAATCAAGATACGGAGCAAGCCAAATGGAATGCCTCTGCTTAGTGTGGGCTTTAGAAAAATTACATTATTACTTGGATGGAACAGTATTTGATGTGATTACAGACGGGAATGCTGTAAAATCTCTATTAAATATGAAAACTCCAAATAGACATATGCTGAGATGGCAAATCGCTATCCAAGAATATAGAGGAAATATGACTATTGCTCACAAATCTGGTAATATTCATAAAAATGCAGATGGTCTTAGCAGATGGCTCTAGCAAATACCCCTGACAATCCAGCATGGGTACCACAGGAAGGACACCATATAGAAGGAATAAGTGTTATGGACATTGGCACAGAATTCTTTAACCAAGTTAAAGAAAGCTATAACATAGATAAAAATTGCCATATCTTAAGCCAACTTTCAATGAAAGACTGCAAAGACCCATCACTTTCATCAAAACTAGATGAAACATGGAAAAAGGCATATGATGAAGGAAGATTCCACCTCCTTGATGGAATCCTTTACCATAGAACAAAACACACATGTGTTATGGCTTTAACAGATAGAACCCTGATAAAAACTATTTTACATGAGTGTAATGATAGTGTTGCAGCTGGACACCTTTCAGAAGACAGAACACTAGAGAGGGTGAAAACCTGCTCTTGGTGGCCAAATTGGAAGAAAGATGTTATAGAATATTGCCAAACCTGTGACAGATGTCAAAAAGCCAACAGAGCCACAGGAAAGAAATTTGGAATGATGATCCAAATCCAAGAACCAAAATCCCCTTGGGAAATAGTTCATATGGATTGGGTAACAGCATTACCTCAAGGAGGAGACAGAAGATATAATGCATGCCTAGTATTGGTTGACAGGTATAGCAAAACTCCCATGTTCCTACCATGTCATAAAGATGACACATCTATGGACACAGCCATAATGATATGGAATAAAGTTATTAGCCATACAGGCTTATTACAGAATATTATAAGTGACAGAGACCCAAAGTTCACTTCGGAATTATGGACAAAGATTCATAACTTGTTTGGGACAAAGTTATCATTCTCAACAGCTTACCATCCTCAAACTGATGGTTTATCAGAAAGAATGATACAGACCTTAGAGGACATGATCAGAAGATTCTGTGCTTATGGGCTAGAATTCAAAGATTCTGATGGTTTTACCCATGATTGGTGTACACTAATACCAGCTCTTCAACTGGCATATAAAACATCAATCCATTATTCTACTGGAAAAAGACCAGCAATGCTAGAAAAAGGTTGTAATCCAAGACTTCCTTATGATACCCTCAAAAAGGACTTAGTGGATATACATCCAACAGCAAACAGTTTTAAGATAATGCTTGATGAGGCAAGACACCATGCAAACATATTTATGCAAGATTCTTTCAAATATGCAAGAGAAAGATGGGATAAAGGTCATAAGCCACCTGATTTTAAAATAGGAGACTTGGTCCTAGTATCAATCCTTAATTTCAATAACATAAAAGGCCCACAGAAATTAAAAGATTCCTTTACAGGACCATTTATGATAAAAGCACTTCATGGACCCAATGCTGTGCATTTGGAACTCACAGGTGAACTAATGAACAAACACCCAGCTTTCCCTGTAAGTCTGATAAAACTTTACAGCTCAAGTGAAAAGGAGGTATTTCCACTAAGAAATGAACCCCCACTTGAAATTCACCCTTTGGAAGAAGGAGAGGAAAAGAACATAGTAAAAGTCCTTAAAGAAAGAAGGACAAGAAACAAAAAAGAAAGAGAATACCTTGTAAGGTATAGAAATTCAACTAAAGAAGATGAATGGCTACTTGAGAAAGATATAACAAATACTGATAAACTACTAAGAAGGTTCAGACATGAAAGAAAACCTGAAAAATAGAAAAGTTAAGCATTATTGAGCTTCAAGACAAACAAAGTCTATTGAAGAGCTGGGACAGTGGATGATACCCTAATTACACATATCAGATTGTGGTACAGTCTTTTTTGGTGGTAGGGAATGTGGACCTTTGAGATATGACCACATACCCAAAAAAGGTCACAAGAAATATTTAAAATAATTATACATTAAAAATAATTACCTTGAAGCTACAAAAATACCATAAATTGGCATAAAACTTGGTTTAACTTAAAACCCAATGAGTAAACATGTAAAAGAAACTTTACCATTGGATTCCCCATGGTAAGATACACATATATCATTTTTATGGCATATCTGTAAAGTCAATATTTAATAAGTTATAAGTAATAATACCTTAGAAAAACACAAATCCCTATTTATTTCAAAGACCAATGAAAGAACATGTGAAATAAATGGCACCATTGGATTATTCGTAAAAATCCACATATAAGATAATTAAGAAGCTAAGCTTCAAAGTCAATACTTAAAGAATTAACCTGAATATATGCACTTTTTTGGTCAACACATATATTCAAGGATTTTAGCTAATATCGTTTGAAATATGCATGATAGAGTGATGAACCAAAAATAAATTCATCACTTAATTACTGTAGGAATACAGAAATGAAGTTTATTTCACAAGCTATAAACAAGGTTAAAACCTGTAAGGGATTATTGATTAAAATCAACAGAGCTGTTGACCACTTTGTTGTGAAAGTGGTCCAAACTTAAAAAAAGTGGACAGTTGGATTCTAATAGTTCATTAGTGAAGAATGATGCACTTCTTATTATAAGATTTAAGGTATAACCCCTTGAAATCATGTTTTGAAGTTTAAAATATTAAATTTCAACAGAAAAGATGAGTTACAAGAAAAATCATCAAAAATAGAGTTTTGATGATGTAATTAAATTCTCTTGGCAGCATAATGAGGTTATGCTAAGCTATTAGAATTAACTCTCTGAATTTCTGTAGCGTGTAAATCTTAAAGGGTATTAAGGATCAAAGTTTAAACTTAATTTGATCATTTGTGATCACTCACTGTAACCTTAAATTAAGTTTAACAGTAATATAAATGATAGAATTGGTGAATACTGTTAGTTTATGATTAAAAATAATAAAATCAACAAATTTTGAGGTTCTGCCAAGCCTTTGACATCATCAAACTTAGAGTTATAGTGATAACTCTAAAAATGGCGTAATAATGATGTAATATGGTTTGATCATGATGTAATCATCACCAAACCTTAAAATATTGATAAATTCCAGTGGATATGATCAGTACAGGTCTACTAAAAGCCTGTTGGACTCCAGGGGGGAGGTATTTACTATAAATAGAGCTATTTTTACTCTGTTTTCCCCTCAGATGCATCAAAAACATTAAATCAATAAAACTAAAAAGGTAATATCTTTATTCTTTATATATAATAATTTTATATTATTAAAGACAAAAGATAATCTTATTATAATAATCAATTTTGACGTGATTAAATCATTTATCTAATTGTTTTTGTTAAAAATCTCTCTAAAATCTCATTTCCACGTAAAAATCAAGAATATTTGTAATTTTCTCTATTTTTTATTGTAAATACAATTTAGATAAGCTGTATTTACATTTTTTGGCATAAAAAATCTCAAAATTATTATATTAAGTATTAAAAGTAGGTTATTTTCTCTTATTATAATAATTTTCTCTTTATTAGTACTTTAATAATTCTTTAATTAATATAAATAGTATTTATATTAATTTATAGCTTTAATATTGGTAATATTATTGTTATTAATTGTTTTTTATTAATAAAAAACAATTTTTTACGCCTTTATTGTTTGTTTGTAACAAGAATAAAGTGCCATTAAATATATTAATTATTTTATATTAATATATTTATTTTATTTTATTACATTTTATAATATAAATAATATTATCATATTTATTTGATAATATAATTATTTTTACGCCATAATTATAATAATTCTTTATTATTATAATTATTTTTATCTTATTTATTTTATTTATAAGGACATTCATAGTACAATAAGTAAAATATTAGTAATTTTTACTTATTGCTTCATAGTAAAACCTTACAGAAGAGGATTGGCAGTCATGCATATCACCTCAACTTTCCTCAGCAATGGAAATCAGTTCACCCTGTCTTCCATGTGTCCTTTTTGAACCAGTGAAGCACTCAACTATCCCAAATCAACATTGATTGCCACGACCACCAGTCATTGTGGAGGATCAAGAATAATGGGAAGTGGCTCAGGGTCTGGACTCCAACCTCAAAAGACATAAATTATGGTATCTTTTAGAGCTGAAAGGATTCAGTGAGGACCCAGAAAAAACAACTTGGGAACCAGCTTCCAACTTTACCAACTCACCAGACCTTGTCAAGGATTTCAACCCATTGTTGTCTGGTAAACCTGGTCCAAATGCCTCAAGAGGTTGATTTATAGTGCTTGGTGGGGAGAAGAAGTTCTGAAAGTGAGTTCCTCTCCTGGCAGACACCTTTAAGGGGGTATTATACCCAAATGTTGTTTTAAGCATCACCTTAGCCACTTTTTGAGCACTTGTCAATTCTTTGGGCAGATTCAGAAAGCATGCAACATCAATACCCTCCAATTTGGACCTTGTCAAGATATGGCCAAATCTCTCTTTTCTTTTCTTTTCTCTTTTATTTTTATTTCAATTTATGCCAATCATCATGACTCAAGACATTCATTACTTCAAGTCATTTATGGAAAATTGTTTCATTTTATGGTTCTTGGTGGGGAGGGGGAGTTATGAATGTAAGTTCCATCTCCTGGTATGCATCCCTGAGGGTTCTAATTCTTGTAAAACATTACCTTGGCCACTGTTTGCCTTAGAGGTATTTTCATATACCCAAAAGACAACAAATGATAAATTAAGATACAAATATAAATAAAAACAATTTATTCATATTATAAAAACAAAAATTGAAATATCAATATAAATTTATATTTAAAAATCAAAATGTAATTTCAATTTATAAATAATAAGTACAATAAAATTTAAAATTATGAAAATACATTTTTACTTGTAAAAATTAAGTAAAAATAAATTTTTGATAAAAATTATGAAATTAAGATATTTTTGGTAAAACGTTATGTAAAATATATTATAGCTTCTCATCCAATGAGTAAACATGAAGAAATTATCACACCATTGGATTCCTCATAAAAAATAAAGTGGGGTCACTTCTGGATGAAATTTCTGTAACTCACCTCTAAATAATCTTAAATTAAGTTTTTAGTATTTTTTGTACAAAAGTACGAAAATCCTCAAAAGCTTCATTTAATTCACACCACATGAGGTGTTTACCATCAATTTTTGTGTTAAAACTGAGGTGTTGTGTATAGTTTAGAAGTTATGACAAATTGAAATATTTCCAATTGAATTCAATTGACTTGTCAAAATGTGCGCGTGATTTACATAAGTGAACTTTAATTTACATATGAGGTATCAATTATTACAGATGTGTAATCAAAAACTCAATTGAATTACATATTTAAATTATAATTGAATCACATGATGAGGAATTAAAGACAAAATAAATTAGAAATATTAATTCTGGGGGGGGAAGACAATCTAGCTCTAAGGGGGAGCTAGACCCCCAGATTTTTTACCGACTGGCATGAAAATCCACGCAAAAGTTCATTAATTTTTGCCTGGAATTGAGTCACAGGGTCTGTGACTCAATTGATGATGAGGTTTTGATACCAACCAGGGTAGTTTTAACTTCTGCCAAGAGGGTAAAACTACCCTTAAGTTAAAACAATGTTAGTAAAAAGAGTTTTAACTGGTTTCTACACCTCTTACACACACTCTGACGTGTTTTGGAAGCTCTAGACTAAGTATTACTATAGTAATGGCTGATTTAAGGGTCTAAAATGGTTAAAAATATCAAGAAATGGCTAAAACCAGCCTTTTTTTGGTCTAAACAAGGGTTCAATGATGCTATAGTTGGCTTTTCTGTTGTCAGAGTCTTTTGCACGACTGACAAGAGTAAAATTTACTTTTGGAGTAAGCAAATTGATGGCTAAAAGAGAATGTCTTCTTTGCCCCACTTTTCTCTGCATGTTAGAATCTTTTCCTTTTATAATTAGTTGAAACACTGTTAAACCAATCAATAAAAGATTCAAACCACCTTTTTTTTAAAAATTTTGAACCTTTTAACCACGTGAAAAAATCATTTTAATCATTGTTTGTAACTCTTATGAGCATTTTTTACCGCTGAAACACCCCAAAAGTGAATTAAAGCATCTTTCATCACTGTTAACTTTGTCACTTTGTTTCCAAATTCACTCTGGTCACTTTTGGGTGTGTTTTCTCTTTAAATATCTTCTCAAAGACATTTCTCTTTAATTAATTGCTTGAAGTCCTTTGCTCATTTAATTCCAATTGAAATTGCTCTTGAAGAAATTTCTTTTGTAGCCTTAAATATCTCTTATAGAGTATTTTTGAATAAATCTTTATTGTTGGTAAAACAATAAATTCTTATTATATTATTGTTTTATACTTAAAAAGTTAAAAACAATAAAATTGGCGTGTTTTCTCTTAAAAATAATATTTCTTACTATTTTTAATTGATTTTTACCTTATAGAAATTCTGAGGACAGGAACAGTACTTTACATTTTATTAAAGTTTCATATCCAGACCTTACAGCCACTCTGTGAGAATCAAATGCTTGGTTTTCATTTTTCAGACACTTCCTGGCCAAAGTAAAGCAGCTCCCTACAAGGAGGAGAAACCATAAGGAGTTTCTTTACTTCTGTTTCTTTACTCTATTTTTTTTTCTTATTTTTCTCTCAATATTTATCTTCTTCTTTACTTGTATAATTTTGTTTTCTTTTCTTTCTTTAAAGAAGCAGCATCCCCTTCCAAATCATGTATTGGGATGTTCCATTTATTTGGTATTCATTTTAGTAGTCTATAATAGTGGGGATAGAAGTCAGACCAAACAAAAAAAAGGACAAGGAAACTAGTTATCTCTAGCCAAATCAACAAAAGCTCTCTGGAAGTCATTTATCAAATCATCTTTATACCAGGCAAATTTTGCAGCCATCTCCTCAGAAGCAGTACCCAGCATAGTTCTCTCATTAGCATACATAATCACCTCCCTACTATTTCTATCAACTTGCCTGAACAACCTGGCCACAGCTTCTTGGTTTTCACTTGCTGCATTTGGATCCTCTCTGGTAACTTGGATAGGCCAACAATCTCTTCTCTGGAATACTTGAGCGGCAGGAAACAGAAAAGGAGAAGGTCCATCGCTTCTTCTACCAGAACTGGCCATAGGTTGGAGCTGTTGAGGGGTGATTATGGGTGAGTTCCTGGATTGTTGGATGGGGGATGGTCTTACTGCTTGAGTCAAGGCAGGCTTGGCATGGGAAGAACTTGTTGAAGTAGGAGGAAGGGAAGTAGGAACGGTAGCAAGAGTGGGTTGAAAATTTCTGGGAGTACTGGGAATAATATGACTTTGGAAGGTGTGGCAAGAGGCTGAGAAGAGGGAGAGCTGGGTTGATGGCCAATGGAATAAGGAACCACTTCAGCTTCTTCACCATCCAATTCATCACTACCTTCAGCATCTGGATCAGGTGGGGAATCAGAAATTCTTCTTATCCTTTTCACTACCCCCTCAGTATTGATTCTGGAGATTGGGACTTCTGAGCTGGAGTATATTTCCCTGCCACCAACTGGAATGAGCCCTCCAACATTGGTCCACCTCACCACATCCCTCTGCCTAGAACCAATCACTAAATCAAGAATATCAGTACCAAATTCAATCAAAATACTCACATTTACTCACAATGGGAAAGCCCTGAAGTACCATTAGGAGAAGGGGCCTCAGAAACTGGTAGCTCTTTCCCAAAAGGCCCATCATTCCTATCCACAAATACCTCCCAAAATTTGAAACTTGCAACCTGGTACAACAACATGGCTTCTTTCCAATGAAACAGTAGTGGCACTTAGAAGATTGGGGATTGTAGTGTTGAAAACAATCCTTACGCTTGGCTAAACATTCAGTACAAGCAGGATCAAGACCTTCAACTGCCTTGTAACCATCATAAGCTTGGGAGGGATTGAAATGTCCAGAAGAAGCCATTGAGGGTGAGGCCAATTGACTGAGGACACCAGAATGACAAAGGACAGAGGGTGGTGATGCAGAAGGGGAATATTCAGTGAGTTCAGTGAGTTTTTAACTCTTGGCTGATAATATGCAAGTAGAGGATTCATCATGCCAGAATCAGTCCATTTCAAGCCCAAAGAAAATGGGGCCATAACTCAATTATGGCTCCCCTTAAAGCCTCCAAGGTGTTGGTTTAAGGCCCTCTTGGGGCTGAATTCATCACTCAAGACCTCCCTTGAAACTTTGGAAGGCCAGGATCTTGATGGTCCTGGACCATCTCAATGGGTCCAGGCTATGTAGGTAAAAAATGGGCCATGGGCCACTTTTTGGTCCCATGAATCCCCGGGGTCCCCAGCAAAATTGGGCCCAGGGGGCCTCCAAAAGCCCCCACAGCCCATGCAGCATAGGACCCCAAGAACCCCAAATGGCCACAAAAGCCCATAAATTTATTAAAACAAAAAATGCACCCAAGACCCAGAAAAGGCCATAATGGCCATAGATTCAATTTCCATCAAGAATACCTATAGGAAGGGCCAAGGCCCAAAATAGTATGGTAAGGCCAAAAAAGATTCAAGACCAGATATTGAGTCATTTCCAAGGCTATTGGGGACAAGACCCCCTTGATAATTTTTCCAAGAAAATTCCAGTGAAGGCAAGGAAGGGCCCAACATCACACCGGGGCGAATCTCGTGTCAATCGTCGGCGATTGACTTCATGTCAGGGTGAGTCTATGTAGAAGCTTAAAAACAGTAAATACAAGCTAGTACTATGACTGTGACACGTCAAAATAAGTAATAAAAAAAATCTTCAGGTCCTACTGCTATGTGGTAACAGTGGTGATGAGTCTATTGAGGACCTGGGTTGCAATGTTCTAATATCTTTGACTGTAAAGAGACACTACAATAATTATATTTAATTATATCTTTAAGTATTCTAAGGACACTACTGATGATTAACAGTCTTGTCACGTAAGAATATATAAAAAAGATAAGATGAGGATTTTTGAAGGCAAAAACCCTTCTTTTTATATCTTTCAAGACTGTCAAGAGTTATTTACTCTTCACACGTCAGAGGAGTGAAAATTTTCACTCCATTGGCCAGTCTGTGGTTCTGGATCCTCAATTCTGACGTCAGTAGAGGCAGAATTGTGGTTTGGGGACCACAAATGATCATTCTGGATCAATACAGGATGAAAAAACTTTTCACCTGCCACGTCAGCACTTGAATGACGTTGTTCTGGTGTTTGTATGACCAATACTAGTCATTCTGGGCGGGTTTAAGCTTTGAACAACCATTATTTTGAGTATTAAGACTTGTACTGGTTGGTACAGGTTTGGTACAGGCCAGTATTGGCCAAAATTCTTCCAACCAAGATATCTTGGTCAGTTTTTGAGATATCAAGAAACTAAGGGCACAGAATTGAAGGGCTTAATGAGCTCTTCAATTTGGTATGCTTCATGTTTACCCTTCTTCAATATAGCAAAAGTTATAAGGGTTTTAAGTTTTTGGATGTATTTTTGTACATCAGTATGAGGCTTCAAAAACTTCCATACCAGATATCTTCTTCAGTTTGGAAGATATCTGTATTCTGATGATACAGTTTTTTAGGGCTTGATGAGCCCTACAGTTTGGTATATGACACTGTACAGTTGTATGAGTGTATGCCAAAGATACAGGGGTTTGTTTATTTTCTTATTTTCAGAATATCTGTATTTTGGTTATTAAACCTTTGAACCAAGATCCCTCAGTCAATTTAAGAGATACAGAGGTCTAAGGTATCTCAAATTAAAGCTATTGTTGAGATCTTTAATTTGGTTATACTTTTGTACAGTTTTGTACAAGCCCTCTTTGACTTTCAGGGGGACTTGGTTTTGAAAATGAGGTTATATGGTATCTCCAGTTGTAGTCGTGTTACAACAACATGGATGATATCATTGTGTAGCTCTTTATGTGAGCTTTAAGAAAAATACCATTTTGGTATAGGATAACTTAAATATGCATAAGTTATATGAGAGGTGAAAATAAGGGTTTTGACTTATTTATTTTCCTCTAGGTTTCCTTATTCTGTTTGGATAAGGTTGGTGTTTAATGTAAGAGGATTGTTTTCTCTTAATTATTACCTGTATTGACTATGTTTGTTCAATACTTGTCATACCATTATTTATGGTATGTTGGATGTCATGCTAGTGCTCTGTTTTGAGTCACAGGCTGACATACCCTCCCTCAAAAGAAGGCTCATCATTGATGAGACTCTTCAGCCCTCTTGGAGGCTCTGAATCTTCTGAGGTGTATTTGTCCATCTGGGATTTCTTTCTCAGTTAACCATTTGTCTTTATCTGCTGGTTGATTCTTAAATCTAACCAGGTATTGCCTGTTGTCTTTCCCATTGATTCTGATCTTCCTGGCTTTAATGATCTTTTTCACTGGTCCAGGTGAGTCATCTTCCTCTACCAATCTTTCATGGGTGACTGTCTTCTTCCTGTCAGGGAATTTCTCCTCATCTGTCTGGTGATAAGGTTTGACCAGGCTCACAGGGAAAACTGGGTGTTTCCTAGAGAACTCTTTGGTCAGGTTGACCTCTACTGCATTCTTTCCTATCAATTTAATAATGGTGAATGGTCCTATGAATGAGTCTCTCATCTTCTTGGGTCCTTTTAGGTTGTTGAAGTTAAGAGTTGAGATTAGAACTTGGTCTCCTTCTTTGAAATCAGGTTCTTGGTGACTTTTATCATATCTCTGTTTGTTATATAATTTGGCTTCAGCCACACATTGCTCTGCTTTTTCGCAGGCAGTCTTCCACATTGTGTGAAAGTCTTTGGCTGTAGGATGTACTGAGAGGAGGTTCTTCTTCAAGTAATCTACTGGAAGTAGTGGGTTCCATCCTTTCTCTAATGTGGCAGGGGTTTTTCCTGTCACTGAGTGTATACTTGTGTTGTATGCCAATTGCACAGCTGGTAGGAGGGTTACCCAGTCATGGGTATATCCCTCATTGTCTTTATATTCCATGCCATATGCACAAAACCTTCTACTGATGTCTTCCAATGTCTTGATCATTCTTTCTGCTAGACCATCTGTTTGTGGATGGTAAGCTGTGGAAAATGCTAGTTTGGTTCCCAGCATCTCATATAGATTAGTCCAAAATTCTGATGTGAATTTAGGATCTCTGTCACTAATTTTAATTCTTGGGACTCCACAGTTAGCTATCACATTGTTCCAGAACAATATGGCTGTGTCCATTGCTGTGTCCTCTTTGTGACAGGGGAGACATCTGACACTCTTGCTATACCTGTCTACTACTACTAGGCATGCATTAAAGCTGTCTTTCCCTCCAGGGACCAGGCCTGTTACCCAATCCATGTTTATTATTTCCCAGGGGTGTTTGGGCTCCTCTATACTCTGGAGTAATCCATATCTTTTGCCATGACTTCTGTTGGCTTTTTGGCATCTGGTACAAGTGTTGATGTATTCACTCAAGTCTTGTTCCCACTTTGGCCACCAAGCTGTGCTAAAGACTCTTTCTTTAGTTCTTTCTTCACTCATATGTCCCATGTATGGGCAGTCATGGCATTCCTGTAGTATGAGGGAAATGTGTTCTCTACTTATTATTACCAGGGCACTTGTGTGTTTTTCCCTATGGTACAGTAGGTCATCTATCAGAAAAAATCTATTTTCTTTAAAGTTTTTGAGCCATGGCTCTTCCAATTGACTCTCTAGTTCGGGACTCCTGTACTTTTGTTTTAGTAGTTGTATCAATATACTACACTGTTTGTGTTTATTGTATGCTGATTGTACTATACTAAAGAATTCTGTATTCAGATTAGAGGAGCTGATTCCCAGTATGGGTATCTCTTTAATCTCCCCATAGCTCTGTGCTGGGTTTGATGAATCATTCCCTAATGCCCAGTTTGATAGTTTGAAGTTCTTTCTCCTGTCTATCTCCATGCATTGTATAGGTATTTTGGCCCCATTTTCTGGGTCATATGCTGGATTTTCTTGGTCATTCTTCAGTGGCCACCTGCTGAGACCATCTGCATTAGTATGACTTTTCCCTTCTTTATAGATGATAGTCATGTTCCCTCTGTATTCTTGTATGGCTATTTGCCACCTAAGCATGTGTCTGTTTGTTGTTTTCATGTTCAACAGTGACTTGAGGGCTGTGCAGTCAGTAAAAACTTCAAATACTGCTCCTTCTAAGTAGTAATGGAGTTTTTCTAATGCCCATACCAAGCATAGACATTCTGTCTGAGTAGCTCCATATCTGGCTTCTGAGTCTTTCAGTTGTCTTGAGATATAGCAAATTACTCCTTCTTTGGGTATGCCATCTACTAGTTGCCTCTGGTGTAGTGCTGCTCCTAGCCCTTGGCTACATGCTGCATCTATGTATAGTTTGAATGGTAGTTCAAAATCAGGCATCATTAGGACAGGGGCATTGGTCAGTTCATGTTTGATCTTTTCAAATGCATCCCTTCTTTCCTTGGTAATTTCAAAGACCACATCTTTTGAGCACAGTTTGTATAGGCTACTAGTGATGTGTGCAAAGTTCTTTATGTGGCTTCTGTAGTAGCTAGCAAAGCCCAAAAAAGATTGCATTTCTTTGATGTTCTTTGGTACTGGTTTCTTTAGTACTGCAGCAACTTTGTTTTGGTCTATAGCTAGACTTAAACCTGAAACTTTGTGTCCTAGGGCTAGCAGTTCTTGCTGTCCAAAGTTACATTTCTTAAGAGATATCTTCATATTGATTGGTGTGCATTTTCCCAATACTTTATCAATTTTCTTCACATGGTCTTCCCATGTTTCTGAGTATATGATGATATCATCAATGTACACTACCATCCACCCTTCCATTATTTCATCTTGAAATATGGTATCCATCATCCTCTGAAAATGGGCTGGTGCATTCTTAATGCCAAATGGCATTCTGGTATATTCATATATGCCCATATGGCATATAATTCTTAGCAATTTGATGGAATCTGGTTTTACCCCATTCTGGTGAAAACCTTTCATGCAGTCCATTTTTGTAATGAACTTGGCTTTTGCTAGTTTATCTAGTGCATGTGGTATCCTTGGGATGGGGTACCTATCTGCTTTGGTGTAATTATTCAAAGCCCTGAAGTCACCACATAGTCTGGATTTACCATCATGCCATGTTATAAGGACTGGTGTAGTGACCTCTACTATCTCATTATGTCCTATCTTTCTTATTACCCCCATTTCTAGGAGTTCATTGATGTGTTTCTCAATTTCTTTCCTAGTTTCCATGCTGGCTGGGTATGGTGGTCTCCTAAGCATAGGTGGATATGGTCTTTCTACATCCAGATATAATTCTATATCATGTCCTTTGATTTTTCCTAGTGGTTCATCTCCTATTGCAAAAGCTCCTCTATGCTTTCTCAATACTTTCAGTAAGTTGAGTTTCATTTTACTGGTGAGTTGAGTGCCATATTGGGCCTCTTTGAATTCTTCCACTAGTTCTTTCAAGGTGTTATCATTTGTTATATGATTAATGTCAAAGGAAATTTTTTTATCTTTGTTTGTACCTATGGTAAGATATCTGTTTTTACTATTGCAAATATCCATACCATACATTCTTTGGTACTCTGTACCTAGTAAGAATCCTTGTACATGTGCATTTTCTAGAACTACAAATTCAGGTTCCAGTCTGATATTTCCTTTTTGGTGTGGGATAATTATCTCTTTGATTATTGTCCCTAGTGAGTGCATTTTGCCTGATGCACTTTTGAAGTTTCTGGCTTTTGTTGGGATTATATCATCTTCCCATTTGGGGAAATGTTGTTCCAAGTATTCTTTTGCCACTATGGAGCAACTTGCTCCTGTGTCAATGATCATTGGGTGTTTACAGTTCTCAATATAAACTGTCAATTTTGTAGGTGTTCCATGAATGAATCCCATCCCTTTATTGGGGGTTACCAGGAATGTTTGTGCATTCTGTGTGTGCTTACAGAGCTCTTTGTCTGTTGTTATTTGTGGTATGCCTGAATCCAATTCAATGTCTTGTATATCAAGTGAACTTTCTTCATTGCATTCCACTATGTATTCTTCTATGGTATCAGGTTCACTTTGTGATTCTGCTCTCATACCATTTCCCATGCTGTCAGAATCAGATTTTTCACCTGTTTGTTCTTCTTCTGATTCTTCATCAATTGCATATATTTTCTTTTTTGGTTTTGTGCAATTGTTAGCATAATGGTCTGGTGAACCACAGTTGTGGCACACATATTTCTTTTTTGGGGTTTCTTTCCCTTTTTCTTTGTTTGTCTCTTTAACTTCAGACCTCTTGTCTTTGAAGTTTGGTTTGAAAGATGTGTACCTTCCTATGGAGGTCTTTTTTCTCACATCTTGTATAACATTTGCTATGTCATCAATGCTGCTGATGTTGTTGCATCTGCATTTGACTGCATGTTCTAGATCTCCTGGCAATTTTGTCAGGAGTTTATGGTTTCTCATTTCTATTGTCATATTGGGATCAATAGCTTTTAGCCTCTTTGTTTGTTTGAGGCACCATTCATAAGGGTCTTTTTCTGTGGAGTATCTATCACTTTCAAAGGACATGGTTTTTTGCCAGATCCAGCTACCATTGCTATACTTTTGTATAATCTGGTTCCTCCACCATGGCCAGCTTTTCCTGCCATGTATTTCTTTCATTTCAGTATACCATATGTTTGCATGGCCTCTGAATGCTGTGTTGAGTCTTGTTGTGATCCAGTAGTCTGGTATCTTTGGGACATCAACAAAGAGTCCATCAATATAGTCAATGATCTCCATATGGTCATATTCCCCTATTCCTGAGAACTTTGGCCAGTTTGTTACTTCTGGTAGCTGTTTCAGTGCCTGTTTCTCTGAATAGTTGAGATTTTCCCCATCTTGGTACACTGACTCTGATCTTAACTTTGGAATCTGATATTCAGGTTCCTGGTCATAGTCTTTGTCCTCTTCTTTTAATTTTGTAGAGGTAGTAGGGTGACCTTGTGTTGGAGGGTATTGATTGTCTTCCCTGTCATAGAGGTAATCAATTTCTTTGTCAAGGTTATCCTGCTGCTGCTGGATATTCCTCAGATCCCTCCTCACAGTTTGTTGTTCTTCTAGAATTGAATTCAACTATCTGTTGGTTTTTTCAAATTCTGTCCAAATTTTGGCCAGATTTGAATTCAAGTCTTTTATGACTGTTGCTTGGAAAGCATTTTCTTCTTTCAATGTTTCCACTTCTGTCCTCATTTTTTCTGAGGTTTCATGTGTCCACTCCACGAATTGGGCCAATTTGGTCCATGTGAATTTGTTTTCAAACTCATGAGTGTGCATTGTAGTTTCAGTTATTAATTCTGGGTCTATTGAGTCAGAACTAGAAAAACTATTTGTAGGTACAACTATTTCTTGTTTTTGTGTACTTCTTGGACTAAGTCCATCAGCTTTTTCATCAATGGGTCTGCTTCTTTCTTCCTCTGGTTGAAAGAAGTTTTGTTTTTCTCTTGGGCTCCTTTTCTCCTGTTGGAAACTACCTGGAATGGTGGGGGAGCTTTGGATGAAGTTTCCTTTGGCTTGTAAGGCCTGGAACTGCTGGATGGTTGTGGGGAAGATGGGGCTTCTTCTTCCATTTCTGGGGGTGCCTGAATCTGACTGGGCTCTTCCTTGTGCCAAGATCTCTCTATGGCTTGTATGGCTGCCTGGTTCTCTTTGATTCTGGTTGCTCTTTCTTCTAAGAGTTTGAAATTCTTGTTGGGATTCCAACCTTGCATTTCTGTCATAAGTTCCATCCAAGCCATTTGCTTGAGACAGATCTTCTGGGTTGTTATCCCCACTTCTGCCCATGATGCTGCCATGGTGAACATTTTGTTGTCCATGCTCCATGTGAATAGGTCTCTCAGGAGTTTGTGTATTTGGAGGACCTGTTCTGCATCTGTCCAATCTCCTGGTTGGACTCCTGGGTTGAATTTGATTTGGAACAAGACTTTGGGTAGGAGTTCCCTGATGGTAAGTCCTTTGCTGGTCATCTGCTCCATTTCTTCTTCCTCTGTGTCTTCTTGGCCAGTGTTCTGGTTGATTTCTTGGGAATCCAAGATCTCTAAGAAGTGGAGGTGTCATGTTAACAATGTTAAAAAATGACAGACAATAAAAAATGTTGTATTTTTCAAGGTTTATTTACCTTTGGCAGGCCCTTGTACAAATTTATGATCTATACTCTTTGGCAATTTGCCTTTGGAGTTTACAACTGGGTTGATAACAGTGATTTTCTGTTTCTCAACTTGTTTTGGTGATCCAACTGGTTTTGTTGGAGCTTTTCTGGGTTTTTTCGCCCTTGGCACAGCTATTGGTGTCCAATCTTTTGAGTTGATTGTCACTTCACTGTGTCTTTTCTGCTTGCCCTTGGTGTTTGGCAGCGCCTCTCTGTCTTCTGAGGCTGTCACAGATGGGTTTCCTTGTGACTGGGTTTCTAATGGAATGTAGTCCTTTTCCACTATTCAGAAAAGATATTTCAGATTGTATATCAGTATTTTATGATAAAACAAAATGATTATATTCAATTCTACTGTTATTTTTCGAAATTTTTAAGTGTTTTTATGTTTTTTATTGTTTTTATATGTTTTTTGTTTGAAAAATAACAGTTTTGAGTTTTTCACTTATGTTTTATAAGTGAAAAAACTGTAATATCCAAGTGTTTTGTGAATGATTCACTTGGATATTATTGTGTTTTTGTGTAAACATGTCAAATTTATTAAATTATAATAAATTTGATTTTTTATTATAAATATTATAAATAATATTTATTATAAGACTTTGATATTAGTTAAATATCAAGTAATTACAAGTTTTCACGTCAATTTGAGTGATATCTTGTTTTAAAGGAAATATTTAATTAAAATATTCCTTGTAAAATAATAAAAAATTATTTTATTATTTTATATTTATTAATTATTAATTAATAAATGTTTATATATTAATTTTCACGCACTTTGGTGAAAAATAATAGTAAAATAAATAATATACTGTTTGTATATTATTATTTATATTGAAATTTAAATAATACAGATGTATTATTATGAAATTTCGTGGAATTTATTGCAATAAAAAAAAATAAAGAGGATATGTACTCTTATTCTCAACAAAAATATTTTATAATATATATTTTTGGAGTAAAAAAAAATGATAATAAAATAAAAATTTTACTCACTTGTAGTGAAATACCTTTTAAATAGCTGAATTTTACGCCTAATTCAGTTCAAAATACGTCCAATAAGGTTGAATAACCACGGCCAGGCCCCCAAATTGTCAGGGTGAGTCTATGTAGAAGCTTAAAAACAGTAAATACAAGCTAGTACTATGACTGTGACACGTCAAAATAAGTAATAAAAAAAATCTTCAGGTCCTACTGCTACGTGGTAACAGTGGTGATGAGTCTATTGAGGACCTGGGTTGCAATGTTCTAATATCTTTGACTGTAAAGAGACACTACAATAATTATATTTAATTATATCTTTAAGTATTCTAAGGACACTACTGATGATTAACAGTCTTGTCACGTAAGAATATATAAAAAAGATAAGATGAGGATTTTTGAAGGCAAAAACCCTTCTTTTTATATCTTTCAAGACTGTCAAGAGTTATTTACTCTTCACACGTCAGAGGAGTGAAAATTTTCACTCCATTGGCCAGTCTGTGGTTCTGGATCCTCAATTCTGACGTCAGTAGAGGCAGAATTGTGGTTTTGGGACCACAAATGATCATTCTGGATCAATACAGGATGAAAAAACTTTTCACCTGCCACGTCAGCACTTGGATGACGTTGTTCTGGTGTTTGTATGACCAATACTAGTCATTCTGGGCGGGTTTAAGCTTTGAACAACCATTATTTTGAGTATTAAGACTTGTACTGGTTGGTACAGGTTTGGTACAGGCCAGTATTGGCCAAAATTCTTCCAACCAAGATATCTTGGTCAGTTTTTGAGATATCAAGAAACTAAGGGCACAGAATTGAAGGGCTTAATGAGCTCTTCAATTTGGTATGCTTCATGTTTACCCTTCTTCAATATAGCAAAAGTTATAAGGGTTTTAAGTTTTTGGATGTATTTTTGTACATCAGTATGAGGCTTCAAAAACTTCCATACCAGATATCTTCTTCAGTTTGGAAGATATCTGTATTCTGATGATACAGTTTTTTAGGGCTTGATGAGCCCTACATTTTGGTATATGACACTGTACAGTTGTATGAGTGTATGCCAAAGATACAGGGGTTTGTTTATTTTCTTATTTTCAGAATATCTGTATTTTGGTTATTAAACCTTTGAACCAAGATCCCTCAGTCAATTTAAGAGATACAGAGGTCTAAGGTATCTCAAATTAAAGCTCTTGTTGAGATCTTTAATTTGGTTATACTTTTGTACAGTTTTGTACAAGCCCTCTTTGACTTTCAGGGGGACTTGGTTTTGAAAATGAGGTTATATGGTATCTCCAGTTGTAGTGGTGTTACAACAACATGGATGATATCATTGTGTAGCTCTTTATGTGAGCTTTAAGAAAAATACCATTTTGGTATAGGATAACTTAAATATGCATAAGTTATATGAGAGGTGAAAATAAGGGTTTTGACTTATTTATTTTCCTCTAGGTTTCCTTATTCTGTTTGGATAAGGTTGGTGTTTAATGTAAGAGGATTGTTTTCTCTTAATTATTACCTGTATTGACTATGTTTGTTCAATACTTGTCATACCATTATTTATGGTATGTTGGATGTCATGCTAGTGCTCTGTTTTGAGTCACAGGCTGACACTTCACGTCAAACAAACGTCAAGCAGGATAAAAGTCGAGCTCAGGTCAAGCGAACGTCAAGCACACGTCACACTCTGGTCTTACACCAAATCCTGTGACATCCAATAATATTGGTTCCCCTGTGCCTTCAACTCAGATTCCTCACCACCTGATCATCCCACAACCGTCCGATGATTGGTAAAAATTACACCAGACCCGCCTGTTTGCACACACACACATCAAAGATGTCCTTCAGCCAGTTTTGATGTAGGCGGGGGGTTTGACTTCACCAGGTCATCCATGAAGTGTGCATGTGCATTGGCGTGTGCGGGCGCGTTTGCGTGTGCATTGGCGTGTGCGGGTGGGTTTGCCTGTGCATTGGCGTGTGCGGGTGCGGGTGGGTGGGCGTGTGCATTGGCGTGTGCGGGTGGGTTTGCGTGTGCATTGGCGTGTGTGGGTGGGTTTGCGTGTGCATTGGCGTGTGCGGGTGGGTTTGCGTGTGCATTGGCGTGTGCGGGTGGGTTTGCGTGTGCATTGGCGTGTGCGGGTGCGTGGGCGTGTGCATTGGCGCGTGCGGGTGCACATGCGGGTGTGGGTACGTAAAAGCCGATTCCGCTTCCAACATGATGATGGCGCAGTTAGAAATTTTGGATGCTATGAAAGGTGAGTGTGTGGGTCATTTGATCATTGGACTTGGCTTATTCACACTGTACCCAATGTCAAAATAGTAAGTTCTTTGTGGCAATGTGAAATAATGGGCTTTTCTTGTCACAATGGCATGTCTCTGTCACTAAATTTTGAGGCAATTATTTCACTAGCAAATTTGCTAATGAATCTGAGAGATTTGCATTTTTGTAGACTAAATATCATGAAATAACGGCTTTATCATTACAAGCAGTCCACATGACAGAGCTTTGTTATCATACAATCCACAGTTACCTTCTATTTCTTCTTCTGACATAATCAAGTGTCCATCATCAAAACCAACAGCTTTATAAATATTGAGATACGGCCAATCTGGTAGGAAATTCACATCAATCTTCAAAGTTTTTAAAATCAGAAAGTTATTATTCAGTATGCTAGATGGCTCAGAGACTTTGAAAATGCTATCAATAATACCAAATTGTCGTGAGTTGCCCCTCAGAAAACATATCACACTGTTGCTGATATTTTTGGATTCAGTTGAAAATATATTGTTCCCAATATTAATGTTTGAAACTGGAAAATACCAAGGTGAGACAATCCTTGAAGTGGGAGGACTTGTGGATTGCATGGTAGTGTCTAAGCTGATTCAATCAACTACTTCCCTTGTGGAATGAAAATTCTGTAAGTACTCAACCAGGCAAGCATAATTTTGTTGGTCATGGCGGGATGGCTTGTTATATTTATGGTGATTGAACATGGCAGGTGGCTGTGATTCGAAAAGCTGTTCTATTTCACATGGCACAGATGGGGATTTCAGGAGAACGGAAAGGTTGGAACATCAACAGATATGTTGAAGTAAGGTTTTATCTATATCATCTATTCAGAGTTGCAAAAAGTTAGTCTTATTCAGTTCAGGTGTTTAATCAATGTGAATATATTTATCTTATTAATTGACATACATATCTTGTTATTTGTTGGCATCTTTGCAAATACTCCAATCAAGCGCTCATAACCCCATGTGGCTGAGGCTTGTGCTGGGCCCCAACGTTGGAAGAGTTCGGGAATATGATCAGCAAAATGATGATTTGGTTTACTTTTCTGTTTTGGGAACAGGTGTTGATTGGAAAGGCGGAATTGTTTCCAATGTTCAGAAAATGCAGTCGCATCATCTATTGAAACAGTCCAGCTTGTGGCAATGTTGATAGCACTAATCAAATGGAATGTATTCTTGGCTAGTTCATTTGCAAGTTCTTCTGGCTGACCCATTTTTCTTTGAGTGTTGGCATATTGGTGTGCATCTAATGACATCTGTTGACTGAGCATTAGAAATGGAATATAGACCTTATATAAGAGAGCCCATTCAGCGGGTTTTAAGCTACCATGAGAGGGGGAACCCATTTTGCGGGGAACTCTTGTCCATGATGAGGGAATTATGGTCTCAGATATGATTTGTCGGAGATTCTCAAGAGCCTCACCCTTGATCTGGTGATCACTCAGTGCAGTGATATCCAATTCAGAGGGTATTTCAGAAGTGGGGATGTAATCGGCATCAAATGAAGGAATCTCCGCAGAACCACTAGATGGATGTTCTGTGTTAGGGGTGGGCATTGGGAAGTAGTTTTTTCGGGTGGAAGTAGTGGGGAGTGGCTCATTTATTATTTTTGCTGCGTCTCTTCTCAGGGAGCGGGCCTCTCTCAATGTGATTTTATCAAGAGAGCTGTTGGAGGTCTTGGAATCTGAGTCTGAACTGTTGGTGTCATTGGATTTCCTGCGGGACCTGAAGTAAATTTTTGATTTCGCCTCTGGAATGCACAATTTGAAAGTTGCATGATCCTTCAAAATTCCAAGTATTAAATTATGCATTATGTCAAGATTAACCATTCTGGTTGCATCCCAATACGGAAGGTCTTCCAAAATTGAATATCGCACTCCATACTCAGAGAAAATTGCTTGTCTTTGTTGTGGGGTTGCCCGAAGCCATTTGGCAATGGTTGATTTATGACTTTGGTATGAGCGCGTGTAGTGAAATTGAGGACCAATTTCGTCAATTTGAGCTTTGTGAATGGTGCAAAAATTACAAAAGTGGTTTCCTGAATGGGAAATAAATCCAGTAAGCTTGCGCATGGCAACCACATCCGCAATGGCTGTGAGGATGGCAACACAGATAAAGGATCCTGATGGACCTGTTGAGGTGGGTGCAAAATGGTAACCCTTCCATAGCTCTTTGAGCTCGTTGATGAGTGGCATTAATAGATAATTCAATTGAAGCGCAGTTGGCTCCTTTGGACCAGGGATGATTCCTGCAACATAGACATTCTCGGGCTTCAATCTTTCACTTGGGGGGAGATTAAGACAAATAAGCATCATAGGTCCAATGCTAGCCAACCGGGTTGACTTTCCATGTGCATTAAACCAGTCCACATATATGGAGAAGGCCAATGCACCAGGAATGGACATGAATGGGGGGTCATGGATATTTCTAGTGCCAGTGAAGCGTCTCCAGACCAATCCATCCCAGACGTCACGTTTTGGGGAATCTTTGGGAGTTTGGGATTGTTGATGTTGATGCAGAATGTCCATAATTCCAGCCCGCTGGAGAAATCTGGCAAGCCAATTTTTGAATGGTTGATAAATGAAATGTTTTTTTGGTATAAATTTTTGCTTCATGTTGGTTGTGTTTTGGGTGTGGGGTTCAGATGAATAGATGAATTTGCCTAATGATTGTGTGCAAGGGGGATCATGATCATTTGGGTCATTATGGCGTTGACAGTGGGGTTGGTCAGTTGTGACTGATTCAGTAAGGCCATTAAGAGAGAAACATTGAGGACAACATATATAGTTTTGAATCACTGGCTCCAATGGGAGATGTTCAAATATGGTACTCAGATCTTGAGGTATATGGAATGCAGGAGCGGGGGGACCAGCTGAGCTTGAGATACTGGACTTGATCAGCAGGTTCAGGGCGGGGTTGAGTATGCGTGAAGCCCTGCAGGGTAAATTATACCTTAATAATAGAATGGCAGATATTATCATTCCTAGGTCTTGTGGGGGAAGGGTTTGACTGCCACTATATGGTTTCTGTGCAGTTGAATTGAGACCCGCTGCAGTTGGGAAAGTGATTTGGGTCAAACGTGAATAATCAGCTGGGAAGATTTGATCCAATAGAATTTGTGGGCACCCAGATCCTGATGCAGAAGTAGGGATGTTTGGAAGAGATTTGGGTGCAATGGTTGATTTGAGCTTTTAAATGTGCTGTTTATATTGGAAAGGTGTGAAGGCAACTCCTTGCCTATTACCCTCAGGGGAAGAGTGTGTTTGAGTTGAGCAGTGTTGACACATGCATATACGCATTAAGGAATAGGGCCGGGTTGTCATTGTTGCAGGAATTGGGAGTACGGTTGGTTTGTGTATAAATATCTATGGTTGATGTGAAAGTGTTTAGGAGTGTTATTAATTGGAAATAAAATTCAGTGATTATTTATGAAGGGGGAGATGATTTGAGCCAGCTGAGGATTTTATCCCATTTGTAATGGAGCATGAGCTGCAGTGGATAAAGTTTAACATGTCTCATCTGGATGGCGGAATTGGTTAGGCGTTTAATTGGGTAAAATGCCATGCTGCTCAATGCTCATACATATTCTAGTTTATTTACACATTGTGATAGTGCGGGTTTTACCATTGAGGGGGTTCCATTAGTGAAGTGTTACCATTGAATTGAGGGGATTAACATTTAACCCATGTACGCTGGCACGCCGTCGTACATGGTTTAAACCTTATTACAGACATAACTATATAACTCTATTACATAAGGGGTTGGAGTGCAGCTAAAGTCTTGGTATTTGGTTTGAGTGCGGCGGGCTTTGAATCTGTAAGATGTGACTATGAAACTGATGATAATATTACTATTAATCAACAGTACTATGTCTGTTCTTATGAAATATAATAATAAAATATTATTATAACCACAATTAAATAATTAAAAATTATTTCTTTCACGTGTTAAGCACTACTAGTGATTTTAACAGTGAGCAAGTAATTGTCTACAAGAATCAATTACAAGAAGAATTTAATAATAAAAACTTCTTTTATTAAAATAATAAAATTATTTTAATATATAATTATCTTTTACAAGAATAATTATAAAGATAATTCTTGAAGAAAACTATTACTAGAGAAAAACTTTAAGAATTAAAGATAAAAGACTCACTAATACTCCAAAGAACTTATTGATAATAAAAGTAGAGAAATTTGACGTGGAATTGTGGATTTAAGGGATCAAAATGATTTATAACAGTATTACAACAATATATAGTTGGATTCTATGATTTCACGTCTTTCTGATTGATTCTGAAAGAATTAAAACACTTAAGAATAGTTGAACTAATACTTACTTGTTGGTAATAAAGATTTAATAAATTGATAAGATGATGATGAAAAAACAGCAAGAAGAGGCTTCTTTTAAGTCAACAACAGCTCACAGAGGCGTGCCATGGAGCAAACTGAAAAACCAGTGAGTGAGAAAACAATAAACCTTTTTGGATTATTGATTGCATCATCTGTTGTCATGTAAGATTATCATAATTACTTAATTGATGCTTTTACGTGACTACCAACCCCAATATGGTTAAGAATAAAAGGAGTAACACTTGTAAATCTTCTTTTATTCTAAAATAATCATTGATTTCTCAAAGTTATCAATGTTATTGCCAATTTCATCACAGGTTGTAATTACTGTGAATTTTTGAAGATTCAGTGTTTCACGTAGAATATCCAAAAATGGACTGTAAGTAAAACTTTTAATTTTACTAGTAAATCTGTAATTATTTTTGGTTGTACCATAGATAATACAGTTCTCCTTTAGTCCTGAAAGTTTCAGAAAGATTCATTAAGAATTGTATTTTTAATGAATTTTTGAAGGTTTTACCTCATTTCTACGTAGAATTGCAAATAGCAGTGTTTTGCTGGTTGCTATGAGGTAAATCAATGAATATGGGTCCCAAAAGGGTTTTAATTACTCTTTTGGGGTTTATCCATGGAAAGTCATTAGTAATTGACATGGTTACAGGAGTGTAAGTAGCTCATTACCTCCTTGGCACGTCAAAATAGCAGGTTATTTGCTATTTTCTGATGTTTTACAGTAGTTGTAACTTGGTAACCAAGTTCCCAAAGAGTTTTAGTTTACCAATTGGGCCAAGATGAGCCATGGATCCATGCTCTGGAGCTATCCACGCCTCTGAGGCCTCAGAAGTTGGGTACCCTGGCTCTCTTTGATGTCTTTTGTCCCCCTTGCCTATTTTTTACGTCAAAATAGTAATTTAAGCTTAAAGTGAGATATCCACTATGGGTGTACCAAAAGTCCATGTAAGAATACCATGATATTAAGTGCTCAAAACATGCATAACACTATTCTTAGTGTATATGTAACATGGGATTTCTCACTTTCCCATTATTTTGGCTAAAAATCAAGAAAAACAAAAATTTTCACGGATCTTTTATGTGGTATTAATGATGTGGTATTGAAGTATTTTCCATTTTACCACCTCAAATACTTAAATTGAGCTTATTCACTCTATGGAGCTACCCTAGGTGAATTTTTGTGTAGAATCCAAATCTGGTCTTAAATCCATGGATTTACGTACTCAATAAAAAGTTATTCATCTTTTCTGAAATTGAAAATGATGAATTTTGGATATATGCATGACTTATGAGTTTTGCATAATTCAAAATTTCTTTTTAAGATAATTGTGGCCTATTTGGGTATGTAAAATATACCTCAAGGCTCACATTCCCTCCCACCAAAAAATAAAATTGTACTACAATTTTATTAGTGATAAAAAGAATAAGGCCCCAAAAGGGGGTTAATGTCCACTGTCCAACCTCTTCACATTACTCAGATCAAGTAATTTAAAGCACATTTATAGACATATTCAGGCTTGTGGCCTTCTTTCATGTCTAAATCTTCTTAAGAGTTTATCTGAGTCAGGTATTTCTGATTCTGCCATCCATTCATCTTCATGTACTGGATTTCTATATCTGACAAGATATTCTCTTTGATTTTTACCCCTAAGTCTCCTTTCTTTAATGACTTTCTTTATCTTTCTGTCTTCATTCTGTTCCATAGGTGGTACAGTTAAAGGAGTTGGGTTTCTTAAAGGAAACAATTCTTTATCAGCTGGTTGATAAGGTTTTATCAAGCTGACTGGAAATGTGGGGTGTTTATTTTCCAATTCACCACTCAATTCCACTTGAACTGCATTGGTTCCATGTAAAGCAACAATAACAAAAGGTCCTACATAAGAATCTTTAAGTTTCTTTGGGCCTTTGATATTATTAAAATTCAAGGTTGAAACTAGAACTAAGTCCCCTACTTTGAAGTCTGGTACTTTATGACTCTTGTCCCACTTCTGTTTTGCATAATCAAAAGCATCATCCATACTTTGTTTTGCATGGTGTTTTACTTTATCAAGCATTAATTTGAAGCTGGAAGCTGTAGGATGAATGTCAATCAAGTCTTTCCTCAGTGTGTCTGCTGGGAGTCTTGGATTCCATCCTTTTTCTAACATAGCAGGAGTTTGTCCTGTGGAAGAATGGACTGATGTCTTGTATGCCAATTCTAATGCAGGTATCAGAGTGCACCAGTCATGGGTAAAGCCATCTGAGTCTTTAAATTCTAATCCATAAGCACAAAATCTCCTGATCATGTCTTCTAAAGTTTGAATCATCCTCTCTGCTAGCCCATCTGTTTGAGGGTGATATGCTGTAGAGAATGATAACTTAGTCCCAAACAATCTATGAAGATTGGTCCAAAGTGCAGATGTGAACTTGGGGTCTCTGTCACTTATGATATTCTTAAATAACCCTGTATGAGAAATAACTCTACTCCATAAAAGAAGAGCTGTATCCATAGCAGTGTCATCTTTATGACATGGTAAGAATATGGGAGTTTTGCTATATCTGTCTACAATGACTAAACAAGCATTATAACTTTTGTCACCACTTGGAGGAAGTGCTGTGACCCAATCCATGTGAACAACTTCCCAAGGGGATTTTGGTTCTTGAATATGGATCATTAATCCAAATTTCTTGCCTGTACTCCTGTTTGCTTTTTGGCATCTATCACAGGTATGGCAATATTCAATGGTTTCTTTTCTCCAAGATGGCCACCATGCACAGTTCTTCACCTTTTCAAGTGTTCTGTCTTCTGATAGGTGTCCAGAGTAAATGCTATCATGGCATTCATGAAGAATGGTATTGATGAGCAATCTACTACACAATGTCATCACACAAGAATGTTTTGTTCTATGGTAAATAATCCCATCAAACAAGTGAAATCTTCCTTCAGAATAGGAATTTTTCCAAACTTCATCTAGTGTATTAACCAAAGATGTGTCTTTGCAGTCTTTATCCAATAAAGAAGTCAAGATATGGCAATTCTTGTCTTGTTTATAAGACTCTCTGACCTCTTCAAAGAATTCAGTCCCAATATCAGTTATGTTAATCCCTTCAATTGGAATCTGTGGTTCAGCTTCCAAAGGTACATAAGCTGGGTTATCAGGAGTGTTGGCTAAAGCCCATCTACTAAGTCCATCAGCATTTTTGTGAATGTTTCCTGCTTTATGAACTATAGTCATGTTTCCTCTATATTCTTGAATGGCTATTTGCCATCTCAACATATGTCTGTTGGGAGTTTTCATGTTAAGAAGTGATTTCACGGCATTACAGTCAGTTATCACTTCAAAAACACTGCCATCAAGGTAATAGTGTAATTTCTCAAGTGCCCATACTAAACATAAGCACTCCATTTGGCTTGCACCATATCTGGCTTCTGTTGGTTTGATTTGTCTTGAGATATAACAAACTGGTCCTTCTGTAGGTTTGTCATCAATAATTTGGACTTGGTGTAGGGCTGCCCCTAATCCATCTCCACATGCATCAATGTACAATTTAAAAGGAATATTCCAGTCAGGCATGAGGAGTAAAGGTGCTTCTGTAAGGGCTTTCTTTATCTTCTCATAAGCTTTAATTCTTTCCTGTGTCATTTCAAATACAGTCTGTTGATCACAGATTCTATAAAGTGACTTGGCTAGAATTGCAAAATCTTTCAAGTGTTGCCTATAGTAACTAGCAAATCCAAGAAAAGACATCATTTCTTTTTTATTCTGGGGTATTGGCTTAAGTAACACTGCTGCTACTTTATTCTTGTCAATACCCAAGCTCAAACCAGAAACAACATGTCCTAATGCTTTGAGTTCTTCAAAACCAAAATTGCATTTCTTAAGTGAAATTTTCATGTTCACTTCTGCAACTTTATGAAGTACTCTTGCAAGTCTTTCAAGGTGCAAAGACCATGAGTCAGAACATATAATAATATCATCAATATAAATGATAAGCCATCCTTCAGACAATTCTGTGGGGAAGATGGTATTCATCATTCTTTGATAATGAGATGGAGCATTTTTAATGCCAAATGGCATTCTAAGATACTCATAAATACCACAGTGAGTGATAATTCTAAGTAATTTCCTAGCTTTAGGCGTCAAAACATTTTGATGGAAGCCTTTTAATGCATCCATTGATGTTATATACTTGGCTTTAGACAATTGAGTCAAGGTTTCTTGGATCCTAGGGATTGGATACCTATCTGGAACTGTGTAGGTATTCAAAGCTCTAAAATCTCCAACCATTCTTGACTTATCATTATGCCATGCAATAATAACAGGTGTTGTCACTTCAACTTCCTCATTATGGCCTACTTTCCTTAGCACACCAAGTTGGATCAACTCTTGGATATGTTTTTCCAAGGCCTCTCTAGCTCTGGGACTGGCTGGATAAGCTGGTCTTCTAAGTACTGGAGGATATGGTCTATCAATATTAAGAGTAATATCAATTTCATGTCCCCTTATAGCGCCTAATGGTTCATTATCAGATGCAAATGCATTATTGTATGTATATAATACATCAATAAGTTCATTCCTCATCTTTGGTGACAATGATGGATTAATTTGTGCTTCAACAAGTTGTTTAGACACAAATTCATCTTTGTAAGTATCTTTGACAGAAGATACTACAGATATCTGTTTTGGCATATTGGAGAAAGCAAATTTTTGCCTTTTGTTATCTCCAATTGTGAAATATCTGTCTTTATGGTTATTTATATCAATACCATAAATATTCAAGTAATCATTTCCAAGAATGATATGCTGAGATGTACAATTATGCATTACTACAATCTCAGTTTTCATTCTTACACTTCCTGCTGGATGTGGGAATACAATATTAGTATCCAATATGCCCAAGGGGTACATATTGTTACTGGCACTACTGAACTGTACACCTTCTATTGGTAATAGATGGTTTTTCCATTCAGGAAGTATAATTTGGAGATAATCTTTGCCAATACAAGTGCAAAATTCCCCTGTATCCAGATTTACTTTGGCTTCAATATCACCCATTAGAACTGATGTGATACAGGATGCTCCAGCAGTGTAACCCTTTCCTCTAGCAGGTTTTGTTTTACAAATTCTGGCATCTTGGATATTGATCAGGTTGTAGCAATCCTCACTGTACTGTGGCAAGTGGGTATGGACTTCTGTGACCTCAAAGAAAGCTGAAATGTTTTCAATGGGATAGTCCTCTACTGGTGTATCTTCAGAGACTGCAGAATCTTGATCAGACTCTTCTTTCTCTTCAGTACACTGAATGTCTTCAATGATTTGAACTTCATTGATCTTTGTCTTCTTAGGGCAAGTGTTGGCTAAATGTGAAGTACTTCCACATTTATGACACTTCAAGACAGGTCTTTCTGGTCTTCTTTCCTCTCTAGGAGTCTTTGAGACTATTTTGGACTCTATTGGGTTTCTAACCCAAGTTTTACCAATTCTTGTTCTGGTAATGATATCTTCCATAGCATTAATGTAGTCCTCTGTTGAACAGGGTTCGACACATCTGCTTTTGATAGCATGTTCCAGTTCTCCTCCACATTTTCTTAATATTTTCATATTAATCATAGTGTCAGACATATCTGGGTGTAAAGCAGATAATCTGTCTTTTTGTTTGAAGAACCAAGTAAGTGGTTTGTCTTTTTCTGAGTTAAAAATGGCACTTTCAAAAGAATTCTCCATTTTAAACCTCCAAGAATTATTGGCCCATTTGGTAATCACTTCAGATTTCCACCAAGACCAGTCATGTCTTCCATGATCCATTCTCATCTTGTAATACCATTTCTTTGCAGTCTTGGTAAACAAACAATGTAATTTTCCCACTATGATTTCATCAGGTATATTAAAGTCTTCTTGCAACATATCAATAGTCCTGATGAATTCAATATGGTTGTATTCTCCTTCACCAGAGAATGTTGGCCATTCTTCTAATTTGGGAATATCCTTTGCAGAAATAACATTCTCTCCTAAGAATGGAGTCAAACTTTCTTTGACAGAAAGTTTTTCTTCAGTCAAAGGTGTAGAATGTCTTGGTATATGTGGTTCATGATTCTTATGAATTTGCTCCACACTTGCAATTATTTCATTCTTCAATTTCTGCCTTTCACTGTCACTTTTTGCTAAATGTATAGCAAATTGATTGGTGTTCTTAACTATTTGTAAGACATGGTCTTCAAGAGTTTTAAGTCTATCATTTACTTTAAAGATGGAAAGATCCTCTGTGTCATTATTTTGACATTGGTTCTCAATTCTTTCACAAGCATTGCTAATTGACTCAAGGGTGACAGTTGTCAATTTATGCCAATCAGAATGTTGCTTGTCATTTTTCTTTAAATCATTGATGTCTAATGTAATTTGCTTCAACTTTGACTCAAGTTTGCCAATTTCTACACTAATACTTCTATGTACATCATTTATTTGCGTGGAAAAGTCCTGTTCATCCTTTCCTGCTCTTTGGCTGTGAATTCCATAAGAGTTCTGGCCATATTGAAGACACTGTCCACGGCTGAAGGCTCCAATCTGGGGATCCTGTACCCTTGTGGGTAAGGTCTGTGCCAATTGGCTTTGCCTTTGCCCTTGCCTTGATGGTTCTTGGGACCTCTCTGTTTCTTTTGAGGTCCTTTGGGCTTGTCCTTGGATGCTTCTGGAGCTGGTTTGGAGCTGGTAGATGCCACTGGTGCCTCTGTCTCCAAAGTTGGAGTCATTTCCAATTCTTTCTTCTGGTCTATGGATAAAAGACTCTGGTTCTTCAACCAATTCTTTATCTTTTTGACCTTGTCTTTGCAAGACAGGGGGCTCCAACCTCCTAAGAGTTCTATGGTCTTCTCCTGACCCAGAAAGCTCTTGATGTGTAAGTAGGAGTTCATGGCCCCCTGCCAAAGGCTTGGGCAGATTTCCCACTCCTCTTCTTTGGCTGCTCTGAACCAATTTTTGTACTGGCTCTGATATATTTCTATTGCTGCCACTTGAAAATGGTTCAGCCCTGGAAATATTATCATAAATTAGTTCAGGCTCAGAATTCACGTCAAAATCTGTTGGTACAGACCTTGGGGAATGGGGGGCAACTCTGGCATCCTCCAAATGTGTCTTTCTTGTGGAAGATTTGGCACTTCTGGATTTGGTCTTGCCTCTTCCTTGTCCACATCCATCTGGTTGGACTGAATAGTTGCTTCCATTTCTGGTATGCACCATTTTTACGTCAATTTAAGGATAAAGAGTAAAAATAAAGATAAAAACACACCTTTTGGTGGTAATTTATTCTTTTCAGAATTAAATAAGGTGCCTCTTTTAGCAATTTGCACCTCAATACTGTCTTCAGATTCTGCTTCTGAAGATTCTGGACTAGTGATATATCTTTTACTGAGTCTGTTGCCAGCTGCACAGTATTTGATTAAAGACACTAAAAGAAATTATAAAAGAGAAAAAATTATTTTTTATACTTTTTCAAATATTTTTTAAAGATTTTTTATAAGTTTTATATTTTTTAATATTAAAAAAATTATTCTTTTTAAAGAAAAAAAATTAAAATTTAAGATTTTGAATGAAAATTAATTCAGAGTAACTCAAAGAATAATTTTATAAGTTTTTGGATGTGAAAAAGCCACGTGTAAAAACAATATAAAATTAAACCAAATTCCTCAATGAAAAAGATTTTAAAACAATTTCAAAAATAAAAATATTTTAACTCCAAATTGAAAGAAAAAAATTAATTAAATTAATATATTTTAGAGCTTAAAAATATATTAATTAAGGGTACAAGGTTCAAAAAACACGGCCAGGCCCCCAAATGTAAGATGTGGTAGGTATGGTGGTTTTTTAGAACACAAAAATGAAGTCTAGAATATGATTAAAGCCAAGTCTATGGATAAAATCACGGCCAGGCCCCCAAATGTAAGATGTGACTATGAAACTGATGATAATATTACTATTAATCAACAGTACTATGTCTGTTCTTATGAAATATAATAATAAAATATTATTATAACCACAATTAAATAATTAAAAATTATTTCTTTCACGTGTTAAGCACTACTAGTGATTTTAACAGTGAGCAAGTAATTGTCTACAAGAATCAATTACAAGAAGAATTTAATAATAAAAACTTCTTTTATTAAAATAATAAAATTATTTTAATATATAATTATCTTTTACAAGAATAATTATAAAGATAATTCTTGAAGAAAACTATTACTAGAGAAAAACTTTAAGAATTAAAGATAAAAGACTCACTAATACTCCAAAGAACTTATTGATAATAAAAGTAGAGAAATTTGACGTGGAATTGTGGATTTAAGGGATCAAAATGATTTATAACAGTATTACAACAATATATAGTTGGATTCTATGATTTCACGTCTTTCTGATTGGTTCTGAAAGAATTAAAACACTTAAGAATAGTTGAACTAATACTTACTTGTTGGTAATAAAGATTTAATAAATTGATAAGATGATGATGAAAAAACAGCAAGAAGAGGCTTCTTTTAAGTCAACAACAGCTCACAGAGGCGTGCCATGGAGCAAACTGAAAAACCAGTGAGTGAGAAAACAATAAACCTTTTTGGATTATTGATTGCATCATCTGTTGTCATGTAAGATTATCATAATTACTTAATTGATGCTTTTACGTGACTACCAACCCCAATATGGTTAAGAATAAAAGGAGTAACACTTGTAAATCTTCTTTTATTCTAAAATAATCATTGATTTCTCAAAGTTATCAATGTTATTGCCAATTTCATCACAGGTTGTAATTACTGTGAATTTTTGAAGATTCAGTGTTTCACGTAGAATATCCAAAAATGGACTGTAAGTAAAACTTTTAATTTTACTAGTAAAACTGTAATTCTTTTTGGTTGTACCATAGATAATACAGTTCTCCTTTAGTCCTGAAAGTTTCAGAAAGATTCATTAAGAATTGTATTTTTAATGAATTTTTGAAGGTTTTACCTCATTTCTACGTAGAATTGCAAATAGCAGTGTTTTGCTGGTTGCTATGAGGTACATCAATGAATATGGGTCCCAAAAGGGTTTTAATTACTCTTTTGGGGTTTATCCATGGAAAGTCATTAGTAATTGACATGGTTACAGGAGTGTAAGTAGCTCATTACCTCCTTGGCACGTCAAAATAGCAGGTTATTTGCTATTTTCTGATGTTTTACAGTAGTTGTAACTTGGTAACCAAGTTCCCAAAGAGTTTTAGTTTACCAATTGGGCCAAGATGAGCCATGGATCCATGCTCTGGAGCTATCCACGCCTCTGAGGCCTCAGAAGTTGGGTACCCTGGCTCTCTTTGATGTCTTTTGTCCCCCTTGCCTATTTTTTACGTCAAAATAGTAATTTAAGCTTAAAGTGAGATATCCACTATGGGTGTACCAAAAGTCCATGTAAGAATACCATGATATTAAGTGCTCAAAACATGCATAACACTATTCTTAGTGTATATGTAACATGGGATTTCTCACTTTCCCATTATTTTGGCTAAAAATCAAGAAAAACAAAAATTTTCACGGATCTTTTATGTGGTATTAATGATGTGGTATTGAAGTATTTTCCATTTTACCACCTCAAATACTTAAATTGAGCTTATTCACTCTATGGAGCTACCCTAGGTGAATTTTTGTGTAGAATCCAAATCTGGTCTTAAATCCATGGATTTACTTACTCAATAAAAAGTTATTCATCTTTTCTGAAATTGAAAATGATGAATTTTGGATATATGCATGACTTATGAGTTTTGCATAATTCAAAATTTCTTTTTAAGTTAATTGTGGCCTATTTGGGTATGTAAAATATACCTCAAGGCTCACAGAATCAGTTGGAATGTGATTTGGATTGTCTTGCCTTTCGTGAAAAGGTGATGTCTCTTTTGTGGGTAAATCCTTCATGAATATACCCCTTTACAGATGTACAATGTTGTGGAATTTCTATGCATATATTGGCAGTTTGGATAATTCACAAAATGTGACAATGGGGAGGCGGAAATGTTACCAAATATGATTACTTATGGATGATGGGTCCCCTTTCAGATCAAGGAAATATCACATTATATGCTGGTAGGCCGTGCAGCGTGGTTTCCGACAAAAGCGGAGGAGCTCAAGAGGAGGCAGGGAGGATTCTCCTCAAAAGAGTCTTATCCGACTTCCACACAACACTTAGTTCCAACTATTCATAGAATTTCTCTATTCTAAATTTGAAAAGATTTCATCTCATATCACTCTATTTTATCATAATACTGAGGTGTTTTATCTAGTTAGAAAATATTACTGTACTTTTTCAGCCCTTATGTCATCTTTCGAGTCACATAAATCCCGTTCAGGTTCTGTTCATGACTCAAATAGTGAATCTAGCATAGAATATGTTCAAACACAGTCACCATTGAGTCCCAACATTCCTCTCACAACCCCTATCGCATCCTCAATGAATGTATCAGGTCTTAACATTGATGTGGGCAATCCAAAGGCTCCAACTTCAAGCACTTGGTCGATCCCAAATATTTCCGTCACTCCAATTCCCCCGAATCCCACTAATACACAAATTCATGTGTCTCAGGGGCCAGAAGGCACACCTCAAATCTCCTCACACGCTAATCCCCAATCAAAATTTCCACGTGAGTTCCTCCTTAATCCCGGTCGGAATCCAGTCGCATCCCAGGATCCCTTTGGCCAAAGTAAACAGCCAACCCTCAATATTCCATCAGGATCGCAGGTTCATGTGGGTGATGAAAGGCGCGTGGATGGGGGGCGACGAAAAAGACCTTTGGAAAATGTAACTTGGAGCGGTCTGTCGGAGGGAAATCCAGTATTGACGCTTCATCAAAGTAAGTCATTTGAATTTTGGAGTAGAAACTTATTCACAATTTGATATGTTTGTTTCATGGGTTAGATATGGCACCTAAAGGCAAGTCAGTCCGATCTCATGAGCCAATTGAAGATCGTGAGGATGACCAGTCTTCATTAATGTTTTGATGTGTTAACTGATGATTTGCATGGCAGGGGATGAACTTTATGCGTCTTCACCTCTGGTCCATAAAGAGAAAGTCACTGGACGTCATCATCCATATGCCTCCAAACCAAGAACGGGCCATGCCAGTACATCAAGAGAAACAATGGTGGATGATGAGGATGAGAACATGTCTCCGACTCAAAGTGAAAGAAATGATGAACCAAGGAGGAACAATTTCACAGCGCATGAGCAAGGCACTCAATCAAATAGTGAGTTCACCCATCCTCAGCTGGGCCTCGCCCAGAGTATGCTTGAACAATCCGAGGTCAGACAGCAAAGGAACCAGGCCCGCAAAGCTCACAATGTGGCGAAACGTGCAAGCCAGAAGGAGCAACAAAAATGGCTGAAGGCAGAACTTCCAGAGAATGTCCATGGAATGAGATCAGCAGTATACGCACATTGCCTGTTCCTACTCAAAGTTAGGGATAAGGATTTTTCCTCACTACCAGCACCACCCAGCACAGAAGAGCGTGAAATTGCAATTCAAGTGGCTGGTCATCTCGGTTATGTCCCCGAGGATGTTTTCAATGAGCCATCAACACAGGTTCAGTCTCAGGGTTTCCAAAGCTACTGCGAAAATGAGCTCCACAAGCTAGGACTAAAGCGATTCACTTGGGACTGGGAGAGCTCATGGCAACATCCGTTTAACGAGCTGATGTCTATGGTGTTTTACCGTACATTCCGTCTCGCACTTGTCAGCACTGAGTATCATCACTACTGTTGGAACAAGGATCATAACAACTATGGGGTCGTGGCGGCTTTAATGGAGCGATATTTCACTTATTTGAAAAGAGAATGGAAGTCTATTCAAAAGGATGCGGAGTATTTGGTTAAAAAGAAGGAGAATCAAAAGCTCGCGAAGATTCGTCAAAGAGTTAGTTACTGTATCTCTTCTTCATTGTGGACCAAGTCTGATGATGATCTACTTGATTATGTGCAGACCTGTGAGCGCCGTCGTGAATGGTGTGATACGGCTAAATTTCCCATCCTAGCATCACAATTCAATGACCCTCGAGTATGCTCAGATACTGAGGAAATACTGGAAAATGGCCGTCAAGTTTACCGCAAAGTGGGATTACGCTGGCGCTCCCAGTTATTTAATGATTTGGTATTGAAAATGGATAGAGACATAGAGTTTTGTAATCGGATTAAAAAAAAGGGTAAAAAAACTATTGATAGATTGCCAGAATTACGATCGACAGATGATGGTGATATTCCGGAAGGCCTATCATTTCAGGTATTTGATCAAGATTGGCTCAAAGGCTGTAGTAAGATGCAGACTAGCGCCCTCAAGATACTTGACATGCCAGTTATTAGGCCTAATGGTGATGCTCTGCAATAACTTAGTAATTTGTCACGGTATAGCACTGTGACAAATTAAAATTTTGTGAATTATTTGTGCAGGTGTAATAAAATCTGATTATTATCTCTTAAGGATGCAACAACTTGCTAAATATGTTAGAATATAGACAATATGAATTGAAATGTATCACCGTCTCCCTTAGCAATAATACTCTATTGCTCATTTTCATTGAGGAAATATTGAAGAAGTTCGATCCAGCTCATGGTGTTCATAATTGTGGACCTGTGCCAGAGTCAACAGGAGTTATCAACTTTGTCAATCACAAAATATATAATATCAGTAAGGCTCACGCAGTTAATGATTGTTTCTTTTCTTGGACCTATTGGTGATTGGAATATGGCATTCCCATAAGGAAGGATTTCAGAATAGTAATACAATCAAGTGAAAGATGAGCTTGAAAGGTACCTTCCGCATGTTGACCTCAACTGAATGAGGAGTGATATAGTGGATGACCTGTACAGGTCATTGTTGGCCAATACGATGTAGACGATCAACAGCCTGAGCCTCAATGGCTGGGTTCCAATTGGGCTCCTGGAAATGTGGATGTCAGGGTCCGAAAATCAGGGGAGAATTTTGGGGGGCCCCTCACCATTAAATAGACTATATTAGCACAAGTTATATTGAGGCCAGTTGCAGCCGCGGCAATGGATGCAATGAGTACTTCACATTCAGGATTATTGAAGAAATTCTCAAGCGCCTTGTCCTGCGCTTGTGGTGGAATTGTTCCATCAATTCGTGCTGAAAGGATAGAGTGATGGGCAAGAGCAATACCAATTCTACAATATAAAAAAGTCAGATGGAGTCAATTGGTAATGGATGCATATTAGAATTAACGCACAAATCTAGAAATTGGGTCCATTGGGTATAAACCACCAATTTCGTCGGACCACACCTTGTTTGTTTGTTCTTCATTAAGCTTTGTAGGAGGTGTGCAATTTTACTACTCATCATGCATGTTTCCACATCCACAATAGTTTGTGTGATTCTTGGGGAGTTATCCTGAGTGCTCCTGCCCTCGGGGTCTTCCAACTCCGCCTCCGCAATTGTGTTAAGCATGATGTGATGGTTACAACATATTTGCAGCTTATTAATATTTCTGGAAAATTCTCCTGGTCCTTTGCTTTTGGATGATAGGAATTCTTTATATAATATGGAATATTCTTGCTGCATGGTCGGGTTGAGTGGGAGCAGCTCATAATGATGGCTAATAGTGGGGAGGGATTCGAGATGTGTGGTTTTGGTGCGGCGCAAACTTAAATGCCGCAATGCCAAATGCAAAATATCATTGCAACCTTTTGAAAGACTACTCAGGATGAATGGTGACCAGTTATCTTGATCGGCGCTCTGGGGTTGAGTGATGAATGATATTATGCCCAAAAGGTCATAAATGGTGTTGTGAATAGGTGTGCCCGTTAAACATATTCGACGGGATGAAAGGAGGCTATTAATGGCACGGTGAGTGGCAGTGTATTGAGAGCGAATATAGCTATAAGAGGGGGAAAGGGGTATTGGATATAAAAGGTAATTTGAATCATTTAAGATCAGACACTCACTGTGCTTCATCCAAGATTATACAATGCCAATTGATTTGAAAAATGAATGATGTAGAGGGATTGGTTTGCTTAAATTCTTGGGTGATAGTATTGTAAGAAGTGATGATGATATCATATTTTAAAATGTTGGCTTGGGATAATGAGTGACGAGTGGGACCATGGTAGATTTTGGCATGCAGTGCTCCAGCCTGAGCATGCTTGGATATTTCTGATTGCCAGTTGGTAATTAAGCGAGGGGGGCAGATGATCATGGTGGGCGTGGAGCAATGGGGGTTTGCAATCATCCACTCCTTGGAGGTACCAATTAGAGCAATGGCCTGAATGGTTTTACCTAATCCCATATCATCCGCGAGCAGTCCTCCAAGAGGGGTATTGGTCGAAAGGGATTCAAATGAGCTAACGACCTTGTTTGTAATGATGTGCCTGGCATTAAAAGTGGATCCTGGGGGTGAGGTTGCCCAAAGGTTACGGGCTGATTGGCCATTGGGGATTTCTCGATCCCAGAGGAAAGCTAGTCCAGTCTTTTGATGAGGGAGGAGGGGGGTTTGAATAATGGCATGGGGAGGTCTGATCCACTGGGTAATTGTATCAGTTTTTGCTTGGAAATCAATGATGAAACAGCAGGATATGAAGCAGGCATCGAGTTTGAAGCGGGAAATGTTGGAGTAAAGAGTTGACATTGACAATGAGTAGTACAGTCATATTCTTTGGGCATTTTAAGCTTGAAATCTTGTGTTCGAAAGCTTTCCATTATGAATAGAATGTTTGGATACCATGTGAAGAACATCAATGCTAGATTGGGTTTCTGAGATGAGGAGGGATCATTGGCATCAGTCATAAATACTCCCTCAACAAATAATATTTGAGTAGGATTGGATTGGCAATTTTCAATCCATGCCCCACCAGGACCACAGTGCATGAACGTTTTTGGTGCCCCAAGGAATGGTATCAACGTTTGGGAAAGGGTTCCCGGGAGAGAGCCAATAGCATGCTGGTGATTGGGGAGATATACGAATATGTTGTGTTGATTGTGCCATAGGATAATCCAAGAACCTAAGTGGGAATTCTCAGGCTTTAAGGTTATATCACTATTTATTTGAATACGAATATTAATCATCCCAATGCAAAGTGGTTGTGAAGGGGTTGACATGATGGCTATTTTAAATTATTTCGGGACAGTTGCAAATTATATGATCGGGAAGGGTTAGCTAGAGGGAATGAAGCGCAATAAGCGCAGGTGGGGAACTTATATGAGTGGCAGCAACAGGCCAAAAGGGGGATGGCCTGTGGTTACGTGCATGGTCTTGATGGAGGTGGGCCTCTTGGGCACATAATTTTCATATCCGATTTGGGGCATATATCAAGGCAAGGTGGCCAAAATGTGGGTGCACCATTATGACTGCTGGATCTGCAGCAATTTACGAAAACTTTGGTGGAACAATGTAAGATGTGACTATGAAACTGATGATAATATTACTATTAATCAACAGTACTATGTCTGTTCTTATGAAATATAATAATAAAATATTATTATAACCACAATTAAATAATTAAAAATTATTTCTTTCACGTGTTAAGCACTACTAGTGATTTTAACAGTGAGCAAGTAATTGTCTACAAGAATCAATTACAAGAAGAATTTAATAATAAAAACTTCTTTTATTAAAATAATAAAATTATTTTAATATATAATTATCTTTTACAAGAATAATTATAAAGATAATTCTTGAAGAAAACTATTACTAGAGAAAAACTTTAAGAATTAAAGATAAAAGACTCACTAATACTCCAAAGAACTTATTGATAATAAAAGTAGAGAAATTTGACGTGGAATTGTGGATTTAAGGGATCAAAATGATTTATAACAGTATTACAACAATATATAGTTGGATTCTATGATTTCACGTCTTTCTGATTGATTCTGAAAGAATTAAAACACTTAAGAATAGTTGAACTAATACTTACTTGTTGGTAATAAAGATTTAATAAATTGATAAGATGATGATGAAAAAACAGCAAGAAGAGGCTTCTTTTAAGTCAACAACAGCTCACAGAGGCGTGCCATGGAGCAAACTGAAAAACCAGTGAGTGAGAAAACAATAAACCTTTTTGGATTATTGATTGCATCATCTGTTGTCATGTAAGATTATCATAATTACTTAATTGATGCTTTTACGTGACTACCAACCCCAATATGGTTAAGAATAAAAGGAGTAACACTTGTAAATCTTCTTTTATTCTAAAATAATCATTGATTTCTCAAAGTTATCACTGTTATTGCCAATTTCATCACAGGTTGTAATTACTGTGAATTTTTGAAGATTCAGTGTTTCACGTAGAATATCCAAAAATGGACTGTAAGTAAAACTTTTAATTTTACTAGTAAAACTGTAATTCTTTTTGGTTGTACCATAGATAATACAGTTCTCCTTTAGTCCTGAAAGTTTCAGAAAGATTCATTAAGAATTGTATTTTTAATGAATTTTTGAAGGTTTTACCTCATTTCTACGTAGAATTGCAAATAGCAGTGTTTTGCTGGTTGCTATGAGGTAAATCAATGAATATGGGTCCCAAAAGGGTTTTAATTACTCTTTTGGGGTTTATCCATGGAAAGTCATTAGTAATTGACATGGTTACAGGAGTGTAAGTAGCTCATTACCTCCTTGGCACGTCAAAATAGCAGGTTATTTGCTATTTTCTGATGTTTTACAGTAGTTGTAACTTGGTAACCAAGTTCCCAAAGAGTTTTAGTTTACCAATTGGGCCAAGATGAGCCATGGATCCATGCTCTGGAGCTATCCACGCCTCTGAGGCCTCAGAAGTTGGGTACCCTGGCTCTCTTTGATGTCTTTTGTCCCCCTTGCCTATTTTTTACGTCAAAATAGTAATTTAAGCTTAAAGTGAGATATCCACTATGGGTGTACCAAAAGTCCATGTAAGAATACCATGATATTAAGTGCTCAAAACATGCATAACACTATTCTTAGTGTATATGTAACATGGGATTTCTCACTTTCCCATTATTTTGGCTAAAAATCAAGAAAAACAAAAATTTTCACGGATCTTTTATGTGGTATTAATGATGTGGTATTGAAGTATTTTCCATTTTACCACCTCAAATACTTAAATTGAGCTTATTCACTCTATGGAGCTACCCTAGGTGAATTTTTGTGTAGAATCCAAATCTGGTCTTAAATCCATGGATTTACTTACTCAATAAAAAGTTATTCATCTTTTCTGAAATTGAAAATGATGAATTTTGGATATATGCATGACTTATGAGTTTTGCATAATTCAAAATTTCTTTTTAAGATAATTGTGGCCTATTTGGGTATGTAAAATATACCTCAAGGCTCACATTCCCTCCCACCAAAAAATAAAATTGTACTACAATTTTATTAGTGATAAAAAGAATAAGGCCCCAAAAGGGGGTTAATGTCCACTGTCCAACCTCTTCACATTACTCAGATCAAGTAATTTAAAGCACATTTATAGACATATTCAGGCTTGTGGCCTTCGTTCATGTCTAAATCTTCTTAAGAGTTTATCTGAGTCAGGTATTTCTGATTCTGCCATCCATTCATCTTCATGTACTGGATTTCTATATCTGACAAGATATTCTCTTTGATTTTTACCCCTAAGTCTCCTTTCTTTAATGACTTTCTTTATCTTTCTGTCTTCATTCTGTTCCATAGGTGGTACAGTTAAAGGAGTTGGGTTTCTTAAAGGAAACAATTCTTTATCAGCTGGTTGATAAGGTTTTATCAAGCTGACTGGAAATGTGGGGTGTTTATTTTCCAATTCACCACTCAATTCCACTTGAACTGCATTGGTTCCATGTAAAGCAACAATAACAAAAGGTCCTACATAAGAATCTTTAAGTTTCTTTGGGCCTTTGATATTATTAAAATTCAAGGTTGAAACTAGAACTAAGTCCCCTACTTTGAAGTCTGGTACTTTATGACTCTTGTCCCACTTCTGTTTTGCATAATCAAAAGCATCATCCATACTTTGTTTTGCATGGTGTTTTACTTTATCAAGCATTAATTTGAAGCTGGAAGCTGTAGGATGAATGTCAATCAAGTCTTTCCTCAGTGTGTCTGCTGGGAGTCTTGGATTCCATCCTTTTTCTAACATAGCAGGAGTTTGTCCTGTGGAAGAATGGACTGATGTCTTGTATGCCAATTCTAATGCAGGTATCAGAGTGCACCAGTCATGGGTAAAGCCATCTGAGTCTTTAAATTCTAATCCATAAGCACAAAATCTCCTGATCATGTCTTCTAAAGTTTGAATCATCCTCTCTGCTAGCCCATCTGTTTGAGGGTGATATGCTGTAGAGAATGATAACTTAGTCCCAAACAATCTATGAAGATTGGTCCAAAGTGCAGATGTGAACTTGGGGTCTCTGTCACTTATGATATTCTTAAATAACCCTGTATGAGAAATAACTCTACTCCATAAAAGAAGAGCTGTATCCATAGCAGTGTCATCTTTATGACATGGTAAGAATATGGGAGTTTTGCTATATCTGTCTACAATGACTAAACAAGCATTATAACTTTTGTCACCACTTGGAGGAAGTGCTGTGACCCAATCCATGTGAACAACTTCCCAAGGGGATTTTGGTTCTTGAATATGGATCATTAATCCAAATTTCTTGCCTGTACTCCTGTTTGCTTTTTGGCATCTATCACAGGTATGGCAATATTCAATGGTTTCTTTTCTCCAAGATGGCCACCATGCACAGTTCTTCACCTTTTCAAGTGTTCTGTCTTCTGATAGGTGTCCAGAGTAAATGCTATCATGGCATTCATGAAGAATGGTATTGATGAGCAATCTACTACACAATGTCATCACACAAGAATGTTTTGTTCTATGGTAAATAATCCCATCAAACAAGTGAAATCTTCCTTCAGAATAGGAATTTTTCCAAACTTCATCTAGTGTATTAACCAAAGATGTGTCTTTGCAGTCTTTATCCAATAAAGAAGTCAAGATATGGCAATTCTTGTCTTGTTTATAAGACTCTCTGACCTCTTCAAAGAATTCAGTCCCAATATCAGTTATGTTAATCCCTTCAATTGGAATCTGTGGTTCAGCTTCCAAAGGTACATAAGCTGGGTTATCAGGAGTGTTGGCTAAAGCCCATCTACTAAGTCCATCAGCATTTTTGTGAATGTTTCCTGCTTTATGAACTATAGTCATGTTTCCTCTATATTCTTGAATGGCTATTTGCCATCTCAACATATGTCTGTTGGGAGTTTTCATGTTAAGAAGTGATTTCACGGCATTACAGTCAGTTATCACTTCAAAAACACTGCCATCAAGGTAATAGTGTAATTTCTCAAGTGCCCATACTAAACATAAGCACTCCATTTGGCTTGCACCATATCTGGCTTCTGTTGGTTTGATTTGTCTTGAGATATAACAAACTGGTCCTTCTGTAGGTTTGTCATCAATAATTTGGACTTGGTGTAGGGCTGCCCCTAATCCATCTCCACATGCATCAATGTACAATTTAAAAGGAATATTCCAGTCAGGCATGAGGAGTAAAGGTGCTTCTGTAAGGGCTTTCTTTATCTTCTCATAAGCTTTAATTCTTTCCTGTGTCATTTCAAATACAGTCTGTTGATCACAGATTCTATAAAGTGACTTGGCTAGAATTGCAAAATCTTTCAAGTGTTGCCTATAGTAACTAGCAAATCCAAGAAAAGACATCATTTCTTTTTTATTCTGGGGTATTGGCTTAAGTAACACTGCTGCTACTTTATTCTTGTCAATACCCAAGCTCAAACCAGAAACAACATGTCCTAATGCTTTGAGTTCTTCAAAACCAAAATTGCATTTCTTAAGTGAAATTTTCATGTTCACTTCTGCAACTTTATGAAGTACTCTTGCAAGTCTTTCAAGGTGCAAAGACCATGAGTCAGAACATATAATAATATCATCAATATAAATGATAAGCCATCCTTCAGAAAATTCTGTGGGGAAGATGGTATTCATCATTCTTTGATAATGAGATGGAGCATTTTTAATGCCAAATGGCATTCTAAGATACTCATAAATACCACAGTGAGTGATAATTCTAAGTAATTTCCTAGCTTTAGGCGTCAAAACATTTTGATGGAAGCCTTTTAATGCATCCATTGATGTTATATACTTGGCTTTAGACAATTGAGTCAAGGTTTCTTGGATCCTAGGGATTGGATACCTATCTGGAACTGTGTAGGTATTCAAAGCTCTAAAATCTCCAACCATTCTTGACTTATCATTATGCCATGCAATAATAACAGGTGTTGTCACTTCAACTTCCTCATTATGGCCTACTTTCCTTAGCACACCAAGTTGGATCAACTCTTGGATATGTTTTTCCAAGGCCTCTCTAGCTCTGGGACTGGCTGGATAAGCTGGTCTTCTAAGTACTGGAGGATATGGTCTATCAATATTAAGAGTAATATCAATTTCATGTCCCCTTATAGCGCCTAATGGTTCATTATCAGATGCAAATGCATTATTGTATGTATATAATACATCAATAAGTTCATTCCTCATCTTTGGTGACAATGATGGATTAATTTGTGCTTCAACAAGTTGTTTAGACACAAATTCATCTTTGTAAGTATCTTTGACAGAAGATACTACAGATATCTGTTTTGGCATATTGGAGAAAGCAAATTTTTGCCTTTTGTTATCTCCAATTGTGAAATATCTGTCTTTATGGTTATTTATATCAATACCATAAATATTCAAGTAATCATTTCCAAGAATGATATGCTGAGATGTACAATTATCCATTACTACAATCTCAGTTTTCATTCTTACACTTCCTGCTGGATGTGGGAATACAATATTAGTATCCAATATGCCCAAGGGGTACATATTGTTACTGGCACTACTGAACTGTACACCTTCTATTGGTAATAGATGGTTTTTCCATTCAGGAAGTATAATTTGGAGATAATCTTTGCCAATACAAGTGCAAAATGCCCCTGTATCCAGATTTACTTTGGCTTCAATATCACCCATTAGAACTGATGTGATACAGGATGCTCCAGCAGTGTAACCCTTTCCTCTAGCAGGTTTTGTTTTACACATTCTGGCATCTTGGATATTGATCAGGTTGTAGCAATCCTCACTGTACTGTGGCAAGTGGGTATGGACTTCTGTGACCTCAAAGAAAGCTGAAATGTTTTCAATGGGATAGTCCTCTACTGGTGTATCTTCAGAGACTGCAGAATCTTGATCAGACTCTTCTTTCTCTTCAGTACACTGAATGTCTTCAATGATTTGAACTTCATTGATCTTTGTCTTCTTAGGGCAAGTGTTGGCTAAATGTGAAGTACTTCCACATTTATGACACTTCAAGACAGGTCTTTCTGGTCTTCTTTCCTCTCTAGGAATCTTTGAGACTATTTTGGACTCTATTGGGTTTCTAACCCAAGTTTTACCAATTCTTGTTCTGGTAATGATATCTTCCATAGCATTAATGTAGTCCTCTGTTGAACAGGGTTCGACACATCTGCTTTTGATAGCATGTTCCAGTTCTCCTCCACATTTTCTTAATATTTTCATAATAATCATAGTGTCAGACATATCTGGGTGTAAAGCAGATAATCTGTCTTTTTGTTTGAAGAACCAAGTAAGTGGTTTGTCTTTTTCTGAGTTAAAAATGGCACTTTCAAAAGCATTCTCCATTTTAAACCTCCAAGAATTATTGGCCCATTTGGTAATCACTTCAGATTTCCACCAAGACCAGTCATGTCTTCCATGATCCATTGTCATCTTGTAATACCATTTCTTTGCAGTCTTGGTAAACAAACAATGTAATTTTCCTACTATGATTTCATCAGGTATATTAAAGTCTTCTTGCAACATATCAATAGTCCTGATGAATTCAATATGGTTGTATTCTCCTTCACCAGAGAATGTTGGCCATTCTTCTAATTTGGGAATATCCTTTGCAGAAATAACATTCTCTCCTAAGAATGGAGTCAAACTTTCTTTGACAGAAAGTTTTTCTTCAGTCAAAGGTGTAGAATGTCTTGGTATATGTGGTTCATGATTCTTATGAATTTGCTCCACACTTGCAATTATTTCATTCTTCAATTTCTGCCTTTCACTGTCACTTTTTTCTAAATGTATAGCAAATTGATTGGTGTTCTTAACTATTTGTAAGACATGGTCTTCAAGAGTTTTAAGTCTATCATTTACTTTAAAGATGGAAAGATCCTCTGTGTCATTATTTTGACATTGGTTCTCAATTCTTTCACAAGCATTGCTAATTGACTCAAGGGTGACAGTTGTCAATTTATGCCAATCAGAATGTTGCTTGTCATTTTTCTTTAAATCATTGATGTCTAATGTAATTTGCTTCAACTTTGACTCAAGTTTGCCAATTTCTACACTAATACTTCTATGTACATCATTTATTTGCGTGGAAAAGTCCTGTTCATCCTTTCCTGCTCTTTGGCTGTGAATTCCATAAGAGTTCTGGCCATATTGAAGACACTGTCCACGGCTGAAGGCTCCAATCTGGGGATCCTGTACCCTTGTGGGTAAGGTCTGTGCCAATTGGCTTTGCCTTTGCCCTTGCCTTGATGGTTCTTGGGACCTCTCTGTTTCTTTTGAGGTCCTTTGGGCTTGTCCTTGGATGCTTCTGGAGCTGGTTTGGAGCTGGTAGATGCCACTGGTGCCTCTGTCTCCAAAGTTGGAGTCATTTCCAATTCTTTCTTCTGGTCTATGGATAAAAGACTCTGGTTCTTCAACCAATTCTTTATCTTTTTGACCTTGTCTTTGCAAGACAGGGGGCTCCAACCTCCTAAGAGTTCTATGGTCTTCTCCTGACCCAGAAAGCTCTTGATGTGTAAGTAGGAGTTCATGGCCCCCTGCCAAAGGCTTGGGCAGATTTCCCACTCCTCTTCTTTGGCTGCTCTGAACCAATTTTTGTACTGGCTCTGATATATTTCTATTGCTGCCACTTGAAAATGGTTCAGCCCTGGAAATATTATCATAAATTAGTTCAGGCTCAGAATTCACGTCAAAATCTGTTGGTACAGACCTTGGGGAATGGGGGGCAACTCTGGCATCCTCCAAATGTGTCTTTCTTGTGGAAGATTTGGCACTTCTGGATTTGGTCTTGCCTCTTCCTTGTCCACATCCATCTGGTTGGACTGAATAGTTGCTTCCATTTCTGGTATGCACCATTTTTACGTCAATTTAAGGATAAAGAGTAAAAATAAAGATAAAAACACACCTTTTGGTGGTAATTTATTCTTTTCAGAATTAAATAAGGTGCCTCTTTTAGCAATTTGCACCTCAATACTGTCTTCAGATTCTGCTTCTGAAGATTCTGGACTAGTGATATATCTTTTACTGAGTCTGTTGCCAGCTGCACAGTATTTGATTAAAGACACTAAAAGAAATTATAAAAGAGAAAAAATTATTTTTTATACTTTTTAAAATATTTTTTAAAGATTTTTTATAAGTTTTATATTTTTTAATATTAAAAAAATTATTCTTTTTAAAGAAAAAAAATTAAAATTTAAGATTTTGAATGAAAATTAATTCAGAGTAACTCAAAGAATAATTTTATAAGTTTTTGGATGTGAAAAAGCCACGTGTAAAAACAATATAAAATTAAACCAAATTCCTCAATGAAAAAGATTTTAAAACAATTTCAAAAATAAAAATATTTTAACTCCAAATTGAAAGAAAAAAATTAATTAAATTAATATATTTTAGAGCTTAAAAATATATTAATTAAGGGTACAAGGTTCAAAAAACACGGCCAGGCCCCCAAATGTAAGATGTGACTATGAAACTGATGATAATATTACTATTAATCAACATTACTATGTCTGTTCTTATGAAATATAATAATAAAATATTATTATAACCACAATTAAATAATTAAAAATTATTTCTTTCACGTGTTAAGCACTACTAGTGATTTTAACAGTGAGCAAGTAATTGTCTACAAGAATCAATTACAAGAAGAATTTAATAATAAAAACTTCTTTTATTAAAATAATAAAATTATTTTAATATATAATTATCTTTTACAAGAATAATTATAAAGATAATTCTTGAAGAAAACTATTACTAGAGAAAAACTTTAAGAATTAAAGATAAAAGACTCACTAATACTCCAAAGAACTTGTTGATAATAAAAGTAGAGAAATTTGACGTGGAATTGTGGATTTAAGGGATCAAAATGATTTATAACAGTATTACAACAATATATAGTTGGATTCTATGATTTCACGTCTTTCTGATTGATTCTGAAAGAATTAAAACACTTAAGAATAGTTGAACTAATACTTACTTGTTGGTAATAAAGATTTAATAAATTGATAAGATGATGATGAAAAAACAGCAAGAAGAGGCTTCTTTTAAGTCAACAACAGCTCACAGAGGCGTGCCATGGAGCAAACTGAAAAACCAGTGAGTGAGAAAACAATAAACCTTTTTGGATTATTGATTGCATCATCTGTTGTCATGTAAGATTATCATAATTACTTAATTGATGCTTTTACGTGACTACCAACCCCAATATGGTTAAGAATAAAAGGAGTAACACTTGTAAATCTTCTTTTATTCTAAAATAATCATTGATTTCTCAAAGTTATCAATGTTATTGCCAATTTCATCACAGGTTGTAATTACTGTGAATTTTTGAAGATTCAGTGTTTCACGTAGAATATCCAAAAATGGACTGTAAGTAAAACTTTTAATTTTACTAGTAAAACTGTAATTCTTTTTGGTTGTACCATAGATAATACAGTTCTCCTTTAGTCCTGAAAGTTTCAGAAAGATTCATTAAGAATTGTATTTTTAATGAATTTTTGAAGGTTTTACCTCATTTCTACGTAGAATTGCAAATAGCAGTGTTTTGCTGGTTGCTATGAGGTAAATCAATGAATATGGGTCCCAAAAGGGTTTTAATTACTCTTTTGGGGTTTATCCATGGAAAGTCATTAGTAATTGACATGGTTACAGGAGTGTAAGTAGCTCATTACCTCCTTGGCACGTCAAAATAGCAGGTTATTTGCTATTTTCTGATGTTTTACAGTAGTTGTAACTTGGTAACCAAGTTCCCAAAGAGTTTTAGTTTACCAATTGGGCCAAGATGAGCCATGGATCCATGCTCTGGAGCTATCCACGCCTCTGAGGCCTCAGAAGTTGGGTACCCTGGCTCTCTTTGATGTCTTTTGTCCCCCTTGCCTATTTTTTACGTCAAAATAGTAATTTAAGCTTAAAGTGAGATATCCACTATGGGTGTACCAAAAGTCCATGTAAGAATACCATGATATTAAGTGCTCAAAACATGCATAACACTATTCTTAGTGTATATGTAACATGGGATTTCTCACTTTCCCATTATTTTGGCTAAAAATCAAGAAAAACAAAAATTTTCACGGATCTTTTATGTGGTATTAATGATGTGGTATTGAAGTATTTTCCATTTTACCACCTCAAATACTTAAATTGAGCTTATTCACTCTATGGAGCTACCCTAGGTGAATTTTTGTGTAGAATCCAAATCTGGTCTTAAATCCCTGGATTTACTTACTCAATAAAAAGTTATTCATCTTTTCTGAAATTGAAAATGATGAATTTTGGATATATGCATGACTTATGAGTTTTGCATAATTCAAAATTTCTTTTTAAGATAATTGTGGCCTATTTGGGTATGTAAAATATACCTCAAGGCTCACAAACAAGGTTGACATTAGCACATCCGAAATCAGGTGGGTTGTAGCAACTTATTGTGGAGGGCATATCAGAGGCATGCAGTCATGTTCGCTGGTGTGACAGCGAACATGGATGCATATATATCTTCCTCAGGTTAATTGTCGCACAGGGACCTACTGGGCAATGTTGGCGGTTTCAAAGGGCAATCTCACTGTGGGGATGCTTGTGTGTAGGCGGGTGAGATATGTTCGGTGGCGTGCCACCGAACATGACTTTGGTTTTGCGTGAAGTTTTTTGCTGACTGATGCATACTGGGCTTTCAGGGGGGAATGTGTAGGATGATCAAAGGGGGCGCCATCCGTGAGCCGTGATCCACATATACATTCACCCCTATGGCGTTTGAGGCGAGTACTAATCTACCGAGATTGGCATCAGGGTCTTTGCCTCAGGCATGTACAAAACTCCGGAGGAAAGAGGCCACACGCCCCAGGGATTTTTTGGCTGCAAGCCAGGTGCCGCAACTTGCGCGGGGCGTGTGAGAACTTGAAGAAAATGACCCGCGGTGGGAGATACCCACGCAAACATGACCAGCCTCAGCAATCATAGGCTGGGATTGTTATTCTAATGTGGATGAGGCTGAAGCAAATTCACACTGATTGGCCTCAGGTTTCCACGCGCAAGCAGGTGAGCGTCTGCAGTCAAGCTGACAACCCGACCAAGAAAATAGGCAGCTGGAAGACTGGCAGAAAAATGTCTTCCAGGCGTGTGAAAGCTGCCTGCGTATGACCCATTGGGGGTGCATATGAAAGCGTGTGGCTGCCCGACAATGAACAAGCGGGCCAGTCATTGTTTGCCCCAACCATGGCACCGGAGTGAATCAACTCTTTGTGTATGACCCAAATATTAAGTCATCCCATTATGACCCACTTACATTAACTTGCATTACATGCGCATCTGTGCCGTAGTTAGGCAGAGCTGTCCAACAAGGTGCATCAAAGGGATGCAGGTGAGAGATATGACTCGATGGCTTGACGTGATTGCATGTTACATTGTTGAACAGCTTTTTGCTCTGCCCCGCAGTACACATTTACAAAGGTGTACTGCGTACTACAGTGTTGACTGTACTGTACAACAGATCAGGAAGGTGTAATACTACTTGAGCCTGCATGCATATAGCAAATGTGCATGCACCTTCCGATCATTTGCATTTACGTAGCTCATGTGCCACATGCTCAGCATTGCGTTTCACCCGATTTGCACACGCAAGGTGAGCATGTCATGGTCAAAAGCACCGTGTGAAAGTGCTCAGTAAAGCCATGGAATGAACTAATTCTGCAATAGCTCACTGGAAGGCTCAGTTTGGAGCACTTCACCAAAGCGTGTGAAATGCTGCACCTGGCTGAAATGTCATCCGATGCTGTGCCAAATGCTCAGATTGTGTGCTTACAAAAATGACCCAGCAATTGCTCAGCATCGTGCATTTGATATTGTTATATCAATAGTTCAACAACTGTGCAATTAAAATGTTCAGCCACTGAGCATTTCAATTATGACCCAAAAGCAAACCTGAGCAATGGGTCGAGCCAAGATTACGCTGTATTCACTTGTCTTACAGCCCCCCCTTTGTTCACATACTATTACCAGGCCATACGGCCGGTAATCTCGCCGCGGTCACTTGTGACCAAATGCACCCGGTGCATTTCTGCATGGGGAACTTGTGCATTGCACCCACAATGCACATTCAACAAGGGCCTCACGACCACCCTCCCGGGTGATCGGGTGGCTATTTAAGGAAAGAAACGGGATTTGACTCAGCTTGACAATTCAATAAATTGCAATACTCAGCGGTGCATTTGATATTTTTATATCAATTGTTCAATTACTGTGCAATTAAAATGTTCAGCCACTGCGCATTTCAATTATGACCCGAAAGCAAACCTGAGCAATGGGTCGAGGCAAGCTCACGCTGTATTCACTTGTCTTACAGCCCCCCCCTTTGTTCAAAGACTATCACCAGGCCATACGGCCGGTGATCTTGCTGCGGTCACTTGTGACCAAATGCACCGGGTGCATTTCTGCATGGGTCACTTGTGCATTGCACGTTGAATGCACATTCAACAAGGGCCTCACGACCACCCTCTGGGGTGATCCGGTGGCTATTTAAGGAAACAAAGGGGATTTGACTCAGCTTGACAATTCAACAAATTGCAATACTCAGCGGTGCATTTCATATTTTTATATCAATTGTTCAATTACTGTGCAATTAATATGTTCAGCCACTGAGCATTTCAATTATGACCCGAAAGCAAACCTGAGCAATGGGTCGAGGCAAGCTCACGCTGTATTCACTTGTCTTACAGCCCCCCCCTTTGTTCAAAGACTATCACCAGGCCATAAGGCCGGTGATCTTGCCGCGGTCACTTGTGCATTGCACCCACAATGCACAATCAATAAGGGCCTCACGACCACCTTCCTGGGTGATCGGGTGGCTATTTAAGGAAACAAAGGGGATTTGACTCAGCTTGACAATTCAATAAATTGCAATACTCAGCCAGACCCCCATTGTTCTTCTGCCTCGCGCGAGCATTTCACTTCTCAGTTGCAGCATTCGCTGAGACTCAGCTTCAACTTTGCCCACACGCCTTGAAGCTGAGACTTTTGCAGGTGCTGAAACTGCTGAGATCATCTCAGCTTCACCTTGGTATAAAAGACCATCTTCACACGACACGCACTTCACTTTCTCTCTCACCCGCTCCACTTCGTTCAACGTCACCCGTGTTTGTCCTTCTTGTGCGTATTCCCCCTCGTCTTCCTGCCTTTCCAGTCTTTTCTTTCGCACTCGACTAACCCCACTCCCCTTCCTGCTCGCTTTTCGTTTTTCCTGCTGATAATTTCAGAACCCCACTTCTATCTACTTTGTACGTTTTCTCCAATTGAACTTTTGTCAACATTATGGTCCGATATTAATCATTTTCTTTCTTCACGACTCTCTTCTAGACTTTTAAAAACCTCCTACTAGAGTCTTTTTAATTTGAATTCCGTTTTAAAATTATAAATCATCGTATGTCCTCCTTTTCTTTCTTGATTGCTTACTTTCTATTCAGTTACTAACCTGTTTTGTTTTGTTTTTAGATGTCGTGCACGTTATGCACCAAGCGGGGTATCCCCTGCATTCGTTCCTCGACGACGACCGACGCTTGTGATGCTTGCCGACAAGCACACAAGAAATGTTCGTTCGTCGTCCGCCCCTTCCGACCCCGCGGCCAGAGGAGTTCCCGCCCAAGACGCCCTCGTCAGGACTCCTTTGTGGCCGATGATGATGAAATGATTTCCGAGCGTGAGTGGACCCCGGGACCCCAAACAGGCCAGCGGGAACGATTCAGGACGATTAGCCCAGTCCCCTCAAGCATCGATTTGTCCACCCCCCCTCCTAGGCCACCATCCAATGGTCACTTCACTCCTCGACCTGAGCGAAGTGATTATCCGGCCGATGAAGGATGGCGATGGAAAGAGGACATTCGAGCTTGGGCTGATTGTCACCATGTCTTGTCACCGATGGGATTCAAACGCCAAAGTAAGTTTTCTTTCTCCTCCTTCTCTCATTTATCTTCACGCAATAATACTCACTTTTTTCAATTACTCATAGAACCAAACCCCCCGAATCCCCCCCGACAAGACTCTCCCGTTCCTACTTTGCCTCGCGAGCAAACCCCGCGGCAACCCACTCCAGGCCTGAGTGGCACCCGATGGTCTGAGGACTTATTCCGCGGTAAGCAGCCAACTTTCTCTTTTCTCATTTTCACTTTCGCATCAAGTTAACTGACTCTTCCTCATTTTGTAGAAGCCTCCCAGCACGATGAGCCACCTATTCCTGGCCCGAGTCCATCCTCCGAACCACCTGAGGACATTGCGACTCGTGAGCCTCAACCTGAGGTGGCTCCTACGCAATCAACGGAGGAACCTTTTGGTAAGTCCCTATTTCACCTTTTTAACTCAACTCAACTTTTCCTCACCCCTCCTTCGACCATCTCCAGCTCGTCCCGCAACTCCCCGCTCCATTATCATCATTGACGATACGCCAGTCGGTTCCCCCCCTCCCCCTCCCCCTCCACCTTCTTCTTCACCCACTCCCCCACCTTCCCCTCCTGTTCCCCCTCCCACCACTCCTACCCCGGTTCCTTCCCCGGATATCCCTCCCATTGACGCCGAGAACCCAACAGCCTCCTCCCCCCCGGTGCCAAGCTCCTCTCATTCCTACGATGACGCTTGCCAGGAATTCACCGACCTGCGCCCGATACTAATGATTCCTCGAGCCATCGTCCACCAATCGATCAACCGAATCTTGTTGGAGCATCGTCGGTTGCTCCACATGATTCCTTTCGTGGATGCAACTCATCGAAATGAGATGCACCGGGAATTCCGGGAGGAACTAAACTCCCTCCTTGGCAAGGCGATAGAGGCTTATCCAATGGAGGACATCACCGGGATAGTCTCCAAATTCTTAGAAAAATAAAATCCACAAAAAAAATTGTATTCTTTCCTCTTTTTACCTTTTGTAATACACTCCTTTAGATAAATTATTTGTATTCAATGAAAGATATTTTCAATTTCTCTTACGTTCTTTGTTCACGTGAATTTATTATAATTCCTCAATGATTCATATTTACTATTGGGTGAGAATAATTTTCGTAAGTGCCCCACCAAAAGTTTGAGTTAGTATTTTTGTATGTGAGAAAATCTTTTGCCAAAAATGCGCCAATAGTCACCATTCCTGCCTCCTATATTTTCTTCCTCCATTGTTTAGAGCCATATCAAATCTTAACTGTAAAAAAGCGGGAGGTTCCGGCATGTGAGCAATCCACTCCAGATTCATGAGAAATTGCCATTCCTATGGTCACACGCTATTAATCTTAGTCATGTATTGAATTGTTTAAATTGTCGGGAACCTTCACAAGCGTAACGATTGGCGTGTGAGCTGTCGGGAGCCTGAAAAGGCGTAAGGATTGGCGTGTGAGCTGTTGGGCGCCTGCACAGGCGTAAGGATTGGCGTGTGAGTTGTCGGGAACCTGCACAGGCGTAAGGATTGGCGTGTGAAGCCTCGGCACCCCGCATAGGTGTAAGAAACTTTTAGCATTGTCGGCACCTGCACAAGCATAAGGATTCGCGTGTGAAGCGTTGGGATCCTGGACAAGAGCAACAAACCTGGCATATGTACGATGGCATGCCTCCGTACATAATCCACTTCACCACTTTTTCCTGTGAGACACCCCATCTCCCGCACTCGAATCCATCCAATCCTGGTGTATAATGTCCTCTGCCTTACCCCACCATTATCTACCAATCACGCTGCTATTCCGACTGCCTCACTCTTTGAATCGGCATGAAATTGTATTACCATCCCTGATTTGATAGCCCGCTCTCTCGGCAATCTCATAATAGCCATGGCTTTTTTGCCGCATTGTTTTTGCCAACCTCCTTGAGCATTGTGCGGACATACCCACTAGTGTCGTGCTTTCGTTGTCCTGTGCTGGATCAGTATAATGAACAAATGTACTACTGGCCCACACTACCTGTATGAGCCCATGACATGCGGATAGATCAATCCAAAAATGCTCATTTGGGAAAATCAATTTTCCACCTGTACACCGCTTTGACGCATCTCTTTGAATTTGGCCGGTCTCCTTATCAGCTTGAAACCACCATCCCGAAGCATACAGCGATGCATCCTTATCAACATGAGGTGCGTTTTTGAATCCATTCATGGTGAAAGTGAGTGCCGAAGCAAACTCACATGCACCCTGATTTGCGGGATTATTGCCTTCATACTTGACTTGATCAAAAGACGGAACCCCCAATGAGTTGTAGCAATTTTGAATCTTCTCAAATAAATTATCCCCAACATATCGTAAGGATTGACCTAGAATGCGACCCACCGAGCTAAGATTGGCACCTTGCGCCCGCCATTCATCTTTTGCATTTTCAATTTTGCCAGCACTACCATACAGACCAAATTGTTCATTCTTCGTGGTGCATTTGCGCCACCCAATCGCGAACATAAATCCCTCCAGTAATGCTCCATTTGTTGCAATAGGGTCAGTGAACCTCTTTTTGCGAAATAAGAATTGTGATAATTCATCCCATTGATTGACCTCGACTTCACTCATTGTTGTGAATGGTCGGAATTCAACAAGGGCAATGAGTAATCCGGTTGAAGAGAAAATTGCCACACGGCCAAAGTGAATGCGTTTGATCTGATTGACATCCACCACCCTCCGAATTTCACTTGGGGTGATATTTGCTGATACTGGAATTGATATTTGTGCTGTTGGGCAAGAGGAGGAAAAAAACCTATTCATTCAGGTCGTTTTGCGCTCATTTGTCTTTTGGGATCTGCTACTATTCCCGAGTGGTTGCGGGATCACTATGTGTTGAAGCACAAAAGATATCAGATACTGCCAAGGAGCTTTCTTCGGCACACATCCTTTGACTTCCCTTTAGAGCCCACAGGACATTGGCACAATCTGAACCGACTAAAGCCAATGTTCTTCCGTGGGGCCCAATGAGGGTGCCACATAAATGTGGAAGCATATATATATATCTATATATATACACTGAGATTAAGTGAGAAACTCACACTTTCCTTCCTCAGCCCAACGCTTTCTCGCGAGTTCCCTTTTACGCTCTTTTCCTTTTTTTGTGAATGGCATGCTTGCAGCAGAAAATGAAATGAAACCAAATGATTACTGATTTATTAATATCACCTAAATTGGATTGCGGTGGATGAATCTTTTTTAATTGCGGCTAAAAAGAAAGCTCACGCCTGACCTTGGCAACTTCACGATCTCAAATAACTGAACCTGAAAATTGCAGTGGATAGTGCATTATTCAATTTTACAAATTGATGTTCCCATGCAATCACTTTCCAATCCAACCATTTGGAATATTGCAAGCACACGCAAATGCAATATGCATCCTGCTGCGGATCCCTAGTTATCCCAGTCCTCTTGAAAGACACAGTAACAATTTGCCTATTATGGGCTGGCGGGAAGTGATAAACGCGACTTCCGGCAATGCCCCCGAGTGTGCTACTCGCGGGCACAAAGCCTGACTCAGCTTGCGTCTTGGCGGAGTCTTTGCAATGATGTACGGAGGCATGCCGCCGTACAATTACTAATGGTACTCAGACTGTGGCATCCGGGCAGTAGTAGGATAGGAATTCATGATTATTAAATTCATAAATAACTTTGCAAAATTAAATTACAATCTATCTAGTACAAAGCTAATCTAAAACGGGTCAATCCTGGTTGTGAGTTTAGCTGACCTGGGTACCGTCAAGGTGACCTCATCACTTGAACCAAGACCGCGTTTCGCCACCCAGGCATCACCAAAGTCTAATACTAAGCATCGTGCAAATTCAAATCTAAGAGGTACAGTGGGGTTAAAAGACTCTGATGAGAAGAAACTTTTATTCAGTAAATTACATATATACTTATTAGTACGTAGCCACACTGGCTCCACTAGATTTTTACCCTCTGAAAGTTTTGCGGAAATGTCAATTAGTGATAAAGCCCCTTTAACTGAGCTTGTTCTCCAGTCATCTGAGCATACCATCCGACCACAAACCCCGCCGCACAGAATGCCGCTAATATACCATAGCAAATTCGATTTATTCCGAGATTCTTGTGACACGCCAAAAGATCTTTGATGGCCTCATTTTTTTTTGAGTTCGTGAGTTTGCCTTTGATGCCATTAACTTCGACCTTTGTATGTGCACGTACCATGTTGTACGCAATCATCAAATGGATAACTGTATCCATTAGATCCTCCAGGTTCTTGTGGGGCTTTGTGGATATCTCATTGTCAGCCCCGCCACCTTCAATGCTGAGTTGGGTGGCACGTTGCTTCGATTTACTCAAGCAGGAGGCAAGGTATTCAACTGCTCCCCGTTCGAGTCCAAGAGGATCGGTCGAATTTGATGTTAGTGCAACATATGGTTTGGGTGCAATCACATCGTATGAGACTAAACTAATGGATTCAAACATAACATTTGCCCAAAAATGTTTAACTGGATTCGCGGGGTAAAGAAGGCTCTGAACCATTTTGAAGAAGGAGTGTTCAGATTTGGGGAGATTATCGGGAGGTTTAGCTGATTCCTTCATCAATTTGAGATTCCAAATGTTGTAATCAAAAAACGCTTCTGTTTCAGTTGGCTTAAAAAAATCTAACCCTGTATATTGCAATTTATATCACCAGTCAACAGCCAATAATCAAGTATCATGCACAAAGATAAAAAAAAACTCACCTGCCATCTCAAGGTCCTGCAGCCAAGCCGACATTTTAAGATCTCGGTTACTGATCACATTAATACCAACGGGCAGGAATGTATGAGCATCCTTTGTTGGTAAATTGTCCCATCTATTTTTGTAAATCCTATTGATATTATCAAGCCCCCTTTTCCATGATTGTTGAGAAATATTGGAATGATAATTCAAAATGCCTGCAAACTCTTCCATGCAGGATAAAAATATTCCTTGAAAATTCGCAGCGGATGACACTTTGCACTCAGCGTCGGGAATTATATCAGTCATATCTCGTCCCATTGTATCATGTTTAATTGTTTCCCTTTCTTGAGGGGCTTGAATATTCCAAGGAGAGGCGGGAGGGGTTGCATCATGCATTGTTTCATTGGGTATCGGGGGGCTTTCAGTATGTGGAGCTTCAGCATGGATTGTTTCATTGAGTATGGGGGGGGTTCAGTATGCGGAGGTTCATTATCAATATGGTCCACTTCAACATTGATCATTTCATCACCTTGATCCCGGGAATCCTTTGCGGCTTCAAAGGTACAGCGTTTTTTGTTGGTTTTTTTTGGTCGCATGTATATTTGGTCTTTTTCCTAATCCTTTGCCTGGAAATCCAATTACGACTCGAGATCCTTCAGGTAGAGATTCTCCCACCTCCACACCTGCCCATATATTGTAAGCAGCTATTTTTATCAACTTTGTTTTGAATTAGTAATGGACTTACGGTTCAAATCCATTTTGAGCAGGCTCATGGCTTCAGCAATCTTTTGACGCACATAATCAGGAATTTTACTATCATTTTGGATTTTCTCCAGCCTTGGGATTGTTTGAGCAATGTTGGAGACAAATTGTTCCTTGGATATAATTTCCACCTCCCCACTGAAAATTACATCATCTTGCCCATCATCTTCTGTCGGTGCACAAGGTTCAACAGTCTTTTCCTTCTCATAAGTTTTAAAATTCGGTTTCTGAGAGCTTGGAGGTTGACCTGAAATAAAGGCTATGACACAATATCAGGTTTTGAGAGATTAGAAATACTCAAGATGGATGTATACTCACATTCTGGAAGAACTGGTGGATCTTGATTATCTTCATGTGACTGGCTCTCTGCTTCAATGCCTAATTCACAACTACTGGCCATATCAGATATTTCACTTCCACTCTCTGGGGCTGAAGTTGGTCGTTCATTAAATTCCGTTGAATTTCCCGGGGTTTGGGCCATCGCGGAGGTAGTTTAGTAAGCAAAGAGATGGTGACGAGTTGATTGATAACTTGTTTGAAAATTTTGAATAAAAAGATCCAAATTGAAGAAAATAGGTGGAAGTAAAATAATCGCATTTGCAAAATGCGATTTGGCGGGAAATTGAAGGAGGCGAGGTTTTGCAAATTATTTCATATCATGCAAATGAAATCACTTCCCTGTGAGACATTGAATAAAGTTGACTAGTGAGAAACCTACTAAAGTCAACTTTTGAACTATTCAACACTCATGAGGTAAGGACTAAGCAAAGTGTTCCATTTGAATGATATGAAATAAAATGGTTTTCTCGGGGAAACAGGAGACACAATTCTTGTCTTAAATAGTCCACTTATTAGGTTTTAATTTGCGAGTCTCATGATTTAAACCCTAACCACAACATTGTGAATATACTGACCAATTTCCCCTGAGGTCCTGTTGGCAGAGAAGGCCACTCAGCATATTTCGGCGATGGCGTCCATTGTGTACGCCAACAAGCCACCGTACACTATGGATGTAGTACGGAAGCGTAAGGATGGTAAGCGGCGTCGGAGGCATGTCGGGAGGGTACCTACTAGGCAAGCGTAAGGATCGTAAGCAGTGTCGGGAGCATGTCAGGAGGGCACTTCATGAGCGTAAGGATGGTGAGCAGTGTCGGGAGTATGTCGGGAGGGCACTTCATGAGCGTAAGGATCGTAAGCAGTGTCGGGAGTATGTCGGGAGGGCACTTCATGAGCGTAAGGATCGTAAGCAGTGTCGGGAGCATGTCGGGAGGGCACTCCGCGAGCGTAAGGATCGTAAGCAGTGTCGGGAGGGCACTCCGCAAGCGTAAGGATCGTAACCAGTGTCGGGAGCATGTCGGGAGGGCACTTCATGAGCGTAAGGATCGTAAGCAGTGTCGGGAGTATGTCGGGAGGGCACTCCGTGAGCAGTGTCGGGAGCATGGCGGGAGGGCACTTCATGAGCGTAAGGATCGTAAGCAGTGTCGGGAGCATGTCGGGAGGGCACTGCGCGAGCATAATGATCGTAAGCAGTGTCGGGAGCATGTCAGGAGGGCACTGCGCGAGCGTAAGGATTGTAACCAGTGTCGGGAGCATGTCGGGAGGGCACTACACAAGCGTAAGGATGGTAAGGGTGGGGGTGTGAAAGCGTAAGGAGTGGTGAGGACGGAGATGGGGGGGCAGGCAGTGTCAGAGTCTCATCTGGAGGGTGGTGCGGGCGCATAAGCATGCTAAGCATTGGGGAGGCAGAAGCTATTAGGTGAAATTACCCGAACGTTGCGAATAGTGTTGAAACGGGTTTGGGCTTTGAGTGACATTCTCATGTGACATATGTGACGATTGACGTTGTCTTGACGCTGACGTGACGTGACCCACTAAATCCAGTGACTATAAAGTGACACTAACGAGACTGAAGCAAGATTTTATACTGACCGCGGTGCGACGTGAAGTCAATCACCGACGATTGACGCAAGATTCGCCCTGGTGTCAGGTTGGCCCTTGACAAATGAGATATACAATCATATACTAGTTCTTCATCAATTTTTGAGCAGAAGAGCTCAAGGGCACTCATTTTGGGATACAACCCAAGGCCATTCCCCAAAAGGAAGGACTGACTGATTCAAAGAAGAAAAAAAATTCAAAGTGGGAAAAGTTACTCAAGTTAAAGAAGGGGGAATTCAAATCAATTTGGCAGGGAAGATAAGAAAGGGGATTTTCAAGATAATGGTCAAGAGGAAAATATAATTCAAAAGAATTTTTTTTGAAAAATTTGGGGATATTGAGATGCTACTTAACAGTGGCAGGGTATTATGGTGTTCAGGAGCCCACCAGTTTTAAGAGCGGGATACTGTAACAACCACTCATCAGGGGTAAGGGAATTCTTTATAAAACACACTCAAACACCTCAAATCAACAAATCAACTTTTTGCATCAGAATTCAGTTTCAGCAATCTTCCTTGCTGAAACATGCATATAGCCTGTCAACATGTGTACAGGTTGGATTCACCCAATACAGTTTGGGTACATCATCCTGAAAGTGCATGATCACTCAATACCACTACACCTCTTGTACAGGGCCTGTAAACCTGTAAAGGACCTGTATTGGCCAGACTCAATTCAATCATCATTTATTCTCATGAAAATTCTCTGCATGCATGAGGGTTGGTGATTCTGACATATACCAGCCCCTCTTTCTCCCCCTGGGGACTTTTCCCCAATTAATTAATTTAGTTTATTTATTATTTCATAATTATTCTTATTCTTATTTTGGGTATTATAATTATTGGATTTAAAGTTAGTCTTTGAATTTTTGCTTTCTTTGCCTGTACAGTATGAGTTGGGTGGCTATATCCTTCTTAACTCTTCTCTTTCCATTCTGAGAGGTTGAAACAGTGGACTTGGACTTGTTTTTTGTTGTCTCTTTTATTTTTTACTCTTATTCTTTTGTTGCTGCTTTCCTATATTTCTGAGAGGTGTGGACATGAAACTTTGATTAAAAATCAAGTACTTTTCCTGTCCTCAAAATTTGTATAAGGTAAAAATCAATTAAAAATAGTAAGAAATATCATTTTTAAGAGAAAACACGCCAATTTTATTTTTTATAGCTTCATTTGTATAAAAAAATAATATTAAAAAGATTTATTGTTTTACCAACAATAAAAATTTATCCAAAAATACTCTACAAGAGATATTTAAGGCTACAAAAAAAATTTCTTCAAGAGAAATTTCAATTGGAGTTAATTGAGAAAAGAACTGCAACAAATTAATTGAAGAACAAAGTATTTAAAAAGAATATTAAAGAGAAAAAATGCTTCAAATTGACCAGAGTGAATTTGGAAACAAAGTGACAAAGCTTACAGTGATGAAAGATGCTTTCATTCACTTTTGGGGTGGTTCAGGGGTAAAAATGATTATAAGAGTTACAAAAAATGATTATAATGATTTTTCACGTGGTTTAAATGTTTAAAATGCTATATAAAGGGTGGCTAGAATCTTTTATTGATTGTTTTAACAGTGTTTAAACTAATTATAAAAGGAGAAGATCCTAACATGAAGAGAAAAGTGGGGCAAAGAAGACATTCTTTTTTAGCCATCAATTTTCTTACTCCAAAAGTAAAATTTACTCTTGTCAGTAGTAAAAAACATTCTGACAACAGAAAAGCCAATTATGGCATCATTGAACCCTGGTTTAGACTAAAAAAGGGCTGATTTAAGCCATTTTTTGCCACTTTTAGCCATTTTAGACCCTTAAATCAGCCATTACTATAGCAATACCTGGTCTAGAGCCTTCAAAACATGTCAGAATGTTTGTAAGAGGCGTAGAAATTAGTTAAAACTGTTTTTACTAACATTGTTTTTACTTAAGGGTAGTTTTACCTTCTTGGCAGCAGTTATAACTACCCTGGTTGGTATCAAAACCTCATTATCAATTGAGTCACAGATCCTGTGACTCAATTCCAGGCCACAAGTGAAGAATGTTTGCGTGAATTTTGACATCTCACACCTGTCAGCAAGGATTTTGGGGGTCTGGCTCCCCCTTAGAGCTAGAGCTCCTTTCCCCGCCAATTTTAATCTTTCCAATTTATTTTTCCTTTAATTCCTCATCATGTATTATACTTGTAATTTGAATATGTAATTCAATTGAATTGTAAATTACAATACAGTAATGATTCATACCTCATATGTAAATTCAAGTTCACTTCTGTAATACACACGCACATTTTGACATTTCAATTGAATTCAATTGAGAATATTTCAATTCCTCATAACTTCTAAAGTAAACACAACACCTCAATTTTAACACAAAAATTGATGGTTAGCACTACATGTGGTGTGAATTACAATAAAGTTTTGAGGATTTTCAATTTTTGTGTTGAAAATACTGAAAACTTAACTTAAGCTTATTTAGAGTTGAGCTACAAAGATTTCACTCAGAGGTGACCCCACCTAATTTTTTATAAAGAATCAAATGGTGAAATCAATTTTATATGTTGATTTATTGGATAAAAAGCTATAATATATTTTATATAAATTTTTACCAAAAATATTTTAATTTCATAACTTTTATTAAAAATTTATTTTTACATAATTTTACAAGTAAAAATGAATTTTCATAATTTTAAACTTTATTGTAATTTTATTTTCAAATTATAGTTGAATTTTGATTTTCAAGTATAAATTTGTATTTATATTTATATTTTTATAATGTAAATAAATCTATCTTATTTATATTTGTATTTTAATTTATCATTTGTGGTCTTTTGGGTATATAAAAATACCTCTAAGGCTCACAATTTCTTTTATTAGTAATTCATCATACTAAACTCTTAAGCTTATTCATCTCTTATCCTGTCCTTAGCCCTCCATAAATGAGTCCCAGGCCCTCTTTACGTAGAAGAGCCCCTGTGACAAAATGTCCTATTTGGGTGATGATTGTGTTGTAATTCAGATCAGCACCATCTGGAAAATCGACAATTTTGGCTATCAACATTGGGTCGTCATCTTCACATTCTTCCTGGGTGTTTATTGAAGCCATTCCATCACCAAGGGACTTGAGTCCTTCACGTGCTGCCAGATGTAGTGTATGTGCCATACATCCAATGGCCTGTTGCTTTGCAGAAAAATGGTCCATTTCCTCTTCAAGTACTGGCTCCATTTGATTATTGACTGATGCATTGTCAGTTGTCAATCCACCAGGAATTGCATTAAGACCATATCAACAGACAATTCCCATAGAGGAGTTTGCTAAATATTGGCCTGAATGATCACCTGTGATCAGATTAATAGCAAAGTTAGTTCAAGTTTTTTTTATTAAACTCTTGATAATAGTAACAATATCAAGAACAGTATGACTGTTCTCAGTAGAGAAATATAATATAATAAAATATTATAACCACAAATTTAAATATAATTATTAAAAAGAATTTTATAAAAAAATATATCTAATTATTATGATATAAAATAATAATAATAAAAAATATAACAATTATAATAGATTATAATTATTATATTATTTTTATAGTCACTGAAAATTATGACAATAAGAAGTGTAAAGCTCTTAATGAGACAGTTACACATGGAAAATATAAATACTTAACCACCTATAAAAAATATATAAATCCTATTTATAAAATAATTAAAACACAAACTGTGCAGAAATAATTCTTATAGAAAAATTCTATATAAAAAAACTAATAATAGAGAAAAAGATATTGAATTCTGGAGAAAACTTACTTATAATATTTATTTAATACAAAAAGTCAAACAACAACAGTTACTATATTAAATAATAATTATAAGGTAAAAATAGGCCAAAAATCAATATTTATAAGATAAAACAACTTTTTATAATAAAAATTATGATTAAGGAGTTTTTGAGAGGAATTTGTGGATTTTAAAAGATATTTTGAAGACAATAATTCTATAAAATAAAATATATTATAGGTGATTACAACAATAATCCAATTTCTATGATTTCAATTCTTTAATTTAAGATTTATGAAGAATAAAATACTTAAGAAATACTTTAATAATAAGATTTTATATATGATAAAACCTTACCTGTGTAAATGTCTATTATGATTAGATTAACTATTGATGATGGATCAAAACAGGGATGAAAGAACTCTTTTTATGTCTACAGAGAAGCTCTCATGATTCATAATGGATATAGAGGGCGTGCGCAGGTCAAAACTGAAAAACCATGCTTGAAAATAACGTTCTTAACATAAGGTAGCTTATTTTTCATTAAGATTTAAAGTTACAAGTTTTCTTCTTAACTCTAAGTAACTTTAATCCTCATTTAAGTTAATTATTTTAAGCTTTAATATAAAGTAAGCTTACTTATATTAAATTTCAACAAATGAACAACTTAAAGATAGAGTTTCAAGCAGAAATGTCTTAAACTCAATTTTTAATTCATTTTTGAAAAAACTTGATTTTCTTCAAGTATAATTAAAAAAGTAAAAAAGTAAATCTCCTGGCTAATTACCCAGGAAATCTGTTTATAAAAGATACTTGAAACTTAGTTTATATATAGATTATATCAAATCTTAGGCTGTGTGAAATCTTCAAGAAAATCCATCAAGAATTGGCTGTTTGATGAGTTTTTGAAGTTATTGCTATTTTTCCACGTAAAATAGCAATACACAATAAACCTTAGCTTTTGATAAGGTTTTGATGCTTGTAAATTTAAGGTTTTAAGATTATTTAAGCTTTGGAAGGTCTCAAAACTTTAATTTCAAGCCTACATATTTGGATTTACCCTTTGGCAGCTTGAAATTCCTGTCCAAATTGGGTTAAAACCAGTTTAAGGTTTAAGGTTGGATCAAAGTCTAATCTTACAGTTTAAATAAGGTTGAAAATCCTCCATGACAGGTGGAAAAGCTTAATTGAATCCTTGCAGATTCAAAAGGTTGGGTACCCCAGCTCTGTTTGGTCTTTTTCCTTTGTCCCACCTTTTTGCTTGGATTTTGCCCTATTATTTATTTAAAGCCATAACATGGCCTTAAACCGTTTTAAATTGAGCTCACGCAGGATTTAAATTCTGTATGGCAGATCCTCAGCCAATTTAGTAAATATAAACAACACCTCAATTTTGACTAAATCTGAGACCTTGGCAGGTTCTGTGACTTCTGAAATGGGCTTAGATTCTCCCTGGTATTAAAGACCATCTTTTCCTTACATGCCCTTCACTTTTTCCCAGCTCACAGGCTCTTATTTTTGTGCGTATTCCCCTTTGTCTTCCTCCCTTTCCACTCATTTCTATTGCACCAAACTAACAACTCCCATCCCTCCCCTTTTGCTTTTTCTTTTGCCAATTATCCCTCAGAAAACCCCTTCTATCTATATTGTGCATCATCTTCTCCTAAGGGTTCCATCCATGTTATGTTCTGCTCTTAATACTAAATTTTCAATATGAATTCCTTTCAGACTTTTCAGACCTCACTTCTAGATCTTTAATAATTGAATTCTATTTTAAATTGTTAATTCATTGTATGTCTTCCTTTTTTTCTTTACATGTTACTTTCTATATGCATACTAGAGAAATTTGTATTTATTTGAGATGTCATGGACTTTGTGTTCTAAGAAGGGTATCCCCTGCATTTGCTCCTGCACATCAAATGATGCTTGTGATGCTTTCCAACCAGCACAAAAAAATGCTTGTTCATTGTGCAACCATTCCAACCACACAGCAAGAGGAGATCTGGCAGAAGATGGCCTCATGAGGACTCCTTCATTTTTGACAATGATGAAAGAATTCCTGAGCCAGAATGAACACTGAAACTACAATCTGGCAGATGGGAACGCTTCCAGACAATTAGCCCCATTCCTTCAAGTATTGATTTGTCCACCCCCCTCTGATGCTCACTTCACTCCTCAACCGGAGCAAAGGGATTATCTGGATAATGAAGGATGGCAATGGCAAGAGGACATTTGAGCTTGGGCTGATAGTCACCATGTTTTGTCAATCATGCAACTCAAACGTCAAAGTAAGCTCTTATTTCTCCTCTCTGACTCATTTTTCTTTACCCATAGAAGACACTCTTGTTTCTCATATTCCTCACAAGCAAACTCTGGGGCAACTGACTCCAGGCCTGAGTGGCCTCCAATAGTCAGAGGACTTGTTTTGTTGTAAGCAGAAAACCATTCCATTGCTAATTTCAACTCTTGACTAAAGTGAACTGACTCCTTCCTCCTGTTTTAGAACCCTCCCAAAAAGATGATCCACCTATTCCAAGCGCGAGTCAATCCTCTGAATCTCAAGTCCCATCACATGAGGACACTTCAACTTATGAGCCTGAACCTGAGGTGGCTCCGATGCAATCTATGGAGGAACCTTTTGGTAATTCCCCACTTTACTTTCTTTACTATTACCAACTTTCCCTCACCCCTCCTTCAACAATCTCCATCTTGGCCCGCTACTCCCAGCTCCATCATTATCATCAACAATATGCCTGTCGGCTCCCCGCCTCCTCCCCCCCCAACCTTGCCTCATTGCCATGATGAGGCTTTGCAGGAATTTACTGACTAGTGACCGACCCTAATGATTTCTCAAACAATTGTCCACAGCTTAATCAACCAAATATTGTTGGAGCATTGCCAATTGCTCCACATGATTCCCTCTGTTGATGTGACTCATCAAAATGAGATTGTAACAACCAATAATCAGGGGTAAAGGTATTTGTACTTACATCCACCCAAAAACCTCAAACCAGAATATACACTGTGTTTATGAGCATTCAGTTTCAGAAATCTTCCTTTCTGAAACATTCATGAAGTCTGGTTCATCAATACAGCATGTCAATACTTGTACAGCTTGGAATTCCCCAATACAGTTTGGATACACCATTTCCAAACTGTATAATCACTCAATATCACCACTCCTCTTGTACAGACCCTTCACATCCGCAGAGGACCTGCATTGGGCAGACTCAATTCAATCATCCAATCCTCTCATGAAAATTCTCTGCATGGATGAGGGCTGGTGATTCTCACATATACAAGCCCCTCTTTCTCCCCTGGGGACTTTTCCCCAGTTAATTAATTGAGTTTATTTATTATTTCGTAACTATTCTTATGTTTATTTTGGGTATTATAATTACTTAATTTTAAGTTAGTCTTTGCCTTCTTTCTTTCTTTGCCTGTATAGTAGGAGCTGGGTGGCCATATTATTATTAACCCTTATCTTTCCATTCTGACAGGTTGAAACAGTGGACTTGGACTTGTTTGTGGTTGGCTCTTTATTTCTTAATCTTATTATTTGTTTCTGTTTTCTTTATACTCTTTTATTCAGTAATTCATCTCTTAACACTACTCAGTGTATTCTTTTCTTACAATATCCTGAGCCCTCCATAATTTAGTCCCAGTTTACTAATTGCCAGGCCCTCTTCACTTAGAAGAGCCCCTGTGACATTAAAGTAATTAACTCATATTTGATTCTTTCTTTTCATTCCTTAAACTTCATTTCTCTCATTCATCAAATTATGACTCTTTTATGATCTTATGATTTCTCATGATTATGATTTTCTATCTTCAATTTTCATCTCATTCATTATATTCATATGAAAATTGATTCTTTCATTTTTTAATCATTGCTGACCATCTCATCTCACTTCATTTCTATCTCAAACCAAATTTCTCTTTGCTTTGTTTTCTTCAGGTCTTATCAGGGGTTATTGATTGGTTAATTGATTGGTTGATTGATTGGGATTCATTTGGGTTATTGATTCAGAGATTCAGGATTTTCTTTGGATTGGACTGATGAAATTTTGAATTCCTCAAGAAAACTGATTGATCTGGAAGAATTTATTATTGATTATTGATTGATTTTGATTCCTGAAGATATTAATTGACTAAATGATTCCTCAAGACCTTGAATTGACCTTGAAGACATTGATTGATTATTGAATTCTTCAAGATTGTTGTTATTGAATTTGAATTGATTGTTGATATTGAGTGAATTAATTTGTTTTTTGTTGATGGAATTTGATTTCACCTCAAGACTGTTTATTGGTTCCTCAAGATCATCAAGATTATTGATTATTGATTTGGAAAAGTTTTGATTCCTTTTTTCAAGTATCATCAAGTTTTTATTCTTAATTTTTCAATAATGCCAGTTCAGCATAGCCCTCAAGCCAAGAATACTAGATCCCAAAGAAATCCAGCTGTTCTCACTCCTACCACAAGGTTTCCTCTTGACCGCACCCTATTAGTTGAGCAACTGAGTGAAAATTTGGACAGAGGACCACCAATGGAAGGAGAAGCAACCTCCAGAAGCGGGGGAATGACATCAAGAAGATCAAGATATTTCTCTGGCTTATTGGGTGGCTGCCCTGGCATGTCTGAAGGTGAAAGAGCAAGACTAGGAGAAGTGTAAGATGAAGAGGGGGAGGAGTCTGTGGAAGAGGAAGATTCTGGGGAAACTGAAGTGAAAGATGTGTGGGAAAATGCTCCAGAGGTACCTCAGGGTTCCAAACTAGCCCCTACTAATCAACCCCATGTCAGCATGTGACTCAAAACCAGAGCACAAGCATGACAGCCAAAATACCATAAACCAATGGTATAGCCAAGATACCACCAAAACATGGAGCTGAGCCAAATCAGCGCAAAAGGTATCAAAAGAAAGAGTAAACTCACCTCTTCCTGAAAATATAAGTCCCATCACCATAGGACAAGAAATAACAAAGTTATTCCTGCTCAAAGTTATTGCTGAGCATAAACCTTAATTTTCACCTCTCATCTGAAATCTATAAGGAGAGGCTTAACCCCATTAAATGGGTACTCAAAATGAAGCTCTAAGGCAGGCCTATTCAATGGTACAAGCCAAACTGAGCTAGCACCAATATTACTGGAGTTGTGGTCAATTTCAGGCCAAATAAGGGTGAACAAAACATTCACCTCTCATCTAACTTCTACAGTTTTTGTGTGGGATACCTGAAGTGGGGTCTTTTTGGAAGGATCAAAATCAGGCCTATCTTATGGTGTCATCCACTTCCTCATATCTCAACTACTGCAGAAGCTATGGGGCAAACAAGCGCAATACAGCATTTTGCCTAAAACACGCAAATGTACAAAAGTCTTGTACATGGTATAGCTTTGCCATATTTTATGATACCCATATCAAATGAGGTACCATTGTGTAGAGCACATAACGGGCTACACACAGAATCAATTTTGAGGTTGATATCTCAATAATTGACAAAGTTATGGCTGTTTTAAGGTTAAAATCCCACCTGCTGTCATATACAGCCTTACCATGGGATAATATCCCATAATCATGAATATGAGGTGTCAAATAGACGAAGAAGCATGTTTTTACTTCAATACCTCATATTTCAGTCAATACTGGGGTCCCATACAGTTTCTGTACAGAATTCTATGTGTCATACATGTCAGAATCAGGCTGTGAGGTCCCCAGATGAAAATTGTCACCCTGTATTGGTGCAAACCACCCAGATGTGGTTTCAAAGCCACATCTGAGCCCAATACAGGCTATACAGGCTGTTTGCAAACCACAAGCCAGTACTACAAAGTAAAAACATCTTCACTTCCTCTATGTGGAAAGGTCTAGCACCCTTTCCACCCCATTTCAGGATAAAAAGGAGGCTTTTCACAGCCAGAATTGTCTCCTCATCCTGCTCTTGAATAACCTGCGTAGTAAACTGTCAAAAACAGTTTTACTCTTGGTTAATAATCAGGTTTACTCTTAAATTAAAAGTATTGTAGTCTTTATTATTGTAACCCAACAGGTAAAGCTTCACCCAGGGCTTTCAACAGTGCTCACCACCACTATATCCCTATAGTAAAGTCCTTAATATCTTAATTTAATCATTTATTATCAACTTTATCATCTTTTAAAACTATTTTTACCATGTCACAGTCATAGTTAAAGCTTGTAAATACTTATATACACCTTTATCATAGACTCACCCTGACACCCCTTGTCTCTCAAGCTGATCCAAGTCTCCTCAAGATCATGAAGCAAATGCCTACTATTATGGGACACCTTTCTCAAGCAGCATCCCCCAGGGACAATTCCAAAGCCCCTGAATTGAAGACTCCTTCAATGAAGGCACCTGATTCTTTTGATGGTACTCAAGCTCATAAATTGAGAGGATTTATCCAAGCCTGTCAATTGATTTTCCATAATGATCCAGCAAATTTTTTCTCTGACAGGAAGAAAATTCTATACTCAGCTTTTTTTCTCACTGGTAGAGCTGGAAAATGGATTGAACCCTACCTCTCCAATATTTCCAATGGAGATCCTTCCTACCTCCTAAATAATTGGAAGTTATTTGAAACACATTTATTCACTTTGTTTTTTGATCCCAATGAAGTCAGGAAAGCTGAACAAGAGCTGGACAATTTGAGGTTGAAGGAAAGTGGTCATGTATCCTTGTACATTGCTGACTTCAGAAGTTTAATGTCAAGAATTGGAGATGGGGAGAAACAGCTTACATTAATGTTTATAGAAGAGGATTGGCATCAAGACTTTTGGACCAATTGGCATCCTACCCTGGTAATTTTGATACTCTTCAAGAACTCATGGAAATTACCCTGGAATTAGATACCAGATACCATGAGAGGCAGGAAGAGAAGGGTAGGCATGGGGATAAGAAGCTCCCTGTTACTGGATCCAATTCTTCAAGGCCTCCTCAAGACTCATCTTCAAAAAGGCCTCACCATAAGAAGAATAAGAAGGGCAACAAATTCAAAGCTTCAAAGGACAAGCCCCATTCTGCTCTCCTTAATAAGGACAATAAAGTGATTGGTTCTGAAAAGGGGAGGAGGATCAAAGAAGGGTTTCTTATTGTGGTGGAAAAAAACCAATTGAAAAATGGTTCAAGTGACCTCAGAACAAGCCTGGGTCATGAAGAGGCTTCCTGTCAGCCTGTGACTGAAAACCAAACCACAAGCATGACAGCCAAAATACCATAAACCAATGGTATAGCCAAGATACCACCAAAGCATGGAGCTGAGCCAAATCAGCTCAAAATGTATCAAACGAAAAAGAAAACTCACTCCTTTCTCAAAATATAAGTCCCATCACCATAGGACAAAGAATAACAAAGTTATTGCTGAGCATAAACCTTAATTTTCACCTCTCATCTGAAATCTATAAGGAGAGGCTTAACCCCATTAAATGGGTACTCAAAATGAAGCTCTAAGGCAGGCCTATCCAATGGTACCAGCCAAACTGAGCTAGCACCAATATTACTGGAGTTATGGTCAGTTTCAGGCCAAATAAGGGTGAACAAAACATTCACCTCTCATCTAACTTCTACAGTTTTAGTGTGAGATACTTGAAGTGGGGTCTTTTTGGAAAAAGCAAAATCAGGGCTATCTGATTGTTTCATCTATTTCCCCATAGCTCAACTAGAACAAAAGAAATGGGGCAAATAAGCTCAATACAGCTTTTTTCCTATAACACGCAAATGTACAAAAATCTTGTACATGGGATAACTTTGCCATATTTGATGATACCCATATCAAATGAGGTACCATTTTGTAGAGCACATAAAGGGCTACACACCAAATCAATTTTGAGGTTGATATCCCAAGAATTGAAAAAGCTATGGCTGTTTTAAGGTCAGATTCCCACCTGCTTTCATATACAGCCTTTCCATGGGATAATATCCCATAACCATGAATATGAGGTTTAAAACAGACAAAGAAGCTTGTTTTTGCTTCAATACCTCATATGGCAGTCAATACTGGGGTCCCATACAGTTTCTGTACAGCATTCTACATGTCATACACGTCAGAATCAGGCTGTGAGGTCCCCAGATGAAAATTTTCACCCTGCATTGGTGGAAGCTTCCCAGATGTGGTTTCAAAACCACATCTCAGCCAAATACAGGCTATACAGGCTGTTTGAAAACCACAAGCCAGTACTAGAGGGTGAAAAATCTTCACTTACTCTAAGTGGAAAGGTCTAGCACCCTTTCCACCCCATTTCATGATAAAAAGGAGGCTTTTCACAGCCAGAATTGTTTCCTCATCCTGCTCTTGAATACCCTATGTAGTAAACTGTCAAAAACAGCTTTACTCTTGAGTAATAATCAGGGTATAATTATAGTTTTAATTATTGTAGTTCTTATCATAGTAATACAACTGGTAAGACTGCACCCAGGGTTCTCAATGGCGCTCACCACCACTATTTTTCAATAGTAGAACCCTGTTATTCTATTATAAGCTATTATATCATATTAAAACTCTTATTTTAAAATTATTTCCATGTGTCACAGTCATAGTTCTAGCTTTAGATAGCCTAATTACTGCTTCAACATAGAATCCAGCGAACATTTTGGGGTCCTGGCCATGTTTTCAGCCTTTTTTGGACCCTTATAAGTGAGTTTTTCTCTTATTTCTCACTTTATGAAAATTGTTTTATTCTTTTTAGGCGTAATATTTCTTAATAATATATATATTATATATGTATTTTTCTTTTTATGGTACATATACCACTTTTATACTCATATTTTAAAAGTACCTGTCATGTGGCTAATAATAACAAGACCCTTATTTTTGGTGTGTTTTAAATATAAAAACACTTAAGCCATTAATACAGTCTCATTTTTTAATTAAAATAAGACACCTCATACTGATAAACCAACAGTTGAGGTGTGGTTGGACATAATGTTAACTCAATTGCCCTGTTACACACCACTTTTCGACAGTTTAGACATGCTAATTACAAGTTATTATGTGAGATATTGGTATACAAACAGTATACCAAATATCAGTAAGCTGTATTTCTGACATGGAATTGTTAATTCAATCACACTGTCATTATACAAGGGCACATTGTAATAATATACAAGCCCAGAGGCCATTCTTAGACGTGCAAAACCAGCATTTTTTGAGAAGTCTTAACTGACATAAGCCCTCTTTTTCCTGTTTTTATTCAGTGGAAGAAAACTTCATACCACTTGAAAGCCAGTCATAGGCCAACACACCAGTGACACCCTCAGAAACAGAGGGCAGCAAAGTCAAAGGAAAGAGGCACAGTGAAGGCCTGATAGCAGCAAAGAAGTGGACACCCATTGCAACCCAGAAGAGTAGAAAACCACAAAATTCTGCTTCAATACAAGGTAAACCAACCTTAATAACTTGTACAGGGAAAAATTACTATAATTAACCCAGTTTTAGCCTCTAAAGGTAAATTGCCCAAATCAGCAGACAACAAATTTGTACAAGGCACAGTCAAAGGTAAATACCCTAAGAACATAAAGTTTTTGACTGCTTGCAAACACTAACATGTCGCCTGTACACCTCAGAGATCTTGGCTTCCAAAGGAACCAGCCAGAGGACAGAGAAGGTTTGTCCAGAACCAGAACACCTGAAAGAGGACACCTTGGACACAGTAGTGGATGGCAAAACAATGAGGGAGATAGTATCAACCATTCCATTCACAATCCAATTCAATGAAGACCTCAGACCAGAGGAATGGAAAGACATGGATAAAGTTCTTCAGCTCCACCAACTCCTCAAGGACTTATTCCAATGGAGCATGGACAACAAGAGGTTCAACCTGGCATCTCACTGGGAAGAACTTGGAGCAAGTTACCAGAATATCTGTCTAAGAGAGATAGACTTCAAAGAACTGATGGTAATCACCAAAGGTTGGAATCCTACCAGGAAGTTCAGACTCCTGGAGGCAAGGGCACAGTGTCAGCCTGTGACTCAAAACCAGAGCACAAGCATGACAGCCAGAATACCATAAACCAATGGTATAGCCAAGATACCACCAAACATGGAGCTGAGCCAAATTAGCTCAAAAGGTATCAAAAGAAAGAGGAAGCTCACCTCTTTCTGAAAATATAAGTCCCATCACCATAGGACAAGAAATAACAAAGTTACTCCTGCTCAAAGTTATTGCTGAGCATAAACCTTAATTTTCACCTCTCATCTAAAATCTAGAAGGAGAGGCTTAACCCCTTCAAATGGGTATTCAAAATGAAGCTCTAAGCCAGGGCTATCTAATGGTGCTAGCCAAACTGAGCTAGCCCCAGTATTACTTGAGTTATGGTCAAATTCAGACCAAATAAGGGTGAACAAAACATTCACCTCTCATCTAACGTTTACAGTTTTAGTGTGAGATACGCTGTGGGAACTCCTTTTGGTGTGGGATGAAATAAGGCAGTACCTTGAGGGGGAAATTATTGGTAAGTCTGTTTTGAATTTCAGAATTGTCCAATAACCATGGGTGCTAAGGTGTATTAGCTGCCCCTCTAAGTAATACTGAATAGTCAGCCTACAGAGAATCACAAAATAAAATAAGATTTGTGGCTTTAACAGATAGAGAAGACTTATCAGCAGTCTCTAAATCAGACCTATCAATAACACTACAGTAAAAATTCTGATCTAAAAATTTCTGATAAAATGAACACTAGATTTTTTTACTTTATTTTAATAAAAGTGATGATAATATATATATATATATATGTTTTGGGTTTCTGTTATTTTAATGAAACTAATAAGAATATTTTTTTTTAAGAATGATAAGAATATATATATTTTTTATGGTTTTAGGTTGATTATAATGATTTTTTTTTGATATGAGTACTAATAATAAGACTACTGGATTTGATTCTTTTAGGATTTTTTTTAATACTGGGTTTTATATCACTACTACTTTTTTTTTAATAATACTAAGCCACTGAGCAAGGCTACTGAGCTTTTTACTACATTAATACTACTATTCTTCACTAATACTAAGCTACTGAGCAAGGCTACTGAGCTTTTACTACGGTTATACTACTATTCTTCACTAATACTAAGCTACTGAGCAAGGCTACTGAGCTTTTCACTACTAAAACACTACTATTCTTCACTAATACTAAGCTACTGAGCAAGGCTACTGAGCTTTTCACTACTAAAACACTACTACTATTCTAGATATCCTGCTAGTTCAGGGATGGTTATGATCCTGGATAGTGGGAACTTGTTCCATGATGATGGGAAAAATGAGGGAGAGAGGACCTCGATTTATAGCTTTTGGGCCTCCATAGAGCTTCTCAAAATAGGGTACTTAGAAAAAATCATAGCTGAGAGGTTTTAGCTAGTGAGACATGTAGTTTTGGTGTAGCAGCGTGTTTGCTGAGAGAATTATGCTGGTGGTGCTTTTTCTTATCAAAATCATGTGATGTATTTGAGATAATTTGGCTGGTGAGATTTTATTTTTTTGCCAAGAAAGTGGAGAAAATACAGCTCCTGACAATTGAACTGTCTTCTAGTCATATGATATATATGAGAAAATTATGCTGGTGTTTCTGTTTCTTATCAAAATCATGTGATGTCTTTGAGATAATTTTGCTGGTGACACTTTCATTTTTGGTGACTTTGTTACGTATTTTCTGAGAGAATTATGCTGGTGGTGCTTTTTCTTATCAAAATCATGTGATGTATTTGAGATAATTTGGCTGGTGAGATTTTATTTTTTTCCAAGAAAGTGGAGAAAATACAGCTCCTGACAATTGAACTGTCTTCTAGTCATATGATATATATGAGAAAATTATGCTGGTGTTTCTGTTTCTTATCAAAATCATTTGATGTCTTTGAGATAATTTTGCTGGTGACACTTTCATTTTTGGTGACTTTGTTACGTATTTTCTGAGAGAATTATGCTGGTGGTGCTTTTTCTTATCAAAATCATGTGATGTATTTGAGATAATTTTGCTGGTAAGATTTTCTTTTTTCCAGAGTCATGTGAGGTCATTGAGATAATATGGCTGGTGAGATTTTATTTTTTGCCAAGAAAGTGGAGAAAATACAGCTCCTGACAATTGAACTGTCTCCTAGTCATATGATATATATGAGAAAATTATGCTGGTGTTTCTGTTTCTTATCAAAATCATGTGATGTCTTTGAGATAATTTTGCTGGTGACACTTTCATTTTTGGTGACTTTGTTACGTATTTTCTGAGAGAATTATGCTGGTGGTGCTTTTTCTTATCAAAATCATGTGATGTATTTGAGATAATTTGGCTGGTGAGATTTTATTTTTTTGCCAAGAAAGTGGAGAAAATACAGCTTCTGATGCTTTGGTCTATTTTCATATACCTTTATTTAGATTAACTGCCTTTAATGACGTAATTTGTTATTGATGATGCGATAAGGTGGATATATCCTTTGATACTATACTGTTTTGATAAGATCTTGAGGCTGTGTATTGTATATTTCTTTTTGAGATTTGTAGTTGTAATGTGTAAATATGTTTTGCGTAATTCTTTTTATTATCATTTTTTTCTTCTTTTGTTTTATTGGTAAGCTTGAAACTGGTACTAATGGTATGGAATACCACATCCCCCTCTCCATTTAATGCTGTCCCCAGCATTCCAGTTGAAAAGCTTGCCATTATCAATCATATTCATTTTGTTCAATTTCTTCTCCCTCCAATATTAACTCTTCATCTTCACTTTCTTCACTGCTTTCATTTTCTGACTCTGAACTTAATTGAGCTTCCTTTCCTCTTGGATAAAACCTCTTGATGTGACTTGCTGCAAATTTTCTTGTAAGTTTGGTGCCATCCAATTCTTCAAGCTCTTAAGGTCCATTATTAACTTGATTTATGACTCTATAAGGTCCATTCCAATGGTTCTTGAAGAGTAATCCCCACTGTGACTCAAGTGGTTTATTATAAACTAATACCAAGTCCCCTGGTTCAAGTGGATTTCTCAGTCTATGTGCCATCTTTTTGTCCAAATATTGAACTGATTTGTGTCTTGAATCTCTAAATTTCTGTGCTGCTGCTAATCTTGTTTCTTGTTTTGCCACAATCTGTATGGTTCTTGCCTCCAATGTTTCTTCTAGTTGGTATTTTCTTTTGATTGAATATTCTTCATTAATTTCACCTTGAAGTCTTCATTATTCCATTATTCACCTTGGTTGTTAATTTTTATATCTTCACTTTTTTTGAATTTTTCTTGATTCCTTCATTTTACTTGCATATCCAGCCCTCTGGTGTGCTACCCCTGTAGTTTGAGTCATACAAAGACTAAATTTTAGCCTTCAGGTTGCTACCCTGTAGTTCAAAGTCATACAAGGACTAATCTTAGCCTTCAGGTTGCTACCCTGTAGTTTAAAGTCATACAAGGACTAATTTTAGCCTTCAGGTTGCTACCCTGTAGTTTAAAGTCATACAAGGACTAATTTTAGCCTTAAGGTTGCTACCCTGTAGTTTAAAGTCATACAAGGACTAATTTTAGCCTTAAGGTTGCTACCCTGTAGTTTAAAGTCATACAAGGACTAATTTTAGCCTTCAGGTTGCTACCCTGTAGTTTAAAGTCGTACAAGGACTGATTTTAGCCTTCAGGTTGCTACCCTGTAGTTTAAAGTCATACAAGGACTAATTTTAGCCTTCTTCATTTGATCTGATCTTTTATCCTTAATTTTAATCGCAACAGTTTATTTTATTTATTTTTTATGTTGAAAAAAGTTTTTTTTTTTTTAATTTATTTTCTGTTGAAAAAAAATTTTATTTATATATTTTTTTTTATTTTATGTTAAAATTTTTTTTTTTTTTTCATTTTCTTTTTATCTTGAAAAAGTTTTTTTTTTTATGTTGAAAAAAAAAAAATATTTTTTTTTTTTTTTTTTTTTTATGTTAAAAATTTTTTTTTTTTTTTTTTTTTTTATGTTGAAAAAGAATTTTTTTTTTTTTTTTTTTTTTATGTTGAAAAAAAATTTTTTTTTTTTTTTTATGTTGAGAAATTTTTTTTTTTTTTTTTTTTTTTTGTTGAAAAAATTTTTTTTTTTATGTTGAAAATTTTTTTTTTTTTTTTTTAAGAGTGATCAAATTGATGAGTTATGTTGAATGAGTTTTCAATTTGAGGAGTGAGGTTACATTTTCAAATGGTGTAGTGGTTAGTAATTCTGGGTTGCTTTCAACTTTCATCAAATTTGAAACGGGTTCAAATCCCCCCTCTGGTAGTAATTCTTCTGCCGGACCTGTCAGTTTCTGGAATAAGGTAACCATGCTGGGTAGCATATTCTGAGCCTTGAGCAAGCTTAGTGATGCAATTTGGTATTGTTGTGTTCCTTGATTCTGTCAAACAAAATTGATCTTTGGAAACTTGTTGTGATTGAGGGTGCTCAACCTTGATCACAACTTGAGAAGTACTTATCTCAATTTGCTCATTTAAAATGCTGGAAGGATGCGTGCTTGTCAAAGATTGACAAAACTCATTAATTTGGGGCTATAAGAACGTCATCCAGTATAAATCAGAGTAGTCTTTTGGTGAGCTGAATTATTTTCTGTATTGAAGTGTTCATTTTATGACCGGCGGTCATAATTTGACATTTTAAATTCTTTGATCTTCCTTTTCTGTATCTGAATGGCCTAGCTTGGTTGGTTGGTTTTTCTTCCCTGTCTTGATATAGCTTTCTTGCTTTTAGGGAAAATTATGACCAGCGGTCATAATTTTCAAATTTTGAACTTCTTCTATCTTCTTTTTCTGTATCTGAACGGCCTAGCTTGTTTGGTTCGTTTTTTTTTCTTCTTGTTTTCCTTTCCATATTTTATATCTTCCTGTCTCAAAGAACCAAATTATGACCGGCAGTCATAATTTTGATATTTTGAGCTATCTATATCTTCTTTTGCTGTTTCTTCACACTATCTTTTCATTGTTTTTTTTTTCAAAAAAGAGGAATAACATTAATAAAGGCATATGGGCCCACACTTCCCCAAACTTGTGCCATTTTTAATATATATGAGGTGGCATAAGAACAGATAACCACCCCTGTTTTTTTTAAGAAATAAAATCATAATACTTATACATTGAGAAAAAAAAATCTTGAAAAATGTTGAGTTTGAGGTCCTTTATTGAATACTGATTTATAGCCTTGAGTGATAAGATACTTGACAAAAAAATTGAAAAAATTGAAATTCCTCTTTGATAAGGCAGGAGGTCACTGCCCTGAATTATAAGAATGTTGAAAAAAGATTTTTTTTACGTTTTTTAATTATTTGAAATTCCTCTTTGATAAGGCAGGAGGTCACTGCCCTGAATTATGGGAATGTTGAAAAAAGATTATTTTTTTTATGTTTTTGAATGATTTGAAGTTCCTCTTTGATAAGGCAGGAGGTCACTGCCCTGAATTATAAGAATGTTGAAAAAAGATTTTTTTATGTTTTTTAATTATTTGAAATTCCTCTTTGATAAGGCAGGAGGTCACTGCCCTGATACTGATACAGATATGAAAAAAATTCTCTTTTTTTTTTTTTTTTTTTTTTTTTTTTTTTTTTAGGTTATTTTTTTTTATTATTTTTGCTATTTTTTATCGTGGTTTTTTTTTTTTTTTTTTTTTTTTTAATTGGCGATTGAAATTGGATTACTTCAGTTGTTATTGAGAAATATTCAACCTTCTGTTGTGAATTACTGAAAGACATATGTCCTTCAATATTTCTCCAAAGATCTTGTTGCGTTGTTTTCTTTGTGTATTTCCTTTCCATTCAGAAACAAAACCTTTGACTTCATGAATAAACATGTACCCAAAATCACACCAGCAAAGAGTTCCTCCCAAGATTTCCAAACCATCTAGATTCAAATCTTCTTGAGCCCATAACATTTTGTGATACAGTCCTTCTATTGTCATTTGATAATATCCTTAAGGCTTCTTCCAGTAAGGATTCCTTAAATTTCCTTTGATTCCAATAGTGGTTAGTAATTCCAGAAAATCAACATTTGTAAGATTTGATCCAGGTAGTTCTGAAATATATTTGGTTTGAATTATTGGTGAATCTAGCTCATAATCATACAGTTCCTTAAATGTTATTATTGGAAGTATTATGTAATCTTCCAGTCCTTCATATTCTGGTATGTCTTCCTGTATTCCATTTTGATTCTGGGAGTCATTTGGTAATTCAGATGTAATTCCTTTATTCTGATTAAATACATCAGTTGCGCTTGAAAAGCAGAATATTAGATCATAGGCATGATTAAATTCTTCTAGAATGCTAAGTCCAGCTAGCCTTTGTGTATTTTCTGATAACTCTCCTTCTTCTAGATCTTCAAATATTCTTCCTTGCTTATATTTATCTTCCAAATCTTCATTATTTTGTTGGTATAACTTCAAGTCATCTTCTGATTCTGCTGTTTCCATTTTTTTATTGATCCTCTTTTGAATATTTCTATCCCAAACTTGATCCATTTTGTCTTCAGTAATTATGGCACTTTCCTTTTCCAATTCTTCAAATTTTCTTTTTGCCAATGGATTGATTATGTCATTTTTTATTTTTTTCAGTATCACTAATGTACCAAGCTTTCTCCTGAAATAAATTTGAATAATCTTCTGCAATTCCTGAGGAATTTGCTTCAGGTGGCTTCAGATCCATTTTAAATTTCTTCTGTGGGCTTTCTACTTTATCTTCTTCATTCATACCACTTAGCTCAAGTGCTAGCCATTTCTCTGGGTCTTCTATGGCCATGTCCAAATTTCTTCTCATCTTCTTCAGTTCCATTTTTACTTTTTCTATTGCTTCACTATCTTCTACCTTCAATTCATCCTCTTCTGGATCCTTCCCTTTAGATTTTGTTTCAGTTTGAGGTGGAATACTTTCTTTAGATGAAGATAATATGCTTGACTTTTCTTCATCTATTATCTGGTTGAAATTTTCAAATACTAAGAAGTCCAGGTAGGTTTTCTCTTCACCTTCAAAAGTGACTTCAAGATTTTTAATTTGACCAATTGGCTTCAAAAAGTTATCTGTTGATTTTGATGTGTAAGGGCCGATTTTTAATTCTGCTTTTAGGGCTATTTCCTGAGTTATTACATTCAAATCATTTTTTGCATCAAAAATAGCTGAGAAGGGTATTTTGTTTGGTCCAAGAAATACTGTCTTCACTATTGTTGAAGATTGACTTTCTGTTTCCTCGGTTTCTTTTCTTTTGGATGATTCTGCTCCATGTATTGACCATTTTCCAATCTCTGAAGATGCACAAAGCTCCATTCCTCTGGGTGGAGAAATTTCCCAACCCATAGCTTGAGGGTTACATATTGGTAAGCATAATCGACGTCCATCTTTCTCTGGATAACTAAATATTTCCCCTTGCTTGTGTGAAAATTCCAATTTAACATTATTATCTGCTAAAAATGGTCTTCCAAGTATGGTGTGTACAGCTCCTTTTGCTATGAATAAATGAATTTCTTTTTCTTCTCCTGTTATCATAGTAATTGGTGTAAATTCTGAGAGTCCAACCAAGGATGTGGTATGTCCACCAATTCCTCTGAGATTCATATTGAGCTTTCTACTTGTAAGTGAGGCTTGAATTGCAATTTCCTCTGGTATTATATTAATTTCTGATCCAGTATCCACCAATGCCATTGTAGGATATTCTTCTCTTCCAATAAATACTTCCATAAATCCAAGTGGGCATGCATAATGTAATCTTGGGGTATCATGGTCCCGTAGCTTTACTGAAAGTAGTCTTTCTTGAATATTTGACGTATTGACTGATTTTATTGCTTCTTTTTCCTGGGTAGTTAAATTTTGTAGTTTATCAATAAAGGTTGGTGACATTGATAATATTTCTTCAAGAGTAAGATTTATCTTTTGTTCAAGTATTCTCTTCATCACATGTTCAATTATTATCTTTGGGTTATTGGGTGTAGTTTTTACCTTGTTTTTTAATTCCATCTTTTGTGAATCCTGTCTAAGTACCTCCTTATTCTTTTCCTTGGAAATTATTTCAATATCATTATCTACTTCCTTTCCTTCTTGTGTTTTCTTGTATTTTGTTGGAATTAGAACTCTTATTTCTTCTTCTGCCTCATCTTCCTCGTGGTAGGCACCTGGTATCTTCTTTTTAAAGGGTTTGTGTGTTTCATTTTTATCCTCTTGCTGGGTTTGACTTTGAGTTTCCTGTCTTGAAGCTCTTTGCCTTGTCTGTCTAAGCCCAACATTTATTTGAATATTTTCATTTGCTGGTGACATTTGAGGAGGTTTCCAGTTTCCCCATTCTTCTATTTGAGCTATAGAAGTTGCCTTCCCTTCTTTGCTTTCCTCAATTACTGTTGTCTCTTGCTTCTTTTGGGGTGAATTTGATTGTTCCATCATTTTATTTGTAAAATCCTCCTGCTCTTTGGCAAAATGTCTAACTAATTCTTTTGCAGATTTAGGGCCTTCTGTGGGTACTCTTTGAAAATTTGGAAAAAGATATGTTCCTCCACGCTTCAAGACAATTCTTTTCTCCAAGTCTTCTGTGAGGTGATTACATCTTATTGCGGAATGTCCTTCTTCTAAGCAGTAATAACACTTCAGTAGCTGTCTTGGAGCCATTTGTGCTGGAACATATGGTTGATAACCAGAAGATATGGGTAGTAAAGGATATCTTGGCCTGAGTGGCTGTGAGTTTTGTGTAACTTTCTGATCTTGATTATTTCCTGCTTGTATTTTATTTGGAGATTCAACTACTTCTGAAAGGTGTTTGAGCTGATTCAATACTTGCTTAACTGATTCCTTCCCAGTATCCTTTGATTGATGCCCTTGCGGCTGAGGATTTTGAATTTTTTGGGTAAGATCTTTCATTTGCTTTAAGACTTCTTCCCAGCTTTCCTCTTCAAATCTAGCTTTCTTCTCTTGTGACTTTGGTTGTGAAAATTCCTTCTGTTGAATTAAGACTTTGGCTTCTAAATCTTGTTCAATATATAACTTTAAGATCTCCAATCTTGGAATGATATAACCACCATCCAAAGCTTGCACCATGGCCTTATCTTTAATCATTTCTTTGTAAATAGATTCTTGAACACTTGAGGAAAGACTTGCCAAAATTTCTTGATTGTGATTGATATCTCCTTGTATATATTGGTACCTTCTGAGATAATTAATAATGGATTCATATTCACCAATGAACTTTTTATATTGGGTCATATTTCTAATTCCTCCTTCTTGTTGAATCTTTGTAAATAACTGAGTAATTGAGGACAGCTTGTATCTTCTTTCAGGTGAAACTGTTCCCCATCTCCTCTTCATATCCAATTTTAATTGCTCCCAATCGCCAGTTTCATATCCAGGCATTCCTTCAATATGGTAGCTAATTTCTTGATCTTTAGTCCAAAAGGATATCTGTCTTGCTATATCCCTTCCACTTGCTACTTCAATTTCTGCTATATTTTCTACTCTTTTAATAAATCTTTCCACTTCCTTTCCATCAAACCATAAATTCTAATCCTTTGGTCTGATCTTGACAATGGGTGTATTGTTTCGTGGGATTTCTTGTTGCAATGGGCTTGAAGCCTGTGCATGAATATTAACCCGCTTTGGTAGAGTATTTGGTCTTTGTGAAGTGAATGGAGTTGATGAGGCCATAGGCCTTGAAAATGGTGATGGTGACCCTTCATGTCTAAAGATTCTTGGCATGCTCGTAGTTTCTTCCATTGGGCTGTTTTCTGCGGTAAAACTTGACTCTTTCCTTTTCCCTTCTTTTTTAAGGAGTTTAATTATTTCTTGTTGCATTTCCAAAATTCTTTGATGAAGTCTTCCTACATCAGAAATATCTTCTTGTCCTTGCATAGTCTCTTCATTTATTATTTCTTCTTTGGATTCATCTGGATTGTGTGGTATCTTTGATGATGATGCTGAATCCATATTGATATATTCTTTGTTGATTTTCTCTTTTTCACTTTTCTTTTTAATTTCAAATAGTTCCTTGAGTAATTTCTGAAAATATTCTGTAACTATCTTTTGATCTTTCTTCTTAGTTCTTGGTGTACCAACTGGTATACTATAATCTATAGGTGATTCTTCTCCAGGTGGTGTTTCTCCTCTTTTTGGATAATAATAATGAAATGATTTTGTTGAAGCACTTGATGGTGACAATCATTTAGAACTTTGTGGTTTTTCTGATTCCAGATTGACTTGATAGGTGCTTGAATTTTTTTATTGATAAAAGGCTTTTTTTTTATATGGACTAAATTTGAATTTTTTTTTTTTTTTTTTTTTTTTTTTGATAATTGACGGATTATTGATGGTTGAAGTTGTTGTTGGCCACTGTTGGGACACCAGATGTGGGAACTCCTTTTGGTGTGGGATGAAATAAGGCAGTACCTTGAGGGGGAAATTATTGGTAAGTCTGTTTTGAATTTCAGAATTGTCCAATAACCATGGGTGCTAAGGTGTATTAGCTGCCCCTCTAAATAATACTGAATAGTCAGCCTACAGAGAATCACAAAATAAAATAAGATTTGTGGCTTTAACAGATAGAGAAGACTTATCAGCAGTCTCTAAATCAGACCTATCAATAACACTACAGTAAAAATTCTGATCTAAAAATTTCTGATAAAATAAACACTAGATTTTTTTACTTTATTTTAATAAAAGTGATGATAATATATATATATATATATGTTTTGGGTTTCTGTTATTTTAATGAAACTAATAAGAATATTTTTTTTTAAGAATGATAAGAATATATATATTTTTTATGGTTTTAGGTTGATTATAATGATTTTTTTTTGATATGAGTACTAATAATAAGACTACTGGATTTGATTCTTTTAGGATTTTTTTTAATACTGGGTTTTATATCACTACTACTTTTTTTTTAATAATACTAAGCCACTGAGCAAGGCTACTGAGCTTTTTACTACATTAATACTACTATTCTTCACTAATACTAAGCTACTGAGCAAGGCTACTGAGCTTTTACTACGGTTATACTACTATTCTTCACTAATACTAAGCTACTGAGCAAGGCTACTGAGCTTTTCACTACTAAAACACTACTATTCTTCACTAATACTAAGCTACTGAGAAAGGCTACTGAGCTTTTCACTACTAAAACACTACTACTATTCTAGATATCCTGCTAGTTCAGGGATGGTTATGATCCTGGATAGTGGGAACTTGTTCCATGATGATGGGAAAAATGAGGGAGAGAGGACCTCTATTTATAGCTTTTGGGCCTCCATAGAGCTTCTCAAAATAGGGTACTTAGAAAAAATCATAGCTGAGAGGTTTTAGCTAGTGAGACATGTTGTTTTGGTGTAGCAGCGTGTTTGCTGAGAGAATTATGCTGGTGGTGCTTTTTCTTATCAAAATCATGTGATGTATTTGAGATAATTTGGCTGGTGAGATTTTATTTTTTGCCAAGAAAGTGGAGAAAATACAGCTCCTGACAATTGAACTGTCTTCTAGTCATATGATATATATGAGAAAATTATGCTGGTGTTTCTGTTTCTTATCAAAATCATGTGATGTCTTTGAGATAATTTTGCTGGTGACACTTTCATTTTTGGTGACTTTGTTACGTATTTTCTGAGAGAATTATGCTGGTGGTGCTTTTTCTTATCAAAATCATGTGATGAATTTGAGATAATTTGGCTGGTGAGATTTTATTTTTTGCCAAGAAAGTGGAGAAAATACAGCTCCTGACAATTGAACTGTCTTCTAGTCATATGATATATATGAGAAAATTATGCTGGTGTTTCTGTTTCTTATCAAAATCATGTGATGTCTTTGAGATAATTTTGCTGGTGACACTTTCATTTTTGGTGACTTTGTTACGTATTTTCTGAGAGAATTATGCTGGTGGTGCTTTTTCTTATCAAAATCATGTCATGTATTTGAGATAATTTTGCTGGTAAGATTTTCTTTTTTCCAGAGTCATGTGAGGTCATTGAGATAATATGGCTGGTGAGATTTTATTTTTTGCCAAGAAAGTGGAGAAAATACAGCTCCTGACAATTGAACTGTCTTCTAGTCATATGATATATATGAGAAAATTATGCTGGTGTTTCTGTTTCTTATCAAAATCATGTGATGTCTTTGAGATAATTTTGCTGGTGACACTTTCATTTTTGGTGACTTTGTTACATATTTTCTGAGAGAATTATGCTGGTGGTGCTTTTTCTTATCAAAATCATGTGATGTATTTGAGATAATTTGGCTGGTGAGATTTTATTTTTTTGCCAAGAAAGTGGAGAAAATACAGCTTCTGATGCTTTGGTCTATTTTCATATACCTTTATTTAGATTAACTGCCTTTAATGACGTAATTTGTTATTGATGATGCGATAAGGTGGATATATCCTTTGATACTATACTGTTTTGATAAGATCTTGAGGCTGTGTATTGTATATTTCTTTTTGAGATTTGTAGTTGTAATGTGTAAATATGTTTTGCGTAATTCTTTTTATTATCATTTTTTTCTTCTTTTGTTTTATTGGTAAGCTTGAAACTGGTACTAATGGTATGGAATACCACAATGCAAAGTGGGGTCTTTTTGGAAAGAGCACAATCAGGGCTATCTGATGGTGCCATCCATTTCCTCATAGCTCAACTACAACAGAAGTTATTGGCCAAACAAGCTTAATACAGCTTCTGCCCAGACCACGCCAATGTACAAAAATACTTGTACATGGGATAACTTTGTCATATTTAATGATAACCATGTCAAGTTGGGTACCATTGTGTAGAGCTCATACAGAGCTATTCAATGAATCAATCTTGAGCTTGATATCTCAAAAACCGACAGATTTATGACCATTTTAAGGTCAAAATCCCACCTGCTGTCAGATACAGCCTTACCATGGGATAATATCCCATAACCATGAATATGAGGTGTCAAATAGACGAAGAATCATGTTTTTGGTTCAATAACTCATATGGCAGTCAATACTGGGGTCCCATACAGTTTCTGTACAGCATTCTACGCGTCATACACGTCAGAATCAGGCTGTGAGGTCCCCAGATGAAAATTTTCACCCTGTATTGGTGAAATCCGCCCAGATGTGGTTTCAAAACCACATCTGAGCCCAATACAGGGTATACAGGCTGTTTGCAAACCACAAGTCTGTCATATAGAGTGAAAAATCTTCACTTTCTCTACGTGGAAAGGTCTAGCAGCCTTTCCACCTCAATTTCAGGATAAAAGGAGGGCTTTTCACAGCCAAAAACCTTTCCTCATCCTGCTCTTGAATAACCTACGTAGTAAACTGTCAAAAACAGTTTTACTCTTGGTTAATAATCAGGTATACTCTTAACTTAAAAGTATTGTAGTCTTTATTATTGTAACCCAACAGGTAAAGCTGCACCCAGGGCTTTCAACAGCGCTCACCACCACTATATCTCTATAGTAAAGCCCTTAATATTTTAATTCAATCATCTATTATCCATTTTATTACCTTTTAAAGCTATTTTCACCGTGTCACAGTCATAGTTAAAGCCTGTAAATACTTATATACACCTTTATCATAGATTGAGCCTGACACACAGAGGATAAGGGAGAATCAAGCCACTATCCAAGCTATAGAAGAACAGTTAACCCAGACAGGGCCTACTCAGATTCCTTCAGGCTCACAAGGAGCAGGCCAAATCAGCTCTCCAGTGGCTTAAAACCATTCAGAAACCATCAGATCAGTGGCCAAGAGTGACCATTCTTCACAATTCCAGGAAGTTTCCAGGAGAAGACAAGGAAACAAGGGCAAGAACAAAACCTCCTTCAACCATAGGAGGAAAGAGTCAGACCCTATGATTCAGAAGCTGTTGGATTTGGTAAAAGAATTGCACAAGAACCAGACGTAGCTGTAAGCCACTCTAGAATCAGTAGTCCTAGTAATAGAAACATTACCCCCACTCAGACTGAACATAACATTGTCACATCTGAGAGTAACATCAACAGTGATACACTGTGGTTACAAATGTCCCAATGTGCTGAACAATCTGCAAAGCAATTTGAAGAAATTGAAGCTGGCCAAGAGAAGATGAGAAAAACACAAGCCTCCTTGGAACAGATAGTTAAGAAGCTTCAAGAAGGATATGCTCAAATGAGCAAAGCCTCTGGAGAAACCAACTGTCACAGGGGCTCTTTGAAGTGAAGAGGGCCTGGCACTCAGTAAACTGGGACTCACTTATGGAGGGCTCAAAGATATGGTAAGAAAGGATACACTTAAGAGTGTTAAAGATGAATTCCTAAAAGAATGAATATAAGAAAGAAGCAGCAAAGCAATAAGAATAAAAGAATAGAAGAGCCAATCAAAAACAAGTCAAAGTCCAATGTTTCAATCTGTCAGAATGGAAAGAGAAGGGTTGATAAGGATATAGCCACCCAACTCATACTGTACAGGAAAAGAGAGAAATGCAAAGACTAACTTAAAATCAAATAATTATAATACACAAAATAAGGATAAGAATAACTATAAAATAATAAATAAGCTAAACTCATTAAATGGGGAAAAGTCCCCAGGGGGGAGAAAGAGGGGCTGGTATATGTGAGAAACACCAGGCCTGATCCAGAGGAAGAATTTTCATGAGAGGATTGGATTATTAAATTGAGTCTGGCCAATACAGGTCCTGTATAGCTGTACAGAACCTGTACAAGAGGTGTGGTGTATTTGAGTGATGATACAGTTTGATGCTGGTGTATTGAAACTGTATTGGGTGAATCCAACCTGTACAGGTATTGACAGGCTGTATTGATGTACCATGCTGTATGCATGTTTCAGGATGAAGATTGCTGAAACTGAATGCTGATGCAGATACTGGATCTGCTGATTTGAGGTGTTTGAGTGGGTGTATTGATGAATACCCTTACCCCTGGTGAGTGATTGTTACACCAACAAAAGACTGAATATATTCTTTGAAGAACAACACCACAGAAAAAGGGACAGGTATTGTCTGGAACAAGACATAAAACAATTGCTCAATGTCTACCATAACTTGCAGCCCCAACCACAAGGCCAAGTTATGGGGAATCCATATCAACCAGATGACATCAAACCAGATGCCATGTTGATGAATAAGGCAAGATCTCCATCACAATACAAGGATGGAGATGGAATGTCTTATTTGGAGAAGGAAGCCTTGAAACAGCTTCCTGAGGCCTCAAGCTGGCCCAAATTCTCTGGGTCAGGAGAATATGATTATATGTAACTCATAGATTATATTGATGGACTCTTCCTTGATGTACCAAGCATACCAGACTTCTGGATCACTGCTAGATTGAATACTGCATTTAAAGGCCATGCTAGTATATGGTACACAGAAATGAAAGAAATCCATGGCAGAAGAAACTGGCCATGGTGGAAGAGTCAAATCATCCAAAAGTACAGTAATGGAACTTGGATATGGCAGAAGACAATGTCATTTGAAAATGACAAATACTCAGTGGAAAAAGATCCATATGGGTGGTGTCTTAGACAGTCTAAAAACTTAAAGGCATTGATCCGCAGATGAACATCCAAATGAGGAATCACAAGCTTCTGACACAACTTCCAGGAGAACTAGAGCATGCAGTAAAATGCCGATGCAACCAAAATTGAACTCTAGATTACATTGCCAACACCTTACAAGACATAATGAAAAGGACTAATATAGGGAAATTCACCCCATATAAGAGCATTAGTTTCAAAGAGAAACAACTGTTCAAGGTAGAGTTCAAAAACAAACCAAAAGAGAGAGTGGCAGAAGTGACAAAGAAGAACAACTCCTGTCAAAATTGTGGTTCAACAGACCACTATGCCAACAACTGCGCAAAGGCAAAGAAAAAAGTCTATGCCATTGAGAAAGTCCCAGAGGAAGAATCTCCAACAGAGGATTCTGAATCAGACTCCATGGGTTATGCCATCAGAGAACCATCTTATGATGATCAAGACCCAGCGAGGAATTTCTAGTGGAATACCAAGAGGAAACCCCACTAGAAAGTCAGGACATACAGTTGGAAGCAGGCATGCCACAGGACACTGCTAACAAGAACTTGTGCAAACACACACAAGATGGACAAACATACCTGGTTACACCAACCAAAATAATGGCATATATACATGGGACAGCCACAAAAAATGACGGTTTGCATTGAAAATGCTCAGCATCCACTGATCATTGATAGTGGAGCACACTGCTCCTGTCAGGATGAGTCTATGTTGAAGTGGTAATAAAACTATTTACAACTAAAACTATGACTGTGACACGTGGAGAATAGTTTGAAAAGTTTTTATAAGGATTAAGGATGCATTAATTTAATAATAAAAGGGCTCTGCTATAATAAATATAGTGGTGGTCAGCACTGTTGAAAGCCCTGGGTGCAGCTTTACCTGTTGGGTTACAATAATGAAGACTATGATACTTTAAATTAAGAGTATACCTGTTTATTACCCAAGAGTAAAACTGTTTTTTTGCCAACACCTTACAAGACATAAGGAAAAGGACTAATATAGAGAATTTAACTGCATATAGAAACAGTAGTTTCAAAAAGAAACAACCACTCAGGGTAGAGTTTAAAGACAAACCCAGAGAAAGAGCAGCAGAAGTGGCTAAGAAGAAGAATTCTTGTCACAGTTGTGGTTCAACAGACCACTATGCCAACAACTGCCCAAAGGCAAAGAAAAAAGTCTATTCCATTGAGAAAGTCCCAGAGGAAGAATCTCCAACAGAGGATTCTGAATCAGACTCCATGGGTGATGCCATCAGAGAACCATCTTATGATGATGAAGACCCAGAGAGGTATTTCTAGTGGAATACCAAGAGGAAACCCCACTAGAAATTCAGGACATACAGTTGGAAGCAGGCATGCCACAGGACACTGCTAACAAAAACTTGTGCAAACACACACAAGATGGACAAACATACCTGGTTACACCAACCAAAATAATGGCATATATACATGGGACAGCCACAAAAAATGACTGTTTGCATTGACAATGCTCAGCATCCACTGATCATTGATAGTGGAGCACACTGCTCCTGTCAGGATGAGTCTATGTTGAAGTGGTAATAAAGCTATTTACAACTAAAACTATGACTGTGACACGTGGAGAATAGTTTGAAAAGTTTTTATAAGGATTAAGGATGGATTAATTTAATAATAAAAGGGCTTTACTATAATAACTATAGTGGTGGTGAGCGCTGTTGAAAGCCCTGGGTGCAGCTTTACCTGTTGGGTTACAATAATAAAGACTACAATACTTTAAATTAAGAGTATACCTGTTTATTACCCAAGAGTAAAACTGTTTTTGACAGTTTACTATGTAGGGTATTCAAGAGTAGGATGAGGAGACAATTCTGGCTGTGAAAAGCCTCCTTTTTATTTTGAAATGGGGTGGAAAGGGTGCTAGACCTTTCCACACAGAGGAAGTGAAGATTTTTCACTCTCTAGGACTGACTTGTGGTTTGAAAACAGTCTTTATGCCCTGTATTGGGCTCAGATGTGGCTTTGAAACCACATCTGGGCAGTTTGCACCAATACAGGATGAAAACTTTCATCTGGGGACCTCACAGCTTGATTCTGACGTGTATGATGCGTTGAATGCTGTACACAAGCTGTATGGGACCCCAGTATTTACTGACTTATGAGTTATTCAAGTATTAACATGCTTCCTCATCTATTTGACACCTCATAATCAGAGTACAACTGTATCCTGTCATAATACAGTTGTATTGGTCATACTGTGGGATTATAACCTTCAAATGGCCATAACTCTGTAAGCTTTTGAGATATAATCCTCAAAGTTGGTTCATTGAATAGCTCTGTATACGCCTTACACAATGGTACCCAATTTGGTATGGCTATCATGAAATATGACAAAGTTATCCCATGTACAAGGTTTTTGTACATAGGCGTGGTTTGGGCAAAAAGCTGTATTGAGCTTCTTTGCCTCATAGCTTTTGTAATAGGTGTGATTTGAAGAAGTGGATGGCACCATCAGATAGCCCTGATTGTGCTCTTTCCAAAAAGACCCCACTTCAAGTATCCCACACTAAAACTGTAGAAGTTAGATGGGAGGTGAATGTTTTGTTCATCCTTATTTGGCCTGAATTTGACCATAACTCAAGTATTACTGGTGCTAGCTCAGTTTGGCTGGCACCATTGGATAGCCCAGACTTAGAGCTTTATTTTGAATAACCATTTGATGGGTTTAAGCCTCTCCTCCTAGATTTTAGATGAGAGGTGAAAATTAAGGTTTATGCTCAGCAATAACTTTGAGCAGGAATAACTTTGTTATTTCTTGTCCTATGGTGATGGGACTTATGTTTTCAGAAAAAGGTGAGTTTCCTCTTTCCTTTGCTACCTTTTGAGCTGATTTGGCTCAGCTCCATTTTTTGGTAGTATCTTGGCTATACCATTGGTTTATGGTATTTTGGCTGTCATGCTTGTGCTCTGGTTTTGAGTCACAGGCTGACATACACTCTCTTTAAAAAAGGCTCATAATTGATGAGACTGTTAAGTCCTCCTAGAGGCCCTGAATCTCCTTAGATGAAGGTTCCCATCTGGTATGGCATCCTCTGCCAACCATTTGTATTTATCAGCTGTCTGGTGTTTTAATCTGACTAAGTATTGTCTTTGATCCTATCCATTAAGTCTAATATTCTTGGCCCTGATGATCTAACTCACAGGTCCTGGGGAGTCCTCCACTTCCACTATGTCAGGTGGTGTGGGGTTTTTCTTCCTGGAGGGGAATTTATCCTCCTCTGTTTGAAAGTATGGCTTGACCAAACTTACTCTTCCATTGCATTCTTTCCTATCAACCTAATCATAGTGAAAGGCCCTACAAATGAGTCCCTCATTTTTTCGGGTCCTTTAAGATTATTAAAGTTCAGTGTAGACACTAGCACCTGGTCCCCTTCCTTAAAGTCAGGCTCCATGTGTGTCTTGTCCCACCTCTGCTTATTATATTCTTTTGCCTCAGCTATGCATTTGGCAGCTGTGTCACAAGCCCTCTTCCACATATCATGGAAGTCTTTGGCTGCGCGGTGGATGGTTAGAAGATTGTTCTTCAAGTGATCCACAGGCAACAGGAGATTCCACCCTTTCTCTACCACTGCAGGTGTGTTTCCTGTTGTAGAGTGCTGACTTGTATTATAAGGCAGCTGGACCGCTGGTAGAAGGGTAACCCAGTCATGGGTGTATCCTTCATGGTCCTTGTATTCCATGCCATAGGCAAAAAGTCTTCTGAGGATGACTTCCATAGTCTGGATCATCCTCTCAGCTAGGCCATCTGCTTGGGGATGGTAAGCTGTGGAAAAAGCAATCTTGGTGCCAAGCATGTCATACAAGTTGGTCCATAATTCAGATGCGAATTTTGGGTCCTTATCACTAATGATGATTTTAGGGACTCCACAGGTAGATATGATGTTATTCCAAAATAACAGGGCAGTATCCATGGCTGTGTCCTCCTTGTGGCATGGTAGACACCTCATGCTCTTGCTGAAGCTATCAACTATGATTAGGCAGGTATTGTAGTTTTCTTTGCCTCCTGGGACAAGTCCTGTGATGCAGTCCATGTTGATGGTTTCCCATGGCTGCTTGGGTTCCTCTATGTGTTGAAGTAACCCATACTTCTTCCAATGTTTCCTGTTTGCCTTTTGGCATCTCTCACATGTGTTGATGTATTCACTAAGCTCCTGCTCCCACTTGGGCCACCAAGCTGCGCTTTTTAACCCTTCTTTGGTCCTGTCTTCACTCATGTGTCCCATATAGGGGCAGTCATGGCATTCCTTCAGGATCAATGAAATGTGGTCTCTGTCTATAACTGTGAGTGAACTTGTATGCTTTTCCCTGTGGTAGAGCAGGCCATCTATAAGGAAAAACTTGTTATCCTTATAGGCCCTCAACCAGGGTTCCTCCAGCTGGGCTTCCAGTTCTGGGATCCTGTATTTTTGTTGAAGGAGTTGTAGTAGTATGCCACACTGTTTGTGTTTGGCATAAGACTTCAGTACTGCACTAAAAAATTCATTGTGCACTTCAGAGGAGCTTATTCCCAATATTGGAGTTTCTGTTTCCTCTGAATCAGTATTTCCACTGTCAGGGGTATCACTCTCTGGTGCCCATTCAGAAAATCTGAAGTTCTTTTTCCTATCTTTTTCCATGAAATGGATAGGAATCTTGGCTGCAACTTCAGGGTCATAAGCTGGATGCTTTTTACATTGTCCAGTGGCCATCTGCCCAGGCCATCTGCATTGGTATGACCTTGACCATCTTTGTATATGATGTTCATGTTCCCTCTATACTCCTGGATGGCTATATGCCATCTCAGCATGTGTCTATTTGTAGTCTTCATGTTTAGTAAAGCTTTCAAGGCTGTGCAGTCTGTGTAGACTTCAAAGACTGCACCCTCCAGATAATAGTGGAGTTTTTTTAGAGCCCAGACTAGACATAGACATTCAGTCTGGGTGGCCCCATACCTGGCTTCTGAATCTTTCAACTGCCTTGAGATGTAGCAAATTACTCCTTCCCTTTGTTCACCATCCACAATTTGTCTTTGGTGAAGGGCTTACCCTAAGTCTTGACTGCATGCTGCATCTATATATAACTTGAATGGTAGTTCAAAGTCAGGTAAGATGAGCACAGGTGCATTAGTGAGTTCATATTTGATCCTCTCATATGCATCCCTCCTTTCCTTGGTTATTTCAAAAACTAAATCTTTTGAACATAGCTTGTATAAACTACTAGTTATGTGTGCAATGTTTTTGATATGGTTTCTATAGTAGCTAGCAAACCCAAGAAAGGATTGCATCTCTTTGATGCTTTTTGGTACTGGCTTTTTGCAGTACTTCTGCTACTTTATTCTGCTCCTTTGCCAGACTAAGACCTGAGACTTTATGTCCTAGAGGGAGTAACTCTTGTTGGACAAAATTGCACTTTTTAAGTGAAATTTTCAGATTTATGGGTGTGCATTTACTTAGCACTCTGTCTATGTATGGCACATGGTCTTCCCATGTCTCTGAGTATATAATGATATCATCAATATCTACCACCATCCAGCCTTCCAGTATTTCTTCTTGAAATATTGTGTCCATCATCCTTTGGAAGTGGGCCGGTGCATTTTTGATGCCAAATGGCATTTTGGTGTACTCATATATGCCCATATGGCATATTATTCTGAGTAATTTCATGGAGTTTGTTTTAACTCCATTTTGGTGGAAACCTTTCATACAATCCATTTTGGTTATGTATTTGGCTTTAGCCAGTTTATCCAATGCATGAGGTATCCTGGGTATAGGGTACCTGTCTGCTTTTGTGTAGTTATTCAGAGCTCTGAAATCTCCACACAGTCTAGACTTTCCCTCATGCCAGGTAATTAGGACAGGGGTGGTTATTTCCACTATTTCATTATGTCCAATCTTTCTGATGACATCCATATCCAGGAGTTCATTGATATGTTTCTCAATTTCTTTCCTGGTTTCCAGGCTTGCTGGATAAGGAGGTCTCCTCAGCATGGGTGGATAAGGTCTTTCCACATCCAGATATAGTTCTATATCATGTCCTTTGATCTTGTCTAATGGTCCTTCACCAATGGCAAATGCTGGTCTGTTCTTTCTCAGCATCTTCAGTAAACTTAGGTTTTGTTTACTGGTGAGGGTAGTGCTAAACTGTCCTTCCCTGAATTCCTTCAGAAGTTCTTCTAGCGGGTCTTGGCAAGATATCTGGTATATATCAAGTGAAAATTCCTTTTCCTTGTTAGTACAAATGGTGATGTGCTTATTTTTACTGTTGTAAATGTCTATGCCATACATCCTCTGGTAATCTGTTCCCAGTAAAGTTCCTTGGATGTGGGCATCCTCAAGCACTACAAACTCTGGGTTGAGTCTGATATTACCCTTCCTGTGGGGTATAATTATCTCTTTGATAATTGTCCCATTGGAAGTCATCGTCCCTGATGCACTTTTAAAGTTGTTTGCCTTAGTGGGCAAGAGCTGTTTTTCCCAGTTTGGGACGTGGGTATCCAGATAGTTTCTGGCCACTATGGAGCGGTGTGCTCCACTATCAATGATCAGTGGGTGCTGAGCATTGTCAATACAAACAGTCATTTTTGTGGCTGTTCCATGTATATATTCCATTCCTTTGGTTGGTGTAACCAGGAATGTTTGTGCATCTTGTGTGTGTTTGCACAAGTTCTTGTTAGCAGTGTCCTGTGGCATGCCTGCTTCCAATTGTATGTCCTGGATTTCCAGTGGGGTTTCTTCTTGGTATTCCACAAAAATTCTTCTCTTGGGTCTTGATCATCCCCAGATGTTTCTCGGATGGCATCACCCATAGAGTCTGAATCAGAATCCTCTGTCAGAGGTTCTTCCTCAGGGACTTTCTCTATGGCATAGACTTTCTTCTTTGCCTTTGGGAAGTTGTTGGCATAGTGGTCTGTTGAACCACAATTGTGACAAGAATTCTTCTTCTTAGCCACTTCTGCTGCTCTTTCTCTGGCTTTTTCTTTGAACTCTACCCTGAGTGGTTGTTTCTCTTTGAAACTACTGTTTCTATATGGGGTGAATTTCCCTATATTAGTCCTCTTCCTTATGTCTTGTAAGGTGTTGGCTATGTCATCTAGAGTGCAATGCTGGTTGCACCTGCATTTTACTGCATGCTCTAGTTCTCCTGGCAGTTGTGTCAGGAGTTTGTTATTCCTCATTTGGAAGTTCATCTGAGGATCAATGGCTTTGAGTCTTTTAGACTGTCTAAGACACCACTCATATGGATCTTTGTTCACCGAGTATTTGTCATTTTCAAATGACATGGTCTTTTGCCATATCCAAGTTCGATCAATGTACTTTTGGATGATTTGACTTTTCCACCATGGCCAGCTTCTTCTACCATGGATTTCTTTCATTTCTGTGTACAATACACTAGCATGGCCTTTAAATGCAGTATTCAATCTGGCAGTGATCCAGTAGTCTGGTATGCTTGGTACATCAATGAAGAGTCCATCAATATAATCTATGAGCTCCATATGATCATATTCTCCTGATCCAGAGAATTTGGGCCAGTTTGAGGCCTCAGGAAGCTGTTTCAAGGTGTAAGGTTTGTCTATGAAACTCTTGATAATAGTAGCAAAATCAAGAGTACTATGACTGTCCTCAATAGAAATATATAATATAATAAAATATTATAACCACAAATTTAAATATAATTATTAGAAAATAATTATATAAAAAAATAAATTTAATTATTATTATAAAAAATATAATAATAAAGAAAATAATAATAATTATAATAAATCATAATTATTCTATTATTGTTATAGTCACTGACAGTTATAACAATAAGACTTGTAAAGCTCTTAATGAGACAATTACACGTGGAAATATGAATATTAACCACTTATAAATAATATAGATATTATTTATAGAAGAATTATAACACACACTGTGCAGAAATAATTTTTATAGAATAAAATTCTATATAAAAAAACTAATACTACATAAAAAAATATAGAACTTTAGAGAAAACTTAGTTATAATATATATTTAATACAGCAAGTTAGACAACAACAGTTATGATATTAAATAATAATTATAAGTTAAAAAAACGCCTAAAATCAATAATTTTAAAGATAAAACAACTTTTTATAATAAAATTTAAGATTAAAGAGTTTTTAAGAGGAATTTGTGGATTTTAAAAGATATTTATGATAATTTTATAATATTAAATATATTATTGATGATTACAACAATAATCTAAATTCTATGATTTCAATTCGTTAATTTTAATTAATAAAGAATAAAATAACTTAAGAGTTACTTTCATAATAAGATCTTATATTTAATAAAACTTTACCTTTTTAAATGTCTAATATGATTGGATTGATAATTGAATGATGGACAAAAACAGTGATGAAAAGACTCTTTTTATGTCTTCAGAGCAGCTCTCATGATTAATAATGAATACAGAGGGCGTGCTCAGGTCAAAACTGAAAAACCATACTTAAAAAAAAAGTTCTTAACTTAAGGCAACTTGTTTTTAATTCCAATTTAAAGTTACGAGTGTTATTCTTAACTCCATGTAGCTTTAATCCTTATTTAAGCTAGTTATATTAAGTTTTTAATATAAATAAACTGATTTATACTAAATTTCATCACATGAACAGCTTAGAAATAGAGTTTCAAGCAGAAATCTCTTAAACTCAACTTTTAATTAATTTTTAAAGAAATTATAATTTTCTTTAGGTTTTAATTAAAAGAGTAAATTTCCAGGCTAATTACCCAGGAAATTCATTTATAAAAGATACCTAAAACTTAATTTATATGTAGATGATATGAAACTTTAAAATGTGTGAAACGTTCAAGTAAATTCATCAAGAATTGGAGTTTTAATGAATTTTTGAAGTTATTGCTATTTTTCCACGTAAAATAGCAATACACACCAAACCTTAGCTTTTGATAAGGTTTTGATGCTTGTAACTTTAAAGTTTTAAGCTTATTTAAGGTTTTTAAGCCTGATTAAGCTTTGACAGCTCTTCAAACCTTGATTTCAAGCCTGCATATTGGGATTTACCCTTTGGAAGCTTGAAATTCCTGTCCAAATTGGGATAAAACCAGTTTAAACCTTAAGGTTGGATCAAAGTCTACTCTTAAAGTTTAAATAAGGTTGAAAATCATCCAATACAGGTGGACAACCTTAATTGAATCATTGCAGATCCAAAAAGTTGGGTATCCCAGCTCTATTTGGTCTTTTTCCTTTGTCCCACCTTTTTGCGTGGATTTTGCCCTTTTATTTATTTAAAGCCATACCATTGCTTTAAACCCTTTTCAATTGAGCTCACACAGGATTTACATTCTGTATGGCAAATCTGTAACCAATTCAGTAAATATACACCACACCTCAATTTTAACTAAAATTTTGGTAAGTTTGCATTAACCTTATGCAACTTTAAATTTAAGCTTATTTAAGCTTATATTTAACAATTCTAAAAAAATGTTACAAAGTTACATTAGTACTGTGAGATTCTTAAATCTTCTAATAACACAAGAAATAAGTGTTTTTGGGTAAAACACCTTATGGATGTACCCTAGGTTATTTTTGGTGTAGAATCCAAAAATGACATAATATTTTTAAGCTTGTTTATCCAAAATAAAGTTATACTCATTTTTTGTTATTTTTTATTTTAATTTCAACTAAAAATTCTGTTTAAGACAAAATTAGCTGTTTATAAAATCATTTGTGGCCTGATGGGTATGTTATACATACCTCACAGGCTCACATCCAGAGTTTTGATAAAAATTCAATCAGTCAACATGAAAATCTACTTGAAGAAATGCCATTTTGGATTTAAAGAACTTAAAGCACTAGGACATGTTGTATCTGGTTTGTCCCTTGGAATTGACAAAAACAAAGCTGCAGCAGTATTTCTAAAACCCATGCCTCAGAACAAAAAGGAAATTCAGTCATTCTTAGGTTTTGCAGGATATTACAGGCAACACATTGAAGATTTTGCATCCATAGCAAGACCACTTTAAAAATTGTTTGACAAAGACACAGTATTTGAGATGACTGTTGACAGAGTCAAAGCTTTTGAGTCTCTAAGAGGAGCATTGACCACTGCTCCCTCTTACTGATGCCAGACTTTAAATTGCCTTTCAAACTGTATATTGATGCATCAGGGGATGGACTAGGTGCTGCACTGCACCAAGTTCAGATCATAAATGATAAACCTGTAGAAGGACCCATATGTTTCATATCCAGGCAAATCAAACCAACTGCAGCCAGATATTGAGCAAGTCAGATAGAATGTCTATGCCTCTTCTGGGCCTTGGAAAAATTGAACTACTTCTTAGAGGGATGTTTCTTTGAGGTGATAACAGATTGTACAGCTGTCAAATCACTTTTGAACATGAAAACACCCAACAGACACATGCTCAGATGGCAAATAGCCATACAAGAATACAGAGGCGATATGACTATTGCTCATAAAGATGGGAATATTTATAAGAATGCAGATGGGCTAAGCAGATGGCCATTACCAAATAATATTGATAATCCTGCTTATGTGCCAGAAGAAGCTTCACCACAAATTCCAATAGAAGGAATAAGTGTTACAGACTTGAACACCACCTTCTTTGAAGAAGTCAGAAGTAGTTACACTCAAGATAATAATTGTAGCATCTTATGCCAATTGCTTAACAAAGACTGTAAAGACCACTCTCTAATACATGCCTTGGATGAAGTATGGAGAAAATCTTATGATGAAGGAAGATTTCACCTACTGGATGGTATAATTTACCACAGAACCAAGCACACATGTGTCATGACAGTTGTACACAGGTCATTACTCAATCTTGAACTGAAGGAATGCCATGATAGTCCCTTGCCAGGACATCTGTCTGAAGACAGAACAAGAGAGAAAGTAAAGACCTGCATATGGTGGCCAATGTGGCAGAAAGATGTTTCAGAGTATTGCAAAACCTGTAACAGATGCCAAAAGGCAAATAAATCCACTGGCAAGAGACTTGGAAATATGATAAAAATCCAAGAATCAAAAAGACCTTGGGAAATTGTCCATATGGATTGGGTAACTGGCCTACCACAAGGAGGTGACAGAAGCTATAATTCTTGCCTAGTAATTGTGGACATATTCAGTAAAACTCCAATCTTTTTACCATGTCACAAGGATGATACAGCCATGGATACAGCTCTTCTGATATGGAATAGAGTAGTGTCATGGACTGGGATATTTACAAATATCATCAGTGATAGAGATCCCAAATTCACTTCAGCACTATGGACAAATCTTCACCAATTATTTGGCACTAAACTGTCTTTCTCTACAGCCTACCACCCACAAACTGATGGCCTGGCTGAAAGGATGATCCAAACCTTAGAGGACATGGTGAGAAGATTTTGTGCATATGGCCTTGAATTCAAAGAGTGTGATGGATTTACCCATGATTGGTGTACTCTTCTGCCAGCACTAGAATTAGCATATAAAACATCAATCCATGCCAGTACCAATCAGACTCCTGCTATTCTAGAAAAAGGATGGAACCCCAAGTTAACCCAAGATTCCTTGAGGAAAGACTTAATTGAAATACATCCCACAGCTGCTAGCTTCAAAGGAATGCTAGACAAAGCTAGAAAGCATGCAGTAAGGTGCATGGAGACTCTTTTGCATATGCTAAAGACAAATGGGATAAATCACATGCAACTCCAGATTTCAAAGTGGGGGACCTAGTTCTTGTATCCACCACTAACTTCAATAACATCAAAGGATGCAAAAGGTTGAAAGACTCCTTTGCAGGACCTTTTGTGATTAAGGCCCTCCATGGAGAAAATGCTGTTGAAGTGGAGTTATCTGAAGAACTTAGCAATAAGCATCCTACATTTCCAGTGAGCTTAATAAAGCCATATAAATCTAGTGATGCTGAGAAATTTCCCTTGGGGAATAAGATTCCCCAAGTTATACCTCCTATTGAGACATCTGGTAGTAACAAAATTACCAAAGTTCTTAAAGAAAGGAAATTAAGAACCAAGAAAGTAAGGGAATACCTTGTTAGGTCCAGTGACCCAACTTGTGAGGATGAATGGTTGGAAGAAAAAGATATACCAGAAGCCACCAAACTCCTCAGGAGATTCAGACACACTAGAAACACCAATATTACAACGTAATATTCTTTTTTAGGGGGAGGGAATGTGAGCCTTAGAGGTAATTTCATATACCCAAAAGACCACCAATACAAAAATAACATATTAATATAAATAAAATAAATTTATTTATATTATTAAAATAAATATCAAAATATAAATATAAAGTTATATTCAAAACAAAAAATTAATTACAATTTAAGAACAAAAATACATTAAATTTTGTAAGGATAAAATTACATTTATACTTGAACAAATTAAGTAAAAATGAAATTTTAACAAAATTGTGAAAAAATAAATAAATTTGGAAAAAATTTAAATAAAAATTATTATAGCTTTTTATCCAATAAATAAACATATCAAAATTATTTCACCATTGGATTGCTCATAAAAAATCAGGTGGGGTCACCTCTGAGTGAAATTCTTGTACCTCACCTCTAAATAAGCTTAAATTAAGTTTTTAGTATTTTCAATACAAAATTTGAAAATCCTCAAAACTTTAATTTAATTCACACCACATTTGTTGTTAACCATCAATTTTTGTGTTAAAATTGAGGTGTTGTGTTTAGTTTAGAGGCTATCAGGAATTGAAGTATTTTCAATTGAATTCAATTGAAATCTCAAAATGTGGGCGTGTATTACATAAGTGAGCTTTGATTTACATATGAGGTATCAATTATTACTGTATTGTAGTGTACAATTGAATTGAATTCCATATTTAAATTATAAGTATAATACATGATGAGGAATTAAAGGAAAAATAAATTGGAAAGATTAAATTTGGGGGGGAAAAGGAACTCCAGCTCTAAGGGGGAGCTAGACCCCCAAAATCCTTGCTTACAGGCGTGGGATGTCAAAATTCACGAAAACGTTCATCACTTTTGGCCTGGAATTGAGTTACAGGGTCTGTGGACTCAATTGATGATGAGGTTTTGATGCCAACTGGGGTGGTTTCAGCTGTTGCCAAGAGGGTAAAACTACCCTTAAGAGAAAACAATCATAGTAGAAACAGTTTGAACTGGTTTCTACGCCTCTTACACGCATTCTGACGTGTTTTGAAGGCTCTAGACCTGGTATTGCTATAGTAATGGCTGATTTAAGGGTCTAAAATGGCTAAAAATGGCTAAAAATGGCTTAAACCAGCCCTTTTTGGTCTAAACCAGGGTTCAATGATGCCATAACTGGCTTTTCTGTTGTCAGACTGTTTTTCACGACTAACAAGAGTAAATTTTACTCTTGGAGTAAGAGAATCGATGGCTATAAAAGAATGTCTTCTTTGCCCCACTTTTCTCTTCATGTTAGAATCTTTTCCTTTTATAATTAGTTTAAACATTGTTAAACCAATCAATAAGAGATTCCAACCCCCTTTCTTAAATCATTTTAAACCTTTTAACCACGTGAAAAAATTATTATAGTCATTGTTTGTAACTTTTATAATCATTTTTACCCCTGAACCACCCCAAAAGTGAATTAAAGCATCTTTCATCACTGTAAACTTTGTCACTTTGTTTCCAAATTCACTCTGGTCACTTTTGAGCGTGTTTTCTCTTTAATATTCTTTTTAAAGACTCTGTTCTTTAATTAATTGCTTGCGGTTCTTTGCTCAATTAATTCCAACTGAAATTGCTCTTGAAGAAATTTCTTTTGTAGCCTTAAAATATCTCTTGTAGAGTATTTACTGGATAAATTTTTATTGTTGGTAAAACAATAAATTTTCACAACATTATTGTTTTATACTAATAAAGTTATAAACAATAAAATTGGTGTGTTTTCTCTTAAAAATAATATTTCTTACTATTTTTAATTGAATTTTTACCTTATACAAATTTTGAGGACAGGAAAAGTACTTGATTCTTAATCAAAGTTTCATATCCACACCTTACAGTCCAGCAGGTGAATTCAATTCATTCTTAGTCTATTTTTCTCAAAATTGAAGTGCAATGACTCCTACTAGATGTGGAAGCAATTACTCCATCCAATCAAATGGATCTGGACTATCACATTCCAGTCACAAATCAAAAAGACAAGAATGTCGGCCCAGAGGAGAGGTACAATTGGAGGATGCCAGAGCTTCCACCAGTTCCCAAAGGTTAGCCAGCACCTTTGAGCCACTTATTGAGAGTCCAGAAGCTGACATAACTGCTATTGCTTTTAGACCTGAATCATTTCCAACAGGCACAAGCCTTACCCACAGAATTACAGAATCCCAAAGAAAGGAAAGACATCCATGGACAATGTGTTCAATATGGCAACTCTGATGGAATTCAAAAACAAGGTGGAGGAAAAATTGAGCCAATCCTTCCAAAAGAAATAGATCTTTTTAAGTGTGTAACTCAATTTGAATCTTGTAATAAAGAAATTATGACAAATCTTAAAACATTTGAGTATATCCAACAAAAGTTGGGTAATGAGATATTACAAGTGAAAGAACAACAAAAGACCATTATTGGCCTTGAAAATGTTAATAAAGACAATATTGTGTCTTTGACACAAATTTGTGCAAGAATTGAGTCTAAAGTTACTTTTCTCAATCAACCAGATGACAATTCAATTTCTTTTATAACTGGACAGTTAAGAGAATGGAAATTACAAGCTCAAAACTTGAAAAATTCAACTGGTCACAATGCAGCTCTTTTCCAAGAACAATTGGAAAAAAGTGATAAAGCAAGACTTGAATTGAAAGAGGACATTCAATCAAGTATTAATCATATATCACTGAAATATGAATTGCCAAGGCAATCCACACCAATTGTTGACATAAATGTGCTTAATGATTTATATCATACCATTTCAAGTAATGAGGTGGAAACTGCTTGCAGTTTCAAAGACATTCCAAAATTAGAGAAATGGCCAACCTTCAATGGTGAAGGAGAATATAATCATATGGAACTTATGAAAACAATTGATATGTTTGAAGAATACTTTAACATACCAGATGAAGACATAAGTGCCAGATTACACTCATTTTATACCTGATCAGCAAAGAAATGGTATTACAAAATGAGACAAGACCATGGTAAACCTTCTTGGCCTTGGTGGAAAGAACAAATTATTTCCAAATGGGAAAATGATTCCTGGAAGTTTAGAATTTAAAATTCTTTTGAAGAAGCCATTTATAATATTGAGAGGGACAGGCCCATGTCTTGGTTTCTTAAACAGAAGGACAGATTAACTGCCCTTCATCCTGATATGTCTGAAACAATGGTACATAAAAGGATATTAAGAAAGTGTGGTGGTGACCTTGAGAATGCTATAAGAAGAAGATTTATTGAGCCTTTCTCTGCAGAAGATTATATCAATGCTATGGAGGACATCACTACTAGAACAAAAATTGGAAGAAATTGGACCAAATCCCCAATAGACAACAAGACTAATGGGAAACCAATTTCAAAGCCAAATAAGCCACAAAACAGACTTCCTTTGAAATGTCACAACTGTGAAAGTACATCTCATTTAGCTAAAACTTGTCCAAAAAATACAAGAATCAATGAGATAAATGTTGAAAAATTGGAAGACACAAAAGAACCAACTGGTGTATCTTTACATGAAAGTGATTCTGAGCCTTCAGAAGAAGAAGAAGTACCAGAGTAGCTTAGTATAGAAAACATTAATGTTTCTTTTGAAGTCACTGAGGTACACACTCATTTACCACAGTATAGTGATAAATGTATGGATCTCATACACGTGCAGATGCTAAAATGCAAAAAACCAAACCTGCCAGAGGTAAAGGTTATACAGCTGGTTCATCTTGTATCACTAATATTGTGATAAACAACACAGAAGCCAAGATACACCTTGACTCAGGTGCTTTTTTCACTTGTTCTGGAAAGAATTATCTTGACAAAGCTCATACCAATTCTCAAGAAAAACTAATCCCAATTGAAGGTATAACATTCAGGAGTGCTAACCAAAATATGCACCCTTTGGGTATATTTGAGGCAGAAATTATATTTCCTCATCCTGCGTGAAGTAACAGATTCAAAGTTGAAATTGTTGTCATGAATAATTGTACTTTACAACACTTTATACTTGGGAATGATTATCTCAATATTTATGGTATTGATATTAATAATCATAAATACAAGTATTTCACTATAGGGGAAAATAAAAGACAAAAATTTCCTTTTCATCTAGAAAAAAGAGAAATTACTGTCATTAAACAAGTAAAAAATGCTAATAAGGAAAAATCTGTGTCAAGTCAATTGATTGAAGCACAAATTAGTCCTGAATTAACTCTAGAAATGAAGGAAGAACTGATTGAAATTTTCTTTCAATACAGGGAAGCCTTTGCTTCAGATAATGAACCACTTGGGGCTATAAAAGGCCATGAAGTGAACATTATCCTTAATGTGGAAAGGCCTTATCCACCACTATTAAGAAGACCAGCTTACCCAGCTAGCCCTAGGGCTAGAGAGGCATTAGAAAGTCTAATTAATGAACTAATGAAACTGGGAGTTCTTAGAAAGGTTGGACACAATGAGGAGGTAGAAGTCACAACTCCAGTAATCATTCCTTGGCATAATGATAAGTCAAGGATGGTTGGTGATTTTAGAGCACTGAATACCTATACTATTCCAGACAGGTATCCACTCCCTAGAATTCATGAGACTTTGTCTCAATTATCCAAAGCAAGATTCATTACTTCCATGGATGCTCTGAAAGGCTTCCATCAGAATGTTTTGACACCTCATGCTAGGAAATTATTGAGAATAATTGCTCATTGTGGGATTTATGAGTATTTGATAATGCCTTTTGGTATTAAAAATGCAACCTCTCATTACCAGAGAATGATGAACACCATCTTCCCACATGAATTTTCAGAAGGATGTTTAATCATTTATATTTATGACATTATCATTTGTTCAGAAACCTGGCAATTACATTTAGAGAGACTTTCATTAGTACTTAAGAAAATTCTTCAAGTGAATATGAAAGTATCTCTTAAAAATTGTAATTTTGAGTTTCATGAGTTAAAAGCTCTAGGACATGTAGTCTCAGTACTGAGCCTTGGTGTTGACAAAAACAAAGTGGCTGCAGCTTTACTGCAGCAAATGCCCCAGAACAAAAAAGAAATGATGTCTTTTTTAGGGTTTGCCAGTTATTACAGGCAACACCTTAAAGACTTTGCAATCCATGCCAGATCATTATACAGAATTTGTGATCAGCAAACTGTTTTTGAAACGACACAGGAGATGATTCAAGCATATGATAGAATCAAGTATGCCTTGACCAATGCACCATTATTATTGATGCCAGACTGGAAACTTCCTTTCAAGCTGTATATTGATGCATGTGGTGAGGGTTTAGGAGCTGCTCTTCATCAAGTTCAAATTGTCAATGACAAACCTTATGAAGGTCCAATTTGTTTTATTTCAAGACAAATTAAACCTACTGAGGCAAGATATGGAGCTAGCCAAGAGGAGTGCCTTTGCCTTGTTTGGGCTTTGGAAAAACTTAATTACTATCTTGATGGTAGTGTGTTTGAAGTAATTACTGATTGTAATGCAGTAAAATCACTTCTTAACATGAAGACTCCAAACAGACACATATTAAGATGGCAGATTGATATACAGGAGTATAGAGGCAATATGACCATAGTACATAAATCTGGAAATATTCATAAAAATTCTGATGGCTTAAGTAGATGGAAATTACCCAGTACACCTGAAAATCCTGCCTATGTTCCTACAGGTTCACAACCTCAAATTCCAATTGAAGGAATTAACATCATAGACATTGGAACAGAATTTTTGAAAGAAGTTCGAGATAGCTATAAGCTGGATAAGAACTGTCATATTCTTAGTTCTCTACTTGACAAAGATTGCAAAAATTCAGCTTTGGCTAATTCTCTGGATGATATTTGGAAAACATCTTATGACAATGAAGATTCCATTTGTTTGATGGTATACTATATCATATATATAAACACACATGTGTCATGGTCCTATGTATTAGAATGTTAATTAACGGCATACTACTAGAATTCCATGATAACATATCTTCTGGACATCTGTCTGAAGACAGAACTATGGAAAGAATTAAGACATGTTGCTGGTGGCCATCTTGGAGAAAAGATGTCATTGAGTACTGTCACAGTTGTGATAGATTCCAGAAAGCCAATAAAGCCACTGGTAAAAAATTTGGTTTAATGATCCATATTCAAGAAACAAGTACCCCATGAGAAGTGGTTCAAATGCATTGGGTAACGGCCTTGCCACCTTGAGGTGATAAAAGTTACAATGCATGTCTTGGTATTGTGGACAGATATAGCAAAACACCAATATTCTTACCATGTCATAAATATGACACAGCTATGGATACAGCTCTTTTGATTTGGAATAGAGTCATATCCCATACTGGTCTCTTTAAAAATATTATCAGTGATAGAGACTCAAAATTCACATCAGCCTTATGAACTAATTTACATAAGCTTTTGGGTACAAAACTATCATTTTCAACAGCCTACCATCCACAAACAGATGGGCTGGCAGAAAGAATGATATAAACCCTTGAGAACATGATCAGAAGATTTTGTGCTTATGGCCTGGAGCTTAAAGATTCTGATGGCTTTACCCATGATTGGTGTACTCTTATACCAGCATTGGAATTAGCCTGCAAGACCTCCATCCATGCTTCAACAGGCAAAACTCCTGCAATGTTGGAAAAAGGATGGAACCCCAAACTTCCAATTGATACTTTGAAAAAAGATCTGGTTGATATTCATCCAACTGCTTCAAGCTTTAAGTTATTGTTTGATAAAGTGAGACATCATGCAAATAAATGCATGAATGATGCCTTTGAATATACTAAACAGAAATGGGATAAAGGTCATAAGACCCCAGAATTCAAAGTAGGGGATTTAATACTAGCTTCAACCTTGAACTTTAATAATATTGAAGGCCCAAATAAATTGAAAGATTCCTTTGCAGGACCATTTCTTATTAAAGCCCTTCATGGGACAAATGCAGTACAGGTAGAACTGTAAGGAGAACTGGAAAACAAACATCCAACTTTCCCTGTCAGTCTACTAAAGCATTACACTTCAAGTGATAAGGAATTATTTCCTTTGAGAAATGAAAAACCCTTATAAGTACCCCCACTAGATCAAAGTGGGGAGAAAAAGGTACTAAAAGTCTTGAAAAAAAGAAGACTTAGTGGAAAAAATAAAAGAGAATACTTAGTGAGGTATAAAAATTCACAACATGAAGATGAGTGGATTGTAGAAAGCAAAATACCTGATTCCCAGAAGTTTCTCAGAAGATTCAGACATGAGAGAAGACCAATTGCTCAGTGAAAAGTCTGAATTTTGTGTTTTACATACTTAGAAAAGTATAAGTAGAGAGGTTGAACAGTGGATTATACCCCCCCCCAAATAACTTGGGGGTATATTACAAAGGAAAGATTGTGGTACAATTTTTTTTGGTGGTAGGGAATGTTAGCCTTTGAGGTATGTATAACATACCCATAAGGCCACAAATAACTTTAAACACAGTTAAAATTGTCTTCAACAGACTTTTTAATTGCATTCAAAATAAAAAGTAACAAAAAATAAGTATAAATTTTGTTTGGATAAACAAAGTTATAAATATTATGTCATTTTTGGATTCTACACCAAAAATAACCTAGGGTACATCCATAAGGTGTTATACCCAAAAACACTTATTTCTTATCTTAATAGAAGATTTAAGAATCTCAGATTACTAATGTAACATTTTTAACATTTTTTGAAAATTGTTAAATTTAAGCTTAAATAAGCTTAAATTTAAAGCTGAATGAGGTTTATGCAAACTTACCAAAATTGTAGTTAAAATTGAGGTGTGGTGTATATTTACTGAATTGGCTAAGGATTTGCCATACAGAATGTAAATCCTGCATGAGCTCAATTTAAAAGGATTAAAGGCCATAGTATGGCTTTAAATAAATAAAAGGGCAAAATTCACACAAAAAGGTGGGACAAAGGAAAAAGACCAAATAGAGCTGGGGTACCCAGCTTTTTGGATCTGCAAGGATTCAATTAAGGTTGTCCACCTGTATTGGAGGATTTTCAACCTTATTTAAACTTTAAGATTAGACTTTGGTCCAACCTTAAGGTTTAAACTGGTTTTATCCCAATTTGGACAGGAATTTCAAGCTGCCAAAGGGTAAATCCCAATATGCAGGCTTGAATTCAAGGTTTTGAGAACTTTCCAAGGTTAATTAAGCTTAAAAATGTTAAATAAGCTTAAAAACTTAAGGTTACAAGCATTAAAACCTTATCAAAACTTAAGGTTTAGTGTGTATTGCTATTTTACGTGGAAAGATAGCAATAACTTCAAAAATTCATTAAAAATCCAATTCTTAATGGATTTGCTTGAACATTTCACACAGCTTACAATTTAATATTATCTACATATAAATCAAATTTTTAGTATCTTTTATAGTTAAATTTCCTGGGTAATTAGCCTGGAAATTTACTCTTTTAATTAAAACTCAAAGAAAATTATAATTTCTTTCAAAATTAATTAAAAATTGAGTTTAACAGATTTCTGCTTGAAACTTTATTTTTAAGTTTCTCATGTGATGAACTTTAATATAAATAAGTTTACTGATATCAAAAACTTAAATTAATTAGTTTAAATCGTGATTAAAGCTACATGGAGTTAAGAATAACCCTGTTAACTTTAAACTGGAATTAAAATTAAGTTACCTTAAGTTAAGAACTTTACTTTTAAGCATGGTTTTTCAGTTTTGACCTGAGCATGCCCTCTATATCCATTATGAATCATGAGAGCTGCTCTGTAGACATAAAAAGAGCATCTTCATCACTGTTTTTGTCCATCATCAATTATCAATCCAATCATATTAGAAATTTAAACAGGTAAAGTTTTATTGAACATAAAATCTTATTATTAAAGTAGTTCTTAAGTTATTTTCTTCTTTATTAACTAAAATTAAAGAATTGAAATCATAGAATTTGGATTTTTGTTGTAATCACCAATAATATATTTTACAATATAAAATTAATCATTGTAAATATCTTTTAAAATCCACAAATTCCTCTTAAAAACTCTTTAATCATAATTTTTATTCTAAAAAATTGTTTTATCTTTAAAATTATTGATTTTTGGCGTGTTTTTGACTTATGATTAGCATTTAATATAATAACTGTTGTTGTTTGACTTGTTGTATTAAATAAATATTGGTTGTTGGTAAACACACGTAAGCTTTTAGTAAAAACACGTAGGTTTCTGGTAAAAACACGTAAGTGACCTTAATTTTCAAAAAAAATTCCTCAGGCTCAGTTTTGAGGATTTTTTTAATTTTTTTTTGCCATATTTTTCCCGACTTGGCATGTCAATAAGCACAAATTTTTTCAAAAATTTTTTTTTGCCAAATTTCACAAATTTGGCCAATATGCCAAAATGGCATATTTTTTTCAAAAATTCATTTAAATTCTTCCCACTTATGAATTTCCTTCATTTTTTTTTAAAAATGAAGGGTTCAATGTGAAGAGTAAAGCACCAGAATCCCATAATTTTGGGTTTTTTTTTGGGTGGGACAAGTGAAGGCGCAAAAAGGGGTTTTTTTTCAAATGTCTTTTCCCGTCATTGTAATATGCCTATTTTTAAAAAGTGAATTTAATAACTTCCCACTTATGAATTTCCTTCATTTTTTTTTAAATTAAATGGTTCAATCTGGACAATAAAGAACCAGAAGCTCATGAATTGGGAAAAATGTTTGGGTGGGACAACAAGTGAAGCCGCAATGAGTGTTTTTTTAAACTGTTTTTTCTCTTGTGTGTAATATGACTATTTTCAAGTACAAAAGTTCCACATGTTTGATAAAAAATGAGACTGAGGTGGGATTTCAGCAATAAATATGACTGAGGAGTGGGATAATTGGCATAGATTGTATATACAAAAATCATTCAATCAGAATCAACCTCCAAAATAGTGGGTTTTTTCTGAGAGGGGGGAGGAAGATTGGACAAATATAACATTCTGTGTTTCTTAAATTTATCAGCCCACCCCAGGGCTTGTTCTTGGGCATGAATCTCCCAGTTCACAGTAATGGGGGGGACTGGATAAACTTTAGAAATGATGATGTCCAAAGGAACAAAATGAGCACAACTATTCAAGAAGCAGATGAAAATGAGGGGATTATCATTTGGAGGACAGAAATAAGGGAAAAAAGAAAAAGATTGGGCTGTGGAATAAAAGAAAACTGGTCTTTTATACTTATTTGCAATTGTATCCCCCATTTCAGGCATGGACATCCACTTTCTTTTTGGAGCCTGGCCAACATCTTCATACCATTCAATTCTTTCCAAATAAGAGGATACTGAGGGAATTGAGGTGTTCATGGCTTCATAAAGGTCTTGATTTTGTTGAATTTCTTCAGCCAAGTCACCTCCGACATCAGCCCATTGATCTTGAGTCTTGTAAATGAAGTGGGATACTGTTCTGTAGCCACAGTTTCCATCACCCTGGACATTGATAGCCTTGAAGGTGTATTTCAACATAAACTTGGGCAAGTCTTCTGAGCCAGTTATCTGATAAAATAAGTTCAAAAAATCAATAAAGATCAAAATAAACAACATATAATTACATTAAAAAGAATCAGAAACTCACAAACAGCTTGGAGCATTCATCACTTGTGTGATAGTTGCTTTGACAATGCTCATAGGTCAAGGTAATTGCATCATAGATATTCAAACTGGTGGCAGGCTTGTGCGATTTTCTTTGTGATGTTTTGCTTCCAATTGCCAATCTTCTGGACCTTCTAAGAGTTACTTCTGATTTATTGAATTCAGTTTCTGAGGGTAGTGAATCTGATGAACTGATGGATTTAGATAATGAGTCCTCAGAATCTTCAGAATCTTCAGATGAGTCCACTTCCATAATTGGAGAGGGGACATTTGACTGGGATCTTGAAGTTGTTGTGCTGGTCACTTTTGATGGGGGTCTTCCTCTTCTCTTGGATTGACTTTCAATAATTTCAAATCTTGAAGGTTCTCTTTTGTTTTTATTCTTGGCTCCTTGGGGTCTTCCACGGATATTCTTGCATTCTAGAGGGTCTTCATAATATTGATCATCCTCTTGACTCTTGGGAATTTGGTCAAATGGGACTTTTCCAGTCAAAACATCTTGAAAATGTTGGAGTATTGGAGTGATTTCTGCCCTTGGTCTTTGAAACAGGTCTTCACCAATGTCTTCAAATATTTTCTTGGCTTCATTCTTTCTTTCTTTTTCAACACTTTGATCATCACCTTGAAAACCAGTCTGAGAAGAATATGACAAATAAAATCAGTTAATAAGAAAAATAATAAGAAGAAGAAATTAAAAAACCCTCACAGGCAAATTCAAATGCCATTGAGGATGGAAGTCTGATAATTCAAGCCTTTGGCGCTTGGCAAATGCCTTTTGGGTCTTATGCTTGCAAGGAATGCCTTTATAATTGTTGTATTTGTTGGTGCATTTTTCATTTGGAGGAAATTTTGTTTTGAAATTTTCAAAGGCAATATGAAGAGCATAATGAGACACCTTGCCATTGAGGGCACAGATGTGTGGAGAAAAATTCTTGACATGGACAATCATTTCTTTGGAGATTCTGTTGATAATTTCAATAAAATTTTTTCTGAATGCCATGTGGAGTGCCCTGACTACCTCCAGGAGAGTACCAGTGGACTTTTGTAGCCAAAGTTTAACCATGGCATGGGCACCTTCAACTCTGGAGGTGGATCCCACACCCAGCTGGCAATGGTGGTTGGTCCAGGCTGGCACATAATACTCCTTTAGAGGAAGCCAGGTATTTTCCAAATTCTGCAAGACCTCAGCATTTTTAACTTGCTTTTGAAGCTTCTTCCAGTTGTCTTTGAAAGACTTTTCAGTGGGTGAATACATAAGCTGAGAAAAGAATCCCAAAGTCATTATTAAAGACAATAATAAGAAAAAAAGTGAAATAAAATGAAATAAAGTGAAGAAGTATATTACTTGATTCCAAAGGCCCATAAAATGTTCAAAATCAGTTCCTTGACCAGTTTTCTTCATGCAATGAGCAGATACATCCTTGTTGATGTGCCAAATGCATAGCATGACTTTGGAGTCTGGGAAGAGCTTCTTAATAGAGTTTTTCAAGGCCAGATCCCTGTCAATAACAATAACTGGAGGGGGAACAAGATTGGTGTTGTTGAGGACCTTTTCAATGTATTGATTTAATTCCCAAGTATATGAAGTTTCATTTTCATTCTTCATCAAACAAAAAGCCCCAGGAAAGGTCTTATTTGTTGAGCTGAATCCAATCATATGAAAAAGGGGCATTTTGTACTTATTGTTTTTATAAGTACAATCCATAAGAATGACATGAGGAAAGCCATGAAGAAGCTTTATGGCCAGGGGTGAGTAAAAAACAAGGAGGTAATGTGTCCCTCAGAATCCCTTGCAGAGGACCAAAAAAAAGTTTCTTGTTTGAGAGTGTCAATAAGAGCATCAATGGGCCTTCTGCCTTGCAGTTTGTCTTTCTTGATTTTCTTGACTTGGTTATAAATGTCTTGAAGGATTACAGGCCTGTCAGACTCCCTCGGGCTGCATAATTGTGCCTGAATTCGCCTTGGCATGAGGAGTGATTCAGACATTTGAGCAATTTGGGATGTTTCTTGCTCATTGAATTTCCTGAAAGCAGGATGTGCCATGATATTTTCAGTGGCATCATGGCTTTGTTCAGGATTTTTGACTTTAAGAGTCCAAGTGGTACTCTTGGAATATTTCCTGGCATAACGTTCAAAAGGACAGTCAAGCTTTCTTGATGTGACTGTTTTGGAGGGGCTTTTGTTGGGATTTGGGGTGCCAAACCTGTCACAACATATTTCAATTTGGTTGTGGGTCATATTGGACCTCAAGGGGGACACAGCATACCCCTGAGCCCTGGCAACATTATGCACATGTTGCGAAAGAAGCTCAAGGGTCTGAAATTCACCTTCAGTGGGGGGTTGAAGCATTTTTTGAATGAAAATTATGTATAAAAGTAAAAAAAGGGGGAATTGGGGGATTTGGAATGGGGTAAGAACCTTTCAAAATGTGAAAAAGAGGTGGAAAAAGGTGTGAAAAATGAACAGAAGTGGTTAAGAGTGACAGAAAGTGGTTTAAATGTGGGATTAATAGATGAGGGATGGTAAAAAATTGAAAATTGAGAGGCTTGAAAGCAGGCTGTTGTGGTGGAAAATGCAGTCTTTGGGGGAAAAAAAGAAAAAAAACTGTGAAAAGCTTTGTAAAATGGCTTTGTTAATGCTGTTTTTCCAAAAAAAAACAATGGTTTGGGGTGGGGATAATGTGGATTATTGGGGTGTTTGAGCTTGTTTGTTTTTTTGGGGGGGCTGGTCAAAAAAATCTGAAACAATTTGGAGTTAGAGAGGTTTTGTGGGCAAAAAACCTCTTTTGGGCATGTTTTGGCCCAATACAGGACCAATGGTGTTTCATTTTTAATTAAAAACTTACATGTTTTTACCAAATTATGGCCAAAACACATAAGCTCTTACGTGTTTTTACCAATTTGCTTACGTGTTTTTACCAATACCCTAAATATTATAAGTAAGTTTCTCCAAAATTCTATATTTTTTCTATCTAGTATTAGGCTTTTTATATAGAATTTTTATTCTATAAGAATTATTTCTGCAAAGTGTGTGTTTAATTCTTTTTATAAATAATATTTATATTATTTATAAGTGCTTAATAGTCATATTTCCTGCATGTAATTGTCTCATTAACAGCTTTACACTTCTCATTTTTAGAACTGTCAGTGACTATAACAATAATAGAATAATTATAATTTATTATAATTATTATTTATAATTATATTTTTGAAATAATAATTAAATTTTTTTTAATAATTATTTTTAATAATTATATTTAAATTTGTGGTTGTAATATTTCATTATATTATATATTTCTACTGATGACAGTCACAGTACTCTTGATTTTGCAACTATTATCAAGAGTTTGATAGACAAACCTTACAGTAGTTTTAAGTGCTTCCAGGAGGGAAAAAATGGCTGATTTAAGGGTCTAAAATGGCTAAAACCAGCCCTTTTTTGGTCTAAACCAGGGTTCAATGATGACATAACTGTCTTTTCTGTTGTCAGACTGTTTTTCACGACTTACAAGAGTAAATTTGACTTTTGGACTAAGAAAATTGATGGCTATAAAAGAATGTCTTCTTTTCCCCACTTTTCTCTTCATTTTGGAATCTTTTCCTTTTATAATTGGTTTAAGCACTGTTAAACCAATCAATAAAAGATTCCAACCACCCTTTTTATATCATTTTAAACCTTTTAAACACATGAGAAAATCATTATAATCATTGTTTGTGACTCGTATAGTTATTTTTACCCTGAACCACCCCAAAAGTGAATTAAAGCATCTTTCTTCACTTTTATCTTTGTCACTTTGTTTCCAAAATCACTCTGGTCACTTTTGGGCGTGTTTTCTCTTTAAATATCTCTTTAAACACTTTGTTCTTTAACTAATTGCTGGCAGTCCTTTTCTCAATTAATTCCAATTTAAATTTCTCTGGAAGAAATTTCTTTTGTAGCCTTAAATATCTCTTGTAGAGTATTTTTGGATAAATGTTTATTGTTGGTAAAACAATAAATTTTCACTATATTATTTTTTTATACTTACAAAGTTAAAAAAATACAATTGGCGTGTTTTCTCTTTAAAAATACTATTTCTTACTATTTTTAAACAATATTACCTTATACAAATTTTGAGGGCAGGAAGGGTACTTGATATTTTATCAAAGTTTAATATCCACACCTTACATTTGTAGCCTTAAATATATCTTGTAGAGTATTTTTGGATAAATTTTTATTGTTGGTAAAACAAAAAATCTTCATAATATTAGTGTTTCATACTTATAAAGTTAAAATTAATAAAATTGGTGTGTTTTCTCTTAAAAATACTCTTTCATACTTTTTTTTAATTATATTTTACCTTATACAAATTTTGAGGACAGGAAAAGTACTTGATTTTTGATCAAAGCTTCATATCCAGACCTTACAAAATGGGTTTTGGGTGGTTTCAGAGCTGAAAAGGTGTATTTGGGTGTTTTGGCAAAATAAATCTTATACTGGGACTGTGTGTGAGCCTTGAGGTATATTTTACATACCCAAATACGCCACAATTATCTTAAAAAGAAAATTTGAATTATACATAACTCATAAGTCATGCATATATTCAAAATTCATCATTTTTGATTTCAGAAAAGATGAATAACTTTTTATTGAGTAAGTAAATCCATGGATTTAAGGCCAGATTTGGATTCTACACAAAAATTCATCTAGGGTAGCTCCATAGAGTGAATAAGCTCAAATTAACTCTTTGAGTTGGTAAAATGGAAAATACTTCAATACCACATCATCAATACCAGATAAAAGATCCGTGAAAAATTTGTTTTTCTTAATTTCACACCAAAATAATGGGAAATTGAGAAATCCCATGTTACATATACACTAAGAATAGTGTTATGCATGTTTTGAGCACTTAATATCATGGTATTCTTACATGCACTTTGGGTACACCCATAGTGGATATCTCACTTGAAGCTTAAATTACTATCTTGACATAAAAATAAGTAAGGGGGACAAAAGACATCAAAGAGAGCCAGGGTACCCAACTTCTGAGGACCCAGAGGCGTGGATAGCTCCAAAGCTTGGTTCCATGGCTGATCTTGACCCAATTGGTAAACTATACCTCTTTGGGAACTTGGTTACCATGTCACAACTACTGTAAATCTTAAGAAAATAGCAAATAACCTGCTATTTTGACGTGCCAAGGAGGTAAAGAGCTACTTAGACTCCTGTAACCACGTCAATTCTTAATGAGTTTCCATGGATAAACCACAAAAGAGTAATTAAAACCCTTTTTGGACTTTTATCCATTGGTTTACCTCATAGCAACCAGTGAAACACTGATATTTGCAATTCTACGTAGAAATGAGGTAAAAACTTCAAAAATTCATTAAAAATACAATTCTTAATGAATCCTTTTGGAACTTTCAGGACCAATGGAGAACTGGATTTTCTATGGCACAACCAAAAAGAATTACAGTTTTACTAGTAAAATTAAAAGTTCTACTTACAGTCCATTTTTTACCATTCTACGTGAAACACTCAATCTTCAAAAGTTGACAGTAATTAAAAACTGTGATTAAATTGGCAATAACATTGATAACTTTGAAAAAGCAATGATTATTGTGGAATAAAAGAAGATTTACAGATGTTACTCCTTTTATTCTTAACCATATTGGGGTTGGTAGTCACGTAAAGGCATCAATTAAGTAATTATGATAATCTTACGTGACAACAGATGACGCAATCATTAATCCAAAAAAGGTTTATTGTTTTCTCACTCACTGGTTCTTCAGTTTGCGCCATGGAACGCCTCTATGAGCTGTTGTTGACATAAAAGGAGCCTCTTCTTGCTGTTTTTTCCGTATCATCATCATCTTATTATCATTTTATATCATTGTTACCAACAATTAAGTATTAGTTAAACTATTCTTAAGTGTTTTAAATCTTTAAGAATCAATCAGAAAGACGTGAAATCATAGAATCCTGCTATAAATCACTTTGATCTCTTAAATCCACAATTCTATGTCAAATTTCTCTACTTTTATCTTTCAATAAGTTCTTTGGAGTGTTAGTGAGTCATTTATCTTTAATTCTTAAAGTTTTTCTCTAGTAATAGTTTTCTTCAAGGATTAGCTTTATAATTATTCTTGTAAAAGATAATTATATATTAAAATAACTTATTGCTTTAATGAAAGAAGTTTTTATTATTAAATTCTTCTTGTAATTGATTCTTGTAGACAATTACTTACTCACTGTTAAAATCACTAGTAGTTCTTAACATGTGAAAGAAATAATTCTTTAGTTATTTAATTGTGGTTATAATAATATTTTATTATTATATTTCATAAGAACAGACATAGTACTGTTGATTAATAGTAATATTATCATCAGTTTCATAGTCACATCTTACACTGTGACCCAATTGATCATGTGGTATTGATACCAACCAGGGTGGTTTTAACTGCTTCCAGGAGGGTAAAACTACCCTTAACCTAAAACAATGTTAGTAAAAACAGTTCTTACTGGTTTCTACGCCTCTTACACAAATTCTGATGTGTTTGGAAGGCTCTATACCAGGTATTACTATAGTAATGGCTGATTTAAGGGTCTAAAATGGCTAAAACCAGCCCTTTTTTGGTCTAAACCAGGGTTCAATGATGACATAATTGGCTTTTCTGTTGTCAGACTGTTTTTAACGACTTACAAGAGTAAATTTTACTTTTGGACTAAGAAAATTGATGGCTATAAAAGAATGTCTTCTTTTCCCCACTTTTCTCTTCATGTTAGAATCTTTTCCTTTTATAATTAGTTTAAGCACTGTTAAACCAATCAATAAAAGATTACAACCACCCTTTTAATATCATTTTAAACCTTTTAAACCCATTAAAAAATCATCACAATCATTGTTTGTGACTCTTATAATTATTTTTACCCTGAACCACCCCAAAAGTGAATTAAAGCATCTTTCATCACTTTTAACTTTGTCACTTTGTTTCCAAATTCACTCTGGTCACTTTTGGGCATTTTTTCTCTTTAAATATCTTTTTGAAGAATTTTTTCTTTAATTAATTGCTTGCAGTCATTTTCTCAATTAACTCCAATTTAAATTGCTCTTGAAGAAATTTCTTTTGTAGCCTTAAATATCTCTTGTAGAGTATTTTTGGATAAATCTTTATTGTTGGTAAAACAATAAATTTTTATTATATTATTTTTTTATACTTGCAAAGTTCAAAAAAATAAAATTGGCGTGTTTTCTCTTTAAAAATAGTATTTCTTACTACTTTTAAACAATTTTAACTTAGACAAACTTTTAGGACAGGAAAAGTACTTGATATTTTATCAAAGTTTCATATCCACACCTTACATTTGTAGCCCTAAATATATCTTATACAGTATTTTTGGATAAATTTTTATTGTTGGTAAAACACTAAATCTTTATAATATTAGTGTTTCATACTTATAAAGTTAAAAATAATAAAGTTGGTGTGTTTTCTCTTAAAAATACTATTTCATACTATTTTTCAATTATATTTTACCTTATACAAATTTTGAGGACAGGAAAAGTACATGATTTTTAATCAAAGTTTCATATCCACACCTTACAAACTGGGTGTTGGGTGGCTTCAGAGATGAAAAGGTGTCTTTGGGTGTTTTGGCCAAATACAGCGTATTCAGCTTTAAAACTGTATTTGCACAAACTGTGCAAAAAATGCGCAAAATGTGCAAATCTGGCACTTAAGCCCCAAATGGCCTAATATGGCCATTTTGGACATATTTCCCATATTACAAGGGAAAATGGCAGAAAACACTGAATATAGTAAAAATTTTCAAAATTCACGGAAATGTGCAAAGTGTGCAAAATTGTGCAAAATTGTATTTTAAGCTTAAAAAGCCAAATACAGGCTTTTGGGCTGTGTTTTCCCTGTTTATTATAAAATACCCAAGAGTGACCAAAAGCAGGGAAAGGCCACAAAGGGCCTGATGATAGTGAAGGGCCAAGTTGGGCCCAGATGGTGAAATGGTCATAAAAGGCCAAAAAGAATGAAATGGCCAATTTGGCCAATGATTATTCATATGACCAAGCGGTGTAAGATGTGACTATGAAACTGATGATAATATTACTATTAATCAACACTACTATATCTGTTCTTATGAAATATAATAATAAAATATTATTATAACCACAATTAAATAATTAAAGAATTATTTCTTTCACATGTTAAGAACTACTAGTGATTTTAACAGTGAGTAAGTAATTGTCTACAAGAATCAATTACAAGAAGAATTTAATAATAAAAACTTCTTTTATTAAAACAATAAGTTATTTTAATATATAATTATCTTTTGCAAGAATAATTATAAAGCTAATCCTTGAAGAAAACTATTACTAGAGAAAAACTTTAAGAATTAAAGATAAATGACTCACTAACACTCCAAAGAACTTATTGATAGATAAAAGTAGAGAAATTTGACATAGAATTGTGGATTTAAGAGATCAAAATGATTTATAGCAGGATTAAAACAATATATAGCTGGATTCTATGATTTCACGTCTTTCTGATTGATTCTGAAAGATTTAAAACACTTAAGAATAGTTTAACTAATACTTACTTGTTGGTAACAATGATATAAAATGATAATAAGATGATGATGATACCGAAAAAACAGCAAGAGAAGACGTCTTTTAAGTCAACAACAGCTCACAGAGGCGTGCCATGGAGCAAACTGAAAAATCAGTGAGTGAGAAAGCATTAAAACATTTTGGATTAGTACTTACATCATCTGTTGTCACGTAAAATTGTCATAATTGCTTAATTGATGCTTTTACGTGACTACCAACCCTAATATGGTTAAGAATAAAAGGAGTAACATTTGTAAATCTTCTTTTATTCCAAAGTAATCATTGATTTCCCAAAGCTATCAATGTTATTGACAATTTCATCCCAGGTTGTATTTACTGTGAATTTTTGAAGATTCAGTGTTTCACGTAGAATACCCAAAAATGGGCTGTAAGTAAAACTTTTAATTTTACTAGTAAAACTGTAATAAATGATACAGTTCTCCATTGGTCCTGAAAGTTTCAGAAGGGTTCATTAAGAATTGTATTTTTAATGAATTTTTGAAGTTTTTACCTCATTTCTACGTAGAATTGCAAATATCAGTGTTTGACTGGTTGCTATGAGGTAAATCAATGGATACAAGTCCAAAAAGGGTTTTAATTACTCTTTTGGGGTTTATCAATGGAAAGTAATTAGTAATTGACATGGCTACAGGAGTTTAAGTAGCTCTTTACCTCCTTGACACGTCAAAATAGCAGGTTATTTGCTATTTTCTGGTGTGTTACAGTAGTTCTAACTTGGGAACCAAGTTCCCAAAGAGGTTTAGTTTGCCAATTGGGTCAATATCAGCCATGGAACCAAGCTTTGGAGCTATCCAGGCCTCTGGGGCTTCAGAAGTTGGGTACCCTGGCTCTCTTCGATGTCTTTTGTCCCCCTTACTTATTTTTCACGTCAAAATAGAAATTTAAGCTTAAAGTGAGATATCCACTATGGGTGTACCAAAAGTGCATGTAAGAATACCATAATATTAAGTGCTCAAAACATGTATAACACTATTCTTAGTGTATATGTAACATGGGATTTCTCACTTTCCCATTATTTTGGCGTAAAATGAAGAAAAACAAAAAATTTCACGGATCTTTTATGTGGTATTAATGATGTGGTGTTGAAGTATTTTCCATATTACCACCTCAAAGAGTTAATTTGAGCTTATTCACTCTATTGAGCTACCCCAGGTGAATTTTTGTGTAGAATTCAAATCTGGCCTTAAATCCATGGATTTACTTACTCAATAAAAAGTTATTCATCTTTTCTGAAATCAAAAATGATGAATTTTGAATATATGCATGATTTATAAGCTATGTATAATTCAAAATTTCTTTTTAAGATGATTTTGGCCTATTTGGGTATGTAAAATATACCTCAAGGCTCACAAGCTGCCATAAATTGGATATGGAATGGATATGCCATATTGAGGTCCAATAGAGTGAATTGCCATGGTTGTTACTGGACTTGTCCCCAGCTAATAAGTATATTAAATTTAATATTTAAGATATATTCTTATCCTTATTTTGGAGTGTTATATTTATTGTTTTTAAGTTGTTTTTTGCCTTTTCCTCACTTTTCAGTGGAGTTGTGGTGGCCATATCCTTCTTAACCCTTCTCTTTCTTTAGGAAAGGTTGAAATAGTGTATCTGGACTTGTTTGTGGCTGGCTCTTTTACTTTTAAACCTCATTATTTTGTTTTGGCTTTCTCATATTCATTCCATTAGCAATTCTATTTTTATGACACTCTTAAATCTATTCAATTTTATTCCATCCTTGAGCCCTCCATAGGTGAGTACAGCTTACTGATTTCGAGGCCCTCTTCACTCAGAAGAGACCCTGTGACATTGGAACACCTTTCTTTCTCTGGAAAATTTGTTTACAATACCTCTGACCACTATTCAAAATAAAAATCACTGTTTTTCAATTTTTTAAAGAAGAGATCCTCAATTTTACTCAGTTCACATTAATAAAGAAAATCCTTCTGGAAATTTATCAACAAAAATTTACCCAGGAAATTAAGATTTCAAGAAAGTACTTGAAGACGAAATAAACTGGTTGTGGAGGTACACAGATTAAGGGTGAGCAAGTTGTCCTGTTTTCAATCCTTGCTACATTTTATGGCTCTCCTCAAAGAACATAGAATCAACAACACCCACCAAAAAACTTCCAGAAAGTTGTTTGGGTCCTTTTCCAATGTTAAATCCAGTAAGCAACCATTCCTTCCACCTCAAGCCCCCATATAAGTGGGAGTCCATTCATCCAGTATGGCATATTTCCCTCCTTGAACAACTCAAGACATCAAAAATCTCACATAGGAATGGAGAGCCCCCTCCTCCGATCATCATTGAGAAAGAAGAGGAATGGGAAGTCTCTCAAATACTGGGTTCCAATCTCAATAGAGGAAAATCCTGGTTTTTGGTGGAATTAAAGGTTTCAGTCAAGACCCACCAGGATCTACTTGGGAAGAAGATGAAAACCTCAATAATCTTCCTGAACTTGTGTTAGAGCTCCATGAATTTTATCCTGAAAAGCTAGGACAAGACTCTTAAAGGGATTGATGTTTTATGGTGCTTGGTGGAAAAGGATTTTATGAAAGTGACTTTTTACTCCTTGTATGCACTTTTAGAGGAATTCTATGATGTTTATTATGAAAATTGCCTTTGCCAATCTGAAATCACTTGTCAATTTTTTGGACACAGCACTCATGCCAGGATTTCAGCTGTAATTCCAATTTTTATGGCCATTTCCACTTTTACAAATGGACCAGTTTCTTTTTTTATTTTTGATTCTTTAACATTTAAAGTCATTCCTTTTTAAACTCAAACTTCCTCTTATGGGACTGGAAGGGTTGGTTACTATCAAAAGTAAGCTCTTCTCCTGGTGTGTACTTCCCTGAGTGGTCTGATGTAAGGTTTGTCTATGAAGCTCTTGATAATAGTAGAAAATATTAAGAGTACTATTACTGTCCTCTGTAGAATATATAATAGAATTAAATACTATAACCACAAATCTATATAATTATTAAAAATAATTGTAATAAAGAAAAGAAATTTAATTATAATTAAATAATTTAATAATAATAAAACATCTTAGTAATTACAATGAAACATAACTATTCTATTATTGATATACTTACTGAAAATTATAACAATAAGAAGTGTAAATATCTCAATGAGGCAATTACATGTGGAAAAAAATAATATTTACCCACTTATAAAGAATCTACATATTATTTATATAATAAAGTATCACACACCATGTTCAGAGATAATTCTTATAGAAAATTATATAAAAAAACTAATAATATATAAAACAATATAGATCTTTAGATAAAACGTACTGATAATAATTATTCAATACAAAAAGTCAAACAAAAACAGTTATTATATTAAATAATTATCAAAGGTTAAAATACGCCAAAAATCAATATTTCAAAAGATAAAACAATTTTTTATAATAAAAAATATGATTAAAGAGTTTTGAGAGGAATTGGTGCATTTTACAAGATATTTTAAAGACAATAATTTTATAAAATAATGTATATTATAGATGATTACAAAAATAATCTAATTTCTATGATTTCAATTATTCAATTTTTAAATTAATAAAGAATAAAATAACTTAATAATAAATTTAATAATAAGATTTTATATTTAATAAAACTTTACCTGTTTAAATGTCTAATATGATTGGAATTATTAATGATTTTTTGACAAAAACAGTGATTTGTAGGCTCTTTTGGGGTGTGCTCAGGTCAAAACGTAAAATCCATGCTCAAAAATAAAGTTCTTAACTTAAGGTAACTCATTTTTAATTACAATTTACAGTTACCAGTATTATTCTTAGCTCCAGGTAACTTTAATCCTCTTTTGGATTGATTATTTGAAGCTTTAATATAAATTAAGTTTTTCTAAATCCAATCTCATCACATGAACAACTTGAAAATAGAGTTTCAAGAAAAAATCTATCAAACTCAATTTTTAATGAATTTTTAAAGAATCCTTAATTTTCTCTAAGTATAATGAAAAGAGTAAATCTCCAGGATAATTACCAATAAAACCTGTTTATAAGATATACTTAAAGTTTAATTTATACACAGAAAGCATCAATTTGTAAGCGGTGTGAAATTTAAACAATTCCATTAATAATTGGATTTTTAATGAACGTTTGAAGTTATTGCTATCTTTCCACATAAAATAGCAATACACACCAAAACTTAGCTTTTTATAAGTATTCATCCTTGTAACTGAAAATGTTTAAGCCTATTTGAGCTTTGACAGTTCTTAAAACCATGATTTCAATCTTGCATATTGGGATTTACCTTTTGGAAGCTTGACATTGCTCTCTGAATTAGGATGAAACCAGTTTAAGCTTGAAGTTTGGATCAAAGTATAATCTCAAAGCTTAAATAAAGTTCAAAATACTCTAATACAGGTATAAAACCCTACTTGAATCCTTGCAGATCCAAAAATTTGGGTACCCCAGCTCTATTTGGTCTTTTTCCTTTGTCCCACCTTTTTGCATGGATTTTGCCCTTTTATTTATTTAACACAATAGTATGGCCTTAAACCCTTTTAAATTGAGCTCATGAAGGATTTACATTCTGTATGGCAAATCGTTATCCAGTTCAGTAAATATACACAACACCTCAATTTTAACTGAAATCTTGGTAAGTTTTGAAAAAAAATTATGCAACTTCAAATTTAAGCTTATTTAGAATTAAATTTAACAATTTTAAAAAATTGTTAAAAAATTAGCAATTTTAAAGTGATATTTTTAAATCCTCTAATAAATTCAGAAATATTTGTTTTTGGGTATAACACCCTATGGGTCTACCCTAGGTTATTCTTGGAATAGAATCCAAAAATGACATAGTATTTTTAACTTTTTTTATCCAAAAAAAAATTTACTTATTTTTTTTATTTCTGATTTTAAAGCCAATTGATAAGTCTGTTTAAGACTATATCAACTGTGTATAAAGTTATTTGTTTCCTTATGGTTATGTCATACATACCTCACAGGATCACATCTACACTGTGTCAAGAAAATCACCTTGGCCCCCTCTGTGAGCACCTGGCACCACTTCAAATCAATTATAAACATTGGTGATCAATATTGAAACCTCCTCAAGATTCATTTCTATGTATTTCTTTCCTTCTCCTCTCATTTCTTCTCACTCTTTCTTTTCAAAAATTTTCTTTTATATTATTTCTCATTTTATATATACCTCAATCCTACAAATCCCTCAAGTAGGAAGCCAAGGTCAAAAAGAAGAACACATAGTCCTTTTGTAATATGCCAACCTCAACACCAGTTCAATTTTAGCTCAAATCAACTCCTCTTGAATATTTTTCCCAATCCTTTCTGCAAGCCTCAAATGCCTTTAAGTTGTCTTAACTCTCAGGATCACACTATTTCAGGTGAGGGTTACTGTCACAAACCATGCAAATACCCCCCCATGAATTTTTTATAGAAATTGCTATCATAACCATCTTATGGAGAATTTTCCATATTTATCCTTTAATAGCTAATTAGCCATTTTGTGTCTCTGTGACCCCTTGTGCCATACCCACTTATTCTGGACACATTGGCCTCACAGGTGCCTTAGAGCCTGCTTCATAATCATTAACCCCCAGGGGGCCTATTTCCCTTGTCACTATAGCCACATGTTTTAGCCTGTCCCCTCCTTAAGGAGTTTTGGCCCAATGGCCTTTTTCTGGAAATTTAGGCCCCTTACAGCCTCCATGGTCCATGGCCTTTAAGACTCTCCAGGCCCCTTTTGGCCCAGTTTCAGCATGGCCAAAGAGGTTCAATTCACCCACCTGGACCAAATTTTGGGCAATAAAACCCACAAATTCCATATTTGGTGTTATCAACTATTAGTCATCAATTCTCCTCAGCAATTTAATGGTATCATTTTCAGGACAAAAATCTTTCATCTGAAGATAAGTCATCAACCCCAAATGCCATTTTTAAGGGGAGGTATTCAAGACATCAATCTATAAGCAATGAATAGGACTTTGAGAACACCATTTGAGGACACAAATCACCTGTACTATTTGTATATTGTAGTTCTTCATCAATAAAGTATTTCCCCAATGGAATAATGGTCCAGTCATTTCAAAGATACTCAAGAGACAGTAATTAACATCAGTTGTAATGGTTTCAACAGTGCAAAATTCTCTGGAAAACTGAATGCATCCATCAATACTGTACTAATTCAATCTGTATGGTATTAACCTTTGTGAGCCTTAGAGGTAATTTCATGTACCCAAAAGACCACAAATACAAAAATTAGTATATAAATATAAAGAAAATAAATTTATTTATATTATTAAAATAAAAATATAAATATAAATATAAAATTATATTCAAAATAAAAAATTTAATAAAAATTTGAAATTAAAATTACATTAAATTTTGTAATTATAAAATTACATTTATACTTAAAAAAAATAAGTAAAAATGAATTTTTAACAAAATTGTGAAAAAATAAATAAATTTGGAAAAAAGTTAAATAAAAATTATTATAGCTTTTTATCCAATAAATAAACATATAAAAATTATTTCACCATTGGATTCCTCATAAAAAATCAGGTGGGGTCACCTCTGAGTGAAATTCTTGTAACTCAACTGTAAATAAGCTTAAATTAAGTTTTTATTATTTTCAAAACAAAAGTTGAAAATCCTCAAAACCTTAATTTAATTCACACCACATGTGGTGTTAACCCTCAATTTTTGTGTTAAAATTGAGGTGTTGTGTTTAGTTTAGAAGTGATGAGGAATTGAAGTATTTTCAATTGAATTCAATTGAAATGTCAAAATGTGCGCATGTATTACATAAGTGAACTTTGATTTACATATGAGGTGTCAATTATTACTGTATTGTACTGTACAATTGAATTGAATTACATATGTAAATTATAAGTATAATACATGATGGGGAATTAAAGGAAAAATAAATTGGAAAGATTAAATTTGGGGGGGGAAAGGAACTCCAGCTCTAAGGGGGAGATAGACCCCCAAAATCCTTGCTGACAGGCGTGGGATGTCAAAATTCACGCAAATGTTCATCACTTTTGGCCTGGAATTGAGTTACAGGGTCTGTGGACTCAATTGATGATGAGGTTTTGATACCAACTGGGGTAGTTTTAGCTGTTGCCAAGAGGGTAAAGCTACCCTTAAGATAAAACAATCATAGTAAGAGCAGTTCTAACTGGTTTCTACGCCTCTTACACACATTATGACGTGTTTTGAAGGCTCTAGGCCTGGTATTGCTATAGTAATGGCTGATTTAAGGGTCTAAAATGGCTAAAAATGGCTTAAACCAGCCCTTTTTGGTCTAAACCAGGGTTCAATGATGCCATAATTGGCTTTTCTGTTGTCAGACTGTTTTTCACGACTGACAAGAGGAAATTCTACTTTTTAGTAAGAGAATTGATGGCTATAAAAGAATGTCTTCTTTGCCCCACTTTTCTCTTCATGTTAGAATCTTTTCATTTTATAATTAGTTTAAACATTGTTAAACCAATCAACAAAGGATTCCCACCACCTTTCTTATATCATTTTAAACCTTTTAACCACGTGAAAATATCATTATAATCATTGTTTGTAACTTTTATAATCATTTTTACCCCTAAACCACCCCAAAAGTGAATTAAAGCATCTTTCATCACTGTTAACTTTGTCACTTTGTTTCCAAATTCACTCTGGTCACTTTTGGGCGTGTTTTCTCTTTAATATTCTTTTTAAAGACTTTGTTCTTTAATTAATTGCTTGCAGTTCTTTGCTCAATTAATTCCAATTGAAATTGCTCTTGAAGAAATTTCTTTTGTAGCCTTAAAATATCTCTTGTAGAGTATTTTTTGGATAAATTTTTATTGTTGGTAAAACAATAAATTTTTATAATATTATTGTTTTCTACTAATAAGGTTATAAACAATGAAATTGGCATGTTTTCACTTAAAAATAATATCTCTTACTATTTTTAATTGATTTTTCCTATATACAAATTTCGAGGACAGGAAAAGTACTTGATTTTTAATCAAAGTTTCATATCCACACCTTACATTTGGGGGCCCAGCCATGATATTTTACCTGTGACATATTTTTTTTTACTATTTTTAAATCTTTTTTTCTTATATTGAAAAATTTAAAAACATATAAAAAATACTTATAATTCAAAAAATCCATAAAAAATAATTTTTTTCATATTATAAGTGAGGCTTATATTTTTATTTCTTTTTTGAAATAACCTTTTTTTTACTTAATTAATTGGCTTTTTCATTAGTTTTAGTGTCTGACAACGTGGTAAGACAAGAAAACATTGAAACAGCCTCAACAGTCACCAGCATTGTTCCTGCAAGCACTATCAATTCAGACCATAATAGTACTGTTATTGTGACTCAAAATAATCAACCTGAACCAATATCTTCTGAATTGATTAACTTGGACATAAGTAATACTCTTCAGAAAGCTAAGAATTTGGCCAATAGTAAGTTTTTTGACATGAAAATACTATTTTAAGCCTTTTTAAAACCATAATTATGCTTTCAACCAGGTCAGGAGCCAGCTACAACCCCTCAAGCAGCTCCCAAAAAGGTAATAGATGTGATTATGGCAGAGGCCAATCAGGTACAGAAGGGAAAGGGTCAGTTGATGACTTCCAAACAACTAAATTGGGTCATTCTGAAGCTGATAATACTATTTTACCTTCAAAAAGAGCTGACACCGCCACAACAAGCCTCTGTGGACATATACAAAGCCAGCCATGGTGCATAAAACAATGCACTTCAATTCAAGGAGTACCAGATCCTTGCAGACCTGTGGAAGAATTTCATGAATTCTTACCTAACAGTAAGAAAATTCCTGGGGCATCCCAACACTTGCAAATTGCTCAATGGATGGCATCCATTGATGGAGAAGAAAAACATGATGCTTTTGACACTAGAATGGAGGAAAAACAACCCTCCACCACCCAAACCATTGCCAAAAACAGCCCCAGTGGCCAGAAGCAGCAATTCCAACGTGAAAAAGCAACCACAAGCTCCAAACAAGGGCAAAGGGAAGGCACCAGTGTAAGGTTTGTCTATGAAACTCTTGATAATAGTAGCAATATCAAGAGTACTATGACTGTCCTCAGTAGAAAAATATAATATAATAAAATATTATAACCACAAATTTAAATATAATTATTAAAAATAATTATATATAAAAAAATAAATTTAATTATTATTATAATAATATAATAATAAAAAAAATATAATAATTATAATAAATTATAATTATTCTATTATTGTTATAGTCACTGACAGTTATAACAATAAGAAGTGTAAAGCTCTTAATGAGACAATTACACGTGGAAAATATGAATATTAACCACTTATAAATAATATAAATATTATTTATAAAAAGAATTAAACACACACTGTGCAGAAATAATTCTTTTAGAATAAAAATTCTATAAAAAAAACTAATACTAGATAAAAAAAATATAGAATTCTAGAGAAAACTTACTTATAAGATTTATTTAATACAATAAGTCAAAATACAACAGTTATAATATTAAATAAAAATTATAAGTTAAAAACACGTCAAAAATCAATAAATTTAAAGATAAAACAACTTTTAATAATATAAATTATGATTTAAGAGTTTTTGAGAGGAATTTGTGGAATTTAAAAGATATTTAAAATGATAATTTTATATAATAAAATATATTATTGGTGATTACAACAATAATCTAAATTCTATGACTTCAATTCTTTAACTTCAATAAATAAAGAATAAAAATAACTTAAGAATTACTTTTAATAATAAGATTTTATATTTAATAAAACTTTACCTGTTTAAATTTCTAATATGATTGGATTGATAATTGATGATGGACAAAAACAGTGATGAAAAGACTCTTTTTATGTCTTCAGGGCAGCTCTCATGATTCATAATGAATGTAGAGGGCGTGCTCAGGTCAAAACTGAAAAACCATGCTTAAAAATAGAGTTCTTAACTTAAGGCAACTTATTTTTACTTCCAATTTAAAGTTACCAGTGTTATTCTTAACTCCAAGTAACTTTAATCCTCATTTAGTTTAATTATTTTAAGTTTTAATATAAAATAAGTTTATTTATATTAAAGTTCATCACATGAACAACTTAAAATTAGAGTTTCAAGCAGAAATCTTTTAAACTCAATTTTTAATTAATTTTTAAAGAAATCATAATTTTCTTTAAGCTTAATTAAAAGAGTAAATTTCCAGGCTAATTATCCAGGAAATTTATTTATAAAAGATACTTAAAATTTAATTTATATATTGATGATATTAAATTCTAAGCTGTGTGAAATTTTCAAGCAAATCCATTAAGAATTGGATTTTTAATGAATTTTTGAAGTTATTGCTATTTTTCCACGTAAAATAGCAATACACACCAAACCTTAAGTTTTGATAAGGTTTTAATGCTTGAAGCTTTAAAGTTTTAAGCTTATTTAAGGTTTTTAAGCTTAATTAAGCTCTGACAGTTCTTAAAACCTTGATTTCAAGCCTGCATATTGGGATTTACCCTTTGGCAGCTTGAAATTCCTGTCCCAATTGGGATAAAACCAGTTTAAACCTTAAGGTTGGATCAAAGTCTAATCTTAAAGTTTAAATAAGGTTGAAAATCCTCCAATACAGGTGGACAACCTTAATTGAGTCCTTGCAGATCCAAAAAGTTGGGTACCCCAGCTCTATTTGGTCTTTTTCCTTTGTCCCACCTTTCTGCGTGGATTTTGCCCTTTTATTTATTTAAAGCCATACCATGGCTTTAAACCCTTTTAAATTGAGCTCACGCAGGATTTACATTCTGTATGGCAAATCCTTAGCCAATTCAGTAAATATACACAACACCTCAATTTTAACTAAAATTTTGGTAAAGTTGCATAAACCTTATGTAACTTTAAATTTAAGCTTAATTAAGCTTAAATTTAACAATTTTAAAAAAATGTTAAAAAAGCTACATTAGTACTGTGAGATTCTTAAATCTTCCAATAACACAAAAAATAAGTGTTTTTGGGTATAACACCCTATGGGTGTACCCTAGGTTATTTTTGGTGTAGAATCCAAAAATGACATAATAATTATAACTTTGTTTATCCAAAAAAAAGTTATACTTATTTTTTGTTATTTTTTATTTTAAATTCAACTAAAAAGTCTGTTTAAGATAAAATTAACTGTCTGTAAAATCATTTGTGGCCTTATGGGTATGTTATACATATCTCACAGGCTCACATTCCCTACCACCAAAAAAAATTGTACCACAATTTTTCTTTGTAGTATACCCCCAAGTTATTGGGGGGGGTATAATCCACTGTCCAACCTCTTCACTTTTACTTTTCAAGTATGTAAAGCACACAATTCAAACTTTTTATTGAGGAATTGGTCTTCTCTCATGTCTGAATCTTCTGAGAAACTTTTGGGAATCAGGTATTTTACTTTCTTCAATCCACTCATCTTCATGTTGTGGATTTCTGTACCTGACTAAGTATTCTCTTTCATTTTTGCCCCTAAGTCTTCTTTCTTTTAAGACTTTCAGTACTTTCTTTTCCTCACTTGGTTCAAGTGGGGGTACCTCTAAGGGTGTTTCATTTCTTAAAGGAAATAATTCCTTATCACTTGAAGTGTAATGCTTTACAAGACTGACAGGAAAAGTTGGATGTTTATTTCCTAACTCTCCTGACAGTTCCACTTGTACTGCATTTGTCCCATGAAGGGCTTTGATAATAAATGGTCCTGCAAAGGAATCTTTCAATTTCTTTGGACCTTTAATATTATTAAAGTTCAAGGTTGAAACTAGTATTAAGTCCCCTACTTTGAATTCTGGGGTTTTATGACTTTTATCCCATTTCTGTTTAGAATATTCAAAGGCATCATTCATGCTTTGATTTGCATGGTGCCTCACTTTATCAAGCAACAATTTAAAGCTTTAAGCAGTTGGATGAATATCAACCAGATCTTTCTTCAAAGTATCAACTGGAAGTTTGGGGTTCCATCCTTTTTCCAACATTGCAGGAGTCTTGCCTGTGGAAGCATGGATGGAGGTCTTATAGGCTAATTCCAATGCTGGTATAAGAGTACACCAATCATGGGTAAAGCCGTCAGAATCTTTAAACTCCAGGCCATAAGCACAAAATCTTCTGATCATGTCCTCAAGGGTTTGAATCATTCTTTCTGCTAACCCATCTGTTTGTCGATGGTATGCTGTTGAGAATGATAATTTTGTACCCAAAAACCTTATGTAAATTAGTCCATAAGGCTGATGTAAAATTTGGGTCTCTATCACTAATGATGTTTTTAAAGATACCAGTATGGGATATTACTCTATTCCAGATTAAAAGAGCTGTATCCATAGCTGTGTCATCTTTGTGACATGGTAAAAAGATTGGTGTTTTGCTATATCTGTCTACAATAACAAGACATGCATTGTAACTTTTATCACCTCCAGGTGGTAAGGCAGTTACCCAATCCATGTGAACCACTTCCCATGGGGTACTTGGTTCTTGAATATGGATCAATAAACCAAATCTTTTACCAGTAGCTTTATTGGCTTTCTGGCATCTATCACAACTGTGACAGTACTCAATGACATCTTTTCTCCAAGATGGCCACCAGGCACATGTCTTAATTCTTTCCATTGTTCTGTCTTCAGACAGATGTCCAGAATAAATGTTATCATGGCATTCTAGTAGTATTGTGTTAATCAACATCCTGCTACATAGGACCATGACACATGTGTGTTTAGACCTATGGTATAATATACCATCAAATAAATGGAATCTTCCGTTGTTATAAGATGTTTTCCAAATATCATCCAGAGAATTAGCCAATGCTGCATCTTTGCAATCTTTGTCAAGTAGAGAAGTAAGTATATGGCAATTTTTATCTTGCTTATAGCTTTCTCTAACTTCATCAAAGAATTCTGTTCCAACATCTGTGATATTAATTCCTTCAATTGGAATTTGAGGTTCTGCACTTGTAGGAACATAGGCAGGATTGTCAGGTGTATTGGGTAATGCCCATCTACTCAAGCCATCAGCATTCTTGTGAATATTTCCAGCTTTATGTACTATGGTCATATTTCCTCTGTACTCCTGTATAGCAATCTGCCATCTTAACATGTGTCTGTTTGGAGTTTTCATGTTAAGAAGTGATTTAACTGCATTACAATCAGTAATTACTTCAAACACACTTCCATCAAGATAGTAATGAAGTTTTTCCAGAGCCCAAACAAGGCAAAGGCACTCCATTTGGCTAGCTCCATATCTGGCCTCAGTAGGTTTAATTTGTCTTGAAATAAAACAAATTTGACCCTCATAAGGCTTGTCATTGACAATTTGAACTTGATGAAGAGCAGCTCCTAAACCATCACCACATGCATCAATATACAGCTTGAAAGGAAGTTTCCAATCTGGCATTAATAATAATGGTGCATTGGTCAAGGCATACTTGATTTTATCATATGCTTGAATTCTCTCCTGTGTCATTTCAAAAACAGTTTGTTGATCACAAATTCTGTATAATGATCTGGCATGGATTGCAAAATCTTTAAGGTGTTGCCTGTAATAACTGGCAAACCCTAAGAAAGACATCATTTCTTTTTTGTTCTGGGGCATTTGTTTCAGTAACACTGCAGCCACTTTGTTTTTATCAACACCAAGGCTCAGTCCTGAGACTACATGTCCTAGAGCTTTTAACTCATGAAATCCAAAATTACACTTTTTAAGAGAAATTTTCATGTTCACTTGTAAGATTTTCTTAAGTACTAATGAAAGTCTCTCTAAATGTAATTGCCAGGTTTCTGAACAAATGATAATGTCATCAATATAAATGATTAACCATCCCTCTGATAATTCATGTGGGAAGATGGTATTCATCATTCTCTGATAATGAGAGGGTGCATTTTTAATACCAAAAGGCATCCTCAAATATTCATAAATACCACAATGAGCAATTATTCTCAATAATTTCCTAGCATGAGGTGTCAAAACATTCTGGTGAAAGCCTTTTAGAGCATCCATAGAAGTAATAAATCTTGCTTTGGATAATTGAGTCAAAGTCTCATGAATTCTAGGGATTGGATACCTGTCTGGAATAGTGTAGGTATTCAGTGCTCTAAAATCACCAACCATCCTTGACTTATCATTATGCCAAGTAATGATTACTGGAGTTGTGACTTCAACTTCCTCATTGTGCCCAACTTTTCTAAGAACTCCCAGTTTCATTAGTTCATTAATATGATTTTCTAATGCTTCTCTAGCCCTAGGGCTAGCTGGGTAAGCTGGTCTCCTTAATAGTGGCAGATAAGGCCTTTCCACATTAAGCATAATGTCCACCTCATGGCCTTTTATAGCCCCAAGTGGTTCATTATCAGAAGCAAAGGCTTCTCTATATTGAAATAAAATTTCAATAAGTTCTTCCTTCATTTCTGGTGTCAATTCAGGACTAATTTGTGCTTCACTTAACTGATCTGACACAAATTTGTCTTTGTTAACATTTTTCACTTGTTTAATGAAAGTGATTTCTCTTCTTTCTGGAGAAAAAGCAAATTTTTGCCTTTTATTTTCCCCTATAGTGAAATATCTGTCTTTATGATTATTAATATCAATACCATAGATATTGAGATAATCATTTCCAAGTATAAAGTGTTGTGAAGTACAATTATTCATAACAACAAATTCAGCTTTCAATCTTATACTTCCTGCAGGATGAGGAAATATTATTGCTGCTTCAAATATACCCAAAGGGTGCATGTTTTGGTTAGCACTGCTGAATCTTATACCTTCAATTGGCATCAACCTGTCTTGCAAATTGGTATAAATCTTGTCAAGATAATCTTTTCCAACACAAGTGCAAAAAGCACCTGAGTCAAGATGTATCTTGGCTTCTATGTTATTTATCACAATATTAGTGATACAAGATGACCCAGCTGTATAACCTTTACCTCTGGCAGGTTTGGTTTTTTGCATTTTGGCATCTTGCACATGTATGAGATCCATGCATTCATCACTGTACTGTGGTAAGTGAGTATGTACCTCAGTGACTTCAAAAGAAACATTAATATTTTCTATACTAAGTTCTTCTAATACTTCTTCTTCTGAAGGTTCAGAATCACTTTCATGTAATGATACATCAGTTTCTTTTGTGTCTTCCACTTTTTCAATATTTATCTCATTGACTCTTGTCTTTTTGGGACAAGTGTTTGCCAAATGAGCTGTACTTCCACATTTATGACATTTCAAAGGAGGTCTGTCATGTGGTTTATTTGGTTTTGAAATTGGTTTCCCACTAGTCTTGTTGTCTATTGGGGGTTTATACCAATTTCTTCCAATTTTTGTTCTAGTAGTGATATCCTCCATAGCATTGATATAATCCTCTGTAGAGCAAGGCTCAATACATCTGCTTCTTATAACATACTCAAGGTCACCACCACATTTTCTTAATATCCTTTTATGTACCATTGTTTCAGACATATCAGGATGAAGGGCAGTTAATCTGTCCTTCTGTTTAAGAAACCAAGACATGGGCCTGTCCCTCTCAATATTAAAAATGGCTTCTTCAAAAGAATTTTCCATTCGAAATCTCCAGGAATCATTTGCCCATTTGGAAATAATTTGTTCTTTCCACCAAGGCCAAGAATGTTTACCATGGTCTTGTCTCATCTTATAATACCATTTCTTAGCTGATGTGGTAAATAATGAGTGTAATCTGGCACTTATGTATTCATCTGGTATGTTAAAGTCTTCTTTGAACATATCAATTGTTTTCATAAATTCCATATGATTATATTCTCCTTCACCACTGAAGGTTGGCCATTCCTCTAATCTTGGAATGTCTTTAAAATTGCAAGCAGTTTCCACATCATTACCTGAAATTATGTGATGTAAATCATTATTCAAGTTAAGAACATTCCTGTCAAGAAATGGTGTGGATTGCCTTGGCAATTCATTTTTCAGTGATATATTATTAATACTTGATTGAATATCTTCTTTCAATTCAAGTCTTGCTTTATCACTTTTTTCCAATTGTTCTTGAAAAAGAGCTGCATTGTGACCAGCTGAATTTTCCAAGTTTTGCACTTGTATTTTCAATTCTTTCAGCTGTCCAGTTATAAAAGAAATTGAATGTTCATCTGGTTGATTGAGTAAGGTAACTTTAAACTCAAGTCTTTCACAGATTTGCGTCAAGGACAAAATATTTGCCTTATTAACATTTTCAAGGCCAATTATGGTCTTTTGTTGGTCTTTTACTTGTAATATTTCATTACCCAACTTCTGTTGGACATGATCAAATGCTTTAAATTTTGCCATAATTTCTTTATTACAAGATTCAAAGTAAGTTACAAGTTTTACAAGATCTACTTCTTTGGAAAGGATTGGTTCAATCTTTCCTCCTCCTTGTTTTTGAATTCCATCAAAGTTCTTGCCATATTGAACACATTGTCCATGGCTGTTTTCTCTTTCTTTGGAATTCTGTAATTCTGCGGGTAAGGCTTGTTCCACTTGGGCTTTGCCTTTCCCTTTGCCTTCTGCTTGCCCTTTTGGTTGGTTTTTGGGGCTTGCTTGGGCTTGTTTGGCACTGGTTGAGGCGGATTTTTGCTGGTGGATGCTTGAGGAGCTTCCACTGGGCTGTTGTCCTTGCCTTGAGCCAATTTCTTCTTCTGATCTTCTGACAACATGCTTTGGTTTTTCAACCAAGCTTTTATCTGTTGGACTTGTCCTTTGACAGACATTGGTGTCCAACCCAGTAGAAGATCTTCTGTCTTTTCTGGCCCCATAAACTTCTTCACTTGAAGATAAGAGTTCATGGTGCCTATCCAAAGACTTGGAAGGAGTTCCCACTCTTGTTGTTTTGACGCCAGGAACCAGTTTTTCCATTGGGATTGATAAATTTCCACAGCTGCCTGTTGGAAATGGTTCAGGTCTAACAGCAATAGCAGTTATGTCAGCTTCTGGACTCTCAAGAAGAGGTTCAAAGGTGCTGGCTAACCTTTGGGAACTGGTGGAAGTTCTGGCATCCTCCATTTGTGCCTCTCCTCTGGGAGGACATTCTTGCCTTTTGGATTTGTGGCTGGAATGTCCTGGTCCAGATCCATTTGATTGGATGGAGTAGTTGCTTCCACTTCTAGTAGGAGTCATTTCACGTCAATTTTAATAAAAAATAGAGTAAAAATTGAATTGAATTCACCTGCAGGACCTTTAAAGGGTTCTTTGGTTATTAAACCCCTTGGTTCTGGACTGGTTTGAATTTCAATACTGGACTCTGAGGCTTCAGAGTCTGAAGAACTTTCTCTGATGGAAGACACTAGAGAAAAATTAAAAATATAAGTTATTTTATCAAATAATAAAAATAACTTATAAACTCAACTTATTGAATAAAGTTGTTTTTATGTAATTTATGGCAAATTACGTCAAAAATAAAGAAAAATGTCTAAGATAAAAAGAAAAAAATGTTTTTAGTAAAGATTTTTATTTTTAAAGATTTTTTTGTTTGATTTATTATTTTCTTTAAAGAAATAATAATTATGCAATTAACAAGTTAATTAATCAAAATTATATTATTATTCACTTTATACTAGAATAACTCAAAGAATAAATTTCAAGTCTGTGATGTGAAAAAGCCACTAGTTAGACAAAAGAAATTTATTCCAAGTCACTCAATAGTATATTGTTTCAAACAATATTCTTAAGAAAAAATAACTTTATTAATATTATAAAGATTATTTATAAGGGATAAGTCCCAAAAAAGCCAATATTAAGACAAATATGGCAATTTTACGTCAAAAAACAGTAAAATAAGGTCTAGAATATGATTTATGTCCCAAAAATTGGTTTAAAATCACGGCCAGGCCCCCAAATGTAAGGTTTGTCTATGAAACTCTTGATAATAGTAGCAATATCAAGAGTACTATGACTGTCCTCAGTAGAAAAATATAATATAATAAAATATTATAACCACAAATTTAAATATAATTATTAAAAATAATTATATATAAAAAAATAAATTTAATTATTATTATAATAATATAATAATAAAAAAAAATATAATAATTATAATAAATTATAATTATTCTATTATTGTTATAGTCACTGACAGTTATAACAATAAGAAGTGTAAAGCTCTTAATGAGACAATTACACGTGGAAAATATGAATATTAACCACTTATAAATAATATAAATATTATTTATAAAAAGAATTAAACACACACTGTGCAGAAAGAATTCTTTTAGAATAAAAATTCTATAAAAAAAACTAATACTAGATAAAAAAAATATAGAATTCTAGAGAAAACTTACTTATAAGATTTATTTAATACAATAAGTCAAAATACAACAGTTATAATATTAAATAAAAATTATAAGTTAAAAACACGTCAGAAATCAATAAATTTAAAGATAAAACAACTTTTAATAATATAAATTATGATTTAAGAGTTTTTGAGAGGAATTTGTGGATTTTAAAAGATATTTAAAATGATAATTTTATATAATAAAATATATTATTGGTGATTACAACAATAATCTAAATTCTATGACTTCAATTCTTTAATTTCAATAAATAAAGAATAAAAATAACTTAAGAATTACTTTTAATAATAAGATTTTATATTTAATAAAACTTTACCCGTTTAAATTTCTAATATGATTGGATTGATAATTGATGATGGACAAAAACAGTGATGAAAAGACTCTTTTTATGTCTTCAGGGCAGCTCTCATGATTCATAATGAATGTAGAGGGCGTGCTCAGGTCAAAACTGAAAAACCATGCTTAAAAATAGAGTTCTTAACTTAAGGCAACTTATTTTTACTTCCAATTTAAAGTTACCAGTGTTATTCTTAACTCCAAGTAACTTAAATCCTCATTTAGTTTAATTATTTTAAGTTTTAATATAAAATAAGTTTATTTATATTAAAGTTCATCACATGAACAACTTAAAATTAGAGTTTCAAGCAGAAATCTTTTAAACTCAATTTTTAATTAATTTTTAAAGAAATCATAATTTTCTTTAAGCTTAATTAAAAGAGTAAATTTCCAGGCTAATTATCCAGGAAATTTCTTTATAAAAGATACTTAAAATTTAATTTATATATTGATGATATTAAATTCTAAGCTGTGTGAAATTTTCAAGCAAATCCATTAAGAATTGGATTTTTAATGAATTTTTGAAGTTATTGCTATTTTTCCACGTAAAATAGCAATACACACCAAACCTTAAGTTTTGATAAGGTTTTAATGCTTGAAGCTTTAAAGTTTTAAGCTTATTTAAGGTTTTTAAGCTTAATTAAGCTCTGACAGTTCTTAAAACCTTGATTTCAAGCCTGCATATTGGGATTTACCCTTTGGCAGCTTGAAATTCCTGTCCAAATTGGGATAAAACCAGTTTAAACCTTAAGGTTGGATCAAAGTCTAATCTTAAAGTTTAAATAAGGTTGAAAATCCTCCAATACAGGTGGACAACCTTAATTGAGTCCTTGCAGATCCAAAAAGTTGGGTACCCCAGCTCTATTTGGTCTTTTTCCTTTGTCCCACCTTTCTGCGTGGATTTTGCCCTTTTATTTATTTAAAGCCATACCATGGCTTTAAACCCTTTTAAATTGAGCTCACGCAGGATTTACATTCTGTATGGCAAATCCTTAGCCAATTCAGTAAATATACACAACACCTCAATTTTAACTAAAATTTTGGTAAGTTGCATAAACCTTATGTAACTTTAAATTTAAGCTTAATTAAGCTTAAATTTAACAATTTTAAAAAAATGTTAAAAAAGCTACATTAGTACTGTGAGATTCTTAAATCTTCCAATAACACAAAAAATAAGTGTTTTTGGGTATGACACCCTATGGGTGTACCCTAGGTTATTTTTGGTGTAGAATCCAAAAATGACATAATAATTATAACTTTGTTTATCCAAAAAAAAGTTATACTTATTTTTTGTTATTTTTTATTTTAAATTCAACTAAAAAGTCTGTTTAAGATAAAATTAACTGTCTGTAAAATCATTTGTGGCCTTATGGGTATGTTATACATATCTCACAGGCTCACAACCAGCCCCAAAACCTTACATCCAAGGCTACAGGATTCCAAAGATTCAGCAGGATGCCATGGAAAATGTATTCCAGATGGCCAGAACCATGATGGAATTACAGAAGAAGGAGGAAGCCAGATTAAGATTCCAGAAAGGATTTCTGATATATTTGATTCCATCCCAGAGTTGTATGATGAAATAAATGACATGAAAAAACATCTTTCTGATAAAAATGAAACCATATGTAACAACATCAAAACAAACAACTTGAGTCTGTGCCAAATTAATGAAACACTTATGTGTTTTGAAAAAGTTTTAAGAACAATTAAGAATTCTAATAATGATAATTCTTCTAACAATAAAATAAATGAACAAGCTGCCATTATTAAAGAATTAACAGATAAATATTCTAAATTCAATATTGATGACATAATTGAAACAACAATTAAACAAGCCATAAATATTATCAAGACAGATAACAAGAAAGTCCTTGATGACATTTCAAATTCATTTACTGAAGTAAAGACATATACCATTTCCTTGAAAAAGTGTTTTGATGCTTCACAAGAATAAGTATCAAAATTATCAATAAAATTGAATCAAGTCACTGCTGATAATACAAGACAGACAGAGTTATGGCAATAACTGACACATAAGGAAGACATGTATAAAATTGAAGTAATAAATTTAATACAAAGCTTACAACATGAATACAGAAATTCCCAAAGGTGTAGCAACAGTAAAATGAATGACATTGAACAAATACTAAACACCTTACCAAGAATGTCTACACCTTTAAATCAAAATGAGGGCACAAGAATTTCAAATCCACAAGTATTGGATCCTGATAATTCACAATTAAAAAATGAATTATCCACTTCTTTTCATAACTTGGAACCATCAATGGGCCAAGCACTCTTGAAAGAAGTTCCGAAACTTAAAGAATGGCCTCACTTCAGTGGTGAAGGAGAGTATGACCATATGGAATTCATTAGAGGTATTGACATGATCAAAGAGGATTTTGAATTACCAGACAGATTGGTAACAGCCAGGTTTAACACCTTGTTTACCAGATCAGCTCACAGATGGTACATCAAAATAAGACAAGCACATGGACACCAGAGTTGGACTTGGTGGAAAACCCAAATCATCAACAAATTGGCAAATGATTCTTGGAGGTTTAAAGTTGAAACAGCCTTTGAATCTTCCAAATTTAATGCTGATAAAGACAAAGCTTTACCATGGTTTTGCCAACAAAAAGACAGATTAACAGAATTATATCCTGACATGTCAGAATTTATGATCCATAGAACAATTCTGAGACAATGTGGAGGTGACTTAGAGCATGCTATCAAAAGCAGAAGTACTGAAAAATCTTCAGCAGAGGATATTATCAATATATTAGAAGAAGTAACCACCAGAACAAAAATTGGTTCTTTTAGGGTGAATCTTGCAACAAGGTTTAACGCACCTTGGAAAGATTCTGTGGACAAAAACCCCAAAGAAAATTCTAATAATGTTGGGTATAAATCTGCAGATACAGTCAAAAAGTGCCATATTTTCCAAAGCACCACCCATTTAGCTAATAAATGTCCAAAAAGGGGGAAAATCAATGAAATTAATATTGGAAAGGGACCTGATGTTGAAAAAGATGACATAATTGAAGACAATTCAGATGATAAGTCATCCATATTTTCTGAATCTTCAAAAGATATAGAAAATATCAATTCCACTTTTGACATCATGGAATCTTATTCCCACTTGCCACAATTGAGAAATAATCAACTTCATTTATCAAAAGATGAAGGGGGACAACTTATGAAAACCAAATCCCAAAAGAAGGAATAAGTGTTACAGACTTGAACACCACCTCCTTTGAAGAGGTCAGAAGTAGTTACATTCAAGATACCAATTGTAGCATCTTATACCAATTAGTGAACAAAGACTGTAAAGACAACTCTCTAAAACATGCCTTGGATGAAGTATGGAAAGGATCATATGATAAAGGAAGATTTCACCTATGTGATGGTATAAAATTCAACAGTACAAGTAACCCAATGAAAGAATTAGGAATCTTTGAGACCAATGTCATATTCCCACACATAAATGGGAATTTGAGAATCACAGTTGAATTTGTTGTTATGGAAAATTGCTCTAGTACCCATTTTTATTGGGAAATGACTATTTAATCATTTATGGGATAGATTTACATAATAACAAAGACAGATACTTTCCTATTGAGACATCTGGTACTAAACAAATTACCAAAGTTCTTAAAGAAAGGAAATCAAGAACCAAGAAAGTGAGGGAATACCTTGTTAGGGACAGTGACCTAACTTGTGAAGATGAATGGTTAGAAGAAAAAGATATACCAGAAGCTACCAAACTCCTCAAGAGATTCAGACACAGTAGAAACACCAATATTAAAAAGTAATATTCTTTATTAGGGGGAGGGAATGTGAGCCTTAGAGGTAATTTCATGTACCCAAAAGACCACAAATACAAAAATTAGTATATAAATATAAATAAAATAAATTTATTTATATTATTAAAATAGAAATATAAATATAAATATAAAATTATATTCAAAATAATAAATTAAATTAAAATATTAAATTAAAATTACATTTATATTTAAAAAAATAAGTGAAAATGAATTTTTAACAAAATTGTAAAAAAATAAATAAATTTGGAAAAAAGTTAAATAAAAATTATTATAACTTTTTATCCAATAAATAAACATATAAAAATTATTTCACCATTGGATTCCTCATAAAAAATCAGGTGGGGTTACCTGTGAGTGAAATTCTTGTAACTCAACTCTAAATAAGCTTAAATTAAGTTTTTATTATTTTCAATACAAAAGTTGAAAATCCTCAAAACCTTAATTTAATTCACATCACATATGGTGTTAACCATCAATTTTTGTGTGAAAATTGAGGTGTTGTGTTTAGTTTAGAAGTGATGAGGAATTGAAGTATTTTCAATTGAATTCAATTGAAATGTCAAAATGTGCGTGTGTATTACATAAGTGAACTTTGATTTATATATGAGGTGTCAATTATTACTGTATTGTACTGTACAATTGAATTTAATTACATATGTAAATTATAAGTATAATACATGATGGGGAATTAAAGGAAAAATAAATTGGAAAGATTAAATTTGGGGGGGAAAGGAACTCCAGCTCTAAGGGGGAGCTAGACCCCCAAAATCCTTGCTGACAGGCGTGGGATGTCAAAATTCACGCAAAAGTTCATCACTCTTGGCCTGGAATTGAGTTACAGGGTCTGTGGACTCAATTGATGATGAGGTTTTGATACCAACTGGGGTAGTTTTAGCTGTTGCCAAGAGGGTAAAACTACCCTTAAGATAAAACAATCATAGTAAGAGCAGTTCTAACTGGTTTCTACGCCTCTTACACACATTCTGACTTGATTTGAAGACTCTAGGCCTGGTATTGCTATAGTAATGGTTAATTTAAGGGTCTAAAATGGCTAAAAATGGCTTAAACCAGCCCTTTTTGGTCTAAACCAGGGTTCAATGATGCCATAATTGGCTTTTCTGTTGTCAGACTGTTTTTCACGACTGACAAGAGTAAATTTTACTTTTGGAGTAAGAAAATTGATGGCTATAAAAGAATGTCTTCTTTGCCCCACCTTTCTCTTCATGTTAGAATCTTTTCCTTTTATAGTTAGTTTAAACATTGTTAAACCAATCAACAAAAGATTCCAACCACTTTTCTTATATCATTTTAAACCTTTTAACCACGTGAAAAAATCATTATAATCATTGTTTGTAACTTTTATAATCATTTTTACCCCTGAACCACCCCAAAAGTGAATTAAAGCATCTTTCATCACTGTTAACTTTGTCACTTTTTTCCAAATTCACTCTGGTCACTTTTGGGCGTGTTTTCTCTTTAATATTCTTTTTAAAGACTTTGTTCTTTAGTTAATTGCTTGCAGTTCTTTGCTCAATTAATTCCAATTGAAATTGCTCTTGAAGAAATTTCTTTTGTAGCCTTAAAATATCTCTTGTAGAGTATTTTTTGGATAAATTTTTATTATTGGTAAAACAATAAATTTTTATAATATTATTGTTTTATACTAATAAAGTTATAAACAATAAAATTGGTGTGTTTTCTCTTAAAAATAATATTTCTTACTATTTTTAATTGATTTTTACCTTATACAAATTTTGAGGACAGGAAAAGTACTTGATTTTTAATCAAAGTTTCATATCCACATCTTACAACCTTTTTGGGTCAGTTTATTTCAAATAATTTAGTTTTCAAAACACCCTGTTCATTTCCCAAGATGGTGTAGGGGTATTTTCAAAAACATCAAATATAGCTGTACACTATTCATAAAGCTGTGTCTTCAATCCTACAGGATCAGTCTATCAACTCTTCACATATATTGGACACTCATTCATCCCCTGGGAGCCTGTTGCCCAGTTAATGAATCTACTGGATTTATTTTTATTAATAATTTGTTTGCACGTTGAAAGTAAATACTGATATTTCTGACTGAGTCATTTGAACCTCTTTCTTTACCTGTCAGTTGTTATTTGTGGTCATATCCCTTACTAATTCTATTGTTCCTTTCTGACAGGTAGAAAAAGTGAATAAAGGACATACTTAGGTGATTTTGCAAATTGGATTCCTTCTTCTTATTTATGCATATTTTGGACTTGCAGTGTTCTTGTAATAGAGAAATATATTCTTATTTTATCTCTTTGCTTCTTTGGAGTGTTCCAGGTGAGTTCCCTGATTCCTGAGTTCCAGGCCACTCTTATTATTCCCAAGAGCCCCTGTGATAGTTTGGTGATTTATTGCAAAGTAATGTTACCCCTAACTCTCACCTCACGGCAAAATGTAATTCTTTTTTTCAATACAGAAAAGGAAATAGATAAGGCTTAACTGAAAAGAATAGGTATTCTGCTCTATATTACACAAGGTAAAATACCTGATTTATCTTATATGGTTAATTATCTAGCTAGCTACTCAATAGGTCCACATTTGAGTCATGGGAATTCTCTTTAAAATCTAATTGGTTATATGAAGAAGACAAGGACTATTGGTATTCAAATCTCTGAACATGACAGACCAGGAAAAATATATTTTTTTATAAATGAAAACTGGGGGGATAGTACTATATCAACACATGGGTTCCTATTAATGCATAGTAACAATCCAATCATGTGGGAATCAAAAATACAGTCAACTGTTCAAATGAGATATATTTCACTTTCATTTTCAGCCAAAAATGGATTTGGATGTTGAACATGGGCCAGCCACTGCTAAACCTTTCATATGCTTGATTAGTGCCTGACAATAAAAAAGCATTTGGAATTGCTACGCATTCTGAAAGCAGAAAACAGACAAGGCATCTTATTCCAGAATTTCACTGGATTCATAAACTTATTTCATCAAAGAAAATAAATCTTCATTGTATTAGTACACATGAACCTCTGGTGGACATTATTATGAAGAGTCTAGGAAAATTGAATGTCAAGAAATTTCTAACTAGGGTCAATGGATCATAACTGATTTTTATGGAGGGGAGAATTTTATTATAAAATACAAGAATATATGTTGATAGAAAAATAATCCTAGTAGAATGATAAAAACAAATTGAATCTACATCCACATAGATTATAAATACCCAAATTTGCGGCATGAAAGATTCTCCCTTATTTCATTACTAATAAAATCATAAAATTGTTAACAATTCCACCTCATGAAGCCTGTGTGGGTGTTTATTCTTATCTGGATTAATCTTTATTGTTTTTTGGCTCTTCTTCCCCAGGCCAACTTTGATCTTAATTCATTGGAAAAGTTATCAATCAATAAAATGACTCTTCCTTCCAGCACTGTGGAGAGCTTGTAAACAAGTCCGCATGTTACCTATGTGGCCTACTACAAACATGCGGTTGCTGCCCAGACCACGCAATACTGCAAGCCAAAATATCAGAGGTTGTGGCGCTCAGTACCAGCATACGGCCTAAGCTTGCATGTGGCCTTAGTAATATTTATCTGAGGCATTCTTGAGTGTGGGCCATTGCTTTGCCAAATCCAACACCATGCCGCTTTTTTGAATGAAACGATGCTGTAAATTATCTATAATACACCACATTCCCGGTGGCATACCCAGCGTTCCTCTTCTGATAGATTATCTTCAAGCCTTGAGGCACTCGAAAGATATTCCCATAGAAGCCATAAAGCAGGTGGTGCTCTTCACCTCAATAGCTCCAGTTACCCTTGAATCATTTCAGTGGAGAATCACCAGCCCAATCCTCTAGAAAATGGTTCCAAAAACTTATTCGCTCAAAATCTCTCTGGTCATCTTCGCTTTGTTTTTCGAGTTTTTTTGCAGCCCGAGCCAGGCGGAGCATATTTGCACCTCCGAGTACTCAGCCTACGCATATGGGGCTCGTAGTAGTAGGTTTTTAACATCTGCTTCACTTTAAAGCACCTTCTTTCTTTCGAGCGACCTGAGTCTGAAGCATGACCTTTGTGGTGATTGCATGCATTGTTAGAATGCGTAACTGGCGACGGCAGCGGTGAAGGGACCACGTACTCCTGCGATATTAGCTCGTGTACGAAGGTACACTTTGACAAATGTTACGGAGTCACCAAAGGCATTAGGGGGCTTGAACCTAACTTCAGCATAACAGTGCCACCTTTCGGCCTTCACAGCTACAGAGTAATCGGGTATTCAAAATATGTTGGTAAGCTGAACTTTCTCACATAACCATGCGACTTTGTCCCTTTCGCTCAAGCCAAAGGTTTTTGCTCAGAGGCCTACGTCGGAACCACATCCCCGAGCGGCTACGGTAGTTCACCTCAGGCAATTTGCGAGACTCCCATACCGCACACTCGTGAGTAGTTTCCTTTTGACCAGCCCCGAGACAGACTGCTAACATGCACGTTGTTCATCACTCCTGGTCCGATTCAGACTGCAGATCTTGCACGCTTCCTAAGTAATTTCCTTTTGCACTTATCCAAGTGCCGCTATCAACAAGATCAACACCCAGGGTTCATTATTTTCAGAGTACTTCCTCATACACTTTCACTCGCATCTTCACGCGACCAAATGTATGAATCTTTTTGTCCCGAATGATAGTACATCTCGCTACCTATTTTTATAGCCAATCTTGAACTCCCGATGGATTTATCCGGTGTATTTAGTTTTGTTTTGGGTCATATTGGAATCTATGGTTTTGTGAGACCTCAGTTGTCTAGCCTTAAGCTGCTACTTGGGGAGATACCGCCCACTTCAGCCAATACCATCAGCCCTACCTAGCCAGTCCCGGCTATTTTGTCTCTCATCCTCTCTAGTGAAGGGGGATGAAAAATATCCTCACCCAAAGCGTCTTAGGTCAGAACCTCACTGACCACTCCTACTCCAAAAACAGCCCAAGCTCCTCATTAAGAGTAAGACCTAGGCTGACTAAATAATCTCTCTCGTCGTAGAGACTAACGACTAATGGTAAGTAATACGTTGGAGTCACGCAGTGACTCCAATATATAAGCTCCTCCAAAAAGAGGAACTTTAGGAGTAGAACCGAGAAACACTCATTGTCAATACTATCGTATCCTGTCGAAGTAAGGAGTAAAGAAGAGGTAGTTCGATGTTAGTGATTTCTTTCGGGTAGAAGAACATTTTTCCCCCTTTGATGCACACACCGGTCATGATTATGGATTTGCGCTGTCCTGCCTACTTAGGAAATCTCATGGCAGCATCGAATAAGGAAAGGGAGGATGTGTTTAGGATAAATAGATGCGGACGTACTTGGACTACCTAGCCATGACTCTTCGCTTGAATTATCCATCTCTGAATTCATTCACGCTTACAATTAATCGATCAAGCTCGGGAAGCTATCACTCAGGAGGAGCAATAAGGTATTGATTATACTTATTGCCTGAGGGTAGTATAGTTATTAATGTGTTTATTATTTCCAAATTACAATAGTTTTGTTCCACTAGCTCTAGCTGATTTTCTCGCATAGATAAGTTAGTTACACTGTTCTGCTAGCTCATACGTAAATATGGGTAATGGTTTCATATCCAACTTACGTACCTACTCACTAATATTGTTTAATGATGTTGTAACAGGCTCAGCTGTTGAACCTCTGAATACATTCATAGGTATATACACATTGGATTGTTGAATAGTTTAAACAGGTATATTCATTCATGTATTTTGAGATATGACATACAATACTTACTGTGTCTTTCTGCTAGCTGCTATTACTGCTACTGTTTTTATTGAATTCATTAAAGCAATAAACATCTTGAACTAAAACTCTTGCATATCCATCCTTATGTCCCTTCTACCTTTTTACTTCATCACTTGTAAACGTTTGCAATTACTTTTCTTATTTACACATATGCAAAGTGTCTTTCATAAAGCAGAATCAGGTATAGTACCAGACTACCTGCTTTATCTCTCTTCTAACGTACAACGTGCTAACTCAAAATCATAGTTCTTTGTATAAGCTTCCTATCCTACGTAGTTGTATCACGAAGCCTTGCCTTCCACCTTTTGCCTTCTTTATCTTACTTGTTTCATGTGTTAATAAAAACCCACCTTTATTTCCAAAATTTATCAGATTTACAGTCTCAATGCTTACGCCAAGAATATTCATGAATGGTGTATTGCAAGAGAAACATGACAGAAAAAGTTGAAACCAAAGATCTGAACATACCAACACTTGATGGTACTAATTTAAGCCAATGGTATATTCACATGAGAATTCATCTGAGATCTAAGGACCTACTAGATGTATGCAAAAAAAAAATTTCTGGAGATGCTGATACAACTGCAACTAACAAATGGTCAAAAGCTAATTACGAAGCCAGAAACAGAATAATCAGCCGCATCAACAACAGGGTATTCCTGGAAGTTGTCAATCCAATAACCACAGAAAAAGTCAACCTACTATAGTCAGAGGTAAAAGACCAATATGTGTCTATCAGAGCAGTCAATAGGGGATGCATTTGGATGGATTAGCAAAGATGTTTTTTCAATGGAAATCTCCAATCTTATATTGATAAACGTAGGAAATTATTGCTTGAATTAGAAGGGGTTAGCAACAAGGTTCCTAATGAACTAGGCTCCAATTAACTCCTGGGGAAATTATCTGGGGACCCTAAACTCCATCAGTTCATCAAAGTATAACACTCAACAAAGAATTGATTGAAAGACCTGACCTAATACTCAGTAAATTACAGGAATTTGTCCACATAACCAATTCAAAGAGTAGTTCTTCATCCTCTGATTCAGTAACTGCCCTGTAAAAAACAAATTCTTACTCTAGACAACTGTATTTACATTCCAAAAATCAATTGCAATCTCATCAGCTTACTGAACCTATTTGAAAACATACTTGTTATTAAACGCAACAACAACAAATTCACTCTTGAGTCGAAAGACCACATTATACTCGATGTATTAATTCAAAACAAACTTATGTACATTGTGCCACCACTCCAAGGCAAAAAACATTTGGCATTTACAATTGGGACACACTGGAACTAACATTCTGAAAAATCTAGGACTGCCTTTTCAATACTCCGTATGTGTTGTGTGCAGAATCAAAAAAGCCCACAAACAATAGTTTAACCAGAAATTTGATGATGTTACACTTTCCTTGGATTGTGTTCACATCAATCTGGCTGGACAAATTCATTTGGCTTCACTTTCAGGGGTCAATACTTTCTTACCATCCTTGACCAAGGCACTTGATACAAAATTGTCAGGTTCTTAAAGAAGAAATCAGATGCTCTTGAAGAATTTCTGGTTGCAAAAAATATTCATGGAAAATCAACAAGACAGAACCTCAAAGAAACTGGTCTCTGATTGTGGTGGTGAATTTCTAAACAAAAATTTTCAACAACTAGCAAAAGAAAATGGCTTCCAACATTTCTTCTCTCCGCCTGAAACTCCGCAACACAATGGTTTTGCCAAAAGAGCAAATAAAACTATCATTTACAAAACAAGATGCCTACTAATAGATTTCAGCTTACATAACAAATACTGTGCTTAAGCAGTAAACACTGCAGCACTACTCATTAACTCCACCTCCACTCACTCCAGAAATTTCAAAACCCCCCATTTTCTTTGGACTGGAACAGAAGCCAAAATTCATTTCCTAAAAATCTTTGGATGTAAGGTTTGACTATGAAACAATAATTAAAAATTACAAATATTTTACTTATTTTACTCTGACTGTCCTTATAAATAAAATAAGATAAAAAGATTATAATAATAAAGAATTATTATGATAAGGCATAAAAAATAATTATATTGTTAAATCAATATAATAATATAATTTATATTAAAAAATAATAATACAATAATTCAATATATTAACATATTATAAACCACTTTATTATTGTTACCAACAAATAATAAAGGCATGAAACAATTACTGATATTAAGCTTATCGATTAATATTAATACTATTTATATTAATTAAAGAATTATTAAAAGTGATAATAAAGAGAGAATAACCTACTTTTGATGCTTAATATAATAATTTTGAATACATTTAAGCCTAGTAATGTAAATAAAACTTATTTAAATTGTATTTACAAATGAAAATAAGAGGAATTACAATTTTTCTTGATTTTACGTGGATTTGAGATTTTTAAGAGAAATGTAACAAAACAGTAGAACAATTAAAGTAATCACGTAAAAAATTATGATTATAATAAAAATTATCTTTGGTCTTTAACAATAGAAAGAGTCATATGTAAAGAATAAAGATTTTACCTTTTGAATCAATTGTTTTAATGTTTTGTTGTGTCTGAGCGGAAAATAGAGTAAAAAGAACTCTATTTATAGTAAATACCTCCCTTCTAGAGTCCACTAGGTTTCTAGTAGAGGTTTTCTGATGATATCTACTAGAAATAATCAGTATTTTAAGGTTTAGTGATTATTACATCATGATCAAACCATCTTATCTCATTATTACGCCATTATTCAGAGCTATCACTATAACTCTAAGTTTAATGACATCATAGGCTTGGCAGAAGCCTAAACTTTGTGAATTTTATTAGTATTAATCAGAATTTAATAGTATTCACCAGTTTTATCACTTATATAACTGTTAAACTTAAAATAAGATTACAGTGAGTGATCATAAATGATCAAATTTAAGCTTAAAGTTTGATAATTAATACCTTTTAGGTTATTCACGCTACAGCTATTCTGAGAGTGTATTCTGATAGCTTGGCATGTCCCTATTAAACCGCCAATGGAATTTCATTACATCATCAAAACTCTTTTTTTGACGATTTTTCTTGTAAGTCATCTTTTGTGTTGAAATTTGATATTTTAAACTTCAAACCGTGATTTCAAGGGGTTATACCTAAGAAGATTTATGAACAAAATAAGAAAGAAGCACCGTCGAAAAGATGGGTAAGATTTATTGCACTATAGCGGCATAGATAAAAAAAGAGAAAGAGAAAGAGAATCACCTAAGAACATTTATGAACAAAATAAGAAAGAAGCACCGTTGAAAAGATGAGGAAAGGTCTCCAACGCTCTAGAGGTATACTATTTATACCTTAAGATACTAACAAAATACAAGTAGTCAACAGTGATCTTATTACAGGTTATTTCCCAGGTGATAACAACAAAAAGAAAGCTAGTGATGGGAAATCTATATACAGGAAAATGGATCAGAGAGATTCATCTAAAAGAAAAAAAATGTGACGTAATGCAGAGTGAAACGGGAAACATCTTAATACGCCCTCTTGCTGGGTAGTGCAATGAGACCCAATTTTTGACAAAAGGTCTGATTTTTTCGTTCGCACAGCCCTTTGGTGAATATGTCGGCCCACATATTGGAAGTTGGAATGTATGATAAACTAATTTCTTTGTTGATAGTTAAATCGCGTAACCAATTTATTTTAATGTTGAGATGTTGAGTCTTGTGATGATAGAGGGGATTGTGACAGAGTGCAACAGCACCCTGATTATCACATCTCAACTGAACAGATGGGTCAATTTTCAAGTTGACCAGTAATTTTTTGAGCCATAAAACGTCTTGAGCAAGTTTGACGAGTCCATTCAGTTCTGCTTTGGTGGTCAAGAGAGCAGCAGTTGATTGCTTCTTGGTTTTCCAGGTAATCAATCCTCCAAACAGAACTCCAAACCCAGAAAATGATTTCCCATCATAATTGCTGCCCCAGTCAGAGTCAGTAAAACCACTTATAATTGAAGAAGGGTTGTTTCCTCCAAGGACAAGCAAAAAACCTTTGGTGCCTTGAAGATATCTCAATATTCTCTTGAATGCAGCTACATGGTCGTCAGATGGAGAGTCCAGAAACTGAGATAACAAAGAAGTCGAATATGCCAAATCAGGTCTAGTGCAAGTGACAAGGTAATTCAACAAACCAACAGCCTTTTGGTATTCAAGAGAATTGTTTGAGTTGTTTTGATTAGAAGGGGATAGTCAACACCCTAGATTAATTGGAGTAGATACTGGTTTACAATTGAGCATGCCAAATTCATCAAGTATCTTGTGGATGTAGAGTTCTTGAGATAAGTATATCGTTCTGTCTACTCGATTCCTCGTTACTTTGATGCCCAGAACATAGACGATTTCACCCAGGTCTTCCATTTTGAATTATTTTTGAATATCTTGTTTGAATTTTAATACTAAAGCACTATCTCCTCCAATCACCATGTCGTCCACATGAACAAACACCATGATTGGATTGGTACCTTCCCATTTAACAAACAAACAAGGGTCAGCATCATTTACTCCAAAACCCAAGGTATTGAATACTTCAGATAAGCGCTTGTACCAGCACCGGGGGCTTTGCTTTATCCCATACAGTGATTTTACTAACTTTAAACAAGTTCCTTCTTCCATTTGATGGGGATATCCATGCAGATACCTCATAAAAACTGCTTCTTCAGTGACTCCATGTAAGAAAGCAGTCTTTACATCCATTTGATGAATGTCATAGTTTTTTGATGCAAATAAACTGAGCAAGAAACAAAGGGAAGATAATATCCCAGTTGGAGCAAAAGTATTGTGATAATCTATGCCCTCTTTTTGACCATACCCTTGTACATAGAGGCAAGATTTATGGCATACGACATTGCCAAATTGATCCTCTTTTTCTCGAAAAACCCAAGTTGAGCCCAAGACATTGGCACCAGGGGGAATTTTCACGGGCATCCATACATTGTTTTCTTCAATACTAGCTATTTCACTGTTAATAGCCTTGATCCATTCATCAGCGTTTAAATGATTCAGCGCCTGATGATAGCTTTTTGGAACTAAAGAAACATTTATGCTTTGATTCCTCCTGTAGTTCAGTATATTGTCTTGATTTATGCTAGAAGAAATATCCTTTCTAGCAACTGATGGAGCATAATCCATCACCCACCCCTTAGGTAGACTTTTTTCTACTTCTCCTGCATCCAATTCTGCAGAACAAGTATCATTGGGAGGCTTAGAAATAAGAGATGGGGAGTTAGGCGAACCGGAAGGAGAAGTACAAGGGACAGGCCTCAAAGAGATCGGAGAGGAGATAGGGGTGTGATTAGGAGAAGCGCAAGGAATAGTTTCAGAGGAGGAAGGGATAACAGAAAGATCATCGTTTCCTTTCAAGGTAAAAAGGAGAGATTGAAGCGGGAGAAGCTTTTTGCGAAAAATGAGGGTATCCAGGACAGTCATCAAGAAAAAAGCAGTCGTGAGTGACTTGATACTTACCAGTATTAAAATTGAACACTTTGAAGTTTTTGTGACCCTCCAGATACCCCAGAAAGAGCCCCTTGTTGGCTCTAGGAGTGAGCTTCAAAGAAATATTGCATTTATCAATATTGATGTAGACAAGGCATCCAAACGCGTGAAGATTTGGAATTTTTGGTTTTTTGCCAAATAAGAGTTCAAAAGGTGTCCAGAAATGAAGAGATGCCACAGGAGTGCGGTTAAGCAGGTAGGTGGCTGTTGAAATAGATTCACCCCACCACAGGTGAGGTAATTTTGAGTCGAGAAGTAAACACCTGGTGCGCTCAAGGAGAGATCTATTTTCTCTTTCAGCAAAAGGGTTTTGCTGAGGAGTATGCGGAGCAGTGAGGGTGTTTTGAATTCCGGAAGCCTCAAAGAGCCTTTTAAACTCATTGCTGGTAAATTCTCCACCATTATCCGTTACCACTTGCTTTATCTTCAACTGAGTTTGATTTTCAACAAAAGATTTGAATTCTTTGAATTTTTCGATTGACTGAGATTTTTGAGAGAGGAGATAAGTGAAGCCAAACCGAGAATAGCCATTGAAAATTTGGAGCACAAATCTCTTACCTCCTTTCAACATTGGGGTAATAGGACCACAGAGGTCTAGATGAATGACCTGCAGCGGAGATTCTGGATTTGGGAATTCTCCTTGAAAAGGCAGACGATGAGATTTAGAGATCAGACAGACTTTGCATTTCACAGAGGAAAAATCAATGTCCGGCCTCATTTTCCTGCCATATTTCAAGCTAGGATGGCCAAGGGCTTTGTGAATTGTTGTCGGATTTACGAGGGTGTTGATCTTGCTTATTGAGGAACCTTACAGGTTGATAGATACGACTTTGTCTTTCAGGGAGCCTTCCAACAGAGGATTTCCATCCTTGTCAATTAATTTTACACTATCTCCCATCCCAATAAGCGAGAAATGCATTTTAAGGGAAGGAGATAAGGCAATAAGAGGAGTAGCTACAGAAGGGATCACCAGGGAGTTAGGCAGGCGAATAGGGGATCCATTACTTGCAGAGATTACCGCAGTGCCAATTTCAGTTGCAACGATGTTACTCCCATCAGCCAAGGACAACGGGATTCTGGTTATGCTAGTAGAAATAAATCTACTGTTGTCTCTGAAGAGTGAATAGGAGGCTCCACTATCCAAGATTGCAGTTTTGGGACTTGTTTTTACTTGGAGAGCACTGAAAACTTGAGGAGAACCCAATTTTCCCTATTCTCTTGCAGCTTTTCAAGCCCTGAACGCTTCTAAATTTTCTGGATGTATTTCAAAGCATTCGTCTTTGGGATGAGCAGCCAAGGGATTATGCCTTCCATTCTTACACTTTTGCCTTGACTTATGACTTCCTTGGGCTTTCAAGGCACTAAGATTCTGTGCCGAGTCAATCCTTCGCCAAAAGGAGATCTCAATTTCCGATAAGACTTTATCTAGAGAAGGGACAATTCCTGAGATCTCAGTGGACTGGTAGATTTTGTTGGAGATGATTTGATAAGAAGCAGGAAGGGATTGGAGAACATAGAAAGCCAGAACTTTGGTTAGAGTGTCAACGTCAAAACTTTTACGACCCATCATCTTGAGCAGGTTTACTTGATGCCTTAGCTCAGCAATGCTTTCTTTGATATTTGATTCTTCCATGGTCAAGCTGAATATTTTGCGAAAAATAGTTACACAGTTTTCTTCTGAAGAGGCAGCATAATGATTCTTGATCTTCTCCCATAAGATAGCTGGATTGTAGAAAACCAAGGCTTGATCATAGAATTTGTCAAAGTTTTCTTGGTCTAGACAATCCCCTATCCAAGAGTATACTTGCTTACAACAGTTTTTTAGGAATTCGATGCCTTCAGCATTTTCAGGTTCTCTGCCCAATCCAGAGGTCCACTCGGGATCAAGAAAGATGTCTAAGTTCCTCATTGTCAGAGCTAACTTGATTTTATTGCTCCAATTTGAGTAGTTAGCTGAATTTAAGGGTTCGATGAGACTCATACGCTCGAGAGATGCAGATAAGCCTTGTTGGGTTAGCTCACAGAGAATACTGGAATGCAGAGGTTTTTCATGACTGGTTTGATGCATGATGTTTGAGGGACTGTTTGTCTCCATTGGATTTGAAGTAGGTGCTACTGCCCTGTAGTCAGATTCAGAGGTATGACTAGATATAGGAATACTCATCAAGATTTTTGACTATTCCCGGGGAAGGATCTTTTTGTGCTGGTGAAAGAAATTACTTTCTTAATTTATTAGCGCTACTGGGCCCATAACCTAAGAAGATTTATGAACACAATAAGAAAGAAGCACCATTGAAAAGATGGGTAAGATTTATTGCACTATAGCAGCATAGATAAAAAAGAGAAAGAGAAAGAGAACCACCTAAGAAGATTTATGAACAAAATAAGAAAGAAGCACTGTCGAAAAGATGAGGAAAGGTCTACAACGATCTAGAGGTATACTATTTATACCTTACGATACTAACAAAATACAAGTAGTCAATGGTGATCTTATTACAGGTTATTTCCTAGGTGATAACAACAAAAAAAAGCTAGTGATGGAAAATCTATATACAGGAAAATGAATAAGAGATATTCATCTAAAAGAAAAAAAATGTGACGTAATGCAGAGTGAAACAGGAAACATCTTAATAATACCTTGAAAATTACAATAAAAATTAAAGCATTCTTCACTAATGAACTAGTATAATCTGACTGTCCAATTATTTTAAGTTTGGACCACTGTGAACCTTTGAGATATGACCACATACCCAAGAAGGTCACAAAAAATATTTAAAACAATTATACTTAAAAAATAATTACCTTAAAACTATAAATATGCCATAAATAGGCATAAAACTTGGTTTAACTTAAAAGCAAATGAATAAACATGTGAAATAAATTATACTATGGGATTCCCCATGGTAAAATACACATATACCATTTCTATGGCATATCTGTAAAGTCAATATTTAATGAGTTATAAGTAATAATACCTTATAAAAAACATGAATCCTTAATTATTTCAAATACCAATGAAACAACATGTGAAATAAATGGTACCATTAGATTCTCCATAAGATCTACACATAAAGCAATTAAGAAGCTAATCTCCAAATTCAATACTTAAGGAGTTAAGCTGAATATATGCACTTTTTTGGTCAATGCATATATTCAAGGATCTTATCTAATATCTTTTGAAATATACATGATAGAGTAATGAACCAAAGATAAAGTCACCACATAATTACTGTAGTAATACAGAAATGAACTTTATTTCACAAGTTATAAATAAGGTTAAAACGTATAAGGGATTATTGATAAAAATCAATAGAGCTGTTGACCACTTTGTTGTGAAAGTGGTCCAAACTTAAAAAGAAGTAGAAACTTGTATTCTACTAGTTAATTAGTGAAGAATGATGTATTTTCTATTACAATACTCAAGGTATAACCCCTTGAAATCATGGTTTGAAGTTTAAAATATTAAGTTTCAACAGAAAAGATGAGTTACAAGAAAAATCATCAAAAATACAGTTTTGATGATGGAGTGAAATGCTATTGGAAGTGTAATTCGGACATGCCAAGCTATCAGAATCCACTCTCAGAATAGCTGTAGAATGTATAACTCAAAGGTTATTAATGATCAAAGTTTAAGCTTCAATTCAATCATTTAAGATCACTCACTGTAATCTTATTTTACGTTTAACAGCCATATAAGTGATAAAACTGGTGAATAATATTAGGATATGATTAATACTAATACAATACATGAAATTTAGGCTTCTGCCAAGCCTATGATGTCATCAAATGTAGAGTTATAGTGATAACTCTAAATAATGGCATAATTATGAGGTAAGATGGTTTGATCATGATGTAATCATCACCAAAACCTAAAATATTGATAAATTATAGTAGAAAGCATAATTACACATCTACTAGAATCCTGTTGGATTCTAGGAGGGAGGTATTTACTATAAATAGAGCTCTTTTTACTCTGTTTTCCCCTCAGACACTTACAAAACATTAAATCATTAAATAAAAAGGTAATTTCTTTATTCTTTATATATAAAACTTTTATATTATTCAGGACCAAAGATAATACTATGATAATATTCACCTCTGATATGAATATTGCAATTATCTAATTGTTTTGTTTAAATTTCTCTTAAAAAACCTCTATTCCACGTAAAATGAAGAAAAATTGTAATTTCTCTTAAATTTTGTTGTAACTACAATTTAAATAAGTTTTATTTAAATTTTTAGGCATAAAGTTATTCAAAAGTATTGTATTAAGCATTGAAAGTAGGCTCTTTGTATTATTATAATAATTTTTCTCTAGTATTACTTTAATAATTCTATAATTGATATAAATAATATTTATATTAATTTATAACTTTAATATTAGTAATATTATTGTTATTAATTGTTTTTTATTAATAAAAAACAATTTTCTACACCTTTATTATTTGTTGGTAACAATAATAGAGTGCTTTTAAATATATTAATCTTTTTATATTAATATATTTACTTATTATATTATTTTTTTAAAATATAAATTATATTAACATATTTACTTAATAATATAATTATTTTACGCCATAATTATGCTAATTCTTTATTATTATAATTATTTTTGTCTTATTTATTTCATTTAAAAGGACATCCATAGTACAATAAGTAAAATATAAGTAATTTTACTTATTGTTTCATAGTCAAACCTTACATTTGGGGGCCTGGCTGTGATATTTACTCCAAAAGACCTTTAAAAAGATTCTAATTGGGTTTATCCAATAATAAATTACAATTATAATCATAAAATTATATAATAATTTTATATTTATTAATTTTAAATACTATTGAGGCATTTGGAAAGCAATTGTACTGTCTTACTCGTGGTTTTTCACAACATTAGACTTGCAAGAACTTTCTTTTGAGTGACTATAGTAATTAAAAAAGATATTTTATAAATTAAAAATGATTTCTTATTCTAAATTAATTTTATAAAAGAATCATATTCATTTTTTTCTATTCTTCAAAAATAAAAATATAAAAAACAAAAAAATTATGAATAAATACCAATAAAAAAAGTTATTTTTTCTTCATTTTAATTTCATTTCTTTATTTATTTTCAATTTTTAAAATATAAAAGCAATTTTTACGTGGAAAATTGCCATATCTTACCAAAAATAACACTTTCAAAAAAAAAAACTTATATTTATTTGTCTTTTTTAGTGTTTGAAGACAATCCCACAGAGGCAAACCAAACCACTGTTGAGAGATTGGTGGAAGGAACTTGTCAAAGTTCTCCAACACCAATAATCACTAAGAAAAAGAAAGCTAAGAAATTAGACTCTCCAGGAACCACTATTCAGGACTCTGAAGGTGAGTACATCATTTATAAATTGCCATAAGAAGAATTCATGTTCTAAAATTCTCTTATTTCCTATTTTTCTTAAAATATGACTACCAGAAGAGGCTCCCAATACTCCATCCAATCAGATGTAGCTGGACTCAGAGGTAGAATTGATTCATCAAAAGCGAAAAGGAAGGGCAATATCCCCAGTGGAACAGAATCCACACAAGGAAGTGCTTTATCCCAAAGGCAAGTCCCAGAAACTCCCATGATATCTGAACCAGAGTTAGAACTCAGAATGAGTGACTCAAACAGGTACAAATTAAAATCAGAGGGCTCAAATAGACATTTACATGAGCCAGTACAAACAGTACTACACATTGTACAAAGACAACGACTGGGAAATGTTGCCCCAAATACACCAAGGAGTGATGAACTCCTGGCACATCCTGAAAAAGTTCCTCAAAGAGGAGGAAATGGGAAGATACTCCAATGGATGGAATCAAATATCATCCAAACCTCAAATCAAAAAGCTCAAGGAGTACCATGCCAAAAAGAAGGAGGCAACCAAGGAAGAAGCCCCAGTAGCTTCTACCAGCAAGCCCCAAGCCAACCCACTTCCCCAAGAAGGGAAGAATAACAAGAAAAAGAATTGGAGAAAACCATATTCCCCAAGCTACAGGATTCCAAAAATCCAAAAGGGTGCCATGGACAATGTATTCAACATGGCCAGAACCTTGATGGAATTCAAGGACAAGGAAGAACAAAGAATGAGACAACCTCATTGCCCAAAGAAATAACCTTGTCCAAAGATGTTGTAAATACTTCAACAGAAATTAAAAATGGAATATTACCTCTAAAAGAAATTAAAAAAAGTTTATTATCATTACAAGAAATAAACAACAACTTATATTCTTTAACAAAAATTGTTGTACAAAATAAACAAGAAATTGACAACATTAAGTTTATTGTTGAAAATAATAAACCAAAAGCTTTGATTGATAACACTCAAAAATTAATACAAGGACAACAAGAATTGTATAAATACATAAAAGATATCAAATATAACACTTTGACAATCAATTATGAGGTGAGTATTGACAATCTTACAGAAAAATTAAACAAATTAAGTATTTCTGTAGAAACATTTGAAGAAAAGACTTCATCACACCAAAAATTACTTTTGGACCATGTGGAAAAGAGTGATCAAGCAAGAATGCATCTGAAAGATGACATTCAAAGTGAAATAAGGCTTATTACTGAAAAAATGGATAAAATTAATGAGGCTAATTTAAATATGCCAAAGTTATCAACACAATTTTCTCACATAAGAAGCCCTGTTAAGCCAAAAGAGGAAATAACAAATCCATTCATAACAGACTTGAGTCACCAAGACAATAACCAAGTCTTAATGAAGGAAGCACCTCAATTAAAAGAATGGCCAACATTCACAGGAGAAGGTGAATATGACCACATGTCATTTATCAAGACAATTGACATTCTACAAGAAGATTATGTCATACCAGATGAATTAATTACTGCAAGATTACATTCATTGTTTGAAAAATCTGAAAAAAGATGGTATTATGGCATAAGATAAACAAATGGCAAAAATATCTGGTCTTGGTGGAAACAAGAAATAATCACCAAGTGGGCTAATGATGCCTGGAGGTACAAGATAGATAATGCATTTGAAAATTCTTTCTTTGACCCAGACAAAGAAAAACCTTTAACTTGGTTCTTAAAACAAGTTGAAAGACTCAATGTACTGTACCCAGAAATGTCACAAAAGATGGTGCACATGAAAATACTTAAGAAATGTGGAGGAGAGCTAGAACATGCCCTAAGAAGCAGGTGTATAGAGCCATGCTCCACAGAAGAGTATATCAATGCACTAGGGGACATAGTGACAAGAACAAAATTTGGCAGAACTTGAATGAAATTGGACATTAAAAGTCCAAATAAGCCATTTATTAAAAAAGATAAATCAAAAGAAGTTTACACGCCCAATACATCCAACAATAATGAGAAAAGAAAATGCCATAAATGTGGAGGTATTGGACACTTAGTCAATGACTGCCTCCAAATGCTAAAGATTAATGAAATTGTGGAAGCAGAAAACCACAATGACAAAGAGGGGGAATCTGACTCTGAAAAAGAAACGGAAGAGTCAGAAAGTTCTGACAGTGATGAGATTAATATAATTAATGCACAAATTAATAATATTGATATAATTTATGAAGTACTAGTTGTTAACTCAAACTTACCACAAGTTGGAACATCTGACACAAACCTGACAAATATACAAGATGCCAAAATGTATAGAACCAAACCTGCAAAAGGAATGGGATACACAGCTGGAAAATCAAGTATAAGTATTGTTATGGTTTTTAACCAAGAAGGAAAAGTGAACTTGGATACAGGAGCGCATTGTACCTGTGTTGTTAAAAGTTATTTCAAAACTATTGTCCCATATTGGCAAGAAAAACTTATGCCAATACAAGGTGTCAAACTTAGTAGTGCAAGTGAGAGCATGAAGCCCCTTGGAATAATTGATTTAACACTAATTTTTCCTCACCCCTCACAATGTGTCAGAATTAAAGTAGAGTTTGTAGTAATGGACAACTGTACTAGTAATCACTTCATACTTGGAAATGACTACTTATCAATTTATGGTATAGATATCTCTAACCAAAAAGATAGATATTCTAAAATAGGAGACAACAAAAGAAAAAATTTTGGCTTCTTAAATAACAAAAAACAAATCACAGCTATTAAGAATGATGTGAAAATTCTAGAAAAGGAACCCTTCATATCTGAACAACTCAAAGAGGCAGAATTCAATCAACAACTAACAGAAAAAATGAAAGAAAAATTGATTGACCTCTTATTTAAGTACAAAAATGCCTTTGCAACTGAGAAAGAGCCACCGGGTGGCATAATTGGGCATGAGGAGGATATAATTCTTAATGTGGAAAAGCCTTACCCACCTTTACTAAGGAGACCTGCTTACCCAGCTAGTGCAAGGGCTAGAGAAGCCTTGGAGGTACACATTAAAGAATTAATAGACCTTGGAGTATTAAGAAAAGTAGGACATAATGAACAGGTAGAGGTCACTCCACCTGTCATTATAACTTGGCATAATGGAAAATCAAGAATGGTAGGAGACCTTCGAGCCCTGGACACCTATACCATTCCAGGCAGATATCCAACACCCAGAATACATGAGACATTGACACAATTGTCACAAGCTAAGTTCATTACAGCCATGGATTATTTAAAGGGTTTTCATCAAAATGTCTTAACAGACAATGCCAAGAAACTACTGAGGATAATAGTCCACTGTGGGATTTTCTAATACTTAAGAATGCCATTTGGCATAAAGAATGCCCCTTCCCATTATCAATGGATGATGAATACCATATTTCCTGAAGAATTATCAGAAGGATGGTTAAAATAGTGCAAGTGAATATGAAAATTTCCATGAAAAAGTGTCATTTTGCATATAGTGAACTAAAAGCACTAGGACATGTTGTATCTGGACTTAGTCTAGGCATAGACAAGAATAAAGTAGCAGCAGTACTACTTAAGCCAATGCCTCAAACCAAAAAAGAAATGAAATCATTTCTAGGATTTTCTGGTTACTATAGACAACATATAAAGGACTTTGCAAAAATTGCCAAATCCTTGTATAAACTATGTGATCAACAAACAGTGTATGAAATGACAGAAGAAAGAGTCAAGGCATATGAATAATTGAAAAATTCCTTGACAAATTCCCCATTCCTTCTAATGCCAGATTGGAAACTACCCTTCAAACTTTAAATTGATGCTTGTGGAGAAGGACTAGGTGCTGCACTACACCAGACACAAATTATCAACTATAAACCAGTGGAAGGACCAATTTGTTTTATTTCAAGACAGATAAAGCCAACAGAAGCAAGATATGAAGCAAGCCAAATGGAATTCCTCTGCTTAGTGTGGGCTTTAGAAAAATTACATTATTACTTGGATGGAACAGTATTTGATGTGGATACAGACTGTAACGCTGTAAAATCTCTATTAAATATAAAAAATCCAAATAGACATATTCTGAGATGGCAAATTGCTATCCAAGAATTTAGAGGAAATATGACTAGCGTTCATGAATCTGGTAATATTCATTAAAATGCCAATGGTCTTAGCAGATGGGCTCTAGCAAATACCCCTGACAATCCAGCATGGGTACCACAGGAAGAGCACCATATAGAAGGAATATTTGTTACACACATTGGCACAGAATTCTTGAGACAAGCTAAAGAAAGCTATAAGATAGACAAGAATTGCCATATCTTAAGCCAACTTCTAATGAAAGACTGCAAAGATCCATCACTTTCATCAAAATTAGATGAAACATGGAAAAAGGCATATGAAGAAGGAAGATTCCACCTCCTTGATGGAATCCTTTACCATAGAACAAAACACACATGTGTTATGGCCTTAACAGATAGAACCCTGATAAACACTATTTTACATGAGTGTCATGATAGTGTTGCAGCTGGACATCTTTCAGAAGACAGAACACTAGAAAGGGTGAAAACCTGCTCTTGGTGGCCAAATTGGAAGAAAGATGTTGCAGAATAGTGCCAAACCTGTGAAATATTTCAAAAAACCAACAGAGCCACAGGAAAGAAATTTGGAAAGATGATCCAAATCCAAGAACCAAAATCCCCTTGGGAAATAGTTCATATGGATTGGGTAACAGCATTACCTCCAGGAGGAGACAGAAGCTATAATGCATGCCTAGTATTAGTTGAAAGGTATAGCAAAACTCCCATGTTCCTACCATGTCACAAAGATGACACAGCTATGGAGACAGCCATAATGATATTGAATGAAGTCATTAGCCATGCAGGCTTATTCCAGAATATTATAAGTGACAGAGACCCAAAATTCACGTCAGCATTATGGACAAATCTCCATAACTTGTTTGGGACAAAGTTATCATTCTCAACAGCTTACCATCCTCAAACTGATGTTTTAGCAGAAAGAATGATACAAACCTTGGAGGACATGATCAGAAGGTTCTATGCTTATGGACTAGCATTCAAACATTCTGATGGTTTTACCCATGATTGGTGTACATCAATACCAGCCCTTGAGCTTGCATATAAAAAATCAATCCATTCTTCTACTGGAAAAACACCAGCAATGCTAGAAAAAGGTTGGAATCCAAGACTTCCTTGTGATACCCTCAAAAAGGACTTAGTGGATATACATACAACAGCAAGTAGTTTTAAGATAATGCTTGACAAAGGAAGACACCATGCAAACAGATGTATGCAAGCTTCTTTCAAATATGCAAAAGAAAGATGGGATAAAAGTCATAAACCACCTGACTTCAAAATGAGAGACTTGGTCCTAGTATCAACCCTTAATTTCAATAACATAAAAGGTCCAAAGAAATTGAAAGATTCCTTTGCAGGACCATTTATGATAAATGCACTTCATGGACCCAATGCTGTGCAATTGGAACTCACAGGTGAATTAATGAACAAACACTCAGCTTTCTGTGTAAGTCTGATAAAACCTTACAGCTCAAGTGACAAGAAATTATTTCCACTAAGAAATAAACCCCCACTTGAAATTCCCCCCTTGGAAGAAGGAGAAGAGAAGAAAATTGTAAAAGTCATTAAAGAAAGAAGGACAAGAAACAAAAAAGAAAGAGAGTACCTTGTAAGGTATAGAAATTCAACTCAAGAAGATGAATGGCTACTTGAGAAAGATATAACAAATGCAAATAAACTACTAAGAAGGTTCAGACATGAAAGAAAACCTAAAGAATAGAAAAATTGAGCATTGTTGAGCTTCAAGACTAACAAAGTCTATTGAAGACGTAGGACAGTGGATGATAGCCTAATTACACATATCAGATTGTGGTACAATCTTTTTTGGTGGTAGGGAATGTGAACCTTTGAGATATGACTACACACCCAAAAAGGTCACAAGAAATATTTAAAATAATTATACATTAAAAATAATTACCTTAAAACTACAAAAATGCCATAAATAGGCATAAAACTTGGTTTAACTTAAAAACAATGAATAAACATGTGAAATAAATTATACCATTGGATTCCCCATGGTAAAATACACATACACCATTTTTATGGCATATCCGTAAAGTCAATATTTAATGAGTGATATGTAATAATACCTTATAAAAAACATGAATCCTTAATTATTTCAAATACCAATGAAACAACATGTGAAATAAATAATACCATCAGATTCTCCATAAAATCTACACATAAAGCAATTAAGAAGATAATCTCCAAAGTCAATACTTAAGGAGTTAAGATGAATATATGCACTTTTTTGGTCAACGCATATATTCAAAGATTTTAGCTAATATCTTTTGAAATATACATGATAGAGTGATGAACCAAAAATAAAGTCACCACGTAATTACTGTAGTAATACAGAAATGAACTTTATTTCACAAGTTAAAAATAAGGTTAAAACCTGTAAGGGATTATTGATAAAAATCAATAGAGCTGTTGACCACTTTGTTGTGAAAGTGGTCCAAACTTGAAAATAAGTAGAAAGTTGGATTCTACTAGTTCATTAGTGAAGAATGATGTATCTTTTACTACAATATTCAAGGTATAAGCCCTTGAAATCATGGTTTGAATTTTAAAATATGAAATTTTGACAGAAAATATGAGTTACAAGAAAAATCATCAAAAATACAGTTTTGATGATGTAATGAAATTCTCTTGGAAGTGGAATGCCGACATGCCAAGCTATCAGAATCCGCTCTCAGAATAGCTGTAGCGTGTATAACATAAAAGGTATTAATGATTGAAGTTTAAGCTTAAATTGGATCATTTAAGATCACTCACTGTAATCTTATTTTAAGTTGAACAGTCATATTGTGGGAACTCCTCTTGTGTGGGATTAAAATGAGGCAGTACCTGGAGGGGGAAATCACAGGTAACTAGTTTTGAATTGCTAATAACTGCTGTAACCAATGGTGGAAAGGGTGTATTGCCTTCCCCTCCTAAAATACTGAACAAAATCTTCCTTGGATCTCACAAACCAAAATAAAATTAGTAAGTGGCTTTACATGTGAGCCTGTGAGGTATGTATAACATACCCATAAGGCCACAAATAACTTTATACACAGTTAAATTTGTCTTCAATAGACTTCTTAATTGAATTTAAAATAAAAAATAACAAACAATAAGTATAACTTTTTTTTGATAAACAAAGTTATAAGTATTATGTCATTTTTGGATTCTACACCAAAAATAACCCAGGGTACATCCATAAGGTGTTATACCCAAAAACACTTATTTCTTATGTTATTAGAAGATTTAAGAATCTCACAGTACTAATGTAACTTTTTTAACATTTTCTTAAAATTGTTAAATTTGAGCTTAAATAAGCTTAAATTTAAAGTTGCATAAGGTTTATGCAAACTTACCAAAATTTTAGTTAAAATTGAGGTGCGGTGTATATTTACTGAATTGGCTAAGGATTTTCCATACAGAATGTAAATCCTTTGTGAGCTCAATTTAAAAGGGTTTAAGGCCATGCACCGGGGCGAATCTCGTGTCAATCGTTGGCGATTGACTTCACGTCAAGCAAACGTCAAGCAGGATAAAAGTCGAGCTCACGTCAAGCGAAAATCAAGCGAACGTCGAGCACACGTCACACTCTGGTCTTACACCAAATCCTGTGACATCCAATAATATTGGTTCCCCTGTGCCTTCAACTCAGATTCCTCACCACCTGATCATCCCACAACCATCCGATGATTGGTAAAAATTACACCAGACCCGCCTGTTTGCACACACACACATCAAAGATGTCCTTCAGCCAGTCTTGATGTAGGCGGGGGGTTTGACTTCACCAGGTCATCCATGAAGTGTGCGTGTGCATGCGTGGGGGCGGGTGCGTTTGCGTGTGCGGGAGCATGTGCGGGTGCGTGGGCGTGTGCAGGTGCGTGGGCGTGTGCATTGGCGCGTGCGGGTTGGTGTGCGTGTGCATTGGCGCGTGCGGGTGCACATGCGGGTGTGGGTACGCAAAAGCCGATTCCGCTTCCAACATGATGATGGCGCAGTTAGAAATTTTGGATGCTGTGAAGGGTGAGTGTGTGGGTCATTTGATCATTGGACTTGGCTTATTCACACTGTACCCAATGTCAAAATAGTAATTTCTTTGTGGCAATGTGAAATAATGGGCTTTGCTTGTCACAATGGCATGTCTCTGTCACTAAATTTTGAGGCAATTATTTCACTAGCAAAATTGCTAATGAATCTGAGAGATTTGCATTTTTGTAGACTAAATATCATGAAATAACGGCTTTATCATTACAAGCAGTCCACATGACAGAGCTTTGTTATCATACAATCCACAGTTACCTTCTATTTCTTCTTCAGATATAATCAAGTGTCCATCATCAAAACCAACAGCTTTATAAATATTCAGATGCGGCCAATCTGGTAGGAAATTCACATCAATCTTCAAAGGTTTTAAAATCAGAAAGTTATTGTTCAGTATGCTAGATGGCTCAGAGACTTTGAAAATGCTATCAATAATACCAAATTGTCGTGAGTTGCCCCTCAGAAAACATATCACACTGTTGCTGATATTTTTGGATTCAGTTGAAAATATATTGTTCCCAATATTAATGTTTGAAACTGGAAAATACCAAGGTGAGACAATCCTTGAAGTGGGAGGACTTGTGGATTGCACGGTAGTGTCTAAGCTGATCCAATCAACTATTTCCCTTGTTGCATGAAAAGTCTGTAAGTACTCAACCAGGCAATCATAATTTTGTTGGTCATGGCGGGATGGCTTGTTATATTTATGGTGATTGAACACGGCAGGTGGCTGTGATTCGAAAAGCTGTTTTATTTCACATGGCACAGATGGGGATTTCAGGAGAACGGAAAGGTTGGAACATCGACAGATATGTTGAAGTAAGGTTTTATCTATATCATCTATTCAGAGTTGCAAAAAGTTAGTCTTATTCAGTTCAGGTGTTTAATCAATGTGAATATATTGATCTTATTAATTGACATACATATCTTGTTATTTGTTGGCATCTTTGCAAATACTCCAATCAAGCGCTCATAACCCCATGTGGCTGAGGCTTGTGCTGGGCCCCAACGTTGGAAGAGTTCGGGAATATGATCAGCAAAATGATGATTTGGTTTACTTTTCTGTTTTGGGAACAGGTGTTGATTGGAAAGGCGGAATTTTTTCCAATGTTCAGCAAATGCAGTCGCATCATCTATTGAAACAGTCCAGCTTGTGGCAATGTTGATAGCACTAATCAAATGGAATGTATTCTTGGCTAGTTCATTTGCAAGTTCTTCTGACTGACCCATTTTTCTTTGAGTGTTGGCATATTGGTGTGCATCTAATGACATCTGTTGACTGAGCATTAGAAATGGAATATAGACCTTATATAAGAGAGCCCATTCAGCGGCTTTTAAGCTACCATGAGAGGGGGAACTCTTGTCCATGATGAGGGAATTATGGTCTCAGATATGATTTGTCGGAGATGCTCAAGAGCCTCACCCTTGATCTGGTGATCGCTCAGTGCAGTGATATCCAATTCAGAGGGTATTTCAGAAGTGGGGATGTAATCGGCATCAAATGAAGGAATCTCCGCAGAACCACTAGATGGATGTTCTGTGTGAAGGGTGGGCATTGGGAAGTAGTTTTTCCGGGTGGAAGTAGTGGGGAGTGGCTCATTTATTATTTTTGCTGCGTCTCTTCTCAGGGTGCGGGCCTCTCTCAATGTGATTTTATCAAGAGAGCTGTTGGAGGTCATGGAATCTGAGTCTGAACTGTTGGTGTCATTGGATTTCCTGCGGGACCTGAAGTAAATTTTTGATTTCGCCTCTGGAATGCACAATTTGAAAGTTGCATGATCCTTCAAAATTCCAAGTATTAAATTATGCATTATGTCAAGATTAACCATTCTGGTTGCATCCCAATACGGAAGGTCTTCCAAAATTGAATATTTCACTCCATACTCAGAGAAAATTGCTTGTCTTTGTTGTGGGGTTGCCCGAAGCCATTTGGCAATGGTTGATTTATGACTTTGGTATGAGTGCGTGTAGTGAAATTGAGGACCAATTTCTTCAATTTGAGCTTTGTGAATGGTGCAAAAATTACAAAAGAGGTTTCCTGAATGGGAAATAAATCCAGTAAGCTTGCGCATGGCAACCACATCCGCAATGGCTGTGAGGATGGCAACACGGATAAAGGATCCTGATGGACCTGTTGAGGTGGGTGCAAAATGGTAACCTTGCCATAGCTCTTTGAGCTCGTTGATGAGTGGCATTAATAGATAATTCAATTGAAGCGCAGTTGGCTCCTTCGGACCAGGGATGATTCCTGCAACATAGACATTCTCGGGCTTCAATCTTTCACTTGGGGGGAGATTAAGACAAATAAGCATGATAGGTCCAATGCTAGCCAACCGGGTTGACTTTCCATGTGCATTAAACCAGTCCACATATATGGAGAAGGCCAATGCACCAGGAATGGACATGAATGGGGGGTCATGGATATTTCTAGTGCCAGTGAAGCGTCTCCAGACCAATCCATCCCAGACGTCACGTTTTGGGGAATCTTTGGGAGTTTGGGATTGTTGATGTTGATGCAGAATGTCCATAATTCCAGCCCGCTGGAGAAATCTGGCAAGCCAATTTTTGAATGGTTGATAAATGAAATGTTTTGTTGGTATAAATTTTTGCTTCATGTTGGTTGTGTTTTGGGTGTGGGGTTCAGATGAATAGATGAATTTGCCTAATGATTGTGTGCAAGGGGGATCATGATCATTTGGGTCATTATGGCGTTGACAGTGGGGTTGGTCAGTTGTGACTGATTCAGTAAGGCCATTAAGAGAGAAACATTGAGGACAACATATATAGTTTTGAATCACTGGCTCCAATTGGAGATGTTCAAATATGGTACTCAGATCTTGAGGTATATGGAATGCAGGAGCGGGGGGACCAGCTGAGCTTGAGATACTGGACTTGATCAGCAGGTTCAGGGCGGGGTTGAGTATGCGTGAAGCCCTGCGGGGTAAATTATACCTTAATGATAGAATGGCAGATATTATCATTCCTAGGTCTTGTGGGGGAAGGGTTTGACTGCCACTATATGGTTTCTGTGCAGTTGAATTGAGACCCACTGGAGTTGGGAAAGTGCTTTGGGTCAAACGTGAATAATCAGCTGGGAAGATTTGATCCAATAGAATTTGTGGGCACCCAGATCCTGATGCAGAAGTAGGGATGTTTGGAAGAGATTTGGGTGCAATGGTTGATTTGAGCTTTTTAATGTGCTGTTTATATTGGAAAGGTGTGAAGGCAACTCCTTGCCTATCACCCTCAGGGGAAGAGTGTGTTTGAGTTGAGCAGTGTTGACACATGCATATACGCATTGAGGAATATGGCCGGGTTGTCATTGCTGCAGGAATTGGGAGTACGGTTGGTTTGTGTATAAATATCTATGGTTGATGTGAAAGTGTTTAGGAGTGTTATTAATTGGAAATAAAATTCAGTGATTATTTATGAAGGGGGAGATGATTTGAGCCAGCTGAGGATTTTATCCCATTTGTAATGGAGCATGAGCTGCAGTGGATAAAGTTTAACATGTCTCATCTGGATGGCGGAATTGGTTAGGCGTTTAATTGGGTAAAATGCCATGCTGCTCAATGCTCATACATATTCTAGTTTATTTACACATTGTGATAGTGCGGGTTTGACCATTGAGGGGGTTCCATTAGTGAAGTGTTACCATTGAATTGAGGGGATTAACATTTAATCCATGTACGCTGGCACGCCATCGTACATGGTTTAAACCTTATTACATACATAACTATATAACTCTATTACATAAGGGGTTGGAGTGCAGCTAAAGTCTTGGTATTTGGTTTGAGTGCGGCGGGCTTTGAATCAGTTGGAATGTGATTTGGATTGTCTTGCCTTTCGGGAAAAGGTGATGTGTCTTTTGTGGGTAAATCCTTCATGAATATACCCCTTTACAGATGTACAATGTTGTGGAATTTCAATGCATATATGGGCAGTTTGGATAATTCACAAAATGTGACAATGGGGAGGCATAAATGGTACTGAATATGATTACTTATGAATGATGGGTCCCCTTTGAGATCAAGGAAATATCACATTATATGCTGGTAGGCCGTGCAGGGTGGTTTCCGACAAAAGCGGAGGACCTCAAGAGGAGGCAGGGAGGATTCTCCTCAAAAGAGTCTTATCCGACTTCCACACAACACTTAGTTCCAACTATTCATAGAATTTCTCTATTCTAAATTTGAAAAGATTTCATCTCATATCACTCTATTTTATCATAATACTGAGGTGTTTTATCTAGTTAAAAATATTACTGTACTTTTTCGGCCCTTATGTCATCTTTCAAGTCACATAAATCCCATTCAGGTTCTGTTCATGACTCAAATAGTGAATCTAGCATAGAATATGTTCAAACACAGTCACCATTGAGCCCCAACATTCCTCTCACAACCCCTATCGCATCCTCAATGAATGTATCAGGTCTTAACATTGATGTGGGCAATCCAAAGGCTCCAACTTCAAGCACTTGGTTGATCCCAAATATTTCCGTCACTCCAATTCCCCCGAATCCCACTAATACACAAATTCATGTGTCTCAGGGGCCAGAAGGCACACCTCAAATCTCCTCACACGCTAATCCGCAATCAAAATTTCCACGTGAGTTCCTCCTTAATCCCGGTCGGAATCCAGTCGCATCCCAGGATCCCTTTGGCCAAAGTAAACAGCCAACCCTCAATATTCCATCAGGATCGCAGGTTCATGTGGGTGATGAAAGGCGCGTGGATGGGGGGCGACGAAAAAGACCTTTGGAAAATGTATCTTGGAGCGGTCTGTCGGAGGGAAATCCAGTATTGACGCTTCATCAAAGTAAGTCATTTGAATTTTGGAGTAGAAACTTATTCACAATTTGATATGTTTGTTTCATGGGTTAGATATGGCACCTAAAGGCAAGTCAGTCCGATCTCAGGAGCCAATTGAAGATCGTGAGGATGACCAGTCTTCATTAATGTTTTGATGTGTTAACTGATGATTTGCATAGCAGGGGATGAACTTTATGCGTCTTCACCTCTGGTCCATAAAGAGAAAGTCACTGGACGTCATCATCCATATGCCTCCAAACCAAGAACGGGTCATGCCAGTACATCAAGAGCAACAATGGTGGATGATGAGGATGAGAACATGTCTCCGACTCAAAGTGAAAGAAATGATGAACCAAGGAGGGACAATTTCACAGCGCATGAGCAAGGCACTCAATCAAATAGTGAGTTCACCCATCCTCAGCTGGGCCTCGCCCACAGTATGCTTGAACAATCCGAGGTCAGACAGCAAAGGAACCAGGCCCGCAAAGCTCACAATGTGGCGAAACGTGCAAGCCAGAAGGAGCAACAAAAATGGCTGAAGGCAGAACTTCCAGAGAATGTCCATGGAATGAGATCAGCAGTACACGCACATTGCCTGTTCCTACTCAAAGTTAGGGATAAGGATTTTTCCTCACTACCAGCACCACCCAGCACAGAAGAGCGTGAAATTGCAATTCAAGTGGCTGGTCATCTCGGATATGTCCCCGAGGATGTGTTCAATGAGCCATCAACACAGGTTCAGTCTCAGGGTTTCCAAAGCTACTGCGAAAATGAGCTGCACAAGCTAGGACTAAAGCGATTCACTTGGGACTGGGAGAGCTCATGGCAACATCCGTTCAACGAGCTGATGTCTATGGTGTTTTACCGTACATTCCGTCTCGCACTTGTCAGCACTGAGTATCATCACTACTGTTGGAACAAGGATCATAACAACTATGGGGTCGTGGCGGCTTTAATGGAGCAATATTTCACTTATTTGAAAAGAGAATGGAAGTCTATTCAGAAGGATGCGGAGTATTTGGTAAAAAAGAAGGAGAATCAAAAGCTTGCAAAGATTTGTCAAAGAGTTAGTTACTGTATCTCTTCTTCATTGTGGACCAAGTCTGATGATGATCTACTTGATTATGTGCAGACCTGTGAGCGCCGTCGTGAATGGTGTGATACGGCTAAATTTCCCATTCTAGCATCACAATTCAATGACCCTCGAGTATGCTCAGATACTGAGGAGGTACTGGAAAATGGCCGTCAAGTTTACTGCAAAGTGGGATTACGCTGGCGCTCCCAGTTATTTAATGATTTGGTATTGAAAATGGATAGAGACATAGAGTTTTGTAATCGGATTAAAAAAAAGGGTAAAAAAACTATTGATAGATTGCCAGAATTACGATCGACAGATGATGGTGATATTCCGGAAGGCCTATCATTTCAGGTATTTGATCAAGATTGGCTCAAAGGCTGTAGTAAGATGCAGACTAGCGCCCTCAAGATACTTGACATGCCAGTTATTAGGCCTAATGGTGATGCTCTGCAATAACTTAGTAATTTGTCATGGTATAGCACTGTGACAAATTAAAATTTTGTGAATTATTTGTGCAGGTGTAATAAAATCTGATTATTATCTCTTAAGGATGCAACAACTTGCTAAATATGTTAGAATATAGACAATATGAATTGAAATGTATCACCGTCTCCCTTGCAATAATACTCTATTGCTCATTTTCATTGAGGAAATATTGAAGAAGTTCGATCCAGCTCATGGTGTTCATAATTGTGGACCTGTGCCAGAGTCAACAGGAGTTATCAACTTTGTCAATCACAAATTATATAATATCAGTAAGGCTCACGCAGTTAATGATTTTTTCTTTTCTTGGACCTATTGGTGATTGGAATATGGCATTCCCATAAGGAAGGATTTCAGAATAGTAATACAATCAAGTGAAAGATGAGCTTGAAAGGTACCTTCCGCATGTTGACCTCAACTGAATGAGGAGTGATATAGTGGATGACCTGTACAGGTCGTTGTTGGCCGATACGATGTCGACGATCAACAGCCTGAGCCTCAATGGCTGGGTTCCAATTAGGCTCCTGGAAATGTGGATGTCAGGGTCCGAAAATCAGGGGAGAATTTTGGGGGGCCCCTCACCATTAAATAGACTATATTAGCACAAGTTATATTGAGGCCAGTTCCAGCCGCGGCAATGGATGCAATCAGTACTTCACATTCAGGATTATTGAAGAAATTCTCAAGCGCCTTGTCCTGCGCTCGTGGTGTAATTGTTCCATCAATTCGTGCTGAAAGGATAGAGTGATGGGCAAGAGCAATACCAATTCTACAATATAAAAAAGTCAGATGGAGTCAATTGGTAATGGATGCATATTATAATTAACGCACAAATCTAGAAATTGGGTCCATTGGGTATAAACCACCGATTTCGTTGGACCACACCTTGTTTGTTTGTTCTTCATTAAGCTTTGTAGGAGGTGTGCAATTTTACTACTCATCATGCATGTTTCCACATCCACAATAGTTCGTGTGATTCTTGGGGAGTTATCCTGAGTGCTCCTGCCCTCGGGGTCTTCCAGCTCTGCCTCCGCAATTGTGTTAAGCATGATGTGATGGTTACAACATATTCGCAGCTTATTAATATTTCTGAAAAACTCTCCTGGTGCTTTGCTTTTGGATGATAGGAATTCTTCATATAATGTGGAATATTCTTGCTGCATGGTTGGGTTGAGTGGGAGCAGCTCATAATGATGGCTAATAGTGGGGAGAGATTCGAGATGTGTGGTTTTGGTGCGGCGCAAACTTAAATGCCGCAATGCCAAATGCAAAATATCATTGCAACCTTTTGAAAGACTACTCAGGATGAATGGTGACCAGTTATCTTGATCGGCGCTCTGGGGTTGAGTGATGAAGGATATTATGCCCAAAAGGTCATAAATGGTGTTGTGAATAGGTGTGCCCGTTAAACATATTCGACGGGATGAAAGGAGGCTATTAATGGCACGGTGAGTGGCAGTGTATTGAGAGCGAATATAGCTATAAGAGGGGGCAAGGGTTATTGGATATAAAAGGTAATTTGAATCATTTAAGCTCAGCCACTCACTGTGCTTCATCCAAGATTATACGATGCCAATTGATTTGAAAAATGAATGATGTAGAGGGATTGGTTTGCTTAAATTCTTGGGTGATAGTATTGTAAGAAGTGATGATGATATCATATTTTAAGATGTCGGCTTGGGATAATGAGTGACGAGTGGGACCATGGTAGATTTTGGCATGCAGTGCTCCAGCCTGAGCATGCTTGGATATTTCTGATTGCCAGTTGGTAATTAAGCGAGGGGGGCAGATGATCATGGTGGGCGTGGAGTGATGGGGGTTTGCAATCATCCGCTCCTTGGAGGTACCAATTAGAACAATGGCCTGAATGGTTTTACCTAATCCCATATCATCCGCAAGCAGTCCTCCAAGAGGGGTATTGGTCGAAAGGGATTCAAATGAGCTAACGACCTTGTTTGTAATGATGTGCCTGGCATTAAAAGTGGATCCTGGGGGTGAGGTTGCCCAAAGGTTACGGGCTGATTGGCCATTGGGGATTTCTCTATCCCAGAGAAAAGCTAGTGCGGTCTTTTGATGAGGGAGGAGGGGGGTTTGAATAATGGAATGGGGCGGGGTCATCATGGGGAGGTCTGATCCACTGGGTAATTGTATCAGTTTTTGCTTGGAAATCAATGATGAAACAGCAGGATATGAAGCAGGCGTCGAGTTTGAAGCGGGAAATGTCGGAGTAAAGAGTTGACATTGACAATGAGTAGTACAGTCATATTCTTTGGGCATTTTAAGCTTGAAATCTTGTGTTCGAAAGCTTTCCATTATGAATAGAATGTTTGGATACCATGTGAAGAACATCAATGCTAGATTGGGTTTCTGAGATGAGGAGGGATCATTGGCATCAGTCATAAATACTCCCTCAACGAATAATATTTGAGTAGGATTGGATTGGCAATTTTCAATCCATGCCCCACCAGGACCACAGTGCATGAACGTTTTTGGTGCCCCAAGGAATGGTATCAACGTTTGGGAAAGGGTTCCCGGGAGAGAGCCAATAGCATGCTGGTGATTGGGGAGATATACGAATATGTTGTGTTGATTGTGCCATAGGATAATCCAAGAACCTAAGTGGGAATTCTCAGGCTTTAAGGTTATATCACTATTTATTTGAATACAAATATTAATCATCCCAATGCAAAGTGGTTGTGAAGGGGTTGACATGATGGCTATTTTAAATTATTTGGGGACAGTTGGGAATTATATGATTGGGAAGGGTTAGCTAAAGGGAATGAAGAGGAATAAGCGCAGGTGGGGAACTTATATGAGTGGCAGCAACAGGCCAAAAGGGGGATGGCCTGTGGTTACGTGCATGGTCTTGATGGAGGTGGGCCTCTTGGGCTCATAATTTTCATATCCGATTTGGGGCATATATCAAGGCAAGGTGGCCAAAATGTGGGTGCACCATTATGACTGCTGGATCTGCAGCGAGTTACGAAACATTTGGTGGAACAAGGCTGGCATTAGCACATCCGAAATTGGGTGGGTTGTAGCAGCTTATTGTGGAGGGCATATTAGAGGCATGCAGTCATGTTCACTGGTGTGACAGCGAACAATGAGCGTATCCTCCCCAGGTTAATTATTCACAGGGACCTACTGGGCAATGTTGGCAGTTTCAAAGGGCAATCTCACTGCGGGGATGTTTGTGTGTGGGCGGGTGAGATATGTTCGGTGGCATGCCACCAAACATGACTTTGGTTTGGCCTGAAGTTTTTTGCTGACTGATGCATACTGGGCTTTCAGGGGGAATGTGTGGGATGATCAAAGGGGGCGCCAGCCGTGAGCCGTGATCCACATATACATTCAGCCCTATGGCGTTTGAGGCGAGTACTAATCCACCGAGATTGGCATCCGGGTCCTTGCCTCACGCGCGTACAGAACTCCGGAGAAAGAGGCCACACGCCCAAGGGATTTTTTGGCTGCAAGCCAGGTGCCACAACTTGCGCGGGGCGTGTGAGAACGTAAAGAAAATGACCCGCGGTGGGAGATCCCCACGCAAACATAGGCTGGGATTATTCTAATGTGGATGAGGCTGAAGCAAATCCACACTGATTGGCCTCAGGTTTCCACACGCAAGCGGGTGAGCGTCTGCAGTCAAGCTGACAACCCGAGCAAGAAAATACGCAGCTGGAAGACTGGCAGTAAAATGTGTTCCAGGCGTGTGAAAGTTGCCTGCGTATGACCCATTGGGGGTGCGTATGAAAGCGTGTGGCTGCCCGACAATGAACAAGCGGGCCAGTCATTGTTTGCCCCAACCATGGCACCGGAGTGAATCAACTCTTTGTGTATGACCCAAATATTAAGTCATCCCATTATGACCCACTTACATTAACTTGGATTACATGCGCATCTGTGCCGTAGTTAGGCAGAGCTGTCCAACAAGGTGCATCAAAGGGATGCAGGTGAGAGATATGACTCGATGGCTTGACGTGATTGCATGTTACATTGTTGAACAGCTTTTTGCTCTGCCCCGCAGTACACATTTACAAAGGTGTACTGCGTACTACAGTGTTGACTGTACTGTACAGATCAGGAAGGTGTAATACTACTTGAGCCTGCATGCATATAGCAAATGTGCATGCACCTTCCGATCGTTTGCATTTACGTAGCTCATGTGCCACATGCTCAGCATTGCGTTTCACCCGATTTGCACACGCAAGCTGAGCATGTCATGGTCAAAAGCACCGTGTGAAAGTGCTCAGTAAAGCCATGGAATGAACTAATTCTGCAATAGCTCACTGGAAGGCTCAGTTTGGAGCACTTCACCAAAGCGTGTGAAATGCTGCACCTTGCTGAAATGTCATCCGATGCTGTGCCAAATGCTCAGAGTGCGCGCATACAAAAACGACTGAGCAATTGCTCAGCATGGTGCATTTGATATTGTTATATCTATAGCTCAATCACTGTGCAATTCCAATGTTCAGCCACTGAGCATTTCAATTATGACCCGAAAGCAAACCTGAGCAATGGGTCGAGGCAAGCTCACGCTGTATTCACTTGTCTTACAGCCCCCCCCTTTGTTCACATACTATTACCAGGCCATATGGCCGGTAATCTCGCCGCGGTCACTTGTGACCAAATGCACCGGGTGCTTTTCTGCATGGGTCACTTGTGCATTGCACCCACAATGCACATTCAACATGGGCCTCACGACCACCCTCCTGGGTGATCGGGTGACTATTTAAGGAAACAAAGGGGATTTGACTCAGCTTGACAATTCAATAAATTGCAATACTCAGCGGTGCATTTGATATTGTTATATCAATTGTTCAATTGCTGTGCAATTCAAATGTTCAGCCACTGAGCATTTCAATTATGACCCAAAAGCAAACCTGAGCAATGGGTCGAGGCAAGCTCACGCTGTATTCACTTGTCTTACAGCCCCCCCCTTTGTTCACATACTATTACCAGGCCATATGGCCGGTAATCTCGCCGCGGTCACTTGTGACCAAATGCACCGGGTGCTTTTCTGCATGGGTCACTTGTGCATTGCACCCACAATGCACATTCAACAAGGGCCTCACGACCACCCTCCTGGGTGATCGGGTGGCAATTTAAGGAAACAAAGGGGATTTGACTCAGCATGACAATTCAATAAATTGCAATACTCAGCCAGACCCCCATTGTTCTTCTGCCTCACGCGAGCATTTCACCTCTCAGTTGCAGCATTCGCTGAGACTCAGCTTCAATTTTGCCCACACGCCTTGAAGCTGAGACTTTTGCGGGTGCTGCAACTGCTGAGATCGTCTCAGCTTCACCTTGGTATAAAAGACCATCTTCACACGACACGCACTTCACTTTCTTTCTCACCCGCTCCACTTCGTTCAACCTCACCTGCGTTTGTCCTTCTTGTGCGTATTCCCCCTCGTCTTCCTGCCTTTCCAGTCTTTTCTTTCGCACTCGACTAACCCCACTCCCCTTCCTGCTCGCTTTTTGTTTTTCCTGCTAATACTTTCAGAACCCCACTTCTATCTACTTTGTACGTTTTCTCCAATTAAACTTTTGTCAACATTATGTACCGATATTAATATTTTTCTTTCTTCACGACTTCCTTCCAGACTTTTAAAAACTTCCGACTAGAGCGTCTTTAATTTGATTCCGTTTTATATTTATATAAATCATCGTATGTCTTCCTTTTCTTTCTTGATTGCTTACTTTCTATTCAGTTACTAACCTGTTTTGTTTTGTTTTTAGATGTCGTGCACGTTATGCACCAAGCGGGGTATCCCCTGCATTCGTTCCTCGACGACGAACGACGCTTGTGATGCTTGCCGACAAGCACACAAGAAATGTTTGTTCGTTGTCCGCCCCTTCCGACCACGAGGCCAGACGAGTTCTCGCCCAAGAAGCCCTCGCGAGGACTCCTTTGTGGTCGACAATGATGAAACCATTTCCGAGCGTGAATGGACGCCGGGCCCCCAAACAGGCCAACGGGAACGATTCCGGACGATTAGCCCTGTCCCCTCCAGTATCGATTTGTCCACTCCCCCTCCTAGGCCACCATCCGATGGTCACTTCACTCCTCGACCAGAGTGAAGTGATTATCCGGCCGATGAAGGATGGCGATGGCGAGAGGACATTCAAGCTTGGGCTGATCGTCACCATGTCTTGTCACCGATGGGATTCAAACGCCAAAGTAAGTTTTATTTCTCCTCCTTATCTCATTTATCTTCACGCAATAATATTGACTTTTTTCCATTTCTCATAGAACAAAACCCCCCGAATCCCCCCCGACAAGACTCTCCCGTTGCTAGTTTGCCTCGCGAGCAAACCCCCCGGCAACCCACTCCAGGCCCGAGTGGCACCCGATGGTCTGAGGAATTATTCCGCGGTAAGCAGCCAAAGTTTCATTTCATTTTCACTTTCACTTTGAAGTCGAGTGAACTGACTCTTCCTCCTTTTTTAGAACCCTCCTGAACCAAAGAGCCACCTATTCCTGGCCCAAGTCCAGCGTCCCAACAACCTGAGGACGATACGACTTGTGAGCCAGAACCTGAGGTGGCTCCTACACAATCCACGGAGGAACCTTTTGGTAAGTCACCACTTCTCCTTCTTCACTCTTCTCAACTTTTCCTCACCATTTTTTCAACCGTCTCCAGATCGTCCCGCCACTCCTCGCTCGATAATCATCATCGACGATACGCCCGTGGGATCCCCAGTTCCCCATCCCCCTCCCCCTCCCCCTTCTTCTTACCCGACTCGCCCACCTTCCCCTTCCATTCCCCCCCCCTCCACTCCAACCCCGGTTCCCTCCCCAGAGATCCCTTCCAGTGCCCCCGAGAACCCCAACGCCTCCTCCCCCCCGGTGCCAAGCTCGTCTCATTCCCACGATGACGCTCGCCAGGAATTCACCGACCTGCGACCGACCCTAATGATTCCTCGAGCCATCGTCCACGATTCGATCAACCGAATCTTGTTGGAGCATCGTCGCTTGCTCCACATGATTCCTTTCGTGGATGCAACTCATCGAAATGAGATGCACCGGGAATTCCGGGAGGAACTAAACTCCCTCCTTGCCCAGGCACTGGAGGCTTATCCAAAGGAGGACATCACCGGGATAGTCTCAAGGTTCTTAGAAAAATAAAATTTAAAAAAAAATTGTCTTCTTTCCACTTTTTATGTCTTGTAATACTTTCTTTTGAATAAAATATTTGTCTTCAATTATTGTTATGTTCAAATTCTATTACATTCTTTGTTCACATAAAAATTACTTATTTCCTCCTTAGAGAAAAACCCTGATTGCGTGAGAATTATTTTTGTAAGTGCCCCACCAAGAGTTTGAGTGAGTATTTGTTTTTGTGAACCTCTTTTTCTCAAAATGCGCCAATAGTTGCCGTTATCCTCTCCTATATTTTCTTCTTCCATGGTTTAGAGCCATACCCATTCCTAACTGTAAAAAAGCGGGAGGTTCCCGTATGTGAGCAATCGAGTCCAGATTCGTGAAACATGGCCTTTCCTATGGTCACACGCTATTAGTCTTACTCATGTATTGAATTGTTTAAATTGTCTAGAACCTTCACAAGCGTAAGGATTGGCGTGTGACTTGTCGGGAGGCTGCACAGGCATAAGGATTGGCGTGTGAATTGTTGGGAGCCTGCACAGGCATAAGGATTGGCGTGTGAATTGTTGGGAGCCTGCACAGGCGTAAGAATTTGTCAGCATTGTTGGCAACCCTCCCATGCGTAAGGATTGGCGTGTGAATCGTCGGAAGCCTGTACAGGCGTAAGGAATTTTAGCACTTTTGGGACCCTCCCCAAGCATAAGGATGGGCGTGTGAATTGTTGGGAGCCTGCACAGGCGTAAGAATTGGCGTGTGAATTCTTGGGATCCTGCACAGGCTAAAGAAAATTTCAGCATTGTGGGGAAGCTTCACAAGCGTAAGAATTGGCGTGTGAATCATCGAAAGCCTGTAAAGGCGTAAGGATTGGCGTGTAAATTTTCGGGAGCCTGCACAGGCCCAAGGATTGGCGTGTGTAGCGTTGGCACCCCGCATAGGCGTAAGGAACTTTCAGCATTGTCAGAACCTGCACAAGCATGAGGATTCGCGTGTGAAGCATTGGCATCCTGGACAATAGCAACAAACCAGGACAGATGTACGATGGCATGCCACCGTACATAATCCACTTCACCCCTTTTTCATGTGAGACACCCCATCTCCCGCACTCGAATCCATCCAATCCTGGTGTATATTGTCCTCTGCCTTACCTCACCATTACTTACCCAACCCACTTGCAAATCTCCTCATTCTTTGAATCGGCATGAGATTGTATTACCATCCCTGATTTGATAGCCCGCTCTCTCGCCAATCTCATAATAGCCATTGCTTTTTTGCCGCATTGTTTTTGCTAACCTGCTTGAGCATTGTGCGGACATACCCACTAGTGTCGTGCTTTCATTGTCCTGTGCTGGATCAGTATAATGAACAAATGTACTACTGGCCCACACTACCTGAATGAGCCCATGACATGCGGATAGATCAATCCAAAAATGCTCATTTGGGAAAATCAATTTTCCCCTGTACACCGCTTTGACGCATCTCTTTGAATTTGGCCGGTCCGCTTATCAGCTTGAAACCACCATCCCGAAGCATACAGTGATGCATCCTTATCAACATGAGGTGCGTTTTTGAATCCATTCATGGTGAAAGTGAGTGCGGAAGCGAACTCGAATGCACCCTGATTTGCCGGAATATCGCCTTCATAGTTGACTTGATCAAAAGACGGAACCCCCAATGAGTTGTAGCAATTTTGAATCTTCTGAAATAAATTATCCCCAACATATCGTAAGGATTGACCTAGAATGCGACCCACCGAGCTAAGATTGGCACCTCGGTCCCGCCATTCATCTTTTGCATTTTCAATTTTGCCAGCACTACCATACAGACCAAATTGTTCATTCTTTGTGGTGCATTTGCGCCACCCAATCGCGAACATAAATCCCTCCAGTAATGCTCCATTTGTTGCAATAGGGTCGGTGAAACTCTTTTCGCGAAATAGGAATTGTGATAATTCATCCCATTGATTGACCTCGACTTCACTCATTGTTGTGAATGGTCGGAATTCAACAAGGGCAATGAGTAATCCGGTTGAAGAGAAAATTGCCACACGCCCAAAGTGAATGCGTTTGATCTGATTGACATCCACAAGCCTCCGAATTTCACTTGGGGTGATATTTGCTGATACTGGCATTGATATTTGTGCTGTTGGGCGAGAGGAGGAAAACAACCTATTCATTCGGGTCGTTTTGCGCTCATTTGTCTTTTGGGATCTGCTACTATTCCCGAGTGGTTGAGGGATCACTACGTGTTGAAGCACACAAGATATCAGATACTGCCAAGGAGCTTTCTTCGGCACACATCCTTTGACTTCCCTGTTGGAGCCCACATGACATTGGCACAATCTGAACCGACTAAAGCCCATGTTCTTCAGTGGGGCCCAATGAGGGTGCCACATAAATGTGGAAGCATATATATATATCTATATATATACACTGAGATTAAGCGAGTAACTCACACTTTCCTTCCTCAGCCCGACGCTTTCTCGCGAGTTCCCTTTTACGCTCTTTTCCTTTTTTCGTGAATGGCATGCTTTCAGCAGAAAATGAAATGAAACCGAATAATTACTGATTTCTTAATATCACCTAAATTGGATTGCGGTGGATGAATCTTTTTTAATTGCGGCTAAAAAGAAAGCTCACGCCTGACCTTGGCAAATTCACGATCTCAAATACCTGAACCTGAAAATTGCAGTGGATAGTGCATTATTCAATTTTACACATTGATGTTCCCATGCAATCACTTTCCAATCCAACCATTTGGAATATTGCAAGCACACGCAAATGCAATATGCATCCTGCTGCGGATCCCTAGCTATCCTAGTCCTCTTGAAAGACACAGGAACATTTGGCCTATTATGGGCTGGCGGGAAGTGATAAACGCGACTTCGCGCAATGCACCCGCGTGTGCTACTCGCGGGCACATCGCCTGACTCAGCTTGCGTCTTGTCGGAGTCTTTGCAATGATGTACGGAGGCATGCCGCCGTACAATTACTATTGGTACTCAGACTGTGGCATCCGGGAAGTAGTAGGATAGGAAGTCATGATTATTAAATTCATAAATAACTTTGCAAAATTCAATTACAATCTATCTAGTACAAAGCTAATCAAAAACGGGTCAATCCTGGTTGTGAGTTTAGCTGACCTGGGTACCGTCAAGGTGACCTCATCACTTGAACCAAGCCCGCGATTCGCCACCCAGGCATCACCAAAGTCTAATACTAAGCATCGTGCAAAATCAAATCTAAGAGGTACAGTGGGGTTAAAAGACTCTGATGAGAAGAAACTTTTATTCAGTAAATTACATATATACTTATTAGTACGTAGCCACACTGGCTCCACTAGATTTTTACCCTCTGAAAGTTTTGCGGAAATGTCAATTAGTGCTTACGCCCCTTTAACTGAGCTTGTTCTCCAGTCATCTGAGCATACCATCAAACCACGAACCCCCGCCGCACAGAATGCCGCTAATATACCATAGCAAATTCGATTGATTCCAAGATTCTTGTGACACGCCAAAAGATCTTTGATGGCCTCATTTTTTTTTGCGTTTGTGAGTTTGCCTTTGATGCCATTAACTTCGACCTTTGTATGTGCACGTACCATGTTGTATGCAATCATCAAATGGATAACTGTATCCATTAGATCCTCCAGGTTCTTGTGCGGCTTTGTGGATATCTCATTGTCAGCCCTGCCACCTTCAATGCTGAGTTGGGTTGCACGTTGCTTCGATTTACTCAAGCAGGAGGCAAGGTATTCAACTGCTCCCCGTTCGAGTCCAAGAGGATCGGTCAAATTTGATGTTGGTGCAAAATATGGTTTGGGTGCAATCACATTGTATGAGACTAAACTAATGGATTCAAACATAACATTTGCCCAAAAATGTTTAACTGGATTGGCGGGGTAAAGAAGGCTCTGAACCATTTTGAAGAAGGAGTGTTCAGATTTTGCGAGATTATCTGGAGGTTTAGCTGATTCCTTCATCAATTTGAGATTCCAAATGTTGTGATCAAAAAACGCTTCTGTTTTGGTTGGCTTAAAAAAATCTAACCCTGTATATTGCAATTTATATCACCAGTCAACAGCCAATAATCAAGTATCATGCACAAAGATAAAAAAAAACTCACCTGCCATCTCAAGGTCCTGCAGCCAAGCCGACATTTTAAGATCTCGGTTACTGATCACCTTAATACCAACGGGCAGGAATGTATGAGCATCCTTTGTTGGTAAATTGTCCCATCTATTTTTGTAAATCCTATTGATATTATCAAGCCCCCTTTTCCATGATTGTTGAGTAATATTGGAATGATAATTCAAAATGCCTGCAAACTCTTCCATGCGGGATAAAAATATTCCTTGAAAATTCGCAGCGGATGACACTTCGGGCTCAGCGTTGGGAATTATATCAGTCATATCTCGTCCCATTGTATCATGTTTAATTGTTTCCCTTTCTTGAAAGGCTTGAATATTCCGAGGAGAGGCGGCAGGGGTTGCATCATGCATTGTTTCATTGGGTATCGGGGGGCTTTCAGTATGTGGAGCTTCATCATTGATTGTTTCATTGAGTATTGGGGGGGGGTTCAGTATGCGGAGGTTGATTATCAATATGGTCCCCTTCAACATTGATAATTTCATCACCTTAATCGCGAGAATCGTTTGCGGCTTCAAAGGTACGGCGTTTTTTGTTTGTTTTTTTGGTCGCATGTATATTTGGTCTTTTTCCTAATCCTTTGCCTGGAAATCCAATTATGACTCGAGATCCTTCAGGTAGAGATTCTCCCACCTCCACACCTGCCCATATATTGTAAGCAGCTATTTTTATCAATTTTGTTTTGAATTAGTAATGGACTTACGGTTCAAATCCATTTTGAGCAGGCTCATGGCTTCAGCAATCTTTTGACGCACATAATCAGGAATTTTACTATCATTTTGGATTTTTTCAAGCCTTGGGATTGTTTGAGCAATGTTGGAGACAAATTGTTCCTTGGATATAATTTCCACCTCCCCACTGAAAATTACATCATCTTGCCCATCATCTTCTGTCGGTGCACAAGGTTCAACAGTCTTTTCCTTCTCATAACTTTTGAAATTCGGTTTCTGAGAGCTTGGAGGCTGCCCTGAAATAAAGGCTATGACACAATATCAGGTTTTGAGAGATTTGAAATATTCAAGATGGATGCATACTCACATTCCGGAAGAACTGGTGGATCTTGATTATCTTCATGTGACTGGCTCTCTACTTCAATGCCTAATTCACGACTACTGGCGATATCAGAGATTTCCCTTCCACTCTCTGGGGCTGAAGTTGGTCGTTCATTGAATTCAGTTGAATTTCCCGGGGTTCGGGCCATAGCGGAGGTAGTGTATTAAGCAAATAGATGGTGACGAGTTGATTGATAACTTGTTTGAAAATTTTTTGATAAAAGATCCAAATTCAAGAAAAAAGGTGCAAGTAAAATAATCGCATTTGCAAAATGCGATTTGTCGGGAAATTGAAGGAGGCGATGTTTTGCAAATTATTTCATATCATGCAAATGAAATCACTTCCCTGTGAGACATTGAATAAAGTTGACTAGTGAGAAACCTACTAAAGTCAACTTTTGAACTATTCAATGCTCATGAGGTAAGGACTAAGCAAAGTGTTCATTTGATTGATATGAAATAAAATGGTTTTGTCGGCGAAACAGGAGACACAATTCTTGTCTTAAATAGTCCACTTATTAGGTTTTAATTTGTGAGTCTCATTATTTAAACCCTAGCCACAACATGGTGAATATACTGACCAATATCCCCTTAGGTCCTGTTGGCAGAGAAGGCCACTCAGCATATTTCGGCAATTGCGTTCATCGTGTACGCCAACAAGCCGCCGTACTGTACACTATGGATGTAATACGGAAGCGTGAGGAGGGTAACTGTTGTCGGAGGCATGTCGGGAGGGCACTACATGAGCGTAAGGATGGTAAGCAGTGTCGGGAGAATGTTGGGAGGGAGGGTAACTGTTGTCGGAGGCATGTCGGGAGGGCACTACATGAGCGTAAGGATGGTAAGCTGTGTCGGAGGCATGTCGGGAGGGCACTCCACAAGCGTAAGGGTCATCAGTGGTGTCGGAGGCATGTCGGGAGGGCACTACATGAGCGTGAGGATGGTAAGCGTTGTCGGAGGCATGTCGGGAGGGTACTACACAAGCGTGAGGATGGTAGGGGCGGGGGTGTGAAAGCGTAAGGAGTGGTGAGGACGGAGAGGGGCGGGCAGTGTTGGAGTCTCATCCGGATGGAGGGCGGTGCGGGTGCGTAAGCATGCTAAGCGTCGGGGAGGCGGAAGCCAATGAGGTGAAATTACACGAACGTTGCGCATAGTGTTGAAATGGGTTTGCGCTTTGAGTGACATTCTCATGTGACACATGTGACGATTGACGTTGTCTTGACGCTGACGTGACGTGACCCACTAAATCCAGTGACTATAAAGTGACACTAACGCGACTGAAGCAAGATTTTATACTGACCGCGGTGCGACGTGAAGTCAATCGCCGACGATTGACGCGAGATTCGCCCTGCTGATGGTATGGCTTTAAATAGATAAAAGGGCAAAATCCACGAAAAAAAGGTGGGACAAAGGAAAAAGACCAAATAGAGCTGGGGTAACCAACTTTTTGGATCTGAAATGATTCAATTAAAGTTTTCCACCTGTATTGGAGGATTTTCAACCTTATTTAAGCTTTAATATTAGACTTTCATCCAACTTTAAAGTTTAAACTGGTTTTATCCCAAATTAGACAAGAATTTCAAGCTGCCAGAGGGTAAATCCCAATATGCAGCCTTGAATTCAAGGTTTTGAGAACTTTCCAAGGTTAATTAAGCTTAAAACCTTAAGGTTACAAGCATTAAAACCTTATCAAAACTTAAGGTTTAGTGTGTATTGCCATTTTATGTGGAAAGATAGCAATAACTTCAAAAATTCATTAAAATTCCAATTCTTAATGGATTTGCTTGAGCATTTCACACAGTTTACAATTTAATATTATCTACATCCAAATTAAATTTTAAGTATCTTTTATAAATAAATCCCCCGGAAAATTAGCCTGGAAACTTACTCTTGTAATTAAAGCTCAAAGAAAATCATAATTTCTTTAAAAATTAATTAAAAATTGAGTTTAAGAGATTTCTGCTTGAAACTCTATTTTTAAGTTGTTAATGTGATGAACTTTAATATAAGTAAGTCTATTTATATTCAAAACCTAAAATAATTAGTTTAAATGACCATTAAAGCTACATGGAGTTAAGAATAACCCTGTTAGCTTTAAAGTGGAATTAAAATTAAGTTACCTTAAGATAAGAGCTTTATTTTTGTAAGATGTGACTATGAAACTGATGATAATATTACTATTAATCAACAGTACTATGTCTGTTCTTATGAAATATAATAATAAAATATTATTATAACCACAATTAAATAATTAAAGAATTATTTCTTTCATGTATTAAGCACTACTAGTGATTTTAACAGTGAGTAAGTAATTGTCTACTAGAATCAATTACAAGAAGAATTTAATAATAAAAACTTCTTTATTAAAATAATAAAATTATTTTAATATATAATTATCTTTTGCAAGAATAATTATAATGATAATTCTTGAAGAAATCTAATTTTAGAAAAAAACTTTAAGAATTAAAGATAAATCACTCACTAATATTCCAAAGAGCTTATTGAAAGATAAGATAGAGAGATTTGACATAGAATTGTGGATTTAGAGGATCAAAATGAATTTATAAATGTATTAAAACAATATATAGTTAATTTCTATGATTTCAAGTCTTTCTGATTGATGCTCAAAGAATAAAACACTTAAGAAAAGTTTTAACTAATACTTACTTGTTGGTAATATTGATATAAATGATTAATAAGATGATTATCTGGAAAAAACAGCAAGAAGAGGCTTCTTTTAAGTCAACAACAGCTCACAGAGGCGTGCCATGGAGCAAACTGAAAAACCAGTCAGTGAGAAAACAATAAACCTTTTTGGATTAATGATTGCATCATCTGTTGTCACGTAAGATTATCATAATTACTTAATTGATGCTTTTACGTGACTACCAACCCCAATATGGTTAAGAATAAAACGAGTAACATCTGTAAATCTTCTTTTATTCCAAAATAATCATTGATTTCTCAAAGTTATCAATGTTATTGCCAATTTCATCACAGGTCTTAATTACTGTGAATTTTTGAAGATTCAGTGTTTCACGTAGAATGGTCAAAAATGGACTGTAAGTAAAACTTTTAATTTTACTAGTAAAACTGTAATTATTTTTGGTTGTACCATAGATAATACAGGTCTCCATTGGTCCTGAAAGTTTCAGAAAGATTCATTGGGATTGTATTTTTAATGAATTTTTGAAGTTTTTACCTCATTTCTACGTAGAATTGCAAATATCAGTGTTTCACTGGTTGCTATGAGGTAAATAAATGGATACAAGTCCAAAAAGGGTTTTAATTGCTCTTTTGAGGTTTATCCATGGAAAGTCATTAAGAATTGACGTGGTTACAGGAGTCCAAGTAGCTCTTTACCTCCTTGGCACGTCAAAATAGCAGGTTATTTGCTATTTTCTTAAGATTTACAGTAGTTGTGACATGGTAACCAAGTTCCCAAAGAGGTTTAGTTTACCAATTGGGTCAAGATCATCCATGGAACCTAGCTGTGGAGCTATCCACGCCTCTGAGTCCTCAGAAGTTGGGTACCCTGGCTCTCTTTGATGTCTTTTGTCCCCCTTGCCTATTTTTTACGTCAAAATAGTAATTTAAGCTTAAAGTGAGATATCCACTATGGGTGTACCAAAAGTCCATGTAAGAATACCATGATATCAAGTGCTCAAAACATGCATAACACTATTCTTAGTGCATATGTAACATGGGATTTCTCACTTTCCCATTATTTTGGCGTGAAATTAAGAAAAACAAAAAATTTCACGGATCTTTTATGTGGTATTGATGATGTGGTATTGAAGTATTTTCCATTTTACCACCTCAAAGAGTTAATTTGAGCTTATTCACTCTATGGAGCTACCCTAGGTGAAGTTTTGTGTAGAATCCAAATCTGGCCTTAAATCCATGGATTTACTTACTCAATAAAAAGTTATTCATCTTTTCTGAAATCAAAAATGATGAATTTTGAATATATGCATGATTTATGAGTTATGTATAATTCAAAATTTCTTTTCAAGATAATTGTGGCCTATTTGGGTATGTAAAATATACCTCAAGGCTCACAATTTTTAAGCATGGTTTTTCAGTTTTGACCAGAGCATGCCCTCTATATCCATTATGAATCATGAGAGGTGCTCTTAAGACATAAAAAGAGTCTCTTCATCACTGTTTTTGTCCATCATCAATCATCAATCCAATCATATTAGAAATTTAAACAGGTAAAGTTTTATTAAATATAAAATCTTATTATTAAAGTAATTCTTAAGTTATTACATTCTTTATTAATTAAAATTAAAGAATTGAAGGCATATAATTTAGATTATTGTTGTAATCACCAATAATATATTTTATTGTATAAAATTGAATCATCTTAATTATATTTTAAAATCCACAAATTCCTCTCAAAAACTCTTTAATCTTAATTTTTATTATAAAAAGCTATTTTAGCTTTAAAATTATTGATTTTTGGCGTGTTTTTTAAATTATAATTATTATTTAATATAATAACTGTTGTTGTTTGACTCGTTGTATTATGTGAAACTTTGAGATATGACCACATACCCAAAAAGGTCACAACAAATATTTCATATAATTATAAGTACCTTAAAAACTATAAAAATACCATAAATTGGTACAAAATTTGGTTTAACTTGAAAAGCAATGAATAAACATGTGAGATAAATTACACCATTGGATTCCCCATGGTAAAATACACATATACAATTTTTATGGAATATCCGTAAAGTCAATATTTAATAAGTTATAAGTAATAATACCTTATAAAAACCACAAATCATTATTTATTTCAAAAACTCATGAAACAGCATGTAAAATAAGTGGTACCATTGAAATCTCCATACAAATCCATACATAAAACAATTAATAAGCTAAGCTTCAAAACCAATAATTAAGGAATTAACCTGAATATATGCACTTTTTTGGTCAATACATATATTCAAGGATTTTAGCTAATATCTCTTGAATTAAACATGATAGAGTGATGAAACAAAAATAAAGTCATCACGTAAGTACTGTAGGAACACAGATATGAAGTTTATTTCACAAGTTATAAGCAAGGTTAAAATCTGTAAGGAATTATTGATTAAAATCAACAGAGCTGTTGACCACTTTGTTGTGAAAGTGGTCCAAACTTAAAAATAAGTAGACAGTTGAATTCTAATGGTTCATTCGTGAAGAATGATGTATTTTGTATTATAATATTCAAGGTATAACCCCTTGAAATCATATTTGAAGTTTAAAATATTAAATTTTGACAGAAAAGATGAGTTACAAGAAAAATCATCAAAATAGAGTTTTGATGATGTAATGAAATGCTCTTCGCAGCATAATAAGGTTATGCCAAGCTATCAGAATTCACTCTCTGAATTTCTGTAGCGCGTAAATCTTAAAAGTTATTAAGGATCAAAGTTTGAGCTTAATTTGATCATTTATGATCACACACTGTAACCTTAAATTAAGTTTAACAGTCATATAAGTGTTAAAATTGGTGAATACTATTAGTTTATGATTAAAGCTAATAAAATACACAAAATTTGGGGTTCTGCCAAGCCTTTGACATCATCAGACTTAGAGTTATAGTGATAACTCTAAATAATGGTGTAATAGTGATGTAATGAGGTTTGATCATGATGTAATCACCACCAAAACTTAAAATATTGATCAATTCCAGTGGATATGATCAGTAAACGTCTACTAGAAGCCTGTTGGACTCTAGGAGGGAGGTATTTACTATAAATAGAGCTCTTTCTGCTCTGTTTTCCCATCAGATGCATCAAAAACATTAAATAAATACAAACAAAAAGGTAATATCTTTATTCTTTATATATAAAGCTTTTATATTATCAAAGACCAAAGTTCATCATCTTTATTATCATCACCTTTGACGGGATTAAGTCATTTGTTTAACTGTTTATGTTGAAAATCTCTCTAAAACTCATTTCCATGTAAAAAATCAAGAATATTTGTAATTTCTCTATTTATTATTGTAAATACAATTTGTATAAGTTGTATTTACATTATTTGGTGTAAAATATCTCAAAATTATTATATCAAGTGTCAAAAGTAGGTTATTTTCTCTTATATTAATAATTTTCTCTATATTATTCTTTTAATAATTCTTTAATTAATATAAATAGTATTTATATTGATTTATAACATTAATATTAGTAATATTACTGTTATTAATTGTTTTTTATCAATAAAAAACAATTTTTTACGCCTTTATTATTTGTTTGTAACAATAATAAAGTGCTTTTAAATATATTAATTATTTTATATTAATATATTTATTTTATTACATTATATTTTATAATATAAACTATATTATTATATTTTTATTAATAATATAATTATCTTTGCGCCATAATTATAATAATTCTTTATTATTATAATTTTTTTTATCTTATTTATTTCATTCATAAGGACATTCATAGTACAATAAGTAAAATATTAGTAATTTTTACTTATTGTTTCATAGTCAAACCTTACATTAAGTAAGTTTTCTCTAAAATTCTATATCTTTTTTATCTAGTATTAGTTTTTATATATAGAATTTTTATTCTATAAGAATTATTTCTGCACAGTGTGTGTTTGAATCTTTTAAAAATAATATTTATATTATTTATAAATGGTTAATATTCTTATTTTCCACATGTAATTGTCTCATTAAGAGCTTTACACTTGTAATTGTTATAACTGTCAGTGACTATGAAGATAATAGAATAATTATAATTTATTATAATTATTATATTTTTGATTATTATTATATTTTTATAATAATGATTAAATTTATTTATATATATATAATTATTTTTAATAATTATATTTAAATTTGTGGTTATAGTATTTTGTTATATTATATATTTCTACTGAGGACAGTCATAGTACTCTTGATTTTGCTACTATTATCATGAGTTTCATAGACAAACCTTACATTACAACTGCAGAAGACAAATTTCAGCAGTCTCAGATCAGATCTATTTAATATATAATATGAAAAATAATGTCAGTAATTTGGGTTAATCTTTAGATTCTAATGAAATACTTGTGTGTATAATTTATTTCTTTTAGTGAAATTGGGAAGGGTGGTTTATTCTTGGTGATAAAGCTTTGGTAAGATGAGTTCTTTAAGGTTTTCTGGAAAATTTGATGACTTTGATAAAGGTAATTTTGTTAAGCTAAAGCTATACTATAGTAAAATAATTTTTAAAGGTTTGTTATTTTTTTTAAGGGTGGTTAATAGTAAAATCTTATTTGTTAAATTCAAGAGGTAAGATTCTTTGATATTATATTTTTAAAGGGGTAAGTTAATTTTAAATCTTGATAAATTGTGTTAATTTTACTGGATAAAATATTTTAATAGAGTAGTAACCCTAATATTGGGTACTGGATAATTTTTATTTTGATTTTAATAATAATAAGATCCCACTGAGCTTAGCTACTGGGTAATCTTCAACACTATACTTCTGCTGAGCTTAGCTACTGGGCAAGTAAAATTCACTATAACTTTCTGGACTACCTTCCAGGTGAGGGATGAATTATTCCTGTGCTTATGATGTGCATGGGATATAATTCTCATTGGGGCGATTTTGAAATTTGGGGGAGAGAACCCCTCTATTTATACCTTTTGGGAGCCCAGGGGGCCCTCCATGGGAGCAGTCTTTTTCCAATTCAATTCCTCTTGATTTCATCATGTGACTCAATTTTTGGTGAGTCCCTTTCTTGCATGGGTCAGGTGATTTAAGGTTTGGTGATAATTTTTCTCTGCACAGCCTCCATTGATCACATGATGGTCTTTTGGTGATCTAGTTATGATGTGATTTTCTTGGATTTTCCATGCATGAATGAGGTGATTTCATTTTGGCTGAGGATTTTTCTTGTGCACAGCATTTTTTCTGTCACATGATATGCTTCTGGTGGGTTCAGTATCACATGATGAATTTGTATTTCCTTTGCATATGTCCTATTTTAGGCTTGGTAGAAGTGGCTGTGTAATATATGCAGGTGTAATGGTTGTTTTTCTTCTTTTTGAACTTTAAAATGAAGTCAGGTGATAATTTCTTGCACTGGTGAATTTACTGTTATGTATGAGATGATGTGATTTTTGAGCTTGACACATGCTGTGCATAGTCATGTGGTTGAGATTTAATTAAAATTGTGTACTGCATGCGGCCTGTTGTAACTAGCTTTGCTTTGCATGAGGGGATGAGTGGTGTAAATAAATTTGATTCTGCTTTAAGGTTTCAAGTGGGGTTACTGTGGATATAAGATAAGGTACTCCTGTGGCTGTGTTGTAAATGAGCTTCGGGAATTCCATGGGGCTGGGCTTTGAATCATGTGACTTTGAATGAGAGTTGGCTGTATAACTAATGCATATGTCATTTTCTTTCTGCATGAGTCCTGTGGCTGTAAGGGGGTGTAAATCTGGGTGGGGTGTGTAATTTAAATGGTGGTACCTTATTTGTTGTAACTAGTTTACTATATGTAACTTGATTTTTACATATGCATAATGAAATTGAATAATTTATTTGAACACATACACTGCCCTTTGGTGCCTGTGCCATGATTTTATGAGTTAAATCCAGCTTCTTGCTGTAAAATTGACCTTTTGGTGTAAAATTTGAGTGTAAGTCTGCCTTTAGGCTGGATTTATGCTGTTTTGGGGTACTATGAGCTTGAGCCTGGTGAAAAAAATGGTATGGAAAACCACATCCCCCTCTCCATTTAATTCTTTCCCCAGCATTCCAGGTGAGAGCTCCCTATTCTCAATCTGATTCTATGGTTTCCTCCAATACCTCTTCCTCATTTATTGGTTTATCTTCTTCACTTTGTTCTTCTTCTGTGTCTTCTTTTGTGTCCATCAACGTTCCTCTTGGGTAAAACCTTTTGACTTGAGATGCTGCAAATCTTCTTGCTAGTTCTGTTCCATCCAGTTCCTCAAGTTCATATGGTCCATTGCTTATTTGTCTGATTACTCTGTAGGGTCCATTACATTTGTTTTTGAAAAGTATTCCCCAATTAGTTTCTATTGCTTTATTGTAAACCAGGACCGAATCTCCTGCATTAAGAGGTGATCTCAGTTGGTGTGCAATTCTTCTATCCCAATGTTTCATTGAGTTCTCCCTTGATTTTTTGAGTTTTTCTGCTGCTTTCCTTCTCATTTCGTCTTTTCCTTGTAATTGTTTAGCTCTGGCTTCCAATAATTCCTCAGTTGTGGATATTTTGTGCCATTCTACTGCTAAGAAGGTTTTTGTTTCAATGTCAATTGGTAATACTGGTAGTTGTCCAAATTGGAGTTCAAATGGTGAGAAACCAATCGTTGTTTTAGTGGAGATTCTGTCAGCCAATGTCACTAGTGGTAGATATTTTTTTCCATTTTGTTACACTTTCCCCACACATTTTGACTAATGCATCTTTGAGTTGTTTATGGCCCCTTTCCACCATTCCTTGAGGCTCTGGGTAATAGGGTGTGGTGACTCTGATCCTTGATCCTGCTTTCTTTACTGAATCTTGCAATTCTTTTCCAAACTCTGGCCCCCAATCAGCAGTTACTTCTTTTGGTGAGCCATACCTGCATATCCATTCTGAGTTGAACCATTCTGCAACTGATTTTGCTGTTAATTTAACTAGTCCAACTGTTTCTGGCCATCCTGAAAAATCATCTCTGGCCACAAGCATATACTTCCATCTGCCAGATTTGATATGGACTGCATTCATACCGACTCTTTCAAAGATTGTGGATGTTGCTGTAGATTTTCCTTGCTCCCTTTGTAAGTTTTGACTTCTCTTTTGGCAGGCTAGGCAAGATTGAACCCATTTATTGACTGATTTCTTCATTCCTTCCCACAAAAATCTTGCTTTAATTCTTCTGTAAGTTTCATTTTCCCCTCTGTTGCCCATGTCTTCATGAAGTGACTTCAAAATGTAGCTTTGAACTTCCTGAATTGATATCACCAGTTGAGGGTTGGGGTTGTTTCTTCTTTTAAGCGGGCCATCTTCCAAGAAAAAGTTGGGTGACCTTCTTTTAATCTTTCTAAGATCTTCATCTTTGCTTAATTGTGGTTTTTTCATTGTACTTAAGTATTCTTGCATTCTCTTCCAAAATCCTTCTTGTTTGGTTGGTACATGTACTCCTGAAACATGGAGTGAATTTACATTCTTAGCCCCAAATCCAGGGTGTGGCTTGATCCAATCTTCTTCTTCATCAAATTCTGGTTCCTCTTCATCTTCTTCTTCTCAGTTTTTTGGTCTTCTGGATAGCCCATCTCGCATAGTGAAAGTTTTCCCTGGTTTGTGTACCAAATCAAAGGAAAATAGTTGAATGAAAGCCACCCATCTTGTCATGGGGGCATTGGGTAAGCAAGGGGTGTTTATCATTTCAAATAAGGCCTTGGAATCAACCTGTAATTCAAAATGTTGTGCCCAAAGTATTGTTTGAAGCTTCTTGAGAATTCTTGCAACTCCACAGAGTTCCAGTTTGGGTTGTGAGTATTTTTATTCTAATTTTGAAAAAGTTATTGATTCATATAATACTGGTTTGTCTTTTCCTTCTTTGTCTTCTTCAGTGAGTACTGCTCCTGCAGCAATGTACCTTAGGTCTACTGCTAGCTTAATTTTTCCTGCTCCTTTGTCATAATCCCATTCCTTGATGGTTATTTCTTCTCCAACTATTCTTCTGAGATTATGGACAGCTTCTTCACATTTTGATCCCAGTCCCGGTCAATATCTTCTCTTGTGAGCCTTCTGAGTGGCGATGCAACTTGTGAGAAGTTTGCAATGAACATCCTTACATAGGCACAAAGTCCAAGAAATCCCCTTATTTCCTTCTTGTTAGGAGGTGTTGGCCAATTTTGAATTTTTTTAATCTTTCATTTTGAAATTGTTCTTCCTTTAAATGATACAGAATGCCCTACTATGTCCAAAGCTGGAACACAGCATGCAAAATTTGATCCTGAGATAGTAAGTCCTGCTTCTTCAATCCTGAATAAAACGCTTTCTAAGGTTATGGCATATTCCCATATAGATCTTCTGATTGAGGGGTTTTCTGGTAGTGCTTCTTGGTTGTAAAGGGATCTTGGTCCTTTTAATCCTCCATCATCAATGAAAATTACTACACTTTCTGGTATTTCTTCTTGGAGTATCCAGATCATTTGGGCTTGGTATACTGCTACTGAGTTGGTGGCTCCTTGGGGTAGTCTTGTGAGTTGCATCCTTCCAAGGGGTGTTTCAAAAGTGGTGAGGGGTCTTGTAGTGACATCTAATTCTCTTTCATCATATCCTCCCATGATGTCTCCTAGTCCATAGCATGCTCTTCCTGCAAATGCATCTACAAATTCTTCAATGTGAGGTGGTAAGCCAGCATCCTTGATGGTGACTTTGTTGAGTTCTTGAAAATCATGGACAATTCTGAGTTTCCCATTTGATTTGGCCACACAAAAGATTGGGCTTGAGTAGCTTAAGGTGGATTTCTCATAGAGTCCAGTCCTGATTCTTTCTCTGATTAATTCAGTAAAATGAGGTAAAATTGATTTGGGAATGGGAGTTGGTTTCTTCTGCCAAGGTTCATGAGGTATTAATGGTATCTTGTAAGGTTTTCCATATGAGTGTTTGAGTAATCCTCTTTCTTCTTCACAGAAAGCTATTGCTTTTTCCCTTAAGGTAATAACATTTTTGAGTAAATTGATTTCTTCATTTGATAACCATCCTGGTGGGCCAAAATTTACTGCTTGAAGTCTTTCATTGGTGACCTTTAAAGTTTCTTGAAATATAGATGGGTTTGGTGATAAGGGTGTTTCATAAGGATCCCTTGACAAAGGTGGTCTTTCCAAAGGTGAGATGAGGTCTTGAGGCAATGGCTTATTGACTGGTCTCACCTTCTTCAGGACTGATTTGTATTTGGCTGCTAAAATTTGGTGATCCATCTTCAATTAGTTATTTTGTTTCTTCTTCTTTTTTTAATAATTATTTCTAAGAATTTGCCAGTGTCCTGAAATATTGAGGCCTTCACAATTCTTCTTTCTTCTTTGTTCCATAAAAAATGTAGTTTTAGGTCATACAGGACCTACAACTAGGTGTGTAACCCCTGTATATTAGGTATACAAGTCCTGAAGTTTAAGTCATGCAAGGACCTCCTGGCCTAATCCAAGGGCTTATCTTGATTCTTGAGCTCCTTTGGGCTTGCTTTTGGACTCCACTTTACTCTTGTTTTATTCTTAAATCTTCCTGATTCCCACTTGATGCAAGATTCTTCTGGTTGTTTTATTTCTTGAATAGTAACTTTCTTGTATTAATTCAGGTCTTGAGACTTCACCTTGTTCATTTTGGCCAATTTGATAATGATAAACACCTGTAAAACCCCTTGTTCCTGTTACACAAAGGGAGCAGTTTATTGTCATTCTAAGGACAAAAATGGTCCTTCAGCACTTCTCCTGACTAGGACAATCCCCTCAAGCTTCTTGGCTGTTATTTTTTTATAAGTTTCCCTGCCCAAGTCTACAGGGGAAGCAGTTTACTGTCATGCTGAGGACCTCCTGAGTCTTCAAGCTTTCTTAAAATCTCAAGGGAAATTGAGTTGAGTGTTGTAAATTATCTTGTTAGTCCATCATGTTGTGTGGGTCCTGATTCCATAATTGGTCCATTGAGTCATCCTTCAGTCCATAAATCCTGGCCAGTGATTCTTGAATTCCAAATGAGTTTCAATCCAGAATCAAAGAGACTTCCAAGGTCTGGTGTTTCCCAAAGGTCAATCCATAAGGAACTCCTGCTTGTCTTTATAAATAGTCTTCTTTATTTTCAGTATTGTGATAATTGGTATGTGATATAATGTTTCCAAATTATATTGATATTTCCTCAAAATAATTGACTTCCTTTGGTTCTTCTGTATCCCTAAAATAAAATGAGAAATGAAAAATTATAATAATCAGATAATTTAAAATTGATTTTACTATTGATTTATTTATTTTGTTTTTGTTTTCTAAGAAAATTCTTTTGTTTGGATGAGCGCCCCCCTCTCCATTTAAAAATCTTGAGTTGGCTTTTGAATTTTGAAGAGGATATGTTCTCATTCCCCCAAAACTTCCACTATAAGGGATAGTGCAAGAAATAAGTTTACCCACCCCTTATTTTGTATAGTGATTTTGATAAGGATAAATAATGATACAGCAAATATAAATAATTTTATTCTGATAATGATTCAATAATATTTTTTTTTTTAAATTGGACTAAATGGTATTTTTTTGTTTGATTTTAAGTATAAAATAACCTAAAAATTGAAATATCTGAGTAAAAATGACACTTCAAAGGAAATAATCCTGAATCACAATCAAAATAATGGAACTCTTTGGTTAAAGGTGGTAAGCTGTGGCATTTAGCAAAAATCGGTGCTCTTCAGAGTATTTATAATTAATATGACATAATTGAATGATCATAATTTGAGTCCTTTAATCATATAATGACCCTTATGATGCCACAGCTCTTCCTTTTGGAATCATCATTGTGACTTAGACTTTATTTCAAGTCCATCCACTTTATGGTTCTGATTTTCTGTGACCCATAACTGCATTTGAGTTGTTACAAAATATAAACAGGGAAATCAAAAATTTGTACAATTGAAAAAAACTCTTGTTTGCCTTTTGGGGGGCTTTCAAATTCCTTTAGGAATAAATAGCACATTGAGGTGTTATTAATATGTAAATTCCCCAAATTATGTCATCAATTTATGAGTTTTTAATATAAATAACTCCTTCAGAGTTCAATTAATGCCTTCATGGCACAAATATTTATTCTTTTCAAACAAGTTCCAATCACTTTCTTTTCATTGAATAAATATTTCAAATAAATTGATTTTTTTTTTCAATTATTATTATTATTGAGTTGAAAAATTAAGCCAATTTAATGGCTTTTGTTCTGATATTAGGAGAAGTATAATAAAGATAATAAATAAATGGAATATTCTGGCGATCATGAATGGGATATGCCCCTAATTCTTAGGGAAAATAAATAAATAGTTGAATTTTGGGATAAAAAAAATAAAATAAAATAAATATGTTCAAAAGCTTAAGTCAGTACATCTTTCCAATTCTTTTTTACAATGACATAAAATTAGAAGGCAGAAAAAATAAAGTAAAATAAAACCTCAGGTAGTTTATAGTCTTTCCTAGGACTTATCCTGTTTTTTTTAGTCCTTGTTCAATCTTTTTGAATATTTTAAATAGGAAGTCTATGGTCTTGCCAAGAACCATTGGTTTATTGTGTTTTAGCTTTGAGTCCTTGTTGATGTCACAGGGGCTCTTCGAAGTGAAGAGGGCCTGGCACTCAGTAAACTGGGACTCACTTATGGAGGGCTCAAAGATGTGGTAAGAAGGGATACACTTAAGAGTGTTAAAGATGAATTACTAAAAGAATAAAAATAAGAAAGAAGCAACAAAGAATAAGAATAAAGAAATAGAAGAGCCAACCACAAACAAGTCCAAGTACACTGTTTCAACCTGTCAGAATGGAAAGAGAAGGGTTAATAAGGATATGGCCACCCAGCTCATACTGTACAGGCAAAGAGAGAAAATGCAAAGACTAACTTAAAATTAAATAATTATAATACCCAAATATAAGGATAAGAATAACTATAAAATAATAAATAAACTAAATTAATTAACTGGGGAAAAGTCCCCAGGGGGGAGAAAGAGGGGCTGGTAGATGTGAGAATCACCAGCCCTGATCCAGAGGAAAAATTTTCATGAGAATAATTGATGATTGATTTGAGTCTGGCCAATACAGGTCCTGTACAGCTGTACAGAACCTGTACAAGACTTGTGGTGTATTTGAGTGATCATACAGTTTCATACTGGTGTATTGAAACTGTATTGGGTGAATCCAACCTGTACAGGTATTGACAGGCTGTATTGATGTACCAAGCTGTATGCATGTTTCAGAATGAAGATTGCTGAAAATGAATGCTGATGCAGATACTGGATTTGCTGATTTGAGGTGTTTGAGTGGGTGTATGAATGAATACCCTTACCCCTGATGGATGGTTGCTACAGTATCCCCTCTTGAAACTAGTGGGCTCCTGAACACCATAATACCCTGCCACTGTTGAGTGGCATCTCAATATCCCCACAATTTTTCAAAAAAATTTCTTTTTAATTTTCTTTTCCTCTTGGCTATTATCCTGAAAATCCTTCTTCACTTCTTCTCTGTCAAATTCAATTGATTCCCCCCTTTTCCAAGTTTGAGTAAGTATTCCACTTCAAAATATGCATTTCCTTTCTTCTGATTCAATCAACCATGCCCTTGGGATATATCCCAGAATAAGGGCCACTGAGCTCTTGTGCTCAAAAAATGATGCCCAATGAGTATATGAAGTGTACTCATTGGGCAAGGCTTAATCCAATGAAATCTTGAAAAATTTTCCTCCAGGGGTCTTGTCCCCATTGTCGATGGAAATGGCCTCAAACAGCCCTTCAAAGTGCTTTTGGGCTGTGGCCTCTCCCCTGATGAATCTTGATATCTCTTGATTTTTATGGCGTTTTGGGCCTTTTGGGTGTTTTGGTGAACTTGAGTATTTTTATGATTTTTGGCCACTATTGGCCTTTTTGCGTCTTTGGGGCCCTACGCCGCGGTCCGTGGGGGCTATTGGAGGCCCCCAGGACCAAAATGGAGCCCCTGGGCCCAAATTTGCTGGGGACCCAGGGTGACCAAGGGGCCCAGAAGTGGCCCCACTTCAAATTTCACCATACATGGCCCGGACCCATTGATGGGGTCCAGGATCATCAAGATCCTGGCCTCCCCAAAGTTACAGGGGAGGCCCTGGGTGATGAGTTCAGCCCCAAAGGGGTATGAACCTTCACCTTAGAGGCTTTGAGGGGGGGCATAATTGAGTTATGGCCCCATTTCCTTGAGGTCAAATTCTTTTTCTTGATATGGAGTCGATTGATTCTGACGTCTTGAATCTTCTGCTTGCATATTCTTCAGTTATGAGTTCCAAACTGACTGAGCTCACTGAATCTTCTCCTTCTGCACCGCCACCGTCTGTTCTTCATGGTTCTGGCGTCTTCAGTCAATTGTCCTCCCCTTCCATGGCGTCTTCTGGCCATTTTGATCCCTCCCAAACCTATGATGGGTTAAGAGCAGTTGAAGTTCTTGATCCTGCCTGTACTGAATGTTTGGCCAAGGGTAAGGATTGCTTTCAAAATTACAATCCTTGATCGTCAAAATTCCACTTTTGCTTTGTTGGGAAGAAGCCATGCCCCGTACCGGATCAACTTTGTCCCAGGTCAGGAGGCACTTATGGAGCAGGAAAGATGGGCCTTATGGGCAGGAATTCCCCATTCTTGAGGAACCTACCCCTGATGCAACTTCTGGATTTTCTCAATGTGAGTGATTTGCATATTTTGATTGAATTGGTGCTGATATTTTGATGTAGTGACTGGTTCCAGGCAGAGGGATGTGGCCAGATGGACTAATGTTGGAGGGTCCATTACAATCGGTGGTAGGCCCACACACTACAGCTCAGAAATCCCAATATCAAGGACCAATGCTGATGGAGTGGTGAAAGTAGTGAAGAAACTAAGAAGAATTGTTGATTCCCCAACAGATCCAGATGCTGAAGGAAGTGATGAGTTGGATGGTGAAGAAGTTCAAGTTATTCCTCATTCAATTGGCCATCCATCCAGCAATTCCTCTTCTCAACCTCTTACCAACACTAGATTCCAAAGCCAAGTTATTCCCAGCACTCCAAGAACCTTCCAACCAATGCTTGCTTCCATTCCTACAACCCTTCCTCCTGCTTCACCAACTACTTCCCACACCATCAGGCCTGCCTTAAATCCAGCAGTAAGACCATCACCGGTTCAACAGTCCAGAAACTCACCCATAAACACCTCCCGTCAACTCCAACCTGTGGCCAGCTCCAGCAGAAGAAGAGATGGATTGTCCCCTTTGCCGTTTCCTGCCGCTCAAGTTTTTCAAAGAAGAGAACGTTGGCCTATCCGGGTGTCAGCCTGTGACTCAAGACCAGAGCACAAGCATGACAGCCAAAATACCATAAACCAATGGTATAGCCAAGATACCACCAAAACATGGAGCTGAGCCAAATTAGCTCAAAAGGTATCAAAAGATAGAGGAAACTCACCTCTTTCTGAAAATATAAGTCCCATCACCATAGGACAAGAAATAACAAAGCTATTCCTGCCCAAAGTTATTGCTGAGCATAAACCTTAATTTTCACCTCTCATCTAAAATCTAGAAGGAGAGGCTTAACCCCATCAAATGGGTATTCAAAATGAAGCTCTAAGCCAGGGCTATCCAATGGTACCAGCCAAACTGAGCTAGCACCAATATTACTGGAGTTATGGTCAATTTCAGGCCAAATAAGGGTGAACAAAACATTCACCTCTCATCTAACTTCTACAGTTTTAGTGTGGGATACCTGAAGTGGGGTATCTTTGGAAAGAGCACAATCAGGAATATCTGATGGTACCATCCACTCCTTCATATCTCAACTATAACAGAAGCTATGAGGCAAACAAGCTCAATACAGCTTTTTGCCCAAACCACGCCTATGTACAAAAAACCTTGTACATGGGATAACTTTGCAATATTTCATGATAACCATACCAAATTGGCTACCATTGTGTAGAGCTCATAAAGGGCTATCCAATGAGCCAATTTTTAGGTTGACATCTCAAATACTGACAGAGTTATGGCTGGTTTAAAGTCAAAATCCCACCTGCTGTCATATACAGCCTTACCATGGGATAATATCCCATAATCATGAATATGAGGTGTCAAATAGACGAAGAAGCATGTTTTTACTTCAATACCTCATATGTCAGCCAATACTGGGGTCCCATACAGTTTCTGTACAGCATTCTACGCGTCATACATGTCAGAATCAGGCTGTGAGGTCCCCAGTTGAAAATTTTCACCCTGTATTGGTGAAAACCGCCCAGATGTGGTTTCAAAACCACATCTGAGCCCAATACAGGGTATACGGGCTGTTTGCAAACCACAAGCCTGTCCTGGAGAGTGAGAAATCTTCACTTCCTCTACGTGGAAAGGTCTAGCAGCCTTTCCACCCCAATTTCAGGATAAAAGGAGGGCTTTTCACAGCCAAAATCATCTCCTCATCCTGCTCTTGAATAACCTACGTAGTAAAATGTCAAAAAAAGTTTGACTCTTGGTTAATAATCAGGTATAATTATAAATTTAATTGTTGTAGTCTTTTATTATTGTAACCCAACAGATAAAGCTGCACCCAGGGCTTTCAGCAGCGCTCACCACCACTATATCTCTATAGTAAAGCGCTTAAAATCTTAATTTAAATCATCTATTATCAACTTTATTATCTTTTAAAAACATTTTCACCATGTCACAGTCATAGTTTTAGTTGTAAATAGCCTTATTAATTCTTCAACATAGACTCATCCTGACACCGGGTTACCAGAGAAGATCCCAACGTGGCTAGTGAAAGTCAAGATGCTGTGGCCAGATTGTTCAGGAGGGTTGATAGGAATAGCAGAGAGGTGATTATGTATGCCAATGACAGGACTATTCCAGGTACTGCTTCTGAAGAGATGGCTGCAAAATTTGCCTGGTATGAAGATGAGTTGATAAATTATTGCCAGAGAACTTTTGATGATTTGGGTAGAGATAACTAGTTTTCCTTTTCCTTGTTTGTATTTGGTTTTACTTCTATCCCCACTCTTATAAATACTAAAAAAATGAAAAAATAATGGAACCTCCCAATACATGATTTGGGAGGGGATGCTGCTGCTTTAAAGAAATAAAAGAAAGGAAATTATACAAGTAAATAAAGAAAGAAAAATAAAACAATAAGAGAAAATGAGAGTAAAGAAAGAAATAAAGAAAAATCCTGATGGTTGGCCCTTCTTGTGGTGAGTTGCTTGATTCTGGCCAAAAAGTGTCTCAAAATGAAAACCAAGCATTTGATACTCACAGAGTGGCCAAGGTAATGCTTTACAAGAAGTAGAACCCTCAGGGATTCATACTAGGAGATGGAACTTACTTTCATAATTTCCACTCCCCACCAAGAACCATAAAATTGAGAAGAATTGCCATAAATGACTTCTGAGATGAACTTCCATAAATGACTTCTGAAAAGAATTGCCGTAAATGACTTGAAGTAATGAATGTCTTGAATTATGATGATTGGCATAAATGAAATGATAAAGAAAAGAGAAAGAAAGGAAAATCAAAGAAAGAAACATTTGGCCATATCTTTATAAGGTCCAGATCGGAGGGTATTGGTGTTTTATGCTTCCTGAACCTGTCCAAAGAATTGATAAGTTCTCACAAAGTGGCCAAGGTGATGCTTACAACAACATATGGGTAGAATGCCCCCTTAAAGGTGCCTGCCAGGAGAGGAACTTACTTTCATAACTTCTTCTCCCCACCAAGCACCATAAATCAAACTCTTGAGGTATTTGTACCAGGCTTGTCTGGATACAATGAATTGAAAACCTTGACAAGATCTGGTGAGTTGATAGGGTTGGAAGCTGGTTCCCAAGTGGTTCTTTCTGGGTCTTCACTGAATCCTTTCCACTCTACAAGATACCATAATTTACCTCTTTTGAGTTTTGAGTCCAGAACCTGAGCCACTTCCCATTCTTCTTTCTCCTCCACTAAGACTGGTGGTGGCAGCAATTGATGACGATTTGGGATAGTTGAATGCTTGACTGGTTCTAATAAGGACACATGGAATACAGGGTGAACTGTCTTCCATTACTGAGGCAACTTGAGGTGATATGCATGGCTGCCAATCTTCTTCAGAACTGAAAAAGGTCCCAACCATCTTTCTAATAATTCCTTGGTGGGTCTTGTTGTCTTGATGCTCTTGGAAGCTAGCCATACTTTGTCCCCTGGTTGGAAATCAGGTGGAATTGCTCTATTTCTATCTGCATACTTCTTGAATCTCCTTATTGGTGACTCTAATTATTCTTTGACAACTTGCTGTACTGATTGGAGTTTTGTTGATAACGTTCCAGCAGGTGAGGCTTGAGAAATATGGATTGAGTCAAAGCTGGGATTTCTTCCATAAATGGTGAAAAAAGGTGATTGCTTGGTTGATGAGTGTTCTGCATTATTATAGGCAAATTCAGATAGAGGGAGCCAGGTGTACCAGTCATCTTGATGATAGCTGACATACATCTGAAGGTACGGTTCTAGTATCTGATTTACCCTCTCTGTCTGTCCATCTGTTTCAGGGTGAAAGGCAGTTGAAAGATCTCTTGATATGTTGAGCTGCGGACACAATTGAGTCCAAAATGATGAAACAAATAAGGATCCTCTATCACTGACAATACTGACTGGAAGGCCATGCTTGGAAAATACATGACTAATGAAGATTTGAGCTAAGTCCAGAGCAGTGATTGTTCCATAAGCTGGAATGAAGATTGCCATTTTTGAGAATATTTCCACAACTACTAAAACTAAATCAAAGTTGTTTGACAATGGAAATTGAGTGATGAAGTCCATTTATAATGAATTCCAACGACCAGACGGAATTGCAAGGGGCTTGAGTAATCCAAGCTTCTTGTGATGAATGTTCTTGTTTCTTGAACATTGCTGACATGAGGACACATAGTCCTTGATGAATTGATTCATGCCAGTCAAATAAAAATCCCTCTTGATGAGCTTGAGGGTCTTCTCCTGGCCAGGATGGCCAGCCAATGGTGAGTCATGACGCTTTTGAAGAATATTGAGTTGAAGTTCTTTATTGCTTGGGATTACCACTCTATCTTTGAATAATAATAACTTGGCTTGAGGTTCAAGAGAATAATCTGGAACTGATTTACCTCTTTCTAGTTGCTTGAGTATTTATTTATAGTCTTTGTCTTGCCATACTTCTTTTTGAATCTTGTCCACTAAATCTGAGAACATTTCCACTTTGATTGAGAAGAATCTTGACTCTTGAATTCCATCTTGGTTAAGTACTTGATGAAAATTTTGAGAATTCTTGCTGATGAAGTCCACCTACCTCTCTGGGTACACATTGTCCCGACGTGACAAGGCATCTGGTAAAGTGGCCAGCCTGCCTGGGCGGTAAGTGATAGTGAAATGAAACTCTGAGAGAAATTCAGCCCAACGGGCCTGACGATGAGTAAGAACTTTGGAAGACATGAAATACTGCAAGGAAGAGTGGTCTGTCAAGACCTCAAAAGGATTGGAAAGGGAAAGAAGAAATGCTCTCCAGCGCTTGAGAGCCCAAACTATGCGAAGGAGCTCATTGTCATGAATTTCATAGTTGAGTTCAGCTGGTAAGAGCTTGCAACTATCAAATGCAATGGGATGCTTTCCTGAGTCATTCACCTGACTCAGTACGGCGCCCAATGCATAATCAGAAGCATCAGTCTCTACAATAGTAGGTAGAGATGGATTGAAATGGGATAAGATAGGAGCAGAGGCGAAAGCTTCTTTGAGTGCTTGAAATTGACTAAGAGCTTCCTCATTGAAGATGAAAGGAGAATCTTTTTTGAGAAGGGAAGTGAGATAAGTGATTTTTTTGGAATAATTTTTAATGAGACAATGATAAAAATTGGCAAAGCCAAGAAAAGATTTAAGGGCCTTGATGTTTTTGGGCTGAGGCCAATTGAGGATTTGCTGAGCTTTTTAAGAATCCATCTTGAGGCCATCACTTGAAACAACATAGCCCAAGTATTCCACACTTGTCAGAGTGAGTCTATGTAGTAGCTTAAAAATAGTAAATACAAGCTAGCACTATGACTGTGACACACAAAAAATAATTTTTATAAGAGTAAACAGGTTCTACTGTAATATGATAACAGTGGTGATGAATATATTGAGAACCTGGGTTGCAATGATTTAATATCAATTGACTGTGAAAATCACTACAATAATTAATGATTTTAATTATATCAATATAATCCTAAGAGTACTACTGGTATAAGACAGTTTTACTACGTAAGGATGTTAATTCATTATAAGATGAGTCTTTTCCAGTGAGGAAAGACCATCTTTTATCTCCTCTGAGGACTGTGAAGGACTGGTAGGCTCTTCACACGTCTACAGAGTGAAAATTTTCACTCTGGAGGCTGGCTTGTGGTTCTGTACCATCAATTCTGACATCAGCATAGTCAGAATTGTGGTTTTTGGACCACAAATGATCTTTCTGGATCAATACAGGGTGAAAAAACTCTTCACAGGCCACGTCAGCACCATTTTGACGTGTCCAGAGTGTCTGGATGACTAATATTAGTCATTCTGGGCGGGTTTAAGCTTTAAACAACCATTATTTTAAGTATCAAGCCAGTACTGGTTGGTACAGGTTTGGTACAGACCATTATTAGTCAAAATACTTCCAACCAAGATATCTTAGTCAGTTTTTGAGATATAAAGAATCCAAGAGCACAGAATTGAAGGGCTTAATGAGCTCTTCCATTTGATATGCTTCATGCTTACCCTTCTCTAAGATAGCAAAAGCTATAGAGACTTTAAGTTTTTGGATGTATTTTTGTACATCAGTATGAGGCTTCAAAACCTTCCAAGCCAGATATCTTCTCCAATTTAGAAGATATCTGTATTCCAATGACACAGTATTGTAGGGCTTGATTAGATCTACAGTTTGATATACAACACTTTACAGCTGTATGAATATATTCCAAAGATACAGGGGTTTCTTTATATGGTTAGTTTCAGAAATCCTGTATTTTGAGATGTAAACCTTTAAACCAAGATCCCTCTGTCAATTTGGAAGATAGAGGGGTCTAAGGTATCTCAAATTAAAGCTCTCACTCAGACCTTCAATTTGGCTGCACGTTTGTACAGTTTTGTACAAGCCCTCCTACACCTTTGTGGTGGAAAAAAGGTGGTATAATGGTATCTCCTGATTTAGGATTGCTACAGATGAATAGATGATACCATTGTATAGCTCTACCTTAGAGCTTCAAGAAAGAAACCATTCTGTTTGGGGTTTCATGAAATATGTATAAGTTAGATTAGAGGCTAGCATAAGAGTTTTTTCTTATTTGGTCTTATCTTTGATAGGGCATATCTTTGTCCTTTCTTATTATATTTGAGAAGGTTTTGTCTTTATAGTTTACTTGTATTGGCTATATTTGTCCAATACTGCTCATACCATTACTCATGGTATGTTGGATGTCATGCTGGTGCTCTGTTTTGAGTCACAGGCTTACATACCCTCCCTCCAAAAAAGGCTCATCATTGATGAGACTCTTTTGTCCTTATGGAGGCTCTTGATCTTTTCAAAAAAGAATATTTATCTGAAACATCATCCAGCTTTACCCATTGTTCTTTTTCTGGTGGTTTATTCCTTCTTTCTGTTAAATAATCCCTATTGGAATATCTTTTTATTTGATTGGGGTTGTCAGTTTCAAAGTAGAACTTTCTTTGTTTGTCTTGCCCAATTATCAAGTAACTCTCTAGGGAATTATGTATGTTTATGCCATAGATTCTATGGTACTCTGTACCCATTAAAAATCCATCAAACTTAGCATTTTCAAGTACCACAAGTTCAATGTGTAATCTGAGGTTTCCCATTTTATGTGGTATTATAATTATTTTTTGGATTATTCCAAGTGACTTCATTTTGCCTGCAGCACTTTTAAAGCTTCTTGCTTTTGTTAAAGGTATCTCTGCATTCCACATTGGAAAGTGTCTGTCCAAGTATTCTTTGGCTACTACTGAGCAATTTGTTCCTGTGTCAAAAATCAAAGGATGCTTTTCATTTTCAATGTACACATCAAGCTTTGATTTTTCTCCATGAATAAAGGCCAAACCAGTTTTGGGTACTTCCAAATACTCTTTAGCATCAATGGTTCTGCCACTTCTGTCTTCACCATTTTTGGGTTGAATGAGTTCTGGTTTAAAAGAGTTTCCTAGGACTGATTCTGTTTTCTCATCCTCATACTCTAATAAATATTGTTCAATAGGCTCTGATCCACTGTCTGAATCCTGTCTTAGCCCATTTCCCATGCTGTCAGAGTCAGATTTGTACTCCATGTGTTCTTCTACTGACTCTTCCTCTATTGCAAATATTTTCTTTTTCCCTTGGGACAATTATTTGCATAGTGGTCAGGTGATCCACAGTTATGGCATGTGTTCCTTCTCCTTGGTGCTTCTTCACCATTAGTAGGTTTGAGGTCTTTTTCCATGAGTATCTTTGGTTTTTCTCTGCTATCATGTGACCTATAGGGTGAACTACTGCCAATTGATGTCTTTTTTCTGACATCTTGTATGACATTTGCTATGTCATCAATGCTGCTTATTTTGCTGCATCTGCACTTTACTGCATGTTCTAAGTCTCCTGGAAGTTTTGTCAGAATCTTATGGTTTCTCATCTCTATTGTCATGTTTGGATCAATATATTTGAGTCTTTTGGTTTGTTTAAGACACCATTCATAAGGGTCTTTTTCTGTAGAGTATCTGTCACTCTCAAAAGAGAGGGTTTTTTGCCAAATCCAAGTACCATTGCTGTACTTTTGTATTATTTGGTTTCTCCACCATGGCCAGCTTTGCCTACCATGTATCTCTTTCATTTCAGTGTACCATATATTTGCATGGCCTCTGAATGCAGTGTTGAGTCTTGTGGTGATCCAGTAGTCTGGTATCTTTGGTACATCAACAAAAAGTCCATTAATATAACCAATAAGCTCCATATGATCATATTCTCCAATTCCTGAGAATTTGGGCCAATTTACCACATCAGGTAATTGCTTCAATGCTTGTTTCTCAGAGTAACTGAGGCTCTCACCATCTTGGTAAATAGACTCAGACCTTAACTTTGGATCCTGGGATTCAGGCGCTTGGTTTTCTGATTCTTCCTCTTTTACTTTGGTGATTGGTTTATCATCTTGAGTTGTTTGAGGGAAGAAATTATCTTCTTTTTCCTCTTTTTTATAGAGAAAATCCACTTCTTTTTCCAGGATTTCCTGTTGATATTGGATATTTCTTAAATCCCTTCTCACAGCTTGTTGTTCCTCTAGTATTGAGTTCAACTGTTTGTTTTTAGTTTCAAATTCTGCCCAGATTCTGGATAGATTTGTGTTCAAGTCTTCTATGACTGTTGCTTGGAAGGAATTTTCTTCCTTGAGTGTTTTCATTTCTGAAGTCACTTCTTGAACATGATCATATGTCCAATCCATGAATTTACCCATGTTGGACCATATGAAACTACTACCTCTGGAATCTGTGGTTTCAAATTTTTGAGGGGGTATTTTGTCATCAATAGGCTTAAGCTGAGGATCAATTGATTCTGAGCTAACACTATTGGTAGGTACAGTGTCTTTTAGGATTTGTGTTCCTCTTGGACTAATTTTATTCATTGTTTCATCAAAGGATCTGATTCTATCTTCTCCTTCCTGAAAGAATTCTTGTTTTCTACTAGGGCTCCATGTCCTCTGCTGGAAACCACCAGGGATGACTGGAGAGTCCTGGAAATATTGTCCTTTGGATTTCAAGTCCTGTAGCTGTTGGACTGATGTGGGAAAGATGGAATTTCTTCTTCCATGCCTTGATGTTCCTGAATCAGATTGGGCTCTTCCATATGCCAAGAATTCTCTATGGCTTGGATTTCTGTTTGATTACCTCTGATTCAAGTCTCTTCTGAGAGTATGAAATGGCTGTTGAGATTCCAACTTTTCATTTCTTCCAGAATCTTTTGGCAAGTAATAAGATTGACTCATTCTTTGCCTCATTATTCCAATTTCTTCCCATGATACTCCCATGGTTAAGGTTTTGTTGTCCATACTCCATGTGGGAAAGTCTTTGAGGAGTACATGAATATGAGTTATTTTCCCTGCATCTGTCCAATTTTTTTGTTGGACTGGGCTGAATTTGGTTTGGGGTGGGACTTTGAGCAGGAGTTTCCTGATAATAAGTCCTTTGTTGGTTATTTGATCCAGAAGGGGGTGGCCTTCTCCCTCTGTTTCTTCTTTGCCAGATTTCTGGCTGATTTCTTGGGTATCCAAGATCTCTGAGAAATGGAGTTGTCATGTTAAAAATGACAAAAGACAAAAATTCTGTATTTTCCAAGGTTTCTTTACCTTTAAAAGGCCCTTGGACTGATTTCTGCTTTATACTCTTTGGCAATTTGCTTGGGAGTTGGTACTGCCTCCTTGTCTTTGAGGCTGGTACAGATGAATTTCACTGTGATTTTGTCTCAAATTGAATGTATTTTTTCAACTTTGAAAGAAAATGGAGAAGGTTTGTAATTCAATTTGAATAAACAAAATTTCCAATTCCTTACTGTTATTTCTTCTGAGTTTGGTTTGATATTTGAGTTTTAATTATTTATTATTATTATTATTTTATTTTTTATTTTTTGAAGAAATAAAAGTTTTGTTTCACTTATTTTTATAAGTAAAGTATTTAATATTAAAAGTTTATATTATTAAACTTGAATATTATTGATAAGTTATTTACTTATTGAAATGGAAAAATCAACTGTTAGTAGTTACAATTTTTCTTTCTTTAGAGGAAAGAAAAGGGTCTATATCTTAATCATACAATAATTTTGTTGTATGATTAAGTTTTCTTTTGTTGTTATTTGATTACTTATAAAATATAACAAATTTCAATCAGTTTCCTCCTCAGTTTGAGAAAGAACAGATTGTATTAAATAATATTGATCTTCAATATTAAAGAATTAGAATAATGATGAACTTATTATTCAAATATTTATTGCTGGTTTCCCAATAAATATTTTAATTCAAACTAAATTTTACACAAAGTGAAAAAAATAATTATATTTTTATATGAATATACTATTTTTATATGAAAATATGTTTGAAAAATTTAATAATAATTACTAATTATTATTATTTTTTGTGGAAAAATTGATAATAATGACTTATTATTATTAAAATTTATTTATTTATTTGTTTTTTTTTTGTTTTCTTTTTATTTAAAAAAAAATTGATGAATTTTTCCTCAACTTGAGTAGAAAAGATTCTTCTTCAATAATATTCAATTTGAATATTAAAGAATTGAAATAATAATAAAATTATTATTTAAATATTTATTGTTGGTTTACAATAAATATTATGATTTTAAATTAATTTTACACAATTTGGTAAAAATTAATTATACTTTCTATTTAAATATACTATTTGTATACAAAAATAAGTTTGAGAAGTTAATAATAATTACTTATTATTATTAATTTTTTTTTTTTTTTTTTTATTTTATTTTTTTTTCTTATATAAAAAAAAAAAAAAAAAAATTGATGAATTTTTCCTCAACTTGAGTAGAAAGGATTCTTCTTCAATAATATTCAATTTGAATATTAAAGAATTGAAATAATAATAAAATTGTTATTTAAATATTTATTGTTGGTTTACAATAAATATTATGATTTAAATTAATTTTACACAATTTGGTAAAAATTAATTATACTTTCTATTTAAATATACTATTTGTATATAAAAATAAGTTTGAGAAGTTAATAATAATTACTTATTATTATTAATTTTCGTGAAAATTGCAATTTAAAGCTTTGAAGAGTATAAATACTCAAAAATAAAAAAAATATATTATTTAATATATTTTGATAAAATATAATATATAAAAAATATATATTATATTTTTATAATATAAGAGATGAAAATTAGTTTAAAAATGAAAAAAAACTCGAAATTGTACTGACTTCTATAGTAAAAAACCTTCAAAAATAGTGAAAATGATCCAAAAATCGCCAAATAAGGTCCAGAATAGGTCAAAACAACGGCCAGGCCCCCAAAATGTCAGGGTGAGTCTATGTAGTAGCTTAAAAATAGTAAATACAAGCTAGCACTATGACTGTGACACACAAAAAATAATTTTTATAATAGTAAACAGGTTCTACTGTAATATGATAACAGTGGTGATGAATCTATTGAGAACCTGGGTTGCAATGATTTAATATCAATTGACTGTGAAAATCACTACAATAATTAATGATTTTAATTATATCAATATAATCCTAAGAGTACTACTGGTATAAGACAGTTTTACTACGTAAGGATGTTAATTCATTATAAGATGAGTCTTTTCCAGTGAGGAAAGACCTGCTTTTATCTCCTCTGAGGACTGTGAAGGACTGGTAGGCTCTTCACACGTCTACAGAGTGAAAATTTTCACTCTGGAGGCTGGGTTGTGGTTCTGTACCATCAATTCTGACATCAGCATAGTCAGAATTGTGGTTTTTGGACCACAAATGATCTTTCTGGATCAATACAGGGTGAAAAAACTCTTCACAGGCCACGTCAGCACCATTGTGACGTGTCCAGAGTGTCTGGATGACTAATATTAGTCATTCTGGGCGGGTTTAAGCTTTAAAAAACCATTATTTTAAGTATCAAGCCAGTACTGGTTGGTACAGGTTTGGTACAGACCATTTGTAAGGTGTGGATATGAAACTTTGATTAAAAATCAAGTACTTTTCCTGTCCTCAAAATTTGTATAAGGTAAAAATCAATTAAAAATAGTATGAAATATTATTTTTAAGAGAAAACACGCCAATTTTATTGTTTATAACTTTATTAGTATAAAACAATAATATAAAAATTTATTGTTTTACCAACAATAAAAATTTATCCAAAAAATACTCTACAAGAGATATTTTAAGGCTACAAAAGAAATTTCTTCAAGAGCAATTTCAATTGGAATTAATTGAGCAAAGAACTGCAAGCAATTAATTAAAGAACAAAGTCTTTAAAAAGAATATTAAAGAGAAAACACACCCAAAAGTGACCAGAGTGAATTTGGAAACAAAGTGACAAAGTTTACAGTGATGAAAGATGCTTTAATTCACTTTTGGGGTGGTTCAGGGGTAAAAATGATTATAAGAGTTACAAACAATGATTATAATGATTTTTTCACGTGGTTAAAAGGATTAAAATGATTTAAAAGTGGTGGTTGGAATCTTTGATTGATTGGTTTAACAGTTTTAAACTAATTAATAAAAGGAAAAGATTCTAACATGAAGAGAAAAGTGGGGCAAAGAAGACATTCTTTTATAGCCATCAATTCTCTTACTCCAAAAGTAAAATTTACTCTTGTCAGTCGTGAAAAACAGTCTGACAACAGAAAAGCCAATTATGGCATCATTGAACCCTGGTTTAGACCAAAAAGGGCTGCTTTAAGCCATTTTTAGCCATTTTTAGCCATTTTAGACCCTTAAATCAGCCATTACTATAGCAATACCAGGCCTAGAGCCTTCAAAACACGTCAGAATGTGTGTCAGAGGCGTAGAAAACCAGTTAAAACTGTTTTTATTATGATTGTTTTATCTTAAGGGTAGTTTTACCCTCTTGGCAACAGCTAAAACTACCCCAGTTGGTATCAAAACCTCATCATCAATTGAGTCCACAGACCCTGTAACTCAATTCCAGGCCAAAAGTGATGAGCTTTTGCGTGAATTTTGACATCCCACGCCTGTCAGCAAGGATTTTGGGGGTCTAGCTCCCCCTTAGAGCTGGAGTTCCTTTTCCCCCCCAATTTTAATCTTTCCAATTTATTTTTCCTTTAATTCCTCATCATGTATTATACTTATAATTTAAATATGTAATTCAATTCAATTGTACACTACAATACAGTAATAATTGATACCTCATATGTAAATCAAAGCTCACTTATGTAATACACGCCCACATTTTGAGATTTCAATTGAATTCAATTGAAAATACTTCAATTCCTGATAGCCTCTAAACTAAACACAACACCTCAATTTTAACACAAAAATTGATGGTTAACAACAAATGTGGTGTGAATTAAATTAAAGTTTTGAGGATTTTCAAATTTTGTATTGAAAATACTAAAAACTTAATTTAAGCTTATTTAGAGGTGAGGTACAAGAATTTCACTCAGAGGTGACCCCACCTGATTTTTTATGAGGAATCCAATGGTGAAATAAATTTTATATGTTTATTTATTGGATAAAAAGTTATAATAATTTTTATTTAACTTTTTTCCAAATTTATTTATTTTCTCACAATTTTGTTAAAGTTTCATTTTTACTTAATTTTTTCAAGTATAAATGTAATTTTATATTTACAAAATTTTAATGTATTTTTTATTTTTAAATTATAATTAATTTTTTATTTTTAATATAATTTTATATTTATATTTTGATTTTTATTTTAATAATATAAATAAATTTATTTTATTTATATTAATATGATATTTTTTATATTTGTGGTCTTTTGGGTATATGAAATTACCTCTAAGGCTCACACCATTATTAGTCAAAATACTTCCAACCAAGATATCTTAGTCAATTTTTGAGATATAACGAATACAAGAGCACAGAATTGAAGGGCTTAATGAGCTCTTCCATTTGATATGCTTCATGCTTACCCTTCTCTAAGATAGCAAAAGCTATAGAGACTTTAAGTTTTTGGATGTATTTTTGTACATCAGTATGAGGCTTCAAAACCTTCCAAGCCAGATATCTTCTCCAATTTAGAAGATATCTGTATTCCAATGACACAGTATTGTAGGGCTTGATTAGATCTACAGTTTGATATACAACACTTTACAGCTGTATGAATATATTCCAAAGATACAGGGGTTTCTTTATATGGTTAGTTTCAGAAATCCTGTATTTTGAGATGTAAACCTTTAAACCAAGATCCCTCTGTCAATTTGGAAGATAGAGGGGTCTAAGGTATCTCAAATTAAAGCTCTCACTCAGACCTTCAATTTGGCTGTACTTTTGTACAGTTTTGTACAAGCCCTCCTACACCTTTGAGGGGTTGTTGGTGGAAAAAAGGTGGTATAATGGTATCTCCTGATTTAGGATTGCTACAGATGAATAGATGATACCATTGTATAGCTCTACCTTAGAGCTTCAAGAAAGAAACCATTCTGTTTGGGGTTTCATGAAATATGTATAAGTTAGATTAGAGGCTAGAATAAGAGTTTTTTCTTATTTGGTCTTATCTTTGATAGGGCATATCTTTGTCCATTCTTATTATATTTGAGGAGGTTTCCTCTTTATAGTTTACTTGTATTGGCTATATTTGTCCAATACTCCTCATACCATTACTTATGGTATGTTGGATGTCATGATGGTGCTCTGTTTTGAGTCACAGGCTGACAACACTTGAGGCATGGAATACACACTTGGAGGCTTTGTCAAACAGATTATTGTCCCTCAGTCTTTGGAGGACAGAGGCCACATGTTTGACATGTTCCTCCTCAGAACTGGAAAACACCATAATATCATATAAATAAACCACAACAAACACATCCAAAAAATCTGCAAAGATATCATCTACTAGATTTTGGAAAGAAGCAGGAGCATTGGTCAAACCAAATGGCATGACCAAATACTCATAACTACCATATTTGGTTCTAAAGGCAGTTAAGTGCTCATCCCCATCTTTGATTCTCAGAAGGTTATATGCACCACGCAAATCTATCTTGGAGGAGATAGTGGAACTGTTGAATACGGTAAGAAGCTTGTTCATAGGAGGGAAAATGTATCTGTTCTTCCTAGTGACAGCATTGAGGTTGCGGTAGTCAACACACAAACGAAGACCTCCATCCATTTTCTTGACAAAAAGGACAGGTGCTCCTGTTGAAGAGGAGCTTGGTCTAATGAAACCTTTCTCTACATTCTCTGAAATGTAGGCCCGCAGTGTTTCTGACTCTTGATTTGATAATGAGTAGATAACACCAATTGGAGGTAGAAGACCCTCCAATTCGATATGGTGATCACAGGCGCAGTGTGGAGGAAGTTTCTCAGCTTTCACCTTGGAGAATACATCCAAATATTGGTGATAAGCAGGAGGGACTACCTTCAACACGGTTTCAATTTCTTCTCACTCTTACTCCTCATCCCACTGCTCCTCCAGGGATGCATGAAAAGATAAGGGAGGAAGGTCCATATCCCCTTGGAAGAGATGAAATGAAGATATGGCAACATCTTCTCCAACAACCTTTATCTCTTTGAAGACTTCATCTCTTAATGGAAGTAATGACTGAGAGGGAACGATGGACGGGGTATGGTGTCACAGTGGCTCTTCTAAAATGAAGAGGGCCTGGCACTCAGTGAACAGACTTACTTATGGAGGGCTCAGAAGAGTACTCAAATGATAAGAGTAATAGAGTAAGAGGATAAATTCCTAGTCATGAAATAATAAGCATAAAAGATAAGAGAGACAAAACAAAAGCAATAATAAAGAGCCAACCACAAATAATCCTGTACTACTGTTTCAACCTGTTCAGAAAAGAGAAAAGGATTAATAAAGGATATGGCCACCAGGACTCTACTGAACAGGTGAGGGAAGGCAAAGACTAACTTAATAAGTAATAAAATAATATTTCTTAAATGAGAAATAAAATAATATTAAATAATAAATCCAATATTTTAATTAACTGGGGGAAAAACCCCCAGGCAGATGAAGAGGGGCTGGTATATGTGAGAAATACCAGCCTTGGAGTTTGAGTGTTGAGATACTGGCCTGTATGCTGGAAGAAGTTGTATGTGAGATTGAATCCTGTATTGGTGAATCCAATACAGGTTATAAAGTCAATACAGGTATTTGCGCCTGTATTGATGAAAGGCCTGTATTTGGTGAATCCTGTATTTGGGTCTTGCCTGTATGAAACTGTATTGAGGTCTGAAACTGTATTTGGAGAATGTAGAATGAAACCCCCTTGCTGATTGAGTTTTGAAGGGTATCCATGAAATAATGATTGTTGCTGATTGGGTTTTGAGGGGTACCAATGAGGTAATTATTGTTGAAGATGATTGGTAATGCCCCTGCCTCCTTGGCTGTGACATTATCCCCCTCTTGGAAGTGGTGAGCTCTGAGCACCATGAGTATAGTGAGTCTTGATGAGCTTGCAATCAATCCATACAGTTCTTTCCCCAATTCCTTGAATGTATCCCATTAAACTTTCTTCTTTAATCAATACTCAAACAAAATTTTCATTTAATAACTTGTGGGTATCTTCCCCTTGATCTTGATTCTGAATTCCCTCTTTTCCTTCAAAATGCCTTCATTCTTCTAAAATATTGTTCATTCTTGTCTTGAGTGTCTTCACTAAACTTTTCTTGAGTCCTCATGGCTTTTGAAAAGGGGGTGACCTGGGTTTATGTCCCAAGAGCACCTGATTTCATCATAATTTTGAGTCTTGACAGTGTTGGCATGAAGTGGCCAATAATTGAGGTTTTGGACCATTTCAGAAGTACTGGCCAAAATCCTTGATTTTGTGATTGAAGGGGATTTTGGCCAATTTGCGCAAAAATGCGCAAAATGCGCAAAATGTGCAAAAATGTGCAAAGTGCGCAAATGCACATATATGCCATAATGGCATATAATGGTGAGACAATTTAAAAACTTGATTTATGATGAAAAATTGACCTTATAGGGTGTTCTGGCCATTTTGCGCAAAAATGCGCAAAGTGCGCAAATGCGCATATATGCCATAATGGCATATATATTAGTGAAAAAGATGAAAAAGTTGATAAATGATGGAAAAATGGCCTCTAAGGTGTTCTGGCCATTTTGCACATTTTTGCGCAAAATGCGCAATTATGATGAAATTGGCCAAAAAGGCCTTTTGCGCAAAAGTGCGCAAATGCACAAAATGCACAAAAATGCACAAAATGCGCAAATTTGTGCAAATTTGCCAATATGCCTAATTAAGCATATTTTGATGAAAATGATGAAACTGAGCTATTTTGAGGTTTTGAGGTTTGATATGGCCATTTGTGCCAAAGTGCATAAACTCATGAAATTGGCAAATTGGGCCATTTGAAGCAGGGTTTTCCTTTTGATCTTGATTTCTTCCTGAATGTCTTTCTTCTTATCTCCTCCTTGAATGGTCAATTGCCATAGATGCCTTGCTGATTGGGTTTTTGGCTCTCAATTTTGATCTTAAGGAATGAGTTTAAGGCTGACTTGAAGAAGTTTTGATGAGGGTTATCTTTAGGTGGTCTTTACCATTACTAGTGTTTTGCTCTTTGATTATTGAATGAATTGACTCCCCAAACGTGATATGGGAGTGATGACTACTGATTTTTGAAATAAGAAATAAAAATGAAACTAAAAATAAAAATAAAAATAAAAATAAAAATAAAAGATACAAGTAAAGAAAATGAAATAAAAAAAATAAAAAATAAAAAATAAAAATGAAAAAGAATTGAGAGAAAAAGATGGTAAAGAAAGAAATAAGAAATGCCTGAGGGTTGTCCTTCTTGTGGTGAATTTCTTGATTTTGGCCAAAGTGTTCTGAAAGATAAAATCAAGCATTTGATGCTCACAGCGTGGCCAAGGTAATGTTTTACAAGAAGTAGACCCCTCAGGGATGCATACCAGGAGATGGAACTTACTTTCATAACTTCCACTCCCCACCAAGCACCATCAATGAAAAAGAAATTATGCCATAACATGAATTGTGGTAATGAATGTCTTGAAAGATAATTTATGGCATTATTAAATAAAAAAAAGAAAATAAGAGAAAGATTGGGCCATATCTTGATGAAAGGTCCAAATCTTAAGGGTATGATGTTGCAAGCCCTTCTGAACCTGTCCAAAGAATTGACAAGTGCTCACAAAGTGGCCAATGTGATGCTTACAACAAATTTGGGTAGAATACCCCCTTGAAGGTGCATGCCAGGAGAGGAACTTACTTTCATAAACTCCAATCCCCACCAAGCACCATAAATCAAACTTTTGAGGCATTTGGGCCAGGCTTGTCTGGATACAAAGTGTGAAAATCCTTGACAAGGTCTGGGGAGTTGGTAAGGTTGGAAGCTGGTTCCCAACTTGTTCTTTCTGGGTCTTCATTGAATCCTTTCCACTCCACTAAATACCATAATGAACCTCTCTTGAGTTTTGAGTCCAGAACCTGAGCCACTTCCCATTCTTCTTGCTCTTCCACTATTACTGGAGGTGGTGTCAATTGGTGTCAATTTGGGATAGTTGATTGCTTTACTGGTTCTAACAAGGACACATGGAAAACAGGGTGAACTGACTTCCATTGTTGAGGCAACTTGCGGTGATATGCATGGCTGCCAATCTTCTTGAGAACTTCAAAGGGTCCCAGCCATCTTTCTGAAAGCTTTTTGGTGGGTCTTGTTGTCTTGATGTTCTTGAAAGCTAGCCATACTTTGTCCCCAGGTTGGAAATCAGGTGGAATTGCTCTATTTCTATCTGCATACTTCTTAAAACGCTTTATTGCTGACTCTAATTCTTCTTTGACAATGTAAGGTTTGACTATGAAACAATAAGTAAAAATTACTAATTTATTACTTATTGTACTCTGAATGTCCTTATGAATTGAATAAATAAGATTAAAAATATAATAATAATAAATAATTATTATTATTATGGCGTAAAATAATTATTATAATATAATTTATATTATGAAAATATAATATAATAAATAATTAATATTTTTAAAAAGCTCTTTACTATTGTTACCCACAAATAATAAAGGCGTAAAAAATTGCTTTTTATTGATAAAAAAACAATTAATAACGATAATATTACTAATATTAAAGTTATGAATTAATATAAATACTATTTATATTAATTAAAGATTTATTAAGAGAGTAATAATAGAGAAATTATTATAATAAGAGAAAATAACCTACTTTTAACACTTAATATAATAATTTTGAAATATTTTACGCCAAAAAATATAAATACAACTTTTTCAAATTGTATTTACAATAAAAATAAAGAAAATTACAAATTATTCTGGATTTTTGCGTGGAAATGAGTTTTTAAAGAGATTTTTAGCAAAAACAATTAAATAAATGCTTGAATCACGTCAAAATAGATGATTACAACAAGGTGTTCTTTGGTCCTTAATAATATAATAGTTTTATATATAAAGAATAAAGAAATTACCTTTGATTTAATTGATTTAATGTTTTTGATGCGTCTGAGGGGAAAATAGAGTAAAAAGAGCTCTATTTATAGTAAATACCTCCCTCCTAGAGTCCAGCAGGCTTCTAGTAGACGTGTACTGATCATATCAACTGGAATTGATCAATATTTTAATTTTTGGGGATGATTACATCATGATCAAACCATATTGCATCATTATTACACCATTATTTAGAGTTATCACTATAACTCTAATGTTGATGACATCAGAGGCTTGGCAGAACCCCAAATTTCGTGGATTTTATTAGTTTTAATCATAAAATATCAGTATTCACTAATTTTATCACTCTTAAGACTGTTAAACTTAAATTAAGGTTACTGTGAGTGATCCTAACTGCTCAAATTAAGCTCAAACTTTGATCCTTAATAAATTTTGATATTTACACGCTACAGCAATTCAGACAGTGAATTCTGATAGCCTGGCATAACCTTATTATTCTTCCAAGAGCCTTTTATTACATCATCAAAACTCTAATTTTGATGTTTTTTCTTGTAACTCATCTTTTCTGTCAAAATTCAATATTTTAAACTTCAAACCTTGATTTCAGGGGGTTATACCCTGAATTGAATAATAAAAATTACATCATTCTTCACGAATGAACTAGTAGAGTCCAACTGTATACTTTTTTTTAAGTTTGGAACACTCTCACAACAAAGTGGTCAACAGCTCTGTTGATTTTTATCAATATTTCATCATAGGTTTTAACCTTGTTTATAATTTGTAAAATAAAGCTCATATCTGTGTTCTTACAGTAATTACGTGGTAACTTTATTTTTGGTTCATCATTCTATCATGTATAGTTTAGGAGATATTAGCTATGATCCTTGAATATATGCGTTGACCAAAAAAGTGCATATATTCAGGTTAATTCCTTAAGTATTAACTTTGGAAATTAGCTTATTAATTGTTTTATGTGTGGACTTTCGTGGAGAGCCCACTGGTACAATTTATTTCACATGTTGTTTCATTAGTTCTTGAGATAAATAAGGTTTTATGGTTTTTATAAGGTATTATACCTTATAATTCATTAAATATTGACTTTACAGATATGCCATAAAAATGGTATATGTGTATTTTACCATGGGGAATCCAATGGTATAATTTATTTTACATGTTGATTCATTGGTTTTTAAGTTAAACCAATTTTTGTACCAATTTATGGTATTTTTTGTATATTTAAGTAATTATTTTTAATGTATAATTATTCTAAGTAATTTTAATATAATTATATTAAAGGTATAATTATTCTGAGTCATTTTTGTGACCTTATTGGGTATGTGGTAATATCTCAAAGGCTCACATTCCCTACCACCAAAAAAGATTGTACCACAATCTGATATGTGTGATTAGGGTATCATCCACTGTCCTACCTCTTCATTACACTTTATCAGTCCTGAAGCTCAATAATGCTTGATTTTGTTATTCTTTAGATTTTCTTTCATGTCTAAACCTCCTCAGTAGTTTATCAGCATTTGTTATATCTTTCTCAAGTAGCCATTCATCTTCTTGAGTTGGATTTCTATACCTTACAAGGTATTCTCTTTCTTTTTTGTTCCTTGTCCTTCTTTCTTTAAGGACTTTTACAATTCTTTTTTCTTCTCCTTCTTCCAAAGGGGGAATTTCAAGTGGGGGTTTATTTCTTGGTGAAAATAATTCCTTGTCACTTGAGCTGTAAGGTTTTATAAGACTTACAGGGAAAGTTGGGTGTTTATTCATTAAATCACCTGTAAGTTCCAATTGTACAGCATTGGGTCCATGAAGTGCTTTTACCATAAATGGTCCTGAAAAGGAATCTTTCAATTTCTTTGGTCCTTTTATGTTATTAAAGTTAAGAGTTGATACTAATACCAAATCTCCTATTTTGAAGTCAGGTGGTTTATGACTTTTGTCCCATCTTTCTTTTGCATATTTGAAAGAGTCTTGTATGCATCTGTTTGCATGGTGTCTTGCTTTGTCAAGCATTATCTTAAAGCTGCTTGCTGTTGGATGTATGTCCACTAAGTCCTTTTTGAGGGTATTATAACAAAGTCTTGGATTCCAACCTTTCTCTAGCATTTCTGGGGTTTTGCCAGTAGAAGAATGGATTGATGTCTTATATGCCAGTTCAAGTGCTGGTATTAGTTTACACCAATCATGGGTAAAACCATCAGAATCTTTGAATTCTAGCCCATAAGCACAGAATCTTCTGATCATGTCCTCTAAGGTCTTTATCATTCTTTCTGCTAAACCATCAGTTTGGGGATGGTAAGCTGTTGAGAATGATAGCTTTGTCCCAAATAAGTTATGGAGATTTGTCCATAATGCTGAAGTGAACTTTGGGTCTCTGTCACTTATAGTATTTTGGAATAAGCCTGTGTGGCTAATGACTTTATTCCATATCATTATGGCTGTATCCATAGCTGTGTCATCTTTATTACATGGTAAGAACATGGGAGTTTTACTGTACCTGTCAACTAACACTAGACATGCATTATAGCTCCTGTCTCCTCCTGGAGGTAGTGCTGTTACCCAATCCATATGAACTATTTCCCATGGGGATTTTGGATCTTGGATTTGGATCATCATTCCAAATTTCTTTCCTGTGGCTCTGTTGGCTTTTTGACATCTGTCACAGGTTTGGCAGTACGCTGCAACATCTTTCTTCCAATTTGGCCACCAAGAGCAGGTTTTCACCCTCTCTAGTGTCCTATCTTCTGAGAGATGTCCAGATGCAACACTATCATGACACTCATGTAAAATAGTGTTTATTAGTGTTCTATCTGTTAAGGCAATAGCACATGTGTGTTTTGTTCTATGGTAAAGGATTCCATCAAGGAGGTGGAATCTTCCTTCATCATATGCCTTTTTCCATATTTCATCTAGTTTTGATGAAAGTGATGGATCTTTGCAGTCTTTCATTAGAAGTTGGCTTAAGATATGGCAATTTTTGTCTGTCTTATAGCTTTCTTTAGCTTGGTTAAAGAATTCTGTGCCTATGTCTGTGACACATAGTCTTTCTATATGGTGCTCTTCTTGTGGTACCCATGCTGGATTGTCAGGGGTATTTGCTAAAGCCCATCTGCTAAGACCATCTGCATTTTTATGAATATTTCCAGATTTATGTACAATAGTCATATTTCCTCTATATTATTGGATAGCAATTTGCCATCTCAGCATATGTCTATTTGGAGTCTTCATATTTAATAGTGATTTCACAGCATTACAGTCTGTGATTACATCAAATACTGTGCCATCCAAATAATAATGCAGTTTTTCTAAAGCCCACACTAGGCATAAGCATTCCATTTGGCTTGCTCCATACCTTGCTTCTGTTGGCTTCATTTGTCTTGAAATGAAATAAATTGGTCCTTCCACTGGTTTATCATTGATAATTTGTGTTTGGTGAAGTGCAGCACCTAATCCTTCTCCACAAGCATCAATGTATAGTTTGAAAGGTAGTTTCCAATCTGGCATTAGAAGAAATGGGGCATTTGTTAGTGAATTTTTCAATTCTTCATATGCCTTGACCCTTTCTTCAGTCATTTCATAAACTGTTTGTTGGTCACATAATTTATATAAGGATTTGGCAATTTTTGCAAAGTCCTTTATATGCTGTCTATAGTAACCAGCAAATCCTAAAAATGATTGCATTTATTTTTTGGTTTGAGGCATTGGTTTGAGTAGTACTGCTGCTACTTTATTTTTGTCTATGCCTAGACTAAGTCCAGATACAACATGTCCTAGTGCTTTTAGTTCACTATATGCAAAATGACACTTTTTCAAGGAAATTCTCATATTCACTTGGACTATTTTTTGTAGTACCCTTTCTAGTCTTGTAAGGTGATTTTCCCAAGCTTCTGAGCAAACTATGATATCATCAATATAGATAATTAACCATCCTTCTGATAATTCTTCAGGGAATATGGTATTCATCATTCTTTGATAATGGGAAGGTGCATTTTTTATCCCAAATGGCATTCTTAAGTATTCAAAAATTCCACAATGGACTATTATTCTTAGTAATTTCTTGGCATTGTCTGTTAAGACATTTTGATGAAAACGCTTAAGAGCATCCATAGCTGTGATGAACTTAGCTTGTGACAATTGGGTCAATGTCTCATGGATTCTAGGTATTGGATATCTGTCTGGAATGGTATAGGTGTTCAGGGCTCTGAAGTATCCTACCATCCTTGATTTTCCATTATGCCAAGCTATAATGACAGGTGTAGTAGCTTCTACTTGTTCATTATGTCCAAACATTCTTAATACTCCAAGGTCCATTAATTCTTTAATGTGCACTTCTAAGGCTTCTCTAGCCCTTGGACTGGCTGGATAAGCAGGTCTTCTTAATAAAGGTGGGTAAGGCTTTTCTACATTAACAATTATATCCACTTCATGTCCAATTATGGCACCTAGTGGCTCTTTGTCAGTTGCAAAGGCATTATTATGCTTAAATAAGAGGTCAATCAATTTTTCTTTCATTTTTTTTGTTAATTCTTGATTGAATTCTGCTTCTTTAAGTTGTTCAGATATAAAAAGTTCCTTTTCTGGAATTTTTTCTTCCTTCTTAATAACTGTGATTTGGTTTTTGTTATTTAAGAAGCCAAACTTTTGTCTTTTGTTATCTCCTATGGTAAAATATCTATCTTTTTGGTTGGAGATATCTATACCATAGAGGGATAAGTAGTCATTCCCAAGTATGAAATGATTACTAGTACAGTTCCCCATTACTACAAACTCTACTTTAATTCTGACACATTGTGAGGGATGGGGAAAAATTATTGCTAAATCAATTATTCCAAGGGGCTTCATGCTCTCACTTGCACTACTAAATTTGACACCTTGTATTGGCATAAGCTTTTCTTGCCAGTTTGGGACAATGGTTTTTAAATAACTTTTGCCAACACAAGTGCAATATGCTCCTGTATCCAAGTGAACTTTTCCTTCTTGGTTATCAACCATAACAATACTTATACTTGATTTTCCAGCTGTATATCCCATTCCTCTTGCAGGTTTGGTTCTATACATTTTGGCATCTTGTATGTTTGTCAGGTTTGTGTCAGATGTTCCAACTTGTGGTAAGTTTGAATTAACATCCAGTACTTCATAAATTATATCAATATTATTAATTTGTGCATTAATTATCTTGATTTCATCACTTTCAGAGCTTTCTGACTCTTCTGTCTCTTTTTCAGAGTCAGATTCCTCTTCTTTGTCATTGTGGTTTTCTGTTTCCACAATTTCATTAATCTTTGCTTTTTTAAGGCAATTATTGGCAAAGTGTCCAATACCTCCACATTTATGGCATTTTCTTTGCTCATTATTGTTGGATGTATTGGGCTTAAAGGATTCTTTTGATTTATCTTTTTTGATAAATGGTTTATTTGGGCTTTTAATGTCTAATTTTTTCCAAGTCCTGCCAATTTTTGTTCTTGTCACTATATCTTCTAGTGCATTTATATACTCTTCTGTGGAGCATGGTTCTATACACCTGCTTCTTAGGGAGTGTTCTAGTTCCCCTCGACATTTTTTAAGTATTTTCATGTGCACCATCTTTTGTGACATTTCTGGGTACAGTGCATTAAGCCTTTCAGCTTGTTTCAAGAACCAAGTTAAAGGTTTGTCTTTCTCTGGGTCAAAGAAAGAGTTTTCAAATGCATTTTCTATCTCATACCTCCAGGCATCATTTGCCCACTTGGTTATTATTTCTTGTTTCCACCAAGACCAGGTATTTTTACCATTTGTTTGTCTTATGCCATAATACCATCTTTTTGCAGATTTCTCAAACAAATAATGTAATCTTGCAGTGATTAATTCATCTAGTATGGCATAGTCTTCTTGTAACATGTCAATTGTTTTAATAAATGACATGTGGTCATATCCACCTTCTCCTGTGAATGTTGGCCATTCCTTCAATTGAGGTGCTTCCTTCATTAAGACTTGGTTCTTATCTTGGGGACTCAAGTCTGTTATGAAAGGATTTGATAGTTCCTCTTTTGTTTTAACAGGGCTTCTTATATGAGAAAATGGTGTTGATAACTTTGGCATATTTAAATTAGCCTCATTAATTTTATCCATTTTCTCAGTAATAAGCCTTATTTCACTCTGAATATCATCTTTCAGATGCATTCTTGCTTCATCACTTTTTTCCACATGGTCCAAAAAGTAATTTTTGGTGTGATGAAGTCTTTTCTTCAAATTTTTCTACAGAAATACTTAATTTATTTAATTTTTCTGTAAGATTGTCAATACTCACATCATAACTGATTGTCAAAGTCTTGTCTTTGATATCTTTTATGTATCTATACAATTCTTGTTGTCCTTGTATTAATTTTTGAGTATTGTCAATTAAATTCTTTGGTTTATTATTTTCAACAATAAACTTAATGTTGTCAATTTCTTTCTTGTTTTGTACAACAATTTTTGTTAAAGAAGATAAATTGTTATTAATTTCTTGTAGTGATAATAAACTATCTTCAATTTCTTTTAGAGGTAATATACTATTTTTAATTTCTGTTAAAGTATTTACAACATCTTTGGACATGGTTATTTCTTTGGGAAATGAGGTTGTCTCATTCTTTGCTCTTCCTTGTCCTTGAATTCCATCAAGGTTCTGGCCATGTTGAAAACATTGTCCATGGCATCCTTTTGGACTCTTGGGATCCTGTAGCTTGGGGAATATGGTTTCCTCCAATGCGTTTTCTTGTTCTTCTTCCCTTCTTGGGGAAGTAGGATGGCTTGGGGCTTGCTGGTAGAAGCTACTGGGGCTTCTTCCTTGGTTGCCTCCCTCTTTTTGGCGTGGTAATCCTTGATTTTTTTGATTTGAGGTTTGGATGACAGTGGATTCCATCCATTGGAGTATTTCACTATCTCCTCCTCTTTGAGGAACTTTTTCAGGATGTGCCAGGAGCTCATCACTCCTTGGTGTATTTGAGGCAGCATTTTCCAATCTTTGTCCTTGTACACTGTGTAATACTGCTTGTACTGGCTCATGTAGATGTCTATTTGAGCCCTCTGAATGTGATTTGTACCTATTTGAGTTACTCATACTTAGCTCCAATTCAGGTTCAGATATCATGGGCATTTCTGGGACTTGCCTTTGGGATAAGGCACTTCCTTGCGTGGATTCTGTTCCACTGGGGATATTGCCCTTTCTTTTCCCTTTTCAGGGATCAGTTCTACCTCTGAGTCCAGCTCCATCTGATTGGATGGAGTATTGGGAACCTCTTCTGGTAGTCATAATTTAAGAAAGTAAGAAATAAAAAGTACTTTAGGATAAAAATTCTTTTTATGGCAATTATAAAAGAGGTGCTGACCTTCAGAGTCTTGAATGGTGGGTCCTGGAAAGTCTAATTTCTTAGCTTTCTTTCTTTTGGTGATAACTGGTGTTGGAGAACTTTGACCAGTTTCTTCTACCAATATCTCATCAGTAGTTTGGTTGTCTTCTGTTGGGGTATCTTCAAACACTCAAAAAGACAAATAAATATAAGTCTTTTTATAAGAAGTGTTATTTTTTTTTGCAAGATATGGCAATTTTCCACGTAGTAATTGCTTTAATATCTTTAATGAATAAAGAAATGAATAAAAATAACTTTTTTATTGTTTTTGAATATTTTTTAATATTTTTTAATATTTTTTAATATTTTTTATATTTTTTATTTTTATTTTTAAGGAATAAAATGAAAATTAATATGATTCTTTATAAAATTAAATTATAATAAAAATTATTTTTAATTTATATAATACCTCTTTTAATCAGTAGAGTCACTCAAAGAAACTTCTTGCAAGTCTAAGGATGTGAAAAACCACGTGTAAGACAGTACAATTGATTTCCAAATGCCTCAATAGCTTTGAAATCAATAAAATATAAAATTATTATATAATCTTATGATTATAAATATAATTTATCATTGAATAAACCCAATTAAAATCTTTTTAAAGGTCTTTTAAGTAAATATCATGGCCAGGCCCCCAAATGTAAGGTTTGACTATGAAACAATAAGTAAAAATTACTAATTTATTACTTATTGTACTCTGAATGTCTTTATGAATTGAATAAATAATATTAAAAATATAATCAAAATAAATAATCATTATTATTATGGCGTAAAATAGTTATATTATTAAATAATTATAATAATATAATTTATATTATGAAAATATAATATAATAAATAAATATATTAATATAAAATAATTAATATATTTAAAAAGCTCTTTATTATTGTTACCAACAAATAATAAAGGCGTAAAAAATTGCTTTTTATTGATAAAAAAACAATTAATAACGATAATATTACTAATATTAAAGTTATGAATTAATATAAATACTATTTATATTAATTAAAGATTTATTAAGAGAGTAATAATAGAGAAATTATTATAATAAGAGAAAATAACCTACTTTTAACACTTAATATAATAATTTTGAAATATTTTACACCAAAAAATATAAATACAACTTTTTCAAATTGTATTTACAATAAAAATAAAGAAAATTACAAATTATTCTGGATTTTTACGTGGAAATGAGTTTTGAAAAAATTTTTAGCAAAAACAATTAAATAAATGATTTAATCACGTCAAAATAGATGATTACAAGAAGGTGGTCTTTGGTCTTTAATAATATAATAGTTTTATATGTAAAGAATAAAGAAATTACCTTTGACTTAATTGATTTAATGTTTTTGATGCGTCTGAGGGGAAAATAGAGTAAAAAGAGCTCTATTTATAGTGGATACCTCCCTCCTAGAGTCCAACAGGCTTCTAGTAGACGTGTACTGATCATATACACTGGAATTGATCAATATTTTAAGGTTTGGGGATGATTACATCATGATCAAACCATATTGCATCATTATTACACCATTATTTAGAGTTATCACTATAACTCTAATGTTGATGACATCAGAGGCTTGGCAGAACCCCAAATTTCATGGATTTTATTAGCTTTAATCATAAACTAATAGTATTCACCAATTTTATCACTCTTAAGACTGTTAAACTTAAATTAAGGTTACTGTGAGTGATCCTAACTGCTCAAATTAAGCTCAAACTTTGATCCTTAATAACTTTTAAGATTTACACGCTACAGCAATTCAGAGAGTGAATTCTGATAGCCTGGAATAACCTTATTATGCTGAAAAGAGCTTTTCATTACATCATCAAAACTCTAATTTTTATGATTTTTCTTGTAACTCATCTTTTCTGTTGAAATTCAATATTTTAAACTTCAAACCTTGATTTCAGGGGGTTATACCCTGAATTTAATAATAAAAATTACATCATTCTTCACGAATGAACTAGTAGAATCCAACTGTATACTTTTTTTAAGTTTGGAACACTTTCACAACAAAGTGGTCAACAGCTCTGTTGATTTTTATCAATATTTCATCATAGGTTTTAACCTTGTTTATAATTTGTAAAAGAAAGTTAATATCTGTGTTCTTACATTAATTACGTGGTAACTTTATTTTTGGCTCATAATTCTATCATTTATAGCTTAGGAGATATTAGCTATGATCCTTGAATATATGCGTTGACCAAAAAAGTGCATATATTCAGGTTAATTCCTTAAGTATTAGCTTTGGAAATTAGCTTATTAATTGTTTTATGTGTGGCTTTTTGTGGGGAATCCACTGGTACAATTTATTTTACATGTTGTCTCATTAGCTCTTGAGATAAATAAGGTTTTATGGTTTTTATAAGGTATTATACCTTATAATTCATTAAATATTGACTTTACAGATATGCCATAAAAATGGTATATGTGTATTTTACCATGGGGAATCCAATGGCATAATTTATTTTACATGTTGATTCATTGGTTTTTAAGTTAAACCAATTTTTGTACCAATTTATGGTATTTTTTGTATATTTAAGTAATTATTTTTAATGTATAATTATTCTAACTAATTTTAATATAATTATATTAAAGGTATAATTATTCTGAGTCTTTTTTGTGACCTTATTGGGTATGTGGTCATATCTCAAAGGCTTACAGACAACTTGCTGTACTGATTGGAGTTTTGATGATAACTTTCCAGCAGGTGTATATTGAGAAATGTGAATTGAATCAAAGCTGGGATTTCTTCCATAAATAGTGAAAAATGGAGACTGTTTTGTTGATGAATGTTCTGCATTATTATAGGCAAATTCATCCAGAGGGAGCCAGGTGTGCCAGTCATCTTGATGGTAACTGACATACATCCGAAGATACTGTTCTAGAATCTGATTTACCCTCTCTGTCTGTCCATCTGTTTCAGGGTGAAATGCAGTTGAAAGATCTCTTGATATCTTGAGCTGCTGACACAATTGAGTCCAAAATGATGAAACAAATAATGAACCTCTATCACTAACAATACTGATTGGAAGACCATGTTTGGAAAAGACATGATTAATGAATATTTGAGCTAAGTCCAAAGCAGTTATTGTTGAATAAGTTGGAATAAATATTGCCATTTTTGAAAATCTGTCTATAACTACTAAAATTGAATCAAAGCTGCTTGACAAGGGCAATTGGGTGATAAAGTCCATGGATAAGGAATTCCAATGACCAGATGGAATTTGAAGAGGCTTGAGTAATCCAAACTTCTTATGGTGGATGTTCTTGTTTCTTGAATATTGCTGGCATGAGGACAGATAGTCCTTGATGGTTTGATTCATGCCAGACCAATAAAAATCCCTCTTGATGAGCTTGAGGGTCTTCTCCTGGCCAGGATGGCCAGCCAACGGTAAGTCATGACGCTTTTGAAGAATGTCCAATTGAATTTCATGATTGCTTGGAATGACTACTCTATCTTTGAGCAATAATAATTTTGCTTGAGGTTCAAGAGAATAGTCTGGGACTGATTCTCCTCTTGCTAATTTCTTGAGGATTTCCTTATAATCTTTGTCTTGCCATACTTGTCTTTGAATTTGATCAATTACATCTGTAAAAACATCAGCTTTAATTAAAAAGAATCTTGACGTCGTCCCAACGTGACAAGGCATCTGGTAAAGTGGCCAGCCTGCCTGGGCGGTAAGTGATGATAAAGTGAAATTCAGATAGAAATTCTGCCCAACAAGCTTGACGACAAGTAAGGACTTTGGAGGACATAAAATACTGAAGGTAAAAATGGTCTGCCAAGACCTCAAAGGAATCAGAAAGAGAAAGGAGAAAAGCTCTCCAGCGCTTGAGAGCCCAAACTATGCCAAGGAGTTCCTTGTCATGAATTTCATAGTTGAGTTCAGCTGGTAAGAGATTGCAACTATGAAATGCAATGGGACGCTTTCCTGAGTCATTCACCTGACTCAGTACAGCACCCAAGGCATAATCAGAAGCATCAGTCTCTACAATAGTTGGTAGAGAAGGATTAAAATGAGAGAGAATAGGAGCAGTGGTGAAAGCTTCTTTGAGTATTTGAAACTGACTAAGAGCTTCCTCATTGAAGATAAAGGGAGAATCTTTTTTAAGGAGGGAAGTGAGAGCAGAGATTTTTTTGGAATAATTTTTAATGAAACAACGATAAAAGTTGGCAAAGCCAAGGAAAGATTGGAGGGCCTTGATGTTCTTGGGCTGAGGCCAATTGAGGATTTGTTGAACTTTTGAAGAATCCATCTTGAGGCCATCACTTGAAACAACATAGCCCAAGTATTCCACACTTGAGGCATGGAATACACACTTGGAGGCTTTAGCAAACAAATTATTGTCTCTCGGTCTTTGGAGAACAGAGGCCACATGTTTAACATGTTCATCCAAAGAGCTAGAGAAGACCATAATATCATCTAAGTACACTACAACAGAAATATCCAAATAATCTGCAAAGATATCATCACCAGGGCGAATCGTGTGTCAATTGTCGGCGATTGACTTCACGTTGCACCGCTGTCAATATAAAATCTTGCTTCAGTCGCGTTAGTGTCACTTTATAGTCACTGGATTTAGTGGGTCATGTCACGTCAGCGTCAAGACAACGTCAATCGTCACATGTGTCACATGAGAATGTCACTCAAAGCCCAAACCCATTTCAACACTATTCACATTGTTCGGGTAATTTCACCTCATTGGCTTCTGCATCCCCACCTAATCCGCCCCAACGCTTCGCATGCTTACGCGCCGGCACCGCCCTCCAGATGAGACTCCAACACTGCCCCCATCTCCGTCCTCACCACTCCTTACGCTTTCACACCCCCGCCCTTACCATCTTTATGCTCACGTGGTGCACTCCCAACATCACTTATCCTTATGCTCACTAAAGTGCTCTCCCGATATGCTCCTGACACTGCTTACCATCCTTATGCTCGCGCAGTGCACTCCCGACATGCTCCCGACACCACTTATCCTTACGCTTGAGTAGTGCCCTCCCGACATGCTCCCGACACTGCTTATCCATACGCTTGTGTAGTGCCCTCCCGACACTGCTTACCATCCTTACGCTTGCGGAGTGCACTCCCGACATGCTCCCGACACCACTTATCCTTACGCTTGTCTAGTGCCCTCCCGACATGCCCCCAACACTGCTTATCCTTACGCATGTGTAGTGCCGTCCCAACATGCTCCTGACACTGCTTACCATCCTTACGCTCGCGGAGTGCACTCCCGACATGCTCCCGACACCACTTATCCTTACGCTTGTGTAGTGCCCTCCCAACACCACTTATCCTTACGCTTGTGTGGTGCCCTCCCAACATGCTCCCAACACCACTTATCCTTACGCTCGCGGAGTGCACTCCCGACACCACTTATCCTTACGCTTGTGTAGTGCCCTCCCGACACCACTTATCCTTACGCTTGTGTGGTGCCCTCCCGACATGCTCCCGACACCACTTATCCTTACGCTCGCGGAGTGCCTCTCAACATGGTCCCGACACGACTTATCCTTACGCTTCCGTACTACATCCATAGTGTACGGTGGCTTGTTGGCGTACACGATGAAGGCAATCTCCGAAATATGCTGAGTGGCCTTCTCTGCCAACAGGACCTAAGGGGAAATTGGTCAGTATATTCACAATGTTGTGGTTAGGGTTTAAATCATGAGACTCACAAATTAAAACCTAATAAGTGGACTATTTAAGACAAGAGAATTGTGTCTCCTGTTTTGCCAACAAAACCATTTTATATCATATCATTCAAATGGAACACTTTGCTTAGTCCTTACCTCATGAGCGTTGAATAGTTCAAAAGTTGACTTTAGTAGGTTTCTCACTAGTCAACTTTATTCAATGTCTCACAGGGAAGTGATTTCATTTGCATGATATGAAATAATTTGCAAAACATCGCCTCCTTCAATTTCCCACCAAATCGCATTTTGCAAATGAGATTATTTTACTTGCACCTTTTTTCTTGAATTTGGATCTTTTTATTCAAAAATTTTCAAACAAGTTATCAATCAACTCGTCACCATCTATTTGCTTAATAAACTACCTCCGCTATGGCCCAAACCCCGGGAAATTCAACTGAATTCAATGAACGACCAACTTCAGCCCCAGAGAGTGGAAGTGAAATCTCTGATATCGCCAGTAGTCGTGAATTAGGCATTGAAGTAGAGAGCCAGTCACATGAAGATAATCAAGATCCACCAGTTCTTCCAGAATGTGAGTATGCATCCATCTTGAATATTTCTAATCTCCCAAAACCTGATATTGTGTCATAGCCTTTATTTCAGGTCAGCCTCCAAGCTCTCAGAAACCGAATTTTAAAAGTTATGAGAAGGAAAAGACTGTTGAACCTTTTGCACCAACAGAAGATGATGGGCAAGATGATGTAATTTTCAGCGGGGGGGTGGAAATTATATCCAAGGAACAATTTGTCTCCAAAATTGCTCAAACAATCCCAAGGCTCGAAAAAATCCAAAATGATAGTAAAATTTCTGATTATGTGCGTCAAAAGATTGCTGAAGCCATGAGCCTGCTCAAAATGGACTTGAACCGTAAGTCCATTACTAATTCAAAACAAAATTGATAAAAATAGCTGCTTACAATATATGGGCAGGTGTGGAGGTGGGAGAATCTCTACCTGAAGGATCTTGTGTCGTAATTGGATTTCCAGGCAAAGGATTAGGAAAAAGACCAAATATACATGCAACCAAAAAAACAAACAAAAAACGCCGTACCTTTGAAGCCGCAAACGATTCTTGCGATCAAGGTGATGAAATTATCAATGTTGAAGGGGACCATATTGATAATCAACCTCCGCATACTGAACCCCCCCAATACTCAATGAAACAATCCATGATGAAGCTCCACATACTGAAAGCCCCCTGATACCCAATGAAACAATGCATGATGCAACCCCTCCCGCCTCTCCTCAGAATATTAAAGCCTTTCAAGAAAGGGAAACAATTAAACATGATACAATGGGACGAGATATGACTGATATAGTTCCTGACCCTGAGCCCGAAGTGTCATTGTCTGCTAATTTTCAAGGAATATTTTGATCCTGCATGGAAGAGTTTGCAGGCGTTTTGAATTATCATTCCAATATTACTCAACAATCATGGAAAAGGGGGCTTGATAATATCAATAGTATTTACAAAAATAGATGGGACAATTTATCAACAAAAGATGCTCATACATTCCTGCCTGTTGGTATTAAGGTGATCAGTAACCGAGAGCTTAAAATTTCGGCCTGGCTGGAGGACCTTGAGATGGCAGGTGAGTTTTATCTTTGTGCATGATACATGTTTATTGGCTGTTGACTGGTGATATAAATTGCAATATACAGGGTTAGATTTTTTTAAGCCAACCAAAACAGAAGTGCTTTTTGATCACAACATTTGGAATCTCAAATTGATGAAGGAATCAGCTAAACCTCCAGAGAATCTCCCAAAATCTGAACACTCCTTCTTCAAAATGGTTCAGAGCCTTCTTTACCCCGCCAATCCAGTTAAACATTTTTGGGAAAATGTTATGTTTGAATCCACTAGTTTAGTCTCATACAATGTGGTTGCACCCAAACCATATGTTGCACCAACATCAAATTCGACCAATCCTCTTGGACTCAAACGGGGAGCAGTTGAATACCTTGCCTCCTGCTTGAGTAAATCAAAGCAACGTGCAACCCAGCTCAGCATTGAAGGTGGCGGGGCTGACAATGAGATATCCACAAAGCCGCACAAGAACCTGGAGGATCTAATGGATACAGTTATCCATTTGATGATTGCATACAACATGGTACATGCACATACAAAGGTCGAAGTTAATGGCATCAAAGGCAAACTCACGAACTCAAAAAAAAAATGAGGCCATCAAAGATCTTTTGGCGTGTCACAAGAATCTTGGAATAAATCGAATTTGCTATGGTATATTAGCGGCATTCTGTGCGGCGGGGGTTTGTGGTTTGATGGTATGCTCAGATGACTGGAGAACAAGCTCAGTTAAAGGGGCTTTATCACTAATTGACATTTCCGCAAAACTTTCAGAGGGTAAAAATCTAGTGGAGCCAGTGTGGCTACGTACTAATAAGTATATATGTAATTTACTGAATAAAAGCTTCTTCTCATCAGAGTCTTTTAACCCCACTGTACCTCTTAGATTTGAATTTGCACGATGCTTAGTATTAGACTTTGGTGATGCCTGGGTGTCAAAACGTGGTCTTGGTTCAAGTGATGAGGTCACCTTGACGGTACCCAGGTCAGCTAAACTCACAACCAGGATTGGCCTGTTTTAGATTAGCTTTGTACTAGATAGATTGTAATTTAATTTTGCAAAGTGATTTATGAATTTAATAATCATGACTTCCTATCCTACTACTGCCCGGATGCCACAGTCTGAGTACCAATAGTAATTGTACAGCGGCATGCCTCCGTACATCATTGCAAAGACTCCAACAAGACGCAAGCTGAGTCAGGTGTTTTGCCCGCGAGTAGCTGTCACAGGGGCTCTTCTAAAATGAAGAGGGCCTGGCACTCAGTGAACAGACTTACTTATGGAGGGCTCAAAAGAAAATACTCAAATGATAAGAGTAATGGAGTAAGAGGATAAATTCCTAGTCATAAAATAATAAGCATAAAAGATAAGAGAGACAAAACAAAAGCAATAATAAAGAGCCAACCACAAATAATCCTGAGTCACTGTTTCAACCTGTTCAGAAAAGAGAAAAGGATTAATAAAAGGATATGGCCACCAGGACTCTACTGAACAGGTGAGGGAGGGCAAAGACTAACTTAATAAATAATAAAATAATATTCCAAAAGTGAGAATAAAATAATATTAAATAATAAATCAACTATTTTAATTAACTGGGGGAAAAACCCCCAGGTGGGTGAAGAGGGGCTGGTATATGTGAGAAATGCCAGCCTTGGAGTTTGAGTGTTGAGATACTGGCCTGTATGCTGGAAGAAGTTGGATGTGGGATTGAATCCTGTATTGGTGAATCCAATACAGGTTATACAGTCAATACAGGTATTTGCGCCTGTATTGATGACAGGCCTGTATTTGGTGAATCCTGTATTTGAGTCTTGCCTGTATGAAAACTGTATTGAGGTCTGGAAACTGTATTGAGGTATGAAAACTGTATTGGGTGAATTATTGAATGAAACCCCCTTGCTGATTGGGTTCTGAAGGGTATCCATGCTATAATGATTTGCTGATGATGATTGGAAATGCCCCTGCCTCCTTGGCTGTGACATTATCCCCCTCTTGAAAGTGGTGAGCTCTGAGCACCATAAGTAAAGTGAGTCTTGATGAGCTTGCAATCAATTCAAACAGTTCTTTCCCCCAATTCCTTAAGATTTCCCCTTAAAACTTCTTCTTCAATCAATACTCAAACCAATCTTCATTTGACTATTTGTAGGTATTTTCCCCTTGATTTTGATTGTGAATTTCCTCTGTTCATTCAAAACTGCCTTCAATCTTCATAAAATTTTCTTTAATCTTGTCTTGAGTGTCTTCATCAACTTTCTTGAGTCCTCATGGCTTTTGAAAGGTGGTTGATTTGGGTTTTTGTCCCAAGAGCACCAGATTTCATCATAATTTTCATCTTGAGGGTGTTGGCATAAAGTGGCCAACACTTGAGGTTTTGGACCATTTCAGAAGTCCTGGCCAAAATCCTTGATTTTGTGATTAGAGGGGATTTTGGCCAATTTGCGCAAAAATGCGCAAAAATGCGCAAAATGCGCAAAAATGCGCAAAGTGCGCAAAATTTGCGCAAAGTGCACAAAATTTGCACAAAGTGCGCAAATGCGCATATATGCCATAATGGCATATAATATTGAAAAAATTGAAAAAACTTGATTTTTGATGCAAAATTGGCCTTATAGAGTGTCCTGGCCATTTTGCGCATTTTTGCGCAAAATTGCGCAAAATTGCGCAAAATGCGCAAAAAATGCGCAAAGTGCGCAAATGCGCATATATGCCATAATGGCATATAATACTGAAAAAATTGAAAAAAACTTGATTTTGATGAAAAATTGGCCTTATAGAGTATCCTGGCCATTTTGCGCATTTTTGCGCAAAATGCGCAAAAATGCGCAAAGTGCGCAAATGCGCAATCATGATGAAATGGGCCAAAAAGGCCTTTTGAAGGCTTTTGACAAGAAAAAAAGGCCCTTTTGCGCAAAAGTGCGCAAAAGTGCGCAAATGCGCAAAAATGCGCAAAATTGCGCAAAATGCGCAAAAATGCGCAAAATGCGCAATTTTGCCAATATGCCTAATTAAGCATATTATGATAAGAATTGATGAAAAATGGCTGTTTTGATGTTTTGAGGTCTGATGTGGCCCATTGTGCCAAGTGCATATCTTGATGAAATTGGCCAATTGGGCCATTTGAACAAATTTCTTCTATGAACTTGATTTTTTCTTGAATTTCTTCCTTCTTATCCCCTTCTTGACTGGTCAATTGCCATAAATGCCTTGCTGACTTGCAATTGTCCATAAATCTCTTGGTCTTGAATTTGAAATTTTGACTTGAAGATGAGTTCAAGGCTGACTTGAAGAAGTTTTGATGAGGATTATCTGTAGGTGGTCTTTACCATTACTAGTGTTTTGCTCTTTGATTATTGAATGAATTGACTCCCCAAACGTGATATGGGAGTGATGACTACTGCTTTTTGAAATAAGAAATAAAAATGAAAAAAAAAATAAAAATAGAAATAAAAGATACAAGTAAAAGAAATGAAAAATAAAAAATAAAAATGAAAAAGATTTGAGAGAAAAAGAGAGTAAGGAAAGAAATAAGAAATTCCTGAGGGTTGTCCTTCTTGTGGTGAGTTTCTTGATTTTGGCCAAAATGTTCTGAAAGATAAAACCAAGCATTTGATGCTCACAGCGTGGCCAAGGTAATGTTTTACAAGAATTAGACCCCTCAGGGATGCATACCAGGAGATGGAACTTACTTTCATAACTTCCACTCCCCACCAAGCACCATGAATGAAAATTGAAATATGCCATAAGATGAATTTGATAATGAATGTCTTGAAAGATAATTTATGGCATGATTAAAGAAAGAAGAGAAAATAAAAGAAAAGATTGGGCCAAATCTTGATGAAAGGTCCAAATCTTGAGGGTATTATGTTGCAAGGCCTTCTGAATCTGTCCAAAAAATTGACAAGTGCTCACAAAGTGGCCAAGGTGATGCTTACAACAAATTTGGGTAGAATACCCCCTTAAAGGTGCATGCCAGGAGAGGAACTTACTTTCATAAACTCCAATCCCCACCAAGCACCATAAAATCAAACTCTTGAGGCATTTGGGCCAGGCTTGTCAGGATACAAAGTGTGAAAGTCCTTGACAAGGTCTGGAGAGTTGGTAAGGTTGGAAGCTGGTTCCCAAGTTGTTCTTTCTGGGTCTTCACTGAATCCTTTCCACTCAACTAAATACAATAATGAACCTCTCTTGAGTTTTGAGTCCAGAACCTGAGCCACTTCCCATTCTTCTTGCTCTTCCACTATTACTGGAGGTGGTGGCAATTGGTGTCGATTTGGGATAGTTGATTGCTTCACTGGTTCTAACAAGGACACATGGAAAACAGGGTGAACTGACTTCCATTGTTGAGGCAACTTGAGGTGATATGCATGGCTGCCAATCTTCTTCAGAACTTCAAAAGGTCCCAACCATCTTTCTGAGAGCTTCTTGGTGGGTCTTGTTGTCTTGATGTTCTTGGAGGCTAGCCATACTTTGTCCCCAGGTTGGAAATCAGGTGGAATTGCTCTATTTCTATCTGCATACTTCTTGAATCTTCTTATTGCTGACTCTAATTCTTCTTTGACAACTTGCTGTACTGATTGGAGTTTTGTTGATAACTTTCCAGCAGGTGAATCTTGCGAAACATGGATTGAGTCAAAGCTGGGATTTCTTCCATAAATGGTGAAAAAAGGTGATTGCTTTGTGGATGAATGTTCTGCATTATTATAGGCAAATTCAGCCAGAGGGAGCCAGGTGTGCCAGTCATCTTGATGGTAACTGACATACATCCGAAGATACTGTTCTAGAATCTGATTTACCCTCTCTGTCTGTCCATCTGTTTCAGGGTGAAATGCAGTTGAAAGATCTCTTGATATCTTGAGCTGCTGACACAATTGAGTCCAAAATGATGAAACAAATAATGAACCTCTATCACTAACAATACTGATTGGAAGACCATGTTTGGAAAAGACATGATTAATGAATATTTGAGCTAAGTCCAAAGCAGTGATTGTTGAATAAGTTGGAATAAATATTGCCATTTTTGAAAATCTGTCTACAACTACTAAAATGGAATCAAAGTTGCTTGACAAGGGCAATTGAGTGATAAAGTCCATTGATAAAGAATTCCAAGGACCAGATGGAATTTGAAGAGGCTTGAGTAATCCAAACTTCTTATGGTGGATGTTCTTGTTTCTTGAACATTGCTGACATGAGGACACATAGTCCTTGATGATTTGATTCATGCCAGCCCAATAAAAATCCCTCTTGATGAGCTTGAGGGTCTTCTCCTGGCCAGGATGGCCAGCCAACGGTGAGTCATGACGCTTTTGAAGAATGTCCAATTGAACTTCATGATTGCTTGGAATAACTACTCTATCTTTGAACAATAATAATTTTGCTTGAGGTTCAAGAGAATAGTCTGGGACTGATTCTCCTCTTGCTAATTTCTTGAGGATCTCCTTATAGTCTTTGTCTTGCCATACTTGTCTTTGGATCTGATCAACTAAATCTGAAAACATTTCAACTTTTATGGAAAAGAATCTTGACTCTTGAATTTCATTCTGCTTGAGAACTTGATGAAAGTTTTGAGGATTCTTGCTGATGAAATCCACCCCCCTCTCTGGGTACACGTCGTCCTGACGTGACAAGGCATCTGGTAAAGTGGCCAGCCTGCCTGGGCGGTAAGTGATAACAAAGTGAAATTCAGACAAAAATTCAGCCCAGCGGGCCTGAAGACGAGCAAGGACTTTAGAGGACATAAAATATTGGAGAGAACAATGGTCTGTCAAGACCTCAAAGGAATCAGAAAGAGAAAGGAGAAAGGCTCTCCAGCGCTTGAGAGCCCAAACTATGCCAAGGAGTTCCTTGTCATGAATTTCATAGTTGAGTTCAGCTGGTAAGAGCTTGCGACTATCAAATGCAATGGGATGCTTTCCTGAGTCATTCACCTGACTCAGTACAGCACCCAAGGCATAATCAGAGGCATCAGTCTCTACAATAGTTGGGAGAGAAGGATTAAAATGAGAGAGGATAGGAGCAGTGGTGAAAGCTTCTTTGATTATCTGAAACTGGCTAAGAGCTTCCTCATTGAAGATGAAGGGAGAATCTTTTTTGAGAAGGGAAGTGAGGGCAGAGATTTTTTTGGAATAATTTTTAATGAAACGACGATAAAAGTTGGCAAAGCCAAGAAAAGATTGGAGGGCCTTGATGTTCTTGGGCTGAGGCCAATTGAGTATTTGCTGGACTTTTGAAGAATCCATCTTGAGGCCATCACTTGAAACAACATAGCCCAAGTATTCCACACTTGAGGCATGGAATACACACTTGGAGGCTTTCGCAAACAAATTATTGTCTCTCAGTCTTTGGAGAACAGAGGCCACATGTTTAACATGTTCATCCAAAGAGCTAGAGAAGACCATAATATCATCTAAGTACACTACAACAAAAATATCCAAATAATCTGCAAATATATCATTCACAAGATTTTGGAATGAAGCTGGAGCATTGTTTAAGCCAAATGGCATAACCAAATACTCATAACTGCCATATTTGGTTCTAAAGGCAGTTAAATGCTCATCCCCCTCTTTAATTCTCAGGAGATTATAAGCACCACGCAGATATATCTTGGAGAAGATAGTAGCACCGTTAAAGACGGTAAGAAGCTGATTCATTGGAGGAACAGGATACCTGTTCTTCCTAGTGACAGCATTAAGTTTGCGGTAGTCAACACACAAACGAAGACCACCATCCTTTTTCTTAACAAAAAGGACAGGTGCTCCTGTTGAGGAGGAGCTTGGTCTGATGAAACCTTTCTCTACATTCTCTGAAATGTAGGCCCGCAGTGTTTCTGACTCATTCTTTGATAAAGAGTAGATAACACCAACTGGAGGTAGAAGACCCTCCAGTTCGATATGATGATCACAGGCACGGTGTGGAGGAAGTTTCTCTGCTTTCACTTTGGAGAATACATCCAAATATTTGTGATAAACAGGAGGGACTACCTTCAGCACAGTTTCAATCTCTTCTGGCTCTTCCTCCTCATCCCACTGCTCCTCCAGGGAGGCATGAAAAGATAAAGGAGGAAGGTCCATATCCCCTTGAAAGAGATGAAGTGAAGATATAGCAACATCTTCTCCAACATCTTTTATCTCTTTGAAGACTTCATCTCTTAATGGAAGTAATGACTGAGAGGGAAAAATGGAAGGGATATGGACAGAAGGAGGAAGGGAAGGTGTCTTAAGTTCACCAACCAGAGCAACACTGTTGACAGCAGTGGATAAGTCATTACTAGTAGAAGAAATAATACCACTAGAATCCTTATGACTAGAATCATAGGTGATCAATCCATTTTTCCAATCAATAATGGGATTAAAATGGTAAAGAAAATCATAGCCCAATATAAGGTCTTCTACCTTGGGTGAATCTATGATAAAGAAATCCCATTCAAAGCTTGGGAAGGAAGGTAAATCAACAACCCACTTGGTATAATGGGTGATGAACAGGGAAGTGGATTCATTAGAATCCAGAATGAAAAGAGGAATCTTTTCAGGGAGCTCTGACATGGTCAATGAGTACTTGAGAACAAAATTCTTTGCAATAAAAGAGTTTGTAGCACCAGAATCAATGAGAATACTATAAAAAATATCAGAGATTGAAGAAAAAATAAGAAATTTTAAAGATTTCTTGACACTAGTATTCAGAGTGCACAATTGTGCTCTTGAAGGAAATAAGTGAGAACCATTGAACACATCATGATTCCCACTCAGGCTTTTCCCTGCTTGCTAGGGAAGCCTTTTGATGACCCTTGCCTATTTTCAGGCCTCTTGAAGCATTTTTCAAATGGGTGCTTTCCACCACAATAATTGCACAAGCCTTCTTTGATCCTCCTCTCCTTTTCAGAACCAATTAATTTGTTGTCCTTATTGAGGAGAGCAGCATGAGGCTTGTCTTTGGACACTTGAAAATTCTTCCCCTTCTTATTCTTCTTATGATAAGGCTTCTTTGATGATGAACTTTGAGGAGGCTTGGAGGAGTTGGATCCACTGATTGGAGGCTTCTTCTCTTGATGACTGCCCTTTTCCTTCTGCCTCTCATGGTACCTGGTATCTAATTCCAAGGTGATATCCATGAGTTCTTGCAGACTATCAAAAGTTCCAGGGTGAGAAGCCAATTGGTCCAACAATCTTGATGCCAAGCCTCTTCTATACACATGAATATAGGCCCTTTCCCCCCAGTCTCCAATTCTTGACATTAAACTTCTGAAATCAGCTATGTACAAGGAAACTTGACCACTTTCCCTCATCCTCAAATTGTCCAACTCTTGTTCAGCTTTTCTGACTTCATTGGGATCACCAAACAGAGTGAATAACTGGGTTTCAAACAACTGCCAGTTATTGAGGAGGTAAGAAGGGTCTTCATTGGAGATATTTGAGAGGTAAGGTTCAATCCATTTGCCAGCTCTACCAGTAAGAAAAGAAGTTGAATAAAGCACCTTCTTCCTGTCAGAGAAGAAGTTTTCTGGGTCATTATGAAAGATTAATTGACAGGATTGAATGAATCCTCTCAATTTATGAGCTTTAGTACCATCAAAAGAATCAGGTGCCTTCATTGATGGAGTCTTGAATGCAGGGACTTTTGAAGTGTCCCTTGGGGCAACTGCTTGAGTGAGTTGTCCCATAAACTGAGTCATTTGCTCCATCATCTTGAGGAAATTTGGTTCAGCTTGAGAGACAGAAGGTTGATTAGAAAGGGCTAGATTTGGAGCCTCAGGAGCTTCAGTAGCACCTGCCAAGGCAGCTGCCACCTCAGTCTCCTCAGATTCTTCCTCTTCCACAGACTCCTCCCCCTCCTCATCTTCAGCTTCCCCCAATCTACTTCTAGGCCCTTGAGAAACACCAGGATAACCACCCAATAGTCCAGAGAATGATCTTGATCTTCTAGACTTCACACCTCCTCTTCTGGAGGGTGCTGCTCCTTCCATTGGTGGTCCTCTGTCCAGATTTGCACTCAGTTGATGAACTGATGGTGTGCGGTCAAGAGGAGCCCTTGGTGTAGGAGTGAGAACAGCTTGATGTCTCTGGGATCTTGTATTCTTGGCTGGGGGACTATGCTGAACTGGCATTATGAAAGAAGAATGAATAAAAACTTGATACTTTGAATAAAATAAGGCTTGACCAAATCAAATTAAATGAGAATCTTGATGATCTTGAAGAATCAATAAACATTCTTGAAGTGAATCAATATGAATAAATATTGAAGAGTGAAGATGACAAAGTCAAATTCTTATGAATAATCAATTTCAATCAATAAGTCAAATCAAGTCAATCAAAATCAAATCAATTAAGTCTTGAGGAATTCAATCAATATCTTCAAAAATCAATTCAATTTTCTTGAGGAATCAAATTCAAATCAATAAATCAAATCAAAACTTGAGGATAAATCAGGTATCTTGAAGAATCAAATCAAGTCAATCAAATCAAATCAAATCAATCAGGTCAATTCAAAATCTTGAGGTGAAATCAATGTCTTGAACAATCAATCAATCAATCAATAATCTTGAGAAATTTCAATCAAAACCACTGAATACCCCAAATCAATAAATCCCTGAATAATGAATCAATTAACCCAAATAATTCCACTCAAATAACCTGATAAAAACCTGAATTCAGACAAAAGAGAAATTAGAATGATAAAGAATAAAGTGAAATGGTCAGCAGAATTTTTGAAATGAGAAAGAGAATCAATTTTCATTTGAATAAAATGAATGAGATGAAAATTGATAAGAGAGAAAAATCATAAAAATCATAAAAAATCATAAAATAATGAAAAAATCATAATTGAAGAATGAGAGAAATGAATAAAATGAATGAAAAGAAAGAAGCAATTATGAGTTAATTAAAATAATGTCACAGGGGCTCTTCTAAAATGAAGAGGGCCTGGCACTCAGTGAACAGACTTACTTATGGAGGGCTCAAAAGAAAATACTCAAATGATAAGAGTAATGGAGTAAGAGGATAAATTCCTAGTCATAAAATAATAAGCATAAAAGATAAGAGAGACAAAACAAAAGCAATAATAAAGAGCCAACCACAAATAATCCTGAGTCACTGTTTCAACCTGTTCAGAAAAGAGAAAAGGATTAATAAAAGGATATGGCCACCAGGACTCTACTGAACAGGTGAGGGAGGGCAAAGACTAACTTAATAAATAATAAAATAATATTCCAAAAGTGAGAATAAAATAATATTAAATAATAAATCAACTATTTTAATTAACTGGGGGAAAAACCCCCAGGTGGGTGAAGAGGGGCTGGTATATGTGAGAAATGCCAGCCTTGGAGTTTGAGTGTTGAGATACTGGCCTGTATGCTGGAAGAAGTTGGATGTGGGATTGAATCCTATATTGGTGAATCCAATACAGGTTATACAGTCAATACAGGTATTTGCGCCTGTATTGATGACAGGCCTGTATTTGGTGAATCCTGTATTTGAGTCTTGCCTGTATGAAAACTGTATTGAGGTCTGGAAACTGTATTGAGGTATGAAAACTGTATTGGGTGAATTATTGAATGAAACCCCCTTGCTGATTGGGTTCTGAAGGGTATCCATGCTATAATGATTTGCTGATGATGATTGGAAATGCCCCTGCCTCCTTGGCTGTGACAGTAGCACACGCGGGGGCATTGCGGGAAGTCGCATTTATCACTTCCCGCCAGCCCATAATAGGCCAAAGGTTCCTGTGTCTTTCAAGAGGACTAGGATAGCTAGGGATCCACAGCAGGATGCATATTGCATTTGCATGTGCTTTCAATATTCCAAATGGTTGGATTGGAAAGTGATTGCATGGGAACATCAATATGTAAAATTGAATAATGCACTATCCACTGCAATTTTCAGGTTCAGGTATTTGAGATCGCAAATTTGCCAAGGTCAGGTGTGATCTTTCTCTTTAGCCGCAATCAAAAAAGATTCATCAACCGCAATTCAATTTAGGTGATATTAATAAATCAGGAATCATTCGGTTTCATTTCATTTTCTGCTGAAAGCATGCCATTCACAAAAAAAGGAAAAGAGCGTAAAAGGGAACTCACGAGAAAGCGTCGGGCTGAGGAAGGAAAGTGTGAGTTGCTCACTTAATCTCAGTGTATATATATAGATATATATATATGCTTCCACATTTATGTGGCACCCTCATTGGGCCCCACGGTAGAACATTGGCTTTAGTCGGTTCAGATTGTGCCAATGTCATGTGGGCTCCAACAGGGAAGTCAAAGGATGTGTGGCGAAGAAAGCTCCTTGGCAGTATCTGATATCTTGTGTGCTTCAACACATAGTGATCCCGCAACCACTCGGGAATAGTAGCAGATCCCAAAAGACAAATGAGCGCAAAACGACCCGAATGAATAGGTTGTTTTCCTCCTCTCGCCCAACAGCACAAATATCAATGCCAGTATCAGCAAATATCACCCCAAGTGAAATTCGGAGGGTTGTGGATGTCAATCAGATCAAATGCATTCACTTTGGCTGTGTGGCAATTTTCTCTTCAACCGGATTACTCTTTGCCCTTGTCAAATTCCGACCATTCACAACAATGAGTGAAGTCGAGGTCAATCAATGGGATGAATTATCACATTTCTTATTTCGCGAAAAGAGATTCACCGACCCGCTTGCACCCAATGGAGCATTACTGGAGGGATTTATGTTTGCGATTGGGTGGCGCAAATGCAGCACCAAGAATGAACAATTTGGTCTGTATGGAAGTGTCGGGAAAATTGAAAACGCAAAAGATGAATGGCAGAACCAAGGTCCCAATCTTAGCTCGGTGGGTTGCATTCTAGGTCAATCCTTACGATATGTTGGGGATAATTTATTTGAGAAGATTCAAAATTTCTACAATTCATTGGGGGTTCCGTCTTTTGATAAAGTCAACTATGAAGGCAATATTCCGGCAAATCAGGGTTCATTCGAGTTCGCTTCCGCACTCACTTTCACCATGAATGGATTCAAAAACGCACCTCATGTTGATAAGGATACATTGCTGTATGCTTCGGGATGGTGGATTCAAGCTGATAAGCGGACTGGCCAAATTCAAAGAGATGTGTCAAAGCGGTTTACAGGTGGAAAATTGATTTTCCCAAATGAGCATTTGTGGATTGATCTATCCGCATGTCATGGGCTCATTCAGGTAGTGTGGGCCAGTAGTACATTTGTTCATTATACTGATCCAGCACAGGACAACGAAAGCACAACACTAGTGGGTATGTCCGCACAATGCTCAAGCAGGTTAGCAAAAACAATGCGGCAAAAAAACCATGGCTATTATGAGATTGGCGAGAGAGCGGGCTATCAAATCAGGGATGGTAATACAATCTCATGCCGATTCAAAGAATGAGGAGATTTGCATGTGTGTTGGGTAAGTAATGGTGGGGTAAGGCAGAGGACAATATACACCAGGATTGGATGGATTCGAGTGCGGGAGATGGGGTGTCTCACATGAAAAAGGGGTGAAGTGGATTATGTACGGTGGCATGCCATCGTACATCTGTCCTGGTTTGTTTCTATTGTCCAGGATGCCAATGCTTCACACGTGAATCCTTATTCTTGTGCAGGTTCTGACAATGCTAAAAGTTCCTTAGGCCTATGCGGGGATCCGACGCTACACACGCCAATGCTTACGCCTGTGCAGGCTCCCAAAAATTTACACGCCAATCCTGACGCTTGTGAAGGTTCCCAAAAATGCTAAAAATTCCTTACGCCTGTACAGGCTTCCGGCGATTCACACGCCAATCCTTACGCTTGTGAAGGTTCCCCACAATGCTGGAAATTTCTTGGCCTGTGCAGGATCCCAAGAATTCACACCCCAATTCTTACGCCTGTGCAGGCTCCCAAAAATTCACACGCCAATCCTTATGCTTGTGAAGGGTCCCAAAAATGCTAAAAATTCCTTATGCCTGTACAGGCTTGCGACAATTCACACGCCAATCCTTACGCTTGGGAAGGTTGCCAATAATGCTGACAACTTCTTACGCCTGTGCAGGCTCCCAACAATTCACATGCCAATCCTTATGCCTGTGCAGCCTCCCAACAAGTCACATGCCAATCCTTACGCTTGTGAAGGTTCCAGACAATTTGAATAATTCAATACATGAGTAAGATTAATAGCGTGTGACCATAGGAAAGGCCATGTTTTACAAATCTGGAGTGGATTGCTCACATGCGGGAAGCTCCCGCTTTTTTACAGTTAAGAATGGATATGGCTCTAAACCATGGAAGAAGAAAATATAGGAGAGGATAATGGCAACTATTGGCGCATTTTGAGAAAAAGAGGTTCACGAAAACAAATACTCAAAACATGGAAGAAGAAAATATAGCAGAGGATAACGGCAACTATTGGCGCATTTTGAGAAAAAGAGGTTCACGAAAACAAATACTCACTCAAACTCTTGGTGGGGAACTTATAAAAATTTTTCTCATGCAAAAGGATATGTGAGCCATTGAGGAAAATCTAATTTCACGTGAGCAAAGAATGTAATAGGAATTGAACATAACAATAATTGGAGACAAATAATTTATTTAAAAGAAAGTATTACAAATAATGAAAAGAGGAAATCATCACCTTTTTTTTAAATCTTTATTTTTCTAAGAATTTCGAGACTATCCCGGTGATGTCCTGCTTTGGATAAGCCTCCAGTGCCTGGACAAGGAGGGAGTTTAGTTCCTCCCGGAATTCCCGGTGCATCTCATTTTGATGAGTTGCATCCACAAAAGGAATCATGTGTAGCAAGCGGCAATGCTCCAACAAGATTGGGTTGATCGATTCGTGGACGATGGCTCGAGGAATCATTAGGGTCGGTCGCAGGTCGGTGAATTCCTGGCGAGCGTCATCGTGGGAATGAGAGGAGCTTGGCACCGGGGGGGAGGAGGAGTTTGGGTTCTCGGGGGCAATGGGAGGGAACCAGGGTAGGAGTGGAGGGAGGGGGAACAGGAGGGGAAGATGGTGGAGTTGGTGAAGAAGAAGGGGGATGGGGCGATCCGACGGGCGTATCGTCAATGATGATTATCGAGCGAGGAGTGGCGGGACGATCTGGAGACGGTCGAAGAAGAAATGAGGAAAAGTGGATATGGATCAAAGAGAGAGAAGGGGTTACTTACCATAAGGTTCCTCCATGGATTGCGTAGGAGCCACCTCAGGTTCTGGCTCACAAGCCATATTGTCCTCAGGTGGTTGGGACGATGGACTGGGGCCAGGAATAGGTGGCTCTTTGGTTCTGGAGGGTTCTAAAAAAGGAGTAAGAGTCAGTTCACTCAACTCAAAAGTGAAAGTGAAAATGAAATGAAACTTTGGCTGCTTACCGTGGAATAATTCCTCAGACCATCGGGTGCCACTCGGGCCTGGAGTGGGTTACCGGGGGGTTTGCTCGCAAGGCAAACTAGGAACGGGAGAGTTATGTCGGGGGGTTTTGTTCTATGAGTAATGGAAAAAAGTCAGTATGATTGCGTGAAGAGAAATGAGATAAGGAGGAGAAAGAAAACTTACTTTGGCGTTTGAATCCCATTGGTGACAAGACATGGTGACAATCAGCCCAAGCTTGAATGTCCTCTTGCCATCACCATCCTTCATTGGCTGGATAATCACTTTGCTCCGGTCGAGGAGTGAAGTGACCATCGGATGGTGGCCTAGGAGGGGGAGTGGTCAAATTGATACTGGAGGGGACAGGGCTAATCGTCCGGAATCGTTCCCGTTGGCCTGTTTGGGGGCCCGGCGTCCATTCACGCTTGGAAATGGTTTCATCATCGTCGACCACAAAGGAGTCCTCGCAAGGGCGTCTTGGGCAGGAACTCCTCTGGCCTCGTGGCCGGAAGGGGCGGACAACGAACAAACATTTCTTGTGTGCTTGTCGGCAAGCATCACAAGCGTCGGTTGTTGTCGAGGAACGAATGCAGGGGATACCCCGCTTGGTGCATAAAGTGCATGACATCTAAAAACAAAACAATTGAGGTTAGTAACTGCATACAAAGTAACCAATCAAGAGAAAAAATGAAGACGTACGATGAATTATAAATTTAAAACGGAAACAAAATAATAACGCTCTAATCCGAAGTTTTTAAAAGTCTGGAAAAGAGTTGTGAAGAAAAGTAAGTATTAATATTGGTACATAACGTTGACAAAAGTTAAAAAAAGAGGTAACGCACGAGGTGGTTAGAAGGGAGGTTCTGAAAGGATCAGAAGAAGAAACAAACAGGCAAAAGGAAGGGGAGTGGGTTTAGTGGAGTGCGAAAGACAAAAGTAGAAAGGCAGGAAGACCAAGGGGAATACGCACAAGAAGGACAAACACGTGTGAGGTTGAACAAAGTGGAGCGGGTGACCAAGAAAGTGAAGGGCGTGTTGTGTGAAGATGGTCTTTTATACCATGGTGAAGCTGAGACAATCTCAGCAGTTGCAGCACCCGCAAAAGGCTCAGCTTCAAGGTGTGTGGGCAAAATTGAAGCTGAGTCTCAGCAAATGCTGCAACTGAGAAGTGAAATGCTTGCGTGAGACAGAACAACAATGGGATTCTGGCTGAGTATTGCTATTGATTGAATTGTCAAGCTCAGTCAAATCCCCTTTGTTTTCTCAAATAGCCACCCGATCACCCAAGAGGGTGGTCGTGAGGCCCTTGTTGAATGTGCATTCAACGTGCAATGCACAAGTGACCCATGCAGAAATGCACCCGGTGCATTTGGTCACAAGTGACGGAGGGGAGATTACCAGCCGTATGGCCTGGTCATATTGTTTGAACAAAGGGGGGGGCTGTAAGACAAGTGAATATAGCGTGAGCTTGCCTCAACCCATTGCTCAGGTTTGCTTTCGGGTCATAATTGAAATGATCAGTGGCTGAACATTTTAATTGCACAGTAATTGAACAATTGATATAACAATATCAAATGCACCACTGAGTATTGCAATTTATTGAATTGTCAAGCTGAGTCAAATCCCCTTTGTTTCTTTAAATGGCCACCTGATCACCCGGGAGGGTGGTCGTGAGGCCCTTGTTGAATGTGCATGGTAGGTGCAATGCACAAGTGACCCATGCAGAAATGCACCCAGTGCATTTGGTCACAAGTGACCACGGCAAGATCACCGGACGTAGGGCCTGGTGATAGTCTTTGAACAAAGGGGGGGCTGTAAGACAAGTGAATACAGCGTGAGCTTGCCTTGACCCATTGCTCAGGTTTGCTTTTGGGTCATAATTGAAATGCTCAGTGGCTGAACATTTTAATTGCACAGTTATTGAACTATTGATATAACAATATGAAATGCACCATGCTGAGCCATTGCTCAGTCGTTTTTGTATGCCCACAATCTGAGCATTTGGCACAGCATTGGGTGACATTTCAGCCAGGTGCAGCATTTCACATGCTTTGGTGAAGTGCTCCAAACTGAGCCTTCCAATGAACTATTGCAAAAAAAGTTCATTCCATGGCTTTACTGAGCACTTTCACACGGTGCTTTTGACCATGACATGCTCAGCTTGCATGTGCAAATCGGGTGAAATGCAATGCTGAGCAGGTGGCACATGAGCTACGTATATGCAAACGATCGGAAGGTGCATGCACATTCGCTATATGCATGCAGGCTCAAGTAGTATTACACCTTCCTAATCTGTACAGCCAACACTGTAGTACGCAGTACACCTTTCTAAATATATGCTGCGGGGCAGAGCAAAAGCTGTTCAGCAATGTAACATGCAATCACGTCAAGCCATTGAGTCATATATCTCAACTGCATCCCTTTGGTGCACCTTTTTGGCGAGCTCTGCCTAACAATGGCATAGACGCGGGTGTAATCCGAGTTAATGAAAGTGGGTCATAATGGGATGACTTATTATTTGGGTAATACACAAACAGTGGATTCATTCCGGTGCCATTGTCGGGGCAAACAATGACTGGCCCTGCTTGTTCATTGCGCGTGCTCATTGTCGGGCAGCCACCCGCTTTCACACGCACCCCCCAACGGGTCATACACAGGCAACTTTCACACGCCTGGAAAACATTTTACTGCCAGTGTTCCGACCGGCTAGTTTCTTGGTGGGGTGGTCAGCTTTACTGCAGACGCTCACCTCCTTGCGCATGGAAACCTGATGCCAATCAGTGTGGATTTGCTTCAGCCTCATCCACATTAGAATAATCCCAGCCTATGATTGCTGAGGCTGGTTATGTTTGCATGGGTATCTTTCACCGCGGTTAATCTTCTTCACGTTCTCACACGCCCCGCGCAAGTTGTGGCACCTGGCTTGCAGCCAGAAATTCCCTTGGGTGGGTGGCCTCTTTCGGCGGAGTTTTGTACACGCGTGAGGCAAAGACGCTGATGCCAATCTCGGTGGATTAGTACCCGCCTCAAACGCAATAGGGGTGAATGTATATATGGATCACGGCTCACGGCTGGCGCCCCCTTTGATCATCCCACACATTCCCCCCTGGAAGCCCAGTAGGCATCAGTCAGCAAAAAACTTCAGGCCAAACCAAAGTCATGTTTGGTGGCATGCCACCAAACATATCTCACCTGCCCACACACAAACATCCCCACAGTGAGCTTGCCCTTTGAAACGGCCAACATTGCCCATAGGTCCCTGTGCGACAATTAACCTGGGGAAGATATATATGCATCCATGTTTGCTGTCACACCAGCGAACATGACTGCATGCCTCTAATATGCCCTCCACAATAAGTTGCTGCAACCCACCCAATTTCGGATATGCTAATGTCAACCTTGTTCCACCAAAGGTTTTGTACCTTGCTGCAGATCCAGCAGTCATATTGGTGCACCCACATTTTGGCCACCTTGCCTTGATATATGCCCCAAATCGGATACAAAAATTAAGAGCCCAAGAGGCCCACCCCCATCAAGACCATGCACGTAACCACAGGCCATCCCCCCTTCACCCCATTGCTGCCTCTCATATAAGTTCCCCACCTGCGCCTATTTGTCTTCATTCCGTTTAGCTAACCCCTCCCGATCATATAATTTCCAACTGTTGCCAAATAATTTAAAATAGCCATCATGTCAACCCCTTCACAGCCACTTTGCATTGGGATGATTAATATTTGTATTCAAATAAATAGTGATATAGCCTTAAATCCTGAGGATTCCCATTTAGCTTCTTGGATTATCATATGGCACAATCAACACAACATATTTGTTTATCTCCCCAATCACCATAATGCTATTGGCTCTCTACCTGGAACCCTTTCCAAAACGTTGATACCATTCCTTGGGGCACCAAAAACGTTCATGCACTGTGGTCCTGGTGGGGCATGGATTGAAAATTGCCAATCCAATCCTTCTCAAATATTATTCGTTGAGGGAGTATTTATGACTGATGCAAATGATCCCTCCTCATCTCAGAAACCCAATCTAGCATTGATGTTCTTCACATGGTATCCAAACATTTTATTCATAATGGAAAGCTTTAGAACACAAGATTTCAAGCTTAAAATGCCCAAAGAATATGACTGTAATTGTGAGCCTTAGAGGTAATTTCATATACCCAAAAGACCACAAATATAAAAAATAAGATATTAATATAAATAAAATAAATTTATTTATATTATTAAAATAAAAATCAAAATATAAATATAAAATTATATTAAAAATAAAAAATTAATTATAATTTAAAAATAAAAAATACATTAAATTTTGTAAATATAAAATTACATTTATACTTGAAAAAATTAAGTAAAAATGAAACTTTAACAAAATTGTGAGAAAATAAATAAATTTGGAAAAAAGTTAAATAAAAATTATTATAACTTTTTATCCAATAAATAAACATATAAAATTTATTTCACCATTGGATTCCTCATAAAAAATCAGGTGGGGTCACCTCTGAGTGAAATTCTTGTAACTCAACTGTGAGCCTTGAGGTATATTTTACATACCCAAATAGGCCACAATTATCTTAAAAAGAAATTTTGAATTATGCAAAACTCATAAGTCATGCATATATCCAAAATTCATCATTTTCAATTTCAGAAAAGATGAATAACTTTTTATTGAGTAAGTAAATCCATGGATTTAAGACCAGATTTGGATTCTACACAAAAATTCACCTAGGGTAGCTCCATAGAGTGAATAAGCTCAATTTAAGTATTTGAGGTGGTAAAATGGAAAATACTTCAATACCACATCATTAATACCACATAAAAGATCCGTGAAAATTTTTGTTTTTCTTGATTTTTAGCCAAAATAATGGGAAAGTGAGAAATCCCATGTTACATATACACTAAGAATAGTGTTATGCATGTTTTGAGCACTTAATATCATGGTATTCTTACATGGACTTTTGGTACACCCATAGTGGATATCTCACTTTAAGCTTAAATTACTATTTTGACGTAAAAAATAGGCAAGGGGGACAAAAGACATCAAAGAGAGCCAGGGTACCCAACTTCTGAGGCCTCAGAGGCGTGGATAGCTCCAGAGCATGGATCCATGGCTCATCTTGGCCCAATTGGTAAACTAAAACTCTTTGGGAACTTGGTTACCAAGTTACAACTACTGTAAAACATCAGAAAATAGCAAATAACCTGCTATTTTGACGTGCCAAGGAGGTAATGAGCTACTTACACTCCTGTAACCATGTCAATTACTAAGGACTTTCCATGGATAAACCCCAAAAGAGTAATTAAAACCCTTTTGGGACCCATATTCATTGATTTACCTCATAGCAACCAGCAAAACACTGCTATTTGCAATTCTACGTAGAAATGAGGTAAAACCTTCAAAAATTCATTAAAAATACAATTCTTAATGAATCTTTCTGAAACTTTCAGGACTAAAGGAGAACTGTATTATCTATGGTACAACCAAAAAGAATTACAGTTTTACTAGTAAAATTAAAAGTTTTACTTACAGTCCATTTTTGGATATTCTACGTGAAACACTGAATCTTCAAAAATTCACAGTAATTACAACCTGTGATGAAATTGGCAATAACATTGATAACTTTGAGAAATCAATGATTATTTTAGAATAAAAGAAGATTTACAAGTGTTACTCCTTTTATTCTTAACCATATTGGGGTTGGTAGTCACGTAAAAGCATCAATTAAGTAATTATGATAATCTTACATGACAACAGATGATGCAATCAATAATCCAAAAAGGTTTATTGTTTTCTCACTCACTGGTTTTTCAGTTTGCTCCATGGCACGCCTCTGTGAGCTGTTTTTGACTTAAAAGAAGCCTCTTCTTGCTGTTTTTTCATCATCATCTTATCAATTTATTAAATCTTTATTACCAACAAGTAAGTATTAGTTCAACTATTCTTAAGTGTTTTAATTCTTTCAGAATCAATCAGAAAGACGTGAAATCATAGAATCCAACTATATATTGTTGTAATACTGTTATAAATCATTTTGATCCCTTAAATCCACAATTCCACGTCAAATTTCTCTACTTTTATTATCAATAAGTTCTTTGGAGTATTAGTGAGTCTTTTATCTTTAATTCTTAAAGTTTTTCTCTAGTAATAGTTTTCTTCAAGAATTATCTTTATAATTATTCTTGTAAAAGATAATTATATATTAAAATAATTTTATTATTTTAATAAAAGAAGTTTTTATTATTAAATTCTTCTTGTAATTGATTCTTGTAGACAATTACTTGCTCACTGTTAAAATCACTAGTAGTGCTTAACACGTGAAAGAAATAATTTTTAATTATTTAATTGTGGTTATAATAATATTTTATTATTATATTTCATAAGAACAGACATAGTACTGTTGATTAATAGTAATATTATCATCAGTTTCATAGTCACATCTTACATTTGGGGGCCTGGCCGTGATTTTATCCATAGACTTGGCTTTAATCATATTCTAGACTTCATTTTTGTGTTCTAAAAAACCACCATACCTACCACATCTTACATTTGGGGGCCTGGCCGTGTTTTTTGAACCTTGTACCCTTAATTAATATATTTTTAAGCTCTAAAATATATTAATTTAATTAATTTTTTTCTTTCAATTTGGAGTTAAAATATTTTTATTTTTGAAATTGTTTTAAAATCTTTTTCATTGAGGAATTTGGTTTAATTTTATATTGTTTTTACACGTGGCTTTTTCACATCCAAAAACTTATAAAATTATTCTTTGAGTTACTCTGAATTAATTTTCATTCAAAATCTTAAATTTTAATTTTTTTTCTTTAAAAAGAATAATTTTTTTAATATTAAAAAATATAAAACTTATAAAAAATCTTTAAAAAATATTTTAAAAAGTATAAAAAATAATTTTTTCTCTTTTATAATTTCTTTTAGTGTCTTTAATCAAATACTGTGCAGCTGGCAACAGACTCAGTAAAAGATATATCACTAGTCCAGAATCTTCAGAAGCAGAATCTGAAGACAGTATTGAGGTGCAAATTGCTAAAAGAGGCACCTTATTTAATTCTGAAAAGAATAAATTACCACCAAAAGGTGTGTTTTTATCTTTATTTTTACTCTTTATCCTTAAATTGACGTAAAAATGGTGCATACCAGAAATGGAAGCAACTATTCAGTCCAACCAGATGGATGTGGACAAGGAAGAGGCAAGACCAAATCCAGAAGTGCCAAATCTTCCACAAGAAAGACACATTTGGAGGATGCCAGAGTTGCCCCCCATTCCCCAAGGTCTGTACCAACAGATTTTGACGTGAATTCTGAGCCTGAACTAATTTATGATAATATTTCCAGGGCTGAACCATTTTCAAGTGGCAGCAATAGAAATATATCAGAGCCAGTACAAAAATTGGTTCAGAGCAGCCAAAGAAGAGGAGTGGGAAATCTGCCCAAGCCTTTGGCAGGGGGCCATGAACTCCTACTTACACATCAAGAGCTTTCTGGGTCAGGAGAAGACCATAGAACTCTTAGGAGGTTGGAGCCCCCTGTCTTGCAAAGACAAGGTCAAAAAGATAAAGAATTGGTTGAAGAACCAGAGTCTTTTATCCATAGACCAGAAGAAAGAATTGGAAATGACTCCAACTTTGGAGACAGAGGCACCAGTGGCATCTACCAGCTCCAAACCAGCTCCAGAAGCATCCAAGGACAAGCCCAAAGGACCTCAAAAGAAACAGAGAGGTCCCAAGAACCATCAAGGCAAGGGCAAAGGCAAAGCCAATTGGCACAGACCTTACCCACAAGGGTACAGGATCCCCAGATTGGAGCCTTCAGCCGTGGACAGTGTCTTCAATATGGCCAGAACTCTTATGGAATTCACAGCCAAAGAGCAGGAAAGGATGAACAGGACTTTTCCACGCAAATAAATGATGTACATAGAAGTATTAGTGTAGAAATTGGCAAACTTGAGTCAAAGTTGAAGCAAATTACATTAGACATCAATGATTTAAAGAAAAATGACAAGCAACATTCTGATTGGCATAAATTGACAACTGTCACCCTTGAGTCAATTAGCAATGCTTGTGAAAGAATTGAGAACCAATGTCAAAATAATGACACAGAGGATCTTTCCATCTTTAAAGTAAATGATAGACTTAAAACTCTTGAAGACCATGTTTTACAAATAGTTAAGAACACCAATCAATTTGCTATACATTTAGCAAAAAGTGACAGTGAAAGGCAGAAATTGAAGAATGAAATAATTGCAAGTGTGGAGCAAATTCATAAGAATCATGAACCACATATACCAAGACATTCTACACCTTTGACTGAAGAAAAACTTTCTGTCAAAGAAAGTTTGACTCCATTCTTAGGAGAGAATGTTATTTCTGCAAAGGATATCCCCAAATTAGAAGAATGGACAACATTCTCTGGTGAAGGAGAATACAACCATATTGAATTCATCAGGACTATTGATATGTTGCAAGAAGACTTTAATATACCTGATGAAATCATAGTAGGAAAATTACATTGTTTGTTTACCAAGACTGCAAAGAAATGGTATTACAAGATGAGAATGGATCATGGAAGACATGACTGGTCTTGGTGGAAATCTGAAGTGATTACCAAATGGGCCAATAATTCTTGGAGGTTTAAAATGGCGAATGCTTTTGAAAGTGCCATTTTTAACTCAGAAATAGACAAACCACTTACTTGGTTCTTCAAACAAAAAGACAGATTATCTGCTTTACACCCAGATATGTCTGACACTATGATTAATATGAAAATATTAAGAAAATGTGGAGGAGAACTGGAACATGCTATCAAAAGCAGATGTGTGGAACCCTGTTCAACAGAGGACTACATTAATGCTATGGAAGATATCATTACCAGAACAAGAATTGGTAAAACTTGGGTTAGAAACCCAATAGAGTCCAAAATAGTCTCAAAGATTCCTAGAGAGGAAAGAAGACCAGAAAGACCTGTCTTGAAGTGTCATAAATGTGGAAGTACTTCACATTTAGCCAACACTTGCCCTAAGAAGACAAAGATCAATGAAGTTCAAATCATTGAAGAAATTCAGTGTACTGAAGAGAAAGAAGAGTCTGATCAAGATTCTGCAGTCTCTGAAGATACACCAGTAGAGGACTATCCCATTGAAAACATTTCAGCTTTCTTTGAGGTCACAGAAGTCCATACCCACTTGCCACAGTACAGTGAGGATTGCTACAACCTGATCAATATCCAAGATGCCAGAATGTGTAAAACAAAACCTGCTAGAGGAAAGGGTTACACTGCTGGAGCATCCTGTATCACATCAGCTCTAATGGGTGATATTGAAGCCAAAGTAAATCTGGATACAGGGGCATTTTGCACTTGTATTGGCAAAGATTATCTCCAAATTATACTTCCTGAATGGAAAAACCATCTATTACCAATAGAAGGTGTACAGTTCAGTAGTGCCAGTAACAATATGTACCCCTTGGGCATATTGGATACTAATATTGTATTCCCACATCCAGCAGGAAGTGTAAGAATGAAAACTGAGATTGTAGTAATGGATAATTGTACATCTCAGCATATCATTCTTGGAAATGATTACTTGAATATTTATGGTATTGATATAAATAACCATAAAGACAGATATTTCACAATTGGAGATAACAAAAGGCAAAAATTTGCTTTCTCCAATATGCCAAAACAGATATCTGTAGTATCTTCTGTCAAAGATACTTACAAAGATGAATTTGTGTCTAAACAACTTGTTGAAGCACAAATTAATCCATCATTGTCACCAAAGATGAGGAATGAACTTATTGATGTATTATATACATACAATAATGCATTTGCATCTGATAATGAACCATTAGGCGCTATAAGGGGACATGAAATTGATATTACTCTTAATATTGATAGACCATATCCTCCAGTACTTAGAAGACCAGCTTATCCAGCCAGTCCCAGAGCTAGAGAGGCCTTGGAAAAACATATCCAAGAGTTGATCCAACTTGGTGTGCTAAGGAAAGTAGGCCATAATGAGGAAGTTGAAGTGACAACACCTGTTATTATTGCATGGCATAATGATAAGTCAAGAATGGTTGGAGATTTTAGAGCTTTGAATACCTACACAGTTCCAGATAGGTATCCAATCCCTAGGATCCAAGAAACCTTGACTCAATTGTCTAAAGCCAAGTATATAACATCAATGGATGCATTAAAAGGCTTCCATCAAAATGTTTTGACGCCTAAAGCTAGGAAATTACTTAGAATTATCACTCACTGTGGTATTTATGAGTATCTTAGAATGCCATTTGGCATTAAAAATGCTCCATCTCATTATCAAAGAATGATGAATACCATCTTCCCCACAGAATTGTCTGAAGGATGGCTTATCATTTATATTGATGATATTATTATATGTTCTAACTCATGGTCTTTGCACCTTGAAAGACTTGCAAGAGTACTTCATAAAGTTGCAGAAGTGAACATGAAAATTTCACTTAAGAAATGCAATTTTGGTTTTGAAGAACTCAAAGCATTAGGACATGTTGTTTCTGGTTTGAGCTTGGGTATTGACAAGAATAAAGTAGCAGCAGTGTTACTTAAGCCAATACCCCAGAATAAAAAAGAAATGATGTCTTTTCTTGGATTTGCTAGTTACTATAGGCAACACTTGAAAGATTTTGCAATTCTAGCCAAGTCACTTTATAGAATCTGTGATCAACAGACTGTATTTGAAATGACACAGGAAAGAATTAAAGCTTATGAGAAGATAAAGAAAGCCCTTACAGAAGCACCTTTACTCCTCATGCCTGACTGGAATATTCCTTTTAAATTGTACATTGATGCATGTGGAGATGGATTAGGGGCAGCCCTACACCAAGTCCAAATTATTGATGACAAACCTACAGAAGGACCAGTTTGTTATATCTCAAGACAAATCAAACCAACAGAAGCCAGATATGGTGCAAGCCAAATGGAGTGCTTATGTTTAGTATGGGCACTTGAGAAATTACACTATTACCTTGATGGCAGTGTTTTTGAAGTGATAACTGACTGTAATGCCGTGAAATCACTTCTTAACATGAAAACTCCCAACAGACATATGTTGAGATGGCAAATAGCCATTCAAGAATATAGAGGAAACATGACTATAGTTCATAAAGCAGGAAACATTCACAAAAATGCTGATGGACTTAGTAGATGGGCTTTAGCCAACACTCCTGATAACCCAGCTTATGTACCTTTGGAAGCTGAACCACAGATTCCAATTGAAGGGATTAACATAACTGATATTGGGACTGAATTCTTTGAAGAGGTCAGAGAGTCTTATAAACAAGACAAGAATTGCCATATCTTGACTTCTTTATTGGATAAAGACTGCAAAGACACATCTTTGGTTAATACACTAGATGAAGTTTGGAAAAATTCCTATTCTGAAGGAAGATTTCACTTGTTTGATGGGATTATTTACCATAGAACAAAACATTCTTGTGTGATGACATTGTGTAGTAGATTGCTCATCAATACCATTCTTCATGAATGCCATGATAGCATTTACTCTGGACACCTATCAGAAGACAGAACACTTGAAAAGGTGAAGAACTGTGCATGGTGGCCATCTTGGAGAAAAGAAACCATTGAATATTGCCATACCTGTGATAGATGCCAAAAAGCAAACAGGAGTACAGGCAAGAAATTTGGATTAATGATCCATATTCAAGAACCAAAATCCCCTTGGGAAGTTGTTCACATGGATTGGGTCACAGCACTTCCTCCAAGTGGTGACAAAAGTTATAATGCTTGTTTAGTCATTGTAGACAGATATAGCAAAACTCCCATATTCTTACCATGTCATAAAGATGACACTGCTATGGATACAGCTCTTCTTTTATGGAGTAGAGTTATTTCTCATACAGGGTTATTTAAGAATATCATAAGTGACAGAGACCCCAAGTTCACATCTGCACTTTGGACCAATCTTCATAGATTGTTTGGGACTAAGTTATCATTCTCTACAGCATATCACCCTCAAACAGATGGGCTAGCAGAGAGGATGATTCAAACTTTAGAAGACATGATCAGGAGATTTTGTGCTTATGGATTAGAATTTAAAGACTCAGATGGCTTTACCCATGACTGGTGCACTCTGATACCTGCATTAGAATTGGCATACAAGACATCAGTCCATTCTTCCACAGGACAAACTCCTGCTATGTTAGAAAAAGGATGGAATCCAAGACTCCCAGCAGACACACTGAGGAAAGACTTGATTGACATTCATCCTACAGCTTCCAGCTTCAAATTAATGCTTGATAAAGTAAAACACCATGCAAAACAAAGTATGGATGATGCTTTTGATTATGCAAAACAGAAGTGGGACAAGAGTCATAAAGTACCAGACTTCAAAGTAGGGGACTTAGTTCTAGTTTCAACCTTGAATTTTAATAATATCAAAGGCCCAAAGAAACTTAAAGATTCTTATGTAGGACCTTTTGTTATTGTTGCTTTACATGGAACCAATGCAGTTCAAGTGGAATTGAGTGGTGAATTGGAAAATAAACACCCCACATTTCCAGTCAGCTTGATAAAACCTTATCAACCAGCTGATAAAGAATTGTTTCCTTTAAGAAACCCAACTCCTTTAACTGTACCACCTATGGAACAGAATGAAGACAGAAAGATAAAGAAAGTCATTAAAGAAAGGAGACTTAGGGGTAAAAATCAAAGAGAATATCTTGTCAGATATAGAAATCCAGTACATGAAGATGAATGGATGGCAGAATCAGAAATACCTGACTCAGATAAACTCTTAAGAAGATTTAGACATGAAAGAAGGCCACAAGCCTGAATATGTCTATAAATGTGCTTTAAATTACTTGATCTGAGTAATGTGAAGAGGTTGGACAGTGGACATTAACCCCCTTTTGGGGCCTTATTCTTTTTATCACTAATAAAATTGTAGTACAATTTTATTTTTTGGTGGGAGGGAATGTGAGCCTTGAGGTATATTTTACATACCCAAATAGGCCACAATTATCTTAAAAAGAAATTTTGAATTATGCAAAACTCATAAGTCATGCATATATCCAAAATTCATCATTTTCAATTTCAGAAAAGATGAATAACTTTTTATTGAGTAAGTAAATCCATGGATTTAAGACCAGATTTGGATTCTACACAAAAATTCACCTAGGGTAGCTCCATAGAGTGAATAAGCTCAATTTAAGTATTTGAGGTGGTAAAATGGAAAATACTTCAATACCACATCATTAATACCACATAAAAGATCCGTGAAAATTTTTGTTTTTCTTGATTTTTAGCCAAAATAATGGGAAAGTGAGAAATCCCATGTTACATATACACTAAGAATAGTGTTATGCATGTTTTGAGCACTTAATATCATGGTATTCTTACATGGACTTTTGGTACACCCATAGTGGATATCTCACTTTAAGCTTAAATTACTATTTTGACGTAAAAAATAGGCAAGGGGGACAAAAGACATCAAAGAGAGCCAGGGTACCCAACTTCTGAGGCCTCAGAGGCGTGGATAGCTCCAGAGCATGGATCCATGGCTCATCTTGGCCCAATTGGTAAACTAAAACTCTTTGGGAACTTGGTTACCAAGTTACAACTACTGTAAAACATCAGAAAATAGCAAATAACCTGCTATTTTGACGTGCCAAGGAGGTAATGAGCTACTTACACTCCTGTAACCATGTCAATTACTAATGACTTTCCATGGATAAACCCCAAAAGAGTAATTAAAACCCTTTTGGGACCCATATTCATTGATTTACCTCATAGCAACCAGCAAAACACTGCTATTTGCAATTCTACGTAGAAATGAGGTAAAACCTTCAAAAATTCATTAAAAATACAATTCTTAATGAATCTTTCTGAAACTTTCAGGACTAAAGCAGAACTGTATTATCTATGGTACAACCAAAAAAAATTACAGTTTTACTAGTAAAATTAAAAGTTTTACTTACAGTCCATTTTTGGATATTCTACGTGAAACACTGAATCTTCAAAAATTCACAGTAATTACAACCTGTGATGAAATTGGCAATAACATTGATAACTTTGAGAAATCAATGATTATTTTAGAATAAAAGAAGATTTACAAGTGTTACTCCTTTTATTCTTAACCATATTGGGGTTGGTAGTCACGTAAAAGCATCAATTAAGTAATTATGATAATCTTACATGACAACAGATGATGCAATCAATAATCCAAAAAGGTTTATTGTTTTCTCACTCACTGGTTTTTCAGTTTGCTCCATGGCACGCCTCTGTGAGCTGTTGTTGACTTAAAAGAAGCCTCTTCTTGCTGTTTTTTCATCATCATCTTATCAATTTATTAAATCTTTATTACCAACAAGTAAGTATTAGTTCAACTATTCTTAAGTGTTTTAATTCTTTCAGAATCAATCAGAAAGACGTGAAATCATAGAATCCAACTATATATTGTTGTAATACTGTTATAAATCATTTTGATCCCTTAAATCCACAATTCCACGTCAAATTTCTCTACTTTTATTATCAATAAGTTCTTTGGAGTATTAGTGAGTCTTTTATCTTTAATTCTTAAAGTTTTTCTCTAGTAATAGTTTTCTTCAAGAATTATCTTTATAATTATTCTTGTAAAAGATAATTATATATTAAAATAATTTTATTATTTTAATAAAAGAAGTTTTTATTATTAAATTCTTCTTGTAATTGATTCTTGTAGACAATTACTTGCTCACTGTTAAAATCACTAGTAGTGCTTAACACGTGAAAGAAATAATTTTTAATTATTTAATTGTGGTTATAATAATATTTTATTATTATATTTCATAAGAACAGACATAGTACTGTTGATTAATAGTAATATTATCATCAGTTTCATAGTCACATCTTACATCAACTCTAAATAAGCTTAAATTAAGTTTTTAGTATTTTCAATACAAAAGTTGAAAATCCTCAAAACCTTAATTTAATTCACACCACATGTGGTGTTAACCATCAATTTTTGTGTTAAAATTGAGGTGTTGTGTTTAGTTTAGAAGTTATGAGGAATTGAAGTATTTTCAATTGAATTCAATTGAAATGTCAAAATGTGCGCGTGTATTACATAAGTGAACTTTGATTTACATATAAGGTGTCAATTATTACTGTATTGTACTGTACAATTGAATTGAATTACATATGTAAATTATAAGTATAATACATGATGAGGAATTAAAAGAAAAATAAATTGGAAAGATTAAAATTGGGGGGGGAAAGGAACTCCAGCTCTAAGGGGGAGCTAGACCCCCAAAATCCTTGCTGACAGGCGTGGGATGTCAAAATTCACGCAAAAGTTCATCACTTTTGGCCTGGAATTGAGTTACAGGGTCTGTGGACTCAATTGATGATGAGGTTTTGATACCAACTGGGGTAGTTTTAGCTGTTGCCAAGAGGGTAAAACTACCCTTAAGATAAAACAATCATAATAAAAACAGTTTTAACTGGTTTCTACGCCTCTGACACACATTCTGACGTGTTTTGAAGGCTCTAGGCCTGGTATTGCTATAGTAATGGCTGATTTAAGGGTCTAAAATGGCTAAAAATGGCTAAAAATGGCTTAAACCAGCCCTTTTTGGTCTAAACCAGGGTTCAATGATGCCATAATTGGCTTTTCTGTTGTCAGACTGTTTTTCACGACTGACAAGAGTAAATTTTACTTTTGGAGTAAGAGAATTGATGGCTATAAAAGAATGTCTTCTTTGCCCCACTTTTCTCTTCATGTTAGAATCTTTTCCTTTTATTAATTAGTTTGAAACTGTTAAACCAATCAATCAAAGATTCCAACCACCACTTTTAAATCATTTTAATCCTTTTAACCACGTGAAAAATCATTATAATCATTGTTTGTAACTCTTATAATCATTTTTACCCCTGAACCACCCCAAAAGTGAATTAAAGCATCTTTCATCACTGTAAACTTTGTCACTTTGTTTCCAAATTCACTCTGGTCACTTTTGGGCGTGTTTTCTCTTTAAATATTCTTTTTAAAGACTTTGTTCTTTAATTAATTGCTTGCAGTTCTTTGCTCAATTAATTCCAATTGAAATTTCTCTTGAAGAAATTTCTTTTGTAGCCTTAAAATATCTCTTGTAGAGTATTTTTTGGATAAATTTTTATTGTTGGTAAAACAATAAATTTTTATATTATTGTTTTATAGTAATAAATTTATAAACAATAAAATTGGCGTGTTTTCTCTTAAAAATAATATTTCATACTATTTTTAATTGATTTTCACCTTATACAAATTTTGAGGACAGGAAAAGTACTTGATTTTTAATCAAAGTTTCATATCCACACCTTACATTTGGGGGCCCAGCCGTGATATTTTACCTGTGACATATTTTTTTACTCTTTTTAAATCTTTTTTCTTATATTGAAAAATTTAAAAATCTATAAAAAATACTTATAATTCAAAAAATCCATAAAAAATAACTTTTTTTCATATTATAAGTGAGGCTTATATTTTTATTTCTTTTTTTGAAATAACCTTTTTTTTACTTAATTGATTGGCTTTTTCCTTAATTTTAGTGTCTGACAACGTGGTAAGACAAGAAAACATTGAAACAGCCTCAACAGTAACCAGCATTATCCCTGCCAGTACTGTTAATTCTGATCAGAATAGTACTGTTATTGTGACTCAAAATAACCAGCCTGAACCAATATCTTCTGAACTGATTAACTTAGACATAAGTAATACCCTTCAGAAAGCTAAAAATTTGGCCAATAGTAAGTTTTTGACGTAAAAATACTATTTTAAGCCTTTTTTAACCATAATTATGCCTTCAACCAGGTCAGGAGCCAGCTACAACCCCTCAAGCAGCTCCCAAAAAGGTAATAGATGTGATTATGGCAGAAGCCAACCAGGTACAGAAGGAAAAGGGTCAGTTGATGACTTCCAAACAACTAAATTGGGTCATTCTGAAGCTGATAATACCATTTTACCTTCAAAAAGAGCTGACACCGCCACAACAAGCCTCTGTGGACATATACAAAGCCAGCCACAGTGCATACAACAATGCACTTCAATTCAAGGAGTACCAGATCCTTGCAGACCTGTGGAAGAATTGCATGAATTCTTACCTGACAGTAAGAAAATTCTTGGGCCATCCCAACACTTGCAAATTGCTCAATGGATGGCATCCATTAATGGAGAAGAAAAACATGATGCTTTTGACACTAGAATGGAGGAAAAACAACCCTCCACCACCCAAACCAGTGCGAAAAACAGCCCCAGTGGCCAGCAGCAGCAATTCCAACGTGAAAAAGCAGCCACAAACTCCAAACAAGGGCAAAGGGAAGGCACCAGCCCCAAAACCTTACAGCCAGGGCTACAGAATCCCAAAGATTCAGCAGGATGCCATGGAAAATGTATTTCAGATGGCCAGAACCATGATGGAATTACAGAAGAAGGAGGAAGCCAGATTAAGGTTCCAGAAATGATTTCTGACATATTTGATTCCATCCCAGAGTTGTATAATGCTATAAATGACGTGAAAAAACATCTTTCTGATAAAAATGAAACCATTTGTAACAACATTAAAACAAACAACCTAAGTCTGTGCCAAATTAATGAAACACTTATGTGTTTTGAAAAAGTTTTAAGAACAATTAAAAATTCAAATAATGATAATTCTTCTAACAATAAAATAAATGAACAATCTGCCATTATTAAAGAATTAACAGATAAATATTCTAAATTCAATATTGATGACATAATTGAAACAAGAATTAAACAAGCCATAAATATTATCAAGACAGATAACAAGAAAGTCCTTGATGACATTTCAAATTCATTTACTGAAGTAAAGACATATACCATTGCCTTGAAAAAGTGTTTTGATGCTTCACAAGAAGAAGTATCAAAATTATCAATGAAATTGAATCAAGTCACTGCTGATAATACAAGACAGACAGAGTTATGGCAAGAACTGACACATAAGGAAGACATGTATAAAATTGAAGTAATAAATTTAATACAAAGCTTCCAACATGAATACAGAAATTCCCAAAGGTGTAGCAACAGTAAAATGAATGACATTGAACAAATACTGAACACCTTACCAAGAATGTCTACACCTCTAAATCAAAATGAGGGCACAAGAATTCCAAATCCACAAGTATTGGATCCTGATAATTCACAATTAAAAAATGAATTATCCACTTCTTTTCATAACTTGGAACCATCAATGGGCCAAGCACTCTTGAAAGAAGTTCCAAAACTTAAAGAATGGCCTCACTTCAGTGGTGAAGGAGAGTATGACCATATGGAATTCATTAGAGGTATTGACATGATCAAAGAGGATTTTGAATTACCAGACAGATTGGTAACAGCCAGGTTTAACACCTTGTTTACCAGATCAGCTCACAGAAGGTACATCAAAATAAGACAAGCACATGGACACCAGAGTTGGACTTGGTGTAAAACCCAAATCATCAACAAATGGGCAAATGATGCTTGGAGATTTAAAGTTGAAACAGCCTTTGAATCTGCCAAATTTAATGCTGATAAAGACAAAGCTTTACCATGGTTTTGCCAACAAAAGGACAGACTAACAGCATTATATCCTGACATGTCAGAATTTATGATCCATAGGAAAATTCTGAGACAATGTGGAGGTGACTTAGAGCATGCTGTCAAAAGCAGGACTACTGAACAATCTTCAGCAGAAGATATTATCAATATACTAGAAGAAGTAACCACCAGAACCAAAATTGGTTCTAGTAGGGTGAATCTCAAAACAAGGTTTAATACACCTTGGAAAGATTCTGTGGACAAAAACCCCAAAGAAAATTCTGGTAATATTAAATATAAATCTGCAGATACAGTCAGAAAATGCCATATTTGCCAAAGCACCACCCATTTAGCCAATACATGTCCAAAGAGGGGGAAAATCAATGAAATTGACATTGAAAAGGAACCAGATGTTGAAAAAGAAGACACAATTGAAGACAATTCAGATGATAAGTCATCCATATTTTCTGAATCTTCAAAAGATATAGAAAATATCAATGCCACTTTTGACATCATGGAATCTTATTCCCACTTACCACAATTGAGCAATGGTCAAGTTGATTTATCAAAAGTTCAAGATGCACAACTTATGAAGACAAAACCAAACAGAGGAAAAGGTTATACAGCTGGTAACTCCTGTATAACAGAAGTGGTAATTGACAACAAGCCCACCAAACTTTTGCTTGACCCAGGAGCCTTCTGCTCTTGTGTTGGAAAATCCTTTCTTAAAACTTGTGTGCCAAATTTTGAAGACCAATTGTTACCAATTGATGGTATAAAATTCAACAGTGCAAGTAACCCAATGAAAGCATTGGGAATCTTTGAGACCAATGTCATATTCCCACACATAAATGGGAATTTAAGGATCACAGTTGAATTTGTTGTTATGGAAAATTGCTCTAGTACCCATTTTATATTGGGAAATGACTATTTGATCATGTATGGGATAGATTTGCATAATAACAAAGACAGATACTTTACAATTGGGGACAATAAGCGCCAGAAATTTGCCTTTTTACCATTTAAAAGACAAATTACAGTAAACAAAGTATCACCAGTCAACTTAGAGTTAGAAAAATTCAAGTCTGAACAGTTAAATGAGGCTGAGATAAGCCTTCATCTGACTGATAAACAAGAAAATGAACTTTCTTCCCTTTTGTATGACCACAAAGGAGCATTTGCTACAGACAAAGAACCACTGGGAGCAATTATTGGTCATGAAGTTGACATCATTCTTAACATTGAGAGACCTTATCCACCACTCTTAAGAAGACCTGCTTATCCAGCAAGTCCAAAATCAAGAGAAGCTCTAGAAATTCATATCAAAGAACTTCTAGACCTTGGTGTAATAAGAAAAGTAGGCCACAATGAGGAAGTAGAAATAACTACACCAGTCATAGTGGCGTGGCATAATGGAAAATCCAGAATGGTTGGGGACTTTAGAGCTCTGAACACTTACACTGTTCCAGACAGATACCCAATACCAAAAATCCAAATTTCCCTTACTCAAATATCTCAAGCAGTGTATATAACCACTATGGATGCCCTTAAAGGATTCCATCAAAATGTGGTAACACCAAGAGCAAGAAAATACTTGAGAATTATTGTTCATTGTGGAGTGTATGAATACTTAAGGATGCCCTTTGGTATCAAAAATGCACCTTCACACTTCCAAAGGATGATGAATGAAATCTTCCCTGAAGAACTCTCAGAGGGATGGTTAATCATTTACATTGATGACATTATTATCTGTTCAAAGACTTGGAAGGAGCACATGTACAGATTATCAAGAGTTTTGACAAAAATCCAATCAGTAAACATGAAAATCTCCTTGAAGAAATGTCATTTTGGATTTAAAGAACTTAAGGCACTAGGACATGTTGTATCTGGTTTGTCCCTTGGAATTGATAAAAATAAAGTTGCAGCAGTATTGTTAAAACCCATGCCTCAGAATAAGAAGGAAATTCAGTCATTCTTGGGTTTTGCAGGATATTACAGGCAACACATTAAAGACTTTGCATCCATAGCAAGACCACTTTATAAGTTGTGTGACAAAGACACAGTATTTGAGATGACTGTTGACAGAGTCAAAGCTTTTGAATCTCTAAGAGAAGCATTGACAACTGCTCCACTCTTACTGATGCCAGACGTTAAATTACCTTTCAAACTGTATATTGATGCATCAGGGGATGGACTAGGTGCTGCACTTCACCAATTTCAGATCATAAATGACAAACCTGTAGAAGGACCAATATGTTTCATATCCAGGCAAATCAAACCAACTGAAGCCAGATATGGAGCAAGTCAAATGGAATGTCTATGCCTTGTCTGGGCCTTGGAGAAATTGAACTATTTCTTAGAGGGATGTGTTTTTGAAGTAATAACAGATTGTACAGCTGTGAAATCACTTTTGAACATGAAAACACCTAACAGACACATGCTCAGATGGCAAATAGCCATACAAGAATACAGAGGCAATATGACTATTGTTCATAAGGATGGGAATATTCATAAGAATGCAGATGGACTAAGCAGATGGCCATTACCAAATAACATTGATAATCCTGCTTATGTTCCAGAAGAAGCTTCACCACAAATTCCAATAGAAGGAATAAGTGTTACAGACTTGAACACCACCTTCTTTGAAGAAGTCAGAAATAGTTACACTCAAGATTAGAATTGTAGCATCTTATGCAAATTACTTAACAAAGACTGTAAAGACAACGCTCTAATACATGCCTTGGATGAAGTATGGAGAAAATCTTATAATGAAGGAAGATTTCACCTACTGGATGGTATAATTTACCACAGAACCAAGCACACATGTGTCATGACAGTTGTAGACAGGTCATTAATCAATCTTGTACTGAAAGAATGCCATGATAGTCCCTTTTCAGGACATCTTTCTGAAGACAGAACAAGAGAGAAAGTGAAGACCTGCATATGGTGGCCAATGTGGCAAAAAGATGTTGCAGAATATTGCAAAACCTGTGACAGATGCCAAAAGGCAAATAAATCCACTGGCAAAAGACTTGGAAATATGATGAAAATCCAAGAACCAAACAGACCTTGGGAAATTGTCCATATGGATTGGGTAACTGGCCTACCACCAGGAGGTGACAGGAGCTATAATGCTTGCCTAGTAATTGTGGACAGATTCAGTAAAACTCCAATCTTTTTACCATGTCACAAAGATGATACAGCCATGGATACAGCTCTTCTGATATGGAATAGAGTAGTGTCATGGACTGGGATATTTACAAATATCATCAGTGATAGAGATCCCAAATTCACTTCAGCACTATGGACAAATCTTCACCAATTATTTGGCACTAAACTGTCTTTCTCTACAGCCTACCACCCACAAACTGATGGCCTGGCTGAATGAATGATCCAAACCTTAGAGGACATGGTGAGAAGATTCAGTGCATATGGCCTTGAATTCAAAGATTGTGATGGATTTACCCATGATTGGTGTACTCTGTTACCAGCACTGGAATTAGCATATAAAACATCAATCCATGCTAGTACCAATCAGACTCCTGCTGTTCTAGAAAAAGGATGGAACCCCAAGTTACCCCAAGACTCCTTGAGGAAAGACTTAATTGAAATACATCCCACAGCTGCTAGCTTCAAAGGAATGCTAGACAAAGCTAGAAAGCATGCAGTAAGGTGCATGGAGGACTCTTTTGCATATGCTAAAGACAAATGGGATAAATCTCATGCAACTCCAGATTTCAAAGTGGGGGACCTACTTCTTGTATCCACCACTAACTTCAATAACATCAAAGGATGTAAAAAGTTGAAAGACTCCTTTGCAGGACCTTTTGTGATTAAGGCCCTCCATGGAGAAAATGCTGTTGAAGTAGAGTTATCTGAAGAACTTAGCAACAAGCACCCTACATTTCCAGTGAGCTTGATAAAACCATATAAATCTAGTGATGCTGAGAAATTTCCCTTGAGGAATAAGGTTCCCCAAGTTATACCTCCTATTGAGAAATCTGGTACTAAGAAAATAACCAAAGTTCTTAAAGAAAGGAAATTAAGAACCAAGAAAGTAAGGGAATACCTTGTTAGGTACAGTGACCCAAATTGTGAAGATGAATGGTTAGAAGAAAAAGATATACCAGAAGCTACCAAACTCCTGAGGAGATTCAGACACACTAGAAACACCAATATTACAAAGTAATATTCTTTTTTTAGGGGGAGGGAATGTGAGCCTTAGAGGTAATTTCATATACCCAAAAGACCACAAATATAAAAAATAACATATTAATATAAATAAAATAAATTTATTTATATTATTAAAATAAAAATCAAAATATAAATATAAAATTATATTAAAAATAAAAAATTAATTATAATTTAAAAATAAAAAATACATTAAATTTTGTAAATATAAAATTACATTTATACTTGAAAAAATTAAGTAAAAATGAAACTTTAACAAAATTGTGAGAAAATAAATAAATTTGGAAAAAAGTTAAATAAAAATTATTATAACTTTTTATCCAATAAATAAACATATAAAATTTATTTCACCATTGGATTCCTCATAAAAAATCAGGTGGGGTCACCTCTGAGTGAAATTCTTGTAACTCAACTCTAAATAAGCTTAAATTAAGTTTTTAGTATTTTCAATACAAAAGTTGAAAATCCTCAAAACCTTAATTTAATTGACACCACATGTGGTGTTAACCATCAATTTTTGTGTTAAAATTGAGGTGTTGTGTTTAGTTTAGAAGTTATGAGGAATTGAAGTATTTTCAATTGAATTCAATTGAAATGTCAAAATGTGCGCGTGTATTACATAAGTGAACTTTGATTTACATATAAGGTGTCAATTATTACTGTATTGTACTGTACAATTGAATTGAATTACATATGTAAATTATAAGTATAATACATGATGAGGAATTAAAAGAAAAATAAATTGGAAAGATTAAAATTGGGGGGGAAAGGAACTCCAGCTCTAAGGGGGAGCTAGACCCCCAAAATCCTTGCTGACAGGCGTGGGATGTCAAAATTCACGCAAAAGTTCATCACTTTTGGCCTGGAATTGAGTTACAGGGTCTGTGGACTCAATTGATGATGAGGTTTTGATACCAACTGGGGTAGTTTTAGCTGTTGCCAAGAGGGTAAAACTACCCTTAAGATAAAACAATCATAATAAAAACAGTTTGAACTGGTTTCTACGCCTCTGACACACATTCTGACGTGTTTTGAAGGCTCTAGGCCTGGTATTGCTATAGTAATGGCTGATTTAAGGGTCTAAAATGGCTAAAAATGGCTAAAAATGGCTTAAACCAGCCCTTTTTGGTCTAAACCAGGGTTCAATGATGCCATAATTGGCTTTTCTGTTGTCAGACTGCTTTTCACGACTGAAAAGAGTAAATTTTACTTTTGGAGTAAGAGAATTGATGGCTATAAAAGAATGTCTTCTTTGCCCCACTTTTCTCTTCATGTTAGAATCTTTTCCTTTTATTAATTAGTTTAAAACTGTTAAACCAATCAATCAAAGATTCCAACAACCACTTTTAAATCATTTTAATCCTTTTAACCACGTGAAAAATCATTATAATCATTGTTTGTAACTCTTATAATCATTTTTACCCCTGAACCACCCCAAAAGTGAATTAAAGCATCTTTCATCACTGTAAACTTTGTCACTTTGTTTCCAAATTCACTCTGGTCACTTTTGGGCGTGTTTTCTCTTTAAATATTCTTTTTAAAGACTTTGTTCTTTAATTAATTGCTTGCAGTTCTTTGCTCAATTAATTCCAATTGAAATTGCTCTTGAAGAAATTTCTTTTGTAGCCTTAAAATATCTCTTGTAGAGTATTTTTTGGATAAATTTTTATTGTTGGTAAAACAATAAATTTTTATATTATTGTTTTATACTAATAAAGTTATAAACAATAAAATTGGCGTGTTTTCTCTTAAAAATAATATTTCATACTATTTTTAATTGATTTTCACCTTATACAAATTTTGAGGACAGGAAAAGTACTTGATTTTTAATCAAAGTTTCATATCCACACCTTACAGTAATACTCATAGTCAATGTCAACTCTTCACTCCAACATTCCCCGCTTCAAGATCAACGCCACTTTCATATCCTGCTGTTTCATCATTGATTTCCAAGCAAAAACTGATAAAATTACCCAGTGGATCAGACCTCCCCATGATGACCCCGCCCCATGCCATTATTCAAACCCCTCTCCTCCCTCATCAAAAGACCGGACTAGCCTTTCTCTGGGATCGAGAAATCCCCAATGGGCAATCAGCCCGTAACCTTTGGGCCACCTCACCCCCAGGATCCACTTTCAATGCCAGGCACATCATTACAAACAGGGTCGTTAGCTCATTTGAATCCCTTTCGACCAATACCCCTCTTGGAGGACTGCTCGCGGATGATATGGGATTAGGTAAAACCATTCAGGCCATTGCTCTAATTGGTACCTCCAAGGAGCGGATGATTGCAAACCCCCATTGCTCCACGCCCACCATGATCATCTGCCCCCCTTGCTTAATTACCAACTGGCAATCAGAAATATCCAAGCATGCTCAGTAAGTTTTTAGTATTTTCAATACAAAAGTTGAAAATCCTCAAAACCTTAATTTAATTGACACCACATGTGGTGTTAACCATCAATTTTTGTGTTAAAATTGAGGTGTTGTGTTTAGTTTAGAAGTTATGAGGAATTGAAGTATTTTCAATTGAATTCAATTGAAATGTCAAAATGTGCGCGTGTATTACATAAGTGAACTTTGATTTACATATAAGGTGTCAATTATTACTGTATTGTACTGTACAATTGAATTGAATTACATATGTAAATTATAAGTATAATACATGATGAGGAATTAAAAGAAAAATAAATTGGAAAGATTAAAATTGGGGGGGAAAGGAACTCCAGCTCTAAGGGGGAGCTAGACCCCCAAAATCCTTGCTGACAGGCGTGGGATGTCAAAATTCACGCAAACGTTCATCACTTTTGGCCTGGAATTGAGTTACAGGGTCTGTGGACTCAATTGATGATGAGGTTTTGATACCAACTGGGGTAGTTTTAGCTGTTGCCAAGAGGGTAAAACTACCCTTAAGATAAAACAATCATAATAAAAACAGTTTTAACTGGTTTCTATGCCTCTGACACACATTCTGACGTGTTTTGAAGGCTCTAAGACTGGTATTGCTATAGTAATGGCTGATTTAAGGGTCTAAAATGGCTAAAAATGGCTAAAAATGGCTTAAACCAGCCCTTTTTGGTCTAAACCAGGGTTCAATGATGCCATAATTGGCTTTTCTGTTGTCAGACTGCTTTTCACGACTGAAAAGAGTAAATTTTACTTTTGGAGTAAGAGAATTGATGGCTATAAAAGAATGTCTTCTTTGCCCCACTTTTCTCTTCATGTTAGAATCTTTTCCTTTTATTAATTAGTTTAAAACTGTTAAACCAATTAATCAAAGATTCCAAAAACCACTTTTAAATCATTTTAATCCTTTTAACCACGTGAAAAAATCATTATAATCATTGTTTGTAACTCTTATAATCATTTTTACCCCTGAACCACCCCAAAAGTGAATTAAAGCATTTTTCATCACTGTAAACTTTGTCACTTTGTTTCCAAATTCACTCTGGTCACTTTTGGGCGTGTTTTCTCTTTAATGTTCTTTTTAAAGACTTTGTTCTTTAATTAATTGCTTGCAGTTCTTTGCTCAATTAATTCCAATTGAAATTGCTCTTGAAGAAATTTCTTTTGTAGCCTTAAAATATCTCTTGTAGGGTATTTTTTGGATAAATTTTTATTGTTGGTAAAACAATAAATTTTTATATTATTGTTTTATACTAATAAAGCTATAAACAATAAAATTGGCGTGTTTTCTCTTAAAAATAATATTTCATACTATTTTTAATTGATTTTTACCTTATACAAATTTTGAGGACAGGAAAAGTACTTGATTTTTAATCAAAGTTTCATATCCAAACCTTACAGAGATGCTGGACTTGATCAGCAGGTTTAGGGCGGGGTTGAGAATGCGTGAAGCCCGGCGGGGTATATTATACCTTAATGATAGAATGGCAGATATTATCATTCCAAGGTCTTGTGGAGGAAGGGTTTGACTGCTGCTGTATGGTTTCTGTGCAATTGAATTGAGCCCCTGTGCTGTGGAGAAGGTGCTTTGGGTCAATGGTGAATAATCAGCTGGGAATATTTGATCCAAAAGAAGTTGTGGGCACTCAGATCCTGATGCAGAAGTAGGGATGTTTGGAAGAGATTTGGGTGCAATGGTTGATTTGAGCTTTTTAATGTGCTGTTTATATTGGAAAGGTGTGAAGGCAACTCCATGCCTATCACCCTCAGGGGAAGAGTGTGTTTGAGTTGAGCAGTGTTGACACATGCATATACGCATTGAGGAATAGCGGCGGGTTGTCATTGTTGCAGGAATTGGGAGTACGCTTGGTTTGTGTATCAATATCTATGGCTGATGTGAAAGTGTTTAGGAGTGTTATTAATTGGCAAAAAAATTGAGTGATTATTTATGAAGGGGGAGATGATTTGAGGCATCTGAGAATTTTATCCCACTTGTAATGGTGCATGAGCTGCAGCTGATGGAGTGTAACATGTCTCATCTGGATGGCGGAATTGGTTAGGTATTTAATTGGGTAAAATGCCATGCTGCTCAATGCTCATTCATATTCTATTTTATTTACACATTGTGATAGTGCGGGTTTGACCATTGAGGGGGTTCCATTAGTGAAGTGTTACCATTGAATTGAGGGGATTAACATTGAATCCATGTACGCTGGCACGCCATTGTACATGGTTTAAACCTTATTACAGACAGAACGATATAACTCTATTACATAAGGGGTTGGAGTGCAGCTAAAGTCTTGGTATTTGGTTTGAGTGCAGCAGGCTTTTAATTGGTTGGAATGTGATTTGGATTGTCTCGCCTTTCTTGAAAAGGTGATGTCTCTTTTGTGGGTAAATCCTTCATGAATATACCCCTTCACAGATGTACAATGCTGTGGAATTTCAATGCATATATTGGCAGTTTGGATAATTCACAAAATGTGACAATGGGGAGGTGGAAACGTTACCAAATATGATTACTTATGGATGATGGGTCCCCTTTGAGATCAAGGAAATATTACATTATATGGTGGCAGGCCGTACCGGGTGGTTTCCAATAAAAGCGGAGGAGCTCAAGAGGAGGCAGGGAGGATTCTCCGAAAAAGAGGCTTATTGGACTTCCATGCAACACTTAGTTCCAACTATTCATAGAATTTCTCTATTCTAAATTTGAAAATATTTCATCTCATATCACTCTATTTTATCATAATACTGAGGTGTTTTATCTAGTTAAAAATATTAGTGTACTTTTTTGGCCCTTATGTCATCTTTCAAGTCACATAAATCCCGTTCAGGTTCTGTTCATGACTCAAATAGTGAATCTAGCATAGAATATGTTCAAACACAGTCACCATTGAGTCCCAACATTCCTCTCACAACCCCTATCGCATCCTCAATGAATGTATCTGGTCTTAACATTGATGTGGGCAATCCAAAGGCTCCAACTTCAAGCACTTGGTCAATCCCAAATATTTCCATCACTCCAATTCCCCCAAATCCCACTAATACACAAATTCATGTGTCTCAGGGGCCAGAAGGCACACCTCAAATCTCATCACAAGCTAATCCCCAATCAAAATTTCCACGTGAGTTCCTCCTTAATTCCGGTCGGAATCCAGTCGCATCCCAGGATCCCTTTGGGCAAAGTAAACAGCCAACCCTCAATATTCCATCAGGATCTCAGGTTCATGTTGGTGATGAAAGGCGCGTGGATGGGTGGCGGCGAAAAAGACCATTGGAGAATGTAACTTGGAGTGGTCTGTCGGAGGGAAATCCAGGATTGACGCTTCATCAAAGTAAGTCATTTTAATTTCGGAGTATAACCTTTTTCACCATTTGATATGTTTGTTTCATGGGTTAGATATGGCACCTAAAGGCAAGTCAGTCCGATCTCAGGAGCCAATTGAAGATTGTGAGTATGACCAGTCTTCATTAATTTTTCAATGTGTTAACTAATGATGTGCATGGCAGGTGATGAACTGTATGCATCTTCACCTCTGGTCCATAAAGAGAAAGTCACTGGACGTCATCATCCATATGCCTCCAAACCAAGAAGAGCTCATGCCAGTTCATCAAGAGAAAAAATGGTGGATGATGAGGATGAGAACATGTCTCCGACTCAAATGGAAACAAATGAGGAACCAAGGAGTGACAATTTCACGGCGCATGAGCATGGCACTCAGTCAAATAATGAGTTCACCCATCCTCAAATGCCCCTTTCCCAGAGTATGCTTGAACAATCCGAGGTCAGACAGCAAAGGAACCAGGCTTGTAAAGCTCACAATGTGGCGAAACGTGCAAGCCAGAAGGAGCAACAAAAATGGCTGAAAGCAGAACTTCCAGAGAATTTCCATGGAATGAGATCAGCAGTACATGCACATTGCCTGTTCCTACTCAAAGTTAGGGATAAGGATTTTTCCTCACTACCAGCACCACCAAGCACAGAAGAGCGTGGAATTGCAATTCAGGTGGCTGGTCATCTCGGATATGTCCCCGAGGATGTTTTCAATGAGCCATCAACACAGGTTCAGTCTCAGGGTTTCCAAAGCTACTGCGAAAATGAGCTCCACAAGTTAGGACTAAAGCAATTCACTTGGGACTGGGAGAGCTCATGGCAACATCCGTTCAATGAGCTGATTTCTATGGTGTTTTACCGTACATTCCATCTCGCACTGGTCAGCACCGAGTATCATCATTACTGTTGGAACAAGGATCATAATAACTATGGGGTCGTGGCGGCTTTAATGGAGTGATATTTCACTTATTTGAAAAGAGAATGGAAGTCTATTCAAAAGGATGCCAAGTATTTGGTTAAAAAGAAGGAGAATCAAAAGCTCGCAATGATTTGTCAAAGGGTTAGTTAATGTATCTCTTCTTTGTTGTGAGCAAAGACTGATGATGATCTACTTCATTATGTGCAGACCTGTGAGCGCCGTCGTGAATGGTGTGATACGGCTAAATTTCCCATCCTAGCATCACAATTCAATGACCCTCGAGTATGTTCAGATACTGAGGAGGTACTGGAAAATGGCTGTCAAGTTTACCGCAAAGTGGGATTACGCTGGCGCTCCCAGTTATTTAATGAATTGGTATTAAAAATGGATTGAGACATAGAGCTTTGTAATCGCATTGAAAAAAAGGCTAAAAAAACTATTGATAGATTGCCAGAATTACGATCAACAGATGATGGTGATATTCCGGAAGGCTTATCATTTCAGCTATTTGATCAAGATTGGCTCAAAGGCTGTAGTAAGATGCAGACTAGCGCCCTCAAGATACTTGACATGCCAGTTATTAGGCCAAATGGTGATGCTCTGCAATAACTTAGTAATATAAATGTATAGCACCGTTACAAATTAACATTTTGTGAATTATTTGTGCAGGTGTAATACAATCTGAGTATTATCTCTTGAAGATGCAACAACTTGCTAAATATGTCAGAATATAGACAATATGAATTGGAATGTATCACCGTCTCCCTTCGGAATAAGACTCTATTGCTCATTTTCATTGAGGAAATATTGAAGGAGCTCGATCCAACTCATGGTGTTCATAATTGTGGACCTATTCCAGGGTGAACAAGAGTTATCAACCTGGTCAAACACAAATTATATCATATGAGTAAGGCTCACGCAGTTAATGATTTTTTCTTTTCTTGGACCTATTGGTGTTTGGACAATGGCATTTCCATATGAAAAGATTTTAGAATAGCAATACAATTAGGGTCAAAGATGATCTTGAAAGGTACCTTCCGCATGTTGACCTCAACTGAATGAGGAGTGAAATAGTGGATGACCTTTACAGGTTGTTGTTGGCCAATACGATGGAGTCAATCAACAGCCTGAGCCTCAATGGCTGGGTTCCAATTGGGCTCCTGGAAATGTGGATGTCAGGGGAAGGAAATCAGGGCAGAATTTTGGGGGTCCCCTCACCATTAAATAGACCGTATTAGCACAAGTTATATTGAGGCCAGTTCCAGCTGCGGCAATGGATGCAATCAGTACTTCACATTCAGGATTATTGAAGAAATTCTCCAGTGCCTTCTCCTGTTCTCGTGCTGTAATTGTTCCGTCAATTTGTGCTGAAAGGATAGACTGATGGGCAAGTGCAATACCAATTCTACAATATGAAAAAGTCAGATGGATTCAATTGGTAATGGATGCATATTAGAATTAACGCACAAATCTAGAAATTGGGTCCATTGGGTATAAACCACCAATTTGGTTGGACCACACCTTGTTTGTTTGTTCTTCATTAAGCTTTGTAGGAGGTGTGCAATTTTACTACTCATCATGCATGTTTCCACATCCACAATAGTTCGTGTGATTGTTGGGGATTTATCCTGAGTGCTCCTGCCCTCGGGGTCTTCCAAATCCGCCTCTGCAATTGTGTTAAGCATGATGTGATGGTTACAACATATTCGCAGCTTATTAATATTTCTGAAAAATTCTCCTGGTCCTTTGCTTTTGTATGATAGGAATTCTTCATATAATATGGAATATTCTTGCTGCATGGTTGGGTTGAGTGGGAGCAGCTCATAATGATGGCTAATAGTGGGGAGGGATTCGAGATGTGTGGCTTTGGTGCGGCGCAAACTTAAATGCCGCAATGCCAAATGCAAGATATCATTGCAACCTTTGGAAAGACTACTCAGGATGAATGGTGACCAGTTATCTTGATCGGCGCTCTGGGGTTGAGTGATGAATGATATTATGCCCAAAAGGTCAGAAATGGTGTTGTGAATAGGTGTGCCCGTTAAACATATTCAACGGGATGAAAGGAGGCTATTAATGGCACAGTGAGTGGCAGTGTATTGAGAGCAAATATAGCTATAAGATGGGGCAAGGGTTATTGGATATAAAAGGTAATTTGAATCATTTAAGATCAGACACTCACTGTGCTTCATCCAGAATTATACGATGCCAATTGATTTGAAAAATGAATGATGTAGAGGTATTGGTTTGCTTAAATTCTTGGGTGATAGTATTGTAAGAAGTGATGATGATATCATATTTTAAGATGTTGGCTTTGGATAATGAGTGACGAGTGGGACCATGGTAGATTTTGGAATGCAGCGCTCCAGCCTGAGCATGCTTGGATATTTCTGATTGCCAGTTGGTAATTAAGCAAGGGGGGCAGATGATCATGGTGGGCGTGGAGCAATGGGGGTTTGCAATCATCCGCTCCTTGGAGGTACCAATTAGAGCAATGGCCTGAATGGTTTTACCTAATCCCATATCATCCGCGAGCAGTCCTCCAAGAGGGGTATTGGTCGAAAGGGATTCAAATGAGCTAACGACCCTGTTTGTAATGATGTGCCTGGCATTGAAAGTGGATCCTGGGGGTGAGGTGGCCCAAAGGTTACGGGCTGATTGCCCATTGGGGATTTCTCGATCCCAGAGAAAGGCTAGTCCGGTCTTTTGATGAGGGAGGAGAGGGGTTTGAATAATGGCATGGGGCGGGGTCATCATGGGGAGGTCTGATCCACTGGGTAATTTTATCAGTTTTTGCTTGGAAATCAATGATGAAACAGCAGGATATGAAAGTGGCGTTGATCTTGAAGCGGGGAATGTTGGAGTGAAGAGTTGACATTGACTATGAGTATTACTGTAAGGTGTGGATATGAAACTTTGATTAAAAATCAAGTACTTTTCCTGTCCTCAAAATTTGTATAAGGTGAAAATCAATTAAAAATAGTATGAAATATTATTTTTAAGAGAAAACACGCCAATTTTATTGTTTATAACTTTATTAGTATAAAACAATAATATAAAAATTTATTGTTTTACCAACAATAAAAATTTATCCAAAAAATACTCTACAAGAGATATTTTAAGGCTACAAAAGAAATTTCTTCAAGAGCAATTTCAATTGGAATTAATTGAGCAAAGAACTGCAAGCAATTAATTAAAGAACAAAGTCTTTAAAAAGAATATTTAAAGAGAAAACACGCCCAAAAGTGACCAGAGTGAATTTGGAAACAAAGTGACAAAGTTTACAGTGATGAAAGATGCTTTAATTCACTTTTGGGGTGGTTCAGGGGTAAAAATGATTATAAGAGTTACAAACAATGATTATAATGATTTTTCACGTGGTTAAAAGGATTAAAATGATTTAAAAGTGGTGGTTGGAATCTTTGATTGATTGGTTTAACAGTTTTAAACTAATTAATAAAAGGAAAAGATTCTAACATGAAGAGAAAAGTGGGGCAAAGAAGACATTCTTTTATAGCCATCAATTCTCTTACTCCAAAAGTAAAATTTACTCTTTTCAGTCGTGAAAAGCAGTCTGACAACAGAAAAGCCAATTATGGCATCATTGAACCCTGGTTTAGACCAAAAAGGGCTGGTTTAAGCCATTTTTAGCCATTTTTAGCCATTTTAGACCCTTAAATCAGCCATTACTATAGCAATACCAGGCCTAGAGCCTTCAAAACACGTCAGAATGTGTGTCAGAGGCGTAGAAACCAGTTAAAACTGTTTTTATTATGATTGTTTTATCTTAAGGGTAGTTTTACCCTCTTGGCAACAGCTAAAACTACCCCAGTTGGTATCAAAACCTCATCATCAATTGAGTCCACAGACCCTGTAACTCAATTCCAGGCCAAAAGTGATGAACTTTTGCGTGAATTTTGACATCCCACGCCTGTCAGCAAGGATTTTGGGGGTCTAGCTCCCCCTTAGAGCTGGAGTTCCTTTCCCCCCCAATTTTAATCTTTCCAATTTATTTTTCTTTTAATTCCTCATCATGTATTATACTTATAATTTACATATGTAATTCAATTCAATTGTACAGTACAATACAGTAATAATTGACACCTTATATGTAAATCAAAGTTCACTTATGTAATACACGCGCACATTTTGACATTTCAATTGAATTCAATTGAAAATACTTCAATTCCTCATAACTTCTAAACTAAACACAACACCTCAATTTTAACACAAAAATTGATGGTTAACACCACATGTGGTGTCAATTAAATTAAGGTTTTGAGGATTTTCAACTTTTGTATTGAAAATACTAAAAACTTAATTTAAGCTTATTTAGAGTTGAGTTACAAGAATTTCACTCAGAGGTGACCCCACCTGATTTTTTATGAGGAATCCAATGGTGAAATAAATTTTATATGTTTATTTATTGGATAAAAAGTTATAATAATTTTTATTTAACTTTTTTCCAAATTTATTTATTTTCTCACAATTTTGTTAAAGTTTCATTTTTACTTAATTTTTTCAAGTATAAATGTAATTTTATATTTACAAAATTTAATGTATTTTTTATTTTTAAATTATAATTAATTTTTTATTTTTAATATAATTTTATATTTATATTTTGATTTTTATTTTAATAATATAAATAAATTTATTTTATTTATATTAATATGTTATTTTTTATATTTGTGGTCTTTTGGGTATATGAAATTACCTCTAAGGCTCACATTCCCTCCCCCTAAAAAAAGAATATTACTTTGTAATATTGGTGTTTCTAGTGTGTCTGAATCTCCTCAGGAGTTTGGTAGCTTCTGGTATATCTTTTTCTTCTAACCATTCATCTTCACAATTTGGGTCACTGTACCTAACAAGGTATTCCCTTACTTTCTTGGTTCTTAATTTCCTTTCTTTAAGAACTTTGGTTATTTTCTTAGTACCAGATGTCTCAATAGGAGGTATAACTTGGGGAACCTTATTCCTCAAGGGAAATTTCTCAGCATCACTAGATTTATATGGTTTTATCAAGCTCACTGGAAATGTAGGGTGCTTATTGCTAAGTTCTTCAGATAACTCTACTTCAACAGCATTTTCTCCATGGAGGGCCTTAATCACAAAAGGTCCTGCAAAGGAGTCTTTCAACTTTTTACATCCTTTGATGTTATTGAAGTTAGTGGTGGATACAAGAAGTAGGTCCCCCACTTTGAAATCTGGAGTTGCATGAGATTTATCCCATTTGTCTTTAGCATATGCAAAAGAGTCCTCCATGCACCTTACTGCATGCTTTCTAGCTTTGTCTAGCATTCCTTTGAAGCTAGCAGCTGTGGGATGTATTTCAATTAAGTCTTTCCTCAAGGAGTCTTGGGGTAACTTGGGGTTCCATCCTTTTTCTAGAACAGCAGGAGTCTGATTGGTACTAGCATGGATTGATGTTTTATATGCTAATTCCAGTGCTGGTAACAGAGTACACCAATCATGGGTAAATCCATCACAATCTTTGAATTCAAGGCCATATGCACTGAATCTTCTCACCATGTCCTCTAAGGTTTGGATCATTCATTCAGCCAGGCCATCAGTTTGTGGGTGGTAGGCTGTAGAGAAAGACAGTTTAGTGCCAAATAATTGGTGAAGATTTGTCCATAGTGCTGAAGTGAATTTGGGATCTCTATCACTGATGATATTTGTAAATATCCCAGTCCATGACACTACTCTATTCCATATCAGAAGAGCTGTATCCATGGCTGTATCATCTTTGTGACATGGTAAAAAGATTGGAGTTTTACTGAATCTGTCCACAATTACTAGGCAAGCATTATAGCTCCTGTCACCTCCTGGTGGTAGGCCAGTTACCCAATCCATATGGACAATTTCCCAAGGTCTGTTTGGTTCTTGGATTTTCATCATATTTCCAAGTCTTTTGCCAGTGGATTTATTTGCCTTTTGGCATCTGTCACAGGTTTTGCAATATTCTGCAACATCTTTTTGCCACATTAGCCACCATATGCAGGTCTTCACTTTCTCTCTTGTTCTGTCTTCAGAAAGATGTCCTGAAAAGGGACTATCATGGCATTCTTTCAGTACAAGATTGATTAATGACCTGTCTACAACTGTCATGACACATGTGTGCTTGGTTCTGTGGTAAATTATACCATCCAGTAGGTGAAATCTTCCTTCATTATAAGATTTTCTCCATACTTCATCCAAGGCATGTATTAGAGCGTTGTCTTTACAGTCTTTGTTAAGTAATTTGCATAAGATGCTACAATTCTTATCTTGAGTGTAACTATTTCTGACTTCTTCAAAGAAGGTGGTGTTCAAGTCTGTAACACTTATTCCTTCTATTGGAATTTGTGGTGAAGCTTCTTCTGGAACATAAGCAGGATTATCAATGTTATTTGGTAATGGCCATCTGCTTAGTCCATCTGCATTCTTATGAATATTCCCATCCTTATGAACAATAGTCATATTGCCTCTGTATTCTTGTATGGCTATTTGCCATCTGAGCATGTGTCTGTTAGGTGTTTTCATGTTCAAAAGTGATTTCACAGCTGTACAATCTGTTATTACTTCAAAAACACATCCCTCTAAGAAATAGTTCAATTTCTCCAAGGCCCAGACAAGGCATAGACATTCCATTTGACTTGCTCCATATCTGGCTTCAGTTGGTTTGATTTGCCTGGATATGAAACATATTGGTCCTTCTACAGGTTTGTCATTTATGATCTGAAATTGGTGAAGTGCAGCACCTAGTCCATCCCCTGATGCATCAATATACAGTTTGAAAGGTAATTTAACGTCTGGCATCAGTAAGAGTGGAGCAGTGGTCAATGCTTCTCTTAGAGATTCAAAAGCTTTGACTCTGTCAACAGTCATCTCAAATACTGTGTCTTTGTCACACAACTTATAAAGTGGTCTTGCTATGGATGCAAAGTCTTTAATGTGTTGCCTGTAATATCCTGCAAAACCCAAGAATGACTGAATTTCCTTCTTATTCTGAGGCATGGGTTTTAACAATACTGCTGTCAGGCTGAGTCTATGATAAGAGTAATAAAGTGTATTTACAACTTTTAACTATGACTGTGACACGGTGTATAAAAGTTAAAAAGGTTTTATAAGAGTTGAAGATGGTTCTAATTTAATAATAAAGGGCTTTACTATAGTGGATATAGTGGTGGTGAGCGCTGTTGAAAGCCCTGGGTGCAGCTTTACCTGTTGGGTTACAATAATAAAGACTACAATTATTAAGATTATAATAATACCTGATTATTACCCAAGAGTAAAACTGTTTTTGACAGTTTACTACGTAGGGTATTCAAGAGCAGGATGAGGAAAGGTTTTTGGCTGTGAAAAGCCCTCCTTTTATCCTGAAATTGAGGTGAAAAGGTGATTAAACCTTTTCACGTAGAGGGAGTGAAGATTTTTCACTCCCCATGACAGGCTTGTGGTTTGCAAACAACCTGTATACACTGTATTGGGCTCAGATGTGGTTTTGAAACCACATCTGGGCGGTTTTCACCAATACAGGGTGAAAATTTTCATCTGGGGACCTCACAGTCTGATTCTGACGTGTATGACGCGTAGAATGTTGTACAGAAACTGTATGGGACCCCAGTATTGACTGACATATGAGGTATTGAAGTAAAAACATGCTTCTTCGTCTGTTGACACCTCATATTCATGATTATGGGGTGTTATCCCATGGTAAGGCTGTATATGACAGCTGGTGGGATTTTGACCTTAAAATGGTCATAACTCTGTCAGTTTTTGAGATATCAAGCTCAAAGTTGGTTCATTGAATAGCTCTATATGAGCTCTACACAATGGTACCCAACTTGACATGGTTATCATTAAATATGACAAAGTTATCCCATGTACAAGTATTTTGTACATTGGCGTGGTTTGGGCAAAAAGCTGTATTAAGCTTGTTTGGCCAATAACTTCTGTTGTAGTTGAGTTATGGGGAAATGGATGACACCATCAGATAGCCCTGATTGTGCTCTTTCCAAAAAGACCCCACTTTAAGTATCTCACACTAAAACTGTAAAAGTTAGATGAGAGGTGAATGTTTTGTTCACCCTTATTTGGTCTGAATTTGACCATAACTCAAGTAATACTGGTGCTAGCTCAGTTTGGCTGGTACCATTGGATAGCCCTGGCTTAGAGCTCCATTTTGAATACCCATTTGATGGGGTTAAGCCTCTCCTTATAGATTTTAGATGAGAGGTGAAAATTAAGGTTTATGCTCAGCAATAACTTTGAGCAGGAATAACTGTGTTATTTCTTGTCCTATGGTGATGGGACTTATATTTTCAGAAAGAGGTGAGTTTCCTCTTTTGTTTGATACCTTTTGAGCTAATTTGGCTCAGTTCCATGTTTTGGTGGTATCTTGGCTATACCATTGGTTTATGGTATTTTGGCTGTCATGCTTGTGCTCTGGTTTTGAGTCACAGGCTGACATACCCTCCCTCTAAAAAAGGCTCATCATTGATGAGACTGTTCAGTCCTCCTAGAGGCTCTGAATCTCCTTAAATGGAGGTTCCCATCTGGTATGGCATCTTCTGCCAACCATTTGTCTTTATGTGCTGTCTGGTTCTTGAATCTGGCTAGATATTGTCTCTGATCCTTCCCATTAAGTCTGATTTTTCTGGCCCTGATGATTTTGCTCACAGGTCCAGGAGAGTCTTCTACTTCCACTATTTCTGGTGGAGTGATGTTTTTCTTCCTGGAGGGGAATTTATTCTCCTCTGTTTGGAAGTATGGTTTGACCAGGCTCACTGGAAAGACTGGGTGTTTCCTAGAAATCTCCTCTGTGAGCTTGACCTCTACTGCTTTCTTCCCTATCAACTTAATGATAGTGAAGGACCCTACAAATGAGTCTCTCATTTTCTTGGGTCCTTTGAGATTGTTAAAGTTCAGTGTAGCCACTAACAACTGGTCCCCTCCCTTGAAGTCAGGTTCCATATGTGATTTGTCCCACCTTTGATTGTTATACTCTTTGGCCTCAGCTATGCATTTGGCAGCAGTATCACAGGCTTTCTTCCACATATCATGGAAGTCTTTGGCTGTGGGGTGGATGGTCAGAAGATTTCTCTTCAAGTGATCCACAGGTAACAGGGGATTCCACCCTTTCTCTACCAGTCCAGGTGTTCTTCCTGTGGTAGAGTGCTGGCTTGTATTATAAGCCAGTTGGACTGCTGGTAAGAGGGTGACCCAATCATGGGTGTATCCCTCATGGTCCTTGTATTCCATGCCATAGGCACAAAACCTCCTGAGGATGTCCTCCATTGTTTGGATCATCCTCTCAGTTAGGCCATCTGTTTGTGGATGGTAAGCTGTGGAAAAAGCAAGCTTGGTGCCAAGCATGTCATATAAATTGGTCCAAAATTCAGACGTAAATTTTGGGTCCCTGTCACTGATTATGATCTTAGGGACTCCACAGGTGGATATGATGTTATTCCAAAATAACAGAGCAGTGTCCATGGCTGTGTCCTCTTTATGGCATGGTAGACATCTCATGCTCTTGCTGAACCTATCAACTATGATTGAGCAGGAATTGTAGCGTTCTTTGCCTCCTGGGACAAGTCCCGTGACCCAGTCCATGTTAATGGTTTCCCATGGGTGTTTGGGTTCTTCTATATGTTGAAGCAACCCATATTTCTTCCCATGTTTTCTATTTGCCTTTTGGCATCTTTCACAAGTGTTGATGTATTCACTCAACTCTTGCTCCCACTTGGGCCACCAAGCTGTGCTTGCTACCCTCTCTTTAGTCCTGTCCTCACTCATGTGTCCCATATAGGGGCAGTCATGGCATTCCTGCAGGATCAAAGAGATGTGGTCTCTGTCTATCACTGTGAGTGCACTGGTGTGCTTTTCTCTGTGATAAATCAGGCCATCTATAAGGAAGAATTTATTGTCCTTATAGGCCCTCAACCAGGGTTCCTCCAGCTGGGTTTCCAGTTCTGGGCTCCTGTATTTTTGTTGAAGGAGTTGGAGTAATATGCTACACTGTTTGTGCTTAGCATAAGATTTCAGGACTGCATTGAAAAATTCATTGTGCAGTTCTGAGGAACTTATTCCCAGTATGGGAGTTTCTGTCCCTTCTGAATCAGTGTTTCCACTGTCAAGGGTACCACTCTCTGGTGCCCATTCAGAGAATCTGAAGTTCTTTTTCCTATTGATCTCCATAAAATGGATAGGAATTTTTGCAGCAACTTCAGGGTCATAAGCTGGATTGCTTTTGACATTGTCCAGTGGCCATCTGCTAAGGCCATCTGCATTGGTATGGCTTTTGCCTTCCTTGTATATGATGGTCATGTTCCCTCTATACCCCTGGATGGCTATTTGCCATCTCAGCATATGTCTATTAGTAGTCTTCATGTTTAGTAAAGACTTCAAGGCTGTGCAGTCTGTGTAGACTTCAAAGACTGCACCCTCCAAATAGTAATGGAGTTTTTCTAGAGCCCAGACTAGACATAGACATTCTGTCTGGGTGGCCCCATACCTGGCTTCTGAATCTTTCAGCTGCCTGGAGATGTAACATATTACACCTTCTCTTGGTTCACCATCTACAATTTGTCTTTGGTGAAGGGCTGCTCCTAAGCCTTGGCTGCATGCTGCATCTATGTATAACTTGAATGGTAGTTCAAAGTCAGGCAAGATGAGCACAGGTGCATTTGTGAGTTCATATTTGATCCTCTCATATGCATCCCTCCTTTCCTTGGTTATTTCAAAAACTACATCCTTTGAGCATAACTTGTATAAGCTACTAGTTATGTGGGCAAAGTTTTTGATGTGGTTTCTATAGTAGCTAGCAAACCCAAGGAAAGATTGCATTTCTTTAATGCTCTTTGGTACTGGCTTTTGCAGTACTGCTGCTACTTTGTTCTGGTCAATTGCCAGACTAAGGCCTGAGACTTTGTGTCCTAGAGCTAGTAGCTCTTGTTGGCCAAAGTTACACTTTTTAAGTGAAATTTTTAGATTGATGGGTGTACATTTACTTAGCACTCTGTCTATGTATTGTACATGGTCTTCCCATGTCTCTGAGTATATAATGATATCATCAATATATACTACCATCCAGCCTTCCATTATTTCTTCCTGAAATATGGTGTCCATCATCCTTTGGAAGTGGGCTGGTGCATTTTTGATGCCAAATGGCATCCTGGTGTACTCATATATGCCCATATGGCATATTATTCTGAGCAACTTCATGGAGTTTGGTTTAACTCCATTTTGGTGGAAGCCTTTCATACAATCCATCTTGGTTATGTATTTGGCTTTAGCCAGTTTATCCAAGGCATGAGGTATCCTTGGTATAGGGTACCTGTCTGCTTTTGTGTAGTTATTCAGGGCTCTGAAGTCTCCAGACAATCTAGACTTGCCATCATGCCAGGTGATTAGGACAGGGGTGGTAATTTCCACTATCTCATTATGTCCAATCTTCCGAATGACATCCATGTCCAGGAGTTCATTGATATGTTTCTCAATCTCTTTCCTGGTCTCCAGACTTGCTGGGTAAGGAGGTCTCCTTAACATGGGTGGATAAGGCCTTTCCACATCCAGATATAGTTCTATATCATGGCCTTTGATGTTGCCTAATGGTTCTTCACCAATGGCAAATGCTGGTCTATTCTTCCTCAGCATCTTCAGTAAACTTAACTTTTGTTTACTGGTGAGGGTAGTGCTAAACTGTCCCTCTCTGAATTCTTTCAGAAGTTCTTCCAGTGGGTCCTGAGAAGATATCTGGTATATATCAAGGGAAAATTTCTTTTCCTTGTTAGTACCAATGGTAATATGCCTATTTTTACTATTGTAAATATCTATGCCATACATCCTCTGGTAATCTGTCCCCAGTAAAAACCCTTGGATGTGGGCATCTTCAAGCACTACAAACTCTGGGTTGAGTCTGATATTACCTTTTCTGTGGGGTATAATTATCTCTTTGATAATTGTCCCAATAGAGGTCATCTTTCCAGATGCACTCTTAAAGTTCTTTGCCCTGGTGGGCAAGAGTTCTTTTTCCCAGTTTGGGAAGTGTTTATCCAGATAATTTCTGGCCACTATGGAGCAGTGTGCTCCACTGTCAATGATCAGTGGGTGCTGAGCATTGTCAATACATACAGTCATTTTTGTGGCTGTTCCATGTATATATGCCATTCCTTTGGTTGGTGTAACCAGGAATGTTTGTGCATCTTGTGTATGTTTACACAAGTTTTTGTTGGCAGTGTCTTGTGGCATGCCTGCTTCCAACTGTATATCCTGGATTTCTAGTGGGGTTTCCTCTTGGTATTCCACTAGAAATTCCTCTCTTGGGTCTTGATCCTCATCAGATGGTTCTCTAATGGCATCACCCATAGAGTCTGATTCAGAATCCTCTGTTGGAGGTTCTTCCTCAGGGACTTTCTCTATGGCATAGACTTTTTTCTTTGCCTTTGGACAGTTGTTAGCATAGTGGTCTGTTGAACCACAATTGTGACAAGAATTCTTCTTCTTTGCCACTTCTGCCACTTTTTCTCTGGGTTTGTCTTTAAACTCCACCCTGAAAGGTTGTTTCTCTTTGAAACTACTGCTTCTATATGGGGTGAATTTCCCTATATTAGTCCTTTTCCTTATGTCTTGTAAGGTATTGGCTATATCATCTAGAGTGCAATTTTGGTTGCATCTGCACTTTACTGCATGCTCTAGTTCTCCTGGCAGTTGTGTCAGGAGTTTGTGATTCCTCATTTGGATGTTCATCTGAGGATCAATGGCTTTAAGTCTTTTAGACTGTCTAAGACACCACTCATATGGATCTTTGTCCACAGAGTATTTGTCATTCTCAAATGACATGGTCTTTTGCCATATCCAAGTTCCATTACTGTACTTTTGGATTATTTGACTCTTCCACCATGGCCAATTTCTTCTGCCATGGATTTCTTTCATTTCAGTGTACCATATACTTGCATGACCTTTAAATGCAGTATTCAGTCTAGCAGTAATCCAGTAATCTGGTATGCTTGGTACATCAATGAAGAGTCCATCAATATAATCTATGAGTTCCATATGATCATATTCTCCTGATCCAGAGAATTTGGGCCAGTTTGAGGCCTCAGGAATCTGTTTCAAGGCTTCCTTCTCTGAATAAGACATGCCATCTCCATCCTGGTATTGTGATGGAGATCTTGCCTTATTCAACAACATGGCATCTGGTTTGATGTCATCTGGTTGATATGGATTCTCCATAGCTTGGCCTTGTGGTTGGGGCTTTAAGCTATGGTAGGCATCAAACAGTTTGTTGATGTCTTGGTTCAGACACTCCCTGTCCCTGCTACTATGGTGTTGTTCTTCAGAGACTTGATTCAGTCTCTTGTTGGTTTCTTCAGAGGCTTTGCTCAGTTGAGCATATCCTTCCTGAAGGTTTTTAACTATCTGCTCCAATGAGGCTTGAGTTTTTCTCATCCTTTCTTGGGCAGCTGCAAATTCTGTAGCCTGCTTTGCAGATTGCTCAGCATATTGGGACATTTGTAACCACAGTGTGTCACTGTTGATGTTACTCTCAGATGTGATAATGTTATTTTCAGTCTGAGTGGGGGTAATGTTTCTATTACTAGGACTACTGATTCTAGAGTGGTTTACAACTACTTCTGGTTCTTGTGTACTTCTTTTACCAAATCTAACAGCTTCTGGATCATGGGGTCTGACTCCTTCCTCCTCTGGTTGAAGGAGGCTTTGTTTTTGCCCTTGTTGCCTTGTCTTCTCCTGGAAACTTCCTGGAATTGTGAAGAATGGTGACTCTTGGCCACTGATCTGCTGGTTTCTGAATGGTGTGAAGCCACTGGAGAGCTGATTTGGCATGCTCCTTGTGAACCTGAAGGAATCTGAGTAGGCCCTGTCTGGGTTAACTGTTCTTCTATAGCTTGGATAGTGGCTTGATTCTCCCTTATCCTCTGTGCCCTTGCCTCCAGGAGTCTGTGCTGCCTGGTAGGATTCCAACCCTTGGTGATTACCATAAGGTCTTTGAAGTCTATCTCTTTGAGACAGATCTTCTGGCAACTTGATCCCAGTTCTGCCCAGTGAGTTGCTAGGTTGAACCTCTTGTTGTCCATACTCCATTGAAACAAATCTTTGAGGAGTTGGTGGATTTGAAGAACTTGATCCATATCCTTCCAGTCCTCTGGTTTGAGGTTTCTGTTGAATTGGAGTGTGAATGGCAAGGTTGATATTATCTCCCTCATTGTTTTGCCATCCACCACTGTGTCCAATGTGTCTTCTTTCAGGTCTTCTGGTTCTAGACATTCCTGCTCTATCCTCTGGCTGGTTCCTTTGGAAGCCAAGGTCTCTGAGGTATGCAGGGGACATATCAGTGTTTGCAAGCAGTCAAAAACTTTATGTTCTTAGGGTATTTACCTTTGACTGTGCCTTGTACAAATTTGTTATCTGCTGATTTGGGCAGTTTGCCTTTGGAGGTTACAACTGGGTTAATAATTGTAATCTTCCCTGTACAAGTGGTTAAGGTTGGTTCACCTTGTATTGAAGCAGAGTTTCGTGGTTTTCTACTCCTCTGAGTGGCTATTGGTGTCCACTTTTTGGCTGTGATGAGGCCTTCACTAAGCCTTTTTCCTTTGCCCTTGCTGCCCTCTGGTTCTGAGGGTGTCACTGGTATGTTGGCCTGTGACTGGGTCTCAAGTGGTATGAAATTTTCTTCCACTGAATCAAAACAGGAAAAAGAGGGCTTATGTCAGTTAAGACTTCTTACAAGGCTGGTTTTGCACGTCTAAGAATGGCCTCTGGGCTTGTATGTTACTACAGTATGCCCTTGTATAGTGACAGTGTAATTGAATTAACAATTCCACGTCAGAAATACAGCTTATTGATTATTGGTATACTGTTTGTATACCAATATCTTACAGAATACTTGTTATTAGCAAGTATAATCTGTCAAAAAATGGTGTATTACAGGGCAATTGAGTTAACAATGTGTCCAAACACGCCTCAACTGTTGGTTTATCAGTATGAGCTGTCTTAATTCAATTAAGAATTGAGACTGTATAAATGGCTTAAAAGTGTTTTTATATGCAAAACACGCCAAAAATACTGGTCTTGTGGTTATTAGCCACTAGACAAATACTCTTTAAAAATATGAGTATTATTAAATTTTTAAAGAGGAATATATATGAAATATATTTTTCAAAAGAAAATGACGCCTAAAAATAAAAAACAGGTGTCAATAAATGATAAAAAAAGAGAAAAAACTTACTTGTAAGGTCCAAAATAAGTAAAAAACACGGCCAGGCCCCCAAAATGTCAGGCTGAGTCTATGATAAGAGTAATAAAGTGTATTTACAACTTTTAACTATGACTGTGACACGGTGTATAAAAGTTAAAAAGGTTTTATAAGAGTTGAAGATGGTTCTAATTTAATAATAAAGGGCTTTACTATAGTGGATATAGTGGTGGTGAGCGCTGTTGAAGGCCCTGGGTGCAGCTTTACCTGTTGGGTTACAATAATAAAGACTACAATTATTAAGATTATAATAATACCTGATTATTACCCAAGAGTAAAACTGTTTTTGACAGTTTACTACGTAGGGTATTCAAGAGCAGGATGAGGAAAGGTTTTTGGCTGTGAAAAGCCCTCCTTTTATCCTGAAATTGAGGTGAAAAGGTGATTAAACCTTTTCACGTAGAGGGAGTGAAGATTTTTCACTCCCCATGACAGGCTTGTGGTTTGCAAACAACCTGTATACACTGTATTGGGCTCAGATGTGGTTTTGAAACCACATCTGGGCGGTTTTCACCAATACAGGGTGAAAATTTTCATCTGGGGACCTCACAGTCTGATTCTGACGTGTATGACGCGTAGAATGTTGTACAGAAACTGTATGGGACCCCAGTATTGACTGACATATGAGGTATTGAAGTAAAAACATGCTTCTTCGTCTGTTGACACCTCATATTCATGATTATGGGGTGTTATCCCATGGTAAGGCTGTATATGACAGCTGGTGGGATTTTGACCTTAAAATGGTCATAACTCTGTCAGTTTTTGAGATATCAAGCTCAAAGTTGGTTCATTGAATAGCTCTATATGAGCTCTACACAATGGTACCCAACTTGACATGGTTATCATTAAATATGACAAAGTTATCCCATGTACAAGTATTTTGTACATTGGCGTGGTTTGGGCAAAAAGCTGTATTAAGCTTGTTTGGCCAATAACTTCTGTTGTAGTTGAGTTATGGGGAAATGGATGACACCATCAGATAGCCCTGATTGTGCTCTTTCCAAAAAGACCCCACTTTAAGTATCTCACACTAAAACTGTAAAAGTTAGATGAGAGGTGAATGTTTTGTTCACCCTTATTTGGTCTGAATTTGACCATAACTCAAGTAATACTGGTGCTAGCTCAGTTTGGCTGGTACCATTGGATAGCCCTGGCTTAGAGCTTCATTTTGAATACCCATTTGATGGGGTTAAGCCTCTCCTTCTAGATTTTAGATGAGAGGTGAAAATTAAGGTTTATGCTCAGCAATGACTTTGAGCAGGAATAACTTTGTTATTTCTTGTCCTATGGTGATGGGACTTGTATTTTCAGAAAGAGGTGAGTTTCCTCTTTCTTTTGATACCTTTTGAGCTAATTTGGCTCAGTTCCATGTTTTGGTGGTATCTTGGCTATACCATTGATTTATGATATATTGGCTGTCATGCTTGTGCTCTGGTTTTGAGTCACAGGCTGACAACTGCTGCAACTTTATTTTTATCAATTCCAAGGGACAAACCAGATACAACATGTCCTAGTGCCTTAAGTTCTTTAAATCCAAAATGACATTTCTTCAAGGAGATTTTCATGTTTACTGATTGGATTTTTGTCAAAACTCTTGATAATCTGTACATGTGCTCCTTCCAAGTCTTTGAACAGATAATAATGTCATCAATGTAAATGATTAACCATCCCTCTGAGAGTTCTTCAGGGAAGATTTCATTCATCATCCTTTGGAAGTGTGAAGGTGCATTTTTGATACCAAAGGGCATCCTTAAGTATTCATACACTCCACAATGAACAATAATTCTCAAGTATTTTCTTGCTCTTGGTGTTACCACATTTTGATGGAATCCTTTAAGGGCATCCATAGTGGTTATATACACTGCTTGAGATATTTGAGTAAGGGCAATTTGGATTTTTGGTATTGGGTATCTGTCTGGAACAGTGTAAGTGTTCAGAGCTCTAAAGTCCCCAACCATTCTGGATTTTCCATTATGCCACGCCACTATGACTGGTGTAGTTATTTCTACTTCCTCATTGTGGCCTACTTTTCTTATTACACCAAGGTCTAGAAGTTCTTTGATATGAATTTCTAGAGCTTCTCTTGATTTTGGACTTGCTGGATAAGCAGGTCTTCTTAAGAGTGGTGGATAAGGTCTCTCAATGTTAAGAATGATGTCAACTTCATGACCAATAATTGCTCCCAGTGGTTCTTTGTCTGTAGCAAATGCTCCTTTGTGGTCATACAAAAGGGAAGAAAGTTCATTTTCTTGTTTATCAGTCAGATGAAGGCTTATCTCAGCCTCATTTAACTGTTCAGACTTGAATTTTTCTAACTCTAAGTTGACTGGTGATACTTTGTTTACTGTAATTTGTCTTTTAAATGGTAAAAAGGCAAATTTCTGGCGCTTATTGTCCCCAATTGTAAAGTATCTGTCTTTGTTATTATGCAAATCTATCCCATACATGATCAAATAGTCATTTCCCAATATAAAATGGGTACTAGAGCAATTTTCCATAACAACAAATTCAACTGTGATCCTTAAATTCCCATTTATGTGTGGGAATATGACATTGGTCTCAAAGATTCCCAATGCTTTCATTGGGTTACTTGCACTGTTGAATTTTATACCATCAATTGGTAACAATTGGTCTTCAAAATTTGGCACACAAGTTTTAAGAAAGGATTTTCCAACACAAGAGCAGAAGGCTCCTGGGTCAAGCAAAAGTTTGGTGGGCTTGTTGTCAATTACCACTTCTGTTATACAGGAGTTACCAGCTGTATAACCTTTTCCTCTGTTTGCTTTTGTCTTCATAAGTTGTGCATCTTGAACTTTTGATAAATCAACTTGACCATTGCTCAATTGTGGTAAGTGGGAATAAGATTCCATGATGTCAAAAGTGGCATTGATATTTTCTATATATTTTGAAGATTCAGAAAATATGGATGACTTATCATCTGAATTGTCTTCAATTATGTCTTATTTTTCAACATCTGGTTCCTTTTCAATGTCAATTTCATTGATTTTCCCCCTCTTTGGACATGTATTGGCTAAATGGGTGGTGCTTTGGAAAATATGGCATTTTCTGACTGTATCTGCAGATTTATATTTAATATTACCAGAATTTTCTTTGGGGTTTTTGTCCACAGAATCTTTCCAAGGTGTATTAAACCTTGTTTTGAGATTCACCCTACTAGAACCAATTTTGGTTCTGGTGGTTACTTCTTCTAGTATATTGATAATATCTTCTGCTGAAGATTGTTCAGTAGTCCTGCTTTTGACAGCATGCTCTAAGTCACCTCCACATTGTCTCAGAATTTTCCTATGGATCATAAATTCTGACATTTCAGGATATAATGCTGTTAGTCTGTCCTTTTGTTGGCAAAACCATGGTAAAGCTTTGTCTTTATCAGCATTAAATTTGGCAGATTCAAAGGCTGTTTCAACTTTAAATCTCCAAGCATCATTTGCCCATTTGTTGATGATTTGGGTTTTCCACCAAGTCCAACTCTGGTGTCCATGTGCTTGTCTTATTTTGATGTACCATCTGTGAGCTGATCTGGTAAACAAGGTGTTAAACCTGGCTGTTACCAATCTGTCTGGTAATTCAAAATCCTCTTTGATCATGTCAATACCTCTAATGAATTCCATATGGTCATACTCTCCTTCACCATTGAAGTGAGGCCATTCTTTAAGTTTTGGAACTTCTTTCAAGAGTGCTTGGCCCATTGATGGTTCCAAGTTATGAAAAGAAGTGGATAATTCATTTTTTAATTGTGAATTATCAGGATCCAATACTTGTGGATTTGAAATTCTTGTGCCCTCATTTTGATTTAGAGGTGTAGACATTCTTGGTAAGGTGTTCAGTATTTGTTCAATGTCATTCATTTTACTGTTGCTACACCTTTGGGAATTTCTGCATTCATGTTGGAAGCTTTGTATTAAATTTATTACTTCAATTTTATACATGTCTTCCTTATGTGTCAGTTCTTGCCATAATTCTGTCTGTCTTGTATTATCAGCAGTGACTTGATTCAATTTCATTAATAATTTTGATACTTCTTCTTGTGAAGCATCAAAACACTTTTTCAAGGCAATGGTATATGTCTTTACTTCAGTAAATGAATTTGAAATGTCACCAAGGATTTTCTTGTTATCTGTCTTTATAATATTTATGGCTTGTTTAATTCTTGTTTCAATTATGTCATCAATATTGAATTTAGAATATTTATCTGTTAATTCTTTAATAATGGCAGATTGTTCATTTATTTTATTGTTAGAAGAATTATCATTATTTGAATTTTTAATTTTTCTCAAAACTTTTTCAAAACACATAAGTGTTTCATTAGTTTGGCACAGACTCAGGTTGTTTGTTTTAATGTTATTACAAATGGTTTCATTTTTATCAGAAAGATGTTTTTTCACGTCATTTATAGCATTATACAACTCTGGGATGGAATCAAATATGTCAGAAATCATTTCTGGAACCTTAATCTGGCTTCCTCCTTCTTCTCCAATTCCATCATGGTTCTGGCCATCTGAAATACATTTTCCATGGCATCCTGCTGAATCTTTGGGATTCTGTAGCCCTGGCTGTAAGGTTTTGGGGCTGGTGCCTTCCCTTTGCCCTTGTTTGGAGTTTGTGGCTGCTTTCTCACGTTGTAATTGCTGCTGCTGGCCACTGGGGCTGTTTTTGGCACTGGTTTGGGTGGTGGAGGGTTGTTTTTCCTCCATTCTAGTGTCAAAAGCATCATGTTTTTCTTCTCCATTAATGGATGCCATCCATTGAGCAATTTGCAAGTGTTGGGATGGCCCAAGAATTTTCTTACTGTCAGGTAAGAATTCATGCAATTCTTCCACAGGTCTGCAAGGATCTGGTACTCTTTGAATTGAAGTGCATTGTTGTATGCACTGTGGCTGGTTTTGTATATGTCCACAGAGGCTTGTTGTGGCGGTGTCAGCTCTTTTTGAAGGTAAAATGGTATTATCAGCTTCAGAATGACCCAATTTAGTTGTTTGGAAGTCATCAACTGACCCTTTTCCTTCTGTACCTGGTTGGCTTCTTCCATAATGACGTCTATTACCTTTTTGGGAGCTGCTTGAGGGGTTGTAGCTGGCTCCTGACCTGGTTGAAGGCATAATTATGGTTAAAAAAGGCTTAAAATAGTATTTTTACGTCAAAAACTTACTATTGGCCAAATTTTTAGCTTTCTGAAGGGTATTACTTATGTCTAAGTTAATCAGTTCAGAAGATATTGGTTCAGGCTGGTTATTTTGAGTCACAATAACAGTACTATTATGATCAGAATTAACAGTACTGGCAGGGATAATGCTGGTTACTGTTGAGGCTGTTTCAATGTTTTCTTGTCTTACCACGTTGTAAGACACTAAAATTAATGAAAAAGCCAATTAATTAAGTAAAAAAAGGTTATTTCAAAAAAAGAAATAAAAATATAAGCCTCACTTATAATATGAAAAAAAGTTATTTTTTATGGATTTTTTGAATTATAAGTATTTTTTATATATTTTTAAATTTTTCAATATAAGAAAAAAGATTTAAAAAGAGTAAAAAAATATGTCACAGGTAAAATATCACGGCTGGGCCCCCAAATGTAAGGTTTGGATATGAAACTTTGATTAAAAATCAAGTACTTTTCCTGTCCTCAAAATTTGTATAAGGTAAAAATCAATTAAAAATAGTATGAAATATTATTTTTAAGAGAAAACACGCCAATTTTATTGTTTATAACTTTATTAGTATAAAGCAATAATTTAAAAATTTATTGTTTTACCAACAATAAAAATTTATCCAAAAAATACTCTACAAGAGATATTTTAAGGCTACAAAAGAAATTTCTTCAAGAGCAATTTCAATTGGAATTAATTGAGCAAAGAACTGCAAGCAATTAATTAAAGAACAAAGTCTTTAAAAAGAATATTAAAGAGAAAACACGCCCAAAAGTGACCAGAGTGAATTTGGAAACAAAGTGACAAAGTTTACAGTGATGAAAAATGCTTTAATTCACTTTTGGGGTGGTTCAGGGGTAAAAATGATTATAAGAGTTACAAACAATGATTATAATGATTTTTCACGTGGTTAAAAGGATTAAAATGATTTAAAAGTGGTGGTTGGAATCTTTGATTGATTGGTTTAACAGTTTTAAACTAATTAATAAAAGGAAAAGATTCTAACATGAAGAGAAAAGTGGGGCAAAGAAGACATTCTTTTATAGCCATCAATTCTCTTACTCCAAAAGTAAAATTTACTCTTGTCAGTCGTGAAAAACAGTCTGACAACATAAAAGCCAATTATGGCATCATTGAACCCTGGTTTAGACCAAAAAGGGCTGGTTTAAGCCATTTTTAGCCATTTTTAGCCATTTTAGACCCTTAAATCAGCCATTACTATAGCAATACCAGGCCTAGAGCCTTCAAAACACGTCAGAATGTGTGTCAGAGGCGTAGAAACCAGTTAAAACTGTTTTTATTATGATTGTTTTATCTTAAGGGTAGTTTTACCCTCTTGGCAACAGCTAAAACTACCCCAGTTGGTATCAAAACCTCATCATCAATTGAGTCCACAGACCCTGTAACTCAATTCCAGGCCAAAAGTGATGAACTTTTGCGTGAATTTTGACATCCCACGCCTGTCAGCAAGGATTTTGGGGGTCTAGCTCCCCCTTAGAGCTGGAGTTCCTTTCCCCCCCCAATTTTAATCTTTCCAATTTATTTTTCTTTTAATTCCTCATCATGTATTATACTTATAATTTACATATGTAATTCAATTCAATTGTACAGTACAATACAGTAATAATTGACACCTTATATGTAAATCAAAGTTCACTTATGTAATACACGCGCACATTTTGACATTTCAATTGAATTCAATTGAAAATACTTCAATTCCTCATAACTTCTAAACTAAACACAACACCTCAATTTTAACACAATAATTGATGGTTAACACCACATGTGGTGTGAATTAAATTAAGGTTTTGAGGATCTTCAACTTTTGTATTGAAAATACTAAAAACTTAATTTAAGCTTATTTAGAGTTGAGTTACAAGAATTTCACTCAGAGGTGACCCCACCTGATTTTTTATGAGGAATCCAATGGTGAAATAAATTTTATATGTTTATTTATTGGATAAAAAGTTATAATAATTTTTATTTAACTTTTTTCCAAATTTATTTATTTTCTCACAATTTTGTTAAAGTTTCATTTTTACTTAATTTTTTCAAGTATAAATGTAATTTTATATTTACAAAATTTTAATGTATTTTTTATTTTTAAATTATAATTAATTTTTTATTTTTAATATAATTTTATATTTATATTTTGATTTTTATTTTAATAATATAAATAAATTTATTTTATTTATATTAATATGTTATTTTTTATATTTGTGGTCTTTTGGGTATATGAAATTACCTCTAAGGCTCACAATCTCAAGCTCCGGTGGTCCCCCCATTCCTGCATTCCATATACCTCACGATCTGAGTACCATATTTGAACATCTCCAATTGGAGCCAGTGATTCAAAACTATATATGTTGTCCTCAATGTTTCTCTCTTAATGGCCTTACTGAATCAGTAACAACTGACCAACCCCACTGTCAACGCCATAATGACCCAAATGATCATGATCCCCCTTGCACACAATCATTAGGCAAATTCATCTATTCATTTGAACCCCACACCCAAAACACAACCAACATGAAGCAAAATCTTTTACCAACAAAACATTTCATTTATCAACCATTCAAAAATTGGCTTGCCAGATTTCTCCAGCGGGCTGGAATTATGGTCAACAATCCCAAACTCCTGAATATTCCCCAAAACGTGACGTCTGGGATGGATTGGTCTGGAGACGCTTCACTGGAACTAGAAATATCCATGACCCCCCATTCATGTCCATTCCTGGTGCATTGGCCTTCTCCATTTATGTGGACTGGTTTAATGCACATGGAAAGTCCACCCGGTTGGCCAGCATTGGACCTATCATGCTTATTTGTCTTAATCTCCCCCCAAGTGAAAGATTGAAGCCAGAGAATGTCTATGTTGCAGGAATCATCCATGGTCCAAAGGAGCCAACTTCCCTTCAATTGAATTATTTATTAATGCCACTCATCAAGGAGCTCAAAGAGCTATGGCAAGGTTACCATTTTTCACCCACTTCCACAGGTCCTTCAGGATCCTTTATCCGTGTTGCCATTCTCACAGCCATTGCGGATGTGGTTGCCATGCGCAAGCTTACTGGATTTATTTCCCATTCAGGCAGCCACTTTTGTAATTTTTGCACCATTCACAAAGCTCAAATTGAAGAAATTGGTCCTCAATTTCACTACACACGCTCATATCAAAATCATAAATCAACCATTGCCAAATGGCTTTGGGCAACCCCACAACAAAGACAAGCAATTTTCTCTGAGTATGGAGTGCGATATTCAATTTTAGAAGACCTTCCGTATTGGCATGCAACCAGAATGGTTAATCTTGACATAATGCATAATTTAATACTGGGAATTTTGAAGGATCATGCAACTTTCAAATTGTGCATTCCATAGTCCAAATCAAAAATTTACCTCAGGTCCTGCAGGAAATCCAATGACACCAACAGTTCAGACTCAGATTCCATCACCTCCAACAGCTCTCTTGATAAAATCACATTGAGAGAGGCGCGCTCCCTGAGAAGAGACGCAGCAAAAATAATAAATGAGCCACTCCCCACTACTTCCCAATGCCCACCCCTCACGCGGAACATCCATCTAGTGGTTCTGCGGAGATTCCTTCATTTGATGCCGATTACATCCCCACTTCTGAAATTGCCTCTGAATTGGATATCACTGCACTGAGTGATCACCAGATCAAGGGTGAGGCTCTGGAGAATCTCCGTCAAATCATATCTGAGACAATAATTCCCTCATCATGGACAAGAGTACCTCGCAACATGGGTTGCCCCTCTCATGGTAGCTTAAAAGCCGCTGAATGGGCTCTCTTATATAAGGTCTATATTCCATTTTTAATGCTCAGTCAACAGATGTCATTAGATGTACACCAATCCGCAAACATTCAAAGAAAAATGGGTCAGTCAGAAGAACTTGCAAATGAACTAACCAAGAATACATTCCATTTGATTAGTGCTATCAACATTGCCACAAGTTGGACTGTTTCAATAGGAGATGCGACTGCATTTGCCGAACATTGGAAAAAATTCCGCCTTTCCAATCAACTCCTGTTCCCAAAAGAGAAAAGTAAACCAAATCATCATTTTGCTGATCATATTCCCGAACTCTTCCAACGTTGGGGCCCAGCACAAGCCTCAGCCACATGGGGTTATGAGCGCTTGATTGGAGTATTTGCAAAAATGCCAACAAATAACAAAATATGTACATCAATTAATAAGATCAATATATTCACATTGATTAAACACCTGAACTGAAAAAGATTAACTTCTTGCAACTCTGAATAGATGATATAGATAAAACCTTACTTCAACATATCTGTCGATGTTCCAACCTTTCCGTTCTCCTGAAATCCCCATCCGTGCCATGTGAAATAAAACAGCTTTTCGAATCACAGCCACCTGCCCTGTTCAATGACCATAAACATAACAAACCATCCTGCCATGACCAAGAAAATTATTATTGCCTGGTTGAGTACTTACAGAATTTTCATGCAACAAGGGAAATAGTTGAGTGGATCAGCTTAGACACTACCGTGCAATCCACAAGTCCTCCCACTTCAAGGATTGTCTCACCTTGGTATTTTCCAGTTTCAAACATTAATATTGGGAACAATATATTTTCAACTGAATCCAAAAATGTCAGCAACAGTGTGATATGTTTTCTGAGCGGCAACTCACGACGATTTGGTATTATTGATAGCATTTTTAAAGTCTCTGAGCCATCTAGCATACTGAACAATAACTTTCTGATCTTAAAAACTTTGAAGATTGATGTGAATTTCTTACCAGATTTGCCACATCTGAATATTTATAAAGCTGTTGGTTTTTATGATGGACACTTGATTATATCTGAAGAAGAAATAGAAGGTAACTGTGGATTGTATGATAACAAAGTTCTGTCATGTGGACTGCTTGTAATGATAAAGCCGTTATTTCATGAAATTTAGTCTACAGAAATGCAAATCTCTCAGATTCATTAGCAATTTTGCTAGTGAAATAACTGCCTCAAAATTTAGTGACAGAGACATGCCATTGTGACAAGCAAAGCCCATTATTTCACATTGCCACAAAGAACTTCCTATTTTGACATTGGGTACAGTGTGAATAAGCCAAGTTCAATGATCAAATGACCCACACACTCACCTTTAACAGCATCCAAAATTTCTAACTGCGCTATCATCATGTTGGAAGGGGAAGCGGCCTTTGTGCACCTGCACGCGCACACGCCAATGCACACACAAGCGCACACGCCAATGCACACGCGGTATTGTGCGGCGGGCTTTACCAGTGTCACCTGCAAAACAACAATCCCGCTCAGGCGGAGTCCTTTTATGGATGACCTGGTGAAGTCAAACCCCCCGCCTACATCAAGACTGGCTGAAGGACACCTTTGATGTGTGTTTGTGCAAACAGGTGGGGCTTGTGTAATTTTTACCAACCATTGGACAGTTGCGGGATGATCAGATGGTGAGGAATCTGAGTTGAAGGCACAGGGGAACCAATATTGGTGGATGTCACAGGATTTGGTGTAAGACAAGAGTAGGATGTGTGCTTGACGTTCGCTTGATTTTTGCTTGACGTGAGCTCGACTTTTATCCTGCTTGACGTGAAGTCAATCGCCGACAATTGACACGAGATTCGCCCTGGTGCATTCACAAGATTTTGGAATGAAGCTGGAGCATTGGTTAAGCCAAATGGAATAACCAAATACTCATAACTGCCATATTTGGTTCTAAAGGCAGTTAAATTCTCATCCCCCTCTTTAATTCTCAGGAGATTATGAGCACCACGCAGATCTATCTTGGAGAAGATAGTAGCACCGTTAAAGACGGTAAGAAGCTGATTCATTGGAGGAACAGGATACCTGTTCTTCCTAGTGACAGCATTAAGTTTGCAGTAGTCAACACACAAACAAAGACCACCATCCTTTTTCTTAACAAAAAGGACAGGTGCTCCTGTTGAGGAAGAGCTTGGTCTGATGAAACCTTTCTCTACATTCTCTGAAATGTAGGCCCGCAGTGTTTCTGACTCATTCTTTGATAAAGAGTAGATAACACCAACTGGAGGTAGAAGACCCTCCAGTTTGATATGATGATCACAGGCACGGTGTGGAGGAAGTTTCTCTGCTTTCACTTTGGAGAATAAATCCAAATATTTGTGATAAACAGGAGGGACTACCTTCAGCACAGTTTCAATCTCTTCTGCCTCTTCCTCCTCATCCCACTGCTCCTCCAGGGAGGCATGAAACAATAAAGGAGGAAGGTCCATATCCCCTTGAAAGAGATGAAGTGAAGATATAGCAACATCTTCTCCAACATCTTTTATCTCTTTGAAGACTTCATCTCTTAATGGAAGTAATTACTGAGAGGGAAAAATGGAGGGGTTATGGACAGAAGGAGGAAGGGAAGGTGTCTTAAGTTCACCAACTAGAGCAACACTGTTGACAGCAGTGGATAAGTCATTACTAGTAGAAGAAATAATACCACTAGAATCCTTATGACTAGAATCATAGGTGATCAATCCATTTTTACAATCAATAATGGGATTAAAATGGTAAAGAAAATCATAGCCCAATATTAGGTCTTCTCCCTTGGGTGAATCTATGATAAAGAAATCCCATTCAAAGCTTGGGAAGGAAGGTAAATCAACAACCCACTTGGTATAATGGGTGATGAACAGGGAAGTGGATTCATTAGAATCCAGAATGAAAAGAGGAATCTTTTCAGGGAGCTCTGACATGGTCAATGAGTACTTGAGAACATAATTCTTTGCAATAAAGGAGTTTGTAGCACCAGAATCAATGAGAATACTATAAAAAATATCAGAGATTGAAGAAAAAATAAGAAATTTGAAAGATTTCTTGACACTAGTATTCAGAGTGCACAATTGTGCTCTTGAAGGAAATAAGTGAGAACCATTGAACATATCATGATTACCACTCAGGCTTTTCCCTGCTTGCTGGGGAAGCCTTTTGATGACCCTTGCCTATTTTCAGGCCTCTTGAAGCATTTTTCAAATGGGTGTTTACCACCACAATAATTGCACAAGCCTTCTTTAATCCTCCTCTCCTTTTCAGAACCAATTAATTTGTTGTCCTTATTGAGGAGAGCAGCATGAGGCTTGTCTTTAGACACTTGAAAATTCTTCCCCTTCTTATTCTTCTTGTGATAAGGAATTCTTGATGATGAACTTTGAGGGGGCTTGGAAGAGTTGGATTCACTTATTGGAGGCTTCTTCTCTTGATGATTGCCCTTTTCCTTCTGCCTCTCATGGTACCTGGTATCTAATTCTAACGTGATATCCATGAGTTCTTGAAGAGTATCAAAAGTTCCATGGTGAGAAGCCAATTGGTCCAACAATCTTGATGCCAAGCCTCTTCTATACACATGAATATAGGCCCTTTCCCCCCAGTCTCCAATTCTTGACATTAAGCTTCTGAAATCAGCTATGTACAAGGAAACTTGAACACTTTCCCTCATCCTCAAATTGTCCAACTCTTGTTCAGCTTTTCTGACTTCATTGGGATCACCAAACAGGGTGAATAACTGGGTTTCAAACAACTGCCAGTTATTGAGGAGATAAGAAGGGTCTTCATTGGAGATATTTGAGAGGTAAGGTTCAATCCATTTGCCAGCTCTACCAGTAAGAAAAGAAGTTGAGTAAAGCACCTTCTGATATCCATGAGTTCTTGAAGAGTATCAAAAGTTCCATGGTGAGAAGCCAATTGGTCCAACAATCTTGATGCCAAGCCTCTTCTATACACATGAATATAGGCCCTTTCCACCCAATCTCCAATTCTTGACATTAAGCTTGTGAAATCTGCAATGTACAAGGAAACATGACCACTTTCCTTCATCCTCAAATTGTCCAACTCTTGTTCAGCTTTCCTGACTTCATTGGGGTAACCAAACAGAGTGAATAATTGAGATTCAAATAATGGCCAATTATTGAGGAGGTAGGAAGGGTCTTCATTGGAAATATTTGAGAGACAGGGTTCAATCCACTTTCCAGCTCTACCAGTGAGAAAAGAAGTTGAGTAAAGAAATTTCTTCCTGTCAGAGAAGAAATGTGAGCCTGTGAGATATTTATAACATACCCATAAGGCCACAAATGATTTTACAGACAGTTAATTTTGTCTTAAACAGACTTTTTATTTGAATTTAAAATAAAAATTAACAAAAAATAAGTATAACTTTTTTTTGGATAAACAAAGTTATAATTATTATGTCATTTTTGGATTCTACACCAAAAATAACCTAGGGTACACCCATAGGGTGTTATACCCAAAAACACTTATTTTTTGTGTTATTGGAAGATTTAAGAATCTCACAGTACTAATGTAACTTTTTTAACATTTTTTAAAAATTGTTAAATTTAAGCTTAATTAAGCTTAAATTTAAAGTTACATAAGGTTTATGCAACTTTACCAAAATTTTAGTTAAAATTGAGGTGTTGTGTATATTTACTGAATTGGCTAAGGATTTGCCATACAGAATGTAAATCCTGCGTGAGCTCAATTTAAAAGGGTTTAAAGCCATGGTATGGCTTTAAATAAATAAAAGGGCAAAATCCACGCAGAAAGGTGGGACAAAGGAAAAAGACCAAATAGAGCTGGGGTACCCAACTTTTTGGATCTGCAAGGATTCAATTAAAGTTTTCCACCTGTATTGGAGGATTTTCCACCTTATTTAAACTTTAAGATTAGACTTTGACCCAACCTTAAGGTTTAAACTGGTTTTATCCCAATTTGGACAGGAATTTCAAGCTGCCAAAGGGTAAATCCCAGTATGCAGGCTTGAAATCAAGGTTTTAAGAACTGTCAGAGCTTAATTAAGCTTAAAACTTTAAAGCTTCAAGCATTAAAACCTTATCAAAACTTAAGGTTTGGTGTGTATTGCTATTTTACGTGGAAAAATAGCAATAACTTCAAAAATTCATTAAAAATCCAATTCTTAATGGATTTGCTTGAAAATTTCACACAACTTAGAATTTAATATTATCAATATATAAATTAAATTTTAAGTATCTTTTATAAATAAATTTCCTGGATAATTAGCCTGGAAATTGACTCTTTTAATTAAGCTTAAAGAAAATTATGATTTCTTTAAAAATTAATTAAAAATTGAGTTTAAAAGATTTCTGCTTGAAACTCTAATTTTAAGTTGTTCATGTGATGAACTTTAATATAAATAAACTTATTTTATATTAAAACTTAAAATAATTAAACTAAATGAGGATTAAAGTTACTTGGAGTTAAGAATAACACTGGTAACTTTAAATTGGAAGTAAAAATAAGTTGCCTTAAGTTAAGAACTCTATTTTTAAGCATGGCTTTTCAGTTTTGACCTGAGCACGCCCTCTACATTCATTATGAATCATGAGAGCTGCCCTGAAGACATAAAAAGAGTCTTTTCATCACTGTTTTTGTCCATCATTCATTATCAATCCAATCATATTAGAAATTTAAACAGGTAAAGTTTTATTAAATATAAAATCTTATTATTAAAAAATAATTCTTAAGTTATTTTTATTCTTTATTTATTGAAATTAAAGAATTGAAGTCATAGAATTAGATTATTGTTGTAATCACCAATAATATATTTTATTATATAAAATTATCATTTTAAATATCTTTTAAAATCCACAGATTCCTCTCAAAAACTCTTAAATCATAATTTATATTATTAAAAGTAGTTTTATCTTTAAATTTATTGATTTTTGACGTGTTTTCAACTTATAATTCTTATTTAATATTATAACTGTTGTATTTTGACTTATTGTATTGAATAAATCTTATAAGTAAGTTTTCTCTAGAATTCTATATTTTTTTATATAGTATTAGTTTTTTTTATATAGAATTTTTATTCTAAAAGAATTATTTCTGCACAGTGTGTGTTTAATTCTTTTTTTATAAATAATATTTATATTATTTATAAGTGGTTAATATTCATATTTTCCACGTGTAATTGTCTCATTAAGAGCTTTACACTTCTTATTGTTATAACTGTCAGTGACTATAACAATAATAGAGTAATTATAATTTATTATAATTATTATATTATTATAATAATAATTAAATTTATTTTTTATATATAATTATTTTTAATAATTATATTTAAATTTGTGGTTATAATATTTTATTATATTATATTTTTCTACTGAGGACAGTCATAGTACTCTTGATATTGCTACTATTATCAAGAGTTTCATAGACAAACCTTACATTTGGGGGCCTGGCCGTGATTTTAAACCAATTCTTGGGACATAAATCATATTCTAGACCTTATTTTACTGTTTTTTGATGTAAAATTGCCATATTTGTCTTAATATTGGCTTTTTTGGGACTTATCCCTTATAAATAATCTTTATAATATTAATAAAGTTATTTTTTCTTAAGAATATTGTTTGAAACAATATACTATTGAGTGACTTGGAATAAATTTCTTTTGTCTAACTAGTGGCTTTTTCACATCACAGACTTGAAATTTATTCTTTGAGTTATTCTAGTATAAAGTGAATAATAATATAATTTTGATTAATTAACTTGTTAATTGCATAATTATTATTTCTTTAAAGAAAATAATAAATCAAATAAAAAATCTTTAAAAATAAAAATCTTTATTAAAAACATTTTTTCTTTTTATCTCAGACATTTTTCTTTATTTTTGACGTAATTTGCCATAAATTACATAAAAACAACTTCATTGAATAAGTTGAGTTTATAAGTTATTTTTATTATTTGATAAAATAACTTATATTTTTAATTTTTCTCTAGTATCTTCCATCAGAGAAAGATCTTCAGACTCTGAAGCCTCAGAGTCCAGTATTGAAATTCAAACCAGTCCAGCACCAAGGGGTTTAATAACCAAAGAACCCTTTAAAGGTCCTGCAGGTGAATTCAATTCAACTTTTACTCTATTTTTTATTAAAATTGAAGTGAAATGACTCATACTAGAAGTGGAAGCAACTACTCCATCCAATCAAATGGATCTGGACCAGGACATTCCAGCCACAAATCCAAAAGGCAAGAATGTCCTCCCAGAGGAGAGGCACAAATGGAGGATGCCAGAACTTCCACCAGTTCCCAAATGTTAGGCAGCACCTTTGAACCTCTTCTTGAGAGTCCAGAAGCTGACATAACTGCTATTGCTGTTAGACCTGAACCATTTCCAACAGGCAGCTGTGGAAATTTATCAATCCCAATGGAAAAACTGGTTCCTGGCGTCAAAACAACAAGAGTGGGAACTCCTTCCAAGTCTTTGGATAGGCACCATGAACTCTTATCTTCAAGTGAAGAAGCTCATGGGGCCAGAAAAGACAGAAGATCTTCTACTGGGTTGGACACCAATGTCTGTCAAAGGACAAGTCCAACAGATAAAAGCTTGGTTGAAAAACCAAAGCATGTTGTCAGAAGATCAGAAGAAGAAATTGGCTCAAGGCAAGGACAACAGCCCAGTGGAAGCTCCTCAAGCATCCACCAGCAAAAATCCGCCTCAACCAGTGCTAAACAAGCCCAAGCAAGCCCCAAAAACCAACCAAAAGGGCAAAGGGAAAGGCAAAGCCCAAGTGGAACAAGCCTTACCCGCAGAATTACAGAATTCCAAAGAAAGAGAAAACAGCCATGGACAATGTGTTCAATATGGCAAGAACTTTGATGGAATTCAAAAACAAGGAGGAGGAAAGATTGAACCAATCCTTTCCAAAGAAGTAGACCTTGTAAAACTTGTAACTTACTTTGAATCTTGTAATAAAGAAATTATGGCAAAATTTAAAGCATTTGATCAGGTCCAACAGAAGTTGGGTAATGAAATATTACAAGTGAAAGACCAACAAAAGACCATAATTGGCCTTGAAAATGATAATAAGGCAAATATTTTGTCTTTGACGCAAATTTGTGAAAGACTTGAGTTTAAAGTTACCTTACTCAATCAACCAGATGAACATTCAATTTCTTTTATAACTGGACAGTTGAAAGAATTGAAAATACAAGTGCAAAACTTGGAAAATTCAACTTGTCACAATGCAGCTCTTTTTCAAGAACAATTGGAAAAAAGTGATAAAGCAAGACTTGAATTGAAAGAAGATATTCAATCAAGTATTAATAATATATCACTGAAAAATGAATTGCCAAGGCAATCCACACCATTTCTTGACAGGAATGTTCTTAACTTGAATAATGATTTACATCACATAATTTCCAGTAATGATGTGGAAACTGCTTGCAATTTTAAAGACATTCCAAGATTAGAGGAATGGCCAACCTTCAGTGGTGAAGGAGAATATAATCATATGGAATTTATGAAAACAATTGATATGTTCAAAGAAGACTTTAACATACCAGATGAATACATAAGTGCCAGATTACACTCATTATTTACCAAATCAGCTAAGAAATGGTAATATAAGATGAGACAAGACCATGGTAAACATTCTTGGCCTTGGTGGAAAGAACAAATTATTTCCAAATGGGCAAATGATTCCTGGATATTTAGAATGGAAAATTCTTTTGAAGAAGCCATTTTTAATATTGAGAGGGACAGGCCCATGTCTTGGTTTCTTAAACAGAAGGACAGATTAACTGCCCTTCATCCTGATATGTCTGAAACAATGGTACATAAAAGGATATTAAGAAAATGTGGTGGTGACCTTGAGCATGCTATAAGAAGCAGATGTATTGAGCCTTGCTCTACAGAGGATTATATCAATGCTATGGAGGATATAACTACTAGAACAAAAATTGGAAGAAATTGGTATAAACCCCCAATAGACAACAAGACTAGTGGGAAACCAATTTCAAAACCAAATAAACCACATGACAGACCTCCTTTGAAATGTCATAAATGTGGAAGTACAGCTCATTTGGCAAACACTTGTCCCAAAAAGACAAGAGTCAATGAGATAAATATTGAAAAAGTGGAAGACACAAAAGAAACTGATGTATCATTACATGAAAGTGATTCTGAACCTTCAGAAGAAGAAGTATTAGAAGAACTTAGTATAGAAAATATTAATGTTTCTTTTGAAGTCACTGAGGTACATACTCACTTACCACAGTACAGTGATGAATGCATGGATCTCATACATGTGCAAGATGCCAAAATGCAAAAAACCAAACCTGCCAGAGGTAAAGGTTATACAGCTGGGTCATCTTGTATCACTAATATTGTGATAAATAACATAGAAGCCAAGATACATCTTGACTCAGGTGCTTTTTGCACTTGTGTTGGAAAAGATTATCTTGACAAGATTTATACCAATTGGCAAGACAAGTTAATGCCAATTGAAGGTATAAGATTCAGCAGTGCTAACCAAAACAAGCACCCTTTGGGTATATTTGAAGCAGCAATAATATTTCCTCATCCTGCAGGAAGTATAAGATTGAAAGCTGAATTTGTTGTTATGAATAATTGTACTTCACAACACTTTATACTTGGAAATGATTATCTCAATATCTATGGTATTGATATTAATAATCATAAAGACAGATATTTCACTATAGGGGAAAATAAAAGGCAAAAATTTGCTTTTTATCCAGAAAGAAGAGAAATCACTCTCATTAAACAAGTGAAAAATGTTAACAAAGACAAATTTGTGTCAGATCAGTTAAGTGAAGCACAAATTAGTCCTGAATTGACACCAGAAATGAAGGAAGAACTTATTGAAATTTTATTTCAATATAGAGAAGCCTTTGCTTCTGATAATGAACCACTTGGGGCTATAAAAGGCCATGAGGTGGACATTATGCTTAATGTGGAAAGGCCTTATCCACCACTATTAAGGAGACCAGCTTACCCAGCTAGCCCTAGGGCTAGAGAAGCATTAGAAAATCATATTAATGAACTAATGAAACTGGGAGTTCTGAGAAAAGTTGGGCACAATGAGGAAGTTGAAGTCACAACTCCAGTAATCATTACTTGGCATAATGATAAGTCAAGGATGGTTGGTGATTTTAGAGCACTGAATACCTACACTATTCCAGACAGGTATCCAATCCCTAGAATTCATGAGACTTTGACTCAATTATCCAAAGCAAGATTTATTACTTCTATGGATGCTCTAAAAGGCTTTCACCAGAATTTTTTGACACCTCATGCTAGGAAATTATTGAGAATAATTGCTCATTGTGGTATTTATGAATATTTGAGGATGCCTTTTGGTATTAAAAATGCACCCTCTCATTATCAGAGAATGATGAATACCATCTTCCCACATGAATTATCAGAGGGATGGTTAATCATTTATATTGATGACATTATCATTTGTTCAGAAACCTGGCAATTACATTTAGAGAGACTTTCATTAGTAGTTAAGAAAATCTTACAAGTGAACATGAAAATTTCTCTTAAAAAGTGTAATTTTGGATTTCATGAGTTAAAAGCTCTAGGACATGTAGTCTCAGGACTGAGCCTTGGTGTTGATAAAAACAAAGTGGCTGCAGTGTTACTGAAACAAATGCCCCAGAACAAAAAAGAAATGATGTCTTTCTTAGGGTTTGCCAGTTATTACAGGCAACACCTTAAAGATTTTGCAATCCATGCCAGATCATTATACAGAATTTGTGATCAACAAACTGTTTTTGAAATGACACAGGAGAGAATTCAAGCATATGATAAAATCAAGTATGCCTTGACCAATGCACCATTATTATTAATGCCAGATTGGAAACTTCCTTTCAAGCTGTATATTGATGCATGTGGTGATGGTTTAGGAGCTGCTCTTAATCAAGTTCAAATTGTCAATGACAAGCCTTATGAGGGTCCAATTTGTTTTATTTCAAGACAAATTAAACCTACTGAGGCCAGATATGGAGCTAGCCAAATGGAGTGCCTTTGCCTTGTTTGGGCTCTGGAAAAACTTCATTACTATCTTGATGGAAGTGTGTTTGAAGTAATTACTGATTGTAATGCAGTTAAATCACTTCTTAACATGAAAACTCCAAACAGACACATGTTAAGATGGCAGATTGCTATACAGGAGTACAGAGGAAATATGACCATAGTACATAAAGCTGGAAATATTCACAAGAATGCTGATGGCTTAAGTAGATGGGCATTACCCAATACACCTGACAATCCTGCCTATGTTCCTACAAGTGCAGAACCTCAAATTCCAATTGAAGGAATTAATATCACAGATGTTGGAACAGAATTCTTTGATGAAGTTAGAGAAAGCTATAAGCAAGATAAAAATTGCCATATACTTACTTCTCTACTTGACAAAGATTGCAAATATGCAGCATTGGCTAATTCTCTGGATGATATTTGGAAAACATCTTATAACAACGGAAGATTCCATTTATTTGATGGTATATTATACCATAGGTCTAAACACACATGTGTCATGGTCCTATGTAGCAGGATGTTAATTAACACAATACTACTAGAATGCCATGATAACATTTATTCTGGACATCTGTCTGAAGACAGAACAATGGAAAGAATTAAGACATGTGCCTGGTGGCCATCTTGGAGAAAAGATGTCATTGAGTACTGTCACAGTTGTGATAGATGCCAGAAAGCCAATAAAGCTACTGGTAAAAGATTTGGTTTATTGATCCATATTCAAGAACCAAGTACCCCATGGGAAGTGGTTCACATGGATTTGGTAACTGCCTTACCACCTGGAGGTGATAAAAGTTACAATGCATGTCTTGTTATTGTAGACAGATATAGCAAAACACCAATCTTTTTACCATGTCATAAAGATGACACAGCTATGGATACAGCTCTTTTAATCTGGAATAGAGTAATATCCCATACTGGTCTCTTTAAAAACATCATTAGTGATAGAGACCCAAAATTTACATCAGCCTTATGGACTAATTTACATAAGCTTTTGGGTACAAAATTATCATTCTCAACAGCATACCATCCACAAACATATGGGTTAGCAGAAAGAATGATTCAAACCCTTGAGGACATTATCAGAAGATTTTGTGCTTATGGCCTGGAGTTTAAAGATTCTGACGGCTTTACCCATGATTGGTGTACTCTTATACCAGCATTGGAATTAGCGTATAAGACCTCCATCCATGCTTCCACAGGCAAGACTCCTGCAATGTTGGAAAAAGGATGGAACCCCAAACTTCCAGTTGATACTTTGAAGAAAGATCTAGTTGATATTCATCCAACTGCTTCAAGCTTTAAATTTTTGCTTGATAAAGTGAGGCACCATGCAAATCAAAGCATGAATGATGCCTTTGAATATGCTAAACAGAAATGGGATAAAAGTCATAAAACCCCAGAATTCAAAGTAGGGGACTTGATACTACTTTCAACCTTGAACTTTAATAATATTAAAGGTCCAAAGAAATTGAAAGATTCCTTTGCAGGACCATTTATTATCAAAGCCCTTCATGGGACAAATGCAGTACAAGTGGAACTGTCAGGAGAGTTAGGAAATAAACATCCAACTTTTCCTGTCAGTCTTGTAAAGCATTACACTTCAAGTGATAAGGAATTATTTCCCTTAAGAAATGAAACACCCTTAGAGGTACCCCCACTTGAACCAAGTGAGGAAAAGAAAGTACTGAAAGTCTTAAAAGAAAGAAGACTTAGGGGCAGAAATGAAAGAGAATACTTAGTCAGGTACAGAAATCCACAACATGAAGATGAGTGGATTGAAGAAAGTAAAATACCTGATTCCCAAAAGTTTCTCAGAAGATTCAGACATGAGAGAAGACCAATTCCTCAATAAAACGTTTGAATTGTGTGCTTTACATACTTGAAAAGTATAAGTGAAGAGGTTGGACAGTGGATTATACCCCCCCCAATAACTTGGGGGTATACTACAAAGAAAAATTGTGGTACAATTTTTTTTTTGGTGGTAGGGAATGTGAGCCTGTGAGATATGTATAACATAACCATAAGGCCACAAATGATTTTACAGACAGTTAATTTTGTCTTAAACAGACTTTTTAGTTGAATTTAAAATAAAAATTAACAAAAAATAAGTATAACTTTTTTTTGGATAAACAAAGTTATAATTATTATGTCATTTTTGGATTCTACACCAAAAATAACCTAGGGTACACCCATAGGGTGTTATACCCAAAAACACTTATTTTTTGTGTTATTGGAAGATTTAAGAATCTCACAGTACTAATGTAGCTTTTTTAACATTTTTTAAAAATTGTTAAATTTAAGCTTAATTAAGCTTAAAGTTAAAGTTACATAAGGTTTATGCAACTTTACCAAAATTTTAGTTAAAATTGAGGTGTTGTGTATATTTACTGAATTGGCTAAGGATTTGCCATACAGAATGTAAATCCTGCGTGAGCTCAATTTAAAAGGGTTTAAAGCCATGGTATGGCTTTAAATAAATAAAAGGGCAAAATCCACGCAGAAAGGTGGGACAAAGGCAAAAGACCAAATAGAGCTGGGGTACCCAACTTTTTGGATCTGCAAGGATTAAATTAAAGTTGTCCACCTGTATTGGAGGATTTTCAACCTTATTTAAACTTTAAGATTAGACTTTGATCCAACCTTAAGGTTTAAACTGGTTTTATCCCAATTTGGACAGGAATTTCAAGCTGCCAAAGGGTAAATCCCAATATGCAGGCTTGAAATCAAGGTTTTAAGAACTGTCAGAGCTTAATTAAGCTTAAAACTTTGAAGCTTCAAGCATTAAAACCTTATCAAAACTTAAGGTTTGGTGTGTATTGCTATTTTACGTGGAAAAATAGCAATAACTTCAAGAATTCATTAAAAATCCAATTCTTAATGGATTTGCTTGAAAATTTCACACAACTTAGAATTTAATATTATCAATATATAAATTAAATTTTAAGTATCTTTTATAAATAAATTTCCTGGATACTTAGCCTGGAAATTTACTCTTTTAATTAAGCTTAAAGAAAATTATGATTTCTTTAAAAATTAATTAAAAATTGAGTTTAAAAGATTTCTGCTTGAAACTCTAATTTTAAGTTGTTCATGTGATGAACTTTAATATAAATAAACTTATTTTATATTAAAACTTAAAATAATTAAACTAAATGAGGATTAAAGTTACTTGGAGTTAAGAATAACACTGGTAACTTTAAATTGGAAGTAAAAATAAGTTGCCTTAAGTTAAGAGCTCTATTTTTAAGCATGGTTTTTCAGTTTTGACCTGAGCACGCCCTCTACATTCATTATGAATCATGAGAGCTGCCCTGAAGACATAAAAAGAGTCCTTTCATCACTGTTTTTGTCCATCATTCATTATCAATCCAATCATATTAGAAATTTAAACAGGTAAAGTTTTATTAAATATAAAATCTTATTATTAAAAAATAATTCTTAAGTTATTTTTATTCTTTATTTATTGAAATTAAAGAATTGAAGTCATAGAATTAGATTATTGTTGTAATCACCAATAATATATTTTATTATATAAAATTATCATTTTAAATATCTTTTAAAATCCACAGATTCCTCTCAAAAACTCTTAAATCATAATTTATATTATTAAAAGTAGTTTTATCTTTAAATTTATTGATTTTTGACGTGTTTTCAACTTATAATTTCTATTTAATATTATAACTGTTGTATTTTGACTTATTGTATTAAATAAATCTTATAAGTAAGTTTTCTCTAGAATTCTATATTTTTTTATCTAGTATTAGTTTTTTTATATAGAATTTTTATTCTAAAAGAATTATTTCTGCACAGTGTGTGTTTAATTCTTTTTTTATAAATAATATTTATATTATTTATAAGTGGTTAATATTCATATTTTCCACGTGTAATTGTCTCATTAAGAGCTTTACACTTCTTATTGTTATAACTGTCAGTGACTATAACAATAATAGAATAATTATAATTTCTTATAATTATTATATTATTATAATAATAATTAAATTTATTTTTTATATATAGTTATTTTTAATAATTATATTTAAATTTGTGGTTATAATATTTTATTATATTATATTTTTCTACTGAGGACAGTCATAGTACTCTTGATATTGCTACTATTATCAAGAGTTTCATAGACAAACCTTACAAGAAATTTGCTGGATCATTATGGAAGATTAATTGAGAGGATTGGATAAATCATCTCAATTTATGAGCTTGAGTACCATCAAAAGAATCAGGTGCCTTCATGGATGGAGTCTTGAAAGCAGGGGCTTTGGAATTGTCCCTGGGAGCAACTGCTTGAGTGAGTTGCCCCATGAATTGAGTCATCTGCTCCATCATCTTGAGGAGACTTGGATCAGTTTGAGAGACAAGAGGTTGACTAGAAAGGGATAGATTAGAACCCTGAGGCACCTCTGGAGCATTTGCCAAGGCATCTGCCACTTCAGTTTTCCCAGAATCTTCCTCTTCCACAGACTCTTCCCCCTCTCCATCTTCAACTTCCCCTTGTCTTGCTCTTGCACCTTCAGACATGCCAGGGTAGCCACCCAAAAGTCCAGAAAAGGATCTTGATCTTCTAGATTTCATTCCACCTCTTATTGAGGGTGCTGCTCCTTCTATTGGTGGTCCTCTGTCCAAATTTGCACTCAGTTGATGTACTGATGGTGTGCGGTCAAGAGGAGCCCTTGCTGTAGGAGTGAGAACAGCTTGAATTCTTTGGGATCTAGTAATTTTGGCTGGGGGACTATGTTGAACTGGCATTTTGAATAAAATGAAATAAAACTTGATAGTATGGGAATAATAATCAGAACTGGGCCAAATCAATCACAATAAAATCTTGATGAATCTTGAGGAATCAATTCAAATCTTTAGGTGAAATCAAATTCAGTCAATAATCAAATCAATTCAAATCAAATATCAATAATCTTGAGTAAATGAACAATCAATCAATAAATCAGTGTCTTCAATATGAAATCAAGGTCTTGAGGAATCAATCAATCAATTCAAAATCTTCGGAAATCAATTCAATATCTTGATGAGTCAAAATCAGTCAATAATCAAAATCAATTCTTGAGGATCAATAAAATATCTTGAGGATTCAAAGTCAATCAATAATCAATCAGCTCTTCAGGATCAATTAATATCTTGAGAAGTCAAAATCAATCAATCCAATCCAAAAAAGAATCCTGAGCCGCTGAATTAATAATCCAATGAATCCCAGTGAGATGATCCAATCAATTTAACCAATAAATCAATCCTGAATAAGACCTGAATGAGAACACAGAAAAAATTGATTTGATAAAATGAAATGGTCAGAAATGATTAAGAAAGAAGAAAAAATCAATTTCATATGAATGAAATGAATGAGATGAAATTGATGAGAGAGAAAAAATCATAATCATTAAAGATCATTAAATCATAAAAGAGATCATAATTGATGAATGAGAGAAAATGAATATAAATGAATGAAAAGTGTGAGCCTTGAGGTATATTTTACATACCCAAATAGGCCACAATTATCTTAAAAAGAAATTTTGAATTATGCAAAACTCATAAGTCATGCATATATCCAAAATTCATCATTTTCAATTTCAGAAAAGATGAATGACTTTTTATTGAGTAAGTAAATCCATGGATTTAAGACCAGATTTGGATTCTACACAAAAATTCACCTAGGGTAGCTCCATAGAGTGAATAAGCTCAATTTAAGTATTTAAGGTGGTAAAATGGAAAATACTTCAATACCACATCATTAATACCACATAAAAGATCCGTGAAATTTTTTGTTTTTCTTGATTTTTAGCCAAAATAATGGGAAAGTGAGAAATCCCATGTTACATATACACTAAGAATAGTGTTATGCATGTTTTGAGCACTTAATATTATGGTATTCTTACATGGACTTTTGGTACACCCATAGTGGATATCTCACTTGAAGCTTAAATTACTATTTTGACGTAAATAAGCAAGGGGGACAAAAGACATCAAAGAGAGCCAGGGTACCCAACTTCTGAGGCCTCAGAGGCGTGGATAGCTCCAGAGCATGGACCCATGGCTCATCTTGGCCCAATTGGTAAACTAAAACTCTTTGGGAACTTGGTTACCAAGTTACACCTACTGTAATCATAAGAAAAATAGCAAATAACCTGCTATTTTGACGTGCCAAGGAGGTAATAAGCTAATTAGGCTCCTGTAACCACGTCAATTCTTGATGAATTTCCATGACTAGACCCTAAAAGAGTAATTAAACCCTTTTGGGATCCATATTCATTGATTTACCTCATAGCAACCAGCAAAATACTGCTATTTGCAATTCTACGTAGAAATGAGGTAAAAACTTCAAATATTCATTAAAAATACAATTCTTAATGAATCTTCCTGAAACTTTCAGGACCAATGAAGAACTGTATTATCTATGGTAAAACCCAAAAGAGTTATGGTTTTACTAGTAAAATTAAAAGTTTTACTTACAGTCCATTTTTGACCATTCTACGTGAAACACTGAATCTTCAAAAATTCACAGTAATTACAACCTGTGATGAAATTGGCAATAACATTGATAACTTTCAGAAATCAATGATTATTTTAGAATAAAAGAAGATTTACAGATGTTAGTCCTTTTATTCTTAACCATATTGGGGTTGGTAGTCACGTAAAAGCATCAATTAAGTAATTATGATAATCTTACATGACAACAGATGATGCAATCATTAATCCAAAAAGGTTTATTGTTTTCTCACTCACTGGTTTTTCAGTTTGCTCCATGGCACGCCTCTGTGAGCTGTTGTTGACTTAAAAGAAGCCTCTTCTTGCTGTTTTTTCCAAATCATCATCTTATCAATTTATTAAATCATTATTACCAACAAGTAAGTATTAGTTAAAGCTATTCTTAAGTGTTTTAAATCTTTCCAAATCATCCAGAAAGACGTGAAATCCTAGAATCCAACTATATATTGTTGTAATACTGTTATAAATCCTTTTGATCCCTTAAATCCACAATTCTACGTCAAATTTCTCTACTTTTATCTATCAATAAGTTCTTTGGAGTATTAGTGAGTCATTTATTTTAATTCTTAAAGTTTTTCTCTAGTGATAGTTTTCTTCAAGAATTATCTTTATAATTATTCTTGTAAAAGATAATTATATATTAAAATAATTTCATTATTTTAATAAAGAAGTTTTCATTATTAAATTCTTCTTGTAATTGATTCTTGTAGACAATTACTGCTCACAGTTATAAACACTAGTAGTGTATAACACGTGAAAGAAATAATTTTATAGTTATTTAATTGTGGTTATAATAATTTTTTATTATTATATTTCATAAGAACAGACATAGTACTGTTTATCAATAGTAATATTATCATCGGTTTCATAGTCACATCTTACATTTGGGGGCCTGGCCGTGATTTTATCCATAGACTTGGCTTTAATCATATTCTAGACTTCATTTTAAACTACCATACCTACCAATATCTCATATTTGGAGGTTTTGGCATGTTTTTAAACCTTTTTTGCAAATAATTAATATATTTTTAAGCTCTAAAATATATTGATTTAATAATTTTTTGCTTCATTTTAAAGTAAAAAGAATTTTTATTTTTGAAATTGTCTTAAAATCTTTTTCATTGAGGAATTTGGTTTAATTTTATACTGTTTTTACATGTGGCTTTTTCACATCCAAAAACTTATAAAATTATTCTTTGAGTTACTCTGAATTAATTTTCATTCAAAATCTTAAATTTTAAATTTTTTTTCTTTAAAAAGAATAATTTTTTTAATATTAAAAAATATAAAACTTATAAAAAATCTTTAAAAATATCTTAAAACACAAAAATAATTTCTTTTATCATATTTTTTTCTCTTTAAGTGTCTTTAATCAAATACTGTGCAGCTGGTAACAGACTCAGTAAAAGATACATCAATAGTCCAGAATCTTCAGAAGGAGAATCTGAAGACAGTATTGAGGTGCAGATTGCCAAAAGAGGCACCTTATTCAACTCAGAAAAAGCTAAATTACCACCAAAAGGTGTGTATTTTATATTATATTTTCACCTTTTATCTTTAAATTGACGTGAAAATGGTGCATACCAGAAATGGAAGCAACTATTCAGTCCAACCAGATGCATGTGGACAAGGAAGAGGCAAGACCAAATCCAGAAGTGCCAAATATTCCACAAGAAAGACACATCTGGAGGATGCCAGAGTTGCCCCCCATTCCCCAAGGTCTGTACCAACAGATTTTGACGCAAATTCTGAGCCTGAGCTGAATTATGGTAATATTTCCAGGGCTGAACCACTTTCAGGTGTAAGCAATAGAAATATATCAATGCCAGTACAAAAACTGGTTCAGAGCAGCCAAGGAAGAGGAGTGGGAAATCTGCCCAAGCCTTTGGCAGGGGGCCATGAACTCCTACTTACACATGAAGAGCTTTCTGGGTCAGGAGAAGACCATAGAACTCTTAGGAGGATGGAGCCCCCTGTCTTGCAAAGACAAGGTCAAAAAGATAAAGAATTGGTTGAAGAAGCAAAGTCTTTTATCCATAGACCAGAAGAAAGAGTTGGAAATGACTCCAGCTTTGGAGACAGAGGCACCAGTGGCATCTACAAACTCCAAACCAGCTCCAGAAGCATCCAAGGACAAGCCCAAAGGACCTCAAAAGAAATAGAGAGGTCCCAAGAACCATCAAGGCAAGGGAAAAGGCAAAGCCAATTGGCACAGACCTTACCCACAAGGGTACAGGATCCCCAAATTGGAACCTTCAGCCATGGACAGTGTCTTCAATATGGCCAGAACTCTTATGGAATTCACAGCCAAGGAGCAGGAAAGGATGAACAGGACTTTTCCACGCAAATAAATGATGTACATAGAAGCATTAGTGTAGAAATTGGCAAACTTGAGTCAATGTTGAAGCAAATTACATTAGACATCAATGATTTAAATAAAAGTGACAAGCAACATTCTGATTGGAATCAATTGACAACTGTCACCCTTGAGTCAATTAGCAATGCTTGTGAAAGAATTGAGAACCAATGTCAAAATAATGACACAGAGGATCCTTCCATTTTTAAAGTAAATGATAGACTTAAAACTCTTGAAGACCATGTCTTACAAATAGTTAAGAACACCAATCAATTTGCTATACATTTAGAAAAAAGTGACAGTGAGAGGCAGACATTGAAGAATGATATAATGGCAAGTGTGGAGCAAATTCATAAGAATCATGAACCACATATGCCAAGACATTCTACACCTTTGACTGAAGAAAAACTCTCTGTTAAAGAAAGTCTTACACCATTCTTGGGAGAAAATGCCTACTCTGCAAGAGATATTCCAAAAATAGAAGAATGGCCAACATTCTCTGGTGAAGGAGAATACAACCATATTGAATTCATCAGGACTATTGATATGTTGCAAGAAGACTTTAATATACCTGATGAAATCATAGTGGGAAAACTACACTGTTTGTTTACCAGAACTGCAAAGAAATGGTATTACAAAATGAGGATTGATCATGGTAAACATGACTGGTCTTGGTGGAAATCTGAAGTGATTACCAAATGGGCCAATAATTCTTGGAGGTTTAAAATGGAGAATGCTTTTGAAAGTGCCATTTTTAACTCAGAAAAAGACAGATTATCTGCTTTACACCCAGATATGTCTGACACTATGATTAATATGAAAATATTAAGAAAGTGTGGAGGAGAACTGGAACATGCTATCAAAAGCAGATGTGTGGAGCCTTGTTCAACAGAGGATTACATTAATGCTATGGAAGATATCATTACCAGAATAAGAATTGGTAAGACTTGGATTAAAAACCCAATAGAGTCAAAGATAGTCTCAAAGATTCCTAGAGAGGAAAGAAGACCAGAAAGACCTGTCTTGAAGTGTCATAAATGTGGAAGTACTTCACATTTAGCCAACACTTGTCCTAAGAAGACAAAAATCAATGAAGTTCAAGTCATTGAAGGAATTCAGTGTACTGAGGAGAAAGAGGAGTCTGATCAAGATTCTGCAGTCTCTGAAGATACACCAGTGGAGGACTATCCCATTGAAAACATTTCAGCTTTCTTTGAGGTCACAGAAGTCCATACCCACTTGCCACAGTACAGTGAAGATTGCTGCAACCTGACCAATATCCAAGATGCCAGAATGTGTAAAACAAAACCAGCTAGAGGAAAGGGTTATACTGCTGGGGCATCCTGTATCACATCAGTTCTGATGGGTGATATTGAAGCCAAAGTAAATTTGGATACAGGGGCATTTTGCACTTGTGTGGGCAAAGATTATCTCCAAATTATACTTCCTGAATGGAAAAACCATCTATTACCAATAGAAGGTGTACAATTCAGTAGTGCCAGTAACAATATGTACCCCCTGGGCATATTGGACACTAATATTGTATTCCCACATCCAGCAGGAAGTGTAAGAATGAAAACTGAGATTGAAGTAATGGATAATTGCACATCTCAGCACATCATTCTTGGAAATGATTACTTAAATATTTATGGTATTGATATAAATAACCATAAGGACAGATATTTCACAATTGGAGATAACAAGAGACAAAAATTTGCTTTCTCCAATATGCCAAAACAGATATCTGTAGTATCTTCTGTCAAGGATACTTACAAAAATGAATTTGTGACTAATCAACTTGTTGAAGCACAAATTAATCAATCATTGTCACCAAAGATGAGGAATGAGCTTATTAATGTGTTATACACATATAAAAATGCATTTGCCTCTGATAATGAACCATTAGGCGCTATAAGAGGACATGAAGTTGATATTACTCTTAATATTGACAGACCATATCCTCCAGTACTTAGAAGACCAGCTTATCCAGCCAGTCCTAGCGCTAGAGAGGCCTTGGAAAAACATATCCAAGAGTTGATCCAACTTGGTGTGCTAAGGAACGTAGGCCATAATGAGGAAGTTGAAGTGACAACACCTGTTATTATTGCATGGCATAATGATAAGTCAAGAATGGTTGGAGATTTTAGAGCTTTGAATACCTACACAGTTCCAGATAGGTATCCAATCCCTAGAATTCAAGAAACCTTGACTCAATTGTCTAAAGCCAAGTATATAACATCAATGGATGCATTGAAAGGCTTCCATCAAAATGTTTTGACGCCTAAAGCTAAGAAATTACTTAGAATTATCACTCACTGTGGCATTTTTGAGTATCTTAGAATGCCATTTGGCATTAAAAATGCTCCATCTCATTATCAAAGAATGATGAATACCATCTTCCCCACAGAATTTTCTGAAGGATGGCTTATCATTTATATTGATGATATTATTATATGTTCTGACTCATGGTCTTTGCACCTTGAAAGACTTGAAAAAGTACTTCATAAAGTTGCAGAAGTGAACATGAAAATTTTACTTAAGAAATGCAATTTTGGTTTTGAAGAACTCAAAGCATTAGGACATGTTGTTTCTGGTTTGAGCTTGGGTATTGACAAGAATAAAGTAGCAGCAGTGTTACTTAAGCCAATACCGCAGAATAAAAAAGAAATGATGTCTTTTCTTGGATTTGCCAGTTACTATAGGCAACACTTGAAGGATTTTGCAATTCTAGCCAAATCAGTCTATAGAATCTGTGATCAACAGACTGTATTTGAGATGACACAGGAAAGAATTAATGCTTATGAGAAGATAAAGAAAGCTCTTACAGAAGCACCTTTACTCCTCATGCCTGACTGGAATATTCCTTTTAAATTGTACATTGATGCATGTGGAGATGGACTAGGGGCAGCCCTACATCAAGTCCAGATTATTGATGACAACCCTACAGAAGGACCAGTTTGTTATATCTCAAGACAAATCAAACCAACAGAAGCCAGATATGGTGCAAGCCAAATGGAGTGCTTATGTTTGGTATGGGCACTTGAGAAACTACACTATTATCTTGATGGCAGTGTTTTTGAAATTATAACTGACTGTAATGCCGTAAAATCACTTCTTAACATGAAAACTCCCAACAGACATATGTTGAGATGGCAAATAGCCATTCAAGAATTTAGAGGAAACATGACTATAGTTCATGAAGCAGGAAACATTCACAAGAATGCTGATGGACTTAGTAGATGGGCTTTAGCCAACACTCCTGATAACCCAGCTTATGTACCTTTGGAAGCTGAACCACAGATTCCAATTGAAGGAATTAACATAACTGATATTGGGACTGAATTCTTTAAAGAAGTCAGAGAATCTTATAAACAAGACAAGAATTGCCATATCTTGACTTCTTTATTAGATAAAGACTGCAAAGATACATCTTTAGTTAATGCACTTGATGAAGTTTGGAAAAGTTCCTATTCTGAAGGAAGATTTCACTTGTTTGATGGGATTATTTACCATAGAACAAAACATTCTTGTGTGATGACACTGTGTAGTAGATTGCTTATCAATACCATTCTTCATGAATGCCATGATAGCATTTACTCTGGACACCTATCAGAAGACAGAACACTTGAAAAAGTGAAGAACTGTGCATGGTGGCCATCTTGGAGAAAAGAAACCATTGAATATTGCCATACCTGTGATAGATGCCAAAAAGCAAACAGGAGTACAGGCAAGAAATTTGGATTGATGATCCATATTCAAGAACCAAAATTCCCTTGGGAAGTTGTTCACATGGATTGGGTCACAGCACTTCCTCCAAGTGGTGACAAAAGTTATAATGCTTGTTTAGTCATTGTAGACAGATATAGCAAAACTCCCATATTCTTACCATGTCATAAAGATGACACTGCTATGGATACAGCTCTTCTTTTATGGAGTAGAGTTATTTCTCATACAGGGTTATTTAAGAATATCATAAGTGACAGATATCCCAAGTTCACATCTGCACTTTGGACCAATCTTCATAGATTGTTTGGGACTAAGTTATCATTCTCTACAGCATATCACCCTCAAACAGATGGGCTAGCAGACAGGATGATTCAAACTTTGGAAGACATGATCAGGAGATTTTGTGCTTATGGATTAGAATTCAAAGACTCAGATGGCTTTACCCATGACTGGTGCACTCTGATACCTGCATTAGAATTGGCATACAAGACATCAGTCCATTCTTCCACAGGACAAACTCCTGCTATGTTAGAAAAGGGATGGAATCCAAGACTCCCAGCAGACACACTGAGGAAAGACTTGATTGACATTCATCCTACAGTTTCCAGCTTCAAATTAACGCTTGATAAAGTAAAACACCATGCAAAACAGAGTATGGATGATGCTTTTGATTATGCAAAACAGAAGTGGGACAAGAGTCATAAAGTACCAGACTTCAAAGTAGGGGACTTAGTTCTAGTTTCAACCTTGAATTTTAATAATATCAAAGGCCCAAAGAAACTTAAAGATTCTTATGTAGGACCTTTTGTTATTGTTGCTTTACATGGAACCAATGCAGTTCAAGTGGAATTGAGTGGTGAATTGGAAAATAAACACCCCACATTTCCAGTCAGCTTGATAAAACCTTATCAACCAGCTGATAAAGAATTGTTTCCTTTAAGAAACCCAACTCCTTTAACTGTACCCCCTGTGGAACAGAATGAAGACAGAAAGATGAAGAAAGTCATTAAAGAAAGGAGACTTAGGGGTAAAAATCAAAGAGAATATCTTGTCAGATATAGAAATCCAGTACATGAAGATGAATGGATGGCAGAATCAGACATACCTGACTCAGATAAACTCTTAAGAAGATTTAGACATGAAAGAAGGCCACAAGCCTGAATATTTCTATAAATGTGATTTAAATTACTTGATCTAAGTAATGTGAAGAGGTTGGACAGTGGACATTACCCCCCTTTGGGGCCTTATTCTTTTATTACTAATAAAATTGTAGTACAATTTTATTTTTTGGTGGGAGGGAATGTGAGCCTTGAGGTATATTTTACATACCCAAATAGGCCACAATTATCTTAAAAAGAAATTTTGAATTATGCAAAACTCATAAGTCATGCATATATCCAAAATTCATCATTTTCAATTTCAGAAAAGATGAATAACTTTTTATTGAGTAAGTAAATCCATGGATTTAAGACTAGATTTGGATTCTACACAAAAATTAACCTAGGGTAGCTCCATAGAGTGAATAAGCTCAATTTAAGTATTTAAGGTGGTAAAATGGAAAATACTTCAATACCACATCATTAATACCACATAAAAGATCCGTGAAAATTTTTGTTTTTCTTGATTTTTAGCCAAAATGATGGGAAAGTGAGAAATCCATGTTACATATACACTAAGAATAGTGTTATGCATGTTTTGAGCACTTAATATTATGGTATTATTACATGGACCTTTGGTACACCCATAGTGGATATCTCACTTGAAGCTTAAATTACTATTTTGACGTAAAAAATAAGCAAGGGGACAAAAGACATCAAAGAGAGCCAGGGTACCCAACTTCTGAGGCCTCAGAGGCGTGGATAACTCCAGAGCATGGACCCATGGCTCATCTTGGCCCAATTGGTAAACTTAAACTCTTTGGGAACTTGGTTACCAAGTTACACCTACTGTAATCATAAGAAAAATAGCAAATAACCTGCTATTTTGACGTGCCAAGGAGGTAATAAGCTACTTAGGCTTCTGTAACCACATCAATTCTTGATGACTTTCCATGACTAGACCCTAAAAGAGTAATTAAACCCTTTTGGGATCCATAATCATTGATTTACCTCATAGCAACCAGCAAAATACTGCTATTTGCAATTCTACGTAGAAATGAGGTAAAAACTTCAAATATTCATTAAAAATACAATTCTTAATGAATCTTCCTGAAACTTTCAGGACCAATGAAGAACTGTATTATCTATTGTACAACCAAAAAGAGTTATGGGTTTACTAGTAAAATTAAAAGTTTTACTTACAGTCCATTTTTGACCATTCTACGTGAAACACTGAATCTTCAAAAATTCACAGTAATTACAACTTGTGATGAAATTGGCAATAACATTGATAACTTTTAGAAATCAATGATTATTTTAGAATAAAAGAAGATTTACAGATGTTACTCCTTTTATTCTTAACCATATTGGGGTTGGTAGTCACGTAAAAGCATCAATTAAGTAATTATGATAATCTTACGTGACAACAGATGATGCAATCATTAATCCAAAAAGGTTTATTGTTTTCTCACTCACTGGTTTTTCAGTTTGCTCCATGGCACTCCTCTGTGAGCTGTTGTTGACTTAAAAGAAGCCTCTTCTTGCTGTTTTTTCCAAATCATCATCTTATCAATTTATTAAATCATTATTACCAACAAGTAAGTATTAGTTAAAGCTATTCTTAAGTGTTTTAAATCTTTCCAAATCATCCAGAAAGACGTGAAATCCTTGAATCTAACTATATATTGTTGCAATACTGTTATAAATCCTTTTGATCCCTTAAATCCACAATTCTACGTCAAATTTCTCTACTTTTATCTATCAATAAGTTCTTTGGAGTATTAGTGAGTCATTTATTTTTAATTCTTAAAGTTTTTCTCTAGTAATAGTTTTCTTCAAGAATTATCTTTATAATTATTCTTGTAAAAGATAATTATATATTAAAATAATTTCATTATTTTAATAAAGAAGTTTTTATTATTAAATTCTTCTTGTAATTGATTCTTGTAGACAATTACTGCTCACAGTTAAAAACACTAGTAGTGTATAACACGTGAAAGAAATAATTTTATAATTATTTAATTGTGGTTATAATAATTTTTTATTATTATATTTCATAAGAACAGACATAGTACTGTTGATCAATAGTAATATTATCATCAGTCTCATAGTCACATCTTACAAAAAGAGAGAATCAAATATGAGTTAATTAATTTAATGTCACAGGGGCTCTTCAAAGTGAAGAGGGCCTGGCACTCAGTAAACTGGGACTCACTTATGGAGGGCTCAAAGATATGGTAAGAAGGGATACACTTATGAGTGTTAAAGATGAATTACTAAAAGAATAAAAATAAGAAAGAAGCAACAAAGAATAAGAATAAAGAAATAGAAGAGCCAACCACAAACAAGTCCAAGTACACTGTTTCAACCTGTCAGAATGGAAAGAGAAGGGTTAATAAGGATATGGCCACCCAACTCATACTGTACAGGCAAAGAGGGAAAATGCAAAGACTAACTCAAAATTAAATAATTATAATACCCAAATATAAGGATAAGAATAACTATAAAATAATAAATAAACTAAATTAATTAACTGGGGAAAAGTCCCCAGGGGGGAGAAAGAGGGGCTGGTATATGTGAGAATCACCAGCCCTGATCCAGAGGAAGAATTTTCATGAGAATAATTGATGATTGAATTGAGTCTGGCCAATACAGGTCCTGTACAGCTGTACAGAACCTGTACAAGAGTTGTGGTGTATTTGAGTGATCATACAGTTTCATACTGGTGTATTAAAACTGTATTGGGTGAATCCAACCTGTACAGGTATTGACAGGCTGTATTGATGTACCAAGCTGTAGGCATGTTTCAGAATGAAGATTGCTGAAAATGAATGCTGATGCAGATACTGGATTTGATGATTTGAGGTGTTTGAGTGGGTGTATGAATGAATACCCTTACCCCTGATGGATGGTTGTTACATTTGATAATTTGACTGATTTATTTTTGATATTTGAAGGGGAAGTTTATGGTCTTTGCAAGGACCAATGGTTGATTGTTTTTTATTTTTTGAGTCCTTGTTGAGAATCTTAGTGGTGGGCAGTTTATGGTCTTGCCAAGGACCATTGGTTATTTCTTTTTGTAGATATTCTTGATAATATCCTGAGGAATTTCTTGATCCTTGAAGGGGCAACTTATGGTCTTGTTAAATACCATATCTTTTGTCCAAACACTTTTGTTTGATAATTTTTTGGTTTTCAGGGGATTTGATTTATCTTAAAAGTGAAGTTGTATAATTAAATTAAACAGTTTATAGTCTTGTTAATTACTCCTTTTCCCTTTAAAAGTGCTTTTGATGTTATAAAATCAGAGAAATATTTTCATGATGAACACCTGTAGCATTCAAAAGAAAATATGTCAGTATAATATATTATAAAATATAAGAAAAAGCATAAAAAATAAAAAAATAAAAAATGGCAATTTAAAGCCTTTCTTAGGGCTTCGCATTGTCCTTTATAGCCTGAGGACATGTTTTGTATATTTCTAGGCCTGTAGAAATCAAAATGTCCAATAAAACCAGTTATGAACAAAAAAATAAAAAAATGAGTTAAATAAAAGGATCCATCGGTTTTGTCAGCCTGTGACGCAAAACAGAGCACTAGCATGACATCCAACATACCATAAATAATGGTATGACAAGTATTGAACAAACATAGTCAATACAGGTAATAAATAACAGGAAAAAACTCCTCTTAAGTTAAACACCAACCTTATCAAAACAGAATAAGGAAACCTAGAGGAGAATAAACAAGTCAAAACCCTTATTTTCACCTCTAATCTAGCTTATGCATATTTAAGTTATTCTATACCAAAATGGTATTTTTCTTAAAGCTCACATAGAGAGCTACAAAATGGTATCATCCATGTTGCTGCAACACCACTATAACTGGAGATACCATATGACCTTTATTTTAAAACCAAGACCCCCCTGAAAGTCAAAGAGGGCTTGTACAAAACTCTACAAAAGTATAACCAAATTAAAGATCTAAGCAAGAGCTTTAATTTGAGACACCTTATACCTCTTTATCTCTTAAATTGACTGAGGGATCTTGGTTCAAAGGCTTAACAACCAAAGAACAGATATTCTGAAAACAACAATGTAAACAAACCCCTGTATCTTTGGCATACACTCATACAATTGTACAGTGTAATATACCAAACTGTAGAGCTAATCAATTCCTACAAGACTGTATCATCAGAATCCAGATATCTTCCAAATTGAGGAAGATATCTGGTATGGAAGTTTTTGAAGCCTCATACTGATGTACAAAAATACATCCAAAACCTTAAAACCCTTATAGCTTTTGCTATTTCAAAGAAGGGTAAACATGAAGCATACCAAATTGAAGAGCTCATTAAGCCCTTCAGTTCTGTGCTCTTGGTTTCTTGATATCTCAAGAATTGACTGAGATATCTTGATTGGAAGGTTTTTCTAGAAATACATGACTGTATCAAACTTGTATTGCTCTCATACTTAAAATAATATACTTATGAAGATGTAAACTCACTAAAATCATCATTATTGATCATACAGACACCAGAACAACGTCATCCAAGTGCTGACGTGGCAGGTGAAACGTTTTTTCACCCTGTATTGATCCAGATGATCATTTGTGGTTTCAAAACCACAATTCTGCCCCTATTGACGTCAGAATTGATGATCCAGAACGACAGATTGATCATTGGAGTGAAAATTTCCACTCCTCTGACGTGTGAAGAGCCAATAACTCTTGACACTCTTGAAAGATATAAAAAGAAGGGTTTTTTCCTTGAAAACCCATCTTCTTTATCTTATTATCCATATTCTTACCTGACAAAACTGTTATCAATCAGTAGTGTCCTTAGAATCATCCTTAAAGATATAATTAGAATATAATTATTGTAGTACTTCTTTACAGTCAAAGATATCAGAGTATTGCAAGCCAGGTCCTCAACAGACTCATAACCACTGTCACCGCCTAACAGTAGGACCTGAAGATTTAATTTTATTTGTTTTTTGACGTGTGTCACAACCTTGGCAATTCACCTCCTTGGATCCCCATATGGAATATCAATCCACAGTTCTTTTATGGCCAATTGGCCATATCCATCACCAGTGGCCAAGATGGCCACGTCATCATCTTATGGACCATTTATGGCCATTTGTGCTTTGGGGCCTTCATGGCCCTTCACCTCAATCCAGAACCCATAGCGGCAATTTATGCCCAAATGGGTATTTCTGGTCATTTCCCTCAAAACCAAGGGAAATGGCCCAAATGGCTGTTTTTGGCCATTTGGGCTCATAATGCGCATTTGCGCACTTTTGCGCATTTTGCGCACTTTTGCGCATTTGTGCATATTTGCCCACTTTTGCGCATTTTGCGCATTTTTGCGCACTTTGACGCAAAGTGTCCAAAAGACACTTTCCCGCCTTTTGGGCCAGTTTTTGGCTCAGAACCCAAAAGTGGCCAAAAACCCCAAAGGGCCCAGAAACACCTTTCCAAGCTCTGAAGCCATCACATCCATCCTTTTCCCCTCTGCCTTTCCATCTCAAGACCTTTGGACGTAATCTTCTTGCCAATGAACCAATATGCCATAAATGATGTTATATATCATTGTGCATCATTTTCCAACAGCAATTCAATGGTGGCAATATCAAATGGTCATTTCAACATTCCAACATCTCATCACGTCATCAAGGCACCCAATCATTCAGAGGAATCATCAAGGCTCAAGAGCAAGTGTTTCAGCGTCAAAGACCAATGACGCCATCAAGCAGGCATTGGTTATTCTCACTCCAAGTATTCCTTCCAAGGGAATACTGTCAATTAATTCTCAAGGTGTATTCAAAAGGCAGTGCCAAAAGAAGTTGTCAAGTGTCAAAGCTCCACTCACTCCATCTTGGCAACCACATTCATTTCAATACAGTCTGGATCCATCAAGGAGTGTATTTCACTTTCAAGAATGGGAAGTTCATTCAACCCAATTCAATTTCAATATCAGCCAGCTGTATCAATTCCCAAAAAAATCAATACAGCCTCAAGGATCAATACAGATCAGTTTTCAGCCTGAAGAACTCAAGCTCTCAGCTTTTCACATATACCGGCTACCCTTTCCACCCTGGGGGGTTTTCCCCAGTTAATTAATATACTTTGATTTTATTTTATCTTTATTTTCTTTTCATTTTAGTTAAGCAATTACTGATATTATTAAGTCAGTCATTTAGCACTTTTTCTCTTTCTCTTTCTTTGCCTGTCAATGGATATTTGGTGGTCATATCCTTACTAATTCCATTATTCATTTTTGGCAGGTTGAAACAGTGATTAAGGACTTACTTGGTTGGCTCTTTGGCCATTTGGCTTCCCTTTCCTCTTTTGCATCTCATCTTATACCTGCATATCTTTTAGAGGAATTCATTCTTATTATTTTTGTTCTTTATCCTTTTGGAGTCTTCCAAGTGAGTTCCCTGATTGCTGAGTGCCAGGCCAGTCTTTTATTTCTGTCCAAGAGCCCCTGTGACATTATATTAATTAACTCATAATTTCTTTTTCATTCTGTTAATTCTTTCTTTATAATTTCATTCACTCATTTCATCGAAATTATGATTCTTTCATGCTTATGAACTTAATGATTTGTCGTCACCTCTCAATTTTTTTTCATTCATTCTTCATTTTGAAATTTGAAAGCTGACCCATTTTTATTTTTGTTATTCCTTTTAAAATCTTTTCAAATCATCAAATTTTCATTTCATTCATAATTCAGGCGTTATCTTGATTTTCTTTGATTTTCAAATTTTTCATCAAGATATTCAGACACGTTATTCACATCAAGATTCATAATTGATTTTTTCTTCAAGAATTTTGATTTTTAAAGAATAATTCACTTGATCTTGATTGATTTATTGATTTGACATATTTGATATTGACCTCAAGAAAATTGATTGACCTGAAGATTTCATTGATTTTGCTGATTTTTCACATCAAGAATTTTGACATAAATTGATTTTTTTTCAAGATTTCATTTGATTGATTGATTTTTGCAAGATTTTGATTTTTGATTGATTTGATTTATTGATTGATTAGCTTGAAGATCTGATTTTGATTTGATTCATTGATTTACTTCAAGATATTGATCTGATTTGACTTCAAGACCTCATTTGATTTGATTTATTGACATACTTGAAGATTTTCATTTGATTCATTTATTTTCCTCAAGATTTGATTGTTGACTCTTTTCACTTCAAGAAAATTTTGTTTTTAATTCATTTATTTCATTTTTATTCCTGAAATCATGCCTGTTCAACATTCACCTCCGGCAAGACAGACAAGATCTCAGGCCAGAGCTCAAGCTGTTCTCACTCCAACTCCAAGAGCTCCTCTAGATGGCACCCCAGCAGTTCCTCAACTGAGGGCCCATTTAGATGGAGGACCCCTCATGGAAGGAGCAGCACCATCCAGGAAGGAAGGAATAGGGCCAAGGAGATCATGTTCATTCTCAGGAGTACTTGGCGGATTTCCAGGAACTTCAAGGACTATTTTCAAAGGTCCAGGTGAAGATGGTGAAGAGGAGGAGGAGAATTCTGTGGAAGAGGAAGAGTCTGATGGTACTGAAGGTGTCCCTGCTCCGGTGGAGGCTTCCCAAGGTACTGGAGGACCAACTCTAGCCCAGTCTAATCAGCCTGTCTCTCATCAGTCTGAACCATCTTTATTGGCAATCATGCAGCAAATGACTCAGATTATGGCCAATCTTCAAGCAGCTTCATCCTCTAAAGCATCAAGACCACCAGCCTTCAAGACTCCATCTATGAAGGCACCGGAATGCTTTGACGGGACTCAGCCCTTCAAAGTTAGAAGTTTCATTCAGTCTTGTCAATTGATATTTCATAATTATCCGGCAAACTTTGCTCAAGACAGAAAGAAGGTCCTTTATGCCACTTCATTTCTCATTGGCAGGGCTGAAAAATGGATTGAGCCTTATCTTTCCAATATCACCAATCAAGATTGAAATTACCTTCTCAATTCTTGGCCTTCATTTGAATCTCAACTCTTCACTCTATTGAGTGACCCGAATGAAGTCAGAAAAGCAGAATCTGAGTTGGATTCTTTAAGAATGAAAGAAGGTGGGCATGTATCCTTATACATTGCTGACTTCAGAAGTTTAGTCTCAAGAATCGGGGATTAGGGTGAAAGAGCTCTCATCCATCATTTCAGGAAGTGATTGCCATCCAGGATTTTGGATCAATTGGCCTCCTATCTCTCAAGAATTGACTCTCTTCAAGACTTAATGGACATTACCCTGGAGCTTGATACCAGGTACCATGAGAGGCAAAATGAAAAGAGTCATCATCAAGAGAAGAAGCCAGAAGCCTACAAGTAAAGTTCTTCTCATCCTCAAAATTCTTCAAGCTCAAGTCAAAAGCAGAAGAAGAATTTTCAGAAGAGGGACAAGCCCCATTCTTCTTTGTTGAATAGAGATTTCAAGCTCATTAATTCTGAAAAAGAAAGAAGAATCAAGGAGGGTCTTTGTATCTATTGTGGTGGGAAGCATAGTCTTGAGTCCTGTTTCAAAAGGCCTCAAAACAAGCTTACCCAACCGTCAGGCAAATTTCCCAGCCAGGGAAAAGCCTGAGTGAAGTTCATGTTGTGTTCAATGGTCTTCACAGTTTTCCATCCAGAGCACAATTGTGCATTCTGAATACTGGTGTCAAGAATTCTCTTAAATGTTTTGTTTTTTCTTCTCTTTCTGATGTTTTTTACAGTATTCTCATTGATTCTGGTGCTACCAACTCATTTATTGCAAAGCAGTTTGTTCACAAGTATTCATTGACTACGTCAGAACTTCCAGAGAAGATTCCCCTCATCATTTTAGACTCCTCTGAGTCTCCTTCTTTATTTGTGACTCACCATACTAAATATATGGTTGAGCTCCCTTCCTTCCCAAGCTTTGAATGGGACTTTTTAGTCATTGATACTCCCAAGGGAGAAGACCTCATATTGGGCTTTGACTTTCTTAATCATTTTAATCCGTTTATTGATTGGAGGCAAGGATTGATCACCTTTAATTCTGATCATAAGGACTATAATGATCCTTCAATTTCTTTCAGTAATGACTTTTCTTCTGCCAAATCATGTGCAGCTCTGGTTGGTGATTCTAGAACACCATCATTTCCATCTTCTGTCCATATTCCTTCCCTTAATTCCCATCAGTAACTACTATCATCTAGAGATGAAGTCTTCAAAGAGATTCAAGATGTTGGAGAAGAAAATTCTGTATCTTCACTTCATCTCTTCTTTGGGAATATGGACCTTCCTCCTTCATCTTATCATGACTCCCTGGAGGAGTTGTGGGATGAAGAGGAAGAGCCAGAAGAAATAGAAACCGTTATGAAGGTTGTTCCTTCTGTTTATCACCAATACTTGGATGTATTTTCCAAGGTGAAAGCAGAGAAACTTCCTCCTCACCGTGCCTGTGATCATGATATCGAGCTGGAGGGGTCTCTACCTCCAGTTGGGGTGATCTACTCTTTATCAAACCAAGAGTCAGATACAATCAGGGCCTACATTTCAGAGAATGTAGAGAAAGGTTTCATCCGGCCAAGCTCCTCTTCTACAGGAGCACCTGTTCTTTTTGTCAAAAATAAAGATGGTGGCCTCTGTTTGTGTGTTGATTACCGCAAACTCAATGCTGTTACTAGAAAAACAAGTATCCTGTTCCTCCTATGAATCAGCTTCTCACTGTTTTCAATGGTTCTTCTATCTTCTCCAAGATTGATTTGCGTGGTGCATATAACCTGCTCAGAATCAAGGAAGGTGATGAACATTTGACATGTTTTAGAACCAAATATGGTATTTATGAGTACTTGGTCATGCCATTTGGGCTTACCAATGCTCCTGCTTCTTTTCAAAATCTCGTCAATGATATTTTTTATGATCTTCTTGATGTTTATGTTGTGGTTTATTTGGATGACATTATGGTCTTTTCCAAATCTGAGGAAGAACATGTCACTCATGTGTCCACTGTTCTTTCCAGACTCAGAGCCAATAACCTCTTTGCTAAGGCGTCCAAATGCCTATTCCATGTTTCTGTCACAGGGGCTCTTCGAAGTGAAGAGGGCCTGGCACTCAGTAAACTGGGACTCACTTATGGAGGGCTCAAAGATAAGATAAAAGGGGATACACTTAAGAGTGTTAAAGATAAATTGCTAAAGAATAAATATAAGAAAAGCAGCAACAAAAGATAAGAGTAAAAGAATAGAAGAGCCAACCACAAACAAGTCCAAGTCAACTGTTTCAACCTGTCAGAATGGAAAGAGAAGGGTTAATAAGGATATGGCCACCCAACTCATACTGTACAGGCGAAGACAGAAATGCAAAGACTAACTTAAGATTAAATAATTATAATACCCAAAATAAGGATAAGAGTAATTATAAAATAATAAATAAACTAAATTAATTAACTGGGGAAAAGTCCCCAGGGGGGAGAAAGAGGGGCTGGTATATGTGAGAATCACCAGCCCTGATCCAGAGGAAGAATTTTCATGAGAATAATTGATGATTGAATTAAGTCTGGCCAATACAGGTCCTGTACAGCTGTACAGAACCTGTACAAGAGGTGTGGTGTATTTGAGTGATCATACAGTTCCATATTGGTGTATTGAAACTGTATTGGGTGAATCCATCCTGTACAAGTATTGACAGGCTGTATTGATGTACCAAACTGTATGCATGTTTCAGAATGAAGATTGCTGAAACTGACTGCTGATGCAGATACTGGATTTGCTGATTTGAGGTGTTTGAGTGGGTGTATCGATGAATACCCTTACCCCTGATGGATGGTTGTTACAGTATCCCCCCCTTGAAACTGGTGGGCTTCTGAACACCATAATACCCTGCCACTGTTGAGTGGTATCTCAATATCCCCACATTTTTTTCAAAAAAATTTTTCTTTTAATTTTCTTTCCTCTTGACCATTATCCTGAAAATCCTTCATTCCTTCTTCCCTGCCAAATTCAATTGATTCCCCCTTTTTCCAAGCTTGAGTGAGTATTACTTCCAGAATATGCCATTCTTTTCTTTTGATCCAATCAGCCATGCCTTGGGATGTGGCCTTGGGATATATCCCAGAATAAAGGCCATTGAGCACTTGTGCTCAGAAATTGGGGCCCAATGAGTATATGACTTGTCCTCATTGGCCCAGACTTAATCCAATGAATGAGTGAAACTTTCCTCCAAGGGGTCTTGTCCCCATCATCCAAGGAATTGGCCTCAGACAGCCCTCCAAGTGGGTTTTGGGCTGTGGCCTCCATCCTGAGTGATCTTGATGAAATTTGCTTTTTATGGCCTTTTAGGCCTTTTTGGGTGTTTTAGTGATTAGGGCATTTTTGTTGATTTCTGGCCATAATAGGCCTTTTTTGGCCCTTTTGAGTCTTTGGGACCCTACGGTCCGCGGTCCGTGGTCCGTGGGCCGTGGACCGTATGCCGCGGTCCGCGGTCCGTGGGGGCTATTGGAGGCCCCCAGGACCAAAATGGAGCCCCTGGGCCCAAATTGGCTGGGGACCCAGGGTGACCAAGGTGTCCAGAAATGGCCCTTACCCATTTTTTACCCTACATGGCCTGGACCCATTGATGGGGTCCAGGATCATCAAGATCCTGGCCTCCCCAAAGTTGCAGGGGAGGCCCTGGGTGATGAGTTCAGCCCCAAAGGGGTATGAACCTTCACCTTAGAGGCTTTGAGGGGGGGGCATAATTGAGTTATGGCCCCATTTCCTTGAGTCAAGTTCCTTTTTTCTTGATATGGAGTGGATTGATTCTGACGTCTTGAATCTTCTGCTTGCATATTCTTCAGTTATGAGTTCCAAACTGACTGAGCTCACTGAATCTTCCCCTTCTGCACCGCCACCGTCTATTCTTCATGGTTCTGGCGTCTTCAGTCGATTGTCTTCTCCTTCTATGGCGTCTTCTGGCCATTTTGACCCCTCCCAAACATATGATGGGTTCAGAGCAGTTGAAGTCCTTGATCCTGCCTGTACTGAGTGTTTGGCCAGGGGTAAGGATTGCTTTCAACATTACAATCCTCGATCGTCAAAATGCCATTTCTGCTTTATTGGAAAAAAGCCATGCCGCCGTACCGGATCAACTTTGTCCCGGGTCAAGAGACACTTGTGGAGTAGGAAGGATGGGCCTTATGGGCAGGAATTCCCCATTCTTGAGGAGCCTACCCCTGATGCCACTTCTGGATTTTCTCAATGTGAGTGCTTTGCATATTTTGATTGAATTGGTGCTGATATCTTGATGTAGTGACTGGTTCCAGGCAGAGGGATGTGGCCAGATGGACTAATGTTGGAGGGTCCATTCCAATTGGTGGTAGGCCCATCCACTACAGCTCAGAAATTCCAATTTCAAGGACCAATGCTGATGGAGTGGTGAAAGTAGTGAAGAAGCTAAGAAGAATTGTTGATTCCCCATCAGATCCAGATGCTGAAGGAAGTGATGAGTTGGATGGTGAAGAAGTTCAAGTTATTCCCCATTCAAGTGGCCATCCATCCAGCAATTCCTCCTCTCAACCTCTTGCCAACACCCGATTCCAAAGTCAAGTCATTCCCAGTACTCCAAGAACCTTTCAACCAATGCTTGCCTCTATTCCTACAACCCTTCCTCCTCCTTCACCAACTACTTCCCATACCACCAGGCCTGCCTTGATCCCAACAGTAAGACCATCACCAGTTCAACAGCCTAGAAACTCACCCATAACCACCTCCCGTCAACTCCAACCTGTGGCCAGCTCCAGCAGAAGAAGAGATGGATTATCCCCTCTGCCGTTTCCTGCTGCCCAAGTCTTCCAAAGAAGAGAACGTTGGCCTATCCGGGTTACCAGAGAAGATCCCAACGCGGCTAGTGAAAATCAAGATGCTGTGGCCAGATTGTTCAGGGGGGTTGATAGTAATAGCAGAGAGGTGATTATGTATGCCAATGACAGGACTATTCCAGGTACTGCTTCTGAAGAGATGGCTGCAAAATTCTCCTGGTATGAGGATGTGTTGATAAATGACTTCCAGAGAACTTTTGATGACTTGGGTAGAGATAACTAGTTTCCTTTTCCTTTTTTGTGTTTGGTTTGGCTTCTATCCCCACTCTTATAAATACTAAAAAAAAAATAAAAAATAAAAAAGATAATGGAACCTCCCAATACATGATTTGGGGAGGGGATGCTGCTGCTTTAAAGAAATAAAAGAAAGAAAATTATACAAGTAAAGAAAGAAAGAAAAATAATAAGAATAAGAGAAAATGAGAGTAAAGACAGAAATAAAGAGAAATCCTGATGGTTGGTCCTTCTTGTGGTGAGTTGCTTGATTCTGGCCAAGAAGTGTCTGAAAAATGAAAACCAAGCATTTGATGCTCACAGAGTGGCTAAGGTAATGTTTTACAAGAAGTAGAGCCCTCAGGGATGCATACCAGGAGATGGAACTTACTTTCATAACTTCCACTCCCCACCAAGCACCATAAAACTGAAATAAATTGCCATAAATGCCTTCTGAAATTATTTGCCATAAATGACTACTGAAATGAATTGCCGTAAATGACTTGAAGTAATGAATGTCTTGAATTATGATGATTGGCATAAAATGAAATGATAATAAAAAAAGGAAATGAAACATAAAGAAAGAAAGGAAATATTTGGCCATATCTTGATAAGGTCCAAATGGAGGGTATTGATGTTGTATGCTTCCTGAACCTGTCCAAAGAATTGACAAGTGCTCACAAAGTGGCCAAGGTGATGCTTACAACAACATATGGGTAGAATACCCCCTTAAAGGTGCATGCCAGGAGAGGAACTTACTTTCATAACTTCTTCTCCCCACCAAGCACCATAAAATCAAACTCTTGAGGTATTTGGACCAGGCTTGTCTGGATACAATGAGTGGAAATCCTTGACAAGGTCTGGTGAGTTGGTAAGGTTGGAAGCTGGTTCCCAAGTGGTTCTTTCTGGGTCTTCACTGAATCCTTTCCACTCTACAAGATACCATAAATTACCTCTTTTGAGTTTTGAGTCCAGAACCTGAGCCACTTCCCATTCTTCTTGCTCTTCCACTAAAACTGGTGGTGGCGGCAATTGATGACGATTTGGGGTAGTTGAATGCTTGACTGGTTCTAATAAGGACACATGGAATACAGGGTGAACTGTCTTCCATTGCTGAGGCAACTTGAGGTGATATGCATGGCTGCCAATCTTCTTAAGAACTTCAAAGGGTCCCAACCATCTTTCTGATAATTTCTTGGTGGGTCTTGTTGTCTTGATGTTCTTGGAAGCTAACCATACTTTGTCCCCAGGTTGGAAATCAGGTGGAATTGCCCTATTTCTATCTGCATACTTCTTGAATCTCCTTATTGCTGACTCTAATTCTTCTTTGACAACTTGCTGTACTGATTGGAGTTTTTTTGATAACTTTCCAGCCGGTGAGTCTTGAGAAATATGGATTGAGTCAAAGCTGGGATTTCTTCCATAAATGGTGAAAAAAGGTGATTGCTTGGTTGATGAATGTTCTGCATTATTATAGGCAAATTCAGCCAGAGGGAGCCAGGTGTACCAGTCATCTTGATGATAGCTGACATACATCCGAGGGTACTGTTCTAGTATCTGATTTACCCTCTCTGTCTGTCCATCTGTTTCAGGGTGAAAGGCAGTTGAAAGATCTCTTGATATCTTGAGCTGCTGACACAATTGAGTCCAGAATGATGAAACAAATAAGGATCCTCTATCACTGACAATACTGACTGGGAGTCCATGCTTGGAAAATACATGGCTAATGAATATTTGGGCTAAATCCAGAGCAGTGATTGTGCCATAAGTTCGAATGAAGATTGCCATTTTTGAGAATCTGTCCACAACTACTAAAATTGAATCAAAGTTGTTGGAAAGTGGCAATTGAGTGATAAAGTCCATTGATAATGAATTCCAAGGACCAGATGGAATTGAAAGAGGCTTGAGTAATCCAAACTTCTTGTGATGGATGTTCTTGTTTCTTGAACATTGCTGACATGAGGACACATAGTCCTTGATGAATTGATTCATGCCAGCCCAATAAAAATCCCTCTTGATGAGCTTGAGGGTCTTCTCCTGGCCAGGATGGCCAGCCAATGGTGAGTCATGACGCTTTTGAAGAATATTGAGTTGAAGTTCTTCATTGCTTGGGATTACCACTCTATCTTTGAATAATAATAACTTGGCTTGAGGTTCAAGAGAATAATCTGGAACTGATTCACCTCTTGCTAGTTGCTTGAGTATTTCTTTATAGTCTTTGTCTTGCCATACTTCTTCTTGAATCTTGTCAACTAAATCTGAGAAAATTTCCACTTTGATTGAGAAGAATCTTGACTCTTGGATTCCATCTTGCTTAAGTACTTGATGAAAATTCTGAGGATTCTTGCTGATGAAGTCCACCCCCCTCTCTGGGTACACGTCGTCCCGACGTGATAAGGCATCTGGTAAAGTGGCCAGCCTGCCTGGGCGGTAAGTGATAGTGAAATGAAATTCTGAGAGAAATTTGGCCCAACGGGCCTGACGACGAGTAAGAACTTTGGAAGACATGAAATACTGCAAGGAAGAGTGGTCTGTCAAGACCTCAAAAGGATTGGAAAGAGAAAGAAGAAATGCTCTCCAGCGCTTGAGAGCCCAAACTATGCCAAGGAGTTCCTTGTCATGAATCTCATAGTTGAGCTCAGCTGGTAAGAGCTTGCGACTATCAAATGCAATGGGATGCTTTCCGGAGTCATTCACCTGACTCAGTACGGCGCCCAATGCATAATCAGAAGCATCAGTCTCTACGATAGTAGGTAGAGAAGGATTAAAGTGAGATAAGATAGGAGCAGAGGTGAAAGCTTCTTTGAGTGCTTGAAACTGACTAAGAGCTTCCTCATTGAAGATGAAGGGAGAATCTTTTTTAAGGAGGGAAGTGAGAGAAGTGATTTTTTTAGAATAATTTTTAATGAAACGTTGATAAAAATTGGCAAAGCCAAGGAAAGATTGAAGAGCCTTGATGTTTCTGGGCTGAGGCCAATTGAGGATTTGCTGAACTTTTGAAGAATCCATCTTGAGGCCATCACTTGAAACAACATAGCCCAAGTATTCCACACTTGAGGCATGGAATACACACTTGGAGGCTTTGGCAAACAGATTATTGTCCCTCAGTCTTTGGAGGACAGAGGCCACATGTTTGACATGTTCCTCCTCAGAACTGGAAAAGACCATAATATCATCTAGATAAACCACCACAAACACATCCAAAAAATCTGCAAAGATATCATTTACTAGATTTTGGAAAGAAGCAGGAGCATTGGTCAAACCAAATGGCATGACCAAATACTCATAACTACCATATTTGGTTCTAAAGGCAGTTAAGTGCTCATCCCCCTCTTTGATTCTCAGAAGGTTATATGCACCACGCAAATCTATCTTGGAGAAGATAGTGGAACCGTTGAATACGGTAAGGAGCTGGTTCATAGGAGGAACAGGGTATCTGTTCTTCCTAGTGACAGCATTGAGTTTGCGGTAGTCAACACACAAACAAAGACCTCCATCCTTTTGCTTGACAAAAAGGACAGGTGCTCCTGTTGAAGAGGAGCTTGGTCTAATGAAACCTTTCTCTACATTCTCTGAAATGTAGGCCCGCAGTGTTTCTGACTCTTGATTTGATAATGAGTAGATAACACCAATTGGAGGTAGAAGACCCTCCAATTCGATATGGTGATCACAGGCGCAGTGTGGAGGAAGTTTCTCAGCTTTCACCTTGGAGAATACATCCAAATATTGGTGATAAGCAGGAGGAACAACCTTCAACACAGTTTCAATTTCTTCTGGCTGTTTCTCCTCATCCCACTGCTCCTCCAGGGATGCATGAAAAGATAAGGGAGGAAGGTCCATATCCCCTTGGAAGAGATGAAGTGAAGATATGGCAACATCTTCTCCAACATCCTTTATCTCTTTGAAGACTTCATCTCTTGATGGAAGTAATGACTGAGAGGGAATTATGGAAGGGATATGGACCGAAGAAGGGATGGAAGGTGTCTTAAGTTCACCAGCCAGAGCAACACTGTTGACAGCAGTGGCTAAGTCATTACTAGTAGAAGGAATAATACCACTAGAATCCTTATGATTAGAATCATAGGTGATCAATCCATCTTTCCAATCAATAATGGGATTGAAATGGTAAAGGAAATCATAGCCCAATATCAGGTCTTCTCCTTTGGGTGAATCTATGATAAAGAAATCCCATTCAAAGCTTGGGAAGGAAGGCAAGTCAACTACCCACTTGGTATAATGGGTGATGAACAAGGCAGGGGATTCATTAGAATCCAAAATGAAAAGAGGAATCTTTTCAGGGAGCTCTGACAGAGTCAATGAGTACTTGAGAACAAAATTCTTTGCAATAAAAGAGTTTGTAGCACCAGAATCAATGAGAATACTATAAAAAATATCAGAGACAGAAGAGAAAATAAGAAATTTTAAAGATTTCTTGACACTAGTATTCAGAGTGCACAATTGTGCTCTTGAAGGAAATAAGTGAGAACCATTGAACACATCATGATCCCCACTTAGGCTTTTCCCTGCTTGCTAGGGAAGCCTCCTGATGATGACCCAGGCTTGTTCTGAGGTCTCTTGAAGCATTTTTCAATTGGGTGCTTGCCACCACAATAAGTACACAACCCTGCTTGAATCCTCCTCTCCTTTTCAGAACCAATTAATTTATTGTCCTTATTGAGGAGAGCAGCATGGGGTTTGTCCTTTGAAGATTGAAATTGCTTGCCTTTCTTATTCTTCTTCTGATGAGGCCTCTTTTGAAATGAGTTTTGAGGAGGCCTAGACTGATTGGATCCACTGACTGGAGGCTTCCTTTCTTGATTGTCACCCTTTTCCTTTTGCCTCTCATGATATCTTGTGTCTAATTCTAGAGTGACATCCATAAGTTGTTGAAGAGTATCAAAAGTTCCAGGGTGAGAAGCCAACTGATCCAATAATCTTGATGCCAATCCTCTTCTGTAAACATGAATATAAGCTCTTTACCCCCAATCTCCAATTCTTGACATTAAGCTTCTGAAATCTGCTATGTACAAGGAAACATGACCACTTTCCTTCATCCTCAAATTGTCCAACTCCCGTTCAGCTTTCCTGACTTCATTGGGGTCACCAAACAGAGTGAATAATTGAGATTCAAACAATGGCCAATTATTGAGGAGGTAGGAAGGGTCTTCATTGGAAATATTTGAGAGGTAAGGTTCAATCCATTTGCCAGCTCTACCAGTAAGAAAAGAAGTTGAGTACAAAACCTTCTTCCTGTCAGAGAAGAAGTTTGCTGGATCATTATGGAAAATTAGTTGACAGGATTGGATAAATCCTCTCAACTTATGAGCTTGAGTACCATCAAAAGAATCAGGTGCCTTCATGGATGGAGTCTTGAAAGCAGGGGCTTTGGAATTGTCCCTGGGGGCAACTGCTTGAGTGAGTTGTCCCATGAATTGAGTCATCTGCTCCATCATCTTGAGGAGACTTGGATCAGTTTGAGAGACAAGAGGTTGACTAGAAAGGGATAGATTAGAACCCTGAGGCACCTCTGGAGCATTTGCCAAGGCATCTGCCACTTCAGTTTCCCCAGAATCTTCCTCTTCCACAGACTCTTCCCCCTCTTCATCTTCAACTTCCCCTAATCTTGCTCTTGCACCTTCAGACATGCCAGGGTAGCCACCCAAAAGTCCAGAAAAGGATCTTGATCTTCTAGATTTCATTCCACCTCTTCTTGAGGATGCTGCTCCTTCCATTGGTGGTCCTCTGTCCAAATTTGCACTCAGTTGATGAACTGATGGTGTGCGGTCAAGAGGAGCCCTTGCTGTAGGAGTGAGAACAGCTTGCATTTTCTGGGATCTAGTATTCTTTGCTGGGGGGCTATGCTGGACTGGCATTATGAAAAGAATTAAAATAACTTGATGGTATTAAGAAGAATAATCAGGCTTGGCCAAATCAATCACAATAAAATCTTGATGAATCTTGAGGAATCAATTCAAATCTTGAGAGATCAAATTCAATCAACAGTCAAATAAATTCAATCAATCAACAATCAATTCAATCAAATATCAATAATCTTGAGGAAATCAATAATCAATCAATATTCAATCAATAATCAATCAATAAGTGTCTTCAAATGAAATCAAGTCTTGAGGAATCAATCAGTCAGTTCAAAATCTTCAGAAATCAATTCAATATCTTGAGAGTTCAAAGTCAATAAATCCAATAAATCCTGAATCAATAACCCAACTGAATCCCAATGAATAGTCCAATCAATTAAACCAATCAATAATCCCTGGATAAAACCTGAATAAGAACACAGAAGAAATTTGATTGATAAAAATAAAATGAAGTGATGAAATGGTCAGCAATGATTAAGAAAGGAAAACAAATCAATTTTCATAAGAATGAAATGAATGAGATGAAAATTGATGAGAGAGAAAATTTCATAGAAAATCATAAAAAATCATAAAATCATGAAAAGGTCATAATTGATGAATGAGAGGAAATGAATATAAATGAATGAAGAGAAAGAATCAAATATGACTTATTTAATTTAATGTCACAGGGGCTCTTCGAAGTGAAGAGGGCCTGGCACTCAGTAAACTGGGACTCACTTATGGAGGGCTCAAAGATAAGATAAAAGGGGATACACTTAAGAGTGTTAAAGATAAATTGCTAAAGAATAAATATAAGAAAAGCAGCAACAAAAGATAAGAGTAAAAGAATAGAAGAGCCAACCACAAACAAGTCCAAGTCCACTGTTTCAACCTGTCAGAATGGAAAGAGAAGGGTTAATAAGGATATGGCCACCCAACTCATACTGTACAGGCGAAGAGAGAAATGCAAAGACTAACTTAAGATTAAATAATTATAATACCCAAAATAAGGATAAGAGTAATTATAAAATAATAAATAAACTAAATTAATTAACTGGGGAAAAGTCCCCAGGGGGGAGAAAGAGGGGCTGGTATATGTGAGAATCACCAGCCCTGATCCAGAGGAAGAATTTTCATGAGAATAATTGATGATTGAATTGAGTCTGGCCAATACAGGTCCTGTACAGCTGTACAGAACCTGTACAAGAGGTGTGGTGTATTTGAGTGATCATACAGTTCCATATTGGTGTATTGAAACTGTATTGGGTGAATCCATCCTGTACAAGTATTGACAGGCTGTATTGATGTACCAAACTGTATGCATGTTTCAGAATGAAGATTGCTGAAACTGACTGCTGATGCAGATACTGGATTTGCTGATTTGAGGTGTTTGAGTGGGTGTATGGATGAATACCCTTACCCCTGATGGATGGTTGTTACAGTTTCTAGTGTAGAGTATTTAGGTTATGTTGTTTCTTCTGAAGGCCTCAAGATGGACCAAGCAAAAGTCCAGCAAATTCTCAATTGGCCACCTCCAAGAAACCTCAAGGCTCTTCAATCATTCCTTGGCTTTGCCAATTTCTACCGCCGTTTCATCAAGAATTATTCAAAGATAATTAGTTCACTCACAAGTTTCCTCAAGAAAGATTCCTGTTCTCTCCTCAATGAGGAAGCTCTTAGACAGTTTCATCAACTCAAAGAGGCATTCACCACTGCTCCAATCCTTCTCTACCCACCATTGTAGAGACCGATGCATCAGATTATGCCTTGGGTGCTGTACTGAGTCAGGTCTCTGACTCAGGAAAACATCCCATTGCATTTGATAGCCACAAGCTTCTCCCAGCTGAGCTCAATTATGAGATTCATGACAAGGAACTCCTTGGCATAGTCTGGGCTCTCAAGCGCTGGAGAGCTTTCCTTCTTTCAATTTCTTCCCCTTTTGAAGTTCTCACCAATCATTCATCTCTTCAATATTTCATGTCTTGCAAGATTCTCACTCGCCGTCAAGCCCGCTTGGCTGAATTTTTATCTGAATTCCATTTCTCAATCACTTACTGCCCTGGCCCCTTGGCCACCCTTCAAGACGCCTTGTCACGTCGGGACGACGTTTACCCAGAGAGGGGGAGGATTTCATCAGCAAGAATCCAATGAACTATCAGAAGATAATCAAGCAAGATGAAGTTCAAGCCTCAAAGTTTTTTGCAGTCAAGGTGGATTCATTTTCAAATTTGATTGATTCAATGCAGAAGGCAGTGTGGCAAGATTCTCAATATAGAAGTGTCCTTGAAGATTTGGGTAAAGGTAAATCTGTCCAATATTATTCTCTTGATTCCTCTTCCAAACTTCTCCTTTTCAAATATTGGGTGGTGGTCCCAAATGACCCCACAGTTCAACTCAATATACTTCAAAAGCGGCATGACTCTCCTCTAGCTGGACACCCTGGCCAAGAGAAGACTCTCAAGGTTGTGAAGTAGGATTTCCACTGGTCCGGCATGACTCAATTTATTAAGGATTATCTATCATCCTGTCAACAGTGTTCAAGAAACAAAAATATTCATCACAAGAAGTTTGGACTCCTCAAGCCTCTTCCAATTCTAAGTGGTCCTTGGATTTGTCTTTCAATGGATTTCATCACTCAATTGCCACTGTCCAATTCCATTGACTCAATCCTTGTCATAGTGGACAGATTCTCAAAAATGGCAGTTTTTATTCCAACAATAGCTTCAATCACTGCATTAGATTTGGCCAATTTATTCATCAAGAATATTTTCTCAAAGCATGGACTTCCTTCAAGAATTGTCAGTGATCGAGGTTCTCTTTTTGTTTCTTCTTTTTGGACCAATCTTTTTCAGCAGCTAAAGATTTCAAGAGACTTGTCAACTGCTTATCATCCAGAAACTGATGGACAGACAGAGAGGGTAAATCAGATACTAGAACAGTACCTTTGGATGTATGTCAGTTATCTTCAAGATGATTGGAATACCTGGCTCCCTCTGGCTGAATTTGCCTACAATAACTCTGACCACTCTTCAACAAAACAATCACCGTTTTTCACTGTTTATGGAAGAGATCCTCATTTTGACTCAGTTCACATCACTCAAGATAATCCGGCTGGAAAGTTATCAACAAAAATCCAATCAGTACAGCAAGATGTCAAGAGAGAACTTGAAGTTGCCATAAACAGGTTTAAGAGGTATGCAGATAAAAGTAGAGCAAGTCCACCTGTTTTCAATCCCAGTGACATGGTATGGCTTTCTTCCAAGAACATCAAATCAACCAGACCCACCAAAAAGCTGTCTGAAAGATGGCTAGGTCCTTTTCCAATCTTGTGGAAAGTCAGCACTCATGCCTACCACCTCAAGCTTCCATCTCAATGGAAATCCATCCACCCAGCCTTCCATATATCCCTCCTGGAACCAGTCAAGAAATCAACAATCCCAAATCGGCATCAAGAGCCTCCTCCTCCAATAATCATTGAAGAAGAAGAAGAATGGGAAGTCTCTCAAATACTGGACTCAAAGCTCAAGAGAGGAAAAATATGGTATTTGGTGGAATGGAAAGGTTTCAGTCAAGACCCAGAAAGATCCACTTGGGAACCAACCAAAAACCTCCAGAATTGGCCTGAACTTGTCAAAGATTTTCATTCATTATATCCTGACAAGCCTGGGCCCAAGTCTTCAAAAGATTGATTCATTATGGTGCTTGGTGGGGAGAGGAATTACCAAAAGTAAGTCCCACTCCTGGTATGCACCTTTAGGGGTATTCTACTCTTTTGTTGTAAGCATCACCTTGGCCACTCTGTGAGCACTTTGCAATTTTGGACACAGATCTCTGGCATGTCTTTCAACTTCATTTACAATATTATGGCCATTTTCACTTGGGACAATGGGCCATTCACTTTTCAATTCATTTCCAAGACTTCAAAATTCAAATTCATTCCTTCAGCATTTTTGTTTTATTTTTATGGCACTGGCGGGAGTGGTAACTACCAAAAGTAAGTTCCTCTCCTGGTGTGCACTTCCCTGAGGGGTCTACAATCATGTCAAAACATCACCTTGGCCACTTTGTGAGCACCTGGAATCAAATTTCTCTTTCCAGGTCCTTGGCCAATTTCAAAATCAGTTATCAACCTCTGCGATGAAGATTGGAACCTCCTCAAGATTCAATTCATTTTTCTTTTCTCTTTTCTTTTCTTATTTTCATTTTCATTCTTTATTTTTATCTTATTTTCATTTTAAATTTTCTTCTATCACATCAATTATCACGTCAAAAGTTTTTTTTCATTCATTTTAAAATCCAATTCAAATCATGAAGCCAATGTCAAAAGAAGATCAAGCAAGTCCTGTGTCAAATGTCAAATTCTTAATATCAGTTTTCAAATTGTTTACCTTAATCAGTCCTCTTGAATCACTCTCTCAAAGTCTTTCCAATAGCCTCAACAGGCTTCACCTTGTATTGGTGCTCGAGAACTCAACATTTCAAGGTGGGGGGTACTGTCACAACCATGGCAATTCACCTCCTTGGGTCCCCATATGGCATATCAAGGCACAGTTCTTTTATGGCCAATTGGCCATATCCATCACCAGTGGCCAATATGACCACATCATCATCTTATGGACCATTTATGGCCATTTGTGTTTTGGGGCCTTCATGGCCCTTCACCTCAATCCAGAACCCATGGCGGCAATTTATGCCCAAATGGGTATTTCTGGTCATTTCCCTCAAAACCAAGGGAAATGGCCCAAATGGCTGTTTTTGGCCATTTGGGCTCATAATGCACATTTGCGCATTTGCGCACTTTTTGCGCACTTTGCGCATTTTGCGCATTTTTGCGCACTTTTGTGCATTTTGTGCATTTTGTGCATTTTGCGCATTTTTGCGCACTTTGACGCAAAGTGTCTAAAAGACACTTTCCCGCCTTTTGGGCCAGTTTTTGGCTCAGAACCCAAAAGTGGCCAAAAACCCCAAAGGGCCCAGAAACACCTTTCCAAGTTCTGAAGCCATCACATCCATCCTTTTCCCCTCTGCCTTTCCATCTCAAGACCTTTGGACGTAATCTTCTTGCCAATGAACCAATATGCCATAAATGATGTTATATATCATTGTGCATCATTTTTCAACAGCAATTCAATGGTGGCAATATCAAATGGTCATTTCAACATTCCAACATCTCATCATGTCATCAAGGCACCCAATCATTCAGAGGAATCATCAAGGCTCAAGAGCAAGTGTTTCAGCGTCAAAGACCAATGACGCCATCAAGCAGTCATTGGTTATTCTCACTCCAAGTATTCCTTCCAAGGGAATACTTTCAATTCATTCTCAAGGTGTATTCAAGAGGCAGTGCCAAAAGAAGTTGTCAAGTGTCAAAGCTCCACTCACTCCATCTTGGCAACCACATTCATTTCAATACAGTCTGGATCCATCAAGGAGTGTATTTCACTTTCAAGAATGGGAAGTTCATTCAACCCAATTCAATTTCAATATCAGCCAGCTGTATCAATTCCCAAAACAATCAATACAGCCTCAAGGATCAATACAGATCAGTTTTCAGCCTGAAGAACTCAAGCTCTCAACTTTTCACATATACCGGCTACCCTTTCCACCCTGGGGGGTTTTTCCCCAGTTAATTAATATACTTTGATTTTATTTTATCTTTATTTTCTTTTCATTTTAGTTAAGCAAATACTGATATTATTAAGTCAGTCATTTAGCACTTTTTCTCTTTCTCTTTCTTTGCCTGTCAATGGATATTTGGTGGTCATATCCTTACTAATTCCATTATTCATTTTTGGCAGGTTGAAACAGTGATTAAGGACTTACTTGCTTGGCTATTTGGCCATTTGGCTTCCCTTTCCTCTTTTGCATCTCATCTTGTACCTGCATATCTTTTAGAGGAATTCATTCTTATTATTTTTGTTCTTTATCCTTGTGGAGTCTTCCAAGTGAGTTCCCTGATTGCTGAGTGCCAGGCAACTCTTGTATTTCTGTCCAAGAGCCCCTGTGACAACGTGTCACAGTCATAATACTAGCTTGTAACTACATTTTATAGCTACTATATAGACTCACCCTGACATTTTTGGGGGCCTGGCCGTGGGTTTTCAACCTTATTGGACATGTTTTGAACTGAATTAGGCGTAAAAATCCAGCTATTTAAAAGGTACTTTACTAACAGTGAGTAAAATTTTGAATTTATCTTATTTTCTATTATTATCATTTTTTTTATAATATAGCATCATATAGTATATACACAATTTTTTTTTCTCCAAAAATATATATTACAAATATTTTTGTTGAGAGTAAGAGTACAAATCCTCTTTATTTTATTATATTGCAATAATTTTCACAAAATTTCATAATAATACAACAGTATTATTTAAATTTCAATATAAATAATAATATACAAACAGTATATTACTTATTTTTTACTATTATTTTTCACCAAAGTGCATGAAAATTAATAAAGAAACATTTATTAATAAATAATTAATAAATATTAAATAATAAAATAATTTTTTATTATTTATAAGGAATATTTTAATTAAATATTTCCTTTAAAACAAGACATCACTCAAATTGACGTGAAAACTTGTAATTGATTGATATTTTTAATCAAAAACCAAGTGTTAAAATAAATATTATTTATAATATCTATAATAACAAAGCAGATTTATTATAGTTTAATAAATCTGACATGTTTCTTTTTGGAAGAAAACAATAGTATCCAAGTGAATCATTCACAAAACACTTGGATATGAAAGTTTTAATTCATAAAAACTCACATTGAGAAATATTAGTAATAATATTTATAACCAAATTTATTATAATTTAATAAATTGACTTGTTTATACAAAAACATAATAATATCAAGGTGAATCATTCACAAAACACTTGGATATTACAGTTTTCACTTAAAAAACATAAGTGAAGAACTCAAAAACTGTCATTTTTCAATAAAAAACTTATAAAAAAATATATTATAACAAGAATACTTCAAAATTTCAAAAAATAACAGTAGAATTGAATAAAATCATTTTGTTTTATCATAAAATACTGATATACAATTTGAAATATCTTTTCCGAATAGTGGAAAAATACTATATTCCATTAGAAACCAAGTAACAAGGAAATCCATCTGTGACAGCCTCAGAAGACAGAGAGGTGCTGCCAAAAACCAAGGGCAAGCAGAAAAGACACAGTGAAGTGACAATCAACTCAAAAGAGTGGACACCAATAGCCGTGCCAAGGGCCAAAAAAACCAAGAAAAGCTCCAACAAAACCAGTTGAATCACCAAAACAAATTGAAAAATAGAAAATCACTGTTATCAACCCAGTTGTAAACTCTAAAGGGAAATTGCCAAAGAGTATAGATCATAAATTTGTACAAGGGCCTGCTAGAGGTAAATAAACCTTGAAACATACAACATTTTTTTATTTTGTCTGTCATTTTTAAACATTGTTAACATGACACCTCCACTTCTTAGAGATCTTGGATTCCCAAGAAATCAACCAGAACACTGGCCAAGAAGACACAGAGGAAGAAGAACTGGAGCAAATGACCAGCAAAGGACTTACCATCAGGGAACTCTTACCCAAGGTCTTATTCCAAATCAAATTCAACCCAGAAGTCCAACCAGGAGATTGGACAGATGCAGAACAGGTCCTTCAAATACACAAACTGCTGAAAGACCTCTTCACATGGAGCATGGACAACAAAATGTTCACTATGGCAGCATCATGGGCAGAAGTGGGGATAACAACCTAGAAGATCTGTCTCAAGCAAATGGCTTGGATGGAACTTATGACAGAAATCCAAGGTTGGAATCCCAACAAGAATTTCAAACTCTTAGAAGAAAGAGCAATCAGAATCAAAGAGAACCAGGCAGCCATACAAGCCATAGAGAGATCTTGGCACAAGGAAGAGCCCAGTCAGATTCAGGTACCCCCAGAAATGGAAGGAGAAGTCCCATCTTCCCCACAACAATCCAGCAGTTCCAGGCCTTACAAGCAAAAGGAAACTTCATCCAAGGCTCCCCAACCATTCCAGGTAGTTTCCAACAGGAGAAAAGGAGCCCAAGGGAAAAACAAAACTTCTTTCAACCAGAGGAAGAAGGAAGAAGACCCATTGATGAAAAAGCTGATGGACTTAGTGCAAGAAGTACACAAAAGCAAAAAATAGTTGTACCTACAAATAGTTTTGATAGTTCTGACTCAATTGATCCAGAATTCATAGCTGAGACTACAATCCAAACTCATGAGCTTGAAAACGAATTCACATGGACCAAATTGCCCCCATTCATGGATTGGACACATGAAACCTCAGAAAAAATGAAGACAGAAGTGGAAACATTGAAAGAAGAAAATGCTTTCCAAGCAACAGTCATAAAAGACTTGAATACAAATCTGGCCAAAATCTGGACAGAATTTGAAAAAACTAACAGAAAGTTGAATTCAATTCTAGAAGAAAAACAAACTGTGTGGAGAGATCTGAGGAGTATCCAGCAGCAACAGGATAGCTTTGATAAAGAAATTGATTACCTCTATGACAGAGAAGATAATCAATACCCTCCAACACAAGGTCAACCCACTACCTCTACAGAATTGAAAGAAGAGGATAAAGACTATGACCAGGAACCTGAATATCAGAATCCAAAGTCAAGATCAGAGTCAATGTACAAATATGGGGAAAATCTCAGCTATTCAGAGAAACAGGGACTAAAACAGTTACCAGAAGTAGCAAACTGGCCAAAGTTCTCAGGAATTGGGGAGTATGACCATATGGAAATCATTGACTATATTGATGGACTCTTTGTTGATGTCCCAAAGATACCAGACTACTGGATCACAACAAGACTTAACACAGCATTCAGAAGCCATGCAAACATATGGTATACTGAGATGAAAGAAATAAATGTCAGGAAAAGCTGGCCATGGTGGAGGAACCAGATTATACAAAAGTATAGCAATGGTAGTTGGATATGGAAAAAGACGATGTCCTTTGAAAGTGATAGATACACCACAGAAAAAGACCCATATGAATGGTGTCTCAAACAAACAAAAAGGCTAAGAGCTATTGATCCCAATATGACAATAGAAATGAGAAACCATAAACTCCTAACAAAATTTCCAGGAGATCTAGAACATGCAGTCAAATGCAGATGCAACAACATCAGCAGCATTGATGACATAGCAAATGTCATACAAGATGTGAGGAAAAAAACCTCCATAGGAAGGTACACATCCTTTAAACCAACCTTCAAAGACAAGAAGTCTGAAGTTAAAGAAACAAACAAAGAGAAAGGGAAAGAAACCCCAAAAAAGAAATATGTGTGCTACAACTGTGGATCACCAGACCACTATGCCAACAATTGCACAAAACCAAAACAGAAAATATATGCAATTGATGAAGAATCAGAAGGAGAACAAACAGGTGACAAATTTGATTCTGACAGTATGGGAAATGGTATGAGAGCAGAATCACAAAGTGAACCTGATACCATAGAAGAATACATAGTGGAATGCAATGAAGAAAGTTCACTTGACATACAAGACATTGAATTAGATTCAGGAATACCACAAATAACAACAGAAAAAGAGCTCTGCAAGCACACACAGAATGCACAAACATTCCTGGTAACCCCAAATAGAGGGATGAGATTCATTCATGGAACACCTAAAAATTGACAGTTTACATTGAGAACTGTAAACATCCAATGCTAATTGACACAGGAGCAAGTTGCTCCATAGTGGCAAAAGAATACTTAAAACAACACTTCCCCAAATGGGAAGAGGATATAATCCCAACAAAAGCTACAAACTTTAAAAGTGCATCAGGCAAAATGCACTCACTGGGGACAATAATCAAAGAGATAATTATCCCACACCAAAAAAGGAAATATCAGACTAGAACCTGAATTTTTAGTTCTAGAAAATGCACATGTACAAGGATTCTTACTAGGTACAGAGTACCAAAGAATGTATGGTATGGACATTTGCAATAGTAAAAATAGATATCTTACCATAGGTAAAAACAAAGAAAAAAAATTTTCCTTTGACATAAATCATATAACAAATGATAACACCCTGAAAGAACTAGTGGAAGAATTCAAAGAAGCCCAATATGGCACTCAACTCACCAGTAAAATGAAACTCAGCTTACTGAAAGTATTGAGGAAGCATAGAGGAGCTTTTGAAATAGGAGATGAACCACTAGGAAAAATCAAAGGACATGATATAGAATTATAGCTGGATGTAGAAAGACCATATCCACCCATGCTTAGGAGACCACCATACCCAGCCAGCATGGAAACTAGGAAAGAAATTGAGAAACATATCCATGAAATCCTAGAAATGGGGGTCATGAGGAAAATAGGACACAATGAGATAGTAGAAGTCACTACACCAGTCCTTATAACTGGGCATGATGGTAAATCCAGACTATGTGGGGACTTCAGGGCTTTGAATAACTACACCAAAGCAGATAGGTACCCCATCCCAAGGATACCACATGCACTAGATAAGCTAGCAAAAGCCAAGTTTATTACAAAAATGGATTGCATGAAAGGATTCCAGCAGAATGGGGTGAAACCAGATTCCATCAAATTGCTAAGAATTATATGCCATATGGGCATATATGAATATACTAGAATGCCATTTGACATTAAGAATGCACCAGCCCATTTTCAGAGGATGATGGATACCATATTTCAAGATGAAATAATGGAAGGGTGGATGGTAGTGTACATTGATGATATCATAATATACTCAGAAACATGGGAAGACCATGTGAGGAAAATTGATAAAATATTGGGAAAATTTACACCAATAAACATGAAAATATCTCTTAAAAAATGTAACTTTGGACAGAAAGAACTGCTAGCCCTAGGACACAAAGTTTCAGGTTTAAGTCTTGCCATAGACCAAAATAAATTTGCTGCAGTACTGAAGAAACCAGTACCAAAGAACATTAAAGAAATGCAATATTTTTTGGGCTTTTCTAGTTACTACAGGAGCCACATAAAAAACTTTGCACACATCACAAGTAGCCTATACAAACTGTGCTCAAAAGATGTAGTCTTTGAAATTACCAAAGAAAGAAGAGATGCATTTGAGAAGATCAAATATGAACTGACCAATGCCCCTGTCCTAATGATGCCTGATTTTGAACTACCATTCAAACTATATATAGATGCAGCATGTACCCAAGGACTAGGAGCAGCACTACACCAGAGGCAACTAGTGGATGGAATACCCAAAGAAGGAGTAATTTGCTATATATCAAGACAACTGAAAGACTCAGAAGCCAGATATGGAGCTACTCAGACAGAATGTCTCTGTTTGGTATGGGCATTAAAACAACTCCATTACTACTTAGAAGGAGCAGTATTTGAAGTTTTTACTGATTGCACAGCCCTAAAATCACTGTTGAACATGAAGACAACAAACAGACACATGCTCAGGTGGCAAATAGCCATACAAGAATACAGAGGGAATATGACTATTATCTATAAAGAAGGGAAAAGTCATACTAATGCAGATGGTCTCAGCAGGTGGCCACTGAAGAATGACCAAGAGAATCCAGCATATGACCCAGAAAATGGGGCCAAAATACCCATACAATGCATGGAGATAGATAGGAGAAAAAACTTCAAACTATCAAACTGGGCATTAGGGAATGACCCATCAAACCCAGAACAGATCTATGGGGAGAGCAAAGAGATACCCATATTGGGAATCAGCTCCTCTAATCTAAATACAGAGTTCTTTAGTATAGTACAATCATCATAGAATAAACGCAAACAGTGTAGTATATTGATACAACTATTAAAACAAAAGTACAGGAGTCCTGAACTGGAGAGCCAATTGGAAGAGCCATGGCTCAAAAACTTCAAAGAGAATAGATTTTTTCTGATAGATGATCTACTATACCATAGGGAAAAACACACAAGTGCCCTGGTAATAATAAATAGAGAACATATTTCCCTGATACTACAGGAATGCCATGACTGCCCATACATGGGACATATGAGTGAAGAAAGAACTAAAGAAAGAGTCTTTAGCACAGCTTGGTGGCCAAAGTGGGAACAAGACTTGAGTGAATACATCAACACTTGTACCAGATGCCAAAAAGCCAACAAAGGTCATGGCAAAAGATATGGATTACTCCAGAGTATAGAGGAGCCCAAACACCCCTGGGAAATAATAAAAATGGATTGGGTGACAGGCCTGGTCACTGGAGGGAAAGACAGCTTTAATGCATGCCTAGTAGTAGTAGACAGGTACAGCAAGAGTGTCAGATGTCTCCCCTGTCACAAAGAGGACACAGCAATGGACACAGCCATATTGTTCTGGAGAAATGTGATAGCAAACTGTGGAGTTCCAAGAATTATAATTAGTGACAGAGACCCTAAATTCACATCAGAATTTTGGACTAATCTATATGAGATGCTGGGAACCAAACTAGCATTCTCCACAGCTTACCATTGACAAACAGATGGTCTAGCAGAAAGAATGATTAAAACATTAGAAGACATCATTAGAAGATTTTGTGCATATGGCATGGAATATAAAGACAATGAGGGATATACCCATGACTGGGTAACCCTCCTACCAGCTGTACAATTGGCATACAACACAAGTATACAATCAGTGACAGGAAAAACCCCTGCCACATTAGAGAAAGGATGGAACCCACTACTTCCAGTAGACTACTTGAAGAAGAACCTCCTCTCAGTACACCCCACAGCTAAAGACTTACTGCCTGTGAAAAAGCAGAACAATGTGCAGCTGAAGCTTAATTATACAACAAACAGAGATATGATAAAAGTCACCAAGAACCTGATTTCAAAGAAGGAGACCAATTTCTAATCTCAACTCTTAACTTCAACAATCTAAGAGGACCCAAGAAGATGACAGACTCATTCATAGGACCATTCACCATTATTAAATTAATAGGAAACAATGCAGTAGAAGTAAACCTGACCAAAGAGTTTTCTAGGAAACACCCAGTTTTCCCAGTGAGCCTGGTCAAACCTTATCACCAAACAGATGAGGAGAAATTCCCTGACAGAAAGAAGACAGTCACCCATGAAAGATTGGTAGAGGAAGATGACTCACCTGGACCAGTGAAAAAGATCATTAAAGCCAGGAAAATAAGAATTAATGGGAAAGACAACAGGCAATATCTGGTTAAATTTGAGAATCAACCAGCAGATAAATATGAATAGTTAACTGAGAAAGAAATCCCAGATGCACAAATACACCTCAGAAGATTCAGAGCCTCCAGAAGGGCTGAAGAGTCTCATCAATGATGAGCCTTCTTTTGAGGGAGGGTATGTCAGCCTGTGACTCAAAACAGAGCACTAGCATGACATCCAACATACCATAAATAATGGTATGACAAGTATTGAACAAACATAGTAAATAAAGGTAATAAATAAGAGGAAAAAACTCCTCTTAAATTAAACACCAACCTTATCCAAAAAGAATAAGGAAACCTAGAGGAGAATAAACAAGTCAAAACCCTTATTTTCACCTCTCATCTAACTTATGCATATTTAAGTTATTCTATACCAAAATGGTATTTCTCTTAAAGCTCACATACAGAGCTACACAATGGTATCATCCATGTTGCTGCAACACCACTATAACTGGAGATACCATATGACCTTTATTTTAAAGCCAAGACCCCCCTGAAAGTCAAAGAGGGCTAGTACAGAACTGTACAAAAGTATAACCAAATTAAATATCTAAACAAGAGCTTTAATTTGAGACACCTTAGACCTCTTTATCTCTTAAATTGACTGAGGGATCTTGGTTCAAAGGTTTAACAACCAAAATACAGATATTCTGAAAACAACAATGTAAACAAACCCCTGTATCTTTGGCATACACTCATACAATTGTACAGTGTAATATACCAAACTGTAGAGCTAATCAAGCCCTACAAGACTGTATCATTAGAATCCAGATATCTTCCAAATTGAGGAAGATATCTGGTATGGAAGTTTTTGAAGCCTCATACTGATGTACAAAAATACATCCAAAAACTTAAAACCCTTATAGCTTTTGCTATTTTAAAGAAGGGTAAACATGAAGCATACCAAATTGAAGAGCTCATTAAGCCCTTCAATTCTGTGCTCTTGGTACCTTGATATCTCAAGAATTGACTGAGATATCTTGATTGGAAGTTTTTTCTAGCAATACATGACTGTATCAAACTTGTATTGCTCTCATACTTAAAATAATATACTTATGAAGATATAACCTCACTAAAATCATCATTATTGATCATACAGACACCAGAAAACATCATCCAAGTTCTGACATGGCAGGTGAAAAGTTTTTTCACCCTGTATTGATCCAGAATGATCATTTGTGGTTCCAAAGCCACAATTCTGCCCCTATTGACGTAAGAATTGATGATCCAGAACCACAGATTGATCATTGGAGTGAAAATTTTCACTCCTCTGACGCGTGAAGATTTAAGTTCTTGACAGTCTTGAAAGATATAAAAAGAAGGGTTTTTCCTTGAAAACCCATCATCTTTATCTTATTATCCATATTCTTACCCGACAAAACTGTTATCAATCAGTAGTGTCCTTAGAATCATCCTTAAAGATATAATTAGAATATAATTATTGTAGTACTTCTTTACAGTCAAAGATATTAGAGTATTGCAAGCCAGGTCCTTAACAGACTCATCACCACTGTTACCATGCAACAGTAGGACCTGAAGATTTAATTTTATTTGTTTTTTGACGTGTCACAGTCATAATACTAGCTTGTAACTACATTTTATAGCTACTATATAGACTCACCCTGACAAGTTTAAAGCCTTGAGGGGGGCTTTTTATTTTTCATAGCCCTTTAGCCTATCAAAAATGAAATATATAAGTTTAATTCAATATCCAAAAAATAAAGTAAGGATACAAAATAAAATAAAATAAGGAGTTTGTAGTCATACTGAGGGCTTTTTTTTGTTACTGGTAGCCCTAAAAATAATAGAATAAGCACAAAAATCAAGATATAAAAATTGAAAACCAGCAGTTTATAGCCATACTGAGGGCTCCTTGTTTTTTATATTATTTTTTTTATTGCTTTGTTGTCCAAAGCCTATAGGAATTGAGGATAGGAAATGTCAGATAATTCATAATTTATGAAAAGAATAAACAAAACATCAGTTTTAAGCCTTGATGAGGGCTTCTTTTTCTTTGTTTAATTTGGACCCTTTTATGTTGTTTCAATATTTTTGCAAGTTGACAGTAATTTAATTTACTGTTATATTATTTATTTATTATTATTTTTGTGATTTTTATTTTACTTTATTTTTTTTTAATTTTTTAGAAAATTTATCAAAAGAAAAAAATCAGTTATATCCAGTTTTAAGAAGAAAAATAAAAAATAAACAGTTTTGAGTCTTGTTCAGGACTTTTTGTTTTTATTTTACTCCCTTCATGAAAAAATTCATATAAGTCACTTTATTTCCCTTTAAACCACTTTGCATGGTTAGTTGTTTGATATGTGGGTGTTTCAAACCCCACAATTCTTTTTTAAAAAATTGAGTGATTGGGCCATATGGTGCCCTAAAGTGATTTGTGTTAAGGATTTATGATTCCAGAGGTGTATTTGCTCCTCCACACATGACATTTGTTCCGTGGCTGATTTTTAACTAAAAGGGACTTTGGCTTCCCCTGTAAGGCTCCACCCTCATTGGGTGGATATATTTGGGCTATTAAAGGTGTTATTACACCTCAAAAGTGCTACAAAGAAGTCAGGTGGCTCCTTTTGTGTAAATTAGTGCTCCAGAACTCTTCAGGCTGTAGTATTAACCCAATAGTCAGGCCAGGGGAGGTACTGCCACTTCCAGCTTCTATCGCTTGCTTCACAGCTGGCCTTTGCTGTATGTTACTGTACAGTAAATTGATTTGTGTTGGGTGGGTTATTTTATTGTTTATGAATGTTCCAACACCCTTTAGGGTGCTCAAAATTTGATCAGACGAGCTACTCAATTAATAGAGCGTTCTGGAACCTTTATTAATCCTTGAGAGGCAGATGAATTAAGTCTATATTGGCGGTTGAGGTCTGGAGCAGTCGCATTACTTGTGAAGTGCTTCGGGTTTGATTACTAGGCGCCTGGAGTTAATTTACTGGCCTTGTGAACAGTTCAAACATCATCCAGAGATGCTGCAATTACCCCTCAAGAATTCTGGAGGGTTTGTTAGTGATCCTAACCAGGTTAGGTGGTTACGGTTACCGTAGGTTCTTTCCCCGAGTTAATCCCGCTTTTGGAATGTGGCCTGTGAAGACGTGATGCTGATAGAGCTCGCTTCTTACAACTTCTGCAATTTTATCCTTCTGAGGTAACACCGAGCCAAGAAAGCTAAATACACTCTAATAAGACTAATTCTTACCTTACCACTAGTAATGAGAATGTTGGTGACATTTTTTAGCTGTGGTTGGTTTCAAATCGCGATTGTACAGCAATGACTGAATTAGTTGTAGTGCTTCTTTTTTTGTTTATTCCAAGAATCCATGCCTTCAGGTTGTTCCTTTGCTGTCATCCAGCTCCATTTACCATGAGACTGCATGCAGTGCTTGGGTGCAGTGTTTGTATGTTATTTCTTGTCTAATTGTGTGATGCACCATTTTTCAGTCCTCATCTCAAGTTGTCTTTTGTGATGGAGTTACGTCTATTTTCAGCTATCATATTCAACCTGCTTCCGGCTTCCTTTTGTTGTCATTTAATCCACTTGCTTAAACGACTGCATGTAATGCAGTGTTGTCATTTTTAGTTTCTATTTTGATTTTATCATGTATTGTATTGTCTCTTGAGAGAAATCTGTCAAAAAATCTTGTGTTAGAGGAATTCAGCGATCAAGGCCTGCACAAGCTGGCATTCTGCAGTTACGGCCTTAAATTGTGCATTATTTTAACAGTTTAAATGTGCTAAGCTGATCCATTAAGGTTGAAATTTCAACAAGTGTACCTATATACTGTATACTACCACTTGAGGCAGTGTGTTGCTGAAAGGTAAGTTGGTTAATGGATCTCCCTGTTTATTTTTGCTCAATTATTGTTGAGAGTCTTCTTATAGCTCAAAGGCAGGTGATGGATTGATTAATATTAGACAGGTCCTGGCAAATTTGAGAAGATGCACTACTGTCATGAGTATAAGTGCAATAAATCTCAAGTCGTGACCATGCTGTTCTTTTCCAATGCTGATTTTTAAAACCTAAATTGTCTTTAAATACTATCTAATCCCCTCATAAAATCATCTCATTCTATATATCTATTTTTTTTGGTCCTGTAGAAGAAGAAGTAAGCAATTAATCACTATGTCATAATTACTGCTCTTGCAGTGGGTTTTTGTTGATTGCAATTACAGCAGATGCTACCTACTCCAAATCCTCTTCAATTAAAATAGTCATATGTCATTCTATTTAGCTTCAAGAATTAATGCACTCTTTGACATGCTACTGCAGGGTACGTTGATGGTGATTTGTTATACACTGCGTAATCGTTCTTAATCCCTGACGTTAGTGTATCTGTGTAGAAGTATAGGTGTGTTTTTCCTGCAAGAGATCTCCAAAAACTAAAAGCCGCCCCAAATAGTGTTTTTTATCTCATATTCCTGTACGATGCCGCTCTGAGCTAGTAGTTGTAGGTATGCAATTGCCTTGTAGTACTGTTTTGTGTTAGGCCGGTGATGTTCTTCTATTGAGAGAATCCCTCTTTAATTCCTTGCCATCAATAATGCGGAGTTAAGAGGTTTATTCATGGGACAAGAGAGGGCTGCTGGCTATAAATACCCCTGCTGCTTTGGCTATTTCCCAGTTTTTATTTCTTTCTTTGTTTTTTTTTTTAAAAAAAAAATTCATCAAAAGCTCCCATCTTCTAAATTGGAGAATTCTTCTTTGGTAATCCACTTTGTTTTTTAGGTTCTTGAATGCTTGGGCATGTTCCCAATTTGTTGATGTATTGATTTTGAAATTGAAAGTGACTCGAGATTTAAATACTCATCAATATTTTAATAATTACATTGCAGCCCCCTAATGAGCTTTGCAATTATTTCGGGTGGATAGTGTGAGCTCATCCATGTGCTAAAGATTAAGCTCTCTCCATGGTTGTAAATGTTAGCACCTTGGATTTGTTGTTTGGGGATTACAATGAAGACTAAATTCCACTCCTGCTCCAAAGATCTTCTTTCTGCCACTTCCTTACTTGACTAGGGCGGTTACAGCCTCTTTTGGAATTAAAAAAGATTTCCTGGATATTCAGTTTGTATTTTTTTTGATTTCTGCACTGAGGTAAAGATGATTTCTGGTGTTTTGTTGAATCCACCCGACTAAGGTATCCATGTGGCTGCCTCCAGGATTGATTGAACCTTGAGCAATATTTTTTCTAATATTCTTCCAGGTGCTCCAGCGACTTAAGATTAATTGCAAATATGAGGGCATTGAATAACCCATGTGTGTCTTGCATCAAATTCAATGTGATTCTTGAGCTTTTCCTGGCGTCTTCTTCTTTATCACTTGTAGGGGTTTTGTTCCATTTATTAATTAATTTTTCTTTATGTTGTTATTCTTCATTATTTTATAATTAATGAAAACTAAAATATAAGAAATAAATAAAATAAAATTCTAATATCATGTGAGTGTTTTTCTTTATAACCATCCTCTACTGATATGAAATGAGCTGAAACTAATTGTGTTTTTAGTTCTTGTTTTATATATTTTATATTTTTTAGAACTAATTATAGTTATCATTATTTTTGATTAAGTAGAAGAAAACAAAACAACTATAAAAAAGAATCTTCAATATCAATCTATAAGTTTATTTTTTATTTCTTCCTTCTAAGCTTAAATCAACTGAAGCTTCTCTCCCCTTTTCAGAATTATTAATGATTATTGTTTTTTAAATCTTGAGGTAAAAATAGATATAAGTATATATATATGTAAATTCTACAATATCAGGTAAGCTTCTATTCTATTTCTTTCTTCTAAGCTTATATGAACTAAAGCTAATTTTTTTCCAGGATGATCATGAAAGGAAAATTAAATAATAATGGTAATAAAGATAAAAATAAAAATAAAATAACAAATGAAAGGAATAAATAATAATAACAATATTAATGGAAATAGGATGGATTAAAAATCAAAGAATTGGGGACTTAGCAGGTAAGATTTAAATTTGATTAATTTCTTTGATAAAGAATTTTATTCACTAATTCATTATTGAGAAAATTCCCTCCCCTGCGTTGTTCAGTTTTAAGAGTTTCAAAAAAGTAGTCTTGACAGAATGTTTTCCAATCTTCTGTATTCAATTTAATTGCACCACCCTCAAAACTGAATATTGCTGTTATAAGTGTTTCTTCCCAATGAAAATCCCATGTGGCATTTTTTACAATATAATCTCTTGGGATATTGCTTATTTTTCCATTTTCAATTTTAACATCCTGGAGCCTGAACCAGTCTTGGCATTCCCAGGTCCTCCAAAATAGTGATTTCCTGAGGTATTCTTCCATTTGAAAAATTTCGTTCCAGTATGGGTTTCCAAGGTTGCCATCAACTCCATCCCAGGTCAGTAATTCCAAGAATTCATATTTTGTAAGGTTTAATCCAGGTAATTCTTTCCATGGATGAGATATGACAGTTTCTGATGGTGAGTTTTCTGTTTCAAAGATATCCTCAAACTCAATATATGGAAGGATTATTGTGGAGATATCTGGACAGGGTTTCATTTTGTTTGTAAGAACCATTGAGGGTATTCACTTGCTTCTTGGGGATTATTGTAGCTGAACCAGCCTTCTTTTTCTTCTTTCCAGCTGATATCTGTGTCCATTGACCAGGAATTCTCTTCAAGTAATGGCCATGATTCCATTTTTAAGGGATTTGGTGTATTTTGAAGTGTTGATGGTAATAGAAATTAAAAAATATTATCAAGTATATTTATCAAAATAGTTTAAGGGTAGGTTTAATGTGTTTTGGGTGATAATTTTTGGGTAAGAATCTGAATATTCTTCTTTGACAAGGCAGGAGGTCACTGCCTCGTGATTTTGGATTTTGGTTGAGTGAAATTAGTTTTTTTTTTGGCTGAAAATTGAATTTCCTCTTTGATAAGGCAGGAGGTCACTGCCTAGTGATGCTTGCTTTTGCGTGAGTGAAATTGGTCATTTTAGTTGATAAGAATTGATTTTCCTCTTTTATAAGGCAGGAGGTCACTGCCTAGTGATTATTTAATTTGAATTCTGACTATTTTATTTGATTTTGGATTTCCTCTTTGATAAGGCAGGAGGTCAATGCCTAGTGATTATTGAAGTTTAAATCTGACTATTTTGTTTGATTTTTCATTTTTTGGAGCTGTTATGTGTCTTCAAGATGGGCCTTGATGGTTTGAAATTTAATTGGTCCATTAATTCTTGAGTAATTTGGTCATTGGTTTTGTCAGAAACCTCCAAACTTTTCAGCAATTCCTTTATTTCTTCAATTTCTTGGTTTCTTGATATTGATGAAGTATCCTTAAGGTGTCAAAGGTTCTCTTTATTAAAATCTTCATCTTCTGGTGAACAATGAAGTTCTTCATTGATAATTTGGTCTTCTTTTATTAATTCTTCCCCATAGGATCCAAAATTTGGTGAATTGGACATGGTGGAAGTGATTGATATATTTTTGTAAGTTTTTTTTTTGTTAAGAAATACTTTATTAATAAATTTCTTCTTTGTTAAGGCAGGAAGTCACTTCCCCCTGAGAGAAAAATGAAATGAAAAGAGAATCTAATGATACATTTGATGAATGATACTAATACATTTTTAGAGAAACAAAATCTTGATTTTGTTGGTCTTATTCAAAGTTGAGCTCCCCCAAGTGGGAAAGGTGAGTTTCTGTTGAGTAACCTGGCCAAAATAAGGTCTTTGAGGGCTTCCACATAGTTATTTCTTTCCTCAATTTCTTGTTCTGCTGGAAATTCTGACCAGCATAAGTCTTCATCAATGAATATTTATCCATCTTCAACCCATTTCAATTTTCCAGTTTGGTATGTTGATCTATTCAATCCAAGGTACTGCTGGGCCCAAATTTGATTGAAGTAAAGTCCTCTTCTTTGTAGTGTGGCCATTTCAAATATTTCATCCCAAAGTTTGTTTTCAAGGTTACCTTTAATTCCCTCTTCAGTTAATAAATCTAAGAATTGGATATTGTTCAAGCTTGCTCCTGGAAGGTGACCTAAGTATTTATCTTCACATAAAATTTCTTGAGCTTCATCCCCATAAATGTCTTCAAAGGTGATGTATGGCAGGTAAATGTCATTGTATTCATTTTCTAAGATGGATTCTGTTTCTTCCTCTTCATTGGGAGGTTGCTGGAACAATTCGGGGTTTTCCAGTTGCCATTCATAAGGTTCTTCTTGGTTTCTCAATGGTCTGTCCAAGAAGTTGATATGGTATGTGTCTTTTAAATTTTTGTCTCTTTCTTCCATAATTCTGAGGTCCTTTTCAATTTCATCTATAATTTCTTCATCTAAAAGCTGATGATGTTCACTAAATCTGACTTTCTTCCTATTGGGTTTAGTTTTTAAAGGGTTTCCATGTATTTTCTCATTTCCATCCACCAAAATTTGGAATGTTTCTTTATTATTGTTAACTGGCTTGTAACTTATGCTGGGTAATTCATCTTCAGACGTTGAGTCTTCAAGTTGTCTTTTGAGAGTGCTTGGCCATTTGTTATTCTTTAAATCTTGGCCAAATTTATCGCTTTTTGGAGATATGAATATATCTTGGGTCTTCTGAGTCAAATTTATCATGGTATCGTCTCTTTTTGCATTTTAATCCTTCTTTCCTGGGTTATTTCTGACCAATTTTTCCATATTGCATAAAGCCATTCCTCTAGGTGGACCAGTTTGCCATCCAAGTGCTTGAGGTTTGCATATTGGCATGCATAACCTTCTTCCATCAGGTTCTTGATAACTGAGTATCTCTCCTTGTTTATGGGAGAATTCTAGTCTGATATTGTTGTCTAACAAGAAAGGTCGTCCAAGTACTGTATGTACAGATCCTTTTGCAATGAAGAAGTGAATTAGAGTTTCCTCACCTGAAGCCAAAATGATTGAAGTAAACTCTGAAAGTGCAACCAATGAAGTGGTATGGCCTCCAATTCCCCTGAGGTTCATGTTAAGATTTCTTGGTGTGAGTGAGGCTTTGATTGCTATTTCTTCTGGTATAATGTTGAGTTCTGCACTAGTGTCCACTAATGCTCTGATAGGATATTCTTCCTTTCCAATGAAGATCTCCATAAATCCCAAAGGACAAGGATAATAAATCTTGGGCTTTGGTAATTCTTTGAATCCAAATGATAATAATCCTGCTTGAAGATCCATTGTGTTGAGTGACTTAATTTTTTCCTTGTCTTTTTCTAATAATTCTTGTAATTTATGGACAAAATTGGGTGACATCCTCAAAATTTCTTCAATGGTGAGGTTGATCTTTTGTTGCATAATTTTCTTAATAATTTTGTCAATTTCCAATTTAGTTTCAACTTGTTTCTTTTGAGGTTTTGTGAACTTCTTTTCTTCTTTGAGAATTTCTTCATCTTCATTGTTATTGGCAATATTTTCAATTTCCTCCTCAGGTTGGTCTGGTTTTGGAATATTTGAGTTTTGGAATTTGGTGGGAATTATTACTCTTTCTTCTTCTTTTTCTTCTTCAATATAAGTTCCTGTAATTTCTGCTTTCTTCTTTGGCTCTTGATTTTGGGCTTGTTTTTCCATCCTTTGTTTTGTATGTCTTAATCCAATGTGTGATTCAAAAGGGGCATTGGCTGAGGAAATGGTAGGTGGTTTCCAATTTGATCAATCTTCAACATGTGCAATTGAGGTTGATTTATCCTCTGATTTCTTTTCAGTGGGCTTAACCTCTTCTTCTTGTTTTTGTTTTACCACAGGTTTCTCCATAAATTTATTGTTGAGTTCTGCTTGTTCTTTTTCAAAGGCCCTGACTATGTCTTTGGCACTTTCATTTCCTTCCATAGGTACTCTCTGATAGTTGGGGAAGAGGTACGATGCTCCTTGGGCTCTGACAATTCTTTTGTCTAAATCTTCAGCAAGGTGAGTGCATCTAGTTTCTGAATATCCTTCTTCCTTGCAATAAGCACATTTAATTGGTGGTCTTGGGGCAATTTGAGCTGGTATGTATGGTTGATAAATGGATGGAAATGGTGGTAAAGGATTCCTTTGCCTGTATGGCTGATTATTTTGACGTAATCCTTGCTCTTGATTATTGTTCCAGTTCCTTCTTGGTGTATTAACTGCTTCTGAAAGTGTTTTGAGTTGATTTAACACTTCTTTAACTGATTCTTTTCCCTCATTACCTGGTTGAGGCTCTGGTTGTGGAGGATTTTTGATCTTTTGGGTGAGTTCTTTTACTTGTTTTAAAACTTCATCCCAGCTTTCATCCTCAAATCTTGTTTTCTTGTCTGGAGGTTTTGGTTTAGAAAATTCTTTTTGTTGAAAAAGTACCTTGGCCTCCAAGTCTTGTTCAATGTATAATTTCAAAATATCCAATCTTGGAATGATGTAACCTCCATCCAAGGCTTGAACCATAGCTCTTTCTTTAATCATTTCTTTGTAAATTGATTCTTGAACACTAGTGGAAAGGCTGGCCAATATTTCCTGGTTATGATTGATATCACCTTGGATATATTGGTATCTTTTGAGGTAAGTGATGATTGCTTCATATTCCCCAATGAATTTTCTGTATTGAGTCATGTTTCTTATTCCACCTTCTTGTTAAGTTTTGGTTAATAATTCAGTGATTGAGCATAATCTGTATCTTCTTTCAGGTGAGACTGTTCCCCATCTTCTTTTCATATCCACTTTTAATTGATCCCAATCAGCTTTTTCATATCCTGGCATTCCTTAAATATGATAACTGATTTCTTCATCTTTTGTCCAAAATGCAATTTTTCTTGCAATGTCTCTTCCACTTGCTCCTTCAATTTCTGAAATATTTTCAACTTTATTGATGAATCTTTCAACATCCTTTCCATCAAACCACAAGTTATAGTCCTTGGCTCTGATTTTCACTATTGGAGTAGTGTTTCTTGGAATTTCTTGATGTAATGGAGTTGGATTTGGGAAGAAATGTTGACTCTTCTTGGTAAGGTACTTTGTCTTTGCTCTGTATAAGGTGTTGATGTGGCCATGGGTCTAGGATAAGGTGAAGGTGATCCATGCTGCCTGAATTACCTTGGAAGGGTGGTTTGTTCTTCAAGTGGACTATTTTGTGGAGTATAACTTGATGATTTATTTTTGCCTTCCTTTTTGATTAGTGCTAGGAGTTCTGCTTGCATTTCTAGAATCTTCTGCTGAATTCTCTCTGTTGAAGACATTTCTTCCTGTCCTTCAACAGTTTCTTCATTAAAGTTTTGTTCCTGGATTTCTTCAATACTACCAGGTAATTTTGATGATGAAGGTTTATCCATTTTTGATTGGTTAATTTCCTCTTTTGAGATTGATTTATTCAGTTTATTTTTTTCAAGGAGATCAAGGAAGAGTTTCTCCACAACCTTCAAGTCTCTTTTATTGGTTCTTGGTATTGCAATTGGGAAATTGGAATATTTATTTGATTTCTCCCCTAGTTCTGTTTCTTGCTTTGGTGGATAATAGTAATGGTCAGGGTGAGTTGATGATTCAGATTCTTGACATGATGGTTTTGGCTGATTTTGATTGTTTGAATCCAGTTTTTGTTATAAAAAAATAGTATTCTTGGAGTTGTTAAAAAAAGTTTCATTGATTGTAATTTAATTGATTTTTATTAAAGTTGAGGTTGTCTTTCCACTGTTGGGACACCAGATTTTGGAACTACTCTTGTGTGGGATTAAAATGAGGCAGTACCTGGAGGGGCAAGTCACAGTGTGGTATTCCATACCATTTTTTTCACCATGCTCAAGCTCATAGTACCCCATAACAGCAGTAAATACAGCCTACAGGAAGGCTTACACTCAAATTTTACACCAAAAGGTCAATTTTACAGCAAGAAACTGGATTTTCCTCATAAAACCATGGCACAGGGACTAAAGGGAAGTGTATGTGTTTAGATAAATTAGTCAATTTCATTATTCATATCCAAAATAATCAAGTTACATTTAGCAAACTAGTTACAACAAATAAGGTACCACCCAGCTTTACACCCCCTTAGAGCCACAGGGGTACCTTATCTTATATCCAAAGTAACCCCACTGGAAACCTTAAAACAGAATCATATTTATTTACACCATTCATCACCTTATGCAAACCAGAGCTAGTTACAACAGGCTGCATGCAGTACACAATTTTAATTAAATCTCAACCACATTACCATGCACAGCATGTGTCAAACTCAAAAATCACATCATTTCATATATAACAATAAATTCACCAGTACAATAAATTATCACCTGACTTCATTTTAAATTTCAAAAAGAAGAAAAACAACCATGACACCTGCATAAATTACACAGCCACTTCTACCAAACCTAAAATAGGACATACACAAAGGAATTACGAGTTCATCATGTGATAATGCATCCACCAACAGAATATCATGTGACAGAAAAGAGGCTGTGCACAAGAAAAATCCTCAGCCAAAATGAAATCAGCTCATGCATGCAAGGAAAGTCCAAGAATATCACGTCATAATCAGTCCACAAAAAGATGATCATGTGATAAATTGAGGCTGTGCAGAGAGAAAAATATCACCAAACCTTAAATCACCTGACCCATGCAAGAAAGGTCCTCACCAAAAAATAGAGTCACATGATGAAATCAAGAGGAATTAAAGTGGGAAAAGACAGCTCCCATGGAGGGCCCTCTGGGCTCCCAAAAGGTATAAATAGAGGGGCTCTCTCCCCCAAATTTCAAAATCCCCCCCATGCAAATTATATCCCATGCACATTATATCCACTTTAAAGTAGGAGCATAGGAATAATTTATCCCTCACCTGGGAGGTAGTCCAGAAGAATATAGTGAGTTTACTTGCCCAGTAGCTAAAAGCTCAGTGGAAGTATAGTGTTGAAGATTACCCAGTAGCTAAGCTCAGTGGAATCTTATTATTATTAAAATAAAAATAAAAATTATCCAGTACCCAATATTAGGGTTACTACTCTATTAAAATACTTTATCCAGTAAAATTAACACCATTATTTTAACAAATACAATTTTAGCTTATTATTAAACACTCTGAAAACATAACAAACATTTCAAAAATTATTTTACTCTATTATAACTATACATTAACAAAATTACCTTTATCAACACCAATCAAATTTTCCAGAAAACCTTAAATAACCCATCTTACCAAGGAATTATCACCAAGAAGAAACAACTCACCTCAATTTCACTAAAAAAAAGATATTAAGATTAAACAGACAAGTATTTCCTTCAAATCTGAAATTACCAAAATAACTGACATTATTTTTCATATTATTTATTGAATAGGTCTGATCTGAGACTGCTGAATTTTGTCTTCTGCAGTTGTTAAGCCACTTACTAATTTTTTTGGCTTGTGAGCTCCAAGGAATATTTTGTTCAGTATTTTAGGAGGGGCAGGCAATACACCCTTTCCACCCTTGGTTACAGGAGTTATGAGCAATTCAAAACTAGTTACCTGTGATTTCCCCCTCCAGGTACTGCCTCATTTTAATCCCACACAAGCGGAGTTCCAACATCTGGTGTCCCAACAGTGGCAGACAACCTCAAATGCAATAAAAAATCCATTAAATTACAATAAATTATAAAATTCTTAACTACTCCCAGAATACTATTTTTCATAACAAAAACTGGATTCGAATAAACAAAATCAGCAAAAACCATCATCTCAAGGATCTGAATCATCAACTCACTCTGACCATTACTATTATCCACCAAAGCAAGAAACAGAACTAGGGGAGGAATCAAATAAATATTCCAATTTCCCAATTGCAACACCAAGAACCAATAAAAGGGACTTGAAGGTTGTGGAGAAATTTTTCCTTGATCTCCTTGAAAGAAATAAAATCAAGAACTCAACACCAGAATCAAAGGAAGAAATAAATAAATCAAAAATGGATAAACCTTCATCATCAAAATTACCTGGTAGTATTGAAGAAATCCAGGAAGAAAACTTTAATAAAGAAACTGTTGAAGGACGGAAGAAATGTCTTCAACAGAGAGACTGCAGCAGAAGATGCTAGAAATGCAAGCAGAATTACTAGCACTAATCAAAAAGGAATAAAAAAATAAATCATCAAGCTATACTCCACAAAATGTTCCACTTGAACAACAAACCACCCTTCCAAGATCATTCAGGCAACATGGATCACCTTCACCTTATCCTAGACCCATGTCCACATCAACACCTTACACAGAACAAAGACCAAGTACCTTACCAAGAAGAGTAAACATTTCTTCCCAAATCCCAACTCCATTACATCAAGAAATTCCAAGAAACTCTACTCCAATAGTAAAAATCAGAGCCAAGGACTATAACTTGTGGTTTGATGGAAAGAATGTGGAAAGATTAATCAAGAAAGTTGAAAATATTGCAGAAATTGAAGGAGCAAGTGGAAGAGACATTGCAAGAAAAATAGCATTTTGGACAAAAGATGAAGAAATCAGTTATCATATTGAAGGAATGCCAGGATATGAAAAAGCTGATTGGGATCAATTAAAAGTGGATATGAAAAGAAGATGGGGAACAGTCTCACCTGAAAGAAGATACAGATTATCCTCAATCACTGAATTATTCACCAAAACTCAACAAGAAGGTGGAATAAGAAACATGACTCAATACAGAAAATTCATTGGGGAATATGAAGCAATCATCACTTACCTCAAAAGATACCAATATATCCAAGGTGATATCAATCATAACCAGGAAATATTGGCCAGCCTTTCCACTAGTGTTCAAGAATCAATTTACAAAGAAATGATTAAAGAAAGAGCTATGGTTCAAGCCTTGGATGGAGGTTACATCATTCCAAGATTGGATATTTTGAAATTATACATTGAACAAGACTTGGAGGCCAAGGTACTTTTTCAACAAAAAGAATTTTCTAAACCAAAACCTCCAGACAAGAAAACAAGATTTGAGGATGAAAGCTGGGATGAAGTTTTAAAACAAGTAAAAGAACTCACCCAAAAGATCAAAAATCCTCCACAACCAGAGGCTCAACCAAGTAATGAGGGAAAAGAATCAGTTAAAGAAGTGTTAAATCAACTCAAAACACTATCAGAAGCAGTCAATACACCAAGAAGGAACTGGAACAATAATCAAGAGCAAGGATTACGTCAAAATAATCAGCCATACAGGCAAAGGAATCCTTTACCACCATTTTCATCCAGTTATCAACCATACATACCAGCTCAAATTGCCCCAAGACCACCAATTAAATGTGCTTATTGCAAGGAAGAAGGACATTCAGAAACTAGATGCACTCACCTTGCTGATTATTTGGACAAAAGAATTGTCAGAGCCCAAGGAGCATCGTACCTCTTCCCCAACTATCAGAGAGTACCTATGGAAGGAAATGAAAGTGCCAAAGACATAGTCAGGGCCTTTGAAAAAGAACAAGCAGAACTCAACAATAAATTTATGGAGAAACCTGTGGTAAAACAAAAACAAGAAGAAGAGGTTAAGCCCACTGAAAAGAAATCAGAGGATAAATCAACCTCAATTTCACATGTTGAAGATTGATCAAATTGGAAACCACCTACCATTTCCTCAGCCAATGACCCTTTTGAATCACACATTGGATTAAGACATACAAAACAAAGGATGGAAAGACAAGCCCAAAATCAAGAGCCAAAGGAGAAATCAGAAATTCCAGGAACCTACATTGAAGAAGAAAAAGAAGAGGAAAGAGTAATAATTCCCACCAAATTCCAAAACTCAAATATTCCAAAACCAGACCAACCTGAGGAGGAAATTGAAAATATTGCCAATAAGAATGAAGATGAATAAATTCCCAAAGAAGAAAAGAAGTTCATAAAACCTCAAAAGAAACAAGTTTAAACTAAATTGGAAATTGATAAAGTTATCAAGAAAATTATGCAACAAAAGATCAACCTCACCATTGAAGAAATTTTTAGGATGTCACCCAATTTTGTCCATAAATTACAAGAATTATCAGAAAAAGACAAGGAAAAAATTAAATCACTCAGCTCAATGGATCTTCAAGAACGACTATTAACATTTGGATTCAAAGAAATACCAAATCCCAAGATTAATTATGCTTGTCCTTTGGGATTTACGGAAATCTTCATTGGAAAGGAAGAATATTCTATCAGAGCATTAGTGGACACTGTTGGAGAACTCAACATTATACCAGAAGAAATAGCAATCAATGCCTCACTCACAACAAGAACTTTTAACATGAACCTTAGGGGAATTGGAGGCCATACCACTTCATTGGTTGCGCTTTCAGAATTTACTCCAATCATTTTGGCTTCAGGTGAAGAAACTCTAATTCACTTCTTCATTGCACAAGGATCTGTCCATACAGTACTTGGAAGACCTTTCTTGGCAGACAACAATATCAGACTAGAATTCTCCCATAAACGAGGAGAGATACTCAGTTATCAAGAACCTGATGGAAGAAGGTTATCCATGACCATATGCAAACCTCAAGCACTTGGATGGCAAACTGGTCCACCTAGAGGAATGGATTTATGCAACGTGGCAAAATTGGTCAGAAATAACCAAGGAAAGAAGGATAAAAATGCAAAAAGAGACAATACCATAATAAATTTAACCCAGAAGACCCAAGAGCTATCCATATCTCCAAAAAGTGATAAATTTGGCCAAGATTTATAAAGTAGCAAATGGCCAAGCAATCTCAAAAGAAAACTTGAAGACTCAACGTCTGAAGATGAATTACCCAACATAAGTTACAAGCCAATTAACAATAATAAAGAGAAATTCCAAATTTTGGTGGATGGAAATGAGAAAATACATGGAATCCCTTTCAAAACTAAACCCAATAGGAAGAAAGTCAGATTCAGTGAACATCATGAGCTTTCAGATGAAGAAATTATAGATGAAATTGAAAAGGACCTCAGAATTATGGAAGAAAGAGACAAAAATTTAAAAGACACATACCATATCAACTTCTTGGACAGACGATTGAACAACCAAGAAGAACCTTATGAATGGCAACTGGAAAACCCTGAATTTATCCATCAACCTCCCAATGAAGAGGATGAAACAGAATCCCTCTTAGAAAATGAATACAATTACATTTACCTGCCATACATCACCTTTGAAGACATTTATGGGGATGAAGCTCAAGAAATTTTATGTGAAGATAAATATTTATGTCAACTTCCAGGAGAAAACTTGAACAAGATCAAATTCCTAGAGCTACTAACCGAAGAGGGAATTAAAGTTAACCTTGAAAATCAATTCTGGGATGAAATATTTGAAATGGCCACACTACCAAGAAGAGGACTTTACTTTAATCAAATTTGGTCCCAGTGGTACCTTGGATTGAATGGATCAACATATGAAACTGGAAGACTGAAATGGGTTGGAGATGGATATATATTCATTGATGAAGATTTATGGTGGTCAGAATTTCCATCAGAAGCAGAAATAGAAGAAAGAAATGCCTTTTTGGAAACCCTCAAAGACCTTATTTTGGCCAGATTACTCAACAGACACTCACCTTTCCCACTTGGGGGAGATCAACTTTAAATAACAACAACAAAATCAAGATTTTCTCTAGAAATGTATCAGTATCAACCATAAAATGTATCATTAGTTTCTTTTTTTCATTTTCTCTCTGATGGCAGTGACTTCCTGCCTTAACAAAGAAGAAATTCATTAACAAATTATCTCTCAAAAATAAAAATAAAATAAAAAATAAAATAAAAAATAAAATAAAAAATAAAATAAAAAATAAAATAAAAAATAAAATAAAAAATAAAATAATAAATATAAAAAAAAAAACACACTTACAAAAAAAATATCAATCACCTCCACCATGGCCAATTCACCAATTTTAGGATGCTATGGGGAAGAATTAATGAAGGAAGACCAAATTATAAATGAAGAACTTCATTGGTCACCACAAGATGAACATTTCAATAAAGAGAACCTTTGGCACTTTAAGGATACTTCATCAATATGAAGAAACCAAGAAATAGAAGAAATCAAGGAATTGCTGAACATTTTGGAGGTTTATGACAAAACCAATGATCAAATTACTCAAGAATTAATGGACCAATTCAATTTCAAACCATCAAGTCCATCTTAAAGATACATAACAGCTCTAAAAATCAAAAATCAAACAAGAAAAGTCAGATTTAAATTCAATTGATCATTGGGCAGTGACCTCCTGCCTTAACAAAGAGGAATATCAACTCTCATCAGCTCAAATAAATAATTTCACTCACCCAAATCAAAAATCACTACGAAGTGACCTACTGCCTTATCAAAGAGGAATATCAACTCTCATAAAATCAAATCAATAATCCCACTCACCAATAAGAAAAAAACACAATAAATAACCATAAGATCATTAGGCAGTGACCTCCTGCCTTATCAAAGAGGAAAGTCATTTCTTAGCAACCAAAATCACCAATTTCACTCACCCAAAATCAATCATCACTAGGCAGTGACCTCCTGCCTTATCAAAGAGTAATATCCAAATTTCTTACCCAAAGTTACCATCCAAATTCCATTAAGCTTACCGTCAAGCTATTTTGATAAATAAATCTGATAAAATTCTCAAATATTATTACCTTTTGATACTTTGAAACCCACAAAATCCTACAAAATGCAGTCATGGCCATTACTTGAAGAAAATCCCTGGTAATTGGACACAGTTCTCAGCTGGGTAGAAGAGAAAGAAGTCTGGGCCAATTACAGTAATCAAAAACAAATAGATGAAAATCCTGACTGGTTCTTTAAAATAAAACCAGAACCCTGTCCTGATATTTTCACCATAATACTTCCATATATTGAGTTTGAGGACATCTTTGAAAAGGAAATACCACTATCAGAACTTGTCATTTCACATCCATGGAAAGAATTACCTGGATACAACCTCACAAAGTATGAATTCTTGTATTTACTGACCTGGGATGGAATTGATGGCAACCTTGGAAAGCCATACTGGAATGAAATATTCAACATGGATGGCCACCTCAGGAAATCATTATTTTGGAGAACCTGGGAATGCCAAGATTGGTTCAACCTCCAGGATTTTGAAATTAAAAATGGAAAAATTAGCAAAATCTCAGGAAGCTATATTGTAAAAAAGGCCAAATGGGAATACCACTGGGAAGAAACACTTATACCAGCAATCTTCAGCCTTAAAAAGGGTGCAACTAAATTTGATACAGAAGATTGGAACTTCTTCTGTCAAGAATATCTCTTCAAAAGTTTTAAAAGACAAGAATGCAGGGGAGGAAATTTTATCAAACAAGAATTAGTAAGAAAGATTCTGGGGAAAAGGAATTAATTTCAAGAAATATCACCTGCCAAGTCCCCAATTCTCTGATTAATCAACCATTCTATTTCCATTGATATTTTCATTATTTATCTCTTCAATTTTTTATTTTTATTTTTTATTTTTTATTTATTTATTTATTTATTTTTTACTCTTTTTATCTTTCCTCTTTACAATTCAGATTCTCTCTTATACTAAAAAAATATTAAAAATTTCAAAAAAATAAGCTTCAATTCATAAACGTTTTGAAGCAATAAATATAAAATAAGCTTACCTAATATCAAGGGTTTTTGCTTATAATTATATTTATTTATTTATTTATTTCTTATTATATTTTTTATTTCATTTTATTGTTCAAAATTTGAAAAAAAATAAAATAAAATAAAAGGAATGAGTTTCAATTGATTCTATATCAGTAGATGATAAATAAAAATATAAAAAAAATATATATAAAAAAAAAGGGTGTTGGTAAAAACACGTAAGCTTTTAGTAAAAACACGTAAGCCCTTACGTGTTTTTACTAAAAATGTTCAGGCCAATAATGACAATAACAATGCCATTTATGGAATTTTTAAGGCTATAAATGCCATTAAAAATGCCATTTATGGAATTGGTAAGGCTATAAATGACATTAATAATTCCATAAATGGCATTAATGGCCTTAAAAATGCCATTCATGGCATTGTTGATGTCATTTATAGCCTTAAAATTTCCATAAATGGCATTGTCAATGTCATTTGTGGCCTTAACAATGCCATAAATGGCATTACTGGCCTTCAAAATACCATAAATGGCATTAACAATTCCATTGATGGAATTAATAATGCCCTTTATTGCATTTATAATGCCATTAATGGCCTTAAAAATGCCATAAATAGGCATATTTCATTTAAAAACCACCCCTTATGTCTTTTTAACATATAATTACGTGTTTTTACCATAAATTGGTAAAAACACGTAAGTTTTTAGTAAAAACACGTAAGGGCTTACGTGTTTTTACTAAAAGCTTACGTGTGTTTACCAACACCCAAAAAAAAAAAAAAAAAAAAAAAAGAAAAAAAAAAAGAAGAAAACTTACATTATATTATTTCATTCTGATTCTATTCTCTTACCCATTTTATGTTATTTCTTGTTTTAATCAAAAAAAAGGGGGGGAAGTGATAGAGCCAGTATTTCAAAGCTCCAATCACTAATTTATCTTCAACTATATATAATAAAAAACTAATTAATAGACAGGCTTATGGTTTCTTATTGCGTTAGCTATCTATTTTGTGGAAGTTATATTAAATTATTTTGAATTTTTAAGCTCTTTTGTAGAACCAAGCTTCACTCATATTTTAACTTAAACTTAAGTTGGTTTTATTACTTATATAAAATAAAAAAAAAATAATAATAAAAAAATAATAAAAAAATAATAAAAAAATAATAAAAAAATAATAAAAAAATAATAAAAAAATAATAAAAAAATAATAAAAAAATAATAAAAAAATAATAAAAAAAAAATATATATATATATATATATATAAATAAAAAAAGAAGAGATTCTTAGCTTACTGACCTCTTTTACCTCCATTTTGATTGGTTTATTTTTTCTTATTTATTTTTTATTTTTTATTTTATTTTATTTTATTTTATTTTTATTTTATTTTTTGAATTCTTGTTTTATTATTTTATTACTTTTTTATTTTTTATTGGATTTTTTTCCACTGACCTCATTTCATTCTGAATTTGGTCCTCACTGCATTTAAGTCTTTATTTGTTTATTCTTTAAAAAAAATAAAAATAAAATAAAAATATAAAAGTAATAGAAATATAAGTGGCTGAAGGAATAGTTTCTCCATTTCAAGGTACAGGAGGCCTAACAGGGTGCTATAACAAGTTAAGTAACAAATTTTAACCAATAGTAACCTAAATAAAGAAATAATAATAAAAAAAAACCTTGAAAATTAATAAAAATAAAAAATAAAAAATAATAAGAACAAGTACAAACTTACCCTATGACTTGCTTCACTTAGAAGGGTAAATTACGCGACCCAAATCATTACAAGGGCAAAGGAAGTAGGGCCCTTTGGTATTTTTTTGAACATTTTTTTAGAAAGCAAAGATGAAGGTTGAGGATCCAAAAGTCTGGGATCCCCCTCTTCATTCAAGAAGGAATAAAAAGCCGGCGCTGCTACAGGTGTAGGCCCGCGATGGTTGGGGGAGTCATCAGGTGTACTCCAAATATCACCAAGGGCTGGTGGTGATGGGGGGAACGTCAGATAAGGGCCATTGGCAGTAAGCCATTCCCACACCGACTTCCTCAACCTGTTGGTTGGAGGAATGCCAAGCACGAGGTCCTCTAGCTCCTCAGTGGTAAATGGACGAAAAGAATTGAAAAAGTCAGCAGCGAAGCCAACATCAGAGGAGCTCATCTTTATTCTAAATAAAAAATAAATAAATCAATAAACAAAAAAAAAACCTCTAGCAAGGGAGACGAAACGTACTAAGGTTATAATTAAGAAGACACAAATTATTATTGGATTGATTGGCGGGATGAATGGAATAAAATCAACAATGATTTTTGATCCTTTTATCGAAATACTCAACTTTAGCACCTCAACTCCATCCTCACCATCAAATCAACCTAGCACTCTAAAAAGGAAAAAGAGCCTGCAAGGAATCAACCATTAGCAGTCCCGACGTTAGTCCATCAACTGTTGGGTGACAAAAGAGGAGAAAGAAAAACAAGATGCCTTTGTACACTGGAGCAACAAACAAATCTGTACGACAGAAACAGAATCAGCTAAGAACCCAATGAAGTGAATTCTTTTGGAGGAGACTGTCACCCCAAATAAGAACAAATGAATTTGAGCCAGAAGATCAACGTTTGACCTCGAAAGCTACTTACGTGACCTTCGAAGGATGTTGAACCATGGATGATTTTGGGTACGGCTTGCAGATAATCAATTAATTATTTCGCTTGTGTTGTTCCAATCCACACCCAATTCCAGCAGTGGAAGGGATACAGAGGGGAATTATAGCAATACAATACATATCCGATGTTGTTAAGATCACATACCAAAGCACGAAGAGAAACCTGTGGCGGTCCTCAACGGCCATTGCTGCCAACCCTAGCTTCAGAACATGGATAGTCTTCACCTATCTGGTTGGACTTGCCTTCCCATGGCCACCTTTATCAATCGCCGTTGCAAGCTGATCGCAGCAGGGCTCCATCGCTTGATCTCAGATTCCCAAAGCGGTCAGTTGATTAAATCAACGGAGCCTTTGTCATTTCGTAGGAACCACAGAGCTGTTGATTAGAAAAGCATCGTTGGAGGAAATTGAGTTAATTCTTCTGCTTGATGGGCATGAAGATAGCTTAAAAAAAATTGTCCCAAGTTAAACGGAGTAGATACCTCACACCTGGATATTTCAATTCTAAAGCTCAAGACAATTGGCGCTGAGAAATACTTCTCAGATGAACTTGTACTCTCAAGTGGATTTGTAGATGAGATGACGAAAATAAATCAAAAGGAGATTCATGGTCAAGTGTTTATTTAAAGATGATGTTCTTGGTTTTTTTACTCAGGGCTGTACTTTTGGCAGGTGGCTTGTATTGTCTTTGACGTAGGCTCCATGTCAAATTGTTTTTTCCCAACTCAAAGACTCATTAAAAGTAGTTTCAAACACCCAAACTGGTGTTGAAAGACCTCAATCGCTCGTACATCTCAGTCCGATACAATTTTGAACATAATGGTGAATGCATAACATCCACCTAGACTCAAGACAACCTCACCCAAGTAATTTAAAGCTCCAGTTGGGGCATAGCAACAATCATCAGCACTACAACAGCCTACCTGAATAACTGGAAGGTTTTTAAAAGAACTCAATCACCTCAACCTTACATTACGATTCAAAGAGAACATATTAGTTAACTAAGAGCACTCACATATTAGAAGATAAACCACCCGAAGTGGTTTAAAGCACAATAAAGTGCTTTTCAACACAATTGGAGATGGAAACACCCCAGCCGAAGCCCCTGGAGGGTTGTAACAGCTTCTAGATTGGCCGGTAAAGCTGACCACCTTACCTTCTAATAATAACAGAAATGATAATAATAAAATATATAAAAAAAAAAAAAAAGATTAAGTATAGAATAGTAAAAGTAGAAATATTTATGAATAAAATAATTGTTTATTTTTTATTCAATTTTTTATGTAAATTTACTGATGATTTCTCTTTTCTAATAATAATAATAAAAAAAAAAGGAGTCAAAAATGAAAAAAAAGGAGCCCTCAGCATGGCTTTCAACTGCTTATTTTATTCTTTGTTTGAATTGTATTATCATTTATGAACTTACTTAAATTACTGACAAAATATTCATTTGGATTTACAAGGGTTTGGAATATAAAAAAAAAAAAAGCCCTCATCAAGGCTTTGAACTGATGGTTGCTTTTATTTTTTTATTTTCTGTTATAATTCCATTCGACTGAAATTTCATATACTCGATTTCTACAGGGCTTAAAAATAAAAAATAAAAATAAAAAAACAATAAAACAATACATGCCCTGAGCAAGGCATTAAACTGCTCAAATTTTATTTTTTATGTTTTTTTACTTATTTTTCCTTTAGTTTAATGATTAGAAAAAAAATAATAATTTAAACAAAAGCCCTCAGCATGGCTTAAAACTTCTTAATTTCATTTATTATCATGATTTAATTAATTTGACTAACCATGTTTTTTTTATGAAAAAACAGGGCTACAAACAAAAAAAATAATAATAATATAAATAAAAGCCCTCAGTATGGCTATAAACTGCTTATTTTACTTTATGCTTACTTTATATTGGATATTAAATGAAACTGACATATTTTATTTTTATGTGCTACAGGGCTATAAAGGACAATGCAAGCCCTCAGCACAGCTCTAAACTGCTGGTTTTGCTTGTTTATTTTTAATTTAGTTTATTGATTATTTGATGATACAGAAAAAATAACAAAAGTGTCCTCAGCAAGACGTTAAACTGCTAAATCTTACATTTTGACAATTAAACCATAATGAAATACTTTATTTTGAATCCTACAGGACTTCAATATATCAAAATCCCTGGGAAAGGCTTTAAACTGCTCAATTTTATATTGTTTTATCACTTTAATGACTTAATTATTTTACTGACAATTTTATTCTATTTTTCACAGTTTTTTAGTAACCAATATTTATATAATAACAAGAGAAATATCAATGTATATAACAGAATGAGGGATTAAAAAGGAAAAAGCCCTCAGGATACAAGAAATAAAAAATATGTCCTCAGCAAGACATAAAACTGCTGGTTTCTAATTTATTTTTCATTTTTTATTTTATTTTTTTATTTACTGACAGACTCTATCTTGATTTTAACTTATTTAATATTGTTGTCTATTTGATTTTAGGACATTAAGAAGAAAAAGAAAAAATAAAATAAAATAATAATAACAGAAAAAAAATAGTAATATATATATATCTAATAAAAGCCCTCAGCATGTCTTGAAACTGCTTGGTTTTATTTATTATTTGATTCTTGTTTCCTTTATCAATGCTAAGATTATTTTGTCTATTTTGATACAGGTTAATTCCAAAACCAAACAAAAGTAGTATATATATATATTTCATAAATTAAGGAGGTTGAAATAAACCAAAAAGAGCCCTCAGCATGGCTTTAAACTTCTGAGTTTGCTTATTTTAATTAAATAATTTTCTTATTAATTTTTTTTATGCTACAGGGCTACAAACAATGAATGTCCTCAGCAAGACATTAAACTGCTGGAATTTTCTTTCATTTGCTCTTTTTATATTGGATATTAAATTAAACTGACATATTTAAATTTGGATATGGCTACAGGGCTATAAACAAAAAAAATGTCCTCAGAAAGACATCAAACTGCTGGAATTTTTTCATTTTCTCCTTAATAATACATGAAGCTGAAATATTTATTTTTATGTGCTACAGGGCTATAAAGGACAATGCAAAGCCCTAAGAAAGGCTTTAAATTGCCTTTTTTTTTTTAATTTTTTTCTTATATTTTATAATATATTATACTGACATATTTTATTTTGAATTCTACAGGTGTTCATAATGAAGATATTTTTCTGATTCTATAACATTAAAAGTGCTTTTAAAGTGAAAAGTAGTCCTAAATAAGACTATAAACTGTTTAATTCAATTTTCAACTTGGCTTTGAAGATAAATCAAAACCAAAAGTATTATCAAGAAAAGAAATCAACCAATGGTCCTTGGCAAGACCATAAACTGCCCATCAAAAACTCTTAACATGGATTCAAAATACAAAAAAAAATAAAGCAATGGTCCTTGGCAAGACCATAAACTGCCCCTTCAAATATCAACATGAAATCAAGCCAATATCAACAAAAAAAAAAAAAAAAAATCGGTGGTCCTTGGAAAGACCATAAACTGGCCACCATTAGAATTATCAACAAGGACTCAGAGCTAAAACACAATCAACCAATGGTCCTATGAAAGACCGTAAACTGCCTATTTAGAATATTCAAAAAAAAAGATTGAACAAGTACTATCAAAGGAGGATAAGTCCTAGGCAAGACTATAATCTACCTAAGGTTTTATTTCTGATTTTTCTAATTTTATTTCATTATAAACAAGTATTAGAAAGATTTACTGACTTGAAACTTTTGAACGTATTTTTTTTCTTTTTTTAAATTTATTTATTCTTTTTCACTAAGAATTAGGGGAACATCCCATTCATGATCTCAAGAATATTCTATTTATTTATTATTTTTATTATAATTTTCCTACTATTACAACAAAAGCCATTAAATTGGCTTAATTTTTCAACTCAATAATAATAATAATCAAAAAAAAAAAACTCTAAACCAACTAATTGGTTAGAAAAAAAAATCAATTTATTTGAAATATTTCTTCAATGACAAGAAAGTGATTGGAGCTTGTTTGAAAAGAAGAAGTATTTGTGCCATGAAGGCATTAATTGAACTCTGAAGGAGTTATATATATTGAAAACTCATGAATTGATGACATAATTTGGGGAATTTACATATTAATAACACCTCAATGTGCTATTTTATTCCAAATGGAATTTAAAAAGCCCCCAAAAAAGCAAACAAGAGTTTTCTCTTATTGTGCAAATTTTCATTTTTCACTGTTTATATTTTTTAACAACTCAAATGCATTTATGGGTAACATAAAATCTGAACCATAAAGGGGATGGACTTGAAATAAATTCTGCGTCACAATGATGATTCCAAAAGGAAGAGTTGTGGCATCATAAGGGTCATTATATGAATAAAGGACTCAAATTATGATCATTCAATTATGTAATATTAATTATAAATACTCTCAAGAGCACCAATTTTTGCTAAATGGCACAAATTACCACCTTCAACCAAACAGTTCCATGATCTTGATTGAGATTCAGGCTTATTTCCTTTGAAGTGTCATTTTTACTCAGATATCTCACTTTATGGTTATTTTATACTTACATCAAAAAAAAAAAAAGCAGCTTATTATTGAATCATCATTAAAAGAGAATTATGTATATTTACTGTATCATTATTTATCCTCATCAAAATCACTATAAAAAATAAGGGGTGGGTAAACTTATTTCTAACACTATCCCTTATAGTGGAAGTTTTGGTGGAATGGGAACATATCCTCTTCAAAGTTTGAAAACCAACTCAAGATTTTTGAATGGAGAGGGGGGCCCTTATCCAAACAAATATTATTAAAAATATATATATATATATCAATAAATTAATATTAAAATAAGTTTTTAGATCACCTTATTATTACAATTTTTTATTTTTCATTTCTTTATAACAGGTATAATTCAGGAATACAAAAGAACAAAAGGACATAAATTAATCTGAAGACATAGAAAGAGAATTGGGAAGCAATTCATTATAGGAAAATTATTCATAATACTGAAAATAAAGAATATTGTTTATGAAGAAAAGCAGGAGTTCCTTATGGATTGACCTTTGGACAGCACAAGAACGTGGACACTTCTTTGATTCTGGATTGAAACTCATTTGGAATTCAAGAATCATTGGTCAGGATTTATGGACTGAAGGATGACCCACTGGATTAATTATGGACTCAGGACTCACTCAACATGAAGGACTAACAAGATGATGTACAACACTCAAATCAAACTGCCCTTGGTATTTTGAAGAAGATTGAAGACTCAAGAGGTCCTCAGCATGACACTAAACTGCTTCCCCTGTGGACTTGGGCAGGGAAACCTATAAAAAATAACAGCCAAGAAGCTGGAGGGGATTGTCCTAGTCAGGAGAAGTGCTGAAGGACCATTTTTGTCCTTAGCATGACAATAAACTGCTCCCTTTGTGTAAAAGGAACAAGGGGTTTCACAGGTGTTTAGCATTATCAAATTGGCTAAAATGAACAAAGTGAAGTCTCAAGCCATCAATCAAGACAAGAAAATTGCTTATCAAGAAATAAAACAACCAGAAGAATCTTGCAGCAAGTGGGAATCATGGAGTTTGAAGAATAAAACAAGAGTCAAGTGGAATCCAAATTCAAGCCCAAAGGAGCTCAAGAATCAAGATAAGCCCTTGGATTAGGCCAGGAGGTCCTTGCATGACTTAAACTGCATGTCTTGTATACCTAATATACAGGGGTTACACACCTAGTTGTAGGTCCTGTATGACCTTAAACTACATTTTTATGGAAGAAAGAAGAAAGAAGAATTGTGAAGACCTCAAGATTTCAGGACACTAGCAAATTCTTAGAAATTATTAAAAAAAAAAAAAGAAAAAGAAAAAAAAGAAAAAAAAAGAAAAAAGAAAGAAAAAAGAAAAGAAAAAGGAAGAAAAAAAATCACTAATTGAAGATAGATCACCAAATTTTAGCAGCCAAATACAAATCAGTCCTGAAGAAGGTGAGACCAGTCAATGAGACAATGCCTCAAGACCTTAACCCACCTTTGGAAAGACCACCTTTGTCAAGAGATCCTTATGAAACACCTTTATCACCCAACCCACCTATATTTCAAGAAACATTCAAGGTCACCCATGAAAGACTGCAAGCAGTCAATTTTGGCCCACCAGGATGGTTATCAAATGAAGAAATCAATTTACTCAAAAATGTTATTACCTCAAGGGAAAAAGCAATAGCTTTCTGTGAAGAAGAAAGAGGATTACTCAAACACTCAAATGGAAAACCTTACAAGATACCAGTAATACCTCATGAACCTTGGCAGAAGAAACCTATTCCTATACCTAAATCAATTTTACCTCAGTTTACTGAACTAATCAGAGAAAGAATCAGGACTGGACTCTATGAGCAATCCACCTCAAGCTACACAAGCTCAATCTTTTGTGTGGCCAAATCAAATGGGAAACTCAGAATTGTCCATGACCTTCAAGAACTCAACAAAGTCACCATCAAGGATGCTGGCTTACCACCTCATATTGAAGAATTTGTAGATGCATTTGCAGGAAGAGCATGCTATGGACTAGGAGATATCATGGGAGGATATGATGAAAGAGAATTAGATGTCACTACAAGACCGCTCACCACTTTTGAAACACCCCTTGGAAGGATGCAACTCACAAGACTACCCCAAGTAGCCACAAACTCAGTAGCAGTATACCAAGTCCAAATGACCTGGATACTCCAAGAAGAAATACCAGAAAGTGTAGGAATATTTATTGATGATGGAGGAAAAAAAGGACCAAGATCACTTTACAATCAAGAAACACTACCAGAAAACCCCTCAATAAGAAGATTTATATTGGAATATTCCATAACCTTAGAGAGAGTTTTATTCAGGATTGAAGAAGCAGGACTTACTATCTCAGGATCAAAGTTTGCATGCTTTGTTCCAGCTTTGGACATAGTAGGGCATGTTGTATCATTTAAAGGAAGAACAATTTCAAAACAAAAGATTAACAAAATTAAAAATTGGCCAACACCTCTTAACAAGAAGGAAATAAGGGGATTTCTTGGTCTTTGTGCTTATGTAAGAATGTTTATTGAAAACTTCTCACAGGTTGCATCACCACTCAGAAGGCTCACCAGAGAAGATGTTGACTGGGACTGGAATCAAAAATGTGAAGAAGCTTTCCAAAAGCTCAGAAGAATAGTTGGAGAAGAAATAAGCCTCAAGAAATTGGATTATGACAAAGGATCAGGAAAAATTAAGCTAGCAGTAGATACAAGCTACATTGCTGCAGGAGCAGTACTCACTCAAGAAGATAAAGAAGGAAAAGACAGACCAGTATTATATGAATCAATACCTTTTTCAAAATTAGAATCAAAATACTCACAGCCCAAATTGGAACTCTGTGGAGTTGCAAGAATTCTCAAGAAACTTCAAACAATACTTTGGGGACAACATTTTGAACTACAGGTTGATTCCAAGGCCTTAATTGAAAGGTTAAACACCCCTTGCTTACCCAATGCCCCCATGACAAGATGGGTGGCTTTCATTCAGCTGTTTTCGTTTGATTTGGTACACAAACCAGGGAAAACTTTCACTATGCCAGATGGGCTGTCCAGAAGACCAAAAAACTCAGAAGAAGAAGATGAAGATGCACCAGAGTTTGATGAAGAAGAAGATTGGATCGAGCCACACCCTGGATTTGTGGCTAAGAATGTAAATTCACTCCATTTTTCAGGAGTACAAGTATCAACCAAACAAGAAGGATTTTGGAAAAGAATGCAAGAATACTTAAGTACAATGAGAAAACCACAATCAAGCAAAGATGAAGAGTTTAGAAGGATTAAAAGAAGGTCACCCAACGTTTTCTTGGAAGATGGCCAGCTTAAAAGAAGAAACAACCCAAACCCTCAATTGGTTATATCAAGTCATGAAGTTCAAAGATACATTTTAAAGTCACTTCATGAAGACATCGGCCACATAGGAGAAAATGAAACTTACAGAAGAATTAAAGCAAGATTTTGGTGGGAAGGAATGAAGAAATCAGTCAAGAAATGGGTTCAATCATGCCTAGCCTGCCAAAAGGGAATTCAAAACTTACAAAGGGAACAAGGAAGGCCTACAGCAACATCAACAATTTTTGAAAGGGTAAGCATGGATGCAGTCCATATCAAATCTGAAAGATGTAAATATATGGTTGTGGACAGCGATGATTTTTCAGGATGGCAAGGAACAGTTGGACTAGTCAGATTAACAGCAAAAGCAGTTTCAGAATGGTTCACCTCAGAATGGATATGCAGGTATGGCTCACCAAAAGAAGTAACTGTTGATGGGGGGCCAGAGTTTGGAAAAGAATTGCAAGATGCAGTAAAGAAAGCAGGATCAAGGATCAGAGTCACCACACCTTATTACCCAGAGTCTCAAGGAGTGGTTGAAAGGGGCCATAAGCAACTCAAAGATGCATTAGTCAAGATGTGTGGAGAGAATGGAGGAAAATGGAAAAAATATCTACCTTTGGTTACATTCGCTGACAGAATCTCAACTAAAAGGACAACTGGTTTCTCACCATATGAACTCCAATTTGGACAACTACCAGTATTACCAATTGACATTGAAACAAAAACATTTTTAGCAGTATAATGGCACAAAATATCCACAACTGAGGAATTACTGGAAGCCAGAGCCAAATAGTTGGAAGGAAAAGAAGAGATGAGAAGAAAAGCAGCAGAAAAACTCAAAAAATCAAGGGAAGATGCAATGGAATATTGGGATAGAAGAATGGCACACCAACTAAGATCACCACTAAATCCAGGAGATTTGGTCCTGGTTTACAACAAAGCAATAGAAACTAATTGGGGACTACTTTTAAAGAACAAATGGAATGGAGCCTACAGAGTAATTAGACAAATAAACAATGGACCATATGAACTTGAGGAACTTGATGGAACTGAATTAGCAAGAAGATTTGGAGCATCTCAAGTCAAGAAGCTCTACCCAAGAGGAAAATTGATAAACACAAAAGAAGACACCGAAGAAGAACAAATTGAAGAAGATGAATCAATAAATGAGGAAGGGATATTGGAGGAAACCACAGAATCAGATGAAGAATAGGGAGCTCTCACCTGGAACGCTGGGGACAGCATTAAATGGAGAGGGGGATGTGGTATTCCATACCATTTTTTTTCACCAGGCTCAAGCTCATAGTACCCCATAACAGCAGTAAATCCAGCCTACAGGCACACTTACACTCGAATTCTACACCAAAAGGTCAATTTTACAGCAAGAAACTGGATTTAACTCATAAAACCATGGCACAGGGACTAAAGGGAAGTGTATGTGTTTAAATAAATTATTAAATTTCATTATGCATATTCAAAAAAATCAAGTTACATATAGCAAACTAGTTACAACAAATAAGGTACCACCCTTTAAATTAAACACCCCACCCAGCTTTACACCCCCTTACAGCCACAGGAGTACCTTATCTTATATCCACAGTAACCCCACTTGAAACCTTAAAGCAGAATCAAATTTATTTACACCACTCCTCCCCTCATGCAAAGCAAAGCTAGTTACAACAGGCTGCATGCAGTACACAATTTTAATTAAATCTCAACCACATTACTATGCACAGCATGTGTCAAACTCAAAAATCACATCATTTAATACATAAAAGTAAATTCACCAGTACAAGAAATTATCACCTGACTTCATTTTAAAGCTCAAAAAGAACAAAAACAACCATGACACCTGCATAAATTACACAGCCACTTCTACCAAACCTAAAATAGGGCATATGCAAAGGAATTACAAGGTCATCATGTGATACTGCATCAACCAACAGAATATCATGTGACAGAAAAGAGGCTGTGCACAAGAAAAATCCTCAGCCAAAATGAAATCAACTCATGCATGCAAGGAAAATCCAAGAATATCACATCATAATTAGTTCACCAAAAGACAATAATGTGATAAATGGAGGCTGTGCAAAAAAAAAATTATAACCAAGCCTTAAATCACCTGACCCATGCAAGAAAGGTCCTCACCAACAATGGAGTCACATTATGAAATCAAGAGGAATTAAAGTGGGAAAAGACAGCTCCCATGGAGGGCCCTCTGGGCTCCCAAAAGGTATAAATAGAGGGGCTCTCTCCCCCAAATTTCAAAATCCCCCCCATGCAAATTATATCCCATGCACATTATATCCACTTGAAAGTAAGAGCATAGGAATAATTCATCCCTCACCTGGGAGGTATTCCAGAAGATTATAGTCAATTTACTTGCCCAGGAGCTAAAACCTCAGTGGAAGTATAGTGTTGAAGATTACCCAGTAGCCAAGCTCAGTGGAATCTTATTATTATTAAAATAAAAATAAAAATTATCCAGTACCCAATATTAGGGTTACTACTCTATTAAAATACTTTATCCAGTAAAATTAATACCATTATCAAGACATAAAAAAATAACTTACCCCTTTAAAAAATTCAATATCAAAGAACCTTACCTCTTAAATTTAACAAATACAATTTTAACTTATTATTAAACACTCTTAAAAAAATAACAAACCTTTCAAAAATTATTTTACTCTATTATAACTATACGTTAACAAAATTACCTTTATCAACAGCAATCAAATTTTCCAGAAAACCTTGAATAACCCATCCTACCAAGGAATTATCACCACAAAGAAACAACTCACCTCAATTTCACTAAAAAAAAAAGATATTAAGATTAAACAGACGAGTATTTCCTTAGAATCTGAAATTACCAAAATAACTGACATTATTTTTCATATTATTTATTGAATAGGTCTGATCTGAGACTGCTGAATTTTGTCTTTTGCAGTTGTAAAGCCACTTACTAATTTTTTTGGTTTGTGAGCTACAAGGAAGATTTTGTTCAGTATTTTAGGAGGGGCAGGCAATACACCCTTGTCACCCTTGGTTACAGGAGTTATTAGCAATTCAAAACTATTTACCTGTGATTTCTGTGAGCCTGTGAGATATGTATAACATACCCATAAGGCCACAAATGATTTTACAGACAGTTAATTTTGTCTTAAACAGACTTTTTAGTTGAATTTAAAATAAAAAATAACAAAAAATAAGTATAACTTTTTTTTGGATAAACAAAGTTATAATTATTATGTCATTTTCGGATTCTACACCAAAAATAACCTAGGGTACACCCATAGGGTGTTATACCCAAAAACACTTATTTTTTGTGTTATTGGAAGATATAAGAATCTTACAGTACTAATGTAGCTTTTTTAACATTTTTTAAAAATTGTTAAATTTAAGCTTAATTAAGCTTAAATTTAAAGTTACATAAGGTTTATGCAACTTTACCAAAATTTTAGTTAAAATTGAGGTGTTGTGTATATTTACTGAATTGGCTAAGGATTTGCCATACAGAATGTAAATCCTGCGTGAGCTCAATTTAAAAGGGTTTAAAGCCATGGTATGGCTTTAAATAAATAAAAGGGCAAAATCCACGCAGAAAGGTGGGACAAAGGAAAAAGACCAAATAGAGCTGGGGTACCCAACTTTTTGGATCTGCAAGGACTCAATTAAGGTTGTCCACCTGTATTGGAGGATTTTCAACCTTTTTTAAACTTTAAGATTAGACTTTGATCCAACCTTAAGGTTTAAACTTGTTTTATCCCAATTTGGACAGGAATTTCAAGCTGCCAAAGGGTAAATCCCAATATGCAGGCTTGAAATCAAGGTTTTAAGAACTGTCAGAGCTTAATTAAGCTTAAAAACCTTAAATAAGCTTAAAACTTTAAAGCTTCAAGCATTAAAACCTTATCAAAACTTAAGGTTTGGTGTGTATTGCTATTTTACGTGGAAAAATAGCAATAACTTCAAGAATTCATTAAAAATCCAATTCTTAATGGATTTGCTTGAAAAATTCACACAACTTAGAATTTAATATTATCAATATATAAATTAAATTTTAAGTATCTTTTATAAATAAATTTCCTGGATAATTAGCCTGGAAATTTACTCTTTTAATTAAGCTTAAAGAAAATTATGATTTCTTTAAAAATTAATTAAAAATTGAGTTTAAAAGATTTCTGCTTGAAACTCTAATTTTAAGTTGTTCATGTGATGAACTTTAATATAAATAAACTTATTTTATATTAAAACTTAAAGTAATTAAACTAAATGAGGATTAAAGTTACTTGGAGTTAACAATAACACTGGTAACTTTAAATTGGAAGTAAAAATAAGTTGCCTTAAGTTAAGAACTCTATTTTTAAGCATGGTTTTTCAGTTTTGACCTGAGCACGCCCTCTACATTCATTATGAATCATGAGAGCTGCCCTGAAGACATAAAAAGAGTCTTTTCATCACTGTTTTTGTCCATCATTCATTATCAATCCAATCATATTAGAAATTTAAACAGGTAAAGTTTTATTAAATATAAAATCTTATTATTAAAAATAATTCTTAAGTTATGTTTATTCTTTATTTATTGAAATTAAAGAATTGAAGTCATAGAATTTAGATTATTGTTGTAATCACCAATAATATATTTTATTATATAAAATTATCATTTTAAATATCTTTTAAAATCCACAGATTCCTCTCAAAAACTCTTAAATCATAATTTATATTATTAAAAGTTGTTTTATCTTTAAATTTATTGATTTTTGACGTTTTTTTAACTTATAATTATTATTTAATATTATAACTGTTGTATTTTGACTTATTGTATTAAATAAATCTTATAAGTAAGTTTTCTCTAGAATTCTATATTTTTTTATCTAGTATTTGTTTTTTTTATAGAATTTTTATTCTAAAAGAATTATTTCTGCACAGTGTGTGTTTAATTATTTTTATAAATAATATTTATATTATTTATAAGTGGTTAATATTCATATTTTCCACGTGTAATTGTCTCATTAAGAGCTTTACACTTCTTATTGTTATAACTGTCAGTGACTATAACAATAATAGAATAATTATAATTTATTATAATTATTATTTTTATTATTATTATATTATTATAATAATAATTAAATTTATTTTTTATATATAATTAGCTTTAATAATTATATTTAAATTTGTGGTTATAATATTTTATTATATTATATTTTTCTACTGAGGACAGTCATAGTACTCTTGATATTGCTACTATTATCAAGAGTTTCATAGACAAACCTTACAATTTCCCCCTCCAGGTACTGCCTCATTTTAATCCCACACAAGAGGAGTTCCCACAACAGGTAACTAGTTTTGAATTGCTAATAACTCCTGTAACCAATGGTGGCAAGGGTGTATTGCCTACCCCTCCTAAAATACTGAACAAAATCTTCCTTGGAGCTCACAAACTAAAATAAAATTAGTAAGTGGCTTTACAACTGCAGAAGAAAAATTTCAGCAGTCTCAGATCATACCTATTCAATATATAATATGAAAAATAATGTCAGTAATTTTGGTTAATCTTTAGATTCTAATGAAATACTTGTCTGTATAATTTATTTTTTTTAGTAAAATTGGGGTGAGTTGTTTATTCTTGGTGATAAAGCTTTGGTAAGATGAGTTCTTTAAGGTTTTTTCGAAAATTTGATGAGTTTGATAAAGGTAATTTTGTTAAGTTAAAGCTATAATATAGTAAAATAATTTTTAAAGGTTTTTTTTTTTTTAAGGGAGGTTAATAGGGAAATTTTATTTGTTAAATTTAAGAGGTAAGATTCTTTGATATTGTATTTTTAAAGGGGTAAGTTAATTATAAATCTTGATACATTTTGTTAATCTTACTGGATAAAAGATTTTAATAGAGTAGTAACCCTAATCTTGGGTACTGGGTAATTTTTATTTTTATTCTAGTAATAATAAGATTCCACTGAGCTTAGCTACTGGGTAATCTTCAACACTATACTTCCACTGAGCTTAGCTACTGGGCAAGTAAAATTCACTATAGCTTTCTGGACTACCTTCCAGGTGAGGGATGAATTATTCCTGTGCTTATAATGTGCAGGGGATATAATGTGCATGGGATATAATTTGCATGGGGGGGATTTTGAAATTTGGGGGAGAGAGCCCAGGGGGCCCTCCATGGGAGCTGTCTTTTTCCAATTTAATTCCTCTTGATTTCGTCATGTGACTCAATTTTTGGTGAGGCCCTTTCTTGCATGGGTCAGGTGATTTAAGGTTTGGTGATAATTTTTCTCTGAACAGCCTCCATTCATCACATGATGGTAGTTTGGTGAGCTAATGATGATGTGATTTTCTTGGATTTTCCATGCATGCATGAGGTGATTTCATTTTGGCTGAGGATTTCTCTTGTGCACAGCCTTTTTTCTGTCACATGATATGCTGTTGGTGGGTTCAGTATCACATGATGAATTGGTATTTCCTTTGCATATGTCCTATTTTAGGCTTGGTAGAAGTGGCTGTGTAATATATGCAGGTGTAATGGTTGTTTTTCTTCTTTCAAACTTTAAAATGAAGTCAGGTGATAATTTCTTGCACTGGTGAATTTACTGTTATGTATGAGATGATGTGATTTTTGAGTTTTACACATGCTGTGAATAGTCATGTGGTTGAGATTTAATTAAAATTGTGTACTGCATGCAGCCTGTTGTAACTAGCTTTGGTTTGCATGAGGTGATGAGTGGTGTAAATAAATCTGATTCTGTTTCAAGGTTTCAAGTGGGGCTACTGTGGATATAAAATAAGGTACTCCTGTGGCTGTGTTGTAAAGGAGCTTCAGGAATTCCATGGGGCTGGGCTTTGCATCATGTGACTTTGAATGCAAGTTGGCTGTATAACTAATGCATGTGTCATTTTCTTGCTGCATGAGTCCTGTGGCTGTATAGGGGTGGAAAGCTGGGTGGGGTGTGTAATTTAAAGGGTGGTACCTTATTTGTTGTAACTAGTTTACTATATGTAACTTGATTTTTACATATGTATAATGAAATTGAATAATTTATTTAAACACATACACTGACCTTTGGTGCCTGTGCCATGATTTTATGAGTTAAATCCAGCTTCTTGCTGTAAAATTGACCCTTTGGTGTAAAATTTGAGTGTAAGTCTGCCTGTAGGCTGGATTTACTTGTGTTTTGGGGTACTATGAGCTTCATCCTGGTGAAAAAAAAGGTATGGAATACCACAATATAAGTGATACAACTGGTGAATACTATTAAAGTATTATTAATACTAATAAAATACACAAAGTTTAGGCTTCTGCCAAGCCTATAATGTCATCAAACGTAGAGTTATAGTGATAACTCTAAAGAATGGCTTAATTATGAGGTAAGATGGTATGATCATCATTTAATCATCACCAAACCTTAAAACATTGATCAATTCTAGTAGAAAGCATCAGTAAACGTCTGCTAGAAGCCCGTTGGACTCTAGGAGGGAGATATTTACTATAAATAGAGCTCTTTTTACTCTGTTTTCCCCTCAGACACTTACAACACATTAAGTCATTCAATAAAAAGGTAATTTCTTCATTCTTTATATATAAAACATTTATATTATTAAAGACCAAAGATAATCTTATAATAATCTTCATCTCTGATGTGATTATTGCAATTATTTAATTGTTTTGTTTAAATTTCTCTTAAAAAGCCTCTATTCCACGCAAAATCAAGAAAAATTGTAATTTATCTTAAATTTTATTATACCTACAATTTAAATAAGTTGTATTTATTCAAAATTATTATATTAAGCATGAAAAGTAGGTTATTTCTCTTATTATAATAATTTTTCTCTATTATTACTTGAATAATTCTATAATTGATATAAATAGTATTTATATTAATTTATAACTTTAATATTAGTAATATTATTGTTATTAATTGTTTTTTATTAATAAAAAAAATTTTTTACGCCTTTATTATTTGTTGGTAGCAATAATAAAGTGCTTTTAAATATATTAATTATCTTATATTAGCATATTTACTTATTATATTATTTTTTTATAATATAAATTATATTATTATATTTATTTAATAATATGATTATTTCACGCCATAATTATAATAATCCTTTATTATTATAATTATTTTTATCTCATTTATTTCATTTATAAGGACATTCATAGCAAAATAAGTAAAATATTAGTATCTTTACTTATTTTTTCATAGTCAAACCTTACAACTACTTTCATAACAAAGTGGTCAACAGCTCCATTGATTTTAATCAATAATTCATTACAAGTTTTAACCTTTTTTATAGCTTGTGAAGAAAAGTTCATATCTGTGTTCTTAGAGAAATTAAGTGGTGACTTTATTTTTGGTTAATCTCTCTATCTTGTATATGTCCAGAGATATTAGCTAAAAACCATGAATATATGTGTTGACCCAAAAAGTGCATATATTCAGCTTAATTACTTGAGTATTGACTTTAGAGAATAGCTGTATCATTATTTTTGTGTGGTGCTTTATGGAGAATCCAATGTTACAATTTATTCTACATGTTGTCTCATTGGCTTCTGAGTTAAATAAGGTTTTATACCTTTTTTAAAGTATTATTACTTATTCTTCGGTAATTATTGACTTTTCAGATATGCCATAAAGGTGACATATGTGTATTTTACCATGAGGAATCAAATGGTGTGATTTATTCCACATATTTACCCATTAGACTCTGAGTTAATTCAGATTTTGTACTTATTTATGGTATTTTAACTAGTTTTAAGATAATTATTATAAGTATAATTATTATAAGTATAATTATTATAAGTATAATTATTATAAGTATAATTATTATAAGTATAATTATTATAAGTATAATTATTATAAGTATAATTATTATAAGTATAATTATTATAAGTATAATTATTATAAGTATAATTATTATAAGTATAATTATCATAAGTATAATTATTATAAGTATAATTATTATAAGTACAATTATTATAGTATTCTTCTTGTGACCTTTTTGGATATGTGGTCATATTTCAAAGGGTCTCATTGGGGTTCCAAGACCTGCAGTAGATTTTGCAATGTTTCTCTGTAGCTGGTAAACTGAGGGATGTCCTGTTCAGGCTGATAATCTGAATCAAGACCCTCTTGATCTTAGTCCAATATTTTACTGATCCCCTTTTTTTATTAATCTTGAAAGTATGTGATTAGCTGAAATGCCAATTTATCATTGGTGTGAAGAAAGCCAATAAGCTTGCTGGTGATGAAGCCGCTTGATAAATATAGACAAGGGTTTGACAGCAAATATAATTAATTGAAAATGACCTAGACTCATCTTCAAAGCCAGTCAGCCAATCTTATTCTTTGAAGTTCCAAAAAATATTGACCATTGTTTTTCCAGAGCCCCTGGTACCACTGAGCAAGAGCACATTTCCTTTTTTCACATACAGTGCAAACCAAAACTGTACTAACTTTTCTTGCTATCTCCTCTAATACAATGAAACATGGTGTCTCATCTAGAGTTTTTGGAATCAGCTTTGAGGGAGAATCTTAAATTGAATTGGATTGATTAAATTGCGCAGGAATCTTGAAAGGCAGAAAGCAGCTATCTGAAAGATGTCCTGACAGGTAACTAAGTGAGGGTAAGACTGAATGAGATGAGAGTTCATCCATCTTTGTACTGAAGTGCCTACAACAGGAGCTTGAGAAGATAATGATTGGGTGTTAGAATTAAAGGTAATGAAATTTTCTAATTTTTTTGATTCATATTGAAAATTCAACACATGGAAGGCATATTGAGCTCCTTTTAGGTATAAAAAAACCTGCAACAGACCCAGCTGCTATCTGCTATACTGTACAGGAAAGCATTTAACATTTGCAGTGTATGAATAAAGTGCCTGATCATAAACAAATTTCAAAATTAAACATTGTTACTAAGGGAAAGAGTGCAAGGTCAACTGTGAGATTGCTTGACATTGGTAATGTCATGCAATGTCAGTGTAACATGGTGGAATGTGATCTACAACTTGCCAGTATTAACCAGTATTTCAACTGGTTTAATAACCTTTTTGGCAAGAGTTCCCTTTGCTGAGGTCTGGCAGGCAGCATTGTGACAATAAACCGGTTACCAATGTCATGGATTTGATTCCTGTTGAAGACAAGAGGAGGTCTCAATCAAAAACCAGAAATCACTGGGTTTTCTGCTCCATTGGCATACAAGGGTTCTGCGCCTTGGGGGTTCCTTGGAGGCTCCTGTCGTGACTAATGTAACTCCATGAGGGTGACATGGGTAATATCATCAGTTACATTCACTTCGGGACACAGTGCTCTAAACCTGGGGATACTGTCACATGGTGGAATGTGATCTACAACTTGCCAGTATTAACCGGTCTTTCAACTGGTTTAATAGCCTTTTCAGCAAGAGTTCCCTTTGCTGAGGTCTGGCAGACAGCATTGTCACAGTCAGCCGTTTTCCCAATGTGAAAGGTGTAGGATGGAACTTTTGGTGCCCTACTTCTCTACAGGCTAAAAGCTGCCTATCTGACTGGCTGTCACCCAGTGTTCAATGCTCAGTATCTCTCCTTGCTCATTGTGTCTTTGTTGCCTTCAAGCTTCCAGAATAGGCCAGCATGAGCAGTTAAGCTACCAGAAGCAGTAGTCCAGTATTGTAAGATATGTCTATGAGACTGATGATAATATTACTATTAATCAACAGTACTATGACTGTTCTTATGGAATATAATAACAAAAATGTTATTATAACCACAATCAAATAATTCAAGAATTATTTTTTTCACATGTTAAGCACTACTAGTGATTTTAACAGTGAGCAAGTAATTGTCTACAAGAATCAATTACAAGAAGATTTTAATAATAAAACTTCTTTTATTAAAGTAATAGAATTATTTTAATATATAATTATCTTTTGCAAGAATATTAATAATGATAATTCTTGAAGAAAATCAATTTTAGAGAAAAACTTTAAGAATTAAGAAGAAATCACTCACTTATATTCCAAAGAACTTATTGAAAGATAAAATATAGAGATTCGACGTATAATTGTGGATTTTAAGGATAAAAATGAAGTTATAACAGTATTACAACAATATATAGTTTGATTATATTATTTCACGTCTTTCTTATTGATTATGAAAGATTTAAAACACTTAAGAATTGTAAGGTGTGGATATAAAACTTTGATTAAAAATCAAGTACTTTTCCTGTCCTCAAAATTTGTATAAGGTAGAAATCAATTAAAAATAGTAAGAAATATTATTTTTAAAAGAAAACATGCCAAATTTATTGTTTATACCTTTTTTAGTATAAAACAATAATATTATAAAGATTTATTGTTTTACCAACAATAAAAATTTATCCAAAAATACTCTACAAGAGATATTTAAGGCTACAAAAGGAATTTCTTCAAGAGCAATTTCAATTGGAATTAATTTAGCAAAGAACTGCAAGCAATTAATTGAATAACAAAGTCTTTAAAAAGAATATTAAAGAGAAAACACGCCCAAATGTGACCAGAGTGAATTTGGAAACAAAGTGACAAAGTTTACAGCAATGAAAGATGATGTAATTCACTTTTGGGGTGGTTCAGGGGTGGAAATGATTATAAGAGTTACAAAAAATGATTATAATGATTTTTTCACGTGGTTAAAAGGCTCAAAATGATTTAAGAAAGGTGTTTGCAATCCTTCATTGGTTGGTTCAACAGTGTTTAAACTAATTAATAAAAGGAAAAGATTCCAACATGAAGAGAAAAGTGGGGCAAAGAAGACATTCTTTTATAGCCATCAATTCTCTTAATCCAAAAGTAAAGTTTACTCTTGTCAGTTGTGAAAAACAGTCTGAAAACAGAAAAGCCAATTATGGCATCATTGAACCCTGGTTTAGACCAAAAAAGGCTTGTTCAAGCCATTTTTAGCCATTTTAGACCCTCAAATCAGGCATTACTAAAGCAATACCTGGTCTAGAGCCTTCAAAACACGTAAGAATGTGTGTAAGAAGCTTAGAAACCAGTTAAAACCGTTTTTACTATGATTGTTTTATCTGAAGGGTAGTTTTACTGTGAGCCTTAGAGGTGATTTCATATACCCAAAAGACCACAAATACAAAAATTAACATATAAATATAAATGAAATAAATTTATTTATATTATTAAAATAAGAATTAAAATATAAATATAAAATTATATTCAAAATAAAAAATTTAATTAACATTTAAATTTAAAATTACATTAAATTTTGTAATTGTAAAATCACATTTATACTTAAAAAAAAATAAGTAAAAATGAATTTTTAACAAAATTGTAAAAAAATAAATAAATTTGGAAAAAAGTTAAATAAAAATTATTTCACCATTGGATTCCTCATAAAAAATCAGGTGGGGTCACCTCTGACTGAAATTCTTGTAACTCAACTCCAAATAAGCTTAAATTAAGTTTTTAGTATTTTCAATACAAAAGTTGAAAATCCTCAGAACTTTAATTTAATTCACACCACATGTGGTGTTAACCATCAATTTTTGTGTTAAAATTGAGGTGTTGTGTTTTGTTTAGAAGTTATGAGGAATTGAAGTATTTTCAATTGAATTCAATTGAAATGTCAAAATGTGCATGTGTATTACATAAGTGAACTTTGATTTACATATGAGGTGTCAATTATTACTGTATTGTACTGTACAATTGAATTGAATTACATATGTAAATTATAAGTATAATACATGATGAGGAATTAAAGGAAAAATAAATTGGAAAGATTAAATTTGGGGGGAAAAGGAACTCCAGCTCTAAGGCGGAGCTAGACCCCCAAAATCCTTTCTGAGAGGCGTGGGATGTCAAAATTCATGCAAACGTTCATCACTTTTGGCCTGGAATTGAGTTACAGGGTCTGTGGACTCAATTGATGATGAGGTTTTGATACCAACTGGGGTAGTTTTAGCTGTTGCCAAGAGGGTAAAACTACCCTTAAGATAAAACAATCATAGTATAAACAGTTTTAACTGGTTTCTACGCCTCTGACACACATTCTGACGTGTTTTTAAGGCTCTAGGCCTGGTATTGCTATAGTAATGGCTGATTTAAGGGTCTAAAATGGCTAAAAATGGCTTAAACCAGCCCTTTTTGGTCTAAACCAGGGTTCAATGATGCCATAATTGCCTTCTCTGTTGTCAGACTGTTTTTCACGACTGACAAGAGTAAAGTTTACTTTTGGAGTAAGAGAATTGATGGCTATAAAAGAATGTCTTCTTTGCCCCACTTTTCTCTTCATGTTAGAATCTTTTCCTTTTATTAATTAGTTTAAACATTGTTAAACCAATCAATGTAAGATTCTAACCACCTTTCTTATATCATTCTAAACCTCTCAAACACATCAAAAAATAATCATGATCATTGTTTGTAACACTTATAATCATTTTTACCCCTGAACCACCCCAAGAGTGAATTAAATCATCTTTCATCACTGTAAACTTTGTCACTTTGTTTCCAAATTCACTCTGGTCACCTTTGGGTGTGTTTTCTCTTTGATATTCTTTTTAAAAATCCTGTTGTTTAATTAATTGGTTTCAGCTCTTTTCTCAATTAATTCCAATTGAAATTGCTCTTGAAGAAATTTCTTTTGTAGCCTTAAAATATCTCTTGTAGAGTATTTTTTGGATAAATTTTTATTGTTGGTAAAACAATAAGTCTTTATAATATTATTGTTTTATACTAATAAAGTTATAAACAATAATATTGGCGTGTTTTCTCTTAAAAATAATATTTCCTACTATTTTTTAATTGAATTTTACCTTATACAAATTTTGAGGACAGGAAAAGTCCTTGATTTTTAATCAAAGTTTCATATCCACACCTTACATTTGGGGGCCCAGCCGTGATATTTTACCTGTGACATATTTTTTTTACTCTTTTGAAATCTTCTTCTTATATTGAAAAATTTGAAAAAACATATAAAAAATACTTATAATTCAAAAAACCCCATAAAAAATAATTTTTTTCATATTATAAGTGAGGCTTATATTTTTATTTCTTTTTTGAAAGATCCTTTTTTTGATTAATTAATTGGTTTTTTTGTTAATTGTAGTGTCTGACAATGTGGTAAGACAAGAAAACATTGAAAAAGCCTCAACAGTCACCAGCATTATTCCGGCTAGTACTATTAATTCAGATCATAATAGTACTGTCATTGTGACTCAAAATAAAAAACCTGGACCAATATCTTCTGACTTGATTAACTTGGACATAAGCAATACCCTTCAGAAAGCTAAGAGTTTGGCCAATAGTAAGTTTTTTGACATAAAAATACAATTTTAACCCTTTTTAAACCATAATTATGCCTTCAACCAGGTCAGGAGCCAGCTAAAACCCCTCAAGCAGCTCCCAAAAAGGTAATAGACGTGATTATGGCAGAGGCCAATCAGGTACAGAAGGAAAAGGGTCAGCTGATTACTTCCAAACAACTGAATTGGGTCATTCTGAAGCTGATAATACTATTTTACCCTCTAAAAGAGCTGACACAGCCACAACAAGCCTCTGTGGACATATACAAAGCCAGCCACATTGCATACAACAATGCACTTCAATTCAAAGAGTACCAGATCCTTGCAGACCTGTGGAAGAATTGCATGAATTCTTACCTGACAGTAAGAAAATTCCTGTGCAATCCCAACACTTGCAAATTGCTCAATGGATGGCATCCATTGATGGAGAAGAAAAACATGATGCTTTTGACACTAGAATGGAGGAAAAACAACCCTCCACCACCCAAACCAGTGCCAAAAACAGCCCCAGTGGCCAGCAGCAGCAATTCCAACGTGAAAACGCAGCCACAAACCCCAAACAAGGGCAAAGGGAAGGCACCAGCCCCAAAGCCTTACAGCCAGGGCTACAGAATCCCAAAGATTCAACAGGATGCCATGGAAAATGTATTTCAGATGGCCAGAGCCATGATGTAACTACAGAAGAAGGAGGAAGCCAGATTAAGATTCCAGAAATGGTTTCCAATATATTTGATTCCATCCCAGAATTGTATGATGCTATAAATGACGTGAAAAAACATCTTTCTGATAAAAATGAAACCATTTGTAACAACATTAAGACAAATAGCTTGAGTCTGAGTCAAATAAATGATACACTTAAATGCTTTGAAAGGGTTTTAAGAACAATTAAAATTTCCAATAATGATACTTCTTTTGGCAATGAAATAAATGAGCAATCTGCCATTATTAAAGAGTTAACAGATAAATATTCCAAATTCAATATTGATGACATAATTGAAACAAGAATTAAACAAGCCATAAATATTATCAAAATGGATAACAAGAAAGTCCTTGATGACATTTCAAATTCATTTACTGAAGTAAAGACATATACCATTGCCTTGAAAAAGTGTTTTGATGCTTCAAAAGAAGAAGTATCAAAATTATCAATGAAATTGAATCAAGTCACTGCTGATAATACAAGACAGACAGAGTTATGGCAAGAACTGACACATAAGGAAGACATGTATAAAATTGAAGTAATAAATTTAATACAAAGCTTCCAACATGAATACAGAAATTCCCGAAGGTGTAGCAACAGTAAAATGAATGACATTGAAAAAATACTGAACACCTTACCAAGAATGTCTACACCTCTGAATCAAAATGAGGGCACAAGAATTCCAAATCCACAAGTATTGGATCCTGATAATTCACAATTAAAAAATGAATTATCCACTTCTTTTCATAACTTGGAACCATAAATGGGCCAAGCACTCTTGGAAGAAGTGCCAAAACTTAAAGAATGGCCTCACTTCAGTGGTAAAGGAGAGAATGACCATATGGAATTCATTAGAGGTATTGACATGATCAAAGAGGATTTTGAATTACCAGAAAGATTTGTAACAGCCAGGTTTAACACCTTGTTTACCAGATCAGCTCACAGATGGTACATCAAAAGAAGACAAGCACATGGACACCAGAGTTGGACTTGGTGGAAAACCCAAATCATCAACGAATGGGCAAATGACGCTTGGTGATTTAAAGTTGAAACAGCCTTTGAATCTGCCAAATTTAATGCTGATAAAGACAAAGCTTTACCATGGTTTTGCCAGCAAAAGGACAGATTAACAGCATTAAAACATGACATGTCAGAATTTACGATCCATAGAAAAATTCTGAGACAATGTGGAGGTGACTTAGAGCATGCTGTAAAAAGCAGCACTACTGAACAATCTTCAGCAGAGGATATTATCAATATATTAGAGGAAGTAACCACCAGAACCAAAATTGGTTCTAGTAGGGTGAATCTCAAAACAAGGTTTAATACAACTTGGAAAGATTCTGTGGACAAAATCCCCAAAGAAAATTCCAATAATATTAAATATAAATCTGCAGATACAGTCAGAAAATGCCATATTTGCCAAAGCACCACCCATTTAGCCAATACATGTCCAAAAAGGGGGAAAATCAATGAAATTGACATTGAAAAGTAACCAGATGTTGAAAAAGAAGACATAATTGAAGACAATTCAGATGATAACTCATCCATATTTTCGGAATCTTTAAAAGATATAGAAAATATCAATGCCACTTTTGACATCATGGAATCTTATTCCCACTTGCCACAATTGAGCAATGGTCAACTTGATTTATCAAAAGGTGAAGATGCACAGCTTATGAAAACAAAACCAAACAGAGGGAAAGGTTATACAGCTGGTAACTCCTGTATAACAAATGTGGTGATTGAAAACAAGCCCACCAAACGTTTGCTTGACCCAGGAGCCTTCTGCTCTTGTGTTGGAAAATCTTTTCTCAAGACTTGTGTACCAAACTTTGAAGACTAATTGTTACCAATTGATGGTATAAAATTCAACAGTGCAAGTAATCCAATGAAAGAATTAGGAATCTTTGAGACCAATGTCATATTCCCACACATAAATGGGAATTTAAGAATCACAGTTGAATTTGTTGTTATGGAAAATTGCTCTAGTACCCATTTTATATTGGTAAATGACTATTTAATCATGTATGGGATAGATTTGCATAACAAAAAAGACAGATACTTTACTATTGGAGACAATAAGCTCCAAAAATTTGCCTTTTTACCATTTAAAAGACAAACTACAGTAAACAAAGTATCACCAGTCAACTTAGAGTTAGAGAAATTCAAGTCTGAACAGTTAAATGAGGCTGAAATAAGCCTTCATCTGACTGATAAGCAGGAAAATGAACTTTCTTCCCTTTTATATGACCACAGAGAAGAATTTGCTTCAGACAAAGAACCTCTAGGAGCAATGATTGGTCATGAAGTTGACATAATTCTTAACATTGAGAGACCTTATCCACCACTCTTAAGAAGACCTGCATATCCCGCAAGTCTAAATTCAAGATAAGCTCTAGAAATTCATATCAAAGAACTTCTGGACCTTGGTGTAATAAGAAAAGTAGGCCACAATGAAGAAGTAGAAATAATGAAACCAGTCATAGTGTGGGAACTCCTTTTGTGTGGGATTAAAATGAGGCAGTACCTGGAGGGGGAAATCACAGGTAACTAGTTTTGAGTTTCTAATAACTCCTGTAACCAAGGGTGGCAAGGGTGTATTGCCTTCCCCTCCTAAGATACTGAACAAAATCTTCCTTGGAGCTCACAAACCAAAATAAAATTAGTAAGTCGCTTGACAGCTGCAGAAGAAAAAATTCAGCAGTCTCAGATCAGACCTATTCAATTAATAATATGAAAAATAATTGTCAGTAATTTTGGTTAACTTTGAGATTTTAATGAAATACTTGTCTGTTTAATTTTAATATTTTTTTTAGTGGAATTGGGGTTAGTTGTTTCTTCTTGGTGTTGAATCCTCGGTAAGATGGGTTATTTAAGGTTTTCTGGAAAATTTGATGAGTTTTGATAACAGTAATTTTCTTAAGTTAAAGCTATAATAGAGTAAAATAATTTTTTAAAGGTTTCTTATTATTTTTTTTCAAAGAGTGGTTAATGTTGAAAAAGTATTTGTTAAATTTAAGAGGTAAGATTCTTTGATATTTAATATTTTAAATGGGTAAGTTAGTTTTAAATCTTGTTAAATGAAGTTAATTGTACTAGTTAAAATATTTTAATAGAGTAGTAACCCTAATCTTGGGTACTGGGTAATTTTTCTTTTTATTTTAATAATAATAAGATTCCACTGAGCTTAGCTACTGGGTAATCTTCAACACTATACTTCCACTGAGCTTAGCTACTGGGCAAGTAAATTTACTATAATATACTGGACTACCTCCCAGGTGAGGGATGAATTCTTCCTATTCTCCTACTTTGCAGTGGATATAATTTGCATGCGATATATTCTGCATGGGGGAATTTTGAAATTTGGGGGAGAGAGCCTCTCTATTTATACCTTTTGGGAGACTACAGGGCCCTCCATGGGAGCTGTCTTTTTCCACTTTAATTCCTCTTGATTTCATCATGTGACTCTATTTTTTGGTGGGGACCTTTCTTGCATGGGTCAGGTGATTTAAGGTTTGGTGATATTTTTCTCTCTGCACAGCCTCAATTTATCACATGATCATCTTTTTGTGGACTGATTATGTGAGCCTTGAGGTATATTTTACATACCCAAATAGGCCACAATTATCTTAAAAAGAAATTTTGAATTATGCAAAACTCATAAGTCATGCATATATCCAAAATTCATCATTTTCAATTTCAGAAAAGATGAATAACTTTTTATTGAGTAAGTAAATCCATGGATTTAAGACCAGATTTGGATTCTACACAAAAATTCACCTAGGGTAGCTCCATAGAGTGAATAAGCTCAATTTAAGTATTTGAGGTGGTAAAATGGAAAATACTTCAATACCACATCATTAATACCACATAAAAGATCCGTGAAAATTTTTGTTTTTCTTGTTTTTAGCCAAAATAATGGGAAAATGAGAAATCCCATGTTACATATACACTAAGAATAGTGTTATGCATGTTTTGAGCACTTAATATCATGGTATTCTTACATGGACTTTTGGTACACCCATAGTGGATATCTCACTTTAAGCTTAAATTACTATTTTGACGTAAAAAATAGGCAAGGGGGACAAAAGACATCAAAGAGAGCCAGGGTACCCAACTTCTGAGGCCTCAGAGGCGTGGATAGCTCCAGAGCATGGATCCATGGCTCATCTTGGCCCAATTGGTAAACTAAAACTCTTTGGGAACTTGGTTACCAAGTTACAACTACTGTAAAACATCAGAAAATAGCAAATAACCTGCTATTTTGACGTGCCAAGGAGGTAATGAGCTACTTACACTCCTGTAACCATGTCAATTACTAATGACTTTCCATGGATAAACCCCAAAAGAGTAATTAAAACCCTTTTGGGACCCATATTCATTGATTTACCTCATAGCAACCAGCAAAACACTGCTATTTGCAATTCTACGTAGAAATGAGGTAAAACCTTCAAAAATTCATTAAAAATACAATTCTTAATGAATCTTTCTGAAACTTTCAGGACTAAAGGAGAACTGTATTATCTATGGTACAACCAAAAGGAATTACAGTTTTACTAGTAAAATTAAAAGTTTTTCCTACAGTCCATTTTTGGATATTCTACGTGAAACACTGAATCTTCAAAAATTCACAGTAATTACAACCTGTGATGAAATTGGCAATAACATTGATAACTTTGAGAAATCAATGATTATTTTAGAATAAAAGAAGATTTACAAGTGTTACTCCTTTTATTCTTAACCATATTGGGGTTGGTAGTCACGTAAAAGCATCAATTAAGTAATTATGATAATCTTACATGACAACAGATGATGCAATCAATAATCCAAAAAGGTTTATTGTTTTCTCACTCACTGGTTTTTCAGTTTGCTCCATGGCACGCCTCTGTGAGCTGTTGTTGACTTAAAAGAAGCCTCTTCTTGCTGTTTTTTCCGTATCATCATCTTATCAATTTATTAAATCTTTATTACCAACAAGTAAGTATTAGTTCAACTATTCTTAAGTGTTTTAATTCTTTCAGAATCAATCAGAAAGACGTGAAATCATAGAATCCAACTATATATTGTTGTAATACTGTTATAAATCCTTTTGATCCCTTAAATCCACAATTCCACGTCAAATTTCTCTACTTTTATTATCAATAAGTTCTTTGGAGTATTAGTGAGTCTTTTATCTTTAATTCTTAAAGTTTTTCTCTAGTAATAGTTTTCTTCAAGAATTATCTTTATAATTATTCTTGTAAAAGATAATTATATATTAAAATAATTTTATTATTTTAATAAAAGAAGTTTTTATTATTAAATTCTTCTTGTAATTGATTCTTGTAGACAATTACTGCTCACTGTTATAATCACTAGTAGTGTATAACACGTGAAAGAAATAATTTTATAATTATTTAATTGTGGTTATAATAATATTTATTATTATATTTCATAAGAACAGACATAGTGCTGTTGATTAATAGTAATATTATCATCAGTTTCATAGTCACATCTTACATTTGGGGGCCTGGCCGTGATTTTATCCATAGACTTGGCTTTAATCATATTCTAGACTTCATTTTTGTGTTCTAAAAAACCACCATACCTACCACATCTTACATTTGGGGGCCTGGCCGTTTTTTTTGAACCTTGTACCCTTAATTAATATATTTTTAAGCTCTAAAATATATTAATTTAATTAATTTTTTTCTTTCAATTTGGAGTTAAAAATATTTTTATTTTTGAAATTGTTTTAAAATCTTTTTCATTGAGGAATTTGGTTTAATTTTATATTGTTTTTACACGTGGCTTTTTCACATCCAAAAACTTATAAAATTATTCTTTGAGTTACTCTGAATTAATTTTCATTCAAAATCTTAAATTTTAATTTTTTTTCTTTAAAAAGAATAATTTTTTAATATTAAAAAATATAAAACTTATAAAAATCTTTAAAAAATATTTTAAAAAGTATAAAAAATAATTTTTTCTCTTTTATAATTTCTTTTAGTGTCTTTAATCAAATACTGTGCAGCTGGCAACAGACTCAGTAAGAGATATATCACTAGTCCAGAATCTTCAGAAGCAGAATCTGAAGACAGTATTGAGGTGCAGATTGCTAAAAGAGGCACCTTATTCAACTCAGAAAAAGCTAAATTACCACCAAAAGGTGTGTATTTTATCTTATATTTTCACCTTTTATCTTTAAATTGACGTGAAAATGGTGCATACCAGAAATGGAAGCAACTATTCAGTCCAACCAGATGGATGTGGACAAGGAAGAGGCAAGACCAAATCCAGAAGTGCCAAATCTTCCACAAGAAAGGCACATCTGGAGGATGCCAGAGTTGCCCCCCATTCCCCAAGGTCTGTACCAACAGATTTTGACGTGAATTCTGAGCCTGAACTAATTTATGATAATATTTCCAGGGCTGAACCATTTTCAAGTGGCAGCAATAGAAATATATCAGAGCCAGTACAAAAATTGGTTCAGAGCAGCCAAAGAAGAGGAGTGGGAAATCTGCCCAAGCCTTTGGCAGGGGGCCATGAACTCCTACTTACACATCAAGAGCTTTCTGGGTAAGGAGAAGACCATAGAACTCTTAGGAGGTTGGAGCCCCCTGTCTTGCAAAGACAAGGTCAAAAAGATAAAGAATTGGTTGAAGAACCAGAGTCTTTTATCCATAGACCAGAAGAAAGAATTGGAAATGACTCCAACTTTGGAGACAGAGGCACCAGTGGCATCTACCAGCTCCAAACCAGCTCCAGAAGCATCCAAGGACAAGCCCAAAGGACCTCAAAAGAAACAGAGAGGTCCCAAGAACCATCAAGGCAAGGGCAAAGGCAAAGCCAATTGGCACAGACCTTACCCACAAGGGTACAGGATCCCCAGATTGGAGCCTTCAGCCGTGGACAGTGTCTTCAATATGGCCAGAACTCTTATGGAATTCACAGCCAAAGAGCAGGAAAGGATGAACAGGACTTTTCCACGCAAATAAATGATGTACATAGAAGTATTAGTGTAGAAATTGGCAAACTTGAGTCAAAGTTAAAGCAAATTACATTAGACATCAATGATTTAAAGAAAAATGACAAGCAACATTCTGATTGGCATAAATTGACAACTGTCACCCTTGAGTCAATTAGCAATGCTTGTGAAAGAATTGAGAACCAATGTCAAAATAATGACACAGAGGATCTTTCCATCTTTAAAGTAAATGATAGACTTAAAACTCTTGAAGACCATGTCTTACAAATAGTTAAGAACACCAATCAATTTGCTATACATTTAGCAAAAAGTGACAGTGAAAGGCAGAAATTGAAGAATGAAATAATTGCAAGTGTGGAGCAAATTCATAAGAATCATGAACCACATATGCCAAGACATTCTACACCTTTGACTGAAGAAAAACTTTCTGTCAAAGAAAGTTTGACTCCATTCTTAGGAGAGAATGTTATTTCTGCAAAGGATATTCCCAAATTAGAAGAATGGCCAACATTCTCTGGTGAAGGAGAATACAACCATATTGAATTCATCAGGACTATTGATATGTTGCAAGAAGACTTTAATATACCTGATGAAATCATAGTAGGAAAATTACATTGTTTGTTTACCAAGACTGCAAAGAAATGGTATTACAAGATGAGAATAGATCATGGAAGACATGACTGGTCTTGGTGGAAATCTGAAGTGATTACCAAATGGGCCAATAATTCTTGGAGGTTTAAAATGGAGAATGCTTTTGAAAGTGCCATTTTTAACTCAGAAAAAGACAAACCACTTACTTGGTTCTTCAAACAAAAAGACAGATTATCTGCTTTACACCCAGATATGTCTGACACTATGATTAATATGAAAATATTAAGAAAGTGTGGAGGAGAACTGGAACATGCTATTAAAAGCAGATGTGTGGAACCCTGTTCAACAGAGGACTACATTAATGCTATGGAAGATATCATTACCAGAACAAGAATTGGTAAAACTTGGGTTAGAAACCCAATAGAGTCCAAAATAGTCTCAAAGATTCCTAGAGAGGAAAGAAGACCAGAAAGACCTGTCTTGAAGTGTCATAAATGTGGAAGTACTTCACATTTAGCCAACACTTGCCCTAAGAAGACAAAGATCAATGAAGTTCAAATCATTGAAGACATTCAGTGTACTGAAGAGAAAGAAGAGTCTGATCAAGATTCTGCAGTCTCTGAAGATACACCAGTAGAGGACTATCCCATTGAAAACATTTCAGCTTTCTTTGAGGTCACAGAAGTCCATACCCACTTGCCACAGTACAGTGAGGATTGCTACAACCTGATCAATATCCAAGATGCCAGAATGTGTAAAACAAAACCTGCTAGAGGAAAGGGTTACACTGCTGGAGCATCCTGTATCACATCAGTTCTAATGGGTGATATTGAAGCCAAAGTAAATCTGGATACAGGGGCATTTTGCACTTGTATTGGCAAGGATTATCTCCAAATTATACTTCCTGAATGGAAAAACCATCTATTACCAATAGAAGGTGTACAGTTCAGTAGTGCCAGTAACAATATGTACCCCTTGGGCATATTGGATACTAATATTGTATTCCCACATCCAGCAGGAAGTGTAAGAATGAAAACTGAGATTGTAGTAATGGATAATTGTACATCTCAGCATATCATTCTTGGAAATGATTACTTGAATATTTATGGTATTGATATAAATAACCATAAAGACAGATATTTCACAATTGGAGATAACAAAAGGCAAAAATTTGCTTTCTCCAATATGCCAAAACAGATATCTGTAGTATCTTCTGTCAAAGATACTTACAAAGATGTATTTGTGTCTAAACAACTTGTTGAAGCACAAATTAATCCATCATTGTCACCAAAGATGAGGAATGAACTTATTGATGTATTATATACATACAATAATGCATTTGCATCTGATAATGAACCATTAGGCGCTATAAGGGGACATGAAATTGATATTACTCTTAATATTGATAGACCATATCCCCCAGTACTTAGAAGACCAGCTTATCCAGCCAGTCCCAGAGCTAGAGAAGCCTTGGAAAAACATATCCAAGAGTTGATCCAACTTGGTGTGCTAAGGAAAGTAGGCCATAATGAGGAAGTTGAAGTGACAACACCTGTTATTATTGCATGGCATAATGATAAGTCAAGAATAGTTAAAGATTTTAGAGCTTTGAATACCTACACAGTTCCAGATAGGTATCCAATCCCTAGGATCCAAGAAACCTTGACTCAATTGTCTAAAGCCAAGTATATAACATCAATGGATGCATTAAAAGGCTTCCATCAAAATGTCTTGACGCCTAAAGCTAGGAAATTACTTAGAATTATCACTCACTGTGGTATTTATGAGTATCTTAGAATGCCATTTGGCATTAAAAATGCTCCATCTCATTATCAAAGAATGATGAATACCATCTTCCCCACAGAATTGTCTGAAGGATGGCTTATCATTTATATTGATGATATTATCATATGTTCTGACTCATGGTCTTTGCACCTTGAAAGACTTGCAAGAGTACTTCATAAAGTTGCAGAAGTGAACATGAAAATTTCACTTAAGAAATGCAATTTTGGTTTTGAAGAACTCAAAGCATTAGGACATGTTGTTTCTGGTTTGAGCTTGGGTATTGACAAGAATAAAGTAGCAGCAGTGTTACTTAAGCCAATACCCCAGAATAAAAAAGAAATGATGTCTTTTCTTGGATTTGCTAGTTACTATAGGCAACACTTGAAAGATTTTGCAATTCTAGCCAAGTCACTTTATAGAATCTGTGATCAACAGACTGTATTTGAAATGACACAGGAAAGAATTAAAGCTTATGAGAAGATAAAGAAAGCCCTTACAGAAGCACCTTTACTCCTCATGCCTGACTGGAATATTCCTTTTAAATTGTACATTGATGCATGTGGGGATGGATTAGGGGCAGCCCTACACCAAGTCCAAATTATTGATGACAAACCTACAGAAGGACCAGTTTGTTATATCTCAAGACAAATCAAACCAACAGAAGCCAGATATGGTGCAAGCCAAATGGAGTGCTTATGTTTGGTATGGGCACTTGAGAAATTACACTATTACCTTGATGGCAGTGTTTTTGAAGTGATAACTGACTGTAATGCCGTGAAATCACTTCTTAACATGAAAACTCCCAACAGACATATTTTGAGATGGCAAATAGCCATTCAAGAATATAGAGGAAACATGACTATAGTTCATAAAGCAGGAAACATTCACAAAAATGCTGATGGACTTAGTAGATGGGCTTTAGCCAACACTCCTGATAACCCAGCTTATGTACCTTTGGAAGCTGAACCACAGATTCCAATTGAAGGGATTAACATAACTGATATTGGGACTGAATTCTTTGAAGAGGTCAGAGAGTCTTATAAACAAGACAAGAATTGCCATATCTTGACTTCTTTATTGGATAAAGACTGCAAAGACACATCTTTGGTTAATACACTAGATGAAGTTTGGAAAAATTCCTATTCTGAAGGAAGATTTCACTTGTTTGATGGGATTATTTACCATAGAACAAAACATTCTTGTGTGATGACATTGTGTAGTAGATTGCTCATCAATACCATTCTTCATGAATGCCATGATAGCATTTACTCTGGACACCTATCAGAAGACAGAACACTTGAAAAGGTGAAGAACTGTGCATGGTGGCCATCTTGGAGAAAAGAAACCATTGAATATTGCCATACCTGTGATAGATGCCAAAAATCAAACAGGAGTACAGGCAAGAAATCTGGATTAATGATCCATATTCAAGAACCAAAATCCCCTTGGGAAGTTGTTCACATGGATTGGGTCACAGCACTTCCTCCAAGTGGTGACAAAAGTTATAATGCTTGTTTAGTCATTGTAGACAGATATAGCAAAACTCCCATATTCTTACCATGTCATAAAGATGACACTGCTATGGATACAGCTCTTCTTTTATGGAGTAGAGTTATTTCTCATACAGGGTTATTTAAGAATATCATAAGTGACAGAGACCCCAAGTTCACATCTGCACTTTGGACCAATCTTCATAGATTGTTTGGGACTAAGTTATCATTCTCCACAGCATATCACCCTCAAACAGATGGGCTAGCAGAGAGGATGATTCAAACTTTAGAAGACATGATCAGGAGATTTTGTGCTTATGGATTAGAATTTAAAGACTCAGATGGCTTTACCCATGACTGGTGCACTCTGATACCTGCATTAGAATTGGCATACAAGACATCAGTCCATTCTTCCACAGGACAAACTCCTGCTATGTTAGAAAAAGGATGGAATCCAAGACTCCCAGCAGACACACTGAGGAAAGACTTGATTGACATTCATCCTACAGCTTCCAGCTTCAAATTAATGCTTGATAAAGTAAAACACCATGCAAAAAAAAGTATGGATGATGCTTTTGATTATGCAAAACAGAAGTGGGACAAGAGTCATAAAGTACCAGACTTCAAAGTAGGGGACTTAGTTCTAGTTTCAACCTTGAATTTTAATAATATCAAAGGCCCAAAGAAACTTAAAGATTCTTATGTAGGACCTTTTGTTATTGTTGCCTTACATGGAACCAATGCAGTTCAAGTGGAATTGAGTGGTGAATTGGAAAATAAACACCCCACATTTCCAGTCAGCCTGATAAAACCTTATCAACCAGCTGACAAAGAATTGTTTCCTTTAAGGAACCCAACTCCTTTAACTGTGCCCCCTGTGGAACAGAATGAAGACAGAAAGATAAAGAAAGTCATTAAAGAAAGGAGACTTAGGGGTAAAAATCAAAGAGAATATCTTGTCAGATATAGAAATCCAGTACATGAAGATGAATGGATGGCAGAATCAGAAATACCTGACTCAGATAAACTCTTAAGAAGATTTAGACATGAAAGAAGGCCACAAGCCTGAATATGTCTATAAATGTGCTTTAAATTACTTGATCTGAGTAATGTGAAGAGGTTGGACAGTGGACATTAACCCCCTTTTGGGGCCTTATTCTTTTTATCACTAATAAAATTGTAGTACAATTTTATTTTTTGGTGGGAGGGAATGTGAGCCTTGAGGTATATTTTACATACCCAAATAGGCCACAATTATCTTAAAAAGAAATTTTGAATTATGCAAAACTCATAAGTAATGCATATATCCAAAATTCATCATTTTCAATTTCAGAAAAGATGAATAACTTTTTATTGAGTAAGTAAATCCATGGATTTAAGACCAGATTTGGATTCTACACAAAAATTCACCTAGGGTAGCTCCATAGAGTGAATAAGCTCAATTTAAGTATTTGAGGTGGTAAAATGGAAAATACTTCAATACCACATCATTAATACCACATAAAAGATCCGTGAAAATTTTTGTTTTTCTTGATTTTTAGCCAAAATAATGGGAAAATGAGAAATCCCATGTTACATATACACTAAGAATAGTGTTATGCATGTTTTGAGCACTTAATATCATGGTATTCTTACATGGACTTTTGGTACACCCATAGTGGATATCTCACTTTAAGCTTAAATTACTATTTTGACGTAAAAAATAGGCAAGGGGGACAAAAGACATCAAAGAGAGCCAGGGTACCCAACTTCTGAGGCCTCAGAGGCGTGGATAGCTCCAGAGCATGGATCCATGGCTCATCTTGGCCCAATTGGTAAACTAAAACTCTTTGGGAACTTGGTTACCAAGTTACAACTACTGTAAAACATCAGAAAATAGCAAATAACCTGCTATTTTGACGTGCCAAGGAGGTAATGAGCTACTTACACTCCTGTAACCATGTCAATTACTAATGACTTTCCATGGATAAACCCCAAAAGAGTAATTAAAACCCTTTTGGGACCCATATTCATTGATTTACCTCATAGCAACCAGCAAAACACTGCTATTTGCAATTCTACGTAGAAATGAGGTAAAACCTTCAAAAATTCATTAAAAATACAATTCTTAATGAATCTTTCTGAAACTTTCAGGACTAAAGGAGAACTGTATTATCTATGGTACAACCAAAAGGAATTACAGTTTTACTAGTAAAATTAAAAGTTTTACTTACAGTCCATTTTTGGATATTCTACGTGAAACACTGAATCTTCAAAAATTCACAGTAATTACAACCTGTGATGAAATTGGCAATAACATTGATAACTTTGAGAAATCAATGATTATTTTAGAATAAAAGAAGATTTACAAGTGTTACTCCTTTTATTCTTAACCATATTGGGGTTGGTAGTCACGTAAAAGCATCAATTAAGTAATTATGATAATCTTACATGACAACAGATGATGCAATCAATAATCCAAAAAGGTTTATTGTTTTCTCACTCACTGGTTTTTCAGTTTGCTCCATGGCACGCCTCTGTGAGCTGTTGTTGACTTAAAAGAAGCCTCTTCTTGCTGTTTTTTCTGTATCATCATCTTATCAATTTATTAAATCTTTATTACCAACAAGTAAGTATTAGTTCAACTATTCTTAAGTGTTTTAATTCTTTCAGAATCAATCAGAAAGACGTGAAATCATAGAATCCAACTATATATTGTTGTAATACTGTTATAAATCCTTTTGATCCCTTAAATCCACAATTCCACGTCAAATTTCTCTACTTTTATTATCAATAAGTTCTTTGGAGTATTAGTGAGTCTTTTATCTTTAATTCTTAAAGTTTTTCTCTAGTAATAGTTTTCTTCAAGAATTATCTTTATAATTATTCTTGTAAAAGATAATTATATATTAAAATAATTTTATTATTTTAATAAAAGAAGTTTTTATTATTAAATTCTTCTTGTAATTGATTCTTGTAGACAATTACTGCTCACTGTTATAATCACTAGTAGTGTATAACACGTGAAAGAAATAATTTTATAATTATTTAATTGTGGTTATAATAATATTTATTATTATATTTCATAAGAACAGACATAGTGCTGTTGATTAATAGTAATATTATCATCAGTTTCATAGTCACATCTTACAGATTATGATGTGATATTCTTGAATTTTCCTTGCATACATGAGGTGATTCAATTTTTGGCTGGGGATTTTTGTGGTGCACAGCCCCTTTCCTGTCACATGATATTCTGTTGGTGGATGCAGTATCACATGATGACCTTGTAATTCCTTTTCATATGTCCTATTTTAGGTTGGGTAGAAGTGGCTGTGTAATTTATGCAGGTTTCATGTTTGTTTTTCTTCTTTTTGAACTTTAAAATGAAGTCAGCTGATAACTTCTTGCACTGGTGAATTTACTGTTTTTATGAGATGATGTGATTTTTGATTTTGACACATGCTGTGCATAGTCATGTCGTTGAGATTTAATTGGAATTGTGTACTGCATGCAGCCTGTTGTAACTAGCTTTGGTTTGCATGAGGTGATGAGTGGTGTAAATAATTTTGATTCTGTTTTTAGGTTTTAAGTGGGGATACTGTGGATATAAGATAAGGTACTCCTGGGGCTGTGTTGTAAATGAATTGCAGGAATTCCATGGAGTTGAGCTTTGCATCATGTGACTTTTCTATGTTAAGTTCTATGTTGCTGTGTAATTCATGCAGGTGTCCTTTTCTTGCTGCATGAGTCCTGTGGCTATAAGGGCGTGTAAAGCTGGGTGGGGTGTGTAATTTAAAGGGTGGTACCTTATTTGTTGTAACTAGTTTACTATATGTCACTTGATTTTTACATATGCATAATGAAATTGAATGATTTATTTAAACACATACACTGCCCTTTGGTGCCTGTGCCATGGTTTTATGAGTTAAATCCGGCTTCTTGGTGTAAAATTTGAGTGTAAGTCTGCCTGTAGGCTGGATTTACTGCTGTAATGGGGTACTATGAGCTTGAGCCTGGTGAAAAAAAATGGTATGGAATTCCACATCCCCCTCTCCATTTAATGCTGTCCCCAGCATTCCAGGTGAGAGCTCTCTATTCTTCATCTGATTCTGTGGTCTTCTCAAATACCTCTTCCACATTTATTGATTCATCTTCTTCACTTTGTTCTTCTTCTGTGTCTTCTTTTGTGTTTATCAACTTTGCTCTTGGGTAGAACCTCTTGACTTGAGATGCTGCAAATCTTCTTGCTAATTCTGTTCCATCAAGTTCCTCAAGCTCATATGGTCCATTGTTTATTTGTCTGATTACTCTGTAGGGTCCATTCCATTTGTTTTTGAAAAGTAGCCCCCAATTAGTTTCTATTGCTTTGTTGTAAACCAGGACCAAATCTCCTGGATTGAGTGGTGATCTTATTTGGTGTGCCATTCTTCTATCCCAATATTTCATTGAGCGCTCCCTTGATTTTTTGAGTTTTTCTGCTGCTTTCCTTCTCATTTCTTCTTTCCCTTCTAATTGTTTAGCTCTGGCTTCCAGTAATTCCTCAGTTGTGGATATTTTTTTCCATTCTACTGCTAAAAATGTTTTTGTTTCAATATCAATTGGTAATACTGGTAGTTGTCCAAATTGGAGTTCATGTGGTGAGAAACCAGTTGTCCTTTTAGTTGAGATTCTGTCAGCCAATATAACTAAAGGTAGATATTTTTTCCATTTTCCTCCATTTTCTCCACACATGTTGACTAATGCATCTTTGAGTTGCTTATGGCCCCTTTCAACCACTCCTTGAGACTCTGGGTAATAAGGTGTGGTGACTCTGATCCTTGATCCTGCTTTCTTTACTGCATCTTGCAATTCTTTTCCAAACTCTGCCCCCCCATCAATAGTTACTTCTTTTGGTGAGCCATACCTGCATATCCATTCTGAGGTGAACCATTCTGAAACTGCTTTTGCTGTTAATTATGCTAGTCCAACCGTTTCTGGCCATCCTGAAAAATCATCTCTGGCCACAACCATATATTTCCATCTTCCAGATTTAATATTTACTGCATCCATGCTTACCCTTTCAAAGATTGTTGATGTTGCTGTTGGCCTTCCTTGTTCCCTTTGTAAATTTGACTTCTCTTTTGGCAGGCCAGGCAAGCTTGAACCCATTTCCTGACTGATTTCTTCATTCCTTCCCACCAATATCTTGCTTTAATTCTTCTGTAAGTTTCATTTTCCCCTCTGTGGCCCATTTCTTCATGAAGAGACTTCAAAATGTAGCTTTGAACTTCATGACTTGATATAACCAGCTGATGGTTTGGGCTATTTCTTCTTTTAAGTTGGCCATCTTCCGAGAAAAAGTTGGGTGACCTCCTTTTAATCCTTCTAAACTCTTCATCTTTTCTTGATTGTGGTTTTTTCATTGTACTTAAGTATTCTTGCATTCTTTTCCAAGATCCTTCTTGTTTGGTTGGTACTTGTACTCCTGAAAAATGGAGTGAATTTACATTCTTAGCCCCAAACCCAGGGTGTGGCTTGATTCAATCTTCTTCTTCATCAAATTCTGGTGCATCTTCATCTTCTTCTTCTGAGTTTTTTGTTCTTATGGACAGCCCATCAGGCATAGTGAAAGTTTTCCTTGGTTTGTGTACCAAATCAAAGGAAAATAGTTGAATGAAAGCCACCCATCTTGTCATGGGGGCATTGGGTACGCAAGGGGTGTTTATCATTTCAATTAAGGCCTTGGCATCAACCTGTAATTCAAAATGCTGTCCCCAAAGTATTGTTTGAAGCTTCTTGAGAATTCTTGAAACTTCACAGAGTTCCAATTTGGGTTGTGAGTATTTTGATTCTAATTTTGAAAAAGTTATTGATTAATATGATACTGGTCTGTCTTTTCCTTCTTTATCTTCTTGAGTGAGTACTGCTCCTGCAGCAATGTAGCTTGAATCTACTGCTAGCTTAATTTTTCCTGATCCTTTGTCATAATCCAATTTCTTGAGAGTTATTTCTTCTCCAACTATTCTTCTGAGCTTATGTAAAGCTTCTTCACATTTTTGATTGCAGTGCCAGTCAACATCTTCTCTGGTGAGCCTTCTGAGTGGTGATGCAACTTGTGAGAAGTTTTCAATGAACATTCTTACATAGGCACAAAGTCCAAGAAATACCCTTATTTCCTTCTTGTTAAGAGGTGTAGGCCAATGTTGAATTTTGTTTATCTTTTGGTTTGAAATTGTTCTTCCTTTGAATGATACAACATGCCCTACTATGTCCAAAGCTGGAACACAGCATGCAAACTTTGAGCCTGAGATAGTAAGTCCTGCTTCTTCAATCCTGAATAAAATTCTTTCTCAGGTTATGGCATATTCCCATATAAATCTTCTGATTGAGGGGTTTTCTGGTAGTGTTTCTTGGTTGTAAAGTGATCTTGGCCCTTTTATTCCTCCATCATCAATAAAAATTCCTACTTTTTCTGGTATTTCTTCTTGGAGTATCCAGGTCATTTGGGATTGGTATACTACCACTGAGTTGGTGGCTCCTTGGGGTAGTCTTGTGAGTTGCATCCTTCCCAGGGGTGTTTCAAAAGTGGTGAGGGGTCTTGTAGTGACATCTAATTCTCTTTCATCATATCCTCCCATGATGTCTCCTAGTCCATAGCATGCTCTTCCTGCAAATGCATATACAAATTCTTCAATATGAGGTGGTAAGCCAGCATCCCTGATGGTGACTTTGTTGAGTTCTTGAAGTTCATGGACAATTCTGAGTTTCCCATTTGATTTGGCCACACAAAAGATTAGGCTTGTGTAGCTTGAGGTGGATTGCTCATAGATTCCAGTCCTGATTCTTTCTCTGATTAATCCAGTAAACTGAGGTAAAATTGATTTGGGAATGGGAATTGGTTTCTTATACCAAGGTTCATGAGGTATTACTGGTATCTTGTAAGGTTTTCCATATGAGTGTTTGAGTAATCCTCTTTCTTCTTCACAGAAAGCTATTGCTTTTTCCCTTAAGCTAATAACATTTTTGAGTAAATTGATTTCTTCATTTGATAACCATCCTGGTGGGCCAAAATTGACTGCTTGCAGTCTTTCATGGGTAACCTTGAAGGTTTCTTGAAATATAGGTGGGTTGGGTGATAAAGGTGTTTCATAAGGATCTCTTGACAAAGTTGGTCTTTCCAAAGGTGGGTTAAGGTCTTGAGGCATTGGCTCATTGACTGGTCTCACCTTCTTCAGGACTGATTTATATTTGGCTGCTAAAATTTGGTGATCCATCTTCAATTAGTTATTTTGTTTCTTCTTCTCTTTTTTTTTTTTTTTTTTTTTTTTTTATTAATTATTTCTAAGAATTTGCTAGTGTCCTGAAATATTGAGGTCTTCACAATTCTTCTTTCTTCTTTCTTCCATAAAAAATGTAGTTTAAGGTCATACAGGACCTACAACTAGGTGTGTAACCCCTGTATATTAGGTATACAACTCCTGCAGTTTAAGTCATGCAAGGACCTCCTGGCCTAATCCAAGGTCTTATCTTGATTCTTGAGCTCCCTTGGGCTTGAATTTGGATTCCACTTGACTCTTCTTTTATTCTTCAATCTTCATGATTCCCACTTGATTCAAGACTCTTCTGGTTGTTTTATTTCTTGATAAGCAATTTTCTTGTCTTAATTGATGGCTTGAGACTTCACTTTGTTCATTTTGGCCAATTTGATAATGTTAAACATCTGTGAAACCCCTTGTTCCTGTTACACAAAGGGAGCAGTTTATTGTCATGCTAAGGACAAAAGTGGTCCTTCAGCACTTCTCCTGACTAGGAAAAACCCCTCCAGCTTCTTGGCTGTTATTATTTTTTATAAGTTTCCCTGCCCAAGTCTACAGGGGAAGCAGTTTAGTGTCATGCTGAGGACCTCTTGAGTCTTCAAGCTTCTTTAAAATCCCAAGGGCAATTTGAGTTGAGTGTTTACATAATCTTGTTGGTCCATCCTGTTGAGTGAGTCATGAGTCCATAATGAATCCAGTGAGTCATCCTTCAGTCCATAAATGCTAACCACTGATTCTTGAATTCCAAATGAGTTTCAATCCAGAATTACGGAAATTTTCAAGGTTTTGTGTTGTCCAAAGGTCAATTCATAAGGAACTCTTGCTTTTATTTATAAAAAATCTTTTTTACTTTTAGTATTGTGACAATTGGTATGTGATATAATGTTTTCAAATGATATTGATATTTCTTCAAAATAATTTACTTCCTTTTTGGTTCTCCTGTATTCCTAAAGTATTCCTGTTATGAAAAAAAAAATAAAAAAATAAAAATTATAATGATATGGTAATTTAAAATTGATTTTAATACTAATTGATTTATTTTATTTATTTTTTTCAATAATAATATTTGTTTGGATGAGGGCCCCCCTCTCCACTTAAAAATCTTGAGTTGGTTTTTAAATTTGAAGAGGATATGTTCTCATTCCCCCAAAACTTCCACTATAAGGGATAGTGTAAGAAATAAGTTTACCCACCCCTTATTTTTTATAGTGATTTGGATAAGAATAAATAATGATACATAAGATTTACATAATTTTATTTTGATGATCATTCAATAATAAGTTTTTTTTAATGTAAGTATAAAATAACCATTAAGTGAGATATCTGAGTAAAAATCACAATTTAAAAGAAATAAACCTGAATCACAATTAATATCATGGAGCTGTTTGGTTAAAGGTGGTAATTTGTGCCAATCAGTAAAAATTGGTGCTCTTGAGAGTATTTATGATTAATATGACATAATTGAATGATCATAATTTGAGTCATTTAATAATATAATGACCCTTATGATGCCACAACTCTTCCTTTTGGAATCATCATTGTTACTCAGATTTCATTTCAAGTCCATCCCCTTTATGGTTCAGATTTTCTGTTACCCATAAATGCATTTGAGTTGTTGAAAATATAAACAGTGAAAAATCAAATTTGGTACAATAAAAAAACTCTTGTTTGCTCTTTGGGGGGCTTTTTAAATTCCATTTGGAATGAATAACACATTGAGGTGTTATTAATATGTAAATTTCCCAAATTATGTCATCAATGTATGAGGTTTTAATATAAATAACTCCTTCAGAGTTCAATTAATGCCTTCATGGCAAAAATACTTCTTTTTTTCAAACAAGTTCCACTCTCTTTCTTGTCATTGAAGAAATATTTCAAATAAATTGATTTTTTTTTCTTTAATTATTATTATTATTGAGTTGAAAAATTAAGCCAATTTAATGGTTTTTGTTGTAATAGTAGGAGAAGTATAATGAAGATAATAAATAAATGGAATATTCTTGAGATCATGAATGGGATATGCCCCTCATTCTTAGGGAAAATAAATAAATAGTTGAATTTTGGGATAAAAAAATAAAATAAAAAAAAAAATATGTTCAAAAGCTTAAGTCAGTACATCTTTCCAATTCTTTTTTATAATGACATAAAATTAGAAGGTAAAAAAAAGTAAAATAAAACCTCAGGTAGTTTATAGTCTTGCCTAGGACTTATCCTGTCTTGTTAGTCCTTGTTCAATCTTTTTGAATATTCTAAATAGGCAGTTTATGGTCTTGCCAAGGACTATATTTTGTCTTTGCTTTGGTCCTTGTTGATAATTTTAGTGATTTCTTGTTGATATTTGAAGGGGCAGTGTATGGTCTTTCCAAGGACCATTGGTTAATTTTTCTTGATTATTGTTGATAATTTGAGTGGGCAGTTTATGGTCTTGCCAAGGACCATATCTTGTGTCCAGGAACCTGATTGTTGCCTTTGGGGTTTCATGGAATGTCATTTATCTTCAAAGCCAGGTTGTATAAGTAGTTCAAACAGTTTATAGTCTTATTGAGGACTCATCTTTATTTTAAAAGCACATTCAAGCCTATAAAGTAAGAGAAATATTTTATTAATGTTGCATACCTGTGGAAGCGAAATCAAATATGTTAGTATAGTTATCATTCAAAATAAGAAAGCATAAAAGATCAAATAGCAGCTTAAAGCCTTGCTCAGGGCATTGATTTTTTTAGAGCCCTGTAACAAAGTAAACAATGATATTTTTTTGTTAATTTGAAATAAAATAAGAAACCAGCAGTTTAATGTCTTGCTGAGGACTTATTTGTTATTTCTTGTATCCTGAGGGCTTTTTCCTTTTTAATCCCCCATTCTGTTATATACATTGATATTTCTCTTGTTAATATATATATATTGGTTGATAAAAATCTGTGAAAAATAGAATAAAATTGTCAATAAAATAATTAAGTCATTAAAATGATAAAACAATATAAAATTGAGCAGTTTAAAGCCTTGCTCAGGGCCTTCCTTGTTATTTGTAGCCCTGTAGCATAAAAAGGTAATAAAAAATGATTTAATTAAAAAAAAAGAAAACCCAGCAGTTTAAAGCCATGCTGAGGGCTCTTTTTGGTTTATTTAAACCTCCTTAATTTATGAAATATATATATACTACTTTTGTTTTGTTTTGAAATATACCTGTATCAAAAATAGAAAAAATAATGTTAGCATTGATAAAGGAAAAAAGAATCAAATAATAAATAAAACCAAGCAGTTTAAAACCATGCTGAGGGCTCTCTTTGTTATTTATTATAATTTTCCAAAACATAAATAAAAGAAACTTTCAACAGTTGAAAGTCATGTTGAGGACTTTTATGTTGTTTTTAAAATCAAAGCCATTCTGTTATATATATATATATTGATTCATATATAAAAAACTGTAAAAATAAAAAAATATGTTAGTAAAAAAATAAAGAAATTTGACAAATGATAAAAAAAAGTGAGCAGTTTAAGGCCTTGCTCAGGGCATTTATTGTTTTAATTAATTTATTGTAAAGTCCTGTAAAAAAAATAGAAAATCATTTTAAGTAAAATAAACAGCCAGAAGATAAAACATGAAAGCAGAAACCAGCAGTTTGATGTCTTGCTGAGGACATATTTGTATATTGAAGACCTGTAGCACAATCAAATGTGTCAGCTCCATTTTATATCCAAGATAAATTAAGAATGAAAGAAAGAAATAAGCAGTTTAAAGCCTTGCTGAGGGCCCATTTGTTATTATTATTCCTTTTAAGGCAGATAAATAAATTCAACAGTTTAAAGTCTTGTTGAGGACTCATTTGATGTATTAACTGAAAATAAAAAAATGTTACTAATTTAAAGGTCAATAAATGAAAATTAGCCAACATTATCAAAAAAACAAAACAAAAGCAAAACAAGCAGTTTAAAGCCTTGCTGAGGGCTCATTTTTCTTAATTTATAAAATACATTAATCAAAAGAAAAAAATTTCAGTAATATTCAGCTTTAATAATAATAAACAAAAAGAGAAAATAAACACTTTTAAGTCTTGTTCAGGACTTTTTTTTTTTTTTTCTTTTTGTTATTTTTAATTTTTTTTTTTTTTTTTTAAAAAGAAATATCAGTAAATCCAAAGATATTAAAAAATAAAACAAACAGATTATTTATATTAGTTTGTCAGTCCCATTAATTCAATTTATTATTATTATATTTTTTTTTTAGAAAATAAATTAATCAAAAGAAAAAAATCAAAGGTAAGATAGTCAGCTTGACAGACTGATCTAGAGGTTGTTAGAAGCCTCCAGGGTGATTCGGGTAGGCTGTTTCCATCTTTAATTACCTTGCAAAGCACTTTATTGTGCTTTCAACCACTTTGGATGGTTAGTTTTTTTTTTTACTTAGAATTTCTGAAAACTGCCTTGGTGCAGTATATTTTGTTAATTAAGGTGGGGCTAAACCCTGAATCTGTCTCATAATCGATTGCTGAGCACTAGAGGCTTCACAGCCTGATTGGGTGGCTGTATTTGTGCTATTAAATGTGTCATTACACCTTTACACAGCTTAAAAGGAATTCGGGCTGTTTTAGTTTTGGTTGGAAGGCCTTTTGAACCCTTTAAACAGCTTCGGATTAGAAGCTTTTGGCCCCTCCAGTACTCAGAATTGAGTCGGGTTGGCTGCTTTGGTAGTCGGAAGGTGTCTATACACCTTAGAGTAGTTGGGTGTGGTTTGTTTTTCCATATCTTTTAGGGTGCTGAAATTCAAGCCGGGTATAGTCAGGCAAGCCAATTTGCACCTCCTGGGCCTCATGATTGCTTTGGAGACAGATGAAACACCTCTTGGTGAGGGTTTGGTCACCTTGCAAGTTATGAGCCTTAGAGGTAATTTCATATACCCAAAAGACCACAAATATAAAAATAACATATTAATATAAATAAAATAAATTTATTTATATTATTAAAATAAGAATCAAAATATAAATATAAAATTATATTAAAAATAAAAAACTAATTACAATTTAAAAATAAAAATACATTAAATTTTGTGAGTATAAAATTACATTTATACTTGAAAAAATTAAGTAAAAATGAAATTTTAACTAAATTGTGAAAAAATAAATAAGTTTGGAAAAAAGTTAAATAAAAATTATTATAACTTTTTATCCAATAAATGAATACATAAAAATTATTTCCCCATTGGATTCCTCATAAAAAATCAGGTGGGGTCACCTCTGACTGAAATTCTTGTAACTCAACTCTAAATAAGCTTAAATTAAGTTTTTAGTATTTTCAATACAAAAGTTGAAAATCCTCAAAACTTTAATTTAATTCACACCACATGTGGTGTTAACCATCAATTTTTGTGTTAAAATTGAGGTGTTGTGTTTAGTTTAGAAGTTATGAGGAATTGAAGTATTTTCAATTGAATTCAATTGAAATGTCAAAATGTGCACGTGTATTACATAAGTGAACTTTGATTTACATATGAGGTGTCAATTATTACTGTATTGTACTGTACAATTGAATTGAATTACATATGTAAATTATAAGTATAATACATGATGAGGAATTAAAGGAAAAATAAATTGGAAAGATTAAATTTGGGGGGAAAAGGAACTCCAGCTCTAAGGCGGAGCTAGACCCCCAAAATCCTTTCTGAGAGGCGTGGGATGTCAAAATTCATGCAAACGTTCATCACTTTTGGCCTGGAATTGAGTTACAGGGTCTGTGGACTCAATTGATGATGAGGTTTTGATACCAACTGGGGTAGTTTTAGCTGTTGCCAAGAGGGTAAAACTACCCTTAAGATAAAACAATCATAGTAAAAACAGTTTTAACTGGTTTCTACGCCTCTGACACACATTCTGACGTGTTTTTAAGGCTCTAGGCCTGGTATTGCTATAGTAATGGCTGATTTAAGGGTCTAAAATGGCTAAAAATGGCTAAAAATGGCTTAAACCAGCCCTTTTTGGTCTAAACCAGGGTTCAATGATGCCATAATTGCCTTCTCTGTTGTCAGACTGTTTTTCACGACTGACAAGAGTAAAGTTTACTTTTGGAGTAAGAGAATTGATGGCTATAAAAGAATGTCTTCTTTGCCCCACTTTTCTCTTCATGTTAGAATCTTTTCCTTTTATTAATTAGTTTAAACACTGTTAAACCAATCAATCAAAGATTCCAACTACCATTTTTAAATCATTTTAATCCTTTTAACCACGTGAAAAAATCATTATAATCATTGTTTGTAACTCTTATAATCATTTTTACCCCTGAACCACCACAAAAGTGAATTAAAGCATCTTTCATCACTGTAAGCTTTGTCACTTTGTTTCCAAATTCACTCTGGTCACTTTTGGGTGTGTTTTCTCTTTATTATTCTTTTAAAAGACTTTGTTCTTTAATTAATTGCTTGCAGTTCTTTGCTCAATTCATTCCAATTGAAATTGCTCTTGAAAAAATTTCTTTTGTAGCCTTAAAATATCTCTTGTAGAGTATTTTTTGGATAAATTTTTATGGTTGGTAAAACAATAAATTTGTATAATATTATTTTTTTATACTAATAAAGTTATAAACAATAAAATTGGCGTTTTTCCTCTTGAAAATAATATTCTTTACCATTTTTAATTGATTCTTACCTTATACAAATTTTGAGGACACGAAAAGTACTTGATTTTTAATCAAAGTTTCATATCCACACCTTACACAAGTATTCAAAAGGATCCAATGTGATCCTAACCAGCTAAGGGGTTTCAGCCATCGCCAAATCTTGAATCCATGCTAAATCCACCATCTAAATTGAACCTGTCATCAATAGTTCTGGTGAATGCATGAGTGAGAAAATCCCTGTATTGTGATTTCTTGACCCTAGGGAGTTAGAGAGTGATCCTTATGTCGCAATGGTACTAATGTAAACCAGTTTCCGTTTCATGTCATTTTTCTTTCTTCATTGTTTTACCAAGAAAAGGATGTGCTTCCTGCAGGTTTCTGATGCAAGCCACTTTGGCACAAACATCAGAGGTTAGAGGATGTCTGGTAGATCTGAGACTTAATGTATGGAATTTTATTCCGTTAGCTTGTTTTAGACAGAAGATGCAGTACAACTTCTATCTTTCTGAGCGGTAATCGTATTTTAAGTGCTTATAAGCCTGCATGCAGTGCAGTTTATCTCTTCTAGTATGGTGTTACGGTTTTGCATTATTACTTCAGTGCAGTGGCAGCACTGGTTAAACAGAAATACTGGATAATTGGGCTTGTTCATTTGGACCTGACTTATGGGGTTAGTGAGAGCTGCCAAGACTAATTTAGGTAGGTGGTAATTGTTTTTGTAATAAATATCACCCAATTCCATCACAGCCTTTTCCTCTTAAAGCCCATAGCTCAGGATCTTGCTTCTGCCGGAAAATAGAATGGGTTAAGTAACAAGTACAGATGTACTATGTATTTGAGAAGCTTAGTTGATGTTGTGGGATTGTTCTTTAATTTGGTGTTGTAATCTTCTTAGCGAAGAGAATTGTGTCAAAAAGTGCACAAAAGGTGGATTTTAAGAGAGAACTACCCTTAGTATAATTTAATTATGTTCTCGTCCATTATCCGCTGTAATTATTATACAGATTGGTTATCTTAGCTACTTTGACTGCTTGAGCTATGACTCCTTGCACTGTAGCTGTAGTTGTTGAGTTTTCTGAAATAAATTCCGGGATCATCTTCATATATCCTCAAATTGATGAATTTAATTTAAGCTGAGCTGCAAAAGCTGTATCAGCATTGGCACATTATGTGCTTTTATGCTAATGCATTGAAGGTGTCCAATCTTGCATGAGTGCAAAAGCCAAGCTACTTGCTCTAGGCTGTGCGCTCATATCTCCAGAGTGAAGTTAGAGTGTTGATAGGTTGTACCTGCTGAGTCAGAAACCACAAGTCAGATTCAATAGAATTTTCCTATAAATACCCCCTTCCCTCTGCAATGCTTCTCTCTCCCCCACTATTTTTTTTTGTATTTCTTTCAAAAAAAAGAAAAAAACAAAATAAATCAATAAAAATATTCAGTAGGAAAATAAAGAAAATTCTAGATTTATTTTATCCTAGAAATAAATTAAGCTAGATTGAAGATAAATTAAACTATTTAAAGATAAATCAGTAATCAATCCTTTTGGAAATACTTGCTCTATCAATTCCTGTTTTCAAAATAGACTATTTAAAGGTAATGTAATTTTTTTTTTAATTTTTGTTAATTAATTTTTTTTAACTAATAGAATTTAAAATGAGATAGAATAGATCATAAAATCAGAAAAGAATAAAGTAGAATTATAATATCAGGTGAGTTGTTTTTCCTTTATATTTATCATCTACTAATATGAATTAAATTGAAATTGATTGTGCTTTTCTTTGTTTTATATACTTTATATGTTAGAACTAATATTTATAATATTTTTTTTATTTTTTTTTATTTTTTTATAATTTTATTATAATGATTAAGTAAAATAACAAAAACAATTATAAAAGCCATCTTCAATATCTACTAAGTTTTTTTTTTTAGAATTATCAATGATTATTATTAATATTATCATTATTGATCTTGATAAAGAATAAATATAAGTATACATATATAATAAAATCTTCAATATCAGGTAAGCTTCTATTTTATTTCTTTCTTTTAAGCTTATATGAACTGAAGCTGATTGGTTTTTTTTAAGGTGATCATGAAAGGGAGAATTAAACAATGATAGTAATAAAGATTAAAGTAAAAGTAAATTGATAAATAAAAGGGATAAATAATGATAGCTAAAATGGAAATAGGATGGATTAAAATCAAAGAACTGGGTACTTAGCAGGTGAGATTTCTTTTGATTGATCCCTTTGAAAAAGTATTTTATTCAATATATCATTCTTGACAAAATTCCCTCCCCTCCCTTGTTCTTTTTTGAGAGCTTTGAAAAGGTATTCTTGACAGAAGGATTTCCATTCTTCTGTATTTAATTTAGTTATACCACCTTTGAGGATGAATATTGATGGTATAAGTGTTTCCTCCCAGTGACAATACCATGTGGTATTCTTTATAGTATATCCTCCTGAGATCTTGCTTATTTTTCCATTTTTAATTTTAAAATCCTGGAGGTTGAACCAGTCTTGGCATTCCCAGGTCCTCCAAAATAGTGATTTTCTAAGGTGTTCATCCATGCGAAATATTTCATTCCAGTAATTGTTTCCAAGGTTGCCTTTAACTCCATCCCAGGTAAGTAATTCCAAGAATTCATACTTTGTGAGGTTGAATCCAGCTAATTCTTTCCATGGATGAGGAATGATAGTTTCTGCTGGTGATTTTTCTTTTTCAAATATTTCCTCAAACTCAATATATGGAAGTATTATGGTGGAAATATCAGGACAAGGTTCTGGTTTTATCTTAAAGAACCAGTCAGGATTTTCATCTATTTCTTGTTTATTAATGTAATTGGCCCAGACTTCTTTTTCTTCTATCCAGCTGATATCTGTGTCCATTGAGCAGGGATTTTCATCAAGTAATGGCCATGACTCCATTTTGAAGGATTTGGTGGAGCTTGATGTGTTAAGGTAAGATGAATAGAGAATAGTATCAAGTTTATTTATCAAAAATAGTTTGAGGGTAGGTTGAATGGATTTTGGATGGTAATTTTGGGTAAGAAATTTGGATATTCCTCTTTGATAAGGCAGGAGGTCACTGCCTAGTGATGATTGGGTTTTGGTGAAGGTAAATGGTGATTTTGGTTGCTAAAAAAATGATTTTCCTCTTTGATAAGGCAGGAGGTCACTGCCTAGTGGTGAATTGAGTTTAAATCTGACTTTTTTGTTTGATTTTTGATTTTCAGAGCTGTTATGTGTCTTCAAGATGGGCCTTGATGGTCTGAAATTTAATTGGTCCATTAATTCTTGATTAATTTGGTCATTGGTTTTGTCAGAAACCTCCAAAATTTTCAGCAATTCCTTGATTTCTTCAATTTCTTGGTTTCTTGATATTGATGAAGTATCCTTAAAGTGCCAAAGGTTCTCTTTATTGAAATCTTCATCTTCTGGTGACCAATGAATTTCTTCATTGATAATTTTGGTCTTCTTTTTTTAATTCATCCCCATAGGATCCAAGGATTGGTGAATTGGACATGGTGGAAGTGATTTATATATTTTTTTGTAAGTTTTTTTTTATTTTATTTTATTTTTATTATTATTTATTTATTAATTTTTGTTTTATTTTTTTTTAAGAAATACTTTATTGATGACACTCTTCTTTGTTAAGGCAGGAAGTCACTGCCCTGGAGAAAAATAGAAAAGAAACTAATGATACTTTTTTTTTTTTTTGGTGATACTAATACTGATACATTTTAAAGAAAATTTCTTGATTTTGTTGACTTTATTTAAAGTTGAGCTCCCCCAAAGGGGAAAGTTAAGTGTCTGTTGAGCAATCTGGCCAAAATAAAGTCTTTGAGGGCTTCCACAAAGTTATTTTCTTCCTCAAGTTCTGGCTCTGACGGAAATTCTGACCACCATAAGTCTTCATCAATGAATATATATCCATCTCCAACCCATTTCAACTTTCCAGTTTGGTATGTTGATCCATTTAATCCAAGGTACCACTGGGCCCAAATTTGATTAAAGTAAAGTCCTCTTCTTGGTAGTGTGGCCATTTCAAATATTTCATCCCAAAGTTGATTTTCAAGGTTACCTTTAATTCCCTCTTCAGTTGATAAATCTAAGAATTGGATATTGTTCAAGTTTGCTCCTGGAAGGTGACATAAGTATTTATCTTTACATAAAGTTTCTTGAGCTTCATCCCCATAAAGGTCTTCAAAGGTGATGTATTGCAGGTAAATGTAATTGTATTCATTTTCTAAGATAGATTCTGTTTCTTCATCTTCATTGGGAGGTTGCTGGATAAATTCAGGGTTTTCCAGTTGCCATTCATAAGGTTCTTCTTGGTTGTTTAATGGTCTGTCCAAGAAGTTGATATGGTATGTGTATTTTGAGTTTTTGTCTCTTTCTTCCATAACTCTGAGGCCCTTTTCAATTTCATTTATAATTTTTTCATCTGAGAGCTCATGATGTTCACTAAATCTGACTTTCTTCTTTTTGGGTTTAGGTTTGAAAGGGTTTCCATGTATTTTCTCATTTCCATCCACCAAAATTTGGAATGTTTCTTCCTTATTTTTAATTGGCTTGTAACTTATGTTGGGTAATTCATCTTCAGAGGTTGAGTCTTCAAGTTGTCTTTTGAGATTGCTTGGCCATTTGTTATTTTGTACATCTTGGCCAAACTTATCACTTTTTGGAGATATGGATAATTCTTGGGTCTTCTGGGTCAAATTTATCAGGGTATTGTCTCTTTTTGTATTTTGAAACTTCTTTCCTGGTGTACTTCTGACCAATTTTGCCATATTGCATAAATCCATTCCTCTAGGTGGACCAGTTTGCCATCCAAGTGCTTGAGGTTTGCATATTGGCATGCATAATCTTCTTCCATCAGGTTCTTTATAGCTCAGTATTTCTCCTTGTTTGTGAGAAAATTCTAGTCTGATATTGTTGTCTGCCAAGAAAGGTCTTCCCAGTACTGTATGGCCAGATCCTTTGGCAATAAAAAAGTGGATTTGAGTTTCTTCACCTGAAGCCAAAATGATTGGAGTAAATTCTGAAAGTGCAACCAATGAAGTGGTATGGCCTCCAATTCCCCTGAGGTTCATGTTAACATTTCTTGTTGTGAGTGAGGCTTTGATTGCTATTTCTTCTGGTATGATGTTGAGTTCTGCCCCAGTGTCCACTAATGCTCTGATAGGATATTCTTCCTTTCCAATAAAGATTTCCATAAATCCCAAAGGACAGGCATAATGAATCTTGGGCTTTGGTATTTCTTTGGATCCAAATGTTAATAGTCTTTCTTGAAGATCCATTGAGTTGAGTGATTAATTTTTTTCCTTGTCTCTTTCTGATAATTCCTGTAATTTATGGACAAAATTTGGTGGTATCCTCAAAATTTCTTCAATGGTGAGGTTGATCTTTTGTTGCATAATTTTCTTGATGATTTTGTCAATTTCCAATTTGGTTTCAACTGGTTTCTTTTGAGGTTTTCTGAACTTCATCTTCATCCTTATTGGCAATATTTTCAATTTCCTCCTCAGGTTGGTCTGGTTTTGGAATATTTGAATTTTGGAATTTGGTGGGAATTATTACTCTTTCTTCCTCTTTTTCTTCTTCAATGTAAGTTCCTTTAATTTCTGCTTTCTTCTTTGGCTCTTGATTGTGGGATTGTCTTTCCATTCTTTGCTTAGTCTGCCTTAGTCCAATGTGTGATTCAAAAGGATCATTGGCTGAGGATATGGTAGGTGGTTTCCAATTTGACCAATCTTCAACATGAGCAATTGAGGTTGTTTTATCATCTGATTTCTTTTCAGTGGGCTTAACCTCTTCTTCTTGTTTTTTCTTTACCACAGGTTTCTCCATAAATTTCTTGTTGAGTTCTGCTTGTTCTTTTGCAAAAGCCCTGACTATGTTTTTGGCACTTTCATTTCCTTCCATAGGTACTCTTTGATAATTGGGGAAGAGGTAAGATGCTCCTTGGGTTCTGAAAATTCTTTTGTCCAAATCTTCAGCAAGTTGAGTACATCTAGTTGCTGTATGGCCTTCTTCCTTGCAGTAAGCACAATTTAATGGTGGTCTTGGAGCCATTTGAGCTGGTATGTATGGTTGGTAACTGGATGAAAATGGTGGTAAAGGATTCCTTTGCCTGTATGGCTGATTATTTTGAGGTAATCTTTGCTCTTGATTGTTGTTCCAGTTCCTTCTTGGTGGATTAACTGCTTCTGATAAGGTTTTGAGCTGATTCAAAACTTCTTTAACTGATTCTTTTCCCTCATTTCTTGGTTGAGGTTCTGGTTGTGGAGGATTTTTGATCTTTTGGGTGAGTTCTTTTACTTGTTTTAAAACTTCATCCCAGCTTTCATCCTCAAATCTTGTTTTCTTTTCTGGAGGTTTTAGTTTAGAAAATTCCTTTTGTTGAATAAGTACCTTGGCCTCCAAGTCCTGCTCAATGTATAATTTCAAAATATCTAATCTTGGTATGATGTAACCTCCATCCAAAGCTTGAACCATAGCTCTGTCTTTGATCATTTCTTTGTAGATTGATTCTTGAACACTGGTTGAAAGACTGGCCAATATTTCTTGATTATGATTGATATCACCTTAGATATATTGGTATCTTTTGAGGTAAGTGATTATTGCTTCATATTCTCCAATGAATTTTCTGTATTGGGTCATATTTCTTATTCCACCTTCTTGTTGAGTTTTTGTGAATAAATCAGTGATTGAGGATAATCTGTATCTTCTTTCAGGTGAGACTGTTCCCCATATTCTTTTCATATCCACTTTTAATTGATCCCAATCAGCTGTTTCATATCCTGGCATTCCTTCAATATGATAACTGATTTCTTCATCTTTTGTCCAAAATGCTATTTGTCTTGCAATTTCTTCCACTTGCTCCTTCAATTTCTGCAATATTTTCAACTTTCTTGATGAATCTTTCAACATCCTTTCCATAAAACCACAAGTTATACTCCTTGGCTCTGATTTTCACTATTGGAGTAGTGTTTCTTGGAATTTCTTGATGTAATGGAGTTGTAATTTGGGAAGAAATGTTGACTCTTCTTGGTAAGGTACTTTGTCTTTGTTCTGTATAAGGTGTTGATGTGGCCATGGGTCTAGGATAAGGTGAAGGTGATCCATGCTGCCTGAATGATCTTGGAAGAGTGGTTTGTTCTTCAAGTGGACTATTTTGTGGAGTATAACTTGATGATTTATTTTTTTCTTCCTTTTTTATTAGTGCTAGTAATTCTGCTTGCATTTCTAGCATCTTCTGCTGAAGTCTCTCTGTTGAAGACATTTCTTCCTGTCCTTCAACAGTTTCTTCATTAAAGTTTTCTTCCTGAATTTCTTCAATACTAGAGGGTAATTTTGATGATGAAGTTTTATCCATTTTTTACTTATTTATTTCTTCCTTTGAGCTTGGTGTTGAGTTATTGACTTTATTTCTTTCAAGGAGATCAAGGAAGAATTTTTCCACAACCTTCAAGTCCCTTTTATTGGTTCTTGGTGTTGCAATAGGAAAATTAGAATATTTATTTGATTCCTCCCCTAGTTCTGTCTCTTGCTTTGGTGGATAATAGTAATGATTAGAGTGAGTTGATGATTCAGATTCTTGAGATGATGGTTTTTTTGCTGATTTTGATTATTTGAATCCAGTTTTTTGTTATAAAAATAGTATTCTTGGAGTTGTTAAGAAATTTTTTATTTGAATTTAATTGTTTTTTATTGAAGTTGAAGTTGTCTGGCCAATGTTGGGACACCAGATGTGGGAACTCCTCTTGTGTGGGATTAAAATGAGGCAGTACCTGGAGGGGGAAATCACAGGTAGCTAGTTTTGAGTTTCTAATAACTCCTGTAACCAAGGGTGGCAAGGGTGTATTGCCTGCCCCTCCTAAAATACTGAACAAAATCTTCTGTGGAGCTCCCAAACCAAAATAAAATTAGTAAGTGGCTTTACAACTGCAGAAGAAAAAATTTAGCAGTCTCAGATCAGACCTATTCAATAAATAATATGAAAAATAATTGTCAGTAATTTTGGTTAACTTTAAGATTTTAATGAAATACTTGTCTGTTTAATTTTAATATTTTTTTAGTGGAATTGGGGTTAGTTGTTTCTTCTTGGTGTTGAATCCTTGGTAAGATGGGTTATTTAAGGTTTTCTGGAAAATTTGATGAGTTTTGATAACAGTAATTTTCTTAAGTTAAAGTTATAATAGGGTAAAATAATTTTTTAAAGGTTTGTTATTATTTTTTTTTAAGAGTGGTTAATAATAAAATATTATTTGTTAAATTTAAGAGGTAAGATTCTTTGATATTTAATATTTTAAATGGGTAAGTTAGTTTTAAATCTTGTTAAATGAAGTTAATTTTACTAGTTAAAATACTTTAATAGAGTAGTAACCCTAATCTTGGGCACTGGGTAGATTTTATTTTTATTTTAATAATAATAAGATTCCACCGAGCTTAGCTACTGGGTAATCTTCAACAATATACTTCCACTGAGCTTAGCTACTGGGCAAGTAAATTTACTATAATATACTGGACTACCTCCCAGGTGAGGGATGAATTATTCCTATGCTCCTACTGTGCAGTGGATATAATTTGCATGGGGGGATTTTGAAATTTGGGGGAGAGAGCACCTCTATTTATACCTTTTGGGAGCCTAGAGGACCCTCCATGGGAGCTGTCTTTTTCCACTTTAATTCCTCTTGATTTCATCATGTGACTCTATTTTTTGGTGAGGACCTTTCTTGCATGGGTCAGGTGATTTAAGGTTTGGTGATAATTTTCTCTCTGCACAGCCTCCATTTATCACATGATCATCTTTTTGTGGACTGATTATGATGTGATATTCTTGAATTTTCCTTGCATACATGAGGTGATTAAATTTTTGGATGGGGAGTTTTGTTGAGCACAGCCTCTTTCCTGTCACATGATATTCTGTTGGTGGATGCAGTATCACATGATGACCTTGTAATTCCTTTGCATATGTCCTATTTTAGGTTGGGTAGAAGTGGCTGTGTAATTTATGCAGGTTTCATGTTTGTTTTTCTTCTTTTTGAACTTTAAAATGAAGTCAGCTGATAACTTCTTGCACTGGTGAATTTACTGTTTTTATGAGATGATGTGATTTTTGATTTTGACACATGCTGTGCATAGTCATGTGGTTGAGATTTAATTGGAATTGTGTACTGCATGCAGCCTGTTTTAACTAGCTTTGGTTTGCATGAGGTGATGAGTGGTGTAAATAATTTTGATTCTGTTTTAAGGTTTTAAGTGGGGTTACTGTGGATATAAGATAAGGTACTCCTGGGGCTGTGTTGTAAATGAATTGCAGGAATTCCATGGAGTTGAGCTTTACATCATGTGACTTTTCTATGTTAAGTTCTAGGTTGCTGTGTAATTCATGCAGGTGTCCTTTTCTTGCTGCATGAGTCCTGTGGCTATAAGGGGGTGTAAATCTGGGTGGGGTGTGTAATTTAAAGGGTGGTACCTTATTTGTTGTAAGTATTTTACTATATGTAACTTGATTTTGACATATGCATGATGAAATTGAATGATTTATTTAGACACATACACTGCCCTTTGGTGCCTGTGCCATGGTTTTATGAGTTAAATCTGGCTTCTTGCTGTAAAATTGACCTTTTGGTGTAAAATTTGAGTGTAAGTCTGCCTGTAGGCTGGATTTACTGCTGTTGTGGGGTACTATGAGCTTGAGCCTGGTGAAAGAAAATGGTATGGAATACCACAATAGTGGCGTGGCATAATGGAAAATCCAGAATGGTTGGGGACTTTAAAGCTCTGAACACTTACACTGTTCCAGACAGATACCCAATACCGAAAATCCAAATTGCCCTTACTCAAGTATCTCAGGCAGTGTATATAACCACTATGGATGCCATTAAAGGATTCCATCAAAATGTGGTGACACCAAGAGCAAGGAAATACTTGAGAATTATTGTTCATTGTGGAGTGTATGAATACTTGAGGATGCCCTTTGGTATCAAAAATGGACCTTCACACTTCCAAAGAATGATGAATGAAATCTTCCTGAAGAACTCTCAGAGGAATGGTTAATCATTTACATTGATGACATTGTTATCTGTTCCAAGACTTGGGAGGAAAACATGTACTGATTATCCAGAGTTTTGACAAAAATTCAATCAGTCAACATGAAAATCTCCTTGAAGAAATGCCATTTTGGATTTAAAGAACGTAAAGCACTAAGACATGTTGTATCTGGTTTGTCCCTTGGAATTGACAAAAACAAAGTTGCAGCAGTATTGCTAAAATCCATTCCTCAGAACAAAAAGGAAATTCAGTCATTCTTAGGTTTTGCAGGATATTACAGAAAACACATTAAAGATTTTGCATTCATAGCAATACCACTTTATAAATTGTGTGACAAAGACACAGTATTTGAAATGACTGTTGACAGAGTCAAAGCTTTTGAGTCTTTAAGAGAAGCCTTGACCACTGCTCCACTCTTACTGATGCCAGACTTTAAATTACCTTTCAAACTGTATATTGATGCATCAGGGGATGAGCTAGGTGCTGCAGTTCACCAAGTTAAGATTATAAATGATAAACCTGTAGAAGGACCCATATGTTTAATATCCAGGAAAATCAAACCAACTGAAGCCAGATATGGAGCAAGTCAGATGGAATGTCTATGCCTTGTCTGGCACTTGAAGAAATTGAACTACTTCTTAGAGGGATGTGTTTTTGAGGTGATAACAGATTGTAATGCTGTCAAATCACTTTTAAACATGAAAACACCAAACAGACATATGCTCAGATGGCAAATAGCCATATAAAAATACAGAGGCAATATGACTATTGTTCATAAGGATGGGAATATTCATAAGAATGAAGATGGACTAAGCAGATGACCATTGCCAAATAATATTGATAATCCTGCTTATGTGCCAGAAGAAGCTTCACCACAAATTCAAATAGAAGGAATAAGTGTTACAGACTTGAACACCACCTTCTTTGAAGAATTCAGAAGTAGTTACACTCAAGATAGGAGTTGTAGCATCTTATGCCAATTACTTAACAAAGACTCTAAAGACAACTCTCTAATACATGCCTTGGATCAAGTATGGAGAAAATCTGATGATGAAGGAAGATTTCACCTACTGGATGGTATAATTTACCACAGAACCAAGCACACATGTGTCATGACAGTTGTAGAAAGGTCATTAATCTATCTTGTACTGAAAGAATGCCATGATAGTTGTTTTTCAGGAAATCTTTCTGAAGACAGAACATGATAGAAAGTAAAGACCTGCATATGGTGGCAATGTGGCAGAAAGATGTTACAGAGTATTGCAAAACCAGTGACAGATGCCAAAAGGCAAATAAATCCACTGGCAAGAGACTTGGAAATATGATAAAAATCCAAGAACCAAACAGAACTTGGGAAATTGTCCATATGGATTGGGTAACTGGCCTACCAGCAGGAGGTGACAGAAGCTGTAATGCTTGCCTCGTAATTGTGGACAGGTTCAGTAAGACTCCAATCTTTTTAACATGCCACAAAGATGATACAGCCATGGATACAGCTCTTCTGATATGGAATAGAGTAGTGTCATGGACTGGGATATTTACAAATGTCATTAGTGATAGGGATCCCAAATTCACTTGAGCACTATGGACAAATCTTCAAAAATCATGTGGCACTAAACTGTTTTATCTTAACGGTAGCTTCACCCTCTTGGCAACGGCTAAAACTACCCCAGTTAGTATCCAAATTTCATCATCAATTGAGTCCATAGACCCTGTAACTCAATTCCAGGCCAAAAGTGATGAACCTTTGCGTGAATTTTGACATCCCACACCTGTCAGCAAGGATTTTGGGGGTCTAGCTCCCCCTTAGAGCTGTAGTTCCTTTTTGTCCCCAAATTTAATCTTTCCAATTTATTTTTCCTTTAATTCCTCATCATGTATTCTACTTATAATTTACATATGTAATTCAATTGAGTTTTACAGTTCAATACAGTAATAATTGATACCTCATATGTAAATCAAAGGTCACTAGTGTAATACACGTGCACATTTTGACATTTCAATTGAATTCAATCGAAAATACTTCAATTCCTCATAGCTTCTAAACTGAACACAACACCTCAATTTTAACACAAAAATTGATGGTTAACCCCACATGTGGTGTGACTCAAATTAAAGTTTTGAGGATTTTCAACTTTTGTATTGAAAATACTAAAAACTTAATTTCAGCTTATTTAGAGTTGAGTTACAAGAATTTCACTCAGAGGTGACCCCACCTGATTTTTTATGAGGAATCCAATGGTGAAATAATTTTTATATGTTTTTTTATTGGATAAAAAGTTATAATAATTTTTATTTAGCTTTTTTCCAAATTTATTTATTTATTTAGAGTTCTGTTAAAATTTCATTTTTACTTAGTTTTTTCAAGTATAAATGTAGTTTTATAATTCCAAAATTTAATGTAATTTTATTTTTAAATTTTAATTAGATCTTTTATTTGGAATATAAATTTATATTTATATTTTGATTTTTATTTTAATAATATAAATAAATCTATTTTATTTATATGTATATGTTAATTTTGTATTTGTGGTATTTTGGGTATATGAAATTACCTCTAAGGCTCACATTCCCTCCCCCTAAAAAAGAATATTACTTTGTAATATTGGTGTTTCTAGTGTGTCTGAATCTCCTGAGGAGTTTGGTAGCTTCTTTTTTTTTTCTTCTAACCATTCATCTTAACAAGTTGGTTACTGTACCTAACAAGGTATTCCCTCACTTTCTTGGTTCTTAATTTCCTTTCTTTAAGAACTTTGGTAATTTTCTTATTACCAGATGTCTCAATAGGAGGTATAACTTGAAAATTTTATTCCTCAAGGCAAATTTCTCCGCATCACTAGATTTATATGGCTTTAGCAAGCTCACTGGGAATGTAGGATGCTTATTGCTAAGTTCTTCAGATAACTCTACTTCAACAGCATTTTCTCCATGGAGGGCCTTAATCACAAAAGGTCCTGCAAAGAAGTCTTTCAACCTTTTACATCCTTTCATGTTATTGAAGTTAGTGGTGGATACAAGAACTAGGTCCCCCACTTTGAAATCTGGAGTTGCATGTGATTTATCCCATTTGTCTTTAGCATATGCAAAAGAGTCTTCCATGCACCTTACTGCATGCTTTCTAGCTTTGTCTAGCATTCCTTTGAACCTAGCAGCTGTGGGATGTATTTCAATTAAGTCTTTCCTCAAGGAATCTTGGGGTAACTTGGGGTTCCATCCTTTTTCCAAAATAGCAGGAGTCTGATTGGTACTGGCATGGATTGATGTTTTATATGCTAATTCCAGTGCTGGCAATAAAGTACACCAATAATGGGTAAATCCATCACAATCTTTGAAGTCAAAGCCATATGAAAAAAATCTTTGCACCATGTCCTTTAAGGTTTGATTATCCTTTCACCCAGGCCATCAGTTTGTGGGTGGTGGCTGTAGAGAAAGACATTTTAGTGCCAAATAATTTGTGAAGATTTGTCCATAGTGCTGAAGTGAATTTGGGATCCCTATCACTAATGATATTTGTAAATATCCCAGTCAATGACACTACTCTATTCCATATCAGAAGAGCTGTATCCATGGCTGTATCATCTTTGTGACATGGTAAAAAGATTGGAGTTTTACTGAATCTGTCCACAATTACTAGGCAAGCATTATAGCTTTTGTCACCTCCTGGTGGTAGGCAAGTTACCCATTCCATATAGACAATTTCCCAAGGCCTGCTTGGTTCTTGGATTTTTATCATATTTCCAAGTCTCTTGCCAGTGGATGTATTTTCCTTTTGGCATCTGTCACAGGTTTTGCAATACTCTGCAACATCTTTATGCCACATTGGCCACCATATGCAGGTCTTTATTTTCTCTCTGGTTCTGTCTTCAGATAGATGTTCTGAGAAGGGACTATCATGGCATTCTTTAAGTACAAGATTGATTAATGACCTGTCTACAACTGTCATGACACATGTGTGCTTGGTTCTGTGGTAAATTATACCATGCAGTAGGTGAAATCTTCCTTCATCATAAGATTCTTTCCATACTTCATCCAAGGCATGTGTTAGAGAGTTGTCCTTACAGTCTTTGCCAAGTAATTGGCATAAGATGCTACAATTCTTATCTTGAGTGTAACTACTTCTGACTTCTTCAAAGAAGGTGGTGTTCAAGTCTGTAACACTTATTCCTTCTATTGGAACTTGTGGTTAAGCTTCTTCTGGCACATAAGCAGGATTATCAATATTATTTGGTAATTGCCATCTGCTAATTCCATTTGCATTCTTATGAATATTACCATCTTTATGAACAATAGTCATATTGCCTCTGTATTCTTGTATGGCTATTTGCCATCTGAGCATATGTCTGTTGGGTGTCTTCATGTTCAGAAGTGATTTAAAAGCTTTACAATCTGTTATTAACTCAAAAACACATCCCTCTAAGAAGTAGTTCAATTTCTACAAGGCCCAGACAAGGAATAGACATTCCATCTGACTTGCTCCATATCTGGCTTCAGTTGGTTTGATTTGCCTGGATATGAAACATATGGGTCCTTCCACAGGTTTATCATTTATGATCTGAACTTGGTGAAGTTCAGCACCCAGTCCATTCCCTGATGCATCAATATACAGTTTGAAAGGAAATTTAAAGTCTGGCATCAGTAAGAGTGGAGCAGTGGTCGAGGCTTCTCTTAAAGACTCAAAGGCTTTGACTCTGTCAACAGTCATTTCAAATACTGTGTCTTTGTCACACAATTTATAAAGTGGTCTTGCTATGGATGCAAAATCTTTAATGTGTTGCCTGTAATATCCTGCAAAATCTAAGAATGACTGAATTTCCTTATTTTTCTGAGGCATGGGTTTTAGCAATACTGCTGCAACTTTGTTTTTGTCAATTCCAAGGGACAAACCAGATACAACATGTCCTAGTGCTTTAAGTTCTTTAAATCCAAAATGGCATTTTTTCAAGGAGATTTTCATGTTTAATGATTGAATTTTTGTCAAAACTCTGGACAATCTGTACATGTGCTCCTTCCAAGTCTTGGAACAGATAATAATGTCATCAATTTAAATGATTAACCATCCCTCTGAGAGTTCTTCAGGGAAGATTTCATTCATCATTCTTTGGAAGTGTGAAGGTGCATTTTTGATACCAAAGGGCATCCTCAAGTATTCATACACTCCACAATGAACAATAACTCTCAAGTATTTTCTTGCTCTTGGTGTCACCACATTTTGATGGAATCCTATAAGGGCATCCATAGTGGTTTTATACACTGCTTGAGATATTTGAGTAAGGGCAATTTGGATTTTTGGTATTGGGTATCTGTCTGGAACAGTTTAAGTGTTCAGAGCTCTAAAGCCCCCAGCCATTCTGGATTTTCCATTATTCCATGCCACTATGACTGGTGTAGTTTTTTCTACTTCTTCATTGTGGCCTATTTTTCTTATTACACCAAGGTCCAGAATGTCACAGCCAAGGAGGCAGGGGCGTTACCAATCATCTTCAACAATCATTACCTCATTGGTATCCTTCACAACCCAATCAGTAACAATCATTATTTCATGGATCGCCTTCAAAACCCAATCAGCAAGGGGGTTTCATTCTACATTCTCTAAATACAGTTTCATACAGGCAAGACCCAAATACAGGATTTACCAAATACAGGCCTTTCATCAATACAGGCGCAAATACCTGTATTGACTGTATAACCTGTATTGGATTCACCAATATAGGATTCAATCCCACATACAACTTCTTCCAGCATATGGGGCAGTATCTCAACACTCAAACTCCAAGGCTGGTATTTCTCACATATACCAGCCCCTCTTCATCCGCCTGGGGGTTTTTCCCCCAGTTAATGAAAAAATATGATTTATTATTTAATATTATTTTATTTCTCACTAAGAAGTATTATTTTATTATTTATTAAGTTAGTCTTTGCCTTCCCTCACCTGTTCAGTAGAGTCCTGGTGGCCATATCCTTTATTAATCCTTTTCTATTTTCTGAACAGGTTGAAACAGTGGTACAGGATTATTTGTGGTTGGCTCTTTATTATTGCTTTTGTTTTCCTCTCATATATTTTAACTCTTATTATTTTATGACTAGGAAATTATCATCTTATTTCATTACTCTTATCATTTGAGTATTCCTTTTGAGCCCTCCATAAGTAAGTCTGTTCACTGAGTGCCAGGCCCTCTTCATTTAGAAGAGCCCCTGTGACACAGAAGTTCTTTGATATGAATTTTTAGAGGTTCTCTTAATTTTGTACTTGCTGGATATGCAGGTCTTCTTAAGAGTGGTGGATAAGGTCTCTCAATGTTAAGAATGATGTCAACTTCTTGACCATAAGTTGCTCCTAGAGGTTCTTTGTCTGAAGCAAATGCTCCTCTGTGGTCATACAAAAGGGAAGAAAGTTCATTTTCCTGTTTATCAGTCAGATGAAGGCTTATTTCAGCCTCATTTAACTGCTCGGACTTGAATTTCTCTAACTCTAAGTTGACTGGTGATACTTTATTTACTGTAATTTGTCTTTTAAATGGTACAAAGGCAAATTTTTGGTGCTTATTGTCTCCAATAGTAAAGTATCTGTCTTTGTTATTATGAAAATCTATCCCATACATGATTAAATAGTCATTTCCCAATATAAAATGGGTACTAGAGCAATTTTCCATGAAAACAGATTCAACTGCGATTCTTAAATTCCCATTTATGTGTGGGAATATGACATTGGTCTCAAAGATTCCTGATGCTTCCATTGGATTACTTGCACTGTTGAATTTTATACCATCAATTGGTAACAGTTGGTCTTCAAAGTTTGGTACACAAGTCTTAAGAAAAGATTTTCCAACACAAGAGCAGAAGGCTCGTGGGTCAAGTAAAAGCTTGGTGGGCTTGTTTTCAATCACACCTTTGTTATACATGAGTTACCAGCTGTATAACCTTTCCCTCTGTTTGGTTTTGTTTTCATAAGTTGTGCATCTTCAACTTTTGATAAATCAAGTTGACCATTGCTCAATTGTGGCAAGTGGGAATAAGATTCCATGATGTCAAAAGTGGCATTGATATTTTCTATATCTTTTGAAGATTCAGAAAATATGGATGACTTATCATCTGAATTGTCTTCAATTATGTCTTCTTTTCAACATCTGGTTCCTTTTCAATGTCAATTTCATTGATTTTCCCCCTTTTTGGACATGTATTGGCTAGATGGGTGGTGCTTTGGCAAATATGGCACTTTCTGACTGTATCTGCAGATTTATACTTAATATTACTAGAATTTTCTTTGGGGTTTTTGTCCACAGAATCTTTCCAAGGTGTATTAAGCCTTGTTTCGAGATTCACCCTAGTAGAACCAGTTTTGGTTCTGGTGGTTACTTCCTTTAATATATTGATAATATTTTCTGCTGGAGATTTTTCAGTAGTCCTGCTTTTGACAGCATGCTCTAAGTCACCTCCACATTCTTTCAGCATCTTTCTATGTATCATAAATTCTGACATGTCTGGATATAATGCTGTTAATCTGTCTTTTTGTTGGCAAAACCATGGTAAAGCTTTGTCTTTATCAGCATTAAATTTGGAATATTCAAAGGCTGTTTCAGCTTTAAGCCTCCAAGCATCATTTTCCCATTTGTTAATGATTTGGGTTTTCCACCAAGTCCAACTCTGGTGTCCATGTGCTTGTCTTATTTTGATGTACCATCTGTGAGCTGATTTGGTAAACAAGGTGTTCAATCTTGCTGTTACCAATCTTTCTGGTACTTCAAAATCCTCTTTGATCATTTCAATACCTATAATTAATTCCATATGCTCATACTCTCCTTCACCACTGAAGTGACGCCATTCTTTAAGTTTTGGAGCTTCTTTCAAAAGTGCTTGGCCCATTGATGGTTCCAAGTTATGAAAAGGAGTGAATAATTCATTTTTTAACTGTGAATTATCAGGATCCAATACTTGTGGATTTGGAATTCTTGTTCCCTAATTTTGATTCAGAGGTGTAGAAATTCTTGGTAAGGTGTTCAGTATTTGTCCAATATCATTAATTTTACTGTTGCCACACCTTTGGGAATTTCTGTATTCATGTTGGAAGTGTTGTATTAAATTTATTACTTCGTTTTTATACATGTCTTCTTTATGTGTCAGTTCTCGCCATAACTCTGTCTGTCTTGTATTATCAGCAGTGACTTGATTCAATTTCATTGATAATTTTGATACTTCTTCTTGTGAAGCATCAAAACACTTTTTCAAGGCAATGGTATATGTCTTTACTTCAGTAAATGAATTTGTAATGTCATCAAGGACTCTCTTTTTATCTGTCTTGATAATATTTATGGCTTGTTTAATTCTTGTTTCAGTTATGTCATCAATATTGAGTTTAGAATATTTATCTGTTGATTCTTTAATAATGGCAGATTGTTCATTTATCTTAATGCCAAAGGAATTATCATTATTCAAAATTTTAATTGTTCTTAAAAATTTTTCAAAACACCTAAGTGTTTCATTAATTTGGCACAGACTCAGGCTGTTTGTTTCAATGCTGTTACAAATGGTTTCACTTTTATCAGAAAGATGTTTTTTCACGTCATTTATAGCATCATACAATTCTGGGATGGAATCAAATATATCAGAAATCATTTCTGGAATCTTAATCTGGCTTCCTCCTTCTTCTGTAATTCCATCATGGTTCTGGCCATCTGAAATACATTTCCCATGGCATCCTGCTGAATCTTTGGAATTCTGTATCCTTGGCTGTAAGGCTTTGGGGCTGGTGCCTTCCCTCTGCCCTTGTTTGGAACTTGCAGCTGCTTTTTCACGTTGGAATTCCTGCTTCTGGCCACTGGGGCTGTTTTTGGCACTTGCTTTGGTGGTGGAGGGTTGCTTTTCCTCCATTCTAGTGTCAAAAGCATGATGTTTTTCTTCTCCATCAATGGATGCCATCCATTGAGCAATTTGCAAGTGTTGGGATGGCCCAGTAATTTTCTCACAGTTAGGTAATAATTCATGCAATTCTTCCACAGGTCTGCAAGGATCTGGTACTCCTTGAGTTGAAGTGTATTGTTGTATGCACTGTGGCTGGGTTTGTATATGTCCACAGAGGCTTGTTGTGGCGGTGTCAGCTCTTTTTGAAGGTAAAATGGTATTATCAGCTTCAGAATGACCCTTTTAGGTGTTTGGAAGTCATCAACTGACCCTTTTCCTTCTGTACCTGATTGGCCTCTACCATAATCACGTCTATTACCTTTCTGGAAGCTGCTTGAGGGGTTATAGCTGGCTCCTGACCTGGTTGAAGGCATAATTATGGTTAAAAAGGCTTAAAATAGTATTTTTACGTCAAAAAACTTACTATTGGCCCAATTCTTAGCTTTCTGAAGGGTATTTCTTATGTCCAAGCTAATCAATTCAGAAGATATTGGTTCAGGTTGGTTATTTTGAGTCACAATAACAGTATTATTATGGTCTGAATTAATAGTACTGGCAGGAATAATGCTGGTGGCTGTTGAGGCTGTTTCAATGTTTTCTTGTATTACCATGTTGTCAGACACTAAAATTAATGAAAAAACCAATTAATAAAGTAAAAAAAGGATATTTCAAAAAAGAAATAAAAGTATAAGCCTCACTTATGATATGGAAAAAATCTTTTTTATGAATTTTTTGAATTATAAGTATTTTATATGTTTTTTAAATTTTTCAATATAAGAAAAAGGATTTAAAAAGAGTAAAAAAAGATGTCACAGGTGAAATATCACAGCTGGGCCCCCAAATGTAAGGGGTGGATATGAAACCTTGCTTAAGAATCAAGTACTTTTCCTTTCCTCAGAATTTGTATAAGGTAAAATTCAATTAAAAATAGTAAGAAATATTATTTTTAAGAGAAAACATGCCAATTTCATTGTTTATAGCTTTCTTAGTATAAAACAATAATATTATAAAGATTTATTGCTTTACCAACAATAAAAATTTATCCAAAAATACCTTACACGAGATATTTAAGGCTACAAAAGAAATTTCTTCAAGAGCAATTTCAATTGGAATTAATTGAGCAAAGAACTGCAAGGAATTAATTGAAGAACAAAGTCTTTAAGAAGAATATTAAAGAGAAAACACGCTCAAAAGTGACCAGAGTGAATTTGGAAACAAAGTGACAAAGTTTACAGTGATGAAAGATGCTTTAATTCACTTTTGGGGTGGTTCAGGGGTAAAAATGATTATAAGAGTTACAAACAATGATTATAATGATTTTTTCACGTGGTTAAAAGGTTCAAAATGATTTAAGATAGGTGGTTGGAATCTTTTATGGGTTGGTTTAACAGTGTTTAAACTAATTAATAAAAGGAAAAGATTCTAACATGAAGAGAAAAGTGGGGCAAAGAAGACATTCTTTTATAGCCATCAATTCTCTTACTCCAAAAGTAAAATATACTCTTGTCAGTTGTGAAAAACAGTCTGACAACAGAAAAGCCAATTATGGAATCATTGAACCCTGGTTTAGACCAAAAAAGGCTTGTTTAAGCCATTTTAGACCCTTAAATCAGCCATCACTATAGCAATACCTGGTCTAGAGCCTTGAAAACACATCAGAATGTGTGTAAGAGGCGTAGAAACCAGTTAAAACTGTTTTTACTATGATTGTTTTATCTTAAGGGTAGTTTTACCCTCTTGGCAACAGCTAAAACTACCCTAGTTGGTATCAAAGCCTCATCATTAATTGAGTCCACAGACCCTGTAACTCAATTGCAGGCCAAAAGTGATGAAGGTTTGTGTGATTTTTGACATCCCACACCTGTCAGCAAGCATTTTTGGGGTCTAGTTAAAACTTTCAATTTTCCTATTAAAACTGTAATTCTTTTCGGTTGTACCATAGATAATACAGTGCTCCATTGGTCCTGAAAGTTTCAGAAAGATTCATTAAGAATTGTATTTTGAATGAATTTTTGAAGTTTTTACCTCATTTATATGTAGAATTGCAAATATAAGTGTTTAACTGGTTGCTATGAGGTAATTCAATGGATACAAGTCCAAAAATGGCTTTAATTACTCTTTTGGGGTTTATCCATGGAAAATCATTAAGAATTGAAATGGTTACAGGAGTCTAAGTAGCTTTTTACCTCCTTGGCACGTCAAAATAGCAGGTTATTTGCTATTTTCTTAAGATTTACAGTAGTTGTGACATGCTAACCAAGTTCCCAAAAGGTTCTAGTTTACCAATTAGGCCAAGATCAGCCATGGATCCAAGTTTTGGAGCTGTCCACGCCTCTGAGGCCTCAGAAGCCGGGTACCCTGGCTCTCTTTGATGTCTTTTGTCCCCCTTGTGTATTTTTTACGTCAAAATAGAAATTTAAGCTTAAAGTGAGATATCCACTAGGGGTGTACCAAAAGTCCATGTAATAATACCATGATAATAGGTGCTCAAAACATGCATAACACTATTCTTAGTGTATATGTAACATGGGATTTCTCACTTTCCCATTATTTTGGCATGAAGTTAAGAAAAACAAAAGTTTCCTGGATCTTTTATGTGGTATTGATGATGTGGTATTGAAGTATTTTCCATTTTACCACCTCAAAGAGTTAATTTGAGCTTATTCACTCTATGGAGCTACCCTAGGTGAATTTTTGTGTAGAATCCAAATCTGGCCTTAAATCCATGGATTTACTTACTCAATAAACAGCTATTCATCTTTTCTGAAATCAAAAATTATGAATTTTGGATATATGCATGACTTATGAGTTATGCATAATTCAAAATTTCTTTTTAAGATAATTGTGGCCTATTTGGGTATGTAAAATATACCTCATGGCTCACAAGTATGGCTAGTCATACTACCAGCAGCAGTAGTCCTAAAACTACCAGAAGCAGCAGCCAAAAAAGTCCCAATTCCCAATTCCCATTGCTCTCAAATAAGTCACTCTCCCATATTAAGAAAAAGACAAGACCCCTCCTTTCAATTCTCTCAAAAATGCTCTGTGTAGTCTGTCATCACAAGACAAAAACTGTGCCTGTGCTGTGAAAGTTGACAGTTAACAAGTCTGTTGAGGAGTAACATTTGGCAGTAGTCTGTCACATAGCTACTTTTGTAAGATAATAACCTGAAGGTTATAATCTTAGGGTGGGGTGTAATGTAGGAACCACTCACCGGTTATCCCCGAAAAATCAAAGGGTGGGGTGTAAAGTCCCAGGTGAGGGTGTGACAGTCAGTATGCAATTGACCAGGGCTGTTGCCGTGGTGCCACAGTGTAGGGTGGAACTTTTGGTTACCTGCTTCTCTACACTTTCATTACAGAAGATATTTTACAGAATATCTTACAGAAACGTTTGTGAATGCTCTCTTTTTATTGATTATTTTATACTTTTCTTAAGGGGCTTTATTCCTTTACTAATTTTGCTTTTTTTTGTTTGAAATCAATTGATCTGATTTGAGAAATCAGTCATGAAAATTGAAAACTGATTTTATGTCTGATTTCCAGTGTTGGAACTGGCTGGAACAAGTAGAAGGAATATGCTTTCTCTCAACCTTTCGGGTTAAGAAATTGATTATTTTTTTTGAATGAATTGTGAATGAAAGCAAAAAAAATCCTAGCAAAGATATTTTGAATCAAGTGTGCCTATACAGTGTACTGCTGTGGCGCAAAGTTAAGCACCAATTGGTCAAAAATGGTCTGGACCAACAAAAGATGAGATCGGATTTGATGGCTCATTTTGCTGCAAGCCACATCTCAAAAAAATTGCAAATCAGACACATTTTGAATTTGCGAATCATTCAAGCAATGAAGCCCCCTATTTACATTCCCCATGCCAACTTTGATCTTAATTCACTGGAAAAGTTATCAATCAATAAAATGACTCTTCCTTCCAGCACTGTGGAGAGCTTGTAAACAAGTCCGCATGTTACCTTTGTGGCCTACTACAAACATGCCGTCGCTGCCCAGACCACGCAATCCTCCAAGCCGAAATATCAGAGGTTGTGGCGCTCAGTACCAGCATACGGCCTCAGCTTGCATGTGGCCTTAGTAATATTTATCTGAGGCATTCTTGAGTGTGGGCCATTGCTTTGCCAAATCCAACACCATGCCGCTTTTTTGAATGAAACTATGCTGTAAATTATCCATAATACACCACATTCCCGGTGGCATACCCACCGTTCCTCTTCTGATAGATTATCTTCAAGCCTTGAGGCACTCGAAAGATTATTCCCACAGAAGCCATAAAGCAGGTGGTGCTCTTCACCTCAATAGCGTCCTCCAGTTGCCCTTGAATCATTTCAGTGGAGAATCACCAGCCCAATCCTCTAGAAAATGGTTCCAAAAACTTATTCGCTCAAAATCTCCCTGGTCATCTTCGCTTTGTTTTTCGATTTTTTTTGCACCCCGAGCCAGGCGGACTATATTTGCACCTCCGAGTACTCATTTCACGGATATGGGGCTCGTAGTAGTCAGTTTTTAACCTCCGCTTGACTTTAAAGCACCTTCTTTCTTTCGAGCGACTTGAGTCTGAAGCATGACCTTTGTGGTGATTGCATGCATTGTTAGAATGCGTAACCGGCAACGACTTCGGTGAAGGGACCACGTACTCCTGCGATATTAGCTCGTGTACGAAGGTACAATTTGACAGATGCTACGCAGTCACCAAAGGCATTGGGGGACATCAACCTAACTTGGGCATAAGAGTGGCACCTGTCCGCTTCGTCAGCTACAGAGCAACCGCGTATTCAAAATATGTTGGTAAGCTGAACTTTCTCACATAACCATGCGACGTTGTCCCTTTCGCTTAAGCCAAAGGTTTTTGCTCAGAGGCCTACGTCGGAACCACATCCCCGAGCCGCTACGGTGGTTCACCTGACGCCATTTGCGAGACTCCAGACCGGTACACTCGTGAGTAGTTTCCTTTTGACCAGCCCCGAGACAGACTGCTAACATGCACGTTGTTCATCACTCCTGGCCCGATTCAGACTGCGGATCTTGCACGTTTCCTAAGTAATTTCCTTTTGCACTTATCCAAGTGCCGCTATCAACAAGATCAACACCCATGGTTCATTATTTTCAGAGTACTTCCTCATACAATTTCACTCGCAGCTTCACGCGACCAAATGTATGAATCTTTTTGTCCCGAATGATAGTACATCTCGCTACCTATTTTTATAACCAATCGTGAGCTCCAGATGGATTTATCCGGTGTATTTAGTTTTGTTTTGGGTCATATTGGAATCTATGGTTTTGTGAGACCTCAGTTGTCTAGCCTTAAGCTGCTACTTAGCGAGATACCGCCCACTTCATCCAATACCGTCAGCCGTACCTAGCCAGTCCCGGCTATTTTGTCTCATCCTCTCTAGTGAGGGGGGATGAAAAATATCCTGACCCAAAGCGTCTTAGGTCAGAACCTCACTGACCACTCCTACTCCAAAAACAGCCCAAGCTCCTCATTAAGAGTCTTAAGATGATTGAGATTTTTACGATTTATTTTTGATGGGTTTTTAATTTTTAATTAATTTCTAAAAGATAGAGAAGAGTTTTTTAAAAGGTAAAGATAAAAAAGGTAAAAATTATATATACATGTTTTTGGTCACAAACGACGTCTATTTATTTAGTAGGAGCCTCCTGCGGAGCCTTTGTCTCGAGTAATCGACACAATACTTTTTATCCAAAAGTAAGTGTCTCTTTCTCCTTTCGTTACTTTTTGCATCAGCATCATCGCAACTTCTTTTGTTGTATTTTGCTTTCCTTCTTTCTGTGCTTACTCCCAAGACATACTTTTTACTAAAAGCCCAATCTAAAGCATTTTCCATAGTCTCGATATTTTTATTAATAATCTCTAGGTTGGAACATTTGGTGATCGCTTTTCCAACACACCCCCTCAATCTCATATGTGGGTTTATGTCTTTATTGACTTTGAGTGCTAAATTGGCCGATGAATTCAAACATCCTATCATACCCATTAATTTGATGAATTTGTTCTGTTTATTTCTGTCAAGGGCTTTTGTAAGGCAGTCTGCAATTAGTTCTTTGGTTGGCAGATATTTTCTGTCAATTTCTTTATTTTCTGTAAGGTCTCTAATGCTATTGTAATGAACATCAATGTGTTTAGTCCTCGAGTGATAGATTGGATTCTTAGCCCGACTTATTGCTCCTTGGGTATCATTGTAGATGGTAATTTGTTCATGATCTTCATTGGTTACTTCACTCTGTAGTAAAGATAGCCACTTTGCTTCATGAAAAGAAGATAAAAACAATCTGAATTCAGCTTCCGTTGACGATCCAGTGACACCTCCTAGCTTCTTGCTTTTCCAACTAATTATTCCTCCAGATATTGTGAAAATGTAACCAGACCAGGACCTTTGCCCTAAATCTTCAGCCCAGCCTGAATCAGAATACCCTACTATTTATTTTTCCCCTGTTTTATGGTAGTTGATTCCTTTTAGATATCTTAATACCCTCTTAAAACTAGCCCAGTGTTGACAGCTTGGTTTTTCAAGCAATTGGGAAAGATGTCCTACAGCATATGCAATATCTGGTCGAGTACACTGAGATAGATAGTTGAGTGATCCGATTGCTGATCTATAGTCTTCATTTAGCGTTTTAAACTCATCCTGTTCTGCCTCTGTTGCTGGTGCAAGCTTTGAATTGCTTTGCATTGGTGTCAAGGTAACTTTACAGTCTTCCATGTTGTATTTCTTGAGTAGTTCTTCTATTTAATGTGATTGATTTATTTGTATTACTTCCTCATTATTTCTTGTTACTTTTATCCCTAGGACATGACTGGCCAGACCAAGGTCTTTTATTTTGAAGTGTTTTTTTAATTCTGTTATGATATGATCAGACTCTTCTCCTATTAATAAAATGTCGTCAACCCAAGAAAAAAGGAGAGTGTTTCTTTTTATGAATAGACAAGGGTCAGCTTGACTGATTCTAAATCCATATGCAACCAACCATCCTGAGAGTGTCTGATACCAACTTCTTGCCGCTTGTTTGAGGCCATACAATGACCTTTTGAGTTTGAGTACAAAATTGTTTGGCTGTTTGAGGACTTTCTTAAAATGCTTGTCCTCATAGAATTTGGGTTTGGTTTCTTTTACCCATTCTATGAATCCATCTGGTAAGATGGTATAGACTGTTTCATCATCCCCAAGTTTTGAATTGAGGTATGCTGTTACAAAATCAGCTTGTTGAATTTTCTGACTTGTTTGTACAGTGTAGCTGATAATGTAGCAAAGAGTTGACAACATTCCATTGGGTGAGAAGGTTTCTTGATAGTCAATTCCTTCTTTTTGCTTAAAACCCCTTGCTACGCAGCAGGCCTTGTATTGTTTTAAGTCACCATTTTCATTGAATTTTTTATTAAACACCCATCTGGTACTTATTATGGTTTTTCCTTGTGGTACATCTTCTTTTGAATATACATCAAAAACGCCTTGTTCTGCAATAGAGTCTAATTTGGAAAAATATGCTTCCCTCCACATAAACCAATCATGCCTTCTCTTTGCTTCAAAAAGGCTGTCTGGGTTTTCTTTGTTTTCTTGTGTTTCAACATACATAGCGATGGAGCTTATGAGGTTGGTTTTATTGAATGCCTCTGTTTTCTGATTTATTAATTCACCAAAGAAAGCATGAGATTTTTGTTCATCTTTTGTCCAGTCAATTAACTTTGTCATAAGTGCCTGTGCCTGTTGTCTCGTTGTTGAGCTTATAATGTGTTCTTCAGATAAATTTGAGCTGATTTCTTTTGGGGCTTTCTCTCTTAGTTCCCATTCCCAGCATGGTCAGGTAGTTGTGTTTTCTTTATTGACCCCCTCAACAACTAGATTGTTTTGTTCTAGGTGTTGTATATTTCTTGTTTCATTTTGCGTATTGGGAATGCACAGCCTGACTGTTATTGGCTGTCTCTCTTCAGTAGAATGATTGCTTTCATGTGTTTGTATTAATTCTTCTGCTAGTTGATTTTTAGCTGGATTAATTGGGTAATCAGAGTCATCTGCATACTGACTTTGAGTTTTTTCTGGTAATTGTGCAATTTTCTAGGGCATTTCTGTTTGCACAAAACTGACATCTTGAGTTCTAGTAATCTTGCTGGAATTCTCTAATAATACTTGATATACCTCAAAGTCTTGGTCATATCCTACCAACACACCTTTCTCAGGCCTCTCATCAAGTTTTCTTTTATAACTGTTCTGGGTAACATATACTTGACATCCGAAACGTTTGATCCTGTTTAGATTAGGTTTTACATTAAAGAGTTTTTCATATGGACCTTTTCCTTTTTATGTTGTTCTTACTCTTAGGAAGTTAGCAGTATTTATCAATTTTGCCCATAGTTCTTTTGGTAATCCCGAATCGGCTCTTAGAGTCCTAGCTTTATCCATTAGTGTTCAATTTGTTTGTTCTACAGTGCCATTGTGTTGGGGAGTGTAAGGAGTAGTAACAATTAGATTTATTCCTCTATTATCACAAAATTCCTTGACAATTTCATTTACAAATTCTTTCCCACCATCACAGATGATTCTTTTCACATTTTTTTCAAATCTATTTTCTAATTGTCTTATGATTTTCAAAGCTTCCTCCTGGGCTTCTGATTTTTCTTTGAGCATACAAACCCAAGAAAAACAAGACCCAGTGTCTACTGCCACAAGTACATATTTAGATCCTCCTAAAGAAGTTGGAGTATGGGTCCCATCAAGTTGATTGAAATTTCTTCAATTGGGTCAGTATTGCATTCAATCTTGTTTTTGAACTGGGATCTGGTTGCTTTTCCAAGATGACAGCCTTCACACCCTTTTTCTGTTCCACTATGACCAAGGCGCTCATGTTCACTTATCATGGCTTTTTGGTTATCAAATTGTATGTGAAGTAAACCATTATCTATTTTTCCACCAAAAATCCTTTTTTTTGTTTTTGGAATTTTGAAAGAATTGTTTCTTATTTTCTTGAGGTCCCCTCCTTTGTTCCACAGCTGTGTTAATAAGATTAGGTTATAAGGAAGCTGGGGAACATATAGTGCTTTTTCAAAAATGAGTTCTTTCACGTAAAGATATTTTACAACCTTGCCTCTTCCTTTGATTGGTATTTTTACACCTTCTTGACCAATTTGTATGCTGCCATTACTTTCTTGAATTTTTTCAAATTCTTCCTTGTTAGTGAGCATATGATTGCTGGAACCAGAATCCAATATTGTTTGTTTCTGAATACCTGCAACAAAGGCTTCTCCCTCCATAGTGTTGCATGTCTTAAATACAACAAAAGCAACGCTTTATTCTTTTTTGTCGCTTTCTGTTTGGGCTAATCTGGCTGGGTGTGTTCTCCTTTTGTTTTGATTATTGCTTCAATTCAAGCAATATTTAGCTGTATGACCAACCTTACCATAGCTGTGGCATGTGTAGCTTTTTGGGTTATTTCTATCCGCTGTTAATGCCATCTTGTCCACATTCAACATCTTTGAAAATTGAGCTTGGTCAGACTCCAGGCAGGAGATAATATCCTCTATACTAGGATATCTATTTCCATGAGTGATCACTCTTACTAGTGACTCAAACTTGCTTGGTAGCGCCTTTGGTGCTATTCTAGATATTATGTCATGTTCAATTGATACTCCAGATAATTCCACTTTTCTAGTACTTTTGCAAAGGTCCTCAATCCATTGATCCAATGTCTTGAATTTAAGGTCAAGGAATTGTTCTAGTGCAGCTCCCTTCACCTGGATGCTACTTCCAATAAATTTTTCTTTCAACAAGTTTCAAAGAACTCTTCCATCTCCTTTATCTTGAAATGCTGATGAAAGATACCACAGTCTCATCAATATACCTAGTGAGCAAGCAGGAGGATTTGACCTTCTTTTCACCACTAGGGTCGTCCTGTATCCCTTCAACATATTCTAGGCAGTTGATATTTCTTAACTCGGCTTGCATGGAGAAAGTCCATGCAACATAGTTGTGTTTTTTAAGGATTGTTCTTTGGCTTTCTGTTTTTTCCATTGTTGGAGGTTATTTTAGGGTTTGTTTTTCACAGCTTCCTGCTACTGATAATGTCTTAAGATGATTGAGATTTTTATGATTTATTTTTGATGGGTTTTTTAATTTTTAATTAATTTCTAAAAGATAGATAAGAGTTTTTTAAAAGGTAAAGATAAAAAAGATAAAAATTGTATATACATGTTTTTGTCACAAACGACGTCCATTTATTTAGTAGGAGCCTCCTGCGGAGCCTTTGTCTTGAGTAATCAACACAATACTTTTTATCCAAAAGTAAGTGTCTCTTTGTCTTGTTACTTTTTGCATCAGCATCATCGGAACTTCTTTTGTTGTATTTTGCTTTCCTTCTTTCTGTGCTTACTTCGAAGACATACTTTTTACCAAAAGCCAAATCTAAAGCATTTTCCATAGTCTCGATATTTTTATTAATAATCTCTAGGTCGGAACATTTGGTGATTGCTTTTCCAACAAAGAGTAAGACCTAGGCTGACTAAATAATCTCTTATCGTAGATACTCACGACTAATGGTAACTAATAACTTGGAGTCATGCAATGACTCCAATATGTAAGCTCCTCCAAAAAGCGAAACTTTGGGTGTAGAACAGAGAAACACTCATTGTCATTACTATCGTATCCCTCCTTATTTCCCTTCTACTTTTTTACTTCATCACTTGTAAACATTTTGCATTAATTCTCTTATTAACACATACACGAAGTGTCTTTCATTAATAAAGCAGAATCAGGTATAGTTCATGACTCTCTGCTTTATCTCTCTTCTAACACTCAACATTCTAACTTAAAATCATAGTTAGTTGTATAAGCTTCCTATCTTATGTAGTTGTATCACAAAGCCTTGCCTTCCACCTTGAGGTACTTAGACCTTTTGCCTTCTTTATCTTACTTGTTTCATGTGTTAATAAGAAACCCCCTTTAGTTCCAAAATTTAACAGCAACAATCAGGCTTAACCCATGCCCTGTTCAAACGTATCGCAAAACAGTCCACTCAAACAGTGCAAACTGGAAGCATTTAAAAAAACCCATAATGCTTTCCACTTCCGCAACCTATTTCTTTTGTCAGAATATTAAAGAGAAACACATACTTAACTGAGACAAAGGGACATTGAGACAGGATATCTTAAGGACAGTTATGGACATATAAACATTAAAAGTTCCATCCAATGAGCTCAACCACACAGGCAGATGAAGCTGTAGGAGTTCAAACTATCAAAATTATGAATAAAAATCAGAATATAATAATATGCTGGTTTACCTAAAGGTGAACAGCAATAGTTACTACAATAAATTTAGTGAATGGTTTTTATTACAAATCTAGATGATAAAATCTTTCAATTAAATGTCAATATCGTAGTAAATGTGTTTGAAAATTGTGAGCCTTAGAGGTAATTTCATATACCCAAAAGACCACAAATATAAAAAATAACATATTAATATAAATAAAATAAATTTATTTATATTATTAAAATAAAAATAAAAAATATAAATATAAAATTATATTAAAAATAAAAAATAAAAAATTAATTATAATTTAAAAATAAAATTACTTTAAATTTTGTAAAATATAAAATTACATTTATACTTGAAAAATTTAAGTAAAAATGAAATTTTAACAAAATTGTGAAAAAATAAATAAATTTGGAAAAAAGTTAAATAAAATTTATTATAACTTTTTATCCAATAAATAAACATATAAATTTTATTTCACCATTGGATTCCTCATAAAAAATCAGGTGGGGTCACCTCTGAGTGAAATTTTTGTAACTCAACTCTAAATAAGCTTAAATTAAGTTTTTAGTATTTTCAATACAAAAGTTGAAAATCCTCAAAACCTTAATTTAATTCACACCACATGTGGTGTTAACCATCAATTTTTGTGTTAAAATTGAGGTGTTGTGTTTAGTTTAGAAGTTATGAGGAATTAAAGTATTTTCAATTGAATTCAATTGAAATGTCAAAATGTGCGCGTGTATTACATAAGTGAACTTTGATTTACATATGAGGTGTCAATTATTACTGTATTGTACTGTACAATTGAATTGAATTGAATTACATGTGTAAATTATAAGTATAATACATGATGAGGAATTAAAGGAAAAATAAATTGGAAAGATTAAATTTGGGGGGGAAAAGGAACTCCAGCTCTAAGGGGGAGCTAGACCCCCAAAATCCTTGCTGACAGGCGTGGGATGTCAAAATTCACGCAAAAGTTCATCACTTTTGGCCTGGAATTGAGTTACAGGGTCTGTGGACTCAATTGATGATGAGGTTTTGATACCAACTGGGGTAGTTTTAGCTGTTGCCAAGAAGGTAAAACTACCCTTAAGATAAAACAATCATAATAAAAACAGTTTTAACTGGTTTCTACGCCTCTGACACACATTCTGACGTGTTTTGAAGGCTCTAGGCCTGGTATTGCTATAGTAATGGCTGATTTAAGGGTCTAAAATGGCTAAAAATGGCTAAAAATGGCTTAAACCAGCCCTTTTTGGTCTAAACCAGGGTTCAATGATGCCATAATTGGCTTTTCTGTTGTCAGACTGTTTTTCACGACTGACAAGAGTAAATTTTACTTTTGGAGTAAGAGAATTGATGGCTATAAAAGAATGTCTTCTTTGCCCCACTTTTCTCTTCATGTTAGAATCTTTTCCTTTTATTAATTAGTTTAAAACTGTTAAACCAATCAATCAAAGATTCCAACCACCACTTTTAAATCATTTTAATCCTTTTAACCACGTGAAAAAATCATTATAATCATTGTTTGTAACTCTTATAATCATTTTTACCCCTGAACCACCCCAAAAGTGAATTAAAGCATCTTTCATCACTGTTAACTTTGTCACTTTGTTTCCAAATTCACTCTGGTCACTTTTGGGCGTGTTTTCTCTTTAATATTCTTTTTAAAGACTTTGTTCTTTAATTAATTGCTTGCAGTTCTTTGCTCAATTAATTCCAATTGAAATTGCTCTTGAAGAAATTTCTTTTGTAGCCTTAAAATATCTCTTGTAGAGTATTTTTTGGATAAATCTTTATTGTTGGTAAAACAATAAATTTTTATATTATTGTTTTATACTAATAAAGTTATAAACAATAAAATTGGCGTGTTTTCTCTTAAAAATAATATTTCATACTATTTTTAACTGAATTTTATCTTATACAAATTTTGAGGACAGGAAAAGTACTTGATTTTTAATCAAAGTTTCATATCCACACCTTACAAAAATAGAACAAGAGGCATTACCTAGTAATGCTTCTATTTAATGAAGTCTAAATAATATCAAACAAAGATAAGGCTAGGGAGAACAATTATTTATTTATGATAAGAATAATCAGATAACACCATAACAATTATGAGTTGGAGGTGAATTTAAGAGCTGAGTTGTCCAAGGCAAAAGAGGTTCATTGTCAAAAGATGTCACTCTTTTTATAGGAATTATCAACATAACATATCTGTGATTAGAGATCTGATCATGATGTTATGATCAGTGGCTATTCTTTATGTGATACTTTGAGATATTACCACATATCCAAAAAGGTCAAAAAACAGCTTTACAATATTTATTTTAATAGTAATAATTAAAATTATTATCTTAAAATAAATAAAAATGCCATAAAATGGCATAAGTTGTTGATTACCTCTCAATCTAATTAATACACATGTGACATAAATTAAACCATTGGATCAACCAGGATAAAATTGTGAGCCTTTGAGATATGAACACATATCCAAAAAGGTCACAACAAAATTTCTGTAATAATTATCTCAAAGACTAGTAAAAATAACATAAATAAGTACAAAATCTGAATTAACTCAGAATATAATGAGTAAAAAGTTGAAATGAATTACACCATGAGATCCCTCATGGTAAAATACACATATTACACCTTTATGGCATATCTGAAAAGTAAATAATTACTGAAGAATAAGTAATAATACCTTACAAAAGGTATAAAACATTATCTAACTCGGAAACCAATGAAGGAACATGTGAAATAAGTTGTACCACTGAATTCTCCATAAACATCCACACATAAAACAATTATAAAGCTATTCTCTAAAGACAATACTTAAGGAACTAAGCTGAATATATGCACTTGTTTGGTCAATGCATATATTCATGGTTTTTAGCTGATATCTCTTGAAATATGAAAGATAGAGAGATAAAACAAAATTAAAGTCACCACATATTTACTGTAAGAGCACAGATATGAAATTTAATTTACAGGCTATAAAAAAGGTCAAAAATTGTGATGGATTATTCATTAAAATCAATGGAGCTGTTCACCACTTTGTTGTGAAAGTGGTCCAAACTTGGAAAAAGTTGATATTCTGATTCTGCTAGCACATACGTGAGTAATGATGTAATTTGTATTATAATATTCAAGGTATAACCTCTTGAAATCATGGTTTGAAGTTTAAAATATTAAATTTCAACAGAAAAGATGAGTTACAAGAAAAATTATCAAAAATAGAGTTTTGATGATGTAATGGAATTCTCTTATTAGTTTAATAAGGACATGTCAAGCTATCAGAATACACCCTCAGAATATCTGTAGCAGGTATAAATTGAAAGGTATTAATGATCAAAGCTTAATCTTAAATTTGATCATTTATGATCACTCACTTCAATCTTATTTTAAGCTTAACAGTTATATAAGTGATACAACTTGTCAATACTATGATATCATGATAAATACCAATAAAATCCAAAAGGTTGAGGCTTCTTCCAAGCCTACGATGTCATCAAACTTAAAGTTATAGTCATAACTCTAAATAATGGTGTAATAATGAGATAAGATGGTTTGATCATGATTTAATCATCACTAAACTCTGAAAAACTGATGATTTCTAGTAGATACCATCAGTACATGTCTACTAGAAGCCCACTAGACTCTAGAAGGGAGGTATTTACTATAAATGGAGCTCTTTTTACTCTATTTATCCCTCAGACACATTAAAACATTAAGAACAATTAAATCTAAAGGTAAAATCTTTATTCTTTATATATAAATCTTTTGTATTATCAAAGACCAAAGGTAATCTTCATTATAATCATCATTTTTGACGTGATTACTTCAATTTTTATGTTGTTTTGCTATAATTCTCTCAAAAATATCATTTCCATGTAAAATCAAGAAGAATTTGTCATTTCTCTTATTTTTATTTGTAAATACAATTTAAATAAGTTGTATTCACATTCTTTGGCGTAAATTTATCCAAAATTATTATATTAAGAATCAAAAGTAGGTTATTTTCCCTTATTATAATAATTTCTCTCTATTATTACTATTAATAATTCTTCAATTAATATGAATAGTATTTATATTAATATTTAACTTTAATATTAGTAATATTATTGTTATTAATTGTTTTTTATTAATAAACAACAATTATTTTACACCTTTATTATTTGTTGGTAACAATAATAAAGTGATTTCAAATATATTAATTATCTTATATTAATATATCTATTTATTATATTATTTTTTAAAATATAAATCATATTATTATATTAATTTAATGATATAATTATTTTTACGCCATAATTATAATAATTATTTATTATTATAATTTTTTTTGTCTTATTTAGTTCATTTATAAGGACATTCATAGTACAATAAGTAAAATATTAGTAATTTTTACTTATTGTTTCATAGTAAAAACTTACAAAAATACACATATAACACTTTTATGTCATATCTATAAAGACAATACTTACTAAGTATTAGGAAAAAATGGCATAAAAACGGATAAATCCTTCATTATATCCGAAAAAAATGAATCAAAATTTGACATGAACTGCATCATTGAATTTCCCATGAAACATTACACTTAGAAATTTTTTATTTCATATCTTTAAAGTCAATACTCAAGGGAATAACCTGAATATATGCACTTTTATGATGAGTGCATATATGCATGGTTTTTAGATCATATCTCTTAAAATATACATGATAGAAATTGTAACCATAAATACATTTATCACATAATCAATATAATGATACAGATATAAGTTTTATTTGACAAGCTATCAACAAGGTTATAGCTAGTAAGGGTTTTTTGAACAAAATTGTTATAGCTGTTGACCACTTTGTTGTAAAATTAGTCCACACTTCAAATCAAGTGGATATGTAGATTATAATAGATCAAATGTAAATAATCATGTAATTTGTATCATTATATTGAAGTTATAAACCCTTAAAATCATGGTTTGAAGTCTAAAAAAGTAAATTTCAACAGAAAAGTTGAGTTTCCAGAAAAATCATCAAGCTAGAGTTTTGATGATTTAATTAAATTCTCTTTGAATTTTGATAATTACATGAAAAAATATCATAATTAAGTCTCTTAATGGCCGCAGTGTGTATAATTCAAAAGTTATTCATGATAATAGTTTACGCTTAAATTTATCATTTATGATCACTCACTGTAATCTTAATTTAAGCTGAAAAGTAATATAAGTGATAAAGTTGGTGAAGAATAGTTTATTATCATTAAAAATAATAAAATACACAAAGTTAATTCTTCTTCCAAGCCTATGATCTCAGAAAACTTAGAATCACAGTGATAACTCTAAATAATGCCGTAATAATGAGATAAGTTGGTTTAATTATGATGTAATAATCACCAAACCTTAAAATAATGATCTATTCTAGTGGATACCATCCGTAAACATTTAGTAGAAGCCTTATGGACTCTATTAGGGAGGACTTTACTATATATAGACCTCTTTTTACCTCTATTTCCCCCTCAGACACAACAAAAACATTAAATTATTAAAACCAAAGGTAAAAGCTTTATTCTTTTTATATAAAACTATTATCTATTTAAAGAATCAAGTTAATCTTTATTATAATAATCAATATTGACGTGATTAAACCAAATCTTAATTGTTTATGTTAAATTTCTCTCTAAAATCTCTAAATTACTCATAAAATCAAGAACATTTGTAATTATTTTATTTTTATTTGTAAACACAATCAAAAGAAGTTTTATTCAAATTTTTAGGAATAAACTTATTCAAAATTATTTTATTAAGTGTCAAAATTAGGATATTTGCATCTTTTATAATAATTTTTCTCTTTATTATTATTTTAATAAATCTTCTATTAATATAAGTAATATCTATACTAATATATAGCCTTAATATTAGTAATATTATGGTTTTAATTTTTTTTATTATTAAATGGAAATTTTTTATTCCTTTATTATGTTTTTGTAACAAGAATTAAGTGCCATATATATATTAATTATTAAATATTAATATATTCATTTTTGTTATATTTTTTTATTTATTTAATAATATAAATATTTTATACCATAATTATAATAATTATTATATATCTTATTATTTAACTTTATAAGGAAATTAATAGGACAATAAGTAAAATATTGGTAATATTTAATTATGATTTCATAGTCAAACCTTACAATATCTTTTGCATGGATTAAATTTTCTCCTTGAAAAGGGGTTGAAATTTCTTTCACAGAAGGTTTTTCTTCAGTTAAAGGTGTAGAGTTTCTGGGAATATGTAATCTGGTTCATAATTCTTATGAATTTGATCCACATGTGCAATTATCTTATTCTTTAATTTCTGCCTTTCTGTCACAGGGGCTCTTCTAAATGAAAAGGGCATGGCACTCAGTGAACAGACTTACTTATGGAGGGCTCAGAATAAATCCTCAATTGATAAAAGTAATAAGATAAGAGAAATAAATTCCTAATAATGAAATAATAAGCATTAAATGACATGAGAGAAAAACAAAATAAATAATAAAGAGCCAACCACAAAGAATCCTGTATGCCTGTTCCAACCTGTTCAGAAAAGAGATAAGGATTAATACAAGATATGGCCAACAGGACTCTACCAAACAGGTGAGGGAAGGCAAAGACTAACTTACTAATTAATAAAATAATACTTCTTAATGAGAAATAAAGTAATATTAATGATAAAGGCAATATTTTAATTTACTGGGGGAAAGACTCACAGGTGGGTGATAGGGGGCTGGTATATGTGAAAAAGTGCCAGCCTGGATATTTAGTGTTGAGAAACCATCATTTTATGATTGAAGAACCTGTATTTGAGATGGGAAACTGTATTGGTGTATCAAATACAGTTATTTGAATCAATGCAGGTGTTTGCACCTGTATTGAGGACAGGCCTGTATTTGGTGAATCCTGCATTTGGGTTTTGCCTTTATTGAACTGTATTGAGGTTTGAAACTGTATTTGGTTAATCTTCCATGAAACCCCTTGCTGATTAGGTATTGGAATATTTTCCATTAGTAATTGATAGTAATGCCGTGCCTGTCTCCATGGCTGTGACACTTTCATTGTCACTTCTTTCCAACTGTGTGGCAAAACTATTGGTCTTATAAAGTATTTCAAAACATGTTCTTTCAGAGTTGTAAGTTGTTCATCAATGTGATTTTCCAATTCATCATTCTGTACTTCAAATTTTCTCTCAATTGTGTCACAGGTGTTGGAAATTTACTCAAGTGTGGAATTTGTCACTGTAAGGTGTGAATATGAAAATTTGACTAAAAATCAAGTACTTTTCCTGTCCTCAAACTTTGTATAAGGTAAAAATCAATTAAAAATAGTAAGAAGTATTATTCCTAAAAGCAAACACGCCAATTTTATTGGTTATAGCTTTATTAGTATAAAAAAATAATATTGTAAAGATTTATTGTTTTACCAACAATAAAAATTTATCCACAAAATACTTTACAAGATATATTTAAGGCTACAAAAGAAATTTCTTCAAGAGCAATTTCAATTGGAATTAATTGAGAAAAGAACTGCAAGCAATTAATTAAAGAACAAACTCTTTAAAAAGAATTTTAAGGAGAAAACAAGCCCAAAAGTGACCAGAGTGAATCTGGAAACAAAGTGACAAAGTTAACAGTGATGAAAGATGCTTCAATTCACTTTTGGGGTGGTTCAGGGGTAAAAATGATTATAAGAGTTACAAAAAATGATTATAATGATTTTTTCAGGTGGTCAAAAGGCTTAAAATGATTTTAAAAAAGGTGGTTGGAATCTTTTATTGATTGGTTTAACAGTGTTTAAACTAATTATAAAAGGAAAAGATTCTAACATGAAGAGAAAAGTGGGGCAAAGAAGACATTCTTTTATAGCCATGAATTTTGTTACTCCAAAAGTAAAATTTACTCTTGTAAGTCGTGAAAAATGGTTTGACAACAGAAAGGTCAATTATGGCATCATTGAACCCTGGTTTAGACCAAAAAGGGCTGGTTTAAGCCATTTTAGACCCTTAAATCAGCCATTACTATAGCAATAGCTGGTCTAGAGCCTTCAAAATATGTCAGAATGTGTTTAAGAGGCGTAGAAATTAGTTAAAACTGTTTTTACTAACATTATTTTAACTTAAGGGTAGTTTTACCCTCTTGGCAACAGTTAAAACTGCCCTTGTTGGTATTAAAACCTCATCATCAATTGAGTCACAGACCCTGTGGCTCAGTTCCAGGCCAAAAGTGATGAACGTTTGCGTGAATTTTCACATCTCACGCCTGTCAGCAAGGATTTTGGGGGTCTGGCTCCCCCTCAGAGCTAGAGTTCCTTTTCCCCCCATTTTAATCATTCCAATTTATTTTTTCCTTTAATTCCTCATCATGTATTATACTTGTAATTGACATATGTAATTCAATTGAATTGCACAGTACAATACAGTAATAATTGATACCTCATATGTAAATCAAAGTTCACTTATGTAATACACGTGCACATTTCAACATTTCAATTGAATTCAATTGAAAATACTTCAATTCCTCATAACTTCTAAACTAAACACAACACCTCAATTTTAACACAAAAATTGATGGTTAAAACCACATGTGGTGTGAATCAAATTAAAGTTTTGAGGATTTTCAATTTTTGTATTGAAAATACTGAAAACTTAATTTAAGCTTATTTAGAGTTGAGTTACAAAAATTTCACTTAGAGGTGACCCCACCTAATTTTTTTATAAGGAATCAAATGGTGAAATAAATTTTATATGTTTATTTATTAGATAAAAAGGTATAATATATTTTATATAAGTTCTCACCAAAACATTTTAATTGCATAATTTTTATTAAAAATTCAGTTTTACTTAATTTTTAAAAGTAAAAATGAATTTTCATAACCTTAAATTTTCTTGTAATTTTATTTTTAAATTATAATTAAATTTTGATTTTTAAATATGAATTTTTATTTATTTTTCAATTTTCATTTTTATAATATAAATACATTTATTTTATTTATATTTGTATTTTAATTTATCATTTGTGGTGTTTTGGGTATATAAAAATACCTCTAAGGCTCACATTCTCTCACCCTAAAAAGGAATATTACTTTGTAATATTGTTATTTCTATTATGTCTGAACCTGCTGAGATGTTTAGTAGCTTCAGGTATGTCCTTTTCTGGAAACCATTCATCTTCACAAGTTGGGTCACTGTACCTAACAAGGTATTCCCTTACTTTGTTGGTTCTCAACTTGCTTTCTTTGAGAACTTTGGTAATTCTCTTGCTACCAGATGGTTCAACAGGAGGTATAGCTTGGGGAATTCTATTCCTCAAGGGAAATTTTTCATAATCACTAGATTTATATGGCTTTATCAAGCTCACTGGAAATGTAGGATGCTTATTTCTAAGTTCGTCAGATAAATCTACTTCAACAGCATTTTCTCCATGGAGGGCATTAATAACAAAAGGTCCTGCAAAGGACTCTTTCAGCTTTTTACATCCTTTGATGTTATTGAAGTTAGTGGTGGATACAAGAGCTACATCCCATACTTTGAAATATGGAGTTGCATGTGATTTATCCCATTTGTCCTTAGCATATGGAAAAGAGTCCTCCATGCACCTTACTGCATGCCCTCTTGCTTTGTCTAGTAACCCCTTGAAGCTAGCAGCTGTAGGATGTATTTCAATAAAATATTTACTCAAGGAATCTTGGGGTAATTTTGGGTTCCATCCTTTTTCTAGGATAGCAGGAGTTTGATTGTTACTGGCATGGATTGATGTTTTATATGCTAATTCCAGTGCTGGAAACAGAGTACACCAATCATGGGTAAATCAATCAAAATCTTTGAATTCAAGGCCATATGCGCAAAATCTTCTTACCATGTCCTATAAGGTTTGGATCATCCTTTCAGCCAGACCATCAGTTTGTGGGTGTAGGCTGTAGAGAAAGACAGCTTAGTGCCAAATAATTGGTGAAGATTTGTCCATAGTGCTGAAGTGAATTTGGGATCCCTATCACTAATGATATTTGTAAATATTCCCGTCCATGACACTACTGAATTCCATATCAGAAGGACTGTATTCATGGCTGTATCATCCTTGTGAAATGGTAAAAAGATTGGATTTTTACTGAATCTGTCCACAATCACTAGGCAAGCATTATAACTTCTGTCACCTCCTGGTGGTAGGCCAGCTACCCAATCCATATGGACAATTTCCCAAGGTCTGCTTGGTTCTTGGATTTTTATCATATTTCAAAGTCTCTTGCCAGTGCATTTATTTGCTTTTTGACATCTGTCGCAGGCTTTGCAATACTCTGTAACAATGTTCTGCCACATTGGCTACCATATACAGGTTTTTACCTTTTCTCTTGTTCTGTCTTCAGACAGATGTCCTGAGAAGGGGCTGTCATGGCATTCTTTCAATACAGGATTGATTAATGACCTGTCCACAACTGTCATGACACTTGTGTGCTTGTTCCTGTGGTAAATTATACCATCCAGTAGGTGAAATCTTCTTTCATCATGAGATTTCTTCCATACTCCATCCAAGGCATGTATTAGAGAGTTGTCTCTACAGTCTTTGTTAAGTAATTGGAATAAGATGCTACAATTCTTATCTTGAGCTTAACTGTTTCTTACTTCTTCAAAGAAGGTGGTGTTCAAGTCTGTAACACTTATTGCTTCTATTGGGATCAGTGGTGAAGCTTCTTCTGGAACATAAGCAGGATTATCAATATTATTTGGTAATGGCCATCTGCTTAGTCCATCTGCATTCTTGTGAATATTCCCATCCTTATGAACAATAGTCATATTGCCTCTGTATTCTTGTATGGCTTTTTGCCATCTGAGCATATGTCTGTTGGGTGTTTTCATGTTTAGAAGTGATTTGACAGCTGTAAAATCTGTTATCACCTCAAAAACACATCCCTCTAAGAAGTAGTTCAATTTCTCCAAGGCCCAGACAAGGCATAGACATTCCATCTTACTTGCTCGATATCTGGCTTCAGTTAGTTTGATTTGCCTGGATATGAAACATATGGGTCTTTCCACAGGCTTATCATTTATGATCTGAACTTGGTGAAGTGCAGCACCTAGTCCATCCCCTGATGCATCAATATACAGCTTGAAAGGCAATTCAAAGTCTGGCATCAGTAAGAGTGGAGCAGTGGTCAATGCTTCTCTTAGATACTCAAAAGATTTGACTCTGTCAACAGTCATTTCAAATACTGTGTCTTTGTCACACAATTTACAAAGTGGTCCTGCTATGGATGAAAAATCCTTAATGTGGTGCCTGTAATATCCTGCAAAACCTAAAAATGACTGATTTTCCTTTTTGTTCTGAGGCATGGGTTTTAGATATACTGCTGAAACCTTGTTTTTGTCAATTCCAAGGGACAACCCAGACACAACATGTCCTACTGCTTTGAGTTCGTTAAATCCAAAATGGAATTTCTTCAAGGAGATTTTCATGTTTACTGATTGAATTTTTGTCAAACCTCTGGACAATCTGTACATGTGCTCTTCCCAACTCTTGGAACAGACAATAATGTCATAAATGTAAATGATTAACCATCCCTCTGAAGGTTCTTCAGGGAAGATTAAATTCATCATTCTTTGGAAGTGGGAAGGTGCGTTTTTGATATCAAAGGGTATCCTCAAGTATTCATACACTCCACAATGAACAATAATTCTCAAATATTTTCTTGCTCTTGGTGTCACCACATTTTGATGGAATCCTTTAAGGGCATCCATAGTGGTTATATACACTGCTTGAGATATTTGAGTAAGGGCAATTTGGATTTTTGGTATTGGGTACCTATCTGGAAGAGTGAAAGTGTTCAGAGCTATAAAATCTCCAACCATTCTGTATTTTCCATTATGCCATGCCACTATGACTGGTGTAGTTATTTCCACTTCTTCATTATGGCCAACGTTGTGTATTACACCAAGGTCTAGAAGTTCTTTGATATGAGTTTCCAGAGCTTCTCTTGACTTGGGAATCGCTGGGTATGCAGGTCTTCTCAAGAGTGGTGGATAAGGTCTTTCAATATTAAGAATGATATCAACTTCATGACCAATAATTTCTCCTAGAGGGTCTTTGTCTGAAGAAAATGCTCCTCTGTGGTCATACAAAAGGGAAGAAAGTTCATTTTCTTGTTTATCAGGAAGATGAAGGCTTATTTAAGCCTCCTTCAACTGTTCAGATTTGAATTTTTCTAATTGTAAGTTTACTGGTGATATTTTATTTACTGTAATTTTTCTTTTAAATGGTAAAAAGGCAAATTTCTGAAGCTTATTGTCTCCAATAGTTGAGTATCTGTCCTTGTTTTTATGTAAATCTATTCCATACATGATTAAATGGTCATTTCCCAATATAAAATGGGTACTAGAGAAATTTTCCATAACAACAAATTAAACAGTGATTCTCAACTTTCCATTAATATGTGGAAATATGACACTAGTTTCAAATATTCCCAATGCTTTAATTGGGTTACTTGCACTATTGAATTTAATGCCATCAATTGGCAACAACTGATCTTCAAAGTTTGGTACACAAGTTTTAAGAAAGGATTTAACAACACAAGAGCAGAAGGATCCTGGGTCAAGCAAAGGTTTAGTGGGCTTGTTGTCAATCATCACTTCTAGTTACCAGCTGTATAAACTTTCCCTCAGTTTGGTTTTCTTTTCATAAGTTGTGAATTTTGAACTTTTGATAAGTCAAGTTGACCATTGCTCAATTGTGGCAAGTGGGAATAAGATTCCATGATGTCAAAGGTGTAATTGATATTTTCTATATCTTTTGAAGATTCAGAAAATATGTGTGAGCCTTAGAGGTAATTTCATATACCCAAAATATCACAAATACAAAATTAACATATAAGTATTAATTAAATAAATTTATTTATATTATTAAAATAAAAATCAGAATATATATATCAAATTATATTCAAAATAAAAAATTTAATTACAATTTAAACATAAAATTACCTTAAATTTTGGAATTATAAAACTACCTTTATACTTGAAAAAATTAAGCAAAAATAAGATTTTAAAAAAATTGTAAAAAAATAATTATAACTTTTTATCCAATAAATAAACATATAAAAATTATTTCACCATTGGATTCCTCATAAAAAATCAGGTGGGCTCACCTCTGAGTGAAATTCTTGTAACTCAACTCTAAATAAGCTTAAATTAAATTTTTAGTATTTTCAATACAAAAGTTGAAAATCGTCAAAAGTTTAATTTAATTCACACCATATGTGGTGTTAACCATCACTTTTTGTGTTAAAATTGAGGTGTTGTGTTTAGTTTAGAAGTTATGAAGAATTGAAGTATTTTCAATTGAGTTCAATTGAAATGTCAAAATGTGCGCGTGTATTACATAAGTGAACTTTGATTTACATATGAAGTATCGATTATTACTGTATTTTAATATACAATTCAATTGAATTACATATGTAAATTATAAAGTATAATACATGATGAGGAGTTAAAGGAAAAATAAATTGGAAAGATTAAATTTGGGGGGGAAAAGGAATTCCAGCTCTAAGGGGGCGCTAGACCCCCAAGATATTTGCTGACAGGCGTGTGGTGTCAAACTTCACGCAAAAGCTCATCACTTTTGGCCTGGAATTGAGTTACAGGGTCTGTGGACTCAATTGATGATGAGGTTTTGATACCAACTGGGGTAGTTTTAGATGTTGCCAAAAGGGTAAAACTACCCTTAAGATAAAACAATCATAGTAAAAACAGTTTTAACTGGTTTCTACGTCTTTTACACAAATTCTGGCGTGTTTTGAAGGCTGTAGGCCAGGTATTGCTATAGTAATGCTTGATTTAAGGGTCTAAAATGGCTAAAAATGGCTTAAACCAGCCCTTTTTGGTCTAAACCAGGGTTCAATGATGCCATAATTGGCTTTTATGTTGTCAGAATGTTTTTCACGACTGAAAAGAGTAAATTTTACTTTTGGAGTAAGAAAATTGATGGCTATAAAAGAATGTCTTCTTTGCCCCACTCTTCTCTTCATGTTAGAATCTTTTCCTTTTATGATTAGTTTAAAAATTGTTAAACCAATCAATAAGAGATTCCAACCGCCTTTATTAAATCATTTTAAACCTTTTAACCACGTGAAAAAATCATTATAATCATTGTTTGTAAATTTTATAATCATTTTTACCCCTGAACCACCCCAAAAGTGAATTAAAGCATCTTTCATCACTGTAAACTTTGTCACTTTGTTTCCAAATTCACTCTGGTCACTTTTTGGTGTGTTTTCTCTTTAATATTCTTTTTAAAGACTTTGTTCTTTAATTAATTGCTTGCAGTTCTTTGCTCAATTAACTCCAATTGAAATTGGTCTTGTAGCCTTAAATATCTCTTGTAGAGTATTTTTGGATAGGTTTTTATTGTTGGTAAAACAATAAATCTTTATAATATTATTTTTTTATACTAATAAAGTTATAAACAATAAAATTGGCGTTTTTTCACTTAAAAATAATATTTATTACTATTTTTAATTGATTTTTACCTTATACAAATTTTGAGGAGAGGAAAAGTACTTGATTTTTAATCAAAGTTTCATATCCACAACTTACATTTTGGGGCCCAGCCATGATAATTGACCTGTGACATATTTGTTTACTCTTTTTAAATCTTTTTTCTTAGATTGACAAATTTAAAAACATATAAAAAATACTTATAATCCAAAAAATTCATGAAAAATAATTTTTGTTGATATTATAAGTGAGGCTTATATTTTGATTTCTTTTTTAAGATATCCTTTTTTTACTCAATTAATTGGGTTTTCATTGATTTTAGTGTCTGACAACGTGTTAGGACATGAAAACATTGAAACAGCCTCAACAGTAACCAGCATTGTTCCTGCCAGTACTGTTAATTCTGATCATAATAGTACTATTATTGTGACTCAGAATATTCAACCAGAGCCAATTTCTTCTGAATTAGTCATCTTGGAAATAAGTAATACTCTTCAGAAAGCCAAAGATTTGGCCAATAGTAAGTTTTTTGACATAAAATTACTATTCTAGGCCTTTTTAACCATAATTATGCCTTCAACCAGGTCAGGAGCCAGCTATAACCCCTCAAGCAGCTCCCAGAAAGGTAATAGACTTGATTATGGCAGAGGCCAATCAGGTACAGAAGGAAAAGGGTCAGTTGATGACTTCCAAACAAATAAAATGGGTCATTCTGAAGCTGATAATACCATTTTACCTTCAAAAAGAGCTGACACCGCCACAACAAGCCTCTGTGGACATATACAAAGCCAGCAACAGTGCATACAACAATGCACTTCAATTCAAAGAGTACCAGATCCTTGCAGACCTGTGGAAGAATTGCATGAATTCTTACCTGACAGTAAGAAAATTCTTGGGCCATCCCAACACTTGCAAATTGCTCAATGGATGGCATCCATTGATGGAGAAGAAAAAAATGATGCTTTTGACACTAGAATGGAGGAAAAACAACCCTCCACCACCCAAACCAGTGCCAAAAACAGCCCCAGTGGCCAGCAGCAGCAATTCCAACGTGAAAAAGCAGCCACAAACTCCAAACAAGGGAAAAGGGAAGGCACCAGCCCCAAAACCTTACAGCCAGGGCTACACAATCCCAAAGATTCAGCAGGATGCCATGGAAAATGTATTTCAGATGGCCAGAACCATGATGGAATTACAGAAGAAGGAGGAGGCTAGATTAAGATTCCAGAAATGATTTCTGACATATTTGATTCCATCCCAGCATTGTATATTGCTATAAATCACGTGAAAAATCATCTTTCTGATAAGAATACATCAATTTGTGACAATCTTAAAAAAACAACTTGAGTCTGAGCCAAATAAATAATACACTTAAATGCTTTGAACGAGCTTTAAGGACAATCAAAACTTCCAATAATGATAATTATTTTGGTATTAAGATGAATGAACAATCTGCCATTATTCAAGAATTAACAGACAAATATTCTAAATTCAATATTTATGACATAATTGAAACAAGAATAAAACAAGCTATTAAAACTATCAAAGAAGATAATAAAAAAGTTCTTGATGATATTTCAAACTCATTTGCAGAAGTAAAGACAAATGCAGTTGCCTTGAAAAAGCATTTTGATACCTCAAGAGAGGAAATATCAAAATTAACAACAAAGTTAAATGAAGTTATATCTGATAGTACTAAAGAAACAGAATTATGGAATGAGCTTACATATAAAGAGGATGATCATAAAAAGAATGTCATAGATTATATACAAAGCTTACAACATGAGTTAAGAAATTCACAAAGGTGTAATAACAGTAAAATGAATGATATTGAAAAACTGCTAAACAATTTACTAGAAATGTCTACACCTTCCAATCAAAATGAAGATGCAATAATTCCCAATCCACAAGTATTGTATATATAAAATTCACAGTTAAAAAATGAATTTTCTACTTCTTTTCATAACTTGGAACCATCAATTGGCCAAGCACTTTTGAAAGAAGTTCCAAAACTTAAAGAATGGCCTCACTTCAGTGGTGAAGGAGAGTATGACAATATGGAATTCATTAGAGGTATTGAAATGATAAAAGTGGATTTTGAATTACCAGACAGATTGGTAACAGCCAGATTTAACACCTTGTTTACCAAATCAGCTCACAGATGGTACATCAAAATAAGACAAGCACATGGACACCAGAGTTGGACTTGGTGGAAAACCCAAATCATCAACAAATAGGCAAATGATGCTTGGAGGTTTAAAGCTGAAATAGCCTTTGAATCTGCCAAATTTAATGCTGATAAAGACAAAGCTTTACCATGGTTTTGCCAACAAAAAGACAGATTAACAACATTATATCCTGACATGTCAGAATTTATGATCCATAGAAAAATTCTGAGACAATGTGGAGGTGACTTAGAGCATACTATCAAAAGCAGGACTACTGAACAATCTTCAGCAGAGGATATTATCAATATACCAGAAGAAGTAACCACCAGAACCAAAATTGGTTCTAGTAGGGTGAATGTCAAAACCAAGTTTAATACACCTTGGAAAGATTCTGTGGACAAAAACCCCAAAGAAAATTCTAATAATATTAAGTATAAATCTGCAGATACAGTCAGAAAGTGCCATATTTGCCAAAGCACCACCCATTTAGCCAATACATGTCCAAAGAAGGGGAATTTCAATGAAATTCATATTGAAAAAGAACCTGATGTTGAAAAAGATGAAATTCGTGAAGACAATTCACATGATAAATCATCAATATTTTCTGAATCTTCAAAAGATATAGAAAATATCAATGCCACTTGTGACATCATGGAATCTTATTCCCACTTGCCACAAGTGAGCAATGTTCAACTTGATTTACCAAAAGTTCAAGATGCACAACTTATGAAGACAAAACCAAACAGAGGAAAAGGTTATACAGCTGGTAACTCCTGTATAACAGAAGTGGTGATTGATAACAAGCCCACCAAACTTTTGCTTGACCCAGGAGCCTTCTGCTCTTGTATTGGAATATCCTTTCTTAATACTTGTGTACCAAATTCTGAAGACCAATTGTTACCAATTGATGGTATAAAATTCAACAGTGCAAGTAACTCAATGAAAGCATTAGGAATCTTTGAGACCAATGTCATGTTCCCACACATAAATGGGAATTTAAGAATCACAGTTGAATTTGTTGATATGGAAAATTGCTCTAGTACCCATTTTAAATTGGGAAATGACTATTTAATCATGTATGGGATAGATTTGCATAACAACAAAGACAGATACTTTACTATTCGAGACAATAAGCGCCAAAAATTTGCCTTTTTACCATTTAAAAGACAAATTACAGTAAAAAAAGTATCACCAGTCAACTTAGAGTTAGATAAATTCAAGTCTGAACAGTTAAATGAGGCTGAAATAAGCCTTAATATGACTGATAGACAAGAAAATGAACTTTCTTCCCTTTTGTATGACCACAGAGGAGCATTTGCTTCAGACAAAGAGCCTCTAGGAGCAATTATTGGTCATGAAGTTGACATCATTCTTAACATTGAGAGACCTTATCCACCACTCTTAAGAGGACCTGCATATCCAGCAAGTCCAAAATCAAGAGAAGCTCTAGAAATTCATATCAAAAAGCTCCTGGACCTTTGTGTAATAAGAAAAGTAGGACACAATGAGGAAGTAGAAGTAACTACACCAGTCATAGTGGCATGGAGTAATGGAAAATACAGAATGGTTGGGGACTTTAGAGCTCTGAACACTTACACTGTTCCAGACAGATACCCAATACCAAAAATCCAAATTGCCCTTACTCAAATATCTCAAGCAGTGTATATAACCACTATGGATGCCCTTAAAGGATTCCATCAAAAGGTGGTGACACCAAGAGCAAGAAAATATTTGAGAATTATTGTTCATTGTGGAGTGTATGAATACTTGAGGATGCCCTTTGGTATCAAAAATGCACCTTCACACTTCCAAAGAATGATGAATGAAATCTTCCCTGAAGAACTCTCAGAGGAATGGTTAATCATTTACATTGATGAAATTATTGTCTGTTCCAAGACTTGAGAAGAGCACATGTACAGATTGTCCAGAGTTTTGACAAATATTCAATCAGTAAACATGAAAATCTTCTTGAAGAAATGCCATTTCGGATTTAAAGAACTTAAGGCACTAGGTCATGTTGTATCTGGTTTGTCCCTTGGAATTGACAAAAACAAAGTTGCAGAAGTATTTCTAAAACCCATGCCTCAGAACAAGAAGGAAATTCAGTCATTCTTAGGTCTTGCAGGATATTACAGGCAACACATTAAGGATTTTGCATCCATAGCAAGACCACTTTATAAATCACCAGGGCGAATTCCGCGTCAATCGTCGGCGATTGACTTCACATCGCAGTTCTGTCAGTATAAAATCTTGCTTCAGTTGCGTTAGTGTCACTTTATAGTCACTGGATTTAGTGGGTCACGTCATGTCACCCTCAAGACAACGTCAATCATCACATGTGTCACATGCGAATGTCACTCAAAGCCCAAACCCATTTCAATACTATTCACAATGTTCGGGTAATTTCACCTCATTGGCTTCCGCATCCCCACCTAATCCGCCCCAATGCTTTGCATGCTTATGAGCCCGCACCGCCCTCCAGATGAAACTCCAACACTGCCCCCCCATCTGCGTCCTCACCACTACTTACGCTTTCACACCCCCGCCCTTACCATCTTTATGCTCACGTGGTGCACTCACGACATCACTTATCCTTACGCTCGCTCAAGTGCCCTCCCGATATGCCCCCGACACTGCTTACAATCATTACGCTCGCGGAGTGCACTCCCGACATGCTCCCGACATCACTTATCCTTACGCTCGCTCAAGTGCCCTCCCGACATGCTCCCAACACTGCTTATCCTTACGCTTGTGTAGTGCCCTCCCGACATGCTCCCGACACTGCTTATCCTTACGCTTGTGTAGTGCCCTCCCAACACTGCTTACCATCCTTACTCTCGCAGAGTTCACTCCCGACATGCTCCCGACACCACTTATCCTTACGCTTGTGTAGTGCCCTCCTGACACCACTTATCCTTACGCTTGTGTGGTGCCCTCCCGACATACTCCCAAAACCACCTATCCTTACAATCGCGGAGTGCCTCTCAACATGCTCCTGACACGACTTATCCTTACACTTCCGTACTACATCCATAGTGTACGGTGGCTTGTTGGCATACACGATGAAGGCAATCGCTGAAATATGCTGAGTGGCCTTCTCTGCCAACAGGACCTAAGGGGAAATTGGTCAGTATATTCACAATGTTGTGGTTAGGGTTTAAATCATGAGACTCACAAATTAAAACCTAATAAGTGGACTATTTAAGACAAGAGAATTGTGTCTCCTGTTTCGCCGACAAAACCATTTTATATCATATCATTCAAATGGAACACTTTGCTTAGTCCTTACCTCATGAGCGTTGAATAGTTCAAAAGTTGACTTTAGTAGGTTTCTCACTAGTCAACTTTATCCAATGTCTCACAGGGAAGTGATTTCATTTGCATGATATGAAATAATTTGCAAAACATCGCCTCCTTCAATTTCCCGACAAATCGCATTTTGCAAATGAGATTATTTTACTTGCACCTTTTTTCTTGAATTTGGATCTTTTTATTCAAAAATTTTTAAACAAGTTATCAATCAACTCGTCACCATCTATTTGCTTAATAAACTACCTCCGCTATGGCCCAAACCCCGGGAAATTCAACTGAATTCAATGAACGACCAACTTCAGCCCCAGAGAGTGGAAGTGAAATCTCTGATATCGCCAGTAGTCGTGAATTAGGCATTGAAGTAGAGAGCCAGTCACATGAAGATAATCAAGATCCACCTGTTCTTCCAGAATGTGAGTATGCATCCATCTTGAATATTTCTAATCTCCCAAAACCTGATATTGTGTCATAGCCTTTATTTCAGGTCAGCCTCCAAGCTCTCAGAAACTGAATTTTAAAAGTTATGAGAAGGAAAAAACTGTTGAACCTTGTGCACCGACAGAAGATGATGGGCAAGATGATGTAATTTTCAGTTGGGAGGTGGAAATTATATCCAAGGAACAATTTGTCTCCAACATTGCTCAAACAATCCCAAGGCTTGAAAAAATCCAAAATGATAGTAAAATTCCTGATTATGTGTGTCAAAAGATTGCTGAAGCCATGAGCCTGCTCAAAATGGATTTGAACTGTAAGTCCATTACTAATTCAAAACAAAATTGATATCAATAGCTGCTGTAACAACCATTCTTCAGGGGTAAGGGTATTCATTCATACACCCACTCAAACACCTCAAATCAGCAAATCCAGTATCTGCATCAGCAGTCAGTTTCAGCAATCTTCATTCTGAAACATGCATACAGCTTGGTACATCAATACAGCCTGTCAATACCTGTACAGGTTGGATTCACCCAATACAGTTTCAATACACCAGTATGGAACTGTATGATCACTCAAATACACCACACCTCTTGTACAGGTTCTGTACAGCTGTACAGGACCTGTATTGGCCAGACTCAATTCAATCATCAATTATTCTCATGTAAATTCTTCCTCTGGATCAGGGCTGGTGATTCTCACATATACCAGCCCCTCTTTCTCCCCCCTGGGGACTTTTCCCCAGTTAATTAATTTAGTTTATTTATCATTTCATAATTATTCTTATCCTTATTTTGGGTATTATAATTATTTAATTTTAAGTTAGTCTTTGCATTTTTCTCTTTGCCTGTACAGCATGAGTTGGGTGGCCATATCCTTATTAACCCTTCTCTTTCCATTCTGACAGGTTGAAACAGTGGACTTGGACTTGTTTGTGGTTGGCTCTTCTATTCTTTTACTCTTATCCTTTGTTGCTGCTTTTTCTTATATTTATTCTTTAGCAATCTATCTTTAACACTCTTAAGTGTATCTCATCTTATCTTATCTTTGAGCCCTCCATAAGTGAGTCCCAGTTTACTGAGTGCCAGGCCCTCTTCACTTCGAAGAGCCCCTGTGACATTAAATTAATTAACTCATATTTGATTCTTTCTTTCATTCATTTTATTCATTTCTCTCATTCTTCAATTATGACCTTTTCATGATTTTATGATTTTTTATGATTTTCTATGAATCTTTCTCTCTCATCAATTTTCATCTCATTCATTTCATTCTTATGAAAATTGATTCTTTTTCCTTTCTTAATCATTGCTGACCATTTCATCACTTCATTCTATTTTATCAAATCAAATTTTTCTGTGTTTTTATTCAGGTCTTATTCAGGAGTAATTGATTGGTTATTTGATTGGATTAGTCATTGGGATTCATTGGTTGATTGGGTTATTGATTCAGGATTTATTGGATTTATTGACTTTGAACTCTCAAGATATTGATTGATCCTCAAGAATTGATTTTGATTATTGAATTGATTTGACTCATCAAGATATTGGATTGATTTCTGAAGATTTTGAACTGATTGATTGATTCCTCAAGACTTGATTTCATATTGAAGACATTTATTGATTGATTATTGATTGAATATTGATTGATTATTAACTTCCTCAAGATTATTGATATTTGGTTTGAGTTGATTGTTGATTGATTGAATTTATTTGACTGTTGATTGAATTTGATTCCTCAAGATTTGAATTGATTCATCAAGATTCATCAAGATTTTATTGTGATTGATTTGGCCAAGTTTTGATTATCTTTAATACCATCAAGTTTTATTTCATTTATTTCAAAATGCCAGTTCAGCATAGCCCCCCAGCAAAGAATACTAGATCCCAGAAAATTCCAGCTGTTCTAACTCCTACAGCAAGGGCTCCTCTTGACCGCACACCATCAGTTCATCAACTGAGTGCAAATTTGGACAGAGGACCACCAATGGAAGGAGAAGCACCCTCAAGAAGAGGTGGAATGAAATCTAGAAGATCAAGATCCTTTTCTGGACTTTTGGGTGGCTACCCTGGCATGTCTGAAGGTGCAAGAGCAAGATTAGGGGAAGTTGAAGATGAAGAGGGGGAAGAGTCTGTGGAAGAGGAAGATTCTGGGGAAACTGAAGTGGCAGATGCCTTGGCAAATGCTCCAGAGGTGCCTCAGGGTTCTAATCTAGCCCTTTCTAGTCAACCTCTTGTCTCTCATACTGATCCAAGTCTCCTCAAGATGATGGAGCAGATGACTCAATTCATGGGACAACTCACTCAAGCAGTTGCCCCCAGGGACAATTCCAAAGCCCCTGCTTTCAAGACTCCATCCATGAAGGCACCTGATTCTTTTGATGGTACTCAAGCTCATAAGTTGAGAGGATTTATCCAATCCTGTCAACTAATTTTCCATAATGATCCAGCAAACTTCTTCTCTGACAGGAAGAAGGTTTTGTACTCAACTTCTTTTCTTACTGGTAGAGCTGGCAAATGGATTGAACCTTACCTCTCAAATATTTCCAATGAAGACCCTTCCTACCTCCTCAATAATTGTCCATTGTTTTAATCTCAATTATTCACTCTGTTTGGTGACCCCAATGAAGTCAGGAAAGCTGAACAAGAGTTGGACAATTTGAGGATGAAGGAAAGTGGTCATGTATCCATGTACATTGCAGATTTCAGAAGCTTAATGTCAAGAATTGGATATTGGGGGGAAAGAGCTTATATCCATGTTTACAGAAGAGGATTGGCATCAAGATTATTGTATCAGTTGGCTTCTCACCCTGGAACTTTTGATACTCTTCAAGAACTTATGGATGTCACTTTAGAATTAGACACAAGATATCATGAGAGGCAAAAGGAAAAGGGTGGCAATCAAGAAAAGAAGCCTCCAGTCAGTGGATACAATCAGTCTAGGCCTCCTCAAAACTCATTTCAAAAGAGGCCTCATCAGAAGAAGAATAAGAAGGGCAAGCAATTTCAATCTTCAAAGGACAAACCCCATGCTGCTCTCCTCAATAAGGACAATAAATTAATTGGTTCTGAAAAGGAGAGGAGGATTCAAGCAGGGTTGTGTACTTATTGTGGTGGCAAGCACCCAATTGAAAAATGTTTCAAGAGACCTCAGAAAAAGCCTGGGTCATCATCAAGAGGCTTCCCTAGCAAGCAGGGAAAAGCCTGAGTGGGAATCATGATGTGTTCAATGGTTCTCACTTATTTCCTTCAAGAGCACAATTGTGCACTCTGAATACTAGTTTCAAGAAATCTTTAAAGTTTCTTATTTTTTCTTCAATCTCTGATATTTTTTATAGTATTCTCATTGATTCTGGTGCTACAAACTCTTTTATTGCAAAGAATTATGTTCTCAAGTACTCATTGACTATGTCAGAGCTCCCTGAAAAGATTCCTCTTTTCATTTTGGATTCTAATGAATCCCCTGCCTTGTTCATCACCCATTATACCAAGTGGGTAGTTGACTTGCCTTCCTTCCCAAGCTTTGAATGGGATTTCTTTATCATAGATTCACCCAAGGGAGAAGACCTGATATTGGGCTATGATTTCCTTTACCATTTCAATCCCATTATTGATTGGAAAAATGGATTGATCACCTATGATTCTAATCATAAGGATTCTAGTGGTATTATTCCTTCTACTAGTAATGACTTAGCCACTGCTGTCAACAGTGTTGCTCTGGTTGGTGAACTTAAGACACCTTCCCTTCCTTCTTCTGTCCATATCCCTTCCATTATTCCCTCTCAGTCATTACTTCCATCAAGAGATGAAGTCTTCAAAGAGATAAAGGATGTTGGAGAAGATGTTGCCATATCTTCACTTCATCTCTTCCAAGGGGATATGGACCTTCCTCCCTTATCTTTTCATGCATCCCTGGAGGAGCAGTGGGATGAGGAGGAAGAGCCAGAAGAAATTGAAACTGTGTTGAAGGTTGTTCCTCCTGCTTATCACCAATATTTGGATGTATTCTCCAAGGTGAAAGCTGAGAAACTTCCTCCACACCGCGCCTGTGATCACCATATCGAATTGGAGGGTCTTCTACCTCCAATTGGTGTTATCTACTCATTATCAAATCAAGAGTCAGAAACACTGCGGGCCTACATTTCAGAGAATGTAGAGAAAGGTTTCATTAGACCAAGCTCCTCTTCAACAGGAGCACCTGTCCTTTTTGTCAAGAAAAAGGATGGAGGTCTTCGTTTGTGTGTTGACTACCGCAAACTCAATGCTGTCACTAGGAAGAACAGATACCCTGTTCCTCCTATGAACCAGCTTCTTACCGTATTCAACGGTTCCACTATCTTCTCCAAGATAGATTTGCGTGGTGCATATAACCTTCTGAGAATCAAAGAGGGGGATGAACACTTAACTGCCTTTAGAACCAAATATGGCAGTTATGAGTATTTGGTCATGCCATTTGGCTTGACCAATGCTCCTGCTTCTTTCCAAAATCTAGTAAATGATATCTTTGCAGATTTTTTGGATGTGTTTGTTGTGGTTTATCTAGATGATATTATGGTCTTTTCCAGTTCTGAGGAGGAACATGTCAAACATGTGGTCTCTGTCCTCCAAAGACTGAGGGACAATGATCTGTTTGCCAAAGCCTCCAAGTGTGGAATACTTGGGCTATGTTGTTTCAAGTGATGGCCTCAAGATGGATTCTTCAAAAGTTCAGGAAATCCTCAATTGGCCTCAGCCCAAAAACATCAAGGCTCTTCAATCTTTCCTTGGCTTTGCCAATTTTTATCGACATTTCATTAAAAATTATTCTAAAAAAATCACTTCTCTCACTTCCCTCCTTAAAAAAGATTCTCCTTTCATCTTCAATGAGGAAGCTCTTAGTCAGTTTCAAGCACTCAAAGAAGCTTTCACCTCTGCTCCTATCTTATCTCACTTTAATCCTTCTCTACCTACTATAGTAGAGACTGATGCTTCTGATTATGCTTTGGGCGCCGTACTGAGCCAGGTGAATGACTCAGGAAAGCACCCCATTGCATTTGATAGTCGCAAGCTCATACCAGCTGAACTCAACTATGAAATTCATGACAAGGAACTCCTTGGCATAGTTTGGGCTCTCAAGCGCTGGAGAGCATTTCTTCTTTCTCTTTCCAATCCTTTTGAGGTCTTGACAGACCACTCTTCCTTGCAGTATTTCATGTCTTCCAAAGTTCTCACTCGTCGTCAGGCCCGTTGGGCTGAATTTCTCTCAGAATTTCATTTCACTATCACTTACAGCCCAGGCAGGCTGGCCACTTTACCAGATGCCTTGTCACGTTGGGACGACGTGTACCCAGAGAGGGGGGTGGACTTCATCAGCAAGAATCCTCAGAATTTTCATCAAGTACTTAAGCAAGATGGAATTCAAGAGTCAAGATTCTTCTCAATCAAAGTGGAAATTTTCTCAGATTTAGTTGACAAGATTCAAAAAGAAGTATGGCAAGACAAAGACTATAAAGAAATACTCAAGCAACTAGCAAGAGGTGAATCAATTCCAGATTATTCTCTTGAACCTCAAGCCAAGTTGTTATTATTCAAAGATAGAGTGGTAATTCCAAGCAATGAAGAATTTCAGCTCAATATTCTTCAAAAGCGTCATGAATCACCATTGGCTGGCCATCCTGGCCAGGAGAAGACCCTCAAGCCCATCAAGAGAGATTTTTATTGGGCTGGCATGAATCAATTCATCAAGGACTATGTGTCCTCATGTCAGCAATGTTCAAGAAACAAGAACATTCATCACAAGAAGTTTGGATTACTCAAGCCTCTTTCAATTCCATCTGGTCCTTGGAATTCATTATCAATGGACTTCATCACTCAATTGCCACTGTCAAACAACTTTGATTCAATTTTAGTAGTTGTGGACAGATTCTCAAAAATGGCAATCTTCATTCCAACTTATGGCACAATCACTGCTCTGGATTTAGTTCAAATCTTCATTAGTCATGTATTTTCCAAGCATGGACTTCCAGTCAGTATTGTAAGTGATAGAGGATCCTTATTTGTTTCATCATTTTGGACTCAACTGTGTCAGCAGCTCAAGATATCAAGAGATCTTTCAACTGCATTTCACCCTGAAACAGATGGACAGACAGAGAGGGTAAATCAGATACTAGAACAGTACCTTCGGATGTATGTCAGCTATCATCAAGATGACTGGTACACCTGGCTCCCTCTGGCTGAATTTGCCTATAATAATGCAGAACATTCATCCACCAAGCAATCACCTTTTTTCACCATTTATGGAAGAAATCCCAGCTTTGACTCAATCCATATTTCTCAAGACTCACCTGCTGGAAAGTTATCAACAAAACTCCAATCAGTACAGCAAGTTGTCAAAGAAGAATTAGAGTCAGCAATAAGGAGATTCAAGAAGTATGCAGATAGAAATAGGGCAATTCCACCTGATTTCCAACCTGGGGACAAAGTATGGCTAGCTTCCAAGAACATCAAGACAACAAGACCCACCAAGAAATTATCAGAAAGATGGTTGGGACCCTTTGAAGTTCTTAAGAAGATTGGCAGCCATGCATATCACCTCAAGTTGCCTCAGCAATGGAAGACAGTTCACCCTGTATTCCATGTGTCCTTATTAGAGCCAGTCAAGCATTCAACTATCCCAAATCGTCATCAATTGCCGCCACCACCAGTTTTAGTGGAAGAGCAAGAAGAATGGGAAGTGGCTCAGGTTCTGGACTCAAAACTCAAAAGAGGTAAATTATGGTATCTTGTAGAGTGGAAAGGATTCAGTGAAGACCCAGAAAGAACCACTTGGGAACCATCTTCCAAACTTACCAACTCACCAGACCTTGTCAAGGATTTCCATTCATTGTATCCAGACAAGCCTGGCCCAAATACCTCAAGAGTTTGATTTATGGTGCTTGGTGGGGAGAAGAAGTTATGAAAGTAAGTTCCTCTCCTGGCATGCACCTTTAAGGGGGTATTCTACCCATATGTTGTTGTAAGCATCACCTTGGCCACTTTGTGAGCACTTGTCAATTCTTTGGACAGGTTCAGGAAGCATACAACATCAATACCCTCCATTTGGACCTTATCAAGATATGGCCAAATATTTCTTTCTTTCTTTATGTTTTCATTTTCTTTATTACCATTTCAATTTATGCCAATCATCATAATTCAAGACGTTCTTTACTTCAAGTCATTTACGGCAATTCATTTCAGTAGTCATTTATGGCAATTCATTTCAGAAGGCATTTATGGCAATTTATTTCAGTCTTATGGTGCTTGGTGGGGAGTGGAAGTTATGAAAGTAAGTTCCATCTCCTGGTATGCATCCATGAGGGTTCTACTTCTTGTAAAACATTACCTTGGCCACTCTGTGAGCATCAAATGCTTGGTTTTCATTTTTCAAACACTTTTTTGGCCAGAATCAAGCAACTCACCACAAGAAGGACCAACCATCAGGAATCTTTCTTTATTTCTTTCTTTACTCTCATTTTCTCTTATTATTTTCCTTTCTTTCTTTACTTGTATAATTTTCTTTCTTTTATTTCTTAAAGCAGCAGCATCCCCTCCCCAAGTCATGTATTGGGAGGTTCCATTATCTTTTTTATTTTTTATTTTTTAGTATTTATAAGAGTGGGGATAGAAGCCAAACCAAACACAAACAAGGAAAAGGAAACTAGTTATCTCTACCCAAGTCATCGAAAGTTCTCTGGAAGTCATTTATCAACTCATCCTCATACCAGGCAAATTTTGCAGCCATCTCTTCAGAAGCAGTACCTGGAATAGTCCTGTCATTGGCATACATAATAACCTCTCTGCTATTTCTATCAACCCTCCTGAACAATCTGGCCACAGCATCTTGATTTTCACTAGCCGCGTTGGGATCTTCTCTGGTAACCCGGATAGGCCAACGTTCTCTTCTTTGGAAGACTTGGGCGGCAGGAAACGGCAAAGGGGATAGTCCATCTCTTCTTCTGCTGGAGCTGGCCACAGGTTGGAGTTGACGGGAGGTGGTTATGGGTGAGTTTCTAGACTGTTGAACTGGTGATGGTCTTACTGCTGGATTCAAGGCAGGCCTGGTGGTATGGGAAGTAGTTCGTGAAGGAGGAGGAAGGGTTGTAGGAATGGAGGCAAGCATTGGCTGGAAGTTTCTTGGAGTGCTGGGAATAATTTGGCTTTGGAATCTGGTGTTGGCAAGAGGTTGAGAAGAGGAATTGCTGGATGGATGGCCACTTGAATGAGGAATAACTTGAACTTCTTCACCATCCAACTCATCACTTCCTTCAGCATCTGGATCTGATGGGGAATCAACAATTCTTCTTAGCTTCTTCACTACTTTCACCACTCCATCAGAATTGGTCCTTGAAATTGGAATTTCTGAGCTGTAGTGGATGGGCCTACCACCAATTGGAATGGACCCTCCAACATTAGTCCATCTGGCCACATCCCTCTGCCTGGAACCAGTCACTACATCAAAATATCAGCATCAATTCAATCAAAATATGCAATTCACTCACATTGAGAAAACCCAGAAGTGGCATCAGGGGTAGGTTCCTCAAGAATGGGGAATTCCTTCCCATAAGGCCCATACTTCCTACTCCATAAGTGCCTCCTGACCTGGGACAAAGTTGATCCGGTACGGCGGCATGGCTTCTTCCCAATAAAGCAGAAATGGCATTTTGACGATCGAGGATTGTAATGTTGAAAGCAATCCTTACCCCTGGCCAAACACTCAGTACAGGCAGGATCAAGAACTTCAACTGCTCTGAATCCGTCATATGTTTGGGAGGGGTCAAACTGGCCAGAAGACGCCATGGAAGGAGAAGACAATCGACTGAAGACGCCAGAACCATGAAGAACAGACGGTGGCGTCGCAGAAGGGGAAGATTCAGTGAGCTCAGTCAGTTTGGAACTCATAACTGAAGAATATGCAAGCAGAAGATTCAAGACGTCAGAATCAATCCACTCCATATCAAGAAAAAAAAAGAACTTGACTCAAGGAAATGGGGCCATAACTCAATTATGCCCCCCCTCAAAGCCTCTAAGGTGAAGGTTCATACCCCTTTGGGGCTGAACTCATCACCCAGGGCCTCCCCTGCAACTTTGGGGAGGCCAGGATCTTGATGGTCCTGGACCCCATCAATGGGTCCAGGCCATGTAGGGTGAAAATTGGGTAAGGGCCATTTCTGGACCCCTTGGTCACCCTGGGTCCCCAGGGGCTCCATTTTGGTCCTGGGGGCCTCCAATAGCCCCCATGGACCGTGGACCGCGGGGTACGGCCCACAGCCCACGGACCGCGGACCGTAGGATCCCAAAGACTCGAAAAGGTCCATTATGACCAAAAAATCAAAATAAATCAAAAAAATGCCCAATCCCTAAAACACCCAAAAAAGGCCAAAAGGGCCATAAAAAGCAAATTGCCTCAAGATCCCTCAGGGTGGAAGCCACAGCCCAAAAAAAACATTTGGAGGGCTGTCTGAGGCCATTTCCTTGGACAATGGGGACAAGACCCCTTGGAGTACATTTTTCATATTTTTAGTTGGATTAAGCCTTGCCCAATGAGTACACTTCATATACTCATTGGGCACCATTTTTTTTTGAGCACAAGTGCCCAATGGCCTTTATTCTGGGATATATCCCAAGGCCACATCCCAAGGCATGGCTGATTGAATCAAAAGAAAAGAATGGCATATTTTGGAAGGAATACTCACTCAAGCTTGGAAAAAAAGGGGGGAATCAAAAGAATTTGGCAGGGAAGAAATAATGAAGGATTTTCAGGATAATGGTCAAGAGGAAAAAAGAAATTAAAAAGAAATTTTTTTGAAAAAATGTGGGGATATTGAGATGCCACTCAACAGTGGCAGGGTATTATGGTGTTCAGGAGCCCACCAGTTTCAAGAGGGGGATACTGTAACAACCATCCATCAGGGGTAAGGGTATTCATTCATACACCCACTCAAACACCTCAAATCAGCAAATCCAGTATCTGCATCAGCAGTCAGTTTCAGCAATCTTCATTCTGAAACATGCATACAGCTTGGTACTGTCACAGGGGCTCTTCGAAGTGAAGAGGGCCTGGCACTCAGTAAACTGGGACTCACTTATGGAGGGCTCAAGGATAGGATAAGATGAGATACACTTAAGAGTGTTAAAGATGAATTACTAAAAGAATGAATATAAGAAAAGCAGCAACAAAAGAAATAAGAATAAGAAATAGAAGAGCCAACCACAAACAAGTCCAAGTCCACTGTTTCAACCTGTCAGAATGGAAAGAGAAGGGTTAATAAGGATATGGCCACCCAACTCATACTGTACAGGCGAAGAAAGAAAAAAGGCAAAGACTAACTTAAGATTAAATAAATATAATACCCAAAATATAAGGATAAGAATATTCAGATAATAATAAATCAACTAAATTAATTAACTGGGGAAAAGTCCCCAGGGGGGAGAAAGAGGGGCTGGTATATGTGAGAATCACCAGCCCTGATCCAGAGAAGAATTTTCATGAGAATAATTGATTGTTGAATTGAGTCTGGCCAATACAGGTCTTGTACAGCTGTACAGGACCTGTACAAGAGGTGTGGTGTATTGGAGTGATCATACAGTTTCATACTGGTGTATTGAAACTGTATTAGGGTGAATCCATCCTGTACAAGTATTGACAGGCTGTATTGATGTACCAAACAGTATGCATGTTTCAGAATGAAGATTGCTGAAACTGACTGCTGATGCAGATACTGGATTTGCTGATTTGAGGTGTTTGAGTGGGTGTATGAATGAATACCCTTACCCCTGATGGATGGTTGTTACAGTATCCCCCTCTTGAAACTGGTGGGCTCCTGAACACCATAATACCCTGCCACTGTTGAGTGGCATCTCAATATCCCCACATTTTTTTCAAAAAATTTTCTTTTTAAATTCCTTTCCTCTTGACCATTATCCTGAAAATCCTTTATTACTTCTTCCCTGCCAAATTCAATTGATTCCCCCTTTCTTTTCAAATTTGAGTGAGTATTCCTTCCAGAGTATGCAATTCTTTCTTTTGATTCAATCAGCCATGTCTTGGGATGTGGCCTTGGGATATATCCCAGAATAAAGGCCATTGAGCACTTGTGCTCAAAAATTGGTGCCCAATGAGTATATGACTTGTACTCATTGGCCCAGACTTAATCCATTCAATGAACCTCCAAGGGGTCTTGTCCCCATGACCCAAGGAATTGGCCTCAGGCAGCCCTCCCAGTGGGTTTTGGACTGTGGCCTCCATCTTGAGTGATCTTGATGTATCTTGCTTTTTATGGCCTTTTTTGGCCTTGCTGGGTGTTTTGGTGATTAGGGCAATTTTTTGGTTTTCTGGGTTTTTTGGCCATAATAGGCCTTTTTGATGTCTTGGGGTCCTACGGTCCGCGGGCCGTACGCCGCGGTCCGTGGGCCGTGGTCTGCGGTCCGTGGGCCGTGGGCCGTACGCCGCGGTCCGCGGTCCGTGGGGGCTATTGGAGGCCCCCAGGACCAAAATGGAGCCCCTGGGCCCAAATTTACTGGGGACCCAGGGTGACCAAGGGGCCCAAAAATGGCCCCATTCCAAATTTCACCATATGTGGCCTGGATCCATTGAAGGGGTCCAGGACCATCAAGATCTTGGCCTCCCCAAAGTTGCAGGGGAGGCCCTGGGTGATGAGTTCAGCCCCAAAGGGGTATGAACCTTCACCTTAGAGGCTTTGAGGTGGGGCATAATTGAGTTATGGCCCCAGTTCCTTGAGTCAAATTTCTTTTTCTTGATGTGGAGTGGAATGATTCTGACGTCTTGAATCTTCTGCTTGCACTTCCTTCAGTTATGAGTTCCAAACTGACTGAACTCACTGAATCTTCCCCTTCTGCACCGCCACCGTCTGTTCTTCATGGTTCTGGCGTCTTCAGTCGATTGTCTTCTCCCTCCATGGCGTCTTCTGGCCATTTTGACCCCTCCCAAACATATGATGGGTTCAGAGCAGTTGAAGTTCTTGATCCTGCCTGTACTGAGTGTTTGGCCAGGGGGAAGGATTGCTTTCAACATTACAATCCTCGATCGTCAAAATGCCATTTCTGCTTTATTGGGAAGAAGCCATGCCGCCGTACCGGATCAACTTTGTCCCAGGTGAGGAGGCACTTATGGAGTAGGAAGGATGGGCCTTATGGGCAGGAATTCCCCATTCTTGAGGAACCTACCCCTGATGCCACTTCTGGCTTTTCTCAATGTGAGTGATTTGCATTTCTTGGTTGAATTAATGCTGATATTTTGATGTAGTGACTGGTTCCAGGCAGAGGGATGTGGCCAGATGGACTAATGTTGGAGGGTCCATTCCAATTGGTGGTAGGCCCATCCACTACAGCTCAGAAATTCCAATTTCAAGGACCAATTCTGATGGAGTGGTGAAAGTAGTGAAGAAGCTAAGAAGAATTGTTGATTCCCCATCAGATCCAGATGCTGAAGGAAGTGATGAGTTGGATGGTGAAGAAGTTCAAGTTATTCCTCATTCAAGTGGCCATCCATCCAGCAATTCCTCTTCTCAACCTCTTGCCAACACCAGATTCCAAAGCCAAATTATTCCCAGCACTCCAAGAAACTTCCAGCCAATGCTTGCCTCCATTCCTACAACCCTTCCTCCTCCTTCACGAACTACTTCCCATACCACCAGGCCTGCCTTGAATCCAGCAGTAAGACCATCACCAGTTCAACAGTCTAGAAACTCACCCATAACCACCTCCCGTCAACTCCAACCTGTGGCCAGCTCCAGCAGAAGAAGAGATGGACTATCCCCTTTGCCGTTTCCTGCCGCCCAAGTCTTCCAAAGAAGAGAACGTTGGCCTATCCGGGTTACCAGAGAAGATCCCAACGCGGCTAGTGAAAATCAAGATGCTGTGGCCAGATTGTTCAGGAGGGTTGATAGAAATAGCAGAGAGGTTATTATGTATGCCAATGACAGGACTATTCCAGGTACTGCTTCTGAAGAGATGGCTGCAAAATTTGCCTGGTATGAGGATGAGTTGATAAATGACTTCCAGAGAACTTTCGATGACTTGGGTAGAGATAACTAGTTTCCTTTTCCTTGTTTGTGTTTGGTTTGACTTCTATCCCCACTCTTATAACTACTAAAAAATAAAAAATAAAAAAGATAATGGAACCTCCCAATACATGATTTGGGGAGGGGATGCTGCTGCTTTAAAGAAATAAAAGAAAGAAAATTATACAAGTAAAGAAAGAAAGAAAATAATAAGAGAAAATGAGAGTAAAGAAAGAAATAAAGAAAATTTCCTGATGGCTGGTCCTTCTTGTGGTGAGTTGCTTGATTCTGGCCAAGAAGTGTCTGAAAAATGAAAACCAAGCATTTGATGCTCACAGAGTGGCCAAGGTGATGTTCTTGAGGAACCTACCCCTGATGCCACTTCTGGCTTTTCTCAATGTGAGTGATTTGCATTTCTTGGTTGAATTAATGCTGATATTTTGATGTAGTGACTGGTTCTAGGCAGAGGGATGTGGCCAGATGGACTAATGTTGGAGGGCCCATTCCGATTGGTGGTAGGCCCATCCACTACAGCTCAGAAATTCCCATTTCAAGGACCAATGCTGATGGAGTGGTGAAAGTAGTGAAGAAGCTAAGAAGAATTGTTGATTCCCCATCAGATCCAGATGCTGAAGGAAGTGATGAGTTGGATGGTGAAGAAGTTCAAGTTATTCCTCATTCAAGTGGCCATCCATCCAGCAATTCCTCTTCTCAACCTCTTGCCAACCCCAGATTCCAAAGCCAAGTGGTTCCCAGCACTCCAAGAACCTTCCAACCAATGCTTGCTTCAATTCCTACAACCCTTCCTCCTCCATCACCAACTACTTCTCACACCACCAGGCCTGCCTTGAATCCAGCAGTAAGACCATCTCCAGTTCAACAGCCCAGAAACTCACCCATAAACACCTCCCGTCAACTCCAACCTGTGGCCAGCTCCAGCAGAAGAAGAGATGGGATGTCCCCTTTGCCGTTTCCTGCCGCTCAAGTATTCCAAAGAAGAGAACGTTGGCCTATCCGGGTTACCAGAGAAGATCCCAACGCGGCTAGTGAAAATCAAGATGCTGTGGCCAGATTGTTCAGGAGAGTTGACAGGAATAGCAGAGAGGTGATTATGTATGCCAATGACAGGACGATTCCAGGTACTGCTTCTGAAGAAATGGCTGCAAAATTTGCCTGGTATGAAGATGAGTTGATAAATGATTTCCAGAGAACTTTTGATGACTTGGGTAGAGATAACTAGTTTCCTTTTCCTTGTTTGTGTTTGGTTTGACTTCTATCCCCACTCTTATAACTACTAAAAAATAAAAAATAAAAAAGATAATGGAACCTCCCAATACATGATTTGGGGAGGGGATGCTGCTGCTTTAAAGAAATAAAAGAAAGAAAATTATACAAGTAAAGAAAGAAAGAAAATAATAAGAGAAAATGAGAGTAAAGAAAGAAATAAAGAAAATTTCCTGATGGCTGGTCCTTCTTGTGGTGAGTTGCTTGATTCTGGCCAAGAAGTGTCTGAAAAATGAAAACCAAGCATTTGATGCTCACAGAGTGGCCAAGGTGATGTTTTACAAGAAGTAGAACCCTCAGGGATGCATACCAGGAGATGGAACTTACTTTCATAACTTCCACTCCCCACCAAGCACCATAAAACTGAAAAGAATTGCCATAAATGACTTCTGAGATGAATTGCCATAAACGACTTCTGAGATGAATTGCCATAAATGACTTGAAGTAAATGAATGTCTTGAATTATGATGATTGGCATAAAATGAAAAGATAATAAAGAAAGAAAACATTGGGCCATATCTTGATAAGGTCCAAATCGGAGGGTATTGATGTTGTATGCTTCCTGAACCTGTCCAAAGATTTGACAAGTGCTCACAAAGTGGCCAAGGTGATGCTTACAACAACATATGGGTAGAATACCCCCTTAAAGGTGCATGCCAGGAGAGGAACTTACTTTCATAACTTCTTCTCCCCACCAAGCACCATAAAATCAAACTCTTGAGGTATTTGGACCAGGCTTGTCTGGATACAATGAGTGGAAATCCTTGACAAGGTCTGGTGAGTTGGTAAGGTTGGAAGCTGGTTCCAAAGTGGTTCTTTCTGGGTCTTCACTGAATCCTTTCCACTCTACAAGATACCATAATTTACCTCTTTTGAGTTTTGAGTCCAGAGCCTGAGCCACTTCCCATTCTTCTTGCTCTTCCACTAAAACTGGTGGTGGCGGCAATTGATGACGATTTGGGATAGTTGAATGCTTGACTGGTTCTAATAAGGACACATGGAATACAGGGTGAACTGTCTTCCATTGCTGAGGCAACTTGAGGTGATATGCATGGCTGCCAATCTTCTTAAGAACTTCAAAGGGTCCCAACCATCTTTCTGATAATTTCTTGGTGGGTCTTGTTGTCTTGATGTTCTTGGAAGCTAGCCACACTTTGTCCCCAGGTTGGAAATCAGGTGGAATTGCCCTATTTCTATCTGCATACTTCTTGAATCTCCTTATTGCTGACTCTAATTCTTCTTTGACAACTTGCTGTACTGATTGGAGTTTTGTTGATAACTTTCCAGCAGGTGAGTCTTGAGAAATATGGATTGAGTCAAAGCTGGGATTTCTTCCATAAATGGTGAAAAAGGGTGATTGCTTGGTTGATGAATGTTCTGCATTATTATAGGCAAATTCAGCCAGAGGGAGCCAGGTGTACCAGTCATCTTGATGATAGCTGACATACATCCGAAGGTACTGTTCTAGTATCTGATTTACCCTCTCTGTCTGTCCATCTGTTTCAGGGTGGAAAGCAGTTGAAAGATCTCTTGATATCTTGAGTTGCTGACACAATTGAGTCCAGAATGATGAAACAAATAAGGATCCTCTATCACTGACAATACTGACTGGGAGTCCATGCTTGGAAAATACATGGCTAATGAATATTTGAGCTAAATCCAGAGCAGTGATTGTGCCATAAGTTGGAATGAAGATTGCCATTTTTGAGAATCTGTCCACAACTACTAAAATCGAATCAAAGTTGTTGGACAGTGGCAATTGAGTGATAAAGTCCATTGATAAGGAATTCCAAGGACCAGATGGAATTGAAAGAGGCTTGAGTAATCCAAACTTCTTGTGATGGATGTTCTTGTTTCTTGAACATTGCTGACATGAGGACACATAGTCCTTGATGAATTGATTCATGCCAGCCCAATAAAAATCCCTCTTGATGAGCTTGAGGGTCTTCTCCTGGCCAGGATGGCCAGCCAATGGTGAGTCATGACGCTTTTGAAGAATATTGAGTTGAAGTTCTTCATTGCTTGGGATTACCACTCTATCTTTGAATAATAATAACTTGGCTTGAGGTTCAAGAGAATAATCTGGAACTGATTCACCTCTTGCTAGTTGCTTGAGTATTTCTTTATAGTCTTTGTCTTGCCATACTTCTTTTTGAATCTTGTCAACTAAATCTGAGAAAATTTCCACTTTGATTGAGAAGAATCTTGACTCTTGAATTCCATCTTGCTTAAGTACTTGATGAAGATTTTGAGGATTCTTGATGATGAAGTCCACCCCCCTCTCTGGGTACATGTCGTCCCGACGTGACAAGGCATCTGGTAAAGTGGCCAGCCTGCCTGGGCGGTAAGTGATAGTGAAATGAAACTCAGAGAGAAACTCAGCCCAGCGGGCCTGACGACGAGTAAGAACTTTGGAAGACATGAAATACTGCAAGGAAGAGTGGTCTGTCAAGACCTCGAAAGCATTGGAAAGAGAAAGAAGAAATGCTCTCCAGCGCTTGAGAGCCCAAACTATGCCAAGGAGTTCCTTGTCATGAATCTCATAGTTGAGCTCAGCTGGTAAGAGCTTGCGACTATCAAATGCAATGGGGTGCTTTCCAGAGTCATTCACCTGACTCAGTACGGCGCCCAATGCATAATCAGAAGCATCAGTCTCTACTATAGTAGGTAGAGAAGGATTAAAGTGAGATAAGATAGGAGCAGAGGTGAAAGCTTCTTTGAGTGCTTGAAACTGACTAAGAGCTTCCTCATTGAAGATGAAGGGAGAATCTTTTTTGAGAAGGGAAGTGAGAGAAGTGATTTTTTTGGAATAATTTTTAATGAAGCGACGATAAAAATTGGCAAAGCCAAGAAAAGATTGAAGAGCCTTGATGTTTTTGGGCTGAGGCCAATTGAGTATTTGCTGAACTTTTGAAGAGTCCATCTTAAGGCCATCACTTGAAACAACATAGCCCAAGTATTCCACACTTGAGGCATGGAATACACACTTGGAGGCTTTGGCAAACAAATTATTGTCCCTCAGTCTTTGGAGGACAGAGGCCACATGTTTGACATGTTCCTCCTCAGAACTGGAAAAGACCATAATATCATCTAAATAAACCACAACAAACACATCCAAGAAATCTGCAAATATATCATTTACCAGATTCTGGAAAGAAGCAGGAGCATTGGTCAAACCAAATGGCATGACCAAATACTCATAACTACCATATTTGGTTCTAAAGGCAGTTAAGTGCTCATCCCCCTCTTTGATTCTCAGAAGGTTATATGCACCACGCAAATCTATCTTGGAGAAGATAGTGGAAACGTTGAATACGGTAAGAAGCTGGTTCATAGGAGGAACAGGGTATCTGTTCTTCCTAGTGACAGCATTGAGTTTGCGGTAGTCAACACACAAACGAAGACCTCCATCCTTTTTCTTGACAAAAAGGACAGGTGCTCCTGTTGAAGAGGAGCTTGGTCTAATGAAACCTTTCTCTACATTCTCTGAAATGTAGGCCCGCAGTGTTTCTGACTCTTGATTTGATAATGAGTAGATAACACCAATTGGAGGTAGAAGACCCTCCAATTCGATATGGTGATCACAGGCGCGGTGTGGAGGAAGTTTCTCTGCTTTCACCTTGGAGAATACATCCAAATATTGGTGATAAGCAGGAGGAACAACCTTCAACACAGTTTCAATTTCTTCTGGCTCTTCCTCCTCATCCCACTGCTCCTCCAGGGATGCATGAAAAGATAAGGGAGGAAGGTCCATATCCCCTTGGAAGAGATGAAGTGAAGATATGGCAACATCTTCTCCAACATCCTTTATCTCTTTGAAGACTTCATCTCTTGATGGAAGTAATGACTGAGAGGGAATCATGGAAGGGATATGGACAGAAGAAGGGATGGAAGGTGTCTTAAGTTCACCAGCCAGAGCAACACTGTTGACAGCAGTGGCTAAGTCATTACTAGTAGAAGGAATAATACCACTAGAATCCTTATGATTAGAATCATAGGTGATCAATCCATTTTTCCAATCAATAATGGGATTGAAATGGTAAAGGAAATCATAGCCCAATATCAGGTCTTCTCCTTTGGGTGAATCTATGATAAAGAAATCCCATTCAAAGCTTGGGAAGGAAGGCAAGTCAACTACCCACTTGGTATAATGGGTGATGAACAAGGCAGGGGATTCATTAGAATCCAAAATGAAAAGAGGAATCTTTTCAGGGAGCTCTGACAGAGTCAATGAGTACTTGAGAACAAAATTCTTTGCAATAAAAGAGTTTGTAGCACCAGAATCAATGAGAATACTATAAAAAATATCAGAGACAGAAGAAAAAATAAGAAATTTTAAAGATTTCTTGACACTAGTATTCAGAGTGCACAATTGTGCTCTTGAAGGAAATAAGTGAGAACCATTGAACACATCATGATTCCCACTCAGGCTTTTCCCTGCTTGCTAGGGAAGCCTCTTGATGATGACCCAGGCTTGTTCTGAGGTCTCTTGAAGCATTTTTCAATTGGGTGCTTTCCACCACAATAAGTACACAACCCCTCTTTAATCCTCCTCTCCTTTTCAGAACCGATTAGTTTATTGTCCTTATTGAGGAGAGCAGCATGGGGCTTGTCCTTTGAAGATTGGAATTGCTTGCCCTTCTTGTTCTTCTTCTGGTGAGGCCTCTTTGAAGATGAGTTTTGAGGAGGCCTAGACTGATTGGATCCAATGACTGGAGGCTTCTTTTCTTGATTGCCACCCTTTTCCTTTTGCCTCTCATGATATCTTGGGTCTAATTCTAGAGTGACATCCATAAGTTCTTGAAGAGTATCAAAAGTTCCAGGGTGAGAAGCCAACTGATCCAATAATCTTGATGCCAATCCTCTTCTGTAAACATGGATATAAGCTCTTTCCCCCCAATCTCCAATTCTTGACATTAAGCTTCTGAAATCTGCTATGTACAAGGAAACATGACCACTTTCCTTCATCCTCAAATTGTCCAACTCTTGTTCAGCTTTCCTGACTTCATTGGGGTCACCAAACAGAGTGAATAACTGAGATTCAAACAATGGCCAATTATTGAGGAGGTAGGAAGGGTCTTCATTGGAAATATTTGAGAGGTAAGGTTCAATCCATTTGCCAGCTCTACCAGTGAGAAAAGAAGTTGAGTACAAAACCTTCTTCCTGTCAGAGAAGAAGTTTGCTGGATCATTATGGAAAATTAGTTGACAGGATTGGATAAATCCTCTCAACTTATGAGCTTGAGTACCATCAAAAGAATCAGGTGCCTTCATGGATGGAGTCTTGAAAGTAGGGGCTTTGGAATTGTCCCTGGGGGCAACTGCTTGAGTGAGTTGTCCCATGAATTGAGTCATCTGCTCCATCATCTTGAGGAGACTTGGATCAGTTTGAGAGACAGGAGGTTGACTAGAAAGGGCTAGATTAGAACCCTGAGGCACCTCTGGAGCATTTGCCAAGGCATCTGCCACTTCAGTTTCCCCAGAATCATCCTCTTCCACAGACTCTTCCCCCTCTTCATCTTCAACTTCCCCTAATCTTGCTCTTGCACCTTCAGACATGCCAGGGTAGCCACCCAAAAGTCCAGAAAAGGATCTTGATCTTCTAGATTTCATTCCACCTCTTCTTGAGGGTGCTGCTCCTTCCATTGGTGGTCCTCTGTCCAAGTTTGCACTCAGTTGATGAACTGATGGTGTGCGGTCAAGAGGAGCCCTTGCTGTAGGAGTGAGAACAGCTGGAATTTTCTGGGATCTAGTATTCTTGGCTGGGGGGCTATGCTGAACTGGCATTATGAAAAGAATTAAAATAACTTGATGGTATTAAGAAGAATAATCAGATTTGGCCAAATCAATCACAATAAAATCTTGATGAATCTTGAGGAATCAATTCAAATCTTGAGGAATCAAATTCAATCAACAATCAAATCAATTCAATCAATCAACAATCAATTCAAATCAAATATCAATCAATAAGTGTCTTCAATATGAAATCAAGTCTTGAGGAATCAATCAATCAGTTCAAAATCTTCAGAAATCAATTCAATATCTTGATAAGTTAAATCAAATCAATAATCAAAATCAATTCTTGAGGATCAATCAATATCTTGAGAGTTCAAAAGTCAGTCAATAATCCAAATGAAATCCTGAATCAATAACCCAATCAACCAATGAATCCCAATGAATAATCCAATTAAATGACCAATCAATTACTCCTGAATAAGACCTGAATAAAAACACAGAGAAAATTTGATTTGATAAAAATAAAATGAAGTTATGAAATGGTCAGCAATGATTAAGAAAGGAAAAGAATCAATTTTCATAAGAATGAAAAGAATGAGATGAAAATTGATAAGAGAGGAAATTCATAAAAAATCATAAAAATCATAAAATCATGAAAAGGTCATAATTGATGAATGAGAGGAAATGAATATAAATGAATGAAAGAAAGAATCAAATATGAGTTAATTAATTTAATGTCACAGGGGCTCTTCGAAGTGAAGAGGGCCTGGCACTCAGTAAACTGGGACTCACTTATGGAGGGCTCAAGGATAGGATAAGATGAGATACACTTAAGAGTGTTAAAGATGAATTACTAAAAGAATGAATATAAGAAAAGCAGCAACAAAAGAAATAAGAATAAGAAATAGAAGAGCCAACCACAAACAAGTCCAAGTCCACTGTTTCAACCTGTCAGAATGGAAAGAGAAGGGTTAATAAGGATATGGCCACCCAACTCATACTGTACAGGCGAAGAAAGAAAAAAGGCAAAGACTAACTTAAGATTAAATAAATATAATACCCAAAATATAAGGATAAGAATATTCAGATAATAATAAATCAACTAAATTAATTAACTGGGGAAAAGTCCCCAGGGGGGAGAAAGAGGGGCTGGTATATGTGAGAATCACCAGCCCTGATCCAGAGAAGAATTTTCATGAGAATAATTGATTGTTGAATTGAGTCTGGCCAATACAGGTCTTGTACAGCTGTACAGGACCTGTACAAGAGGTGTGGTGTATTGGAGTGATCATACAGTTTCATACTGGTGTATTGAAACTGTATTAGGGTGAATCCATCCTGTACAAGTATTGACAGGCTGTATTGATGTACCAAACTGTATGCATGTTTCAGAATGAAGATTGCTGAAACTGACTGCTGATGCAGATACTGGATTTGCTGATTTGAGGTGTTTGAGTGGGTGTATGAATGAATACCCTTACCCCTGATGGATGGTTGTTACAGGTACATCAATACAGCCTGTCAATACCTGTACAGGTTGTATTCACCCAATACAGTTTCAATACACCAGTATGGAACTGTATGATCACTCAAATACACCACACCTCTTGTACAGGTTCTGTACAGCTGTACAGGACCTGTATTGGCCAGACTCAATTCAATCATCAATTATTCTCATGAAAATTCTTCCTCTGGATCAGGGCTGGTGATTCTCACATATACCAGCCCCTCTTTCTCCCCCCTGGGGACTTTTCCCCAGTTAATTAATTTAGTTTATTTATCATTTCATAATTACTCTTATCCTTATTTTGGGTATTATAATTATTTAATTTTAAGTTAGTCTTTGCATTTTTCTCTTCGCCTGTACAGTATGAGTTGGGTGGCCATATCCTTATTAAACCTTCTCTTTCCATTCTGACAGGTTGAAACAGTGGACTTGGACTTGTTTGTGGTTGGCTCTTCTATTCTTTTACTCTTATCCTTTGTTGCTGCTTTTTCTTATATTTATTCTTTAGCAATTTATCTTTAACACTCTTAAGTGTATCTCATCTTATCTTATCTTTGAGCCCTCCATAAGTGAGTCCCAGTTTACTGAGTGCCAGGCCCTCTTCACTTTGAAGAGCCCCTGTGACAGCTGCTTACAATATATGGGCAGGTGTGGAGGTGGGAGAATCTCTACCTGAAGGATCTCGAGTTGTAATTGGATTTCCAGGCAAAGGATTAGGAAAAAGACCAAATATACATGCGACCAAAAAAACAAACAAAAAACGCCGTACCTTTGAAGCCGCAAACAATTCTCGCGATCAAGGTCATGAAATTATCAATATTGAAGGGGACCATATTGATAATCAACCTCCCCAATACTCAATGAAACAATCCATGATGAAGCTCCACATACTGAAAGTCCCGCGATACCCAATGAAACAATGCATGATGCAACCCCTCCCGCCTCTCCTCGGAATATTCAAGCCTTTCAAGAAAGGGAAAAAATTAAACATGATACAAGGGGACGAGATATGACGGATATAGTTCCTGACCCTGAGCCCGAAGTGTCATCCTCTGCTAATTTTCAAAGGATATTTTTATCCCGCATGGAAGAGTTTGCAGGAATTTTGAATTATCATTCCAATATTACTCAACATTCATGGAAAAGGGGGATTGATAATATCAATAGTATTTACAAAAATCAATGGGACAATTTACCAACAAAAGATGCTCATACATTCCTGCCTGTTGGTATTAAGGTGATCAGTAACCGAGAGCTTAAAATGTCGGCCTGGCTGGAGGACCTTGAGATGGCAGGTGAGTTTTATCTTTGTGCATGATACATGTTTATTGGCTGTTGACTGGTGATATAAATTGCAATATACAGGGTTAGATTTTTTTAAGCCAACCAAAACAGAAGCGTTTTTTGATCACAACATTTGGAATCTCAAATTGATAAAGGAATCAGCTAAACCTCCAGAGAATCTCCCAAAATCTGAACACTCCTTCTTCAAAATGGTTCAGAGCCTTCTTTACCCCACCAATCCAGTTAAACATTTTTGGGCAAATGTTATGTTTCAATCCATTAATTTAGTCTCATATGATGTGATTGCACCCAAACCATATGTTGCACCAACATCAAATTCAACCGATCCTCTTGGACTCAAACGTGGAGCAGTTGAATACCTTGCGTCCTGCTTGAGTAAATCAAAGCAACGTGCAACCCAACTCAGCATTGAAGGTGGCGGCGCTGACAATGAGATATCCAAAAAGCCGCACAAGAACCTGGAGGATCTAATGGATACAGCTATCCATTTGATGATTGCGTACAACATGGTACGTGCACATACAAAGGTCGAAGTTAATGGCATCAAAGGCAAAATCACGAACTCAAAAAAAAATGAGGCCATCAAAGATCTTTTGGCGTGTCACAAGAATCTCGGAATAAATCGAATTTGCTATGGTATATTAGCGGCATTCTGTGCGGCGGGGGTTTGTGGTTTGATGGTATGCTCAGATGACTGGAGAACAAGCTCAGTTAAAGGGGCTTTATCACTAATTGACATTTCCGCAAAACTTTCAGAGGGTAAAAATCTAGTGGAGCCAGTGTGGCTACGTACTAATAAGTATATATGTAATTTACTGAATAAAAGCTTCTTCTCATCAGAGTCTTTTAACCCCACTGTACCTCTTAGATTTGAATTTGCACGATGCTTAGTATTAGACTTTGGTGATGCCTGGGTGGCAAAACGCGGTCTTGGTTCAAGTGATGAGGTCACCTTGACGGTACCCAGGTCAGCAAAACTCACAACCAGGATTGACCCGTTTTAGATTAGCTTTGTACCAGATAGATTGTAATTTAATTTTGCAAAGTGATTTATGAATTTAATAATCATGACTACCTATCCTACTACTGCCCCGATGCCACAGTCTGAGTACCAATAGTAATTGTACGGCGGCATGCCTCCGTACATCATTGCAAAGACTCCGACGAGACGCAAGCTGAGTCAGGCATTGTGCCCGCGAGTAGCACACGCGGGGGCATTGCGGGAAGTCACGTTTATCACTTCCCGCCAGCCAATAATAGGCCAAATGTTCCTGTGTCTTTCAAGAGGACTAGGATAGCTAGGGATCCGCATTCCAAATGGTTGGATTGGAAAGTGATTGCATGGGAACATCAATATGTCAAATTGAATAATGCACTATCCACTGCAATTTTCAGGTTCAGGTATTTGAGATCGCGAATTTGCCAAGGTCAGGTGTGATCTTTCTCTTTAGCCGCAATCAAAAAGGATTCATCAACTGCAATTCAATTTAGGTGATATTAATAAATCAGTAATCATTTAGTTTCATTTCATTTTCTGCTGAAAGCATTCCATTCACGAAAAAAGGAACTCGCAAGAAAGCATTGGGCTGAGGAAGGAAAGTGTGAGTTGCTCGCTTAATCTCAGTGTATATATGCTTCCACATTTATGTGGCACCCTCATTGGGCCCCACGGAAGAACATTGGCTTTAGTCGGTTCAGATTGTGCCAATGTCATGTGGGCTCCAACAGGGAATTCAAAGGATGTTTGCCGAAGAAAGCTCCTTGGCAGTATCTGATATCTTGTGTGCTTCAACACATAGTGATCCCGCAACCACTAAGGAATAGTAGCAGATCCCAAAAGACAAATGAGCGCAAAACGACGCGAATGAATAGGTTGTTTTCCTCCTCTCGCCCAACAGCACAAATATCAATGCCAGTATCAGCAAATATCACCCCAAGTGAAATTTGGAGGGTTGTGGATTTTAATCAGATCAAACGCATTCACTTTGGCCGTGTGGCAATTTTCTCTTCAACCGGATTACTCATTGCCCTTGTCGAATTCCGACCATTCACAACAATGAGTGACGTCGAGGTCAATCAATGGGATGAATTATCACAATTCTTATTTCGCGAAAAGAGATTCACCGACCCGATTGAAACAAATGGAGCATTACTGGAGGGATTTATGTTCGCGATTGGGTGGCGCAAATGCAGCACCAAGAATGAACAATTTGGTCTGTATGGAAGTGTCGGGAAAATTGAAAACGCAAAAGATGAATGGCAGAACCGAGGTCCCAATCTTAGCTTGGTGGGTTGCATTCTAGGTCAATCCTTACGATATGTTGGGGATAATTTATTTGAGAAGATTCAAAATTTCTACAATTCATTGGGGGTTCCGTCTTTTGATAAAGTCAACTATGAAGGCAATATTCCGGCAAATCAGGGTGCATTCGAGTTCCCTTCCGCACTCACTTTCACCATGAATGAATTCAAAAACGCACCTCATGTTGATAAGGATGCATCGCTGTATGCTTCGGGATGGTGGTTTCAAGCTGATAAGCAGACCGGGCAAATTCAAAGAGATGCGTCAAAGCGGTGCACAGGGGGAAAATTGATTTTCCCAAATGAGCATTTTTGGATTGATCTATCCGCATGTCATGGGCTCATTCAGGTAGTGTGGGCCAGTAGTACATTTTTTCATTATACTGATCCAGCACAGGACAACGAAAGCACGACACTAGTGGGTAGGTCCGCACATTGCTCAAGCAGGTTAGCAAAAACAATGTGCCAAAAAAGCCATGGCTATTATGAGATTGGGGAGGGAGCCGGCTATCAAATCAGGGATGGTAATACAATCTCATGCCAATTCAAAGAATGAGGAGATTTGCATGTGTGTTGGGTGAGTAATGGTGGGGTAAGGCAGAGGACAATATACACCAGGATTGGATGGATTCAAGTGTGGGAGATGGGTGTCTCACATGAAAAAGGGGTGAAGTGGATTATGTATGGTGGCATGCCATCGTACATATGTCCTGTTTTATTGCTCTTGTCCAGGATGCCAATGCTTCACATGAAAATCCTTATGCTTGTGCAGGTTCCGACAATGCTAAAAGTTCCTTACGCCTATGCGGGCTGCCGACGCTACACAGGCCAATCCTTATGCCTGTGCAGGCTCCCGAAAATTTACACGCCAATCCTTACACTTGTGAAGGTTCCCAAAAATTCTAAAAATTTCTTATGCCTGTACAGGCTTTTGACGATTCACACGCCAATTCTTACACTTGTGAAGGTTCCCCACAATGCTGAAAATTTCTTGGCCTGTGCAGGATCCCGAGAATTCACACGCCAATTCTTACGCCTGTGCGGGCTCCCAAAACTTCACACGCCAATCCTTATGCTTGTGAAGGGTCCCAAAAATGCTAAAAATTCCTTACGCCTGTACAGGCTTGCGACGATTCACACGCCAATCCTTACGCTTGGGAAGGTTGCCAACAATGCTGACAAATTCTTATGCCTGTGCAGGCTCCCAATAATTGACATGCCAATCCTTATGCCTGTGCAGCCTCCCGACAAGTCACACGCCAATCCTTACGCTTGTGAAGGTTCCAGACGATTTAAATAATTCAATACATGAGTAAGATTAATAGCGTGTGACCATAGGAAAGGCCATGTTTCACAAATCTGGAGTGGATTGCTCACATGCGGGAAGCTCCAGCTTTTTTACAGTTAAGAATGGATATGGCTCTAAACCATGGAAGAAGAAAATATAGGAGACGGTAATGGCCACTATTGGCGCATTTTGGGAAAAAGAGGTTCACGAAAACAAATACTCACTCGAACTCTTGGTGGGGCACTTACAAAAATAATTCTCATGCAATCAGGGTTTTTCTCTAAGGAAGAAATAAGTAATTTTTACGTGAACAAAGAATGTAATAGAAATTCAACATAATAATAATTGAATACAAATAATTTATTTAAAAGAAAGTATTACAAATTATAAAAAGTTGAAATAATGACATTTTTTTTAAATTTTTATTTTTCTAAGAATTTCAAGACTATCCCGGTGATGTCCTCCTTTGGATAAGCCTCCAGTGCCTGGGCAAGGAGGGAGTTTAGTTCCTCCCGGAATTCCCGGTGCATCTCATTTCAATGAGTTGCATCCACAAAAGGAATCATGTGGAGCAAGCGGCGATGCTCCAACAAGATTTGGTTGATCGATTCATGGACGATGGCTCGAGGAATCATTAGGGTTGGTCGCAGGTCGGTGAATTCCTGGCGAGCGTCATCGTGGGAATGAGAGGAGGTTGTTGGGTTCTCGGGGGCAATGGGAGGGAGATCCTGGGAAGGAACCGGGGTAGGAGAGGAGGGGAAGATGGTGGAGTCGGTGAAGAAGAAGGGGGAGGGGGAGGGGGATGGCGCGATCCGACGGTCGTATCGTCGATGATGATGATCGAGCAAGGAGTGGCGGGACGATCTAGAGGCAGTCAAAGAAAAAATGAGGAAAAGTGGATATGGATCGAAGAGAAAGGAGGGGTGACTTACCATAAGGTTCCTCCGTGGATTGCGTAGGAGCCACCTCAGGTTCTGGCTCACGAGTCGTATTGTCCTCAGGTGGTTGGGACGATGGACTTGGGCCAGGAATAGGTGGCTCTTCGGTTCGGGAGGGTTCTAAAAAAGGAGTAAGAGTAAGTTCACTTGACTCAAAAGTGAAAGTGAAAATGAAATGAAACTTTGGTTGCTTACCGCGGAATAATTCCTCAGACCATCGGGTGCCACTCGGGCCTGGAGTGGGTTGCCGGGGGGTTTGCTCGCGAGGCAAACTAGGAACGGCAGAGTCTTGTTGGGGGGGATTTGGGGGGTTTTGTTCTATGAGTAATGGAAAAAAGTCAGTATTATTGCGTGAAGAGAAATGAGATAAGGAGGAGAAAGAAAACTTACTTTGGCGTTTGAATCCCATCGGTGACAAGACATGGTGACGATCAGCCCAAGCTCGAATGTCCTCTCGCCATTGCCATCCTTCATTGGCCGGATAATCACTTCGCTCTGGTCGAGGAGTGAAGTGACCATCGGATGGTGGCCTAGGAGGGGGAGTGGACAAATCAATACTGGAGGGGACAGGGATGATCGTCCGGAGTCGTTCCGGTTGCCTGTTTGGGGGCCCGGCGTCCATTCACGCTCGGAAATGGTTTCATCATCGTCGACCACAAAGGAGTCCTCGCAAGGGCGTCTTGGGCGGGAACTCCTCTGGCCTCGTGGTCGGAAGGGGCGCACAACGAACGAACATTTCTTGTGTGCTTGTCAGCAAGCATCACAAGCGTTGTTCATCATTGAGGAACGAATGGAGGGGATACCCCACTTGGTGCATAAAGTGCACGACATCTAAAAACAAAACAATTGAGGTTAGTAACTGCATACAAAGTAAACAATCAAGAGAAAAAATGAAGACGTACGATGAATTATGAATTTAAAACCGAAACAAAATAAGAACGCTCTAGTCGGGAGTTTTTAAAAGTCTGGAAAAGAGTCGTGAAGAAAAATAAGTATTAATATCAGTATGTAATGTCGACAAAAGCTTAAAAAAGAGGTAACACACAAGGTGGATAGAAGTGAGGTTCTGAACGGATCAGAAGAATAAAAAAACAGGCAAAAGGAAGGGAAGTGGGTTTAGTGGAGTGCGAAAGACAAAAATACAAAGGGGAATACGCACAAGAAGGACAAACGCGGGTGAGGTTGAACAAAGTGGAGCGGGTGAGAGAGAAAGTGAAGTGCGTGTCGTGTGAAGATGGTCTTTTATACCATGGTGAAGCTGAGACGATCTCAGCAGTTGCAGCACCCGCAAAAGTCTCAGCTTCAAGGCATGTGGGCAAAATTGAAGCTGAGTCTCAGCGAATGCTGCAACTGAGAAGTGAAATGGTCGCGTGAGGCAGAAGAACAATGGGGGTCTGGCTGAGTATTGCAATTTATTGAATTGTCAAGCTGAGTCAAATCCCCTTTGTTTCCTTAAATAGCCACCCGATCACCCAAGAGGGTGGTCGTGAGGCCCTTGTTGAATGTGCATTCAACGTGCAATGCACAAGTGACCCATGCAGAAATGCACCCGGTGCATTTGGTCACAAGTGACCGCGGCAAGATCACCGGCCGTATGGCCTGGTGATAGTCTTTGAACAAAGGGGGGGGCTGTAAGACAAGTGAATACAGCGTGAGCTTGCCTCGACCCATTGCTCAGGTTTGCTTTCGGGTCATAATCGAAATGCTCAGTGGCTGAACATTTTAATTGCACAGTAATTGAACAAGTGATATAACAATATGAAATGCACCATGCTGAGCCATTGCTCAGTTGTTATTGTATCCCCACAATCTGAGCATTTGGCACAGCATCGGGCGACATTTCAGCCAGGTGCAGCATTTCACACGCTTTGGTGAAGTGCTCCAAACTGAGCCTTCCAATGAACTATTGCAAAAAAAGTTCATTCCATGGCTTTACTGAACACTTTCACACGGTGCTTTTGACCATGACATGCTCAGCTTGCGTGTGCAAATTGGGTGAAATGCAATGCTGAGCATGTGGCACATGAGCTACGTAAATGAAAACGATCGGAAGGTGCATGCACATTCGCTATATGCATGCAGGCTCAAGTAGTATTACAACTTCCTAATCTGTACAGCCAACACTGTAGTACGCAGTACACCTTTGTAAATGTATGCTGCGGGGGAGAGCAAAAGCTGTTCAGCAATGTAACATGAAAATCATGTCAAGCCATTGAGTCATATATCTCAACTGCATCCCTTTGGTGCACCTTTTTGGAGAGCTCTGCCTAACAATGGCATAGACGCGGGTGTAATCCGACTTAATGAAAGGGGGTCATAATGGGATGACTTATTATTTGGGTAATACACAAACAGTGGATTCACTCCGGTGCCATTATCGGGGCCAACAATGACTGGCCCTGCTTGTTCATTGCACATGCTCATTGTCGGGCAGCCACACGCTTTCATACGCACCCCCCAACGGGTCATACACAGGAAGCTTCCACACGCCTGGAAGACATTTTACTGCCAGTGTTCCGACCGGCTAGTTTCTTGGTCGGGTGGTCAGCTTTACTGCAGACGCTCACCTCCTTGCGCGTGGAAACCTGATGCCAATCAGTGTGAATTTGCTTCAGCCTCATTCACATTAGAATAATCCCAGCCTATGATTGCTGAGGCTGGTTATGTTTGTGTGGGTATCTCCCACCGCGGGTAATTTTCTTCATGTTCTCACACGCCCCACGCAAGTTGTGGCACCTGGCTTGCAGCCAGAAGTTCCCTTGGGTGGGTGGCCTCTTTCTCCGGAGTTTTGTACACGCGTGAGGCAAAGACGGTGATCCCAATCTTGGGGGATTAGTAGCCTCCTCAAACGCAATAGGGGTGAATGTAGATGTGGATCATGCCTCACGGTCGGTGCCCCGTTTGATCATGCCACACTTCCCCCCCTGAAGCCTAGTTGGAATCAGTCATCAAAAAACTTCACGCAAAACCAAAATCATGTTTGGTGGCATGCCACCGAACATATCTCACCCGCCCACACACAAACATCCCCACAGTGAGATTGCCCTTTGAAACGGCCAACATTTCCCAGTAGGTCTGTCACAACCATGAGTTTTGGCCCTCCTCCTTGATGGCTGCGGCAATCCAATCTGGAGCCAAGATGGGGCCAATTGGTCACGTCATGTCCTTTATGGCCAATTGGCCCCCTTGGGTGTTTTATGGGTTTTACGCCATAGCCCCTCTCAACCATCATTTATGGCCTCAGGCCATATCCTGCCATCATTGGCCTTCTTGGCCAATTTCCACCTCACCAACCCCCAGGCTTTCATCTTTTATTTTGGGCCTGGGGGGGTCCTTTCATCTTCTAAGGGGTTCTGGACCCCCTAGCCATCATCATTGGCCCCTGGCCAACCCCTTTCATTATGGGGGTTTTGGCCTAAATTGTAAGATGTGACTATGAAACTGATGATAATATTACTATTAATCAACAGTACTATGTCTGTTCTTATGAAATATAATAATAAAATATTATTATAACCACAATTAAATAATTAAAAATTATTTCTTTCACGTGTTAAGCACTACTAGTGATTTTAACAGTGAGCAAGTAATTGTCTACAAGAATCAATTACAAGAAGAATTTAATAATAAAAACTTCTTTATTAAAATAATAAAATTATTTTAATATATAATTATCTTTTTGCAAGAATAATTATAAAGATAATTCTTGAAGAAAACTATTACTAGAAAAAAAACTTTAAGAATTAAAGATAAATGACTCACTAATACTCCAAAGAACTTATTGATAATAAAAGTAGAGAATTTTGACGTGGAATTGTGGATTTAAGGGATCAAAAGGATTTATAACAGTATTACAACAATATATAGTTGGATTCTATGATTTCACGTCTTTCTGATTGATTCTGAAAGAATTAAAACACTTAAGAATAGTTGAACTAATACTTACTTGTTGGTAATAAAGATTTAATAAATTGATAAGATGATGATACGGAAAAAACAGCAAGAAGAGGCTTCTTTTAAGTCAATAACAGCTCACAGAGGCGTGCCATGGAGCAAACTGAAAAACCAGTGAGTGAGAAAACAATAAACCTTTTTGGATTATTGATTGCATCATCTGTTGTCATGTAAGATTATCATAATTACTTAATTGATGCTTTTACGTGACTACCAACCCCAATATGGTTAAGAATAAAAGGAGTAGCACTTGTAAATCTTCTTTTATTCTAAAATAATCATTGATTTCTCAAAGTTATCAATGTTATTGCCAATTTCATCACAGGTTGTAATTACTGTGAATTTTTGAAGATTCAGTGTTTCACGTAGAATATCCAAAAATGGACTGTAAGTAAAACTTTTAATTTTACTAGTAAAACTGTAATTCTTTTTGGTTGTACCATAGATAATACATTTCTCCTTTAGTCCTGAAAGTTTCAGAAAGATTCATTAAGAATTGTATTTTTAATGAATTTTTGAAGGTTTTACCTCATTTCTACGTAGAATTGCAAATAGCAGTGTTTTGCTGGTTGCTATGAGGTAAATCAATGAATATGGGTCCCAAAAGGGTTTTAATTACTCTTTTGGGGTTTATCCATGGAAAGTCATTAGTAATTGACATGGTTACAGGAGTGTAAGTAGCTCATTACCTCCTTGGCACGTCAAAATAGCAGGTTATTTGCTATTTTCTGATGTTTTACAGTAGTTGTAACTTGGTAACCAAGTTCCCAAAGAGTTTTAGTTTACCAATTGGGCCAAGATGAGCCATGGATCCATGCTCTGGAGCTATCCACGCCTCTGAGGCCTCAGAAGTTGGGTACCCTGGCTCTCTTTGATGTCTTTTGTCCCCCTTGCCTATTTTTTACGTCAAAATAGTAATTTAAGCTTAAAGTGAGATATCCACTATGGGTGTACCAAAAGTCCATGTAAGAATACCATGATATTAAGTGCTCAAAACATGCATAAAACTATTCTTAGTGTATATGTAACATGGGATTTCTCACTTTCCCATTATTTTGGCTAAAAATCAAGAAAAACAAAAATTTTCACGGATCTTTTATGTGGTATTAATGATGTGGTATTGAAGTATTTTCCATTTTACCACCTCAAATACTTAAATTGAGCTTATTCACTCTATGGAGCTACCCTAGGTGAATTTTTGTGTAGAATCCAAATCTGGTCTTAAATCCATGGATTTACTTACTCAATAAAAAGTTATTCATCTTTTCTGAAATTGAAAATGATGAATTTTGGATATATGCATGACTTATGAGTTTTGCATAATTCAAAATTTCTTTTTAAGATAATTGTGGCCTATTTGGGTATGTAAAATATACCTCAAGGCTCACATTCCCTCCCACCAAAAAATAAAATTGTACTACAATTTTATTAGTGATAAAAAGAATAAGGCCCCAAAAGGGGGTTAATGTCCACTGTCCAACCTCTTCACATTACTCAGATCAAGTAATTTAAAGCACATTTATAGACATATTCAGGCTTGTGGCCTTCTTTCATGTCTAAATCTTCTTAAGAGTTTATCTGAGTCAGGTATTTCTGATTCTGCCATCCATTCATCTTCATGTACTGGATTTCTATATCTGACAAGATATTCTCTTTGATTTTTACCCCTAAGTCTCCTTTCTTTAATGAATTTCTTTATCTTTCTGTCTTCATTCTGTTCCACAGGGGGCACAGTTAAAGGAGTTGGGTTCCTTAAAGGAAACAATTCTTTGTCAGCTGGTTGATAAGGTTTTATCAGGCTGACTGGAAATGTGGGGTGTTTATTTTCCAATTCACCACTCAATTCCACTTGAACTGCATTGGTTCCATGTAAGGCAACAATAACAAAAGGTCCTACATAAGAATCTTTAAGTTTCTTTGGGCCTTTGATATTATTAAAATTCAAGGTTGAAACTAGAACTAAGTCCCCTACTTTGAAGTCTGGTACTTTATGACTCTTGTCCCACTTCTGTTTTGCATAATCAAAAGCATCATCCATACTTTGTTTTGCATGGTGTTTTACTTTATCAAGCATTAATTTGAAGCTGGAAGCTGTAGGATGAATGTCAATCAAGTCTTTCCTCAGTGTGTCTGCTGGGAGTCTTGGATTCCATCCTTTTTCTAACATAGCAGGAGTTTGTCCTGTGGAAGAATGGACTGATGTCTTGTATGCCAATTCTAATGCAGGTATCAGAGTGCACCAGTCATGGGTAAAGCCATCTGAGTCTTTAAATTCTAATCCATAAGCACAAAATCTCCTGATCATGTCTTCTAAAGTTTGAATCATCCTCTCTGCTAGCCCATCTGTTTGAGGGTGATATGCTGTAGAGAATGATAACTTAGTCCCAAACAATCTATGAAGATTGGTCCAAAGTGCAGATGTGAACTTGGGGTCTCTGTCACTTATGATATTCTTAAATAACCCTGTATGAGAAATAACTCTACTCCATAAAAGAAGAGCTGTATCCATAGCAGTGTCATCTTTATGACATGGTAAGAATATGGGAGTTTTGCTATATCTGTCTACAATGACTAAACAAGCATTATAACTTTTGTCACCACTTGGAAAAAGTGCTGTGACCCAATCCATGTGAACAACTTCCCAAGGGGATTTTGGTTCTTGAATATGGATCATTAATCCAAATTTCTTGCCTGTACTCCTGTTTGCTTTTTGGCATCTATCACAGGTATGGCAATATTCAATGGTTTCTTTTCTCCAAGATGGCCACCATGCACAGTTCTTCACCTTTTCAAGTGTTCTGTCTTCTGATAGGTGTCCAGAGTAAATGCTATCATGGCATTCATGAAGAATGGTATTGATGAGCAATCTACTACACAATGTCATCACACAAGAATGTTTTGTTCTATGGTAAATAATCCCATCAAACAAGTGAAATCTTCCTTCAGAATAGGAATTTTTCCAAACTTCATCTAGTGTATTAACCAAAGATGTGTCTTTGCAGTCTTTATCCAATAAAGAAGTCAAGATATGGCAATTCTTGTCTTGTTTATAAGACTCTCTGACCTCTTCAAAGAATTCAGTCCCAATATCAGTTATGTTAATTCCTTCAATTGGAATCTGTGGTTCAGCTTCCAAAGGTACATAAGCTGGGTTATCAGGAGTGTTGGCTAAAGCCCATCTACTAAGTCCATCAGCATTTTTGTGAATGTTTCCTGCTTTATGAACTATAGTCATGTTTCCTCTATATTCTTGAATGGCTATTTGCCATCTCAACATATGTCTGTTGGGAGTTTTCATGTTAAGAAGTGATTTCACGGCATTACAGTCAGTTATCACTTCAAAAACACTGCCATCAAGGTAATAGTGTAATTTCTCAAGTGCCCATACCAAACATAAGCACTCCATTTGGCTTGCACCATATCTGGCTTCTGTTGGTTTGATTTGTCTTGAGATATAACAAACTGGTCCTTCTGTAGGTTTGTCATCAATAATTTGGACTTGGTGTAGGGCTGCCCCTAATCCATCCCCACATGCATCAATGTACAATTTAAAAGGAATATTCCAGTCAGGCATGAGGAGTAAAGGTGCTTCTGTAAGGGCTTTCTTTATCTTCTCATAAGCTTTAATTCTTTCCTGTGTCATTTCAAATACAGTCTGTTGATCACAGATTCTATAAAGTGACTTGGCTAGAATTGCAAAATCTTTCAAGTGTTGCCTATAGTAACTAGCAAATCCAAGAAAAGACATCATTTCTTTTTTATTCTGGGGTATTGGCTTAAGTAACACTGCTGCTACTTTATTCTTGTCAATACCCAAGCTCAAACCAGAAACAACATGTCCTAATGCTTTGAGTTCTTCAAAACCAAAATTGCATTTCTTAAGTGAAATTTTCATGTTCACTTCTGCAACTTTATGAAGTACTCTTGCAAGTCTTTCAAGGTGCAAAGACCATGAGTCAGAACATATAATAATATCATCAATATAAATGATAAGCCATCCTTCAGACAATTCTGTGGGGAAGATGGTATTCATCATTCTTTGATAATGAGATGGAGCATTTTTAATGCCAAATGGCATTCTAAGATACTCATAAATACCACAGTGAGTGATAATTCTAAGTAATTTCCTAGCTTTAGGCGTCAAAACATTTTGATGGAAGCCTTTTAATGCATCCATTGATGTTATATACTTGGCTTTAGACAATTGAGTCAAGGTTTCTTGGATCCTAGGTATTGGATACCTATCTGGAACTGTGTAGGTATTCAAAGCTCTAAAATCTCCAACCATCCTTGACTTATCATTATGCCATGCAATAATAACAGGTGTTGTCACTTCAACTTCCTCATTATGGCCTACTTTCCTTAGCACACCAAGTTGGATCAACTCTTGGATATGTTTTTCCAAGGCCTCTCTAGCTCTGGGACTGGCTGGATAAGCTGGTCTTCTAAGTACTGGAGGATATGGTCTATCAATATTAAGAGTAATATCAATTTCATGTCCCCTTATAGCGCCTAATGGTTCATTATCAGATGCAAATGCATTATTGTATGTATATAATACATCAATAAGTTCATTCCTCATCTTTGGTGACAATGATGGATTAATTTGTGCTTCAACAAGTTGTTTAGACACAAATTCATCTTTGTAAGTATCTTTGACAGAAGATACTACAGATATCTGTTTTGGCATATTGGAGAAAGCAAATTTTTGCCTTTTGTTATCTCCAATTGTGAAATATCTGTCTTTATGGTTATTTATATCAATACCATAAATATTCAAGTAATCATTTCCAAGAATGATATGCTGAGATGTACAATTATCCATTACTACAATCTCAGTTTTCATTCTTACACTTCCTGCTGGATGTGGGAATACAATATTAGTATCCAATATGCCCAAGGGGTACATATTGTTACTGGCACTACTGAACTGTACACCTTCTATTGGTAATAGATGGTTTTTCCATTCAGGAAGTATAATTTGAAGATAATCTTTGCCAATACAAGTGCAAAATGCCCCTGTATCCAGATTCACTTTGGCTTCAATATCACTCATTAGAACTGATGTGATACAGGATGCTCCAGCAGTATAACCCTTTCCTCTAGCAGGTTTTGTTTTACACATTCTGGCATCTTGGATATTGATCAGGTTGTAGCAATCCTCACTGTACTGTGGCAAGTGGGTATGGACTTCTGTGACCTCAAAGAAAGCTGAAATGTTTTCAATGGGATAGTCCTCTACTGGTGTATCTTCAGAGACTGCAGAATCTTGATCAGACTCTTCTTTCTCTTCAGTACACTGAATGTCTTCAATGATTTGAACTTCATTGATCTTTGTCTTCTTAGGGCAAGTGTTGGCTAAATGTGAAGTACTTCCACATTTATGACACTTCAAGACAGGTCTTTCTGGTCTTCTTTCCTCTCTAGGAATCTTTGAGACTATTTTGGACTCTATTGGGTTTCTAACCCAAGTTTTACCAATTCTTGTTCTGGTAATGATATCTTCCATAGCATTAATGTAGTCCTCTGTTGAACAGGGTTCCACACATCTGCTTTTGATAGCATGTTCCAGTTCTCCTCCACATTTTCTTAATATTTTCATATTAATCATAGTGTCAGACATATCTGGGTGTAAAGCAGATAATCTGTCTTTTTGTTTGAAGAACCAAGTAAGTGGTTTGTCTTTTTCTGAGTTAAAAATGGCACTTTCAAAAGCATTCTCCATTTTAAACCTCCAAGAATTATTGGCCCATTTGGTAATCACTTCAGATTTCCACCAAGACCAGTCATGTCTTCCATGATCCATTCTCATCTTGTAATACCATTTCTTTGCAGTCTTGGTAAACAAACAATGTAATTTTCCTACTATGATTTCATCAGGTATATTAAAGTCTTCTTGCAACATATCAATAGTCCTGATGAATTCAATATGGTTGTATTCTCCTTCACCAGAGAATGTTGGCCATTCTTCTAATTTGGGAATATCCTTTGCAGAAATAACATTCTCTCCTAAGAATGGAGTCAAACTTTCTTTGACAGAAAGTTTTTCTTCAGTCAAAGGTGTAGAATGTCTTGGCATATGTGGTTCATGATTCTTATGAATTTGCTCCACACTTGCAATTATCTCATTCTTCAATTTCTGCCTTTCACTGTCACTTTTTGCTAAATGTATAGCAAATTGATTGGTGTTCTTAACTATTTGTAAGACATGGTCTTCAAGAGTTTTAAGTCTATCATTTACTTTAAAGATGGAAAGATCCTCTGTGTCATTATTTTGACATTGGTTCTCAATTCTTTCACAAGCATTGCTAATTGACTCAAGGGTGACAGTTGTCAATTTATGCCAATCAGAATGTTGCTTGTCATTTTTCTTTAAATCATTGATGTCTAAAGTAATTTGCTTTAACTTTGACTCAAGTTTGCCAATTTCTACACTAATACTTCTATGTACATCATTTATTTGCGTGGAAAAGTCCTGTTCATCCTTTCCTGCTCTTTGGCTGTGAATTCCATAAGAGTTCTGGCCATATTGAAGACACTGTCCACGGCTGAAGGCTCCAATCTGGGGATCCTGTACCCTTGTGGGTAAGGTCTGTGCCAATTGGCTTTGCCTTTGCCCTTGCCTTGATGGTTCTTGGGACCTCTCTGTTTCTTTTGAGGTCCTTTGGGCTTGTCCTTGGATGCTTCTGGAGCTGGTTTGGAGCTGGTAGATGCCACTGGTGCCTCTGTCTCCAAAGTTGGAGTCATTTCCAATTCTTTCTTCTGGTCTATGGATAAAAGACTCTGGTTCTTCAACCAATTCTTTATCTTTTTGACCTTGTCTTTGCAAGACAGGGGGCTCCAACCTCCTAAGAGTTCTATGGTCTTCTCCTGACCCAGAAAGCTCTTGATGTGTAAGTAGGAGTTCATGGCCCCCTGCCAAAGGCTTGGGCAGATTTCCCACTCCTCTTCTTTGGCTGCTCTGAACCAATTTTTGTACTGGCTCTGATATATTTCTATTGCTGCCACTTGAAAATGGTTCAGCCCTGGAAATATTATCATAAATTAGTTCAGGCTCAGAATTCACGTCAAAATCTGTTGGTACAGACCTTGGGGAATGGGGGGCAACTCTGGCATCCTCCAGATGTGCCTTTCTTGTGGAAGATTTGGCACTTCTGGATTTGGTCTTGCCTCTTCCTTGTCCACATCCATCTGGTTGGACTGAATAGTTGCTTCCATTTCTGGTATGCACCATTTTACGTCAATTTAAGGATAAAGAGTAAAAATAAAGATAAAAACACACCTTTTGGTGGTAATTTATTCTTTTCAGAATTAAATAAGGTGCCTCTTTTAGCAATTTGCACCTCAATACTGTCTTCAGATTCTGCTTCTGAAGATTCTGGACTAGTGATATATCTTTTACTGAGTCTGTTGCCAGCTGCACAGTATTTGATTAAAGACACTAAAAGAAATTATAAAAGAGAAAAAATTATTTTTTTATACTTTTTAAAATATTTTTTAAAGATTTTTTATAAGTTTTATATTTTTTAATATTAAAAAATTATTCTTTTTAAAGAAAAAAAATTAAAATTTAAGATTTTGAATGAAAATTAATTCAGAGTAACTCAAAGAATAATTTTATAAGTTTTTGGATGTGAAAAAGCCACGTGTAAAAACAATATAAAATTAAACCAAATTCCTCAATGAAAAAGATTTTAAAACAATTTCAAAAATAAAAATATTTTAACTCCAAATTGAAAGAAAAAAATTAATTAAATTAATATATTTTAGAGCTTAAAAATATATTAATTAAGGGTACAAGGTTCAAAAAACACGGCCAGGCCCCCAAATGTAAGATGTGACTATGAAACTGATGATAATATTACTATTAATCAACAGTACTATGTCTGTTCTTATTAAATATAATAATAAAATATTATTATAACCACAATTAAATAATTAAAAATTATTTCTTTCACGTGTTAAGCACTACTAGTGATTTTAACAGTGAGCAAGTAATTGTCTACAAGAATCAATTACAAGAAGAATTTAATAATAAAAACTTCTTTATTAAAATAATAAAATTATTTTAATATATAATTATCTTTTTGCAAGAATAATTATAAAGATAATTCTTGAAGAAAACTATTACTAGAAAAAAAACTTTAAGAATTAAAGATAAATGACTCACTAATACTCCAAAGAACTTATTGATAATAAAAGTAGAGAATTTTGACGTGGAATTGTGGATTTAAGGGATCAAAAGGATTTATAACAGTATTACAACAATATATAGTTGGATTCTATGATTTCACGTCTTTCTGATTGATTCTGAAAGAATTAAAACACTTAAGAATAGTTGAACTAATACTTACTTGTTGGTAATAAAGATTTAATAAATTGATAAGATGATGATACGGAAAAAACAGCAAGAAGAGGCTTCTTTTAAGTCAATAACAGCTCACAGAGGCGTGCCATGGAGCAAACTGAAAAACCAGTGAGTGAGAAAACAATAAACCTTTTTGGATTATTGATTGCATCATCTGTTGTCATGTAAGATTATCATAATTACTTAATTGATGCTTTTACGTGACTACCAACCCCAATATGGTTAAGAATAAAAGGAGTAACACTTGTAAATCTTCTTTTATTCTAAAATAATCATTGATTTCTCAAAGTTATCAATGTTATTGCCAATTTCATCACAGGTTGTAATTACTGTGAATTTTTGAAGATTCAGTGTTTCACGTAGAATATCCAAAAATGGACTGTAAGTAAAACTTTTAATTTTACTAGTAAAACTGTAATTCTTTTTGGTTGTACCATAGATAATACAGTTCTCCTTTAGTCCTGAAAGTTTCAGAAAGATTCATTAAGAATTGTATTTTTAATGAATTTTTGAAGGTTTTACCTCATTTCTACGTAGAATTGCAAATAGCAGTGTTTTGCTGGTTGCTATGAGGTAAATCAATGAATATGGGTCCCAAAAGGGTTTTAATTACTCTTTTGGGGTTTATCCATGGAAAGTCATTAGTAATTGACATGGTTACAGGAGTGTAAGTAGCTCATTACCTCCTTGGCACGTCAAAATAGCAGGTTATTTGCTATTTTCTGATGTTTTACAGTAGTTGTAACTTGGTAACCAAGTTCCCAAAGAGTTTTAGTTTACCAATTGGGCCAAGATGAGCCATGGATCCATGCTCTGGAGCTATCCACGCCTCTGAGGCCTCAGAAGTTGGGTACCCTGGCTCTCTTTGATGTCTTTTGTCCCCCTTGCCTATTTTTTACGTCAAAATAGTAATTTAAGCTTAAAGTGAGATATCCACTATGGGTGTACCAAAAGTCCATGTAAGAATACCATGATATTAAGTGCTCAAAACATGCATAACACTATTCTTAGTGTATATGTAACATGGGATTTCTCACTTTCCCATTATTTTGGCTAAAAATCAAGAAAAACAAAAATTTTCACGGATCTTTTATGTGGTATTAATGATGTGGTATTGAAGTATTTTCCATTTTACCACCTCAAATACTTAAATTGAGCTTATTCACTCTATGGAGCTACCCTAGGTGAATTTTTGTGTAGAATCCAAATCTGGTCTTAAATCCATGGATTTACTTACTCAATAAAAAGTTATTCATCTTTTCTGAAATTGAAAATGATGAATTTTGGATATATGCATGACTTATGAGTTTTGCATAATTCAAAATTTCTTTTTAAGATAATTGTGGCCTATTTGGGTATGTAAAATATACCTCAAGGCTCACATAAATGGCCTTTTTGGGCCATTTAGGCCCCCTACGGCTCCTACAGTCCGTACGGACCGTGGGCCGCGGTCTGTAGGCCAATTAGGCCCCTTTTGGCCTAATCCAATGAGGCCAAAAGGGGCCAAAGGGGCCAGCCACCTAGGCCCCAAGGCCAGGTGGGCCCACCTGAGCCAATTTTGGCCATGACTTCCTTGGACCCAAAAATGACCAAATCCCTCTTGGACACCTTTTTGGCCATAAATCCCGTAGGACCCAATTTTGGCCATGGACCACCATGGATCAGTGTTTCCACCATGGCCTCTGGCAACCACCAGAGGCCACCAGATCAGCTCAGCAAAGCTTTCCCCTCAACTTAAGGGGAATTTCTTCCTGTCCTTCATGCACTCCGTACCCAAGATTGCAGGTGTGGTGCATATATGGTATTATATACCATTATGCACCATTTTTGCTCAGCAATCCAATGGTGAAATTTTCAGGACCCAATTCCACCTTTCCATTTCAAGGTCCATAATTCCAACGCCCATTTTGAAGGAGGACTTTTCAGCTCATCAGTCTGGCAATCCATGGCGGCAATTCAGAAGATCATTCAAGGATCCCAACCACCTGTATCTGCAGGAGTTGGGTTGGTACAATTCATTCAGGATTATTCTAAGGTCAATTCTCAAGAGGTATTACATCATTTAAATCAGTTGTCAAGACATCAAGTATTCAATACTCCTTGGACAACCCAATTCATCCGTACAGGCCTTATTCAATCAACCTGTATGGCCTTGGCCCAATTGGGCCATTTCTTATTCCACTGTGTGAATTCCATCACACAGTTCAAATTTCAAGATGGCCAGAACTGTATGCCCCGATTCGGATAATACAGTCATTGATCCACCTTCCAGGATCAATCTTTCAGCTTTTCACATATACCGGCCACCTTTCATCACCTGGGGACTTTTTCCCCAGTTAATTAATATATTGGATTTATTTTTATCCTTATTTTCTTTTAAATTATTAAAGTTAATACTGATAATCTTAAGTCAGTCATTAGCACCTTCTTCTTTTTCTTTCTTTGCCTGTCAGTGGATATTGGTGGTCATATCCTTTACTAATTCCATTGTTCTTTCTGGCAGGTTGAAACAGTGAATTGAGGATTCACTTGGTTGGCTTCTTTTATTTTGGCCTCTGGCTTTATTCTTCTTACCCTTTGTTATCTTTGGCATATTTGTCCTTTATCTATTTCCTGCCTAAGAAATATATTCCATAGTATTTCTTATCATCTTTTGGAGCCCTCCAAGTGAGTTCTTGATTCCTGAGTGCCAGGCCCTCTTGCTTTCATAAGAGCCCCTGTGACATTATATTAATTAACTCATAATTTCTTTTCATTCTATTCATTCATTCTTCATCAATTTCATTCATTCATTCATCAAAATTATGACTCTTTAAAGCTTATGAAAATTTATGATTCTTTGTCATCTCTCAATTTTCTCTCACTCATTTCTTCATTCTGAAAATTGAAAGCTGACCCAAATTTTATTTTCTGTTCATCTTTTCAATCTTAATCTCATTTTTTATTATCATCAATCTTACTCTTATCCGTAATTCAGGCGTTTTTATCTTTGATCCTCAAATTATTCATCAGATTATTCAGACACGTTCTTCATATCAGGATTCATTTTGATTTATTCCTCAAGAATTTTGATTTTGGAAGAATTCACTTGGAATTGATTTGATTGACTAATTTGACATAATTGAAATTGACATCAAGATAATTGATTGACCTGAAGATTTTATTGATTTGCTGATTATTCACATCAAGAATTCATTTTGATTGATTGACCTTCTGAAATATTCCGATTTGATTTGATTGTGATTGATTTGATTCATTGATTTACTTCAAGACATTGATTTTATTTTTGACTTCAAGACTTCATTTGATTTTGATTTATTGACGTACTTGAAGATTTTCACTTGATTCCTTTATTTCCTCAAGATTTGATTGTTGATTCTTTACTTCAAGATAATTTTGATTTTCCTTTCATTTATTTGATTTATTATTCCTGAATCATGCCAGTTGAACATTCACCTCCTGCAAGACAGACCAGATCTCAGGCCAGAACTCAAGCTGTTCTGACTCCAACTCCAAGGGCTCCTCTTGACGGTACCCCAGCAGTTTCTCAACTGAGGGCCAGATTGGACAGAGGACTCACTTTGGAAGGAGCAGCACCATCCAGGAAGGAAGGAAGAGGGCCAAGGAGATCAATCTCATTATCAGGAGTGGTTGGCCGATTCCCAGGACTTTCAAGAACCAGTCCCAAGGTTCAAGGTGAAGATGATGAAGAAGAGGAGGAGAATTCTGTGGAAGAGGAAGAGTCTAATGGCACTGAGGCTGCTCCTGCTCCTGTGGGAGCATCTGAAGGCACCAGAGGACCAACTCTAGCCCAGTCTGATCAGCCTGTCTCTCATCAGTCCAAACCATATTTCTTGGCCATTATGCAGCAGATGACTCAAATTATGGCCAATCTTCAAGTAGCTTCTTCCTCTGAGTCATCAAGACCCCCAGCCTTCAAGACTCCATCTATGAAGGCTCCAGAATGCTTTGATGGGACTCAACCCTTCAAAGTCAGAAGCTTCATTCAATCTTGTCAACTCATCTTTCATAATGATCCGGCAAACTTCTCTCAAGATAGAAAGAAAGTTCTTTATGCCACTTCATTCTCAGTTGGCAGGGCTGCAAAATGGATTGAGCCTTATCTTTCCAATCTCAATAATCAAGACTCAAGTTACCTTCTCAACTACTGGCCACTGTTTGAATCCCAATTGTTCACTTTATTTGGAGACCCAAATGAAGTTGGAAAAGCTGAAGCAGAATTGGATGGCCTTAGGATGAAAGAAGGTGGTCATGTTGCTTTATATATTGCTGATTTCAGGAGTTTGGGGTGAAAGGGCTCTCATTCATCATTTCAGGAAGGGCTTGGCCTCCAGAATTCTGGATCAATTAGCCTCCCATCCTTCAAATATTGATTCTCTTCAAGACTTAATGGACGTCAGCCTGGAACTGGATACCAGGTACCATGAGAGGCAAAAGGAGAAGAATCATCATCAAGAGAAGAAGCCTGAAGCCTCGAAGTCTTACTCTTCTCATCATCAAGTTTCCTCAAGCTCAAGGCATAAGAAGAAATTTCATTCTCAAAAGCGGGACAAGCCCCATTCTTCCTTGTTGAATAAGGACTTGTAGTTGAAGGGTTCTTAAAAAGAGAAAAGAATCAAAGAGGGCTTGTGTACCTGTTGTGGTGGGAAGCATAGTCTTGAGTCCTGTGTCAAAAGGCCTCAAAATAAGCTTACCCAACCGTCAGGCAGTTTTCCCAGCCAGGGAAAAGCCTGAGTGAAGATCATGTTGTGTTCAATGGTCTTCACAGTTTTCCTTCCAGAGCACAATTGTGCATTCTGAATACTGGTGTCAAAAATTCTCTTAAATTTTTTGTTTTTTCTTCTCTTTCTGATGTTTTTTACAGTATTCTCATTTATTCTGGTGCTACACACTCATTTATTGCAAAGCAGTTTGTTCACAAGTACTCATTGACTACGTCAGAACTTCCAGAGCAGATTCCTCTTATCATTTTGGACTCCTCTGAGTACCCTTCCTTATTTGTGACTCACCATATTAAATATATGGTTGAGCTCCCTTCCTTCCCAAGCTTTGAATGGGACTTTTTAGTCATTGATACTCCCAAGGGAGAAGACCTCATATTTGGATTTGACTTTCTCAATAATTTTAATCCTTCTATTGATTGGAGGCAAGGGCTGATAACCTTTAATCCTGATCATTTGGACTATCCTGATCCTTCTAATTCTGTCCGTAATGACTTTTCTTCTGCCAAGTCTTGTGCAGCTCTGGTTGGTGATTCTAGAACACCATCATTTCCATCTTCTGTCCATATTCCTTCCCTTAATTCCCCACAGTCATTACTATCTCCTAGAGCTGAAGTCTTCAAAGAGATTCAAGATGTTGGAGAAGATAATTCTGTATCTTCACTTCACCTCTTATTTGGGAATATGGACCTTCCTCCTTCATCCTATCATGACTCCCTGGAGGAGTTGTGGGATGAAGAGGAAGAGCCAGAAGAAGTAGAAACCGTGATGAAGGTTGTTCCTTCTGTCTATCACCAATATCTGGATGTATTCTCCAAGGTGAAAGCAGAAAAACTTCCTCCTCACCGTGCCTGTGATCATCATATCGAGCTGGAGGGGTCTCTACCTCCAGTTGGGGTGATCTACTCTTTATCCAAACAAGAGTCAGATACACTCAGGGCCTACATTTCAGAGAATGTAGAGAAAGGTTTCATCCGGCCAAGCTCCTCTTCAACAGGAGCACCTGTTCTTTTCGTCAAAAAGAAAGATGGTGGCCTCCGTTTGTGTCTTTATTACCGCAAACTCAATGCTGTTACTAGGAAGAACAAGTATCCTGTTTCCCCTATGAATCAGCTTCTCAATGTCTTTAATGGTTCTTCTATCTTCTCCAAGATTGATTTGTGTGGTGCATATAACCTGCTCAGAATCAAGGAGGGTGATGAACATTTGACTTGTTTTAGAACTAAATATGGCAGTTATGAGTACTTGGTTATGCCTTTTGGGCTTACCAATGCTCCTGCTTCTTTTCAAAATCTTGTCAATGATATCTTCCAAGATTTGCTTGATGTTTATGTTGTGATTTATTTAGACGATATTATGGTCTTTTCCAAGTCTGAGGAAGAGCATGTCACTCATGTGTCCACTGTTCTTTCCAGACTTAGGGCCAATAATCTTTTTGCTAAGGCGTCCAAATGCCTTTTTCATGTTTCTAGTGTTTAATACCTTGGTTATGTTGTTTCTGCTGAAGGCCTCAAGATGGACCAAGCAAAAGTCCAGCAGATTCTCAATTGGCCCCCTCCAAGAAACCTCAAGGCACTTCAATCCTTTCTTGGCTTTGCCAATTTTTACCGCCGTTTCATCAAGAATTATTCAAAGAAGATCAGTTCACTCACCAGCTTCCTCAAGAAAGATTCCTGTTTCCCCCTCAATGAGGAAGCTCTTAGTCAGTTTCATCAACTCAAAGAGGCTTTCACCACCGCTCCAATCCTTCTCTACCCACCATTGTAGAGACCGATGCATCTGATTATGCCTTGGGTGCTGTACTGAGTCAGGTCTCTGACTCAGGAAAACATCCCATTGCATTCGACAGCCGCAAGCTTATTCCAGCGGAGCTTAACTATGAGATTCATGACAAGGAACTCCTTGGCATAGTCTGGGCTCTCAAGCGCTGGAGGGCTTTTCTTCTTTCTCTGTCTTCCCCTTTTGAAGTTCTCACCAATCATTCTTCTCTTCAGTAATTTATGTCATCAAAGATCCTTACTCGCCGTCAAGCCCGTTGGGCTGAATTCCTGTCTGAATTTCATTTCTCAATCACTTACCGCCCTGGCTGCCTGGCTACTCTTCCGGACGCTTTATCACGTCGGGATGACGTTTATCCGGAGAGGGGGGAGGATTTCATCAGCAAGAATCCAATGAATTTTCAGCAACTCATTAAGCAAGATGAAGTTCAACCCTCAAAATTTTTTGCAGTCAAGGTGGGGTCATTTTCAAATATGATTGACTCAATTCAGAAGGCAGTGTGGCAAGATCCTCAGTACAGAAGTATCCTTGAAGATTTGGGTAAAGGTAAATCTGTCCAAGATTATTCTCTTGATTCCTCCTCCCAACTTCTTCTCTTCAAAGATCGGGTGGTAGTCCCAAATGACTCCACAATTCAACTCAGCATTCTTCAAAAGCGTCACAATTCTCCTCTAGCTGGACACCCTGGCCAAGAGAAGACTCTCAAACTTGTCAAGCGGGATTTCCACTGGTGCGGCATGACTCAATTCATCAAGGATTATGTTTCATCCTGTCAACAGTGTTCAAGAAACAAGAATATTCATCATAAGAAGTTTGGATTTCTCAAGCGTCTTCCAATTCCAAATGGTCCTTGGATTTGCCTCTCAATGGATTTCATCACTCAACTGCCACTGTCCAATTCCTTTGACTCAATCCTTGTCATAGTGGACAGATTCTCAAAAATGGCGGTTTTTATTCCAACAATGTCTTCAATCACTTCACTGGATTTGGCCCATTTATTCATCAAGAATATTTTCTCAAAGCATGGCCTTCCATCAAGCATTGTCAGTGATAGAGGTTCACTCTTCGTTTCTTCCTTCTGGACCAATCTTTGTCAGCAGCTCAAGATTTCAAGAGACTTGTCAACTGCTTATCACCCAGAAACTGATGGACAGACAGAGAGGGTAAATCAGATACTAGAACAGTATCTTTGGATGTATGTCAGTTATCATCAAGATGATTGGAACACCTGGCTCCCTCTGGCTGAATTTGCCTACAATAATTCTGATCACTCTTCAACCAAGCAATCACCGTTTTTCACTGTTTATGGAAGAGATCCACAGTTTGATTCAGTTCACATCACTCAAGATACTCCTGCTGGAAAGTTATCAACAAAAATCCAATCAGTACAGCAAGATGTCAAGAGAGAACTTGAAATCGCCATAAACCGGTTTAAGAGGTATGCAGATAAAGGTAGAGCAATTCCACCTGTTTTCAATCCTGGTGACATGGTATGGCTTTCTTCCAAGAACATCAAATCAACCAGACCCACCAAAAAACTATCCGAAAGATGGTTGGGTTCTTTTCCAATCTTGAAGAAAGTCAGTTCTCATGCTTACCACCTCAAGCTTCCATCTCAATGGAAATCCATCCACCCAGTCTTCCATATCTCACTTTTGTAACCAGTCAAGACATCAACAATCCCAGAGCGGCATCAAGAGCCTCCTCCTCCAATCATCATTGAAGAAGAAGAGGAATGGGAAGTCTCTCAAATACTGGACTCAAAGCTCAAGAGAAGAAAATTATGGTATCTGGTGGAATGGAAAGGTTTCAGTCAAGACCCAGAAAGATCCACTTGGGAACCAGCCAAAAACCTCAAGAATTGTACTGAGCTTGTCAAAGATTTTCATTCCTTATATCCTGACAAGCCGGGTCCCAATTCTTCAAAAGCTTGATTCACTTATGGTGCTTGGTGGGGAGAGGAATTACCAAAAGTAAGTCCCACTCCTGGTATGCACCTTTCGGGGTATTCTACCCTTATCTGTTGTAAGCATCACCTTGGCCACTCTGTGAGCACTTTGCAATTTTGGACACAGATCTTGGCCTGGCTTTTCAACATCCAATTCCAAAATTATGGCCATTTTCACTTGGACAAATGGACCATTCACCCTTTTACTCCTTTTCCAAGTTCCCCAATGCAATTCAATCCTTAACAAGTTTGTTTTTTCTTTTATGGCACTGGCGGGATTGGCAACTACCAAAAGTAAGTTCCTCTCCCGGTGTGCACTTCCCTGAGGGGTCTACAATCTGTCCAAAACATCACCTTGGCCACTATGTGAGCACCTGGCATCAAATCTCTTTTCCAGGTACCCTGGCCACTCTCAATTCAATTCTCAGAATCCGTGATGAAGATTGGACTCCCCCTCAAAATTTTTCTTTTTTTTTTCCTTTTTTCTGTTTTGTTTTATTTTATTTTATTTTCTTTCTTTATCATCTCAATTTTCTTTCATTTTAATCTTTATGCAAAAGTTCTACGTCAATTCAATCCTTCAACATTTTCAAAGCCAAATGTCAAGAGAAGACTACGTCAACTTCAATTCATATGCCAACACTATTATCAGTTCAAAAATTTTCTTTTCAAAGATCAAATACCTCTGGAATCCCTCCTTCCAATCCGTCTTAATAGCCTCAACAGGCTTCCACCTTATCTTGGTGCTCAGGAGCTCACCATTCAAGGTAGGGGGGTACTGTCACAACCACGAGTTTTGGCCCTCCTCCTTGATGGCTGCGGCAATCCAATCTGGAGCCAAGATGGGGCCAATTGGTCACGTCATGTCCTTTATGGCCAATTGGCCCCCTTGGGTGTTTTATGGGTTTTACGCCATAGCCCCTCTCAACCATCATTTATGGCCTCAGGCCATATCCTGCCATCATTGGCCTTCTTGGCCAATTTCCACCTCACCAACCCCCAGGCTTTCATCTTTTATTTTGGGCCTGGGGGGTCCTTTCATCTTCTAAGGGGTTCTGGACCCCCTAGCCATCATCATTGGCCCCTGGCCAACCCCTTTCATTATGGGGGTTTTGGCCTAAATGGCCTTTTTGGGCCATTTAGGCCCCCTACGGCTCCTATGGTCCATAAGCCGTGGTCCGCAGGCCAATTAGGCCCCTTTTGGCCTAATCCAATGAGGCCAAAAGGGGCCAAAGGGGCCATCCACCTAGGCCCCAAATCACAATTGGGCCCACCTGAGCCAATTTTGGCCATGACTTCCTTGGACCCAAAAATGACCAAATCCCTCTTGGACACCTTTTTGGCCATAAATCCCGTAGGACCCAATTTTGGCCATGGACCACCATGGCCGCTGGCAACCACCAGATCAGCTCAGCATAGCCTTCCCCTCAACTTAAGGGGAATTTCTTCCTGTCCTTCATGCACTCCGTACCCAAGATTGCAGGTGTGGTGCATATATGGTATTATATACCATTATGCACCATTTTTGCTCAGCAATCCAATGGTGACATTTTCAGGACCCAATTCCACCTTTCCATTTCAAGGTCCATAATTCCAACGCCCATTTTGAAGGAGGACTTTTCAGCTCATCAGTCTGGCAATCCATGGCGGCAATTCAGAAGATCATTCAAGGATCCCAACCACCTGTATCTGCAGGAGTTGGGTTGGTACAATTCATTCAGGATTACTCTAAGGTCAATTCTCAAGAGGTATTACATCATTTAAATCAGTTGTCAAGACCTAAAGTATTCAATACTCCTTGGACAACCCAATTCATCCTTACAGGCCTTATTCAATCAACCTGTATGGCCTTGGCCCAATTGGGCCATTTCTTATTCCACTGTGTGAATTCCATCACACAGTTCAAATTTCAAGATGGCCAGAACTGTATTTCCCGATTCGGACAATACAGTCATTGATCCACCTTCCAGGATCAATCTTTCAGATTTTCACATATACTGGCCACCTTTCATCACCTGGGGACTTTTTCCCCAGTTAATTAATATATTGGATTTATTTTTATCCTTATTTTCTTTTACATTATTAAAGTTAATACTGATAATCTTAAGTCAGTCATTAGCACCTTCTTCTTTTTCTTTCTTCGCCTGTCAGTGGATATTGGTGGTCATATCCTTTACTAATTCCATTGTTCTTTCTGGCAGGTTGAAACAGTGAATTGAGGATTCACTTGGTTGGCTTCTTTTATTTTGGCCTCTGGCTTCATTCTTCTTACCCTTTGTTATCTTTGGCATATTTGTCCTTTCTCTATTTCCTGTTTAAGAAATATATTCCATAGTATTTCTTATCGTCTTTTGGAGCCCTCCAAGTGAGTTCTTGATTCCTGAGTGCCAGGCCCTCTTGCTTTCATAAGAGCCCCTGTGACAAGGTCCCTGTGCGACAATTAACCTGGGGAAGATATATATGCATCCATGTTTGCTGTCACACCAGCAAACATGACTGCATGCCTCTGATATGCCCTCCACAATAAGTTGCTACAACCCACCCAATTTTGGATATGCTAATGTCAACCTTGTTCCACCAAAGGTTTTGTACCTTGCTGCAGATCAAGCAGTCATATCGGTGCACCCACATTTTGGCCACCTTGCCTCGATATATGCCCCAAATCAGATATGAAAATTATGAGGCCAAGAGGCCCATCCCCATCAAGACCATGCACGTAACCACAGGCCATCCCCCCTTGACCCCATTGCTGCCTCTCATATAAGTTCCCCATCTGCGCCTATTTGTCTTCATTCCGTTTAGCTAACCCCTCCCAATCATATAATTTCCAACTGTTGCCAAATAATTTAAAATAGCCATCATGTCAACCCCTTCACAACCACTTTGCGTTGGGATGATTAATATTCGTATTGAGATAAATAGTGATAGAGCCTTAAATCCTGAGAATTCCCACTTAGCTTCTTGGATTATCATATGGCACAATCAACACAACATATTTGTTTATCTCCCCAATCACCAGCATGCCATTGGCTCTCTACCTGGAACCTTTTCCAAAATGTTGATACCATTCCTTGGGGCACCAAAAACGTTCATGCACTGTGGTCCTGGTGGGGCATGGATTGAAAATTGCCAATCCAATCCTTCTCAAATATTATTCGTTGAGGGAGTATTTATGACTGATTCAAATGATCCCTCCTCATCTCAGAAACCCAATCTAGCATTGATGTTCTTCACATGGTATCCAAACATTTTATTCCTAATGGAAAGCTTTCGAAAACAAGATTTCAAGCCTAAAATGCCCAAAGAATATGACTGTAATACTCATAGTCAATGTCAACTCTTCACTCTGACATTTACTGCTTCAAGCTTGACGCCAGTTTCATATCCTGCTGTTTCAACATTGGTTTCCAAGCAGAAACTGATACAATTACCCAGTGGATAAGACCTCCCCATGATGACCCCGCCCCATGCCATTATTCAAACCCCCCTCCTCCCTCATCAAAAGACCGGACTAGCTTTTCTCTGGGATCAAGAAATCCCCAATGGCCAAGCAGCCCGTAACCTTTGGGCCACCTCACCCCCAGGATCCACTTTCAATGCCAGGCACATCATTACAAACAGGGTTGTTAGCTCATTTGAATCCCTTTTGACCAATACCCCTCTTGGGGGACTGCTCGCGGATGATATGGGATTAGGTAAAACCATTCAGGCCATTGCTCTAATTGGTACCTCCAAGGAGCGCATGATTGCAAACCCCCATCGCTCCACGCCCACCATGATCATCTGCCCCCCTCGCTTCATTACCAACTGGCAATCAGAAATATCCAAGCATGCTCAGGCTGGAGCGCTGCATTCCAAAATCTACCATGGTCCCACTCGTCACTCATTATCCAAAGATGACATCTTAAAATATGATATCATCATCACTTCTTACAATACTATCACCCAAGAATTTGAGCAAACCAATACCTCTACATCATTCATTTTTCAAATCAATTGGCATCGTATAATTTTGGATGAAGCACAGTGAGTGTGTAAGGTGTGGATATGAAACTTTGATTAAAAATCAAGTACTTTTCCTGTCCTCAAAATTTATATAAGGTAAAATTCAATTAAAAATAGTATGAAATATTTATTTTTAAGAGAAAACACGCCAATTTTATTGTTTATAACTATATTAGTATAAAACAATAATATTATAAAAACTTATTGTTTTACCAACAATAAAAATTTATCCAAAAAATACTCTACAAGAGATATTTTAAGGCTACAAAAGAAATTTCTTCAAGAGCAATTTCAATTGGAATTAATTGAGCAAAGAACTGCAAGCAATTAATTAAAGAACAAAGTCTTTTAAAAGAATAATAAAGATAAAACACGCCCAAAAGTGACCAGAGTGAATTTGGAAACAAAGTGACAAAGTTTACAGTGATGAAAGATGCTTTAATTCACTTTTGGGGTGGTTCAGGGGTAAAAATGATTATAAGAGTTACAAACAATGATTATAATGATTTTTTCACGTGGTTAAAAGGATTAAAATGATTTAAAAATGGTGGTTGGAATCTTTGATTGATTGGTTTAACAGTGTTTAAACTAATTAATAAAAGGAAAAGATTCTAACATGAAGAGAAAAGTGGGGCAAAGAAGACATTCTTTTATAGCCATCAATTCTCTTACTCCAAAAGTAAATTTTACTCTTGTCAGTCGTGAAAAACAGTCTGACAACAGAAAATCCAATTATGGCATCATTGAACCCTGGTTTAGACCAAAAAGGGCTGGTTTAAGCCATTTTTAGCCATTTTTAGCCATTTTAGACCCTTAAATCAGCCATTACTATAGCAATACCAGGTCTAGAGCCTTCAAAACACGTCAGAATGTGTGTAAGAGGCGTAGAAACCAGTTAAAACTGTTTTTACTATGGTTGTTTTATCTTGAGGGTAGTTTTACCCTCTTGGCAATAGCTAAAACTACCCCAGTTGGTATCAAAACCTCATCATCAATTGAGTCCACAGACCCTGTAACTCAATTCCAGGCCAAAAGTGATGAACTTTTCCGTGAATTTTGACATCCCACGCCTGTCAGCAAGGATTTTGGGGGTCTAGCTCCCCCTTAGAGCTGGAGTTCCTTTTCCCCCCCAAATTTAATCTTTCCAATTTATTTTTCCTTTAATTCCTCATCATGTATTATACTTATAATTTACATATGTAATTCAATTCAATTGTACAGTACAATACAGTAATAATTGACACCTCATATGTAAATCAAAGTTCACTTATGTAATACACGCGCACATTTTGACATTTCAATTGAATTCAATTGAAAATACTTCAATTCCTCATAACTTCTAAACTAAACACAACACCTCAATTTTAACACAAAAATTGATGGTTGACACCACATGTGGTGTGAATTAAATTAAGGTTTTGAGGATTTTCAACTTTTGTATTGTAAATACTAAAAACTTAATTTAAGCTTATTTAGAGTTGAGTTACAAGAATTTCACTCAGAGGTGACCCCACCTGATTTTTTATGAGGAATCCCATGGTGAAATAATTTTTATGTGTTTATTTATTGGATAAAAAGTTCTAATAATTTTTATTTAACTTTTTTCCAAATTTATTTAATTTTTCACAATTTTGTTAAAATTTCATTTTTACTTAATTTTTCCAAGTATAAATGTACTTTTATACTTACAAAATTTTAATGTATTTTTTATTTTTAAATTGTAATTAATTTTTTATTTTTAATATAATTTTATATTTATATTTATATTTTTATTTTAATAATATAAATAAATTTATTTTATATATATTAATATGTTATTTTTGTATTTGTGGTCTTTTGGGTATATGAAATTACCTCTAAGGCTCACATTCCCTCCCCCTAAAAAAAGAATATTACTTTGTAATATTGGTGTTTCTAGTGTGTCTGAATCTCCTGAGGAGTTTGGTAGCTTCTGGTATATCTTTTTCTTCTAACCATTCATCTTCACAAGTTGGGTCACTGTACCTAACAAGGTATTCCCTTACTTTCTTAGTTCTTAATTTCCTTTCCTTAAGAACCTTGGTAATTTTCTTAGTACCAGATGTCTCAATAGGAGGTATAACTTGGGGAATCTTATTCCTCAAGGGAAATTCCTCAGCATCACTAGATTTATATGGTTTTATCAAGCTTACTGGAAATGTGGGGTGCTTGTTGCTAAGTTCTTCAGATAACTCTACTTCAACAGCATTTTCTCCATGGAGGGCCTTAATCACAAAAGGTCCTGTAAAGGAGTCTTTTAACTTTTTACATCCTTTGATGTTATTGAAGTTAGTGGTGGATACAAGAACTAGGTCCCCTACTTTGAAATCTGGAGATGCATGTGATTTATCCCATTTGTCTTTAGCATATGCAAAAGAATCCTCCATGCATCTTACTGCATGCTTCCTAGCTTTGTCTAGCATACCTTTGAAGCTAGCAGCTGTGGGATGTATTTCAAATAAGTCTTTCCTCAAGGAATCTTGGGGTAACTTGGGGTTCCATCCTTTTTCTAGAATAGCATGAGTCTGATTGGTACTGGCATGGATCAATGTTTTATATGCTAATTCCAGTTCTGGCAACAGAGTACACCAATCATGGGTAAATCCATCACAATCCTTGAATTCAAGGCCATATGCACAAAATCTTCTCACCATGTCCTCTAAGGTTTGGATCATTCTTTCAGCCAGGCCATCAGTTTGTGGGTGGTAGGCTGTAGAGAAAGACAGTTTAGTGCCAAATAATTGGTGAAGATTTGTCCATAGTGCTGAAGTGAATTTGGGATCTCTATCACTGATGATATTTGTAAATATACCAGTCCATGACACTACTCTATTCCATATCAGAAGAGCTGTATCCATGGCTGTATCATCTTTGTGACATGGTAAAAAGATTGGAGTTTTACTGAATCTGTCTACAATTACTAGGCAAGCATCATAGCTCCTGTCACCTCCTGGTGGTAGGCCAGTTACCCAATCCATATGGACAATTTCCCAAGGTCTGTTTGGTTCTTGGATTTTTATCATATTTCCAAGTCTTTTGCCAGTGGATTTATTTGCCTTTTGACATCTGTCACAGGTTTTGCAATACTCTGCAACATCTTTCTGCCACATTGGCCACCATATGCAGGTCTTCACTTTCTCTCTTGTTCTGTCTTCAGACAGATGTCCTGAAAAGGGACTATCATGGCATTCCTTCAGTACAAGATTGATTAATGACCTGTCTACAACTGTCATGACACATGTGTGCTTGGTTCTGTGGTAAATTATACCATCCAGTAGGTGAAATCTTCCTTCATCATAAGATTTTCTCCATACTTCATCCAAGGCATGTATTAGAGAGTTGTCTTTACAGTCTTTGTAAAGTAATTGACATAAGATGCTACATTTCTTATCTTGAGTGTAGCTGCTTCTGACTTCTTCAAAGAAGGTGGTGTTCAAGTCTGTAACACTTATTCCTTCTATTGGAATTTGTGGTGAGGCTTCTTCTGGTACATAAGCAGGATTATCAATATTATTTGGTAATGGCCATCTGCTTAGTCCATCTGCATTCTTATGAATGTTCCCATCCTTATGAACAATAGTCATATTGCCTCTGTATTCTTGTATGGCTATTTGCCATCTGAGCATGTGTCTGTTGGGTGTTTTCATGTTCAAAAGTGATTTGACAGCTGTACAATCTGTTATCACTTCAAAAACACATCCCTCTAAAAAGTAGTTCAATTTTTCCAAGGCCCAGACAAGGCATAGACATTCCATTTGACTTGCTCCATATCTGGCTTCAGTTGGTTTGATTTGCCTGGATATGAAACATATGGGTCCTTCTACAGGCTTATCATTTATGATCTGAACTTGGTGAAGTGCAGCACCCAGTCCATCTCCTGATGCATCAATATAAAGTTTGAAAGGCAATTTAAAGTCTGGCATCAGTAAGAGTGGAGCAGTGGTCATGCTTCCCTTAGAGACTCAAAAGCTTTGACTCTGTCAACAGTCATCTCAAACACTGTGTCTTTGTCATACAACTTATAAAGTGGTCTTGCTATGGATGCAAAATCTTTAATGTGTTGCCTGCAATATCCTGCAAAACCTAAGAATGACTGAATTTCCTTCTTATTCTGAGGCATGGGTTTTAACAATACTGCTGCAACTTTGTTTTTGTCAATTCCAAGGGACAAACCAGATACAACATGTGCTAGAGCTTTAAGTTCTTTAAATCCAAAATGACATTTCTTCAAGGAGATTTTCATGTTTACTGATTGGATTTTTGTCAAAACTCTTGATAATCTGTACATGTGCTTTTCCCAAGTCTTTGAACAGATAATAATGTCATCAATTTAAATGATTAACCATGTGAGCCTTTGAGATATGACCACATACCCAATAAGGTCACAAAAAAGACTCAGAATAAATATAACTTTAATATAATTATATTAAAATTACTTAGAATAAATATACATTAAGAATAATTACTTAAATATACAAAAAATACCATAAATTGGTATAAAAATTGGTTTAACTTAAAAACCAATGAATCAACATGTAAATTAAATTATACCATTGGATTCCCCATGGAAAAATACACATATACCACTTTTATGGCATATCTGTAAAGTCAATATTTAAGGAATTATAAGGTATAATACCTTATAAAAACCATAAAACCTTATTTATCTCAGAAACTAATGGACCAACATGTGAAATAAATTGTACCAGTGGATTCCCCACAAAAATCCACATATAAAACAATTAATAAGCTAATTCCCAAAATCAATACTTAAGGAACTATCCTGAATATATGCACTTTTTTGGTCAACGCATATATTCAGTGATCATAGCTAATATCTTCTAAACTATACATGCTAGAATGATGAACCAAAAGTAAAGTTACCACGTAATTACTGTAGGAACACAGATATGAACTTTATTTTGCAAATTATAAACAAGGTTAAGACTTATGAGGAAATATTGATAAAAATCAACAGAGCTGTTGACCACTTTGTTGTGAAAGTAGTCCAAACTTAAAAAAAAGTATACAGTTGGATTCTACTAGTTTATTCGAGAAGAATGATGTAATTTTTATTATTAAATTCAGGGTATAACCCCCTGAAATCAAGGTTTGAAGTTTAAAATATTGAATTTCGACAGAAAAGATGAGTTACAAGAAAAATCATCAAAATTAGAGTTTTGATGATGTAATGAAAAGCTCTTGGAAGCATAATAAGGATATTTCAGGCTATCAGAATTCACTCTCTCAATTGCTGTAGCGTGAAAACCTTAAAAGTTATTGAGGATCAAAGTTTGAGCTTAAATTGAGCTGTTATGATCACATACTGTAACCTTAAATTAAGTTTAACAGTCTTAAGAGTGATAAAATTGGTGAATACTATTAGTTTATGATTAAAACTAATAAAATCCACGAAATTTGGGGTTCTGCCAAGCCTCTGATGTCATCACACTTAGAGTTATAGTGATAACTCTAAATAATGGTGTAATAATGATGTAATATGGTTTGATCATGATGTAATCACCCTCAAACCTTAAAATATTGATCAATTCCAGTGGATATGATCAGTACACGTCTACTAGAAGCCTGTTGGACTCTAGGAGGGAGGTATTTACTATAAATAGAGCTCTTTTTACTCTATTTTCCCCTCAGACGCATCAAAAACATTAAATCAATTAAATCAAAGGTAATTTCTTTATTCTTTATATATAAAACTGTTATATTATTAAAGACCAAAGACCACCTTGCTATAATCATCTATTTTGACGTGATTAAATCATTTATTTAATTGTTTTTGTTAAAAATCTCTCTAATAACTCATTTCCACGTAAAAATCCAGAATAATTTGTAATTTTCTTTATTTTTATTGTAAATACAATTTGAAAAAGTTGTATTTATATTTTTGGGCGTAAAATACTTCAAAATTATTATATTAAGTGTTAAAAGTAGGTTATTTTCTCTTATTATAATAATTTCTCTATTATTACTCTATTAATAATTCTTTAATTAATATAAATAGTATTTATATTAATTCATAACTTTAATATTAGTAATATTATTGTTATTAATTGTTTTTTATTAATAAAAAACAATTTTTTTACGCCTTTATTATTTGTTGGTAACAATAATAAAGAGCTTTATAATATATTAATTATTTTATATTAATATATTATTTATAATATTATAATTTCATATAATATTAATTATATTATTATATTTATTTAATAATATAATATTTTTACGCCATAATAATAATATTTCTTTATTATTATTATTATTTAAATCTTATTTATTTCAATTATAAGGACATTCAGAGTACAATAAGTAATAAATTAGTAATTTTTACTTATTGTTTCATAGTCAAACCTTACAAACCATCCCTCTGAGAGTTGTTCAGGGAAGATTTCATTCATCATTCTTTGGAAGTGTGAAGGTGCATTTTTGATACCAAAGGGCATCCTTAAGTATTCATACACTCCACAATGAAAAATAATTCTCAAGTATTTTCTTGCTCTTGGTGTTACCACATTTTGATGGAATCCTTTAAGGGCATCCATAGTGGTTATATACACTGCTTGAGATATTTGAGTAAGGGCAATTTGGATTTTTGGTATTGGGTATCTGTCTGGGACAGTGTAAGTGTTCAGAGCTCTAAAGTCCCCAACCATTCTGGATTTTCCATTATGCCACGCCACTATAACTGGTGTAGTTATTTCTACTTCCTCATTATGGCCTACTTTTCTTATTACACCAAGGTCCAGAAGTTCTTTGATATGAATTTCTAGAGCTTCTCTTGATTTTGGACTTGCTGGATAAGCAGGTCTTCTTAAGAGTGGTGGATAAGGTCTCTCAATGTTAAGAATGATGTCAACTTCATGACCAATAATTGCTCCCAGGGGTTCTTTGTCTGTAGCAAATGCTCCTCTGTGGTCATACAAAAGGGAAGAAAGTTCATTTTCTTGTTTATCAGTCAGATGAAGGCTTATTTCAGCCTCATTTAACTGTTCAGACTTGAATTTCTCTAACTCTAAGTTGACTGGTGATACTTTGTTTACTGTAATTTGTCTTTTAAATGGTGAAAAGTCAAATTTCTGGCGCTTATTGTCCCCAATTGTAAAGTATCTGTCTTTGTTATTATGTAAATCTATTCCATACATGATTAAATAATCATTTCCCAATATAAAATGGGTACTAGAGCAATTTTCCATAACAACAAATTCAACTGTGATCCTTAAATTCCCATTTATGTGTGGGAATATGACATTGGTCTCAAAGATTCCTAATGATTTCATTGGGTTACTTGCACTGTTGAATTTTATACCATCAATTGGTAACAGTTGGTTTTCAAAATTTGGTACACAAGTCTTAAGAAAAGATTTTCCAACACAAGAGCAGAAGGCTCCTGGGTCAAGCAAACGTTTGGTGGGCTTGTTGTCAATCACCACTTCTGTTATACAGGAATTACCAGCTGTATAACCTTTTCCTCTGTTTGGTTTTGTCTTCATAAGTTGTGCATCTTGAACTTTTGATAAATCAACTTGACCATTGCTCAATTGTGGTAAGTGGGAATAAGATTCCATGATGTCAAAAGTGGCATTGATATTTTCTATATCTTTTGAAGATTCAGAAAATATGGATGACTTATCATCTGAATTGTCTTCAATTATGTCTTCTTTTTCAATATCTGGTTCCTTCTCAATGTCAATTTCATTGATTTTCCCCCTTTTTGGACATGTATTGGCTAAATGGGTGGTGCTTTGGCAAATATGGCACTTTCTGACTGTATCTGCAGATTTATACTTAATATTACTAGGATTTTCTTTGGGGTTTTTGTCCACAGAATCTTTCCAAGGTGTATTAAACCTTGTTTTAAGATTCACCCTACTAGAACCAATTTTGGTTCTGGTGGTTACTTCTTCTAGTATATTGATGATATCCTCTGCTGAAGATTGTTCAGTAGTCCTGCTTTTGACAGCATGCTCTAAGTCACCCCCACATTGTCTGAGAATTTTTCTATGGATCATAAATTCTGACATGTCAGGATATAATGCTGTTAATCTGTCCTTCTGTTGGCAAAACCATGGTAAAGCTTTGTCTTTATCAGCATTAAATTTGGCAGATTCAAAGGCTGTTTCAACTTTAAACCTCCAAGCATCATTTGCCCATTTGTTGATGATTTGGGTTTTCCACCAAGTCCAACTCTGGTGTCCATGTGCTTGTCTTATTTTGATGTACCATCTGTGAGCTGATCTGGTAAACAAGGTGTTAAACCTGGCTGTTACCAATCTGTCTGGTAATTCAAAATCCTCTTTGATCATGTCAATACCTCTAATGAATTCCATATGGTCATACTCTCCTTCACCACTGAAGTGGGGCCATTCTTTAAGTTTTGGCACTTCTTTCAAGAGTGCTTGGCCCATTGATGGTTCCAAGTTATGAAAAGAAGTGGATAATTCATTTTTTAATTGTGAATTATCAGGATCCAATACTTGTGGATTTGAAATTCTTGTGCCCTCATTTTGATTTAGAGGTGTAGACATTCTTGGTAAGGTGTTCGGTATTTGTTCAATGTCATTCATTTTACTGTTGCTACACCTTTGGGAATTTCTGTATTCATATTGGAAGCTTTGTATTAAATTTATTACTTCAATTTTATACATGTCTTGTTTATGTGTAAGTTCTTGCCATAACTCTGTCTGTCTTGTATTATCAGCAGTGACTTGATTCAATTTCATTGATAATTTTGATACTTCTTCTTGTGAAGCATCAAAACACTTTTTCAAGGCAATGGTATATGTCTTTACTTCAGTAAATGAATTTGAAATGTCATCAAGGACTTTCTTGTTATCTGTTTTGATAATATTTATGGCTTGTTTAATTCTTGTTTCAATTATGTCATCAATATTGAATTTAGAATATTTATCTGTTAATTCTTTAATAATTGCAGATTGTTCATTTATTTTATTAGAAGAATTATCATTATTGGAATTTTGAATTGTTCTTAAAACTTTTTCAAAACACATAAGTGTTTCATTAATTTGGCACAGACTCAGGTTGTTTGTTTTAATGTTGTTACAAATGGTTTCATTTTTATCAGAAAGATGTTTTTTCACGTCATTTATAGCATTATACAACTCTGGGATGGAATCAAATATGTCAGAAATCATTTCTGGAACCTTAATCTGGCTTCCTCCTTCTTCTGTAATTCCATCATGGTTCTGGCCATCTGAAATACATTTTCCATGGCATCCTGCTGAATCTTTGGGATTCTGTAGCCCTGGCTGTAAGGTTTTGGGGCTGGTGCCTTCCCTTTGCCCTTGTTTGGAGCTTGTGGCTGCCTTTTCACGTTGGAATTGCTGCTGCTGGCCACTGGGGCTGTTTTTGGCACTGGTTTGGGTGGTGGAGGGTTGTTTTTCCTCCATTCCAGTGTCAAAAGCATCATGTTTTTCTTCTCCATCAATGGATGCCATCCATTGAGCAATTTGCAAGTGTTGGGATGGCCCAAGAATTTTCTTACTGTCAGGTAAGAATTCATGCAATTCTTCCACAGGTCTGCAAGGATCTGGTACTCCTTGAATTGGAGTGCATTGTTGTATTCACTGTGGCTGGCTTTGTATATGTCCACAGAGGCTTGTTGTGGCGGTGTCAGCTCTTTTTGAAGGTAAAATGGTATTATCAGCTTCAGAATGACCCATTTTAGTTGTTTGGGAGTCATCAACTGACCCTTTTCCTTCTGTACCTGATTGGCCTCTACCATAATCACGTCTATTACCTTTTTGGGAGCTGCTTGAGGGGTTGTAGCTGGCTCCTGATCTGGTTGAAGGCATAATTATGGTTAAAAAAGGCTTAAAATAGTATTTTTATGTCAAAAACTTACTATTGGCCAAATTCTTAGCCTTCTGAAGAGTATTACTTATGTCCAAGTTAATTAATTCAGAAGATATTGGTTCAGGTTGGTTATTTTGAGTCACAATAACAGTACTATTATGATCAGAATTAACAGTACTGGCAGGGATAATGCTGGTTACTGTTGAGGCTGTTTCAATGTTTTCTTGTCTTACCACGTTGTCAGACACTAAAATTAATGAAAAAGCCAATTAATTAAGTAAAAAAAGGTTATTTTAAAAAAAAGAAATAAAAATATAAGCCTCACTTATAATATGAAAAAAAAATTCTTTTTTATGGGTTTTTTTGAATTATAAGTATTTTTTATATGTTTTTAAATTTTTCAATATAAGACAAAAAGATTTAAAAAGAGTAAAAAAATATGTCACAGGTAAAATATCACGGCTGGGCCCCCAAATGTAAGGTGTGGATATGAAACTTTGATTAAAAATATAGTACTTTTCCTGTCCTCAAAATTTATATAAGGTAAAATTCAATTAAAAATAGTATGAAATATTTATTTTTAAGAGAAAACACGCCAATTTTCTTGTTTATAACTATATTAGTATAAAAAAATAATATTATAAAAACTTATTGTTTTACCAACAATAAAAATTTATCCAAAAAATACTCTACAAGAGATATTTTAAGGCTACAAAAGAAATTTCTTCAAGAGCAATTTCAATTGGAATTAATTGAGCAAAGAACTGCAAGCAATTAATTAAAGAACAAAGTCTTTTAAAAGAATAATAAAGAGAAAACACGCCCAAAAGTGACCAGAGTGAATTTGGAAACAAAGTGACAAAGTTTACAGTGATGAAAGATGCTTTAATTCACTTTTGGGGTGGTTCAGGGGTAAAAATGATTATAAGAGTTACAAACAATGATTATAATGATTTTTTCACGTGGTTAAAAGGATTAAAATGATTTAAAAATGGTGGTTGGAATCTTTGATTGATTGGTTTAACAGTGTTTAAACTAATGAATAAAAGGAAAAGATTCTAACATGAAGAGAAAAGTGGGGCAAAGAAGACATTCTTTTATAGCCATCAATTCTCTTACTCCAAAAGTAAATTTTACTCTTTTCAGTCGTGAAAAACAGTCTGACAACAGAAAATCCAATTATGGCATCATTGAACCCTGGTTTAGACCAAAAAGGGCTGGTTTAAGCCATTTTTAGCCATTTTTAGCCATTTTAGACCCTTAAATCAGCCATTACTATAGCAATACCAGGTCTAGAGCCTTCAAAACACGTCAGAATGTGTGTAAGAGGCGTAGAAACCAGTTAAAACTGTTTTTACTATGGTTGTTTTATCTTGAGGGTAGTTTTACCCTCTTGGCAACAGCTAAAACTACCCCAGTTGGTATCAAAACCTCATCATCAATTGAGTCCACAGACCCTGTAACTCAATTCCAGGCCAAAAGTGACGAACTTTTGCATGAATTTTGACATCCCACGCCTGTCAGCAAGGATTTTGGGGGTCTAGCTCCCCCTTAGAGCTGGAGTTCCTTTTCCCCCCCAAATTTAATCTTTCCAATTTATTTTTCCTTTAATTCCTCATCATGTATTATACTTATAATTTACATATGTAATTCAATTCAATTGTACAGTACAATACAGTAATAATTGACACCTCATATGTAAATCAAAGTTCACTTATGTAATACACACGCACATTTTGACATTTCAATTGAATTCAATTGAAAATACTTCAATTCCTCATAACTTCTAAACTAAACACAACACCTCAATTTTAACACAAAAATTGATGGTTAACACCACATGTGGTGTGAATTAAATTAAGGTTTTGAGGATTTTCAACTTTTTTATTGAAAATACTAAAAACTTAATTTAAGCTTATTTAGAGTTGAGTTACAAGAATTTCACTCAGAGGTGACCCCACCTGATTTTTTATGAGGAAACCCATGGTAAAATAATTTTTATGTGTTTATTTATTGGATAAAAAGTTAAAATAATTTTTATTTAACTTTTTTCCAAATTTATTTAATTTTTCACAATTTTGTTAAAATTTCATTTTTACTTAATTTTTCCACGTATAAATGTACTTTTATACTTACAAAATTTTAATGTATTTTTTATTTTTAAATTGTAATTAATTTTTTATTTTTAATATAATTTTATATTTATATTTTGATTTTTATTTTAATAATATAAATAAATTTATTTTATATATATTAATATGTTATTTTTGTATTTGTGGTCTTTTGGGTATATGAAATTACCTCTAAGGCTCACAGAGTGTCTGATCTTAAATGATTCAAATTACCTTTTATATCCAATAACCCTTGCCCCATCTTATAGCTATATTCGCTCTCAATACACTGCCACTCACCGTGCCATTGATAGCCTCCTTTAATCCCGTCGAATATGTTTAACGGGGACACCTATTCACAACACCATTTATGACCTTTTGGGCATAATATCATTCATCACTCAACCCCAGAGCGCCGATCAAGATAACTGGTCACCATTCATCCTGAGTAGTCTTTCCAAAGTTTGCAATGATATCTTGCATTTGGCATTGCGGCATTTAAGTTTGCGCCGCACTCAAACCACACATCTCAAATCCCTCCCCACTATTAGCCATCATTATGAGCGGCTCCCACTCAACCTGACCATGCAGCAAGAATATTCCATATTATATGAAGAATTCCTATCATCCAAAAGGAAAGGACCAGGAGATTTTTTCAGAAATATTAATAAGCTGCGAATATGTTGTAACCATCACATCATGCTTAACACAATTGCAGAGGCAGACTTGGAAGACCAAAAGGGCAGGAGCACTCAGGATAACTCCCCAAGAATCACACAAACTATTGTGGATGTGGAAACATGCATGATGAGTAGTAAAATTGCACACCTCCTACAAAGCTTAATGAAGAACAAACAAACAAGGTGTGGTCCAACCGAATCGGTGGTTTATACCCAATGGACCCAATTTCTAGATTTGTGCGTTAATTCTAATATGCATCCATTACCAATTGAATCCATCAGACTTTTTCATATTGTAGAATTGGTATTGCACTTGCCCATCACTCTATCCTTTCAGCACGAATTGATGGAACAATTACAGCACGAGCACAGGAGAAGGCACTGGAGAATTTCTTCAATAATCCTGAATGTGAAGTACTGATTGCATCCATTTCCGCAGCTGGAACTGGCCTCAATATAACTTGTGCTAATACGGTCTATTTAATGGTGAGGGGACCCTCAAAATTCTTCCCTGATTTGCAGCCCCTGACATCCACATTTCCAGGAGCCCAATTGGAACCCAGCCATTGAGGCTCAGGCTGTTGATCGACTCCATCGTATTGGCCAACAACAACCTGTAAAGGTCATTCATTTGAGGTCAACATGCGGAAGGTACCTTTCAAGATCATCTTTGACCCTAATTGTATTGCTATTCTAAAATCCTGCCTTATGGAAATGCCATTTTCCAAACACCAATAGGTTCAAGAAAAGAAAAAATCATTAACTGTGTGAGCCTTACTGATATTATATAATTTGTGTTTGACCAAGTTGATAACTCTTGTTCACCCTGGCATAAGTCCACAATTATGAACACCATGAGTTGGATTGAACTCCTTCAATATTTCCTCAATGAAAATGAGCAATAGAGTCTTATTTATAAGGGAGACGGTGATACATTCCAATTCATATTGTCTATATTCTGACATATCTAGCAAGTTGTTGCATCTTTAAGAAATCATACTCAGATTGTATTACACCTGCACAAATAATTCACAAAATGTTAATTTGTAACGGTGCTATACATTTATATTACTAAGTTATTGCAGAGCATCACCATTTAGCCTAATAACTGGCATGTAAAGTATCTTGAGGGCGCTACTCTGCATCTTACTACAGCCTTTGAGCCAATCTTGATCAAATACCTGAAATGATAAGCCTTCCGGAATATCACCATCATCTGTCGATTGTAATTCTGGCAATCTATCAATAGTTTTTTTACCCTTTGTTTTAATGCAATTATAAAACTCTATGTCTTGATCCATTTTTAATACCAATTCATTAAATAACTGGGAGCGCCAGCGTAATCCCACTTTCCGGTAAACTTGACGGCCATTTTCCAGTACCTCCTCAGTATCTGAGCATACTTGAGGGTCATTGAATTGTGATGCTAGGATGGGAAACTTAGCCGCATCACACCATTCACAACGGTGCTCACAGGTCTGCACATAATGAAGTAGATCATCATCAGTCTTTGCTCACAATGAAGAAGATATACATTAACTAACCCTTTGACAAATCTTCGCGAGCTTTTGATTCTCCTTCTGTTTAACCAAATACTCGGCATCCTTTTGAATAGACTTCCATTCTCTTTTCAAATAAGTGAAATATTGCTCCATTAAAGCCGCCACGACCCCATAGTTATTATGATCCTTGTTCCAACAGTAATGATGATACTCGGTGCTGACCAGTGCGAGACGGAATGTACGGTAAAACACCATAGACATCAGCTCATTGAACGGATGTTGCCATGAGCTCTCCCAGTCCCAAGTGAATCGCTTTAGTCCTAACTTGTGGAGCTCATTTTCGCAGTAGCTTTGGAAACCCTGAGACTGAACCTGTGTTGATTGCTCATTTAAAACATCCTCGGGGACATATCCGAGATGACCAGCCACTTGAATTGCAATTTCACCCTCTTCTGTGCTTGGTGGTGCTGGTAGTGAGGAAAAATCCTTATCCCTAACTTTGAGTAGGAACAGGCAATGTGCATGTACTGCTGATCTCATTCCATGAACATTCTCTGGAAGTTCTGCTTTCAGCCATTTTTGTTGCTCCTTCTGGCTTGCACGTTTCGCCACATTGTGAGCTTTACGAGCCTGCTTCCTTTGCTGTCTGACCTCAGATTGTTCAAGCATACTCTGGGCAAGGCCCATTTGAGGATGGGTGAACTCATTATTTGATTGAGTGCCATGCTCATGCGCCATGAAATTGTCACTCCTTGGTTCCTCATTTGTTTCCATTTGAGTTGGAGACATGTTCTCATCCTCATCATCCACCATTTTTCTCTTGATGAACTGGCATGAGATGTTCTTGGTTGGGAGGCATATGGATGATGACGTCCAGTGACTTTCTCTTTATGGACCAGAGGTGAAGATGCATAAAGTCCATCACCTGCCATGCACATAATTAGTTAACACATCAAAAAATTAATGAAGACTGGTCACTCACAATCTTCAATTGGCTCCTGAGATCGGACTGACTTGCCTTTAGGTGCCATATCTAACCCATGAAACAAACATATCAAATGGTGAAAAAGGTTATACTCCAAAATTAAAATGACTTACTTTGCTGAAGCGTCAATCCTGGATTTCCCTCCGACAGACCACTCCAAGTTACATTCTCCAATGGTCTTTTTTGTCGCCCCCCATCGACGCGCCTTTCATCACCCACATGAACCTGAGATCCTGATGGAATATTGAGGGTTGGCTGTTTACTTTGGCCAAAGGGATCCTGGGATGGGATTGGATTCCGACCGGGATTAAGGAGGAACTCACGTGGAAATTTTGATTGGGGATTAGCGTGTGATGAGATTTGAGGTGTGCCTTCTGGCCCCTGAGACACATGCGTTTGTGTATTAGTGGGATTTGGGGGAATTGGAGTGACGGAAATATTTGGGATTGACCAAGTGCTTGAAGTTGGAGCCTTTGGATTGCCCACATCAATGTTAAGACCTAATACATTCATTGAGGATGCGATAGGGGTTGTGAGAGGAATGTTGGGACTCAATGGTGACTGTGTTTGAACATATTCTATGCTAGATTCACTATCTGAGTCATGAACAGAACCTGAACGGGATTTATGTGACTTGGAAGATGACATAAGGGCCAAAAAAGTACAGTAATATTTTTAACTAGATAAAACACCTCAGTATTATGATAAAATAGAGTGATATGAGATGAAATCTTTTCAAATTTAGAATAGAGAAATTCTATGAATAGTTAGAACTAAGTGTTGCGTAAAAGTCCAATAAGCCTCTTTTTAGGAGAATCCTCTCTGCCTCCTCTTGAGCTCCTCCACTTTTATCGGAAACCACCTGGCACGGCCTACCACCATATAATGTAATATTTCCTTGATCTCAAAGGGGACCCATAATCCATAAGTAATCATCTTTGGTAACATTTCCGCCTCCCCATTGTCACATTTTGTGAATTATCCAAACTGCCAATATGTGCATTGAAATTCCACAGCATTGTACATCTGTAAAGGGGTATATTCATGAAGGATTTACCCACAAAAGAGACATCAACTTTTAAAGAAAGGCGATAAAATCCAAATCACATTCCAACCGATTAAAAGCCTGCTGCACTCAAACCAAATACCAAGACTTTAGCTGCACTCCAACCCCTTATGTAATAGAGTTATATCGTTATGTCTGTAATAAGGTTTAAGCCATGTACGATGGCGTGCCAGCATACATGGTTTGAATGTCAATCCCCTCAAATAAATGTTGACACATCCCTATTGGAACACCCCTCAAGGGTCAAAACCGCAGTATTGCCATGTGTAAATAAAATAGAATATGTATGAGCATTGAGCAGCATGGCATTTTACCCAATTAAACTCCTAACCAATTCCGCCATCCAGATGAGACATGTTACACTCCATCAGCTGCAGCTCACGCACCATTACAAATGGGATAAAATTCTCAGATGGCTCAAATCATCTCCCCCTTCATAAATAATCACTCAATTTTTTTTCCAATTAATAACACTCCTAAAAACTTTCACATCAGCCATAGATATTTATACACAAACCAACCGTACTCCCAATTCCTGCAACAATGACAACCCGCCGCTATTCCTCAATGCGTATATGCATGTGTCAACACTGCTCAACTCAAACACACTCTTCCCCTGAGGGTGATAGGCCTGGAGTTGCCTTCACACATTTCCAAAATAAACAGCACATTAAAAAGCTCAAATCAACCATTGCACCCAAATCTCTTCCAAACATCCCTACTTCTGCATCAGGATTGGAGTGCCCACAACTTCTTTTGGATCAAATATTCCCAGCTGATTATTCACCATTGACCCAAAGCACCTTCTCCACAGCACCAGGGCTCAATTCAATTGCACAGAAACCATACAGCAGCAGTCAAACCCTTCCTCCACAAGACCTTGGAATGATAATATCTGCCATTCTATCATTAAGGTATAATATACCCCGCCGGGCTTCACGCATTCTCAACCCCGCCCTAAACCTGCTGATCAAGTCCAGCATCTCAAGCTCCGGTGGTCCCCCCATTCCTGCATTCCATATACCTCAAGATCTGAGTACCATATTTGAACATCTCCAATTGGAGCTAGTGATTCAAAACTATATATGTTGTCCTCAATTTTTCTCTCTTAATGGCCTTACTGAATCAGTCACAACTGACCAACCCCACTGTCAACACCATAATGACCCAAATGATCATGATCCCCCTTGCACACAATCATTAGGCAAATTCATCTATTCATTTGAACCCCACACCCAAACCACAACCAACATGAAGCAAAAATTTATACCAACAAAACATTTCATTTATCAACCATTCAAAAATTGGCTTGCCAGATTTCTCCAGCGGGCTGGAATTATGGACATTCTGCATCAACATCAAGAATCCCAAACTCCCAAAGATTCCCCAAAACATGTCGTCTGGGATGGATTGGTCTGGAGATGCTTCACTGGCACTAGAAATATCCATGACCCCCTATTCATGTCCATTCCTGGTGCATTGGCCTTCTCCATTTATGTGGACTGGTTTAATGCACATGGAAAGTCAACCGGGTTGGCCAGCATTGGACCTATCATGCTTATTTGTCTTAATCTCCCCCCAAGTGAAAGATTGAAGCCAGAGAATGTCTATGTTGCAGGAATCATCCCTGGTCCGAAGGAGCCAACTTCCCTTCAATTGAATTATTTATTAACGCCACTCAACAAGGAGCTCAAAGAGCTATGGCAAGGTTACCATTTTTCACCCACCTCAACAGGTCCTTCAGGATCCTTTATCCGTGTTGCCATTCTCACAGCCATTGCGGATGTGGTTGCCATGCGCAAGCTTACTGGATTTATTTCCCATTCAGGAAACCACTTTTGTAATTTTTGCACCATTCACAAAGCTCAAATTGAAGAAATTGCTCCTCAATTTCACTACACACGCTCATATCAAAATCATAAATCAACCATTGCCAAATGGCTTTGGGCAACCCCACAACAAAGACAAGCAATTTTCTCTGAGTATGGAGTGCAATATTCAATTTTAGAAGACCTTCCGTATTGGGATGCAACCAGAATGGTTAATCTTGACATAATGCATAATTTAATACTTGGAATTTTGAAGGATCATGCAACTTTCAAATTGTGCATTCCAGAGTCCAAATCAAAAATTTACCTCAGGTCCCGCAGGAAATCCAATGACACCAACAGTTCAGACTCAGATTCCATGACCTCCAACAGCTCTCTTGAAAAAATCACATTGAGAGAGGCCCGCTCCCTGAGAAGATACGCAGCAAAAATAATAAATAAGCCCCTCCCCACTACTTCCCAATGCGCACCCCTCACACGGAACATCCATCTAGTGGTTCTGCGGAGATTCCTTCATTTGATGCCGATTACATCCCCACTTCTGAAATCCCCTCTGAATTGGATATCACTGCACTGAGTGATCAGCAGATCAAGGGTGAGGCTCTGGAGAATCTCCGTCAAATCATATTTGAGACGATAATTCCCTCATCATGGACAAGAGTACCTTGCAACATGGGTTCCCCCTCTCATGGTAGCTTCAAAGCTGCTGAATGGTCTCTCTTATATAAGGTCTATATCCCATTTTTAATGCTGAGTCAACAGATGTCATTAGATGTACACCAATCCGCGAACATTCAAAGAAAAATGGGTCAGTCAGAAGAACTTGCAAATCAACTAACCAAGAATACATTCCATTTGATTAGTGCTATCAACATTGCCACAAGTTGGACTGTTTCAATAGGAGATGCGACTGCATTTGCTGAACATTGGAAAAAATTCCGCCTTTCCAATCAACTCCTGTTCCCAAAACAGAAAAGTAAACCAAATCATCATTTTGCTGATCATATTCCCGAACTCTTCCAACGTTGGGGCCCAGCACAAGCCTCAGCCACATGGGGTTATGAGCGCTTGATTGGAGTATTTGCAAAAATGCCAACAAATAACAAAATATGTACGTCAATTAATAAGATCAATATATTCACATTTATTAAACACCTGAACTGAATAAGATTAACTTCTTGCAACTCTGAATAGATGATATGGATAAAACCTTACTTCAACATATCTGTTGATGTTCCAACCTTTCCGTTCTCCTGAAATCCCCATCCGTGCCATGTGAAATAAAACAGCTTTTCGAATCACAGCCACCTGCCCTGTTCAATGACCATAAATATAACAAACCATCCCGCCATAACCAAGAAAATTATGATTGCCTGGTTGAGTACTTACAGAATTTTCATGCAACAAGGGAAATAGTTAATTGGATCAGCTTAGACACTACCGTGCAACCCACAAGTCCTCCCACTTCAAGGATTGTCTCACCTTGGTATTTTCCAGTTTCAAACATTAATATTGGGAACAATATATTTTCAACTGAATCCAAAAATGTCAGCAACAGTGTTATATCTTTTCTGAGGGGCAACTCACGACAATTTGGTATTATTAATAGCATTTTGAAAGTCTCTGAGCCATCTAGCATACTGAGGAATAACTTTCTGATCTTAAAAGCTTTGAAGATTGATGTGAATTTCTTACCAGATTGGCCGCATCTGAATATTTATAAGGCTGTTGGTTTTGATGATGGACACTTGATTATATCTGAAGAAGAAATTGAAGGTAACTGTGGATTGTATGATAACAAAGTTCTGTCGTGTGGACTGCTTGTAATGATAAAGCCGTTATTTCGTGAAATTTAGTCTACAGAAATGCAAATCTCTCAGATTCATTGGCAATTTGGCTAGTGAAATAACTGCCTCAAAATTTAGTGACAGAGACATGCCATTGTGACAAGCAAAGCCCATTATTTCACATTGCCACAAAGAACTTACTATTTTGACATTGGGTACAGTGTGAATAAGCCAAGTTCAACAATCAAATGACCCACACACTCACCTTTCACAGCATCCAAAATTTCTAACTGCGCCATCATCATGTTGGAAGGGGAAGCGGCCCTTGTGCACCCGCAAGCGCACGCACACACGCCAATGCACACGCAAGAGCCACCGCACACGCCAATGCACACGCAAGCGCACCCGCACCCGCACACGCGGTATTGTGCGGCGGGCTCTACCAGTGTCACCTGCGAAACGACAATCCCGCTCAGGCGCAGTCCTGTTATGGATGACCTGGTGAAGTCAAACCCCCCGCCTACATCAAGACTGACTGAAGGACCTCTTTGATGTGTGTTTGTGCAAACAGGCGGGTCTTGTGTAATTTTTACCAACCATTGGACAGTTGCGGGATGATCAGGTGGTGAGGAATCTGATTTGAAGGCACAGGGGAACCAATATTGGTGGATGTCACAGGATTTGGTGTAAGACAAGAGTGTGACGTGTTCTCGACGTTCTCTTGATTTTCGCTTGACGTGAGCTCGACTTTTATCCTGGTTGACGTTCGCTTGACGTGAAGTCAATCGCCAACAATTGACACGAGATTCGCCCTGGTGACATATACCACATATCTTCACAGGATCCACTAGAAGAACTCTTGAAGGAATTCAAGGAGGGACAGTTTAGCACTACCCTCACCAGTAAACAAAAACTAAGCTTACTGAAGATGCTGAGGAAAAACAGACCAGCATTTGCCATTGGTGAAGAGCCACTAGGCAAGATTAAAGGCCATGATATAGAACTATATCTGGATGTGGAAAGACCTTATCCACCCATGCTGAGGAGACCTCCTTATCCAGCAAGTCTGGAAACCAGGAAAGAAATTTAAAAACACATCAATGAACTCCTGGACATGGATGTCATCAGGAAGATTGGACATAATGAAATAGTGGAAATCACCACTCCTGTCCTGATCACCTGGCATGATGGCAAGTCTAGATTGTGTGGAGACTTCAGAGCCCTGAATAACTAAACAAAAGAAGACAGGTACCCTATACCAAGGATACCTCATGCCTTGGATAAGCTAGCCAAAGCCAAATACATAACCAAGATGGATTGTATGAAAGGTTTCCACCAAAATGGAGTTAAACCAAACTCCATGAAGTTGCTCAGAATAATATGCCATATGGGCATATATGAGTACACCAGGATGCCATTTGGCATCAAGAATGCACCATCCCACTTCCAAAGGATGATGGACACCATATTTCAAGAAGAAATAATGGAAGGCTGGATGGTAGTATATATTGATGATATTATTATATACTCAGAGACATGGGAAGACCATGTACAATACATAGACAGAGTGCTAAGTAAATGTACACCCATCAATCTGAAAATTTCACTTAAAAAGTGTAATTTTGGCCAACAAGAGCTACTAGCTCTAGGACACAAAGTCTCAGGCCTTAGTCTGGCAATTGACCAGAACAAAGTAGCAGCAGTACTGCAAAAACCAGTACCAAAGAACATCAAAGAGATGCAATCTTTCCTTGGATTTGCTAGCTACTATAGAAACCACATCAAAAACTTTCCCCACATAACTAGTAGTTTATACAAGTTATGCTCAAAGGATGTAGTTTTTGAAATAACCAAGGAAAGGAGGGATGCATATGAGAGGATCAAATATGAACTCACAAATGCACCTGTGCTCATCTTGCCTGACTTTGAACTACCATTCAAGTTATATATAGATGCAGCATGCAGCCAAGGCTTGGGAGCAGCCCTTCACCAAAGACAAATTGTGGATGGTGAACCAAGAGAAGGTGTAATATGTTACATCTCCAGGCAACTGAAAGATTCAGAAGCCAGGTATGGGGCCACCCAGACAGAATGTCTATGTCTAGTCTGGGCTCTAGAAAAACTCCATTACTATTTGGAGGGTGCAGTCTTTGAAGTCTACACAGACTGCACAGCCTTGAAGTCTTTACTAAACATGAAGCCTACTAATAGACACATGCTGAGATGGCAAATAGCCATCCAGGAGTATAGAGGGAACATGACCATCATATACAAGGAAGGTAAAAGCCATACCAATGCAGATGGCCTTAGAAGATGGCCACTGGACAATGTCAAAAGCAATCCAGCTTATGACCCTGAAGTTGCTGCAAAAATTCCTATCCATTTTATGGAAATAAATAGGAAGGAGAACTTCAGATTCACTGAATGGGAACCAGGGAGTAATACCTTTGACAGTGGAAACACTGACTCAGAAGGGACAGAAACCCCCATACTGGGAATAAGCTCCTCAGAACTGCACAATGAATTTTTCAATGCAGTACTGAAATCTTATGCTAAACACAAACAGTGTAGCATACTACTCCAACTCCTTCAACAAAAATACAGGAGCCCAGAACTGGAAACCCAGCTGGAGGAACCCTGGTTGAGGGCCTATAAGGACAATAAATTCTTCCTTATAGATGGCCTGATTTATCACAGAGAAAAGCACACCAGTGCACTCACAGTGATAGACAGAGACCACATCTCTTTAATCCTGCAGGAGTGCCATGACTGCCCCTATATTGGACACATGAGTGAGGACAGGACTAAAGAGAGGGTAGCAAGCACAGCTTGGTGGCCCAAGTGGGAGCAAGAGTTGAGTGAATACATCAACACTTGTGAAAGATGCCAAAAGGCAAATAGAAGACATGGGAAGAAATATGGGTTGCTTCAACACATAGAAGAACCCAAATACCCATGGGAAACCATCAACATGGACTGGGTCACAGGACTTGTCCCAGGAGGAAAAGAAAACTACAATGCCTGCTTAATCATAGTTGATAGGTTCAGCAAGAGCATGAGATGTCTACCATGCCATAAAGAGGACACAGCCATGGACACTGCTCTGTTATTTTGGAATAACATCATATCCACCTGTGGAGTCCCTAAGATCATAATTAGTGGCAGGGACCCAAAATTCACATCTGAATTTTGGACCAATTTATATGACATGCTTGGCACCAAGCTTGCTTTTTCCACAGCTTACCATCCACAAACAGATGGCCTAGCTGAGAGGATGATCCAAACAATGGAGGACATCCTCAGGAGGTTCTGTGCCTATGGCATGGAATACAAGGACCATGAGGGATATACCCATGATTGGGTCACCCTCTTACCAGCAGTCCAACTGGCTTATAATACAAGCCAGCACTCTACCACAGGAAAAACACCTGCACTGGTAGAGAAAGGGTGGAATCCCCTGTTACCTGTGGATCACTTGAAGAAAAATCTTCTGACCATCCACCCCACAGCCAAAGACTTCCATGATATGTGGAAGAAAGCCTGTGATACTGCTGCTAAATGCATAGCTGAGGCCAAAGAGTATAACAAGCAGAGGTGGGACAAATCACATATGGAACCTGACTTCAAGGAAGGGGACCAGGTGTTAGTGTCTATACTAAACTTTAACAATCTCAAAGGACCCAAGAAGATGAGAGACTCATTTGTAGGGCCCTTCACTATCATTAAGTTGATAGGGAAGAATGCAGTAGAGGTCAAGCTCACTGAGGAGTTTTCTAGGAAACACCCAGTCTTTCCAGTAAGCCTGGTCAAACCATACTTCCAAACAGAGGAGGATAAATTCCCCTCCAGGAAGAAAAACATCACTCCACCAGAAATAGTGGAAGTAGAAGACTCTCCTGGACCTGTGAGTAAAATCATCAGGGCCAAAAAATCAGACTTAATGGGAAGGATCAGAGACAATATCTAGTCAGATTCAAGAACCAGACAGCTGACAAAGACAAATGGTTGGCAGAGGATGCCATACCGAATGGAAACCTTCATTTAAGGAGATTCAGAGCCTCTAGGAGGACTGAACAGTCTCATCCATGATGAGCCTTTTTTAGAGGGAGGGTATGTCAGCCTGTGACTCCAAACCAGAGAACAAGCATGAAAGCCAAAATACCATAAACCAATGGTATAGCCAAAATACCACCAAAACATGGGGCTGAGCCAAATCAGCTCAAAAGGTATCAAAGAAAAGAGGAAACTCACCTCTTTCTGAAAATATAAGTCCCATCACCATAGGACAAGAAATAACAAAGTTATTCCTGCTCAAAGTTATTGCTGAGAATAAACCTTAATTTTCACCTCTCATCTAAAATCTAAAAGGAGAGGCTTAACCCCATCAAATGGGTATTCAAAATGAAGCTCTAAGCCAGGGCTATCTAATGGTGCTAGCCAAACTGAGCTAGCACCAGTATTACTTGAGTTATGGTCAAACTCAGACCAAATAAGGGTGAACAAAACATTCACCTCTCATCTAACTTTTACAGTTTTAGTGTGAGATACCTAAAGTGGGGTATTTTTGGAAAGAGCACAATCAGGGCTATCTGATGGTGCCATCCATTTCTCCATAGCTCAACTACAACCGAAGTTATTGGCCAAACAAGCTTAATACAGCTTTTGCCCAGACCACGCCAAAGTACAAAAATACTTGTACATGGGATAACTTTGTCATATTCAATGATAACCATGTCAAGTTGGGTACCATTGTGTAGAGCCCATACAGAGCTATTTACTGAACCAACTTTGAGCTTGATATCTCAAAAACTGACAGAGTCATCACCATTTTAAGGTCAAAATCCCACCTGCTGTCAGATACAGCCTTACCATGGGATAATATCCCATAATAATGAATATGAGGTGTCAAATAGACGAAGAAGCATGTTTTTACTTCAATACCTCATATGTCAGTCAATACTGGGGTCCCATACAGGTTCTGTACCGCATTCTACGCGTCATACACGTCAGAATCAGGCTGTGAAGTCCCCAGATGAAAATTTTCACCCTGTATTGGTGAAAACCGCCCATATGTGGTTTCAAAACCACATCTGAGCCCAATACAGGGTATACAGGCTGTTTGCAAACCACAAGCCTGTCATAGAGAGTGAAAAATCTTCACTTCCTCTACGTGGAAAGGTCTAGCAGCCTTTCCACCTCAATTTCAGGATAAAAGGAGGGCTTTTCACAGCCAAAAGCCTTTCCTCATCCTGCTCTTGAATACCCTACGTAGTAAACTGTCAAAAACAGTTTTACTCCTGGTTAATAAACAGGTATAATTATATATTTAATTATTGTAACTCTTATTATAGTAACCCAACTGGTAAGATTGCACCCTGGGTTCTCAATAGCGCTCACCACCACTATTCTTCAATAGTAGAACCCCTTAAATATATTATAAATCATCTTTTAAATCAAAAACTCTTATTTTTAATCAATTTTCTACGTGTCACAGTCATAATTCTAGTTGTAAATACTCTTATTACCACTTCAATATAGACTCAGCCTGACAAATTTCCAATTGAATTTGATGATTTCTTGGAATGACTACTCTATCTTTGAACAACAATAACTTTGCTTGAGGTTCAAGAGAATAGTCTGGGACTGCTTCTCCTCTTGCTAATTTCTGGAGGATTTCCTTATAATCTTTGTCTTGCCATACTTGTCTTTGAATTTGATCAACTACATCTGAAAACATATCAACTTTTATTGAAAAGAATATTGACCCCTGAATTTCATTTTGCTTGAGAACTTGATGAAAATTTTGAGGATTCTTGCTGATGATATCCACCCCCCTCTCTGGGTACACGTCGTCCTGACGTGACAAGGCATCTGGTAAAGTGGCCAGCCTGCTTGGGCGGTAAGTGATGATAAAATGGAATTCAGATAGAAATTCTGCCCAATGGGCTTGACAATGAGTAAGGACTTTAGAGGACATAAAATACTGAAGAGAACAATGGTCTGTCAAGACCTCAAAGGAATCAGAAAGAGAAAGGATGAAAGCTCTACAGTTCTTGAGAGCCCAAACTATGCCAACAAGTTCCTTATCATGAATTTCCTAGTTGATTTCAGCTGGTAAGAGCTTGCAACTATCCAATACAATGGGATGCTTTCCTGATTCATTCACCTGACTCAGTACAGCACCCAAGGCATAATCAGAAGCATCAGTCTCTACAATAGTTGGTAGAGAGGGATTAAAATGAGAGAGAATAGGAGCAGTGGTGAAAGCTTCTTTGAGTATTTGAACTGACTAAGAGCTTCCTAATTAAAGATAAAGGGAAAATCTTTTTTAAGGAGTGAAGTGAGAGCAGAGATTTTTTTGGAATAATTTTTAATGAAACAATGATAAAAGTTGGCAAATCCAAGAAAGGATTTGAGGGCCTTGATGTTCTTGGGCTGAGGCCAATTGAGGATTTGTTGAACCTTTGAAGAATCCATCTTGAGGCCATCACTTGAAACAAGATGGCCCAAGTATTCCACACTTGAGGCACGGAATACACACTTTGAGGCTTTAGCAAACAAATTATTGTCTCTCAGTCTTTGGAGAACAGAGGCCACATGTTTAACATGTTCATCCAAAGAGCTAGAGAAGACCATAATATCATCTAAGTACACTACAACAAAAATATCCAAATAATCTGCAAAGATATCATTCACAAGATTTTGGAATGAAGCTGGAGCATTGGTTAAGCCAAATGGCATAACCAAATACTCATAACTACCATATTGTGTTCTAAAGGCGATTAAGTGATCATCGCCCTCGTTAATTCTCAGGAGATTATAAGCACCACGCAGATCTATCTTGGAGAAGATAGTAGCACTTTTGAATACAGTAAGAAGCTGATTCATTGGAGGAACAGGATACCTGTTCTTCCTAGTGACAGCATTAAGTTTGCAGTAGTCAACACACAAACGAAGGCCACCATCCTTTTTCTTAACAAAAAGGACAGGTGCTCCTATTGAAGAGGAGCTTGGCCTGATGAAACCTTTCTCTACATTCTCTGAAATGTAGGCCTGCAGTGTTTCTGACTCATTCTTTGATAAAGAGTAGATAACACCAACTGGAGGTAGAAAACCCTCCAGTTTGATATGATAATCACAGGAACGGTGTGGAGGACGTTTCTCAGCTTCCACCTTGGAGAATACATCCAAATATTTGTGATAAGCAGGAGGGACTACCTTCAACACAGTTTCAATTTCTTCTGGCTCTTCCTCCTCATCCCACTGCTCCTCCAGGGAGGCATGAAAAGGTAAAGGAGGAAGGTCCATATCCCCTTGAAAGAGATGAAGTGAAGATATAGCAACATCTTCTCCAACATCTTTTATCTCTTTGAAGACTTCATCTCTTGATGGAAGTAATAACTGAGAGGGGAAAATGGAGGGGTTATGGAAAGAAGGAGGAAGGGAAGGTGTCTTAAGTTCACCAACCAGAGCAACACTGTTGACAGCAGTGGAAAAGTCATTACTAGTAGAAGAAATAATACCACTAGAAACCTTATGACTAGAATCATAGGTGATCAATCCATTTTTCCAATCAATAATGGGATTAAAATGGTAAAGCAAATCATAGCCCAATATCAGGTCTTCTCCCTTGGGTTAATCTATCACCAGGGCGAATCTCGTGTCAATCGTCAGCGATTGACTTCATGTCAAGCAAACGTCAATCAGGATAAAAGTCAAGCTCACGTCAAGCGAAAATCAAGCGAACGTTGAGCACACGTCCTACCCTTGTCTTACACCAAATCCTGTGACATCCACCAATATTGGTTCCCCTGTGCCTTCAACTCAGATTCCTCACCACCTGATCTTCCCGCAACCGTCCAATGGTTGGTAAAAATTACATAAGACCCGCCTGTTTGCACAAACACACATCAAAGAGGTCCTTCAGCCAGTCTTGATGTAGGCGGGGGGTTTGACTTCACCAGGTCATCCATAAAAGGACTCCGCCTGAGCGGGATTGTCGTTTTGCAGGTGACACTGGTAGAGCCCGCCGCACAATACCGCGTGTGTGTGTGCATTGGCGTGTGCAGGTGTGGGTGCGTTTGCGTGTGCATTGGCGTGTGCGGGTGCGGGTGTGCAAGGGCAGCTTCCCCTTCCAACATGATGATGGCACAGTTAGAAATTTTGGATGCTGTGAAAGGTGAGTGTGTGGGTCATTTGATCATTGAACTTGGCTTATTCACACTGTACCCAATGTCAAAATAGTAAGTTCTTTGTGGCAATGTGAAATAATGGGCTTTGCTTGTCACAATGGCATGTCTCTGTCACTAAATTTTGAGGCAGTTATTTCAATAGCAAAATTGCTAATTAATCTGAGAGATTTGCATTTCTGTAGACTAAATTTCATGAAATAACGGCTTTATCATTACAAGCAGTCCACATGAAAGAACTTTGTTATCATACAATCCACAGTTACCTTCTATCTCGTCTTCAGATATAATCAAGTGTCCATCATCAAAACCAACAGCTTTATAAATATTGAGATGCGGCCAATCTGGTAAGAAATTCACATCAATATTCAAAGTTTTTAAGATCAGAAAGTTATTGTTCAGTATGCTAGATGGCTCAGAGACTTTAAAAATGCTATTAATAATACCAAATCGTCGTGAGTTGCCCCTCAGAAAACATATCACACTGTTGCTGAATTTTTTGGATTCAGTTGAAAATATATTGTTCCCAATATTACTGTTTGAAACTGGAAAATACCAAGGTGAGACAATCCTTGAAGTGGGAGGACTTGTGGATTGCACGGTAGTGTCTAAGCTGATCCAATCAACTATTTCCCTTGTTGCATGAAAATTCTGTAAGTACTCAACCAGGCAATCATGATTTTCTTGGTCATGGCGGGATTGTTTGTTATATTTATGGTAATTGAACAGGGAAGATGGCTGTGATTCAAAAAGCTGTTTTATTTCACATGGCACGGATGGGGATCTCAGGAGAACGGAAAGGTTGGAACATCAACAGATATGTTGAAGTAAGGTTTTATCTATATCATCTATTCAGAGTTGCAAGAAGTTAATCTTATTCAGTTCATGTGTTTAATCAATGTGAATATATTGATCTTATTAATTGACGTACATATTTTGTTATTTGTTGGCATTTTTGCAAATACTCCAATCAAGCGCTCATAATCCCATGTGGCTGAGGCTTGTGCTGGGCCCCAACGTTGGAAGAGTTTGGGAATATAATCAGCAAAATGATGATTTGGTTTACTTTTCTGTTTTGGGAACAGGAGTTGATTGGAAAGGCGGAGTTTTTTCCAATGTTCAGCAAATGCAGTCACATCTCCTATTGAAACAGTCCAACTTGTGGCAATGTTGATAGTACTAATCAAATGGAATGTATTATTGGTTAGTTCATTTGCAAGTTCTTCTGACTGACCCATTTTTATTGGAATGTTTGCGGATTGGTGTACATCTAATGACATCTGTTGACTGAGCATTAAAAATGGAATATAGACCTTATATAAGAGAGCCCATTCAGCGGCTTTTAAGCTACCATGAGAGGGGGAACCCATGTTGCAAGGTACTCTTGTCCATGATGAGGGAATTATTGTCTCAGATATGATTTGACGGAGATTCTCCAGAGCCTCACCCTTGATCTGGTGATCACTCAGTGCAGTGATATCCAATTCAGAGGGGATTTCAGAAGTGGGGATGTAATCGGCATCAAATGAAGGAATCTCCGCAGAACCACTAGATGGATGTTCCGTGTGAGGGGTGCGCATTGGGAAATAGTGGGGAGGGGCTCATTTATTATTTTTGCTGCGTATCTTCTCAGGGAGCAGGCCTCTCTCAATGTGATTTTTTCAAGAGAGCTGTTGGAGGTCATGGAATCTGAGTATGAACTGTTGGTGTCATTGGATTTCCTGTGGGACCTGAGGTAAATTTTTGATTTGGACTCTGGAATGCACAATTTGAAAGTTGCATGATCCTTCAAAATTCCAAGTATTAAAGTATGCATTATGTCAAGATTAACCATTCTGGTTGCATCCCAATACGGAAGGTCTTCTAAAATTGAATATCGCACTCCATACTCAGAGAAAATTGCTTGTCTTTGTTGTGGGGTTGCCCGAAGCCATTTGGCAATGGTTGATTTATGATTTTGATATGAGCGTGTGTAGTGAAATTGAGGAGCAATTTCTTCAATTTGAGCTTTGTGAATGGTGCAAAAATTACAAAAGTGGTTGCCTGAATGGGAAATAAATCCAGTAAGCTTGCGCATGGCAACCACATCCGCAATGGCTGTGAGAATGGCAACACGGATAAAGGATCCTGAAGGACCTGTTGAGGTGGGTGAAAAATGGTAACCTTGCCATAGCTCTTTGAGCTCCTTGATGAGTGGCATTAATAAATAATTCAATTGAAGGGAAGTTGGCTCCTTCGGACCAGGGATGATTCCTGCAACATAGACATTTTCTGGCTTCAATCTTTCACTTGGGGGGAGATTAAGACAAAGAAGCATGATAGGTCCAATGCTGGCCAACCGGGTGGACTTTCAATGTGCATTAAACCAGTCCACATAAATGGAGAAGGCCAATGCACCAGGAATGGACATGAATGGGGGGTCATGGATATTTCTAGTGCCAGTGAAGCGTCTCCAGACCATTCCATCCCAGATGTCACGTTTTGGGGAATCTTTGGGAGTTTGGGATTGCTGATGTTGATGCAGAATGTCCATAATTCCAGCCCACTGGAGAAATCTGGCAAGCCAATTTTTGAATGGTTGATAAATGAAATGTTTTGTTGGTATAAATTTTTGCTTCATGTTGGTGGTGTTTTGGGTGTGGGCTTCAAATGAATAGATGAATTTGCCTAATGATTGTGTGCAAGGGGGATCATGATCATTTGGGTCATTATGGTGTTGACAGTGGGGTTGGTCAGTTGTGACTGATTCAGTAAGGCCATTAAGAGAGAAACATTGAGGACAACATATATAGTTTTGAATCACTGGCTCCAATTGGAGATGTTCAAATATGGTACTCAGATCTTGAGGTATATGGAATGCAGGAATGGGGGGACCACCGGAGCTTGAGATGCTGGACTTGATCAGCAGGTTTAGGGCGGGGTTGAGAATGCGTGAAGCCCTGCGGGGTATATCATACCTTAATGATAGAATGGCAGATATTATTATTCCAAGGTCTTGTGGAGGAAGGGTTTGACTGCTGCTGTATGGTTTCTGTGCAATTGAATTGAGCCCCGGTGCTGTGGAGAAGGTGCTTTGGGTCAATGGTGAATAATCAGATGGGAATATTTGATCCAAAAGAAGTTGTGGGCACTCAGATCCTGATGCAGAAGTAGGGATGTTTGGAAGAGATTTGGGTGCAATGGTTGATTTGAGCTTTTTAATGTGCTGTTTATATTGGAAAGGTGTGAAGGCAACTCCAGGCCTATCACCCTCACGGGAAGAGTGTGTTTGAGTTGAGCAGTGTTGACACATGCATATACGCATTGAGGAATAGCGGTGGGTTGTCATTGTTGCAGGAATTGGGAGTACGGTTGGTTTGTGTATAAATATCTATGGCTGATGTGAAAGTGTTTAGGAGTGTTATTAATTGGAAAAAAAATTGAGTGATTATTTATGAAGGGGGAGATGATTTGAGCCATCTGAGAATTTTATCCCATTTGTAATGGTGCGTGAGCTGCAGCTGATGGAGTGTAACATGTCTCATCTGGATGGCGGAATTGGTTAGGAGTTTAATTGGGTAAAATGCCATGCTGCTCAATGCTCATACATATTCTATTTTATTTACACATGGCAATACTGCGGTTTTGACCCTTGAGGGGTGTTCCAATAGGGATGTGTCAACATTGATCCGAGGGGATTGACATTCAAACCATGTACACTGGCACACCATCGTACATGGCTTTAAACCTTATTACAGACATAACGATATAACTCTATTACATAAGGGGTTGGAGTGCAGCTAGAGTCTTGGTATTTGGTTTGAGTGCAGCAGGCTTTTAATCGGTTGGAATGTGATTTGGATTGTCTCGCCTTTCTTGAAAAGGTGATGTCTCTTTTGTGGGTAAATCCTTCATGAATATACCCCTTTACAGATGTACAATGCTGTGGAATTTCAATGCATATATTGGCAGTTTGGATAATTCACAAAATGTGACATTGGGGAGGCGGAAATATTACCAAATATGATTACTTATGGATGATGGGTCCCCTTTGAGATCAAGGAAATATAACATTATATGGTGGTAGGCCGTGCCGGGTGGTTTCCGATAAAAGTGGAGGAGCTCAAGAGGAGGCAGGGAGGATTCTCCTAAAAACAGTCTTATTGGACTTTCACCCAACACTTAGTTCCAACTATTCATAGAATTTCTCTATTCTAAATTTGAAAAGATTTCATCTCATATCACTCTATTTTATCATAATACTGAGGTGTTTTATCTAGTTCAAAATATTACTGTACTTTTTCGGCCCTTATGTCATCTTTCAAGTCAAATAAATCCCGTTCAGGTTCTGTTCATGACTCAAATAGTGAATCTAGCATAGAATATGTTCAAACACAGTCACCATTGAGTCCCAACATTCCTCTCACAACCCCTATCGCATCCTCAATGAATGTATCAGGTCTTAACATTGATGTGGGCAATCCAAAGGCTCCAACTTCAAGCACTTGGTCGATCCCAAATATTTCTGTCACTCCAATTCCCCCAAATCCCACTAATACACAATCGCATGTGTCTCAGGGGCCAGAAGGCACACCTCAAATCTCATCACACGCTAATCCCCAATCAAAATTTCCACGTGAGTTCCTCCTTAATCCCGGTTGGAATCCAATCGCATCCCAGGATCCCTTTGGCTAAAGTAAACAGCCAACCCTCAATATTCCATCAGGATCTCAGGTTCATGTGGGCAATGAAAGGCGCATGGATGGGGGGCGACAAAAAAGACCATTGGAGAATGTAACTTGGAGTGGTCTGTCGGAGGGAAATCCAGGATTGACGCTTCATCAAAGTAAGTCATTTTAATTTCGGAGTATAACCTTTTTCACAATTTGATATTTTTTTTCATGGGTTAGATATGGCACCTAAAGGCAAGTCAGTCCGATCTCAGGAGCCAATTGAAGATTGTGAGTATGACCAGTCTTCATTAATTTTTTGATGTGTTAACTGATGATGTCCATGGCAGGTGATGAACTTTATGCATCTTCACCTCTGGTCCATAAAGAGAAAGTCACTGGACGTCATCATGCATATGTCTCCAAACCAAGAACAGCTCATGCCAGTTCATCAAGAGAAAAAATGGTGGATGATGAGAATGAGAACATGTCTCCAACTCAAATGGAAACAAATGATGAATCAAGGAGGCACAATTTCATGGCGCGTGAGCATGGCACTCAGTCAAATAATGAGTTCACCCATCCTCAAATGGGCCTTGCCCAGAGTATGTTTGAACAATCCAAGGTCAGACAGCAAAGGAAGCAGGCTCGTAAAGCTCACAATGTGGCGAAACGTGCAAGCCAGAAGGAGCAACAAAAATGGCTGAAAGCAGAACTTCCAGAGAATGTCCATGGAATGAGATCAACAGTACATGCACATTGCCTGTTCCTACTCAAAGTTAGGGATAAGGATTCTTCCTCACTACCAGCACCACCAAGCACAGAAGAGCGTGAAATTGCAATTCAAGTGGCTGGTCATCTCGGATATGTCCCCAAGGATGTTTTCAATGAGCCATCAACACAGGTTCAGTCTCAGGGTTTCGAAAGCTACTGCGAAAATGAGCTCCACAAGTTAGGACTAAAGCGATTCACTTGGGACTGGGAGAGCTCATGGCAACATCCGTTCAATGAGCTGATGTCTATGGTGTTTTACCGTACATTCTGTCTTGCACTGGTCAGCACCGAGTATCATCATTACTGTTGGAACAAGGATCATAATAACTATGGGGTCGTGGCGGCTTTAATGGAGCGATATTCCACTTATTTGAAAAGAGAATGGAATTCTATTCAAAAGGATGCGGAGTATTTGGTAAAAAAGAAGGAGAATCAAAAGCTCGCAAAGATTCGTCAAAGAGTTAGTTACTGTATCTCTTCTTCATTGTGGACCAAGTCTGATGATGATCTACTTGATTATGTGCAGACCTGTGAGCGCTGTCGTGAATGGTGTGATACGGCTAAATTTCCCATTCTAGCATCACAATTCAATGACCCTCGAGTATGCTCAGATACTGAGGAGGTACTGGAAAATGGCCGTCAAGTTTACCGCAAAGTGGGATTACGCTGGCGCTCCCAGTTATTTAATCAATTGGTATTAAAAATGGATCGAGACATAGAGTTTTGTAATTGCATTAAAAAAAGGGCAAAAAATCTATTGATAGATTGCCAGAATTACAATCAACAGATGATGGTGATATTCCGGAAGGCTTATCATTTGAGGTATTTGATCAAGATTGGCTCAAAGGCTGTAGTAAGATGCAGACTAGCGCCCTCAAAATACTTGACATGCCAGTTATTAGGCCGAATGGTGATGCTCTGCAATAACTTAGTAATATAAATGTATAGCACCGTTACAAATTAACATTTTGTGAATTATTTGTGCAGGTGTAATACAATCTGAGTAATATTTCTTAAAGATGCAACAACTTGCTAAATATGTCAAAATATAGACAATATGAGTTGGACTGTATCACCGTCTCCCTTAGAAATAATACGCTATTGCTCATTTTCATTGAGGAAATATTGAAGGAGTTTGATCCAACTCATGGTGTTCATAATTGTGGACCTATGCCAGGGTGAACAAGAGTTATCAACTTGGTCAAACACAAATTATATAATATCAGTAAGGCTCACGCAGTTAATGATTTTTTCTTTTCTTGGACCTATTGGTGTTTGGAAAATGGCATTTCCATAAGGAAGGATTTTGGAATAGCAATATAATTAGGGTCAAAGATGATCTTGAAAGGTACCTTCCGCATGTTGACCTCAACTGAATGAGGAGTGATATAGTGGATGACCTTTACAGGTTGTTGTTGGCCAATACAATGGAGTTGATCAACAGCCTGAGCCTCAATGGCTGGGTTCCAATTGGGCTCCTGGAAATGTGGATGTCAGGGGCCGCAAATCAGGGCAGAATTTTGGGGGTCCCCTCACCATTAAATAGACTGTATTAGCACAAGCTATATTGAGGCCAGTTCCAGCTGCGGCAATGGATGCAATCAGTACTTCATATTCAGGATTATTGAAGAAATTCTCCAGTCCCTTCTCCTGTGCTCGTGCTGTAATTGTTCCATCAATTCGTGCTGAAAGGATAGAGTGATGGGCAAGTGCAATACCAATTCTACAATATGAAAAAGTCTTATGGATTCAATTGGTAATGGATGCATATTAGAATTAATGCACAAATCTAGAAAATGGGTCCATTGGGTATAAACCACCGATTCGGTTGGACCACATCTTGATTGTTTGTTCTTCATTAAGCTTTGTAGGAGGTGTGCAATTTTACTAGTCATCATGCATGTTTCCACATCCACAATAGTTCGTGTGATTGTTGGCGAGTTATCCTGAGTGCTCCTGCCCTTGGGGTCTCCCAAATCCACCTCCGCGATTGTGTTAAGCATGATGTGATGGTTACAACATATTTGCAGCTTATTAATATTTCTGAAAAATTCTCCTGGTCCTTTGCTTTTGGATGATCGGAATATGCTTGCTGCATGGTTGGGTTGAGTGGGAGCAGCTCATAATGATGGCTAATAGTGGGGAGGGATTCGAGATGTGTGGTTTTGGTGTGGCGCAAACTTAAATGCCGCAATGCCAAATGAAAAATATCATTGCAACCTTTGGAAAGACTACTCAGGATGAATGGTGACCAGTTATCTTGATTGGCGCTCTGGGGTTGAGTGATGAATGATATTATGCCCAAAAGGTCATAAATGGTGTTGTGAATAGGTGTGCCCGTTAAACATATTCGAGGGGATGAAAGGAGGCTATTAATGGCACGGTGAGTGGCAGTGTATTGAGAGCGAATATAGCTATAAGATGGGGCAAGGGTTATTGGATATAAAAGGTAATTTGAATCATTTGAGATCAGACACTCACTGTGCTTCATCCAAAATTATACGATGCCAATTGATTTGAAAAATGAATGATGTAGAGGTATTGGTTTGCTTAAATTCTTGGGTGATAGTATTGTAAGAAGTGATGATGATATCATATCTCAAGATGTCGTCTTTGGATAATGAGTAACGAGTGGGACCATGGTAGATTTTGGAATGCAGCGCTCCAGCCTGAGCATGCTTGGATATTTCTGATTGCCAGTTGGTAATTAAGCAAGGGGGGCAGATGATCATGGTGGGCGTGGAGTGATGGGGGTTTGTAATCATCTGCTCCTTGGAGGTACCAATTAGAGCAATGGCCTGAATGGTTTTACCTAATCCCATATCATCCGCAAGCAGTCCTCCAAGAGGGGTATTGGTCGAAAGGGATTCAAATGAGCTAATGACCTTGTTTGTAATGATGTGCCTGGAATTGAAAGTGGATCCTGGGGGTGAGGTGGCCCAAAGGTTACGGGCTGATTGGCCATTGGGGATTTCTCGATCCCAGAGAAAAGCTAGTCCGGTCTTTTGATGAGGGAGGAGGGGGGTTTGAATAATGCCATGGGGCGGGGTCATCATGGGGAGGTCTGATCCACTGGGTAATTGTATCAGTTTTTGCTTGGAAATCAATGATGAAACAGCAGGATATGAAGCAGGCGTCGAGTTTGAAGCGGGAAATGTCGGAGTGAAGGGTTGACATTGACTATGAGTATTACAGTCATATTCTTTGGGAATTTTAATCTTGAAATATTGTGTTCGAAAGCTTTCCATTATGAATAAAACGTTTGGATACCATGTGAAGAACATCAATGCTAGATTGGGTTTCTGAGATGAGGAGGGATCATTTGCATCAGTCATAAATACTCCCTCAACAAATAATATTTGAGAAGAATTGGATTGGCAATTTTCAATCCATGCCCCACCAGGACCACAGTGCATGAAAGGTTTTGGTGCCCCAAGGAATGGTATCAGCATTTTGGAAAGGGTTCCAGGTAGAGAGCCAATAGCATGCTGGTGATTGGGGAGATAAACAAATATGTTGTGTTGATTGTGCCATATGATAATCTAAGAAGATAAGTGGGAATCCTCAGGATTTAAGGCTATATCACTATTTATTTGAATACAAATATTAATCATCCCAATGCAAAGTGGTTGTGAAGGGGTTGACATGATGGCTATTTTAAATTATTTGGGGACAGCTGGAAATTATATGATTGGGAGGGGTTAGCTAAACGGAATGAAGACAAATAGGCACAGGTGGGGAACTTATATGAGAGGCAGCAATGGGGTCAAGGGGGGATGGCCTGTGGTTACGTGCATGGTCTTGATGGGGGTGGGCCTCTTGGGCTCATAATGTTCATATCCGATTTGGGGCATATCTCAAGGCAAGGTGGCCAAAATGTGGGTGCACCAATATGACTGCTGGATCTGCAGCAAGGTACAAAACCTTTGGTGGAACAAGGTTGACATTAGCATATCCGAAATTGGGTGGGTTGTAGCAACTTATTGTGGAGGGCATATTAGAGGCATGCAGTCATGTTCGCTGGTGTGACAGCGAACATGGATGCATATCTTCCCCAGGTTAATTGTCACACAGGGACCTACTAGGCAATGTTGGCCGTTTCAAAGGGCAATCTCACTGTGGGGATGTTTGTGTGTGGGCGGGTGAGATATGTTTGGTGGCATGCCACCAAACATGACTTTGGTTTTGCCTGAAGTTTTTTGCTGACTGATGCCTACTGGGCTTCCAGGGGGGAATGTGTGGGATGATCAAAGGGGGCGCCAGCCGTGAGCCGTGATCCACATATACATTCACCCCTATTGCGTTTGAGGCGAGTACTAATCCACCAAGATTGGCATCCGGGTCTTTGCCTCACGCGTGTACAAAACTCAGGCGAAAGAGGCCACCCACCCAAGGGAATTTTTGGCTACAAGCCAGGTGCCACAACTTGCGCGGGGCGTGTGAGAACGTGAAGAAAATGACCCGCGGGGGGAGCTACCCACGCAAACATAACCAGCCTCAGAAAACATGGGCTGGGATTATTCTAATGTGGATGAGGCTGAAGCAAATCCACACTGATTGGCCTCAGGTTTCCACGCGCGAGCAGGTGAGCGTCTGCAGTCAAGCTGACCACCCGACCAAGAAACTAGCCGGTCGGAACACTGGCAGTAAAACGTCTTCCAGGTGTGTGAAAGTTGCCTGTGTATGACCCGTTGGGGGTGCGTATGAAAGCGTGTGGCTGCCCGACAATGAGCACGCACAATGAACAAGCAGGGCAAATTATTGTTTGTCCCAACAATGGCACTGGATGGAATCCACTGTTTGTGTATGACCCAAACAAACAGTCATCCCACCATGACCCACTTACACTAACTTGGATTACATGCGTGTCTGTGCCATAGTTAGGCAGAGCTGTCGAACAAGGTGCATCAAAGGGATGCAGGTGAGAGATATGACTCGATGGCTTGACATGATTGCATGTTACATTGTTGAACAGCTTTTGCTCTGCCCCTCAGCATACATCTACAAAGGTGTACTGCGTACTACAGTGTTGGCTGTACAGATTAGGAAGGTGTAATACTACTTGAGCCTGCATGCATATAGCGAATGTGCATGCACCTTCCGATTGTTTGCATATACATAGCTCATGTGCCACATGCTCAGCATTGCATTTCACCCGATTTGCACACGCAAGCTGAGCATGTCATGGTCAAAAGCACCGTGTGAAAGTGCTCAGTAAAGCCATGGAATGAACTTTTTTTGCAATAGTTCATTGGAAGGCTCAGTTTGGAGCACTTCACCAAAGTGTGTGAAATGCTCCACCTGGCTGAAATGTCACCCGATGCTGTGCCAAATGCTCAGATTGTGGGGATACAAAAACAGCTGAGCAATGGCTCAGCATGGTGCATTTCATATTGTTATATCACTTGTTCAATTACTGTGCAATTAAAATGTTCAGCCACTGAGCATTTCAATTATGACCCAAAAGCAAACCTGAGCAATGGGTCGAGGCAAGCTCACGCTGTATTCACTTGTCTTACAGCCCCCCCCTTTGTTCAAACAATATGACCAGGCCATACAGCCAGTAATCTCCCCGTGGTCACTTGTGACCAAATGCACCGGGTGCATTTCTGCATGGGTCACTTGTGCATTGCACCCACAATGCACATTCAACAAGGGCCTCACGACCACCCTCCTGGGTGATCGGGTGGCTATTTAAGGAAACAAAGGGGATTTGAATCAGCTTGACAATTCAATAAATTGCAATACTCAGCAGTGCATTTGATATTGTTATATCAATTGTTCAATTACTGTGCAATTCAAATGTTCAGCCACTGAGCATTTCAATTATGACCCGAAAGCAAACCTGAGCAATGGGTTGAGGCAAGCTCACGCTGTATTCACTTGTCTTACAGCCCCCCCTTTGCTCCAAGACTATCACCAGGCCATATGGCCGGTGATCTTGCCGCGGTCACTTGTGACCAAATGCACCGGGTGCATTTCTGCATGGGTCACTTGTGCATTGCACCCACAATGCACATTCAACAAGGGCCTCACGACCACCCTCCTGGGTGATCGGGTGGCTATTTAAGGAAACAAAGGGGATTTGACTCAGCTTGACAATTCAATAAATTGCAATACTCAGCCAGACCCCCATTGTTCTTCTGCCTCACGTGAGCATTTCACTTCTCAGTTGCAGCATTCGCTGAGACTCAGCTCCAATTTTGCCCACACTCCTTGAAGCTGAGACTTTTGCGGGTGCTGAAACTGCTGAGATTGTCTCAGCTTCACCATGGTATAAAAGACCATCTTCACACGACACGCCCTTCACTTTCTTTCTCACCCGCTCCACTTCGTTCAACCTCACCCGCGTTTGTCATTCTTGTGCGTATTCCCCTTGGTCTTCCTGTCTTTCTACTTTTGTCTTTTGCACTCCACTAAACCCACTCCCCTTCCTTTTGCCTGTTTGTTTCTTCTGCTGATCCTTTCAGAACCTCCCTTCTATCCACCTCGTGCGTTACGTCTTTTTTTAACTTTTGTCAACATTATGTACTGATATTAATACTTATTTTTCTTCACGACTCTTTTCCAGACTTTTGAAAACTTCCGACTAGAGCGTTCTTATTTTGTTTCCATTTTAAATTTATAATTCATCTTACGTCTTCATTTTTTCTCTTGATTGTTTACTTTGTATGCAGTTACTAACCTCAATTGTTTTGTTTTTAGATGTCGTGCACTTTATGCACCAAGCAGGGTATCCCCTGCATTCGTTCCTCGGCGACGAACGACACTTGTGATGCTTGCCGACAAGCACACAAGAAATGTAGGTTCATTGTCCGCCCCTTCCGACCACGAGGCCAGAGGAGTTCCCGCCCAAGACGCCCTTGCAAGGACTCTTTTGTGGTCGACAATGATGAAACCATTTCCGAGTGTGAATGGACGCCGGGCCCCCAAACAGGCCAACGGGAACGATTCCGGACGATTAGCCCTGTCCACTCCCCCTCCTAGGCCACCATCCGATGGTCACTTCACTCCTCGACCGGAGCGAAGTGATTATCCGGCCGATGAAGGATGGCGATGGCAAGAGGACATTCGAGCTTGGGCTGATCGTCACCATGTCTTGTCACCGATGGGACTCAAACGCCAAAGTAAGTTTTCTTTCTCCTCCTTATCTCATTTCTCTTCACGCAATAATACTGACTTTTTTCCATTACTCATAGAACAAAACCCCCCAAATCCCACCCGACATGACTCTGCCGTTCCTAGGTGGCCTCACAAGCAAACCTCCGGGCAACCCACTCCAGGCCCAAGTGGCACCCGATGGTCTGAGGAATTATTCCGCGGTAAGCAGCCAAAGTTTCATTTCATTTTCACTTTCACTTTCGAGTCGAGTGAACTGACTCTTACTCCTTTTTTAGGACCCTCCCAAACCAAAGAGCCACCTATTCCTGGCCCAAGTCCATTGTCCCAACCACCTGAGGACAATACGGCTTGTGAGCCAGAACCGGAGGTGGCTCCTACGCATCCACGGAGGAACCTTATGGTAAGTCACCCCTTCTTTCTCTTCGATCCATATCCACTTTTCCTCATTTTTTCTTTGACTGTCTCCAGATCGTCCCGCCACTCCTCGCTCGATAATACGCCCGTCGGATCCACCCATCCCCCTCCCCCTCCCCCTTCTTCTTCACCGACTCCACCATCTTCCCCTCCTGTTCCCCCTCCCTCCACTCCTACCCCGGTTCCTTCCCAGGATCTCCCTCCCATTGCCCCAAGAACCCAAGCTCCTCTCATTCCCACGATGACGCTCGCCAGGAATTCACCGACCTGCGACCGACCCTAATGATTCCTCGAGCCATTGTCCACGAATTGATCAACCGAATCTTGTTGGAGCATTGCCGCTTGCTCCACATGATTCCTTTTGTGGATGCAACTCATCGAAATGAGATGCACCGGGAATTCCGGGAGGAACTAAACTCCCTCCTTGCCCAGGCACTGGAGGCTTATCCAAAGGAGGACATCACCGGGATAGTCTCGAAATTCTTAGAAAAATAAAAATTTAAAAAAAATGTCATGATTTCCTCTTTTTATTATTTGTAATACTTTCTTTTAAATAAATTATTTGTCTTCAATTATTGTTATGTTCAATTTCTATTACATTCTTTGCTTACGTGAAATTAGATTTTCCTCAATGGTTAAAATATCCTATTGCGTGAGAAAAATTGTTAGAAGTGCCGCACCAAAATTTTGAGTGAGTATTTGTTTTCGTGAACCTCTTTTTCCCAAAATGCGCCAATAGTTGCCGTTACCGTCTCCTATATTTTCTTCTTCCATGGTTTAGAGCCATATCCATTCTTAACTGTAAAAAAGCGGGAGCTTCCCACATGTGAGCAATCCACTCCAGATTTTTGAAACATGGCCTTTCCTATGGTCACATGCTATTAATCTTACTCATGTATTGAATTGTTTAAGTTGTCTGGAACCTTCACAAGCATAAGGATTGGCATGTGACTTGTCGGGAGGCTGCACAGGCATAAGGATTGGCGTGTGAATTGTTGGGAGCCTGCACAGGCATAAGGATTCACGTGTGAATTGTCGGGAGCCTGCTCAGGCGTAAGAATTTGTCATCATTGTTGGCAACCTTCCCAAGCGTAAGGATTGGCGTGTGAATCGTTGGAATCCTGTACAGGAGTAAGGAATTTTTAGCATTTTTGGGACCCCTCACAAGCATAAGAATTGGCGTGTGAATTGTTGGGAGCCTGCACAGGTGTAAGAATTGGCGTGTGAATTCTCGGGATCCTGCACAGGCCAAGAAATTTTCAGGATTTTGGGGAACCTTCACAAGCGTAAGGATTGGCGTGTGAATCGCCAGAAGCCTGTACAGGCATAAGGAATTTTTAGCATTTTTGGGAACCTTCACAAGCGTCAGGATTGGCGTGTAAATTTTTGGGAGCCTGCACAGGCGTAAGGATTGGCGTGTGTAGCGTCGGCACCCCGCATAGGTGTAAGGAACTCTTAGCATTGTCGGAACCTGCACAAGCATAAGGATTCGCCTGTGAAGCATTGGCATCCTGGACAATAGCAACAAACCAGGACAGATGTACGATGGCATGCCACCGTATATAATCCACTTCACCCCTTTTTCATTTGAGACACCCCATCTCCCGCATTCGAATCCATCCAATCCTGGTGTATATTGTCCTCTGCCTTACCCCACCATTACTTACCCAACACACATGCAAATCTCCTCATTCTTTGAATCGGCATGAGATTGTATTACCATACCTGATTTGATAGCCCGCTCTCTCGCCAATCTCATAATAGCCATGGTTTTTTTGCCGCATTGTTTTTGCTAACCTGCTTGAGCATTGTGCGGACATACCCACTAGTGTCGTGCTTTCGTTGTCCTGTGCTGGATCAGTATAATGAACAAATTTACTACTGGCCCACACTACCTGAATGAGCCCATGAAATGCGGATAGATCAATCCAAAAATGATCATTTGGGAAAATCAATTTTCCACCTGTACACCGCTTTGACGCATCTCTTTGAATTTGGCCAGTCCGCTTATCAGCTTGAAACCACCATCCCGAAGCATACAGCAATGCATCCTTATCAACATGAGGTGCGTTTTTGAATCCATTCATGGTGAAAGTGAGTGCGGCAGCGAACTCGAATGCACCCTGATTTGCTGGAATATTGCCTTCATAGTGGACTTTATCAAAAGACAGAACCCCCAATGAATTGTAGAAATTTTGAATCCTCTCAAATAAATTATCCCCAACATATCGTAAGGATTGACCTAGAATGCAACCCACCGAGCTAAGATTGGCACCTTGCTTCTGCCATTCATCTTTTGCGTTTTCAATTTTCCCGACACTTCCATACAGACCAAATTGTTCATTCTTGGTGCTGCATTTGCGCCACCCAATCGCAAGCATAAATCCCTCCAGTAATGCTCCATTGGTTTCAATTGGGTCGGTGAATCTCTTTTCGCGAAATAAGAATTGTGATAATTCATCCCATTGATTGACCTTGACTTCACTCATTGTTGTGAATGGTTGGAATTCGACAAAGGCAATGAGTAATCCGGTTGAAGAGAAAATTGCCACACGGCCAAATTGAATGTGTTTGATCTGATTGACATCCACAACCCTCCAAATTTCACTTGGGGTGATATTTGCTGATACTGGCATTCATATTTGTGCTGTTGGGCGAGAGGAGGAAAACAACCTATTCATTCGCGTCGTTTTGCGCTCATTTGTCTTTTGGGATCTGCTACTATTCCCCAGTGGTTGAGGGATCACTATGTGTTGAAGCACACAAGATCTCAGATACTGCCAAGGAGGTTTCTTCGGCACACATCCTTTGACTTCCCTGTTGGAGCCCACATGACATTGGCACAATCTGAACCGACTAAAGCCAATGTTCTTCCGTGGGGCCCAATGAGGGTGCCACATAAATGTGAAAGCAGAAATACACTGAGATTAAGCGAGCAACTCACACTTTCCTTCCTCAGCCCGACGCTTTCTGGGGAGTTCCCTTTTACACTCTTTTCCTTTTTTCGTGAATGGCATGCTTTCAGCAGAAAATGAAATGAAACCAAATGATTACTGATTTATTAATATCACCTAAATTGAATTGCAGTTGATGAATCTTTTTTGATTGCGGCTAAAAAGAAAGATCACACCTGACCTTTGCAAATTGGCGATCTCAAATACCTGAACCTGAAAATTGCAATGGATAGTGCATTATTCAATTTTACACATTGATGTTCCCATGAAATCACTTTCCAATCCAACCATTTGGAATATTGCAAGCACACACAAATGCAATATGCATCCTGCTGCGGATCCCTAGCTAACCTAGTCCTCTTGAAAGACACAGGAACATTTGGCCTATTATCGGCTGGCGGGAAGTGATAAACGCGAATTCCCCCAATGCCCCCGCATGTGCTACTCGCGGGCACAATGCCTGACTCAGCTTGTGTCTTGTCAGAGTCTTTGCAATGATGTACAGAGGCATGCCGCCGTACAATTACTATTGGTACTCAGAATGCGGCATCCGGGCAGTAGTAGGATAGGAAGTCATGATTATCAAATTCATAAATCACTTTGGAAAATTCAATTACAATCTATCTAGTACAAAGCTAATCTAAAACGGGTCAATCCTGGTTGTGAGTTTAGCTGACCTGGGTACCTTCAAGGTGACCTCATCACTTGAACCAAGACCGCGTTTCTCCACCCAGGCATCACCAAAGTCTAATACTAAGCATTGTGCAAATTCAAATCTAAGAGGTACAGTGGGGTTAAAAGACTCTGATGAGAAGAAACTTTTATTCAGTAAACTACATATATACTTATTAGTACGTAGCCACACTGGCTCCACTAGATTTTTACCCTCTGAAAGTTTTGCGGAAATGTCAATTAGTGATAAAGCCCCTTTAACTGAGCTTGTTCTCCAGTCATCTGAGCATACCATCAAACCACAAACCCCCGCCGCACAGAATGCTGCTAATATACCATAGCAAATTTGATTTATTCCGAGATTCTTGTGACACGCCAAAAGATCTTTGATGGCCTCATTTTTTTTGGAGTCCGTGAGTTTGCCTTTGATGCCATTAACTTCGACCTTTGTATGTGCACGTACCATGTTGTATGCAATCATCAAATAGATAACTGTATCCATTAGATCCTCCAGGTTCTTGTGCGGCTTTGTGGATATCTCATTGTCAGCCCCGCTACCTTCAATGCTGAGTTGGCTTGCACGTTGCTGCTATTTACTCAAGCAGGAGGCAAGGTATTCAATTGCTCCCCGTTCGAGTCCAAGAGGATCGGTCGAATTTGATGTTGGTGCAACAGATGGTTTGGGTGCAACCACATCGTATGAGACTAAACTAATGGATTCAAACATAACATTTGCCCAAAAATGTTTAACTGGATTGGCGGGGTAAAGAAGGCTCTGAACCATTTTGAAGAAGGAGTGTTCAGATTTTGGGAGATTCTCTGGAGGTTTAGCTGATTCCTTCATCAATTTGAGATTCCAAATGTTGTGATCAAAAAACGCTTCTGTTTCGGTTGGCTTAAAAAAATCTAACCCTGTATATTGCAATTTATATCACCAGTCAACAGCCAATAATCATGTATCATGCACAAAGATAAAACTCACCTGCCATCTCAAGGTCCTCCAGCCAGGCCGACATTTTAAGCTCTTGGTTACTGATCACCTTAATACCAACAGGCATGAATGTATGAGCATATTTTGTTGGTAAATTGTCCCATTGACTTTTGTAAATACTATTGATATTATCAAGCCCCCTTTACCATGATTGTTGAGTAATATTGGAATGATAATTCAAAACGCCTGCAAACTCTTTCATGCGGGATAAAAATATTCCTTGAAAATTAGCAGACAATGACACTTTGGGCTCAGGGTCAGGAGCTATGTCAGTCATATCTCGTCCCATTGTATCATGTTTAATTGTTTCCCTTTCTTGAAAGGCTTGAATATTCCGAGGAGAGGCAGGAGGGGTTGCATCATGCATTTTTTCATTGGGTATCGGGGGGCTTTCAGTATTTGAAGCTTCATCATGGATTGTTTCATTGAGTATTGGGGGGGGGGGGGGTTAGTATGCGGAGGTTGATTATCAATATGGTCCCCTTCAACATTGATAATTTCATGACCTTGATCGCGAGAATTGTTTGCGGCTTCAAAGGTACGGCGTTTTTTGTTTGTTTTTTTTGTTCGCATGTATATTTGGTCTTTTTCCTAATCCTTTGCCTGGAAATCCAATTACGACTCCAGATCCTTCAGGTAGAGATTCTCCCACCTCCACACCTGCCCATATATTGTAAGCAGCTATTTTTATCAACTTTTTTTTGAATTAGTAATGGACTTACGGTTCAAATCCATTTTGAGCAGGCTCATGGCTTCAGCAATCTTTTGACGCACATAATCAGGAATTTTACTATCATTTTGGATTTTTTTGAGCCTTGGGATTGTTTGAGCAATGTTGGAGACAAATTGTTCCTTGGATATAATTTCCACCTCCCAACTGAAAATTACATCATCTTGCCCATCATCTTCTGTTGGTGCACAAGGTTCAACAGTCTTTTCCTTCTCATAACTTTTAAAATTCGGTTTCTGAGAGCTTGGAGGCTGACCTGAAATAAAGGCTATGACACAATATCAGGTTTTGGGATATTAGAAATATTCAAGATGGATGCATACTCACATTCTGGAAGAACTGGGGGATCTTGATTATCTTCATGTGACTGGCTCTCTACTTCAATGCCTAATTAGCGACTACTGGCGATATCAGAGATTTCACTTCCACTCTCTGGGGCTGAAGTTGGTCGTTCATTGAATTCAGTTGAATTTCCCGGGGTTTGGGCCATAGCGGAGGTAGTTTATTAAGCAAATAGATGGTGACGAGTTGATTGATATCTTTTTTGAAAAGTTTTGAATAAAAAGATCCAAATTCAAGAAAAAAGGTGCAAGTAAAATAATCGCATTTGCAAAATGTGATTTGTCGGGAAATTGAAGGAGGAAATGTTTTGCAAATTATTTCATATCATGCAAATGAAATCACTTCCCTGTGAGACATTGAATAAAGTTGACTAGTGAGAAACCTACTAAAGTCAACTTTTGAACTATTCAACGCTCATGAGGTAAGGACTCAGCAAAGTGTTCCATTTGAATGATATGAAATAAAATGGTTTTCTCGGCGAAACAGGAGACACAATTCTATTGTCTTGAATAGTCGACTTATTAGGTTTTAATTTGTGAGTCTCATGATTTAAACCCTAACCACAACATTGTGAATATACTGACCAATTTCACCTTAGGTCCTGTTGGCAGAGAAGGCCACTCAGCATATTTCGGCGATTGCGTTCATTGTGTACGCCAACAAGCCACCGTACACTATGGATGTAGTACGGAAGCGTAAGGATAAGTCGTGTTGGGAGCATGTTGAGAGGAACTCCGCGAGCGTAAGGATAAGTGGTGTTGGGAGCATGTTGGGAGGGCACCACACAAGCGTAAGAATAAGTGGTGTCGGGAGCATGTCGGGAGTGCACTCCGCGAGCGTAAGGATGGTAGGCATGCCTCGTCGACAATGTTCTACGGCTACATGGTTTAAAACTATGTTTAGATCAAACGGTTCGATGTCATATAGAGTATGTATCAAACCAGATAGGTCCCAGTCCTGACTAAGACTTCTGATGAAGAATGCTGCGGCTAGCAGTGTCAGGAGGATGTTGGGAGGGCACTACACAAGCGTAAGGATAAGTGGTGTCAGGAGCATGTCGGGAGGGCACTAAACAAGCGTAAGGATAATTGGTGTTGGGAGCATGTCGGGAGTGCACTCCGCGAGCGTAAAGATGGTAAGCAGTGTCGGGAGCATATTGGGAGGGCACTTGAGCGAGCGTAAGGATAAGTGATGTCGGGAGCATGTTGGGAGTGCACCACGTGAGCATAAAGATGGTACGGGAGGGGGTGTGAAAGCGTAAGGAGTGGTGAGGACGGAGATGGGGGGGTAGTGTCGGAGTCTCATCTGGAGGGCGGTGTGGGCTCGTAAGCATGCAAAGCATCGGGGCAGATTAGGTGGGGATGCAGAAGCCAATGAGGTGAAATTACCTGAACATTGTGAATAGTGTTGAAATGGGTTTGGGCTTTGAGTGACATTCTCATGTGACACATGTGACGATTGACGTTGTCTTGACGCTGACGTGACATGACCCACTAAATCCAGTGACTATAAAGTGACACTAACGCGACTGAAGCAAGATTTTATACTGACAGCGGTGCAACGTGAAGTCAATCGCCGACGATTGACGCGAGATTTGCCCTGGTGTATGATAAAGAAATCCCATTCAAAGCTTGGGAAGGAAGGCAAGTCAACTACTCACTTGGTATAATGGGTGCTGAACAAGGAAGTGGATTCCCTGGAATCCAGAGTGACAAGAGGGATCTTTTCAGGGAGCTCTGACATTGTCAATGAGTACTTGAGAACAAAATTCTTTGCAATAAAAGAGTTTGTAGCACCAGAATCAATGCGAATACTATAAAAACTATCAAAGATTGAAGAAAAAATAAGAAATTTCAAAGATTTCTTGACACTAGTATTCAGAGTGCACAATTGTGCTCTTGAAGGAAATAAGTGAGAAACATTGAACACATCATGATTCCCACTCAGGCTTTTCCCTGCTTTCTAGGGAATCCTTTTGATGACCCTTGCCTATTCTCAGGCCTCTTGAATCATTTTTCAAATGGGTGTTTACCACCACAATGATTGCACAAGCCTTCTTTAATCCTCCTCTTCTTTTCAGAACCAATCAATTTGTTGTCCTTATTGAGGACAGCAGCATGAGGCTTGTCTTTGGACACTTGAAAATTCTCCCCCTTCTTATTCTTCCTGTGATAAGGCTTCTGTGATGATGAACTTTGGATGGGCTTGGAGGAGTTCGATTCACTGATTGGAGGATTCTTCTATTGATGACTACCCTTTTCCTTCTGCCTCTCATGGTACCTGGTATCTAATTCCAAGGTGATATCCATGAGTTCTTGAAGATTATCAAAAGTTCAAGGGTGAGAAGCCAATTGGTCCAACAATTCTGCTGCCAAGCCTCTCCTATACACATGAATATAGGCCCTTTCCCCCCAGTCTCCAATTCTTGACATTAAACTTCTGAAATCAGCTATGTACAAGGAAACTTGACCACTTTCCCTCATCCTCAAATTGTCCAACTCATGTTCAGCTTTTCTGACTTTATTGGGATCACCAAGCAGAGTGAACAACTGGGTTTCAAATAACTTCCAGTTATTGAGGACATAAGATGGGTCTTCATTGGAGATACTTGAGAGGTAAGGTTCAATCCATTGGCCAGCTCTACCAGTAAGAAAAGAAGTTGATTATAAGACCTTCTTCCTGTCACAGAAGAAGTTTTCTGGGTCATTATGAAAGATTAATTGACAGGATTGAATGAATCCTCTCAATTTACAAGCTTTAGTACCATCAAAAGAATCAGGTGCCTTCATTGATTGAGTCTTGAATGCAGGGACTTTTTAAGTGTCTGTTGGGGCAACTGCTTGAGTGATTTGACCCATTAATTGAGTCATCTGCTCCATCACCTTGAGGAAATTTGGTTCAGATTGAGAGACAGAAGGTTGATTAGAAAGGTCTAGATTTGGAGCCTCAGGAGCTTAAGGAGCACCTGCCAAGGCAGCTGCTAATTCAGTCTCCTCACATTCTTCCTCTTCCACATACTCCTCCCCCTCCTCATCCTCAGCTTCCCCCAATCTACTCCTAGGCCCTTGAGAAACACCAGGATAACCACCCAATAGTCCAGGGAATGATCTTGATCTTCTTGACTTCACACCTCCTCTTCTGGAGGGTGCTGCTCCTTCCATTGGTGGTCCTCTGTCCCAATTTGCACTCAGTTGATGAACTGATGGTGTGCGGTCAATAGGAGCCCTTGCTGTAGGAGTAAGAACAGCTTGATGTCTCTGGGATCTTTTATTATTGGCTGGTGGGCTATGCTGAACTGGCATCATGAAAGAAGAATGAATAGAAACTTGATAATACTTTGAATAAAATAAGGCTTGACCAAATCAAATTAAATGAGAATCTTGATGATCTTGAAGAATCAATAAACAGTCTTGAAGTGCAAATACTCTGAGAAATCTTGAAGAATGAAAATGACAGAGTCAAATTCTTATGAAGAATAAATTTCAATCAATAAGTCAAATCAAGTCAGTCAGTCAATCAATCATATAAATAAATTCAATTCAAAATCAAATCAATTGTGTCTTGAGGAATTCAATCAATATCTTTAAAAAATGAATTCAATTTTGTTGAGGAATCAAATTCAAATTAATCAATTAAATCAAATCTTGAGGATAAATCAGCTATCTTGAGGAAGCAAATCAAGTCAATCAAATCAAATCAATCAAAGTCAATTCAAAATCTTGAGGTTAAATCAATTTCTTGAGGAATCAATCAATAAACAAATCTTGAGAAATTTCAAAGTCAAAATCACTGAATACCCCAAATCAATAAAATCCCTCAATGATGAATCAATTAACCCAAATAATTCCACTCAAATAACCTGATAAAAACCTGAATTCAGACAAATAGAGAAATGAGAATGATAAAAAATAAAGTGAAATGGTCAGAAGAATTTTTGAAATGAGAAAGAGAATCAATTTTCATTTGAATGAAATGAATGAGATGAAAATTGATGAGAGATAATGAAATCATAAAAAATCATAAAAATCATAAAATCATGAAAAGATCATAATTGAAGAATGAGAGAAATGAATAAAATGAATGAAAAGAAGAAGAAATTCTGAGTTAATTAAAATAATTTCACAGGGGCTCTTCTAAATGAAGAGGGCCGGGCACTCAGTGAACAGACTTACTTATGGAGGGCTCAGAATAAAATACTCAAATGATAAGATTAATGGAGTAAGAGGAGAAATTCCAGGTCATAAAATAATAAGCATAAAAAGATATGAGAGAAAAAACAAAAGCAATAATAAAGAGCCAACCACAAATAATCCTGTACGACGGTTTCAACCTGTTCAGAAAAGAGTAAAGGATTAATAAAGGATATGGCCACCAGGACTCTACTGAGCAGGTGAGGGAAGGCAAAGACTAACTTAATAAATAATAAGATAATATTTCTCAATGAGATATAAAATAATATTAAATAATAAATCCAATATTTTAATTAACTGGGGGAAAAACCCCCAGGTGGGTGAAAGGGGGCTGGTATATGTGAAAAAGGGCCAGCCTGGTGTTTGAGTGTTGAGAAACCATGACTGTATGATTGAGGAACCTGTATTTGAGATGTGAAACCGTATTGGTGTATCCAATACAGTTATTTGAATCAATACAGGTATGTGGGCCTGTATTTTGTGAATCCTGTATTTTGTTTTTGCCTGTATTGAGCTGTATTGAGGATTGGAACTGTATTTGGTGAATCCTGCATTTGGGTTTTGCCTGTATTGAGCTGTATTGAGGATTGGAACTGTATTTGGTGAATCTTCCATGAAATCCCTTGCTGATTAGGTGTTGGAAGATTTTCCATTAGTAATTAGTGGTAATGCCCTGCCTGTCTCCATGGCTGTGACACATTCTGACCAATACAGCCTTACCATGGGATAATATCCCATAACCATGAATATGAGGTGTCAAATAGACGAAGAAGCTTGTTTTTACTTCAATACCTCATATTCCGGTCAATACTGCGGTCCCATACAGCTTCTGGACAGCATTCTACGCATCATATACGTCAGAATCAGGCTGTGAGGTCCCCAGATGAAAGTTTTCACCCTGTATTGGTGACAACTGCCCAGATGTGGTTTCAAACCCACATCTGAGCCCAATACAGGTTGTACAGGCTGTTTGCAAACCACAAGCCAGTACTAGAGAGTTAAAAATCTTCACTTGCTCTAAGTGGAAAGGTCTAGCACCCTTTCCACCCCATTTCAGGATGAAAAGGAGGCTTTTCACAGCCAGAATAACTTCCCTCATCCTGCTCTTGAATAACCTATGTAGTAAACTGTAAAAAACAGCTTTACTCTTGGTTAATAATCAGGTATAATTATAAATCTCAATTACTGTAGTCTTTTATTATTGTAACCCAACAGATAAAGCTGCACCCAGGGCTTTCAACAGCGCTCACCACCACTATTTTATATATAGTAAAGCCCTTTTAATCTTGAATCAAATCATCTTCAACTCTTATAAATCTTGTTTTAACCACTTTTACCGTGTCACAAACATAGTTGAAGTTGTAACTAACCTATTTACACCTTTATCATAGTTTCATCCTGACACCATCTTTCTTTTTGACAAAGAGGACAGGTGCTCCTGTTCAAGAGGAGCTTGGCCAGATGAAACCTTTCTCTACATTCTCTGAAATATAGGCCCTGAGTGTATCTGAATCTTGTTTGGATAAAGAGTAGATCACCCCAACTGGAGGTAGAGACCCCTCCAGCTCAATATGATGATCACAGGCACGGTGAGGAGGAAGTTTTTCTGCTTTAACCTTTGAAAATACATCCAAGTATTGGTGATAGACAGAAGGGACAACCTTCAACACGGTTTCTACTTCTTCTGGCTCTTCCTCTTCATCCCACAACTCCTCCAGGGAGTCATGATAAGATGAAGGAGGAAGGTCCATATTCCCAAAGAAGAGATGAAGTGAAGATACAGAATTATCTTCTCCAACATCTTGAATCTCTTTGAAGACTTCATCTCCAGATAATGGTAATGACTGAGGGGAATTTATGGAAGGAATATGGACAGAAGATGGAAATGATGGTATTCTCAAATCACCAACCAGAGCTGCACATGATTTGGCAGAAGAAGAGTCATTACAGAAAGAATTATAAGGATCAAAATAGTCCTTATGATCAGCATTAAAGGTGATCAGCCCTTGCCTCCAATTAATAGAAGGATTAAATTGATTTAGAAAGTCAAAGCCCAATATGAGGTCTTCTCCCTTGGGAGTACCAATGACTAAAAAGTCCCATTCAAAGCTTGGGAAGGAAGGGAGCTCAACCATATATTTAGTATGGTGACTCACAAATAAGGAAGGGGACTCAGAGGAGTCCAAAATGATACAAGGAATCTTCTCTGGGAGTTCTGAAGTAGTCAATGAGTACTTGTGAACAAACTGCTTTGCAATAAATGAGGGTGTAGCACCAAAATCAATGAGAATACTGTAAAAAACATCAGAAAGAGAAGAAAAGACCAAACATTCAAGAGAATTCTTGACACCAGTATTTAGAATGCACAATTGTGCTCTGGAAGGAAAACTTTGAAGACCATTGAACACAACATGGTCTCCACTCAGGCTTTTCCCTGGCTGGGGAATTGGCCTGATGGTTGGGTAAGCTTGTTTTGAGGCCTTTTGATACAGGACTCAAGACTATGCTTTCCACCACAATAGGTAAAAAGACCCTCTGGGATTCTTCTTTCTTTTTCAGAGTTCATGAGCTTGAAGTCCTTATTCAACGAAAAAGAATGGGGCTTGTCCCTCTTCTGAAAATTCTTCTTCTTCTTATGACTTGAACTTGTAGAATTTTGAGGATGAGAAGTACTTGATCTTTGGGATTCAGGTTTCTTCTCTTGATAGTGATTATTCTCCTTTTGCCTTTCATGGTACCTAGTATCAAGTTCCAGGGTAATGTCCATTAAGTCTTGAAGAGAATCAATTCTTGAAGGATGGGAGGCCAATTGATCCAATATCCTGGATGGCAATCCCTTTTTGAAATAATGAATGAGAGCCCTTTCACCCCAATCTCCAATTCTTGAAACCAAACTCTTTAAATCGGCTATGTATAATGAAACATGGCCACCTTTTTTCATTCTTATTGAATCCAACTATGCTTCAGCTTTTCTGACTTCATTTGGATCACCAAATAGAGTGAAGAGTTGAGATTCAAATAAAGGCCAAGAATTGAGAAGTTAATTGGAGTCTTGATTGGTGAGATTGGAAAGATAAGGCTCAATCCATTTTGCAGCCCTGCCAAAAGAAATGAAGTGGCATAAAGGACCATCTTTCTGTCTTGAGAGAAGTTTGCCGGATCATTATGAAAAGTTAATTGGCATGACTGAAGGAAACTTCTGACTTTGAAGGGCTGAGTCCCATCAAAGCATTCTGGTGCCTTCATAGATGGAGTATTGAAGGCGGGTGGTCTTGATGATCCAGAAGAAGAATCTGCTTGAAGATTGGCCATAATTTGAGTCATCTGCTGCATAATGGCTAATAAAGATGGTTCAGATTGATGAGAGACAGGCTGATCAAACTGGGCTAGAGTTGGTCCTCCAGTACTTTGGAATGTCCCCACAGGAGCAGGAACACCTTCAGTACCATCAGACCCTTCCTCTTCCACAGAATTCTCCTCCTCCTCATCATCATCTTCACCTTGAACCTTCAGACTGTTTCTTGAAATTCCTGGAAAGCTGCCAACCACTCCTGATAATGAAATTGATCTTCTTGGCGCTCTTCCTTCCTTCCTGGACGGTGCTGCTCCTTCCATGGGGGGGGGCTCTATCCAATTGGGCCCTCAGTTGAGGAACTGCTGGGGTCCCATCACAAGGAACTCTTGGAGTTTGAGTAAGAGAAGCTTGAGCTCTGGTTTGTCTTGCAGGAGGTGAATGTTCAACGGGCATGATTTCAGGAATAAAAAATTAAAATAAATGAGTAAAATCAAAATTTTCTTGAAGTACGGAATCAAAAATCAAATCTTGAGGAAATCAATTAATCAATTTAAATCTTCAGGTACATCAATCAACCAAAATCAAATGAGTCTTGAAGTCAAAATAAATATCAATGAGAATCTTGAAGTCAACAAAATCAATAAAAATCAAATCTTGCAGAGAAAATCAATCAGTCAAATGAATTCTTGAGTAAAAATCAATTTATGTCAATTCTTGATGTTAAATTCAGCAAAATCAATGAAAAATCTTCAGGTCAGTCAATTTTTCTTGAAGTCAATGTCAATTATATCAAATCAATTATCAAGTGAATTCGTCCTGAAAATCAAAATTCTTGAGGAATAAAATCAAATTGAATCCTGATATGAAGAACATGTCTGAATAATCTGATGAATAATCTGAAAATCAAAATGATAAGACGCTTGAATTAAAGATAAAATGAGATTTATGATTGAGATTAAGATTGAAAAAGACAAAGAAAAATGAGATTTGGTCAGCTTTCAACTTTCAGCATGAAGAATGAATGAGAGAAAATTGAGAGGGGACAAAGAATCATTAAACTCATAAGCTTTAAAGAGTCATAATTTCAATGAACGAATGAATGAAATTGATGAAGAATGAATTAATAAAATGATGAAGAATGAATGAATAGAATGAAAGAAATTATCAGTTAATTAATATAATGTCACAGGGGCTCTTAGGGAAGCAAGAGGGCCTGGCACTCAGGAATCGAGAACTCACTTGGAGGGCTCCAAAAGATAAAAGAAATAATAAAGATTGATTTCTTTAAAGAAGAAGAATGGAAAAGACAAGTATGCCAAAGATAAAGAAAAGATAAGAAGCCAAAGGCCAAAGATAATAAAAGAAGGCAAAGGCCAAGAAGCCAACAAAGTGAATCCTCAATTCACTGTTTCAACCTGCCAGAAAAGGGAATGGAATTAGTAAAGGATATGACCACCAATTTCCACTGACAGGCAAGAAAGAAAAAGAGAAAGGGTGCTGAAAGACTGACTTAAGATTATCAGTATTAACTTTAAAAATGTAAAAGAAAATAAATAAAATAATAAATCCAATATATTAAGGGTGTTGGTAAACACACGTAAGCTTTTAGTAAAAACACGTAAGTTTCTGGTAAAAACACATCAGTGACCTTAATTTTCAAAAAAAATTCCTCAGGCTTAGTTTTGAGGATTTTTTTAATTTTTTTTTGCCATATTTTTCCCAACTTGGCATTTCAATAAGCACAAATTTTTTCAAATTTTTTTTTTTTGCCAAATTTCACCAATTTGGCCAATATGCCAAAATGGCATATTTTTTCAAAAATCCATTTAAAATCTTCCCACTTATTAATTTCCTTCATTTTTTTTGAAAATGAAAGGTTCAATGTGAAGAATAAAGCACCAGAATCCCATAATTTTGGGAATTTGTTTGGGTCGGACAAGTGAAGGTGCAAAAACGGTTTTTTTTCAAATGTTTTTTCCCATCATTGTAATATGCCTATTTTTAAAAAGTGAATTTGATAACTTCCCACTTATAAATTTCCTTCATTTTTTTTAAATTAAAGGGTTCAATCTGGACAATAAAGAACCAGAAGCTCATGAATGGGGAAAAACTTTTTGGTGGGACAACAAGTGAAGGCGCAATGGGCGTTTTTCTTCAACTGTTTTTTTTCTTGTGTGTAATACGACTATTTTCAAGTACAAAAGCTCCACATGTTTGATAAAAAAGGAGAGGTGGGATTGAATCAATAAATATGACTGAGGAGGAGGATAATTGGCATAAATTGTATATACAAAAATCATTTAATCAGAATCAACCTCCAAAATAGTGGGTTTGTCTGAGAGGGGGGAGGAAGATTGGACAAATACAACATTCTGTGTTTCTTAAATTTATCAGCCCACCCCAGGGCTTGTGTTTGGGCGTGAATCTCCCAGTTCACAGTAATGGGGGGGACTGGATAAACTTTAGAAATGATGATGTCCAAAGGAACAAAATGAGCACAACTATTCAAGAAGCAGATGAAAATGGGGGGATTATCATTTGGAGGACAGAAATAAGGGAAAAAAGAAAAAGATTGGGCTGTTGAATAAAAGAAAACTGGTCTTTTATACTTATTTGCAATTGGATCCCCCATGTCAGGCATGGACATCCACTTGCTTTTTGGAGCCTGGCCAACATCTTCATACCATTCAATTCTTTCCAAATAAGAAGATACTGAGGGAATTAAGGTGTTCATGGCTTCATAAAGGTCTTCATTTTGGTGAATTTCTTCAGCCAAGTCACCTCTGACATCAGCCCATTGATCTTGAGTCTTGTAAATGAAGTGGGATACTGTTCTGTAGCCACAGTTTCCATCACCCTGGACATTGATGGCCTTGAAGGTGTATTTCAATATAAACTTGGGCAAGTCTTCTGAGCCAGTTATCTGATAAAATAAGTTCAAAAAATGAATAAATATCAGAATAAACAACAGAAAATTACATTTAAAAGAATCAGAAACTCACAAACAGCTTGGAGCATTCATCACTTGTGTGATAATTGCTTTGGCAATGCTCACAGGTCAAGTCCATTGCATCATAGATATTCAAACTGGTGGCAGGCTTGTGTTATTTTCTTTGTGAGGTTTTGCTTCCAATTGCCAATCTTCTGGACCTTCTAAGGGTTACTTCTGATGTATTGGATTCAGTTTCTGAGGGTAGTGAATCTGATGAACTGATGGATGTAGATAATGAGTCCTCAGAATCTTCAGAATCTTCAGATGAGTCCACTTCCATGAATGGAGAGGGGACTTTTGACGGGGATATTGCTGTTGTTGTACTGGTGACTTTTGAGGGGGGTCTTCCTCTTCTCTTGGATTGACTTTCAATAATTTCAAATGTTGAAGGTTCTCTGTTGTTTTGATTCTTGTTTTTATTCTTGGCTCCTTGGGGTCTTCCATGGATATTCTTGCATTCTAGAGGGTCTTCATAATATTGATCATCCTCTTGACTCTTGGGAATTTGATCAAATGGGACTTTTCCAGTTAAAACATCTTGAAAATGTTGAAGTATTGGAGTGATTTCTGCCATTGGTCTTTGAAACAGGTCTTCCCCAATGTCTTCAAATATTTTCTTGGATTCATTCTTTCTTTCTTTTTCAACACTTTGATAATCACCTTGAAAACCAGCCTGAGAAGAATGTGACAAATAAAATCAGTTAAGAAAAAAAATATAATAAGAAGAAATTAAAAAACCCTATCAGGAAAATTCAAATGCCATTGAGGATGGAATTCTGATAATTCAAGCCTTTGGTTCTTGGCAAATGCCTTTTGGGTCTTATGCTTGCAAGGAATGCCTTTATAATTGTTGTATTTGTTGGTCCTTTTTTCATTTGGAGGAAATTTTGTTTTGAAATTTTCAAAGGCAATCTGAAGAGCATAATGAGACACCTTGCCATTGAGGGCACAGATGTGTGGAGGAAAATTCTTGACATGGACAATCATTTCTTTGGAGATTCTGTTGATAATTTCAATAAATTGTTTTCTGAATGCCATGTGGAGAGCCCTGACTACCTCCAGGAGAGTACAAGTGGACTTTTGGAGCCAAAGTTTAACCATGGCATGGGCACCTTCAACTTTGAAGGTGGAGCCCACACCCAGGTGGCAATGGTGGTTGGTCCAGGCTGGCACATAATACTCCTTTAGAGGAAGCCGGGTATTTTCCAAATACTGCAAGACCTCAGGATTTTTAACTTTCTTTTGAAGCTTCTTCCAGTTGTCTTTGAAAGACTTTTCAGTGGGTGAATACATAAGCTGAGAAAAGAATCCCAAAGTCATTAATAAAGACGATAATAAGAAAAAAAGTGAAATAAAGTGAAGTATATTACTTGATTACAAAGGCCCATAAAATTTTCAAAATCAGTTCCATGACCAATTTTCTTCATGCAATGAGCAGATACATCCTTGTTGATATGCCAAATGCATAGCATGACTTTGGAGTCTGGGAAGAGCTTCTTAATAGAGTTTTTCAAGGCCAGATCCCTGTCAATAACAATAACTAGAGGGGGAACAAGATTGGTGTTGTTGAGGACCTTTTCTATGTATTGATTTAATGCCCAAGTATATGAAGTTTCATTTTCATTCTTCATCAAACAAAAAGCCCCAGAAAAGGTCTTATTGGTTGAGCTGAATCCAACAATATGAAAAAGGGGCATTTTGTACTTATTGGTTTTATAAGTACAATCCATAAGAATGACATGAGGAAAGCCATGAAGAAGTTTTATTGCCAGGGGGTGAGTAAAAAACGAGGAGGTAATGTGTCCCTCAGAATCCCTTGCAGAGGACCAAATAAAATTTTCTTGTTTGAGAGTGTCATTGAGAGCATCAATGGGCCTTCTGCCTTGCAGTTTGTCTTTCTTGATTTTCTTGACTTGGTTGTAAATGTCTTGAAGGATTACAGGCCTGTCAGACTCCCCCTGGATGCATAATTGGGCCTGAATTTGCCTTGCCATTAGCAGTGATTCAGACATTTGAGCAATTTGGGATGTTTCTTGCTCATTGAATTTCCTGAAAGCAGGATGTGCCATGATATTTTGAGTGGCATCATGGCTATGTTGAGGATTTTTGACTTTAAGATTCCACATGGTACTCTTGGCATATTTCCTGGCATAAAGTCTAAAAGGACAGTCAAGCTTTCTTGAGGTGACTGTTTTGGAGGGGCTTTTGTTGGGATTTGGGGTGCCAGACCTGTCACAACATATTTCAATTTGGTTATGGGTCATATTGGACCTCAAGGTGGACACAGCATACCCCTGAGCCCTGGAAACATTATGCACATGTTGCCAAAGAAGCTCAAGGGTCTGAAATTCACCTTCAGTGGGGGGTTGAAGCATTTTTTTAATGAAAATTATGTATAAAAGTGAAAAAAAGGGGGAATTGGGGGATTTGGAATGGGGTAAGAACCTTTTGAAATGTGAAAAAGAGGTGAAAAAAGGTGTGAAAAAGGAACTGAAGTGGTTAAGAGTGAAAGAAAGTGGTTTAAATGTGGGATTAATAAATGAGGGAAGGTAAAAAATTGAAAATTGAGCGGCTTGAAATCAGGTTGTTGTGGTGGAAAAAAAGAAAAAAAAGTGTGAAAAGCTTTGCAAAATGGTTTTGGTAATGCGGTTTTTACAAAAAAACAATGGTTTGGGGTGGGGATAATGTGGATTATTGGGTGTTTGGGCTTGTTTTTTTTTGGGCGGGGCCTGGGCAAAAAAATCTGAAACAATTTAGAGTTAGAGAGGTTTTGTTGGGAAAGAAGCTCTTTTGGGCATGTTTTGGCCCAATACAGGCCCAATTGTGTTTCATTTTTAATTAAAAATACGCCCAGGGCACCCCTTACGTCTTTTTACTAAAAACTTAAGTGTTCTTACCAAATTATGGCCAAAACACATAAGTTTTTAGTAAAAACACGTAAGCGCTTACATGTTTTTACCAACACCCTATATTAATGAACTGGGGAAAAAGTCCCCAGATGCTGAAAGGTGGCCAGTATATGTGAAAAACTGAAAGACTCATCCTGGAACGTGGATCACCTGCTGTATTGTCTGTATTGGGGCAATACAGTTCTGGCCATCTTGAAATTGAACTGTGTGATTGAATTCCCACAGTGGAAGATTTAATTGGCCCAATTGGGCCAAGGATATACAGGCTGATTTATTGACGCCTGTATGGACCAATTGAGCTGTCCAAGGAGTATTGAAATTCTTGATGCCTTGACAACTTATTGAAAAACTTTATAACCTCTGAGAATACCCTTGGAATAATCCTGAATGAAATTGCCAACCCAGCTACTGCAGGGCCAGGTGATTGGGATCCTTGAATGCGCTTCTGATTGCCACCATGGATTGCCAGACTGATGAGTTGGAAAGTCCTCCTTCGAGATGAGTGTTGGATTTTGGGTCCTTGAGTTGTAATTGTGGAATTTGGTCCTGAAAACGTCACCATTGAATTTCTGAGCAAAAATGGTGCATAATGGTATATAATACCATATATGCACCACTCCTGCAACCTTGAGTACGGGGTGCATGGAGGAATGGAAAGGATTCCCCTTAAGCTGAGGGGAGTGCTTGCTGAGATGTTCTGGTGGTTGCCAGAGGGCATGGCTGGAAATATGTTCCATGGTGGTCCATGGCCAAAATTGGGTCCTACGGGTTCTATGGCCATTTTGGTGTCCATAAGATTGATGGCCAAAATTGGCTCCGGTGGGTCCAATTGTGGTTTAGGAACCACCTGGCCTTTGGGGCTAGATGGTTTTCCCCTTTGGGCCCTTTTGGCCTCATTGGATTAGGCCAAAAGGGGCCTAATTGGCCTATGGACCGTGGACCATGAATTACGGCCCTGTCAGCCTGTGACTCAAAACCAAAGCACAAGGATGACAGCCAAAATACCATAAACCAATGGTATAGCCAAGATAACACCAAAACATGAACTGAGCCAAATCAGCTCAAAAGGTATCAAAAGAAAGATGAAACTCACCTCTTTCCGAAAATATAAGTCCCATCACCATAGGACAAAGAATAACAAAGTTATTGCTGAGTATAAACCTTAATTTTCACCTCTCATCTAAAATCCAGAAGGAGAGTCTTAACCCCATCAAAGGGGTATTCAAAATGAAGCTCTAAGTCAGGAATATCCAATGGTACCAGCCAAACTGAGCTGGCACCAATATTACTGGAGTTATGGTCAATTTCAGGCCAAACAAGGGTGAACAAAACATTCACCTATCATCTAACTTCTACAGTTTTATGGTGGGATACCTGAAGTGGGGTCTTTTTGGAAAGAGCACAATCAGGGCTATCTGATGGTGTCATCAATTTCGCCATAGCTCAACTAGAACAAAAGTTATTGGGCAAATAAGCTCAATACAGCTTTTTGCCTATACCACGCAAATGTACAAAAAACTTGTACATGGGATAACTTTTCCATATCAAATTAGATACCATTGTGTAGAGCACATACAGGGCTACACACCGAACCAATTTTGAGGTTGATATCTCATGAATTGACAACGTTATGGCTGTTTTAAGGTCAGATTCCCACCTGCTGTCATATACAGCCTTACTGTCACAACCATGGCAATTCATCCCCTTGGAATTCAATATTGCATATCAATGCCACATCCAATATATGGCAATTTGGCCATATCCATAAATCATTGGCCAAATTGGCCATCTCACCTCATTTGGCCTTTTATGGCCATTTCATCATCTGGGCCCAACTTGCGCCCTTCACCATCATCAGGCCTTTCCTGGCCTTTCTCTACTTTTGGGCAATTTTGGTATTTCCCAGTCAACAGGGGAAATACAGCCCAAGAAGCTGTATTTGGCTTTAAATACAGTTTCTATGCATTTGCGCACTTTTGCGCATTTTTGCGCATTTTGCGCACTTTGTGCAAATACACTTTTAAGGCTGTATGAGCTGTATTTGGCCAAAAACACAAAAATGGCCAAATACATCAAAAGACACTCTGAAACCTCTGAAGCCCTCCAAAACCAAATTTCATCAATATCGTCCTGGCTTCATCTCTAAAGACTTATGGCCATTTTCAACCTCCAATAACCAAAATGCCATATATGGTTTTATGCACCATTATGCATCTTTTTTCAGCAGCAATCCACTGGCGGCAATATCATCTGGTTATTTCAACCTTCCATCAGGCCATCCAGTCATGTCATCAAGAGGATTCATCAAGGCTCAAGGGCAAGTGTCAAAACATCAAATACCAATGACGCCATCAAGCAGTCATTGGTTATTCTCACTCCAAGTATTCCTTCCAAGCGAATACTGTCAATTCATTCTCAAGGTGTATCCAAGAGGCAGTGCCAACAGGAGTTGTCAAGTGTCAAAGCTCCACTCAATCCATCTTGGCAACCACCTTCATTTAAATACAGTCTGGATCCATCAAGAACTGTATTTCATTTTCAAGTGTGGGAAATTCATTCAACCCATTTCAATTTCAATATTAGCCAGCTGTATCAATTCCCAAAACAATCAATACAGCCTCAAGGATCAATACAGATCAGTTTTCAGCCTGAAGAACTCAAGCTCCCAACTTTTCACATATACCGGCTACCCTTTCCACCCTGGGGGGTTTTCCCCCAGTTAATTAATATACTTTGATTTATTTTTATCTTTATTTTCTTTTCATTTTAGTTAAGCAAATACTGATATTATTAAGTCAGTCATTTAGCACTTGTCTCTTTCTCTTTCTTTGCCTGTCAATGGATATTTGGTGGTCATATCCTTACTAATTTCATTATTCATTTTTGGAAGGTTGAAACAGTGATTAAGGACCTACTTGGTTGGCTCTTTGGCCATTTGGCTTCCCTTTCCTCTTTGCATCTCATCTTGTACCTGCATATCTTTTAGAGGAATTCATTCTTATTATTTTTATTCTTTATTCTTTTGGAGTCTTCCAAGTGAGTTCCCTGATTGCTGAGTGCCAGGCCACTCTTGTGTTTCTGTCCAAGAGCCCCTGTGACACTTACCATGGGATAATATCCTATAACCATGAATATGAGGTGTCAAATAGATGGAAAAGCTTGTTTTTACTTCAATACCTTATATGTCAGTCAATACTGGGGTCCCATACAGTTTCTGTACAGCATTCTATGCGTCATACACGTCAGAATCAGGCTGTGAGGTCCCCAGATGAAAGTTTTCACCCTGTATTGGTGAAAACCGCCCAGATGTGGTTTCAAAACCACATGTGAGCCCAATACAGGCTATACAGGCTGTTTGCAAACCACAACCCAGTACTAGAGGGTGAAAAAACCTTCACTTCCTCTATCTGGAAAGGTCTAGCACCCTTTCCACCCCATTTCAGGATAAAAAGGAGGCTTTTAACAGCCAGAATTGTTTCCTCATCCTGCTCTCGCATATCCTATGTAGTAAACTGTAAAAAACAGTTTTACTCTTGGGTAATAATAAGGGTATAATTATAATTTTAATTATTGTAGCTTTTATTATAGTAATCCAACTGGTAAGACTGCACACAGGGCTCTCAATAGCGCTCACCACCACTATTCTTCAATAGTAGAACCCTGTTATTATATTATAAACCTCATATTAAATTAAAACTCTTATTTTAAAATTATTTCCACGTGCCACAGTCATAGTTCTAGTTGTAAATAGCCTAATGACTGCTTCAACATAGACTCCAGCTGACATTTTGGGGGCCTGGCCGTGTAAGTGAGTTTTTTCTCTTATTTCTCACTCTCTGACAATTGTTTTATTCTTTTTTAGGCGTAATATTTCTTAAAAATATATATATTATACATATATTTTTCTTTTTTGGTATATATACCACTTTATACTCATATTTTAAGAGTATCTGTCACATGGCTAATAACCACAAGACCCTTATTTTTGGCATGTTTTACATATAAAAACACTTAAGCTATTAATACAGTCTCATTTTTTAATTAAAATAAGACACCTCATACTGATAAACTAACAGTTGAGGCATGTTTGGACATATTTTTACCTCAATTGCCCTGTTACACACCACTTTTTGACAGTTTACACTTACTAATTACAAGTGATTCTGTGAGATATTGGTATACAAACAGTATACCCAATATCAGTAAGCTGTATTTCTGACTTGGAATTGTTAATTCAATCACCCTGTCATTATACAAGGGCACATTGTAGTAATATACAAGCCCAGAGGCCATTCTTCCTGTTTTGACTCACACCAGGGTAAATCTCGTGTCAATCGTTGGCAATTGACTTCATGTCAAGCAAATGTCAAGCAGGATAAAAGTCAAGCTCACGTCAAGAAAAAATCAAGCAAACGTCAAGCACACATCCTACTATTGTCTTACACCAAATCTTGTGACATCCACCAATATTGGTTCCCCTGTGCCTTCAACTCAGATTCCTGACCACCTGATCATTCCACAACCGTCCGATGGTTGGTAAAAATTACACAAGACCTGCCTGTTTGCACAAACACACATCAAAGAGGTCCTTCAGCCAGTCTTGATGTAGGAAGGGGGTTTGAATTCACCAGGTCATCCATGAAAGGACTCCGCCTGAGCAGGATTGTTGTTTTGCAGATGACACTGGTAGAGCCCGCCGCACAATATCGTGGGTGCCGGTGCCGGTGCATTGGCGTGTGCGGGTGCGATTGCGTTTGCATTGGCGTGTGAGGGTGCGGGTGCGCAAGGGCTGATTCCCCTTCCAACATGATGATGGCGCAGTTAGAAAATTTGGATTCTGCGAAAGGTGAGTGTGTGGGTCACTTGATCATTGAACTTGGCTTATTCACACTGTACCCAATGTCAACATAGTAAGTTCTTTGTGGCAATGTGAAATAATGGGCTTTTCTTGTCACAATTGCATGTCTCTGTCACTAAATTTTGAGGCAGTTATTTTACTAGCAAAATTGCTAATGAATCTGCGAGATTTGCATTTTAGTATACTAAATATCATGAAATAACAGCTTTATCATTACAAGCAATCCACATGACAGAACTTTGTTATCATACAATCCACAGTTACCTTCTATTTCTTCTTCAGATATAATCAAGTGTCCATCATCAAAACCAACAGCTTTATAAATATTCAGATGGGGCCAATATGGTAAGAAATTCACATCAATCTTCAAAGTTTTTAAGATCAGAAAGTTATTGTTCAGTATGCTAGATGGCTCAGAGACTTTAAAAATGCTATTAATAATACCAAATCGTCGTGAGTTGCCCCTCAGAAAACATATCACACTGTTGCTGACATTTTTGGATTCAGTTGAAAATATATTGTTCCCAATATTAATGTTTGAAACTGGAAAATACCAAGGTGAGACAATCCTTGAAGTGGGAGGACTTGTGGATTGCACGGTAGTGTCTAAGCTGATCCAATAAACTATTTCCCTTGTTGCATGAAAATTCTGTAAGTACTCAACCAGGCAATCATAATTTTCTTGGTCATGGCGGGATGGTTTGTTATATTTATGGTGATTGAACAGGGCAGGTGGCTGTGATTCGAAAAGCTGTTTTATTTCACATGGCACGGATGGGGATTTCAGGAGAACGGAAAGGTTGGAACATCAACAGATATGTTGAAGTAAGGTTTTATCTATATCATCTATTCAGAGTTGCAAGAAGTTAGCCTTATTCAGTTCAGGTGTTTAATCAATGTGAATATATTGATCTTATTAATTGACATACATATTTTGTTATTTGTTGGCATTTTTGCAAATATTCCAATCAAGCGCTCATAACCCCATGTGGCTGAGGCTTGTTCTGGGCCCCAACGTTGGAAGAGTTTGGGAATATGATCAGCAAAATGATGATTTGGTTTACTTTTCTGTTTTGGGAACAGGAGTTGATTGGAAAGGCGGAATTTTTTCCAATGTTCAGCAAATGCAGTCGCATCATCTATTGAAACAGTCCAACTTGTGGCAATGTTGATAGCACTAATCAAATGGAATGTATTCTTGGTTAGTGCATTTGCAAGTTCTTCTGACTGACCCATTTCTCTTTGAATGTTGGAAGATTGGTGTACATCTAATGACATCTGTTGACTGAGCATTAAAAATGGAATATAGACCTTATATAAGAGAGCCCATTCAGCGGCTTTTAAGCTACCATGAGAGGGGGAACCCATGTTGCAAGGTACTCTTGTCCATAATGAGGGAATTATTGTCTCAGATATGATTTTTTGGAGATGCTACAGAGCCTCACCCTTTATCTGGTGATCACTTAGTGCAGTGATATCCAATTCAGAGGGGATTTCAGAAGTGGGGATGTAATCCGCATCAAATGAAGGAATCTCCGCAGAACCACTAGATGGATGTTCCATGTGAGGGGTGGGCATTGGGAAGTAGTGGGGAGTGGCTCATTTATTATTTTTCCTGCGTCTCTTCTCAGGGAGCGGGCATCTCTCAATGTGACTTTATCAAGAGAGCTGTTGGAGCTCATGGAATCTGAGTCTGAACTGTTGGTGTCATTGGATTTCCTGCGGGACCTGAGGTAAATTTTTGATTTGTACTCTGGAATGCACAGTTTGAAAGTTGCATGATCCTTCAAAATTCCCAGTATTAAATTATGCATTATGTCAAGATTAACCATTCTGGTTGCATCCCAATACGGAAGGTCTTCTAAAATTGAATATTCCACTCCATACTCAGAGAAAATTGCTTGTCTTTGTTGTGGGGTTTCCCAAAGCCATTTGGCAATTGTTGATTTATGATTTTGATATGAGCGTGTGTAGTGAAATTGAGGACCAATTTCTTCAATTTGAGCTTTGTGAATGGTGCAAAAATTACAAAAGTGGTTGCCTGAATGGGAAATAAATCCAGTAAGCTTGCGCATGGCAACCACATCCGCAATGGCTGTGAGAATGGCAACATGGATAAAGGATCCTGAAGGACCTGTTGAGGTGGGTGAAAAATGGTAACCTTGCCATAGCTCTTTGAGCTCCTTGATGAGTGGCATTAATAGGTAATTCAATTGAAGGGAAGTTGGCTCCTTCGGACCAGGGATGATTCCTGCAACATAGACACTCTCTGGATTCAATCTTTCACTTGGGGGATATTAAGACAAATAAGCATGATAGGTCCAATGCTGGCCAACTGGGTGGACTTTCCATGTGCATTCACCGGGGCGAATCTCGTGTCAATCGTCGGCGATTGACTTCACGTCAAGCAAACGTCAAGCAGGATAAAAGTCAAGCTCACGTCAAGCGAAAATCAAGCGAACGTCGAGCACACGTCACACTCTGGTCTTACACCAAATCCTGTGACATCCAATAATATTGGTTCCCCTGTGCCTTCAACTCAGATTCCTCACCACCTGATCATCCCACAACCGTCCGATGATTGGTAAAAATTACACCAGACCCGCCTGTTTGCACACACACACATCAAAGATTTCCTTCAGCCAGTCTTGATGTAGGCAGGGGGTTTGACTTCACCAGGTCATCCATGAAGTGTGCGTGTGCATGCGCGGGGGCGGGTGGGTGGGCGTGTGCATTGGCGTGTGCGGGTGGGTGGGAGTGTGCATTGGCGTGTGCGGGTGGTTGTGCGTGTGCATTGGCGCGTGCGGGTGCACATGCGGGTGTGGGTACGCAAAAGCCGATTCCGCTTCCAACATGATGATGGCGCAGTTAGAAATTTTGGATGCTGTGAAGGGTGAGTGTGTGGGTCATTTGATCATTGGACTTGGCTTATTCACACTGTACCCAATGTCAAAATAGTAAGTTCTTTGTGGCAATGTGAAATAATGGGCTTTGCTTGTCACAATGGCATGTCGCTGTCACTAAATTTTGAGGCAATTATTTCACTAGCAAAATTGCTAATGAATCTGAGAGATTTGCATTTTTGTAGACTAAATATCATGAAATAACGGCTTTATCATTACAAGCAGTCCACATGACAGAGCTTTGTTATCATACAATCCACAGTTACCTTCTATTTCTTCTTCAGATATAATCAAGTGTCCATCATCAAAACCAACAGCTTTATAAATATTCAGATGCGGCCAATCTGGTAGGAAATTCACATCAATCTTCAAAGGTTTTAAAATCAGAAAGTTATTGTTCAGTATGCTAGATGGCTCAGAGACTTTGAAAATGCTATCAATAATACCAAATTGTCGTGAGTTGCCCCTCAGAAAACATATCACACTGTTGCTGATATTTTTGGATTCAGTTGAAAATATATTGTTCCCAATATTAATGTTTGAAACTGGAAAATACCAAGGTGAGACAATCCTTGAAGTGGGAGGACTTGTGGATTGCACGGTAGTGTCTAAGCTGATCCAATCAACTATTTCCCTTGTTGCATGAAAAGTCTGTAAGTACTCAACCAGGCAATCATAATTTTGTTGGTCATGGCGGGATGGCTTGTTATATTTATGGTGATTGAACACGGCAGGTGGCTGTGATTGGAAAAGCTGTTTTATTTCACATGGCACGGATGGGGATTTCAGGAGAACGGAAAGGTTGGAACATCGACAGATATGTTGAAGTAAGGTTTTATCTATATCATCTATTCAGAGTTGCAAAAAGTTAGTCTTATTCAGTTCAGGTGTTTAATCAATGTGAATATATTGATCTTATTAATTGACATACATATCTTGTTATTTGTTGGCATCTTTGCAAATACTCCAATCAAGCGCTCATAACCCCATGTGGCTGAGGCTTGTGCTGGGCCCCAACGTTGGAAGAGTTCGGGAATATGATCAGAAAAATGATGATTTGGTTTACTTTTCTGTTTTGGGAACAGGTGTTGATTGGAAAGGCGGAATTTTTTCCAATGTTCAGCAAATGCAGTCGCATCATCTATTGAAACAGTCCAACTTGTGGCAATGTTGATAGCACTAATCAAATGGAATGTATTCTTGCCTAGTTCATTTGCAAGTTCTTCTGACTGACCCATTTTTCTTTGAGTGTTGGCAGATTGGTGTGCATCTAATGACATCTGTTGACTGAGCATTAGAAATGGAATATAGACCTTATATAAGAGAGCCCATTCAGCGGCTTTTAAGCTACCATGAGAGGGGGAACCCATTTTGCCGGGAACTCTTGTCCATGATGAGGGAATTATGGTCTCAGATATGATTTGTCGGAGATGCTCAAGAGCCTCACCCTTGATCTGGTGATCGCTCAGTGCAGTGATATCCAATTCAGAGGGTATTTCAGAAGTGGGGATGTAATCGGCATCAAATGAAGGAATCTCCGCAGAACCACTAGATGGATGTTCTGTGTGAAGGGTGGGCATTGGGAAGTAGTTTTTCCGGGTGGAAGTAGTGGGGAGTGGCTCATTTATTATTTTTGCTGCGTCTCTTCTCAGGGAGCGGGCCTCTCTCAATGTGATTTTATCAAGAGAGCTGTTGGAGGTCATGGAATCTGAGTCTGAACTGTTGGTGTCATTGGATTTCCTGCGGGACCTGAAGTAAATTTTTGATTTCGCCTCTGGAATGCACAATTTGAAAGTTGCATGATCCTTCAAAACTCCAAGTATTAAATTATGCATTATGTCAAGATTAACCATTCTGGTTGCATCCCAATACGGAAGGTCTTCCAAAATTGAATATCGCACTCCATACTCAGAGATAATTGCTTGTCTTTGTTGTGGGGTTGCCCGAAGCCATTTGGCAATGGTTGATTTATGACTTTGGTATGAGCGCGTGTAGTGAAATTGAGGACCAATTTCTTCAATTTGAGCTTTGTGAATGGTGCAAAAATTACAAAAGTGGTTTCCTGAATGGGAAATAAATCCAGTAAGCTTGCGCATGGCAACCACATCCACAATGGCTGTGAGGATGGCAACACGGATAAAGGATCCTGATGGACCTGTTGAGGTGGGTGCAAAATGGTAACCTTGCCATAGCTCTTTGAGCTCGTTGATGAGTGGCATTAATAGATAATTCAATTGAAGCGCAGTTGGCTCCTTCGGACCAGGGATGATTCCTGCAACATAGACATTCTCGGGCTTCAATCTTTCACTTGGGGGGAGATTAAGACAAATAAGCATGATAGGTCCAATGCTAGCCAACCGGGTTGACTTTCCATGTGCATTAAACCAGTCCACATATATGGAGAAGGCCAATGCACCAGGAATGGACATGAATGGGGGGTCATGGATATTTCTAGTGCCAGTGAAGCGTCTCCAGACCAATCCATCCCAGACGTCACGTTTTGGGGAATCTTCGGGAGTTTGGGATTGTTGATGTTGATGCAGAATGTCCATAATTCCAGCCCGCTGGAGAAATCTGGCAAGCCAATTTTTGAATGGTTGATAAATGAAATGTTTTGTTGGTATAAATTTTTGCTTCATGTTGGTTGTGTTTTGGGTGTGGGGTTCAGATGAATAGATGAATTTGCCTAATGATTGTGTGCAAGGGGGATCATGATCATTTGGGTCATTATGGCGTTGACAGTGGGGTTGGTCAGTTGTGACTGATTCAGTAAGGCCATTAAGAGAGAAACATTGAGGACAACATATATAGTTTTGAATCACTGGCTCCAATTGGAGATGTTCAAATATGGTACTCAGATCTTGAGGTATATGGAATGCAGGAGCGGGGGGACCAGCTGAGCTTGAGATACTGGACTTGATCAGCAGGTTCAGGGCGGGGTTGAGTATGCGCGAAGCCCTGCGGGGTAAATTATACCTTAATGATAGAATGGCAGATATTATCATTCCTAGGTCTTGTGGGGGAAGGGTTTGACTGCCACTATATGGTTTCTGTGCAGTTGAATTGAGACCCACTGGAGTTGGGAAAGTGCTTTGGGTCAAACGTGAATAATCAGCTGGGAAGATTTGATCCAATAGAATTTGTGGGCACCCAGATCCTGATGCAGAAGTAGGGATGTTTGGAAGAGATTTGGGTGCAATGGTTGATTTGAGCTTTTTAATGTGCTGTTTATATTGGAAAGGTGTGAAGGCAACTCCTTGCCTATCACCCTCAGGGGAAGAGTGTGTTTGAGTTGAGCAGTGTTGACACATGCATATACGCATTGAGGAATATGGCCGGGTTGTCATTGCTGCAGGAATTGGGAGTACGGTTGGTTTGTGTATAAATATCTATGGTTGATGTGAAAGTGTTTAGGAGTGTTATTAATTGGAAATAAAATTCAGTGATTATTTATGAAGGGGGAGATGATTTGAGCCAGCTGAGGATTTTATCCCATTTGTAATGGAGCATGAGCTGCAGTGGATAAAGTTTAACATGTCTCATCTGGATGGCGGAATTGGTTAGGCGTTCAATTGGGTAAAATTCCATGCTGCTCAATGCTCATACATATTCTAGTTTATTTACACATTGTGATAGTGCGGGTTTGACCATTGAGGGGGTTCCATTAGTGAAGTGTTACCATTGAATTGAGGGGATTAACATTTAATCCATGTACGATGGCGTGCCAGCGTACATGGATTAAACCTTATTACAGACATAACTAAATAACTCTATTACATAAGGGGTTGGAGTGCAGATAAAGTCTTGGTATTTGGTTTGAGTGCGGCGGGCTTTGAATCAGTTGGAATGTGATTTGGATTGTCTTGCCTTTCGGGAAAAGGTGATGTCTCTTTTGTGGGTAAATCCTTCATGAATATACCCCTTTACAGATGTACAATGTTGTGGAATTTCAATGCATATATGGGCAGTTTGGATAATTCACAAAATGTGACAATGGGGAGGCATAAATGGTACTGAATATGATTACTTATGAATGATGGGTCCCCTTTGAGATCAAGGAAATATCACATTATATGCTGGTAGGCCGTGCAGGGTGGTTTCCGACAAAAGCGGAGGAGCTCAAGAGGAGGCAGGGAGGATTCTCCTCAAAAGAGTCTTATCCGACTTCCACACAACACTTAGTTCCAACTATTCATAGAATTTCTCTATTCTAAATTTTAAAAGATTTCATCTCATATCACTCTATTTTATCATAATACTGAGGTGTTTTATCTAGCTAAAAATATTACTGTACTTTTTTGGCCCTTATGTCATCTTTCAAGTCACATAAATCCCGTTCAGGTTCTGTTCATGACTCAAATAGTGAATCTAGCATAGAATATGTTCAAACACAGTCACCATTGAGTCCCAACATTCCTCTCACAACCCCTATCGCATCCTCAATGAATGTATCAGGTCTTAACATTGATGTGGGCAATCCAAAGGCTCCAACTTCAAGCACTTGGTCGATCCCAAATATTTCCGTCACTCCAATTCCCCCGAATCCCACTAATACACAAATTCATGTGTCTCAGGGGCCAGAAGGCACACCTCAAATCTCCTCACACGCTAATCCCCAATCAAAATTTCCACGTGAGTTCCTCCTTAATCCCGGTCGGAATCCAGTCGCATCCCAGGATCCCTTTGGCCAAAGTAAACAGCCAACCCTCAATATTCCATCAGGATTGCAGGTTCATGTGTGTGATGAAAGGCGCGTGGATGGGGGGCGACGAAAAAGACCTTTGGAAAATGTATCTTGGAGCGGTCTGTCGGAGGGAAATCCAGTATTGACGCTTCATCAAAGTACGTCATTTGAATTTTGGAGTAGAAACTTATTCACAATTTGATATGTTTGTTTCATGGGTTAGATATGGCACCTAAAGGCAAGTCAGTCCGATCTCAGGAGCCAATGGAAGATCGTGAGGATGACCAGTCTTCATTAATGTTTTGATGTGTTAACTGATGATTTGCATAGCAGGGGATGAACTTTATGCGTCTTCACCTCTGGTCCATAAAGAGAAAGTCACTGGACGTCATCATCCATATGCCTCCAAACCAAGAACGGGTCATGCCAGTACATCAAGAGCAACAATGGTGGATGATGAGGATGAGAACATGTCTCCGACTCAAAGTGAAAGAAATGATGAACCAAGGAGGGACAATTTCACAGCGCATGAGCAAGGCACTCAATCAAATAGTGAGTTCACCCATCCTCAGCTGGGCCTCGCCCAGAGTATGCTTGAACAATCCGAGGTCAGACAGCAAAGGAACCAGGCCCGCAAAGCTCACAATGTGGCGAAACGTGCAAGCCAGAAGGAGCAACAAAAATGGCTGAAGGCAGAACTTCCAGAGAATGTCCATGGAATGAGATCAGCAGTACACGCACATTGCCTGTTCCTACTCAAAGTTAGGGATAAGGATTTTTCCTCACTACCAGCACCACCCAGCACAGAAGAGCGTGAAATTGCAATTCAAGTGGCTGGTCATCTCGGTTATGTCCCCGAGGATGTGTTCAATGAGCCATCAACACAGGTTCAGTCTCAGGGTTTCCAAAGCTACTGCGAAAATGAGCTCCACAAGCTAGGACTAAAGCGATTCACTTGGGACTGGGAGAGCTCATGGCAACATCCGTTCAACGAGCTGATGTCTATGGTGTTTTACCGTACATTCCGTCTCGCACTTGTCAGCACTGAGTATCATAACAACTATGGGGTTGTGGTGGCTTTAATGGAGCGATATTTCACTTATTTGAAAAGAGAATGGAAGTCTATTCAAAAGGATGCGGAGTATTTGGTAAAAAAGAAGGAGAATCAAAAGCTCGCAAAGATTCGTCAAAGAGTTAGTTACTGTATCTCTTCTTCATTGTGGACCAAGTCTGATGATGATCTACTTGATTATGTGCAGACCTGTGAGCGCCGTCGTGAATGGTGTGATACGGCTAAATTTCCCATTCTAGCATCACAATTCAATGACCCTCGAGTATGCTCAGATACTGAGGAGGTACTGGAAAATGGCCGTCAAGTTTACCGCAAAGTGGGATTACGCTGGCGGTCCCAGTTATTTAATGATTTGGTATTGAAAATGGATAGAGACATAGAGTTTTGTAATCGGATTAAAAAAAAGGGTAAAAAAACTATTGATAGATTGCCAGAATTACGATCGACAGATGATGGTGATATTCCGGAAGGCCTATCATTTCAGGTATCTGATCAAGATTGGCTCAAAGGCTGTAGTAAGATGCAGACTAGCGCCCTCAAGATACTTGACATGCCAGTTATTAGGCCTAATGGTGATGCTCTGCAATAACTTAGTAATTTGTCACGGTATAGCACTGTGACAAATTAAAATTTTGTGAATTATTTGTGCAGGTGTAATAAAATCTGATTATTATCTCTTAAGGATGCAACAACTTGCTAAATATGTTAGAATATAGACAATATGAATTGAAATGTATCACCGTCTCCCTTGCAATAATACTCTATTGCTCATTTTCATTGAGGAAATATTGAAGAAGTTCGATCCAGCTCATGGTGTTCATAATTGTGGACCTGTGCCAGAGTCAACAGGAGTTATCAACTTTGTCAATCACAAATTATATAATATCAGTAAGGCTCACGCAGTTAATGATTTTTTCTTTTCTTGGACCTATTGGTGATTGGAATATGGCATTCCCATAAGGAAGGATTTCAGAATAGTAATACAATCAAGTGAAAGATGAGGTTGAAAGGTACCTTCCGCATGTTGACCTCAACTGAATGAGGAGTGATATAGTGGATGACCTGTACAGGTCGTTGTTGGCCAATACGATGTAGACGATCAACAGCCTGAGCCTCAATGGCTGGGTTCCAATTAGGCTCCTGGAAATGTGGATGTCAGGGTCCGAAAATCAGGGGAGAATTTTGGGGGGCCCCTCACCATTAAATAGACTATATTAGCACAAGTTATATTGAGGCCAGTTCCAGCCGCGGCAATGGATGCAATCAGTACTTCACATTCAGGATTATTGAAGAAATTCTCAAGCGCCTTGTCCTGCGCTCGTGGTGTAATTGTTCCATCAATTTGTGCTGAAAGGATAGAGTGATGGGCAAGAGCAATACCAATTCTATAATATAAGAAAGTCAGATGGAGTCAATTGGTAATGGATGCATATTAGAATTAACGCACAAATCTAGAAATTGGGTCCATGGGGTATAAACCACTGATTTCGTTGGACCACACCTTGTTTGTTTGTTCTTCATTAAGCTTTGTAGGAGGTGTGCAATTTTACTACTCATCATGCATGTTTCCACATCCACAATAGTTCGTGTGATTCTTGGGGAGTTATCCTGAGTGCTCCTGCCCTTGGGGTCTTCCAGCTCCGCCTCCGCAATTGTGTTAAGCATGATGTGATGGTTACAACATATTCGCAGCTTATTAATATTTCTGAAAAACGCTCCTGGTCCTTTGCTTTTGGATGATAGGAATTCTTCATATAATGTGGAATATTCTTGCTGCATGGTTGGGTTGAGTGGGAGCAGCTCATAATGATGGCTAATAGTGGGGAGAGATTCGAGATTTGTGGTTTTGGTGCGGCGCAAACTTAAATGCCGCAATGCCAAATGCAAAATATCATTGCAACCTTTGGAAAGACTACTCAGGATGAATGGTGACCAGTTATCTTGATCGGCGCTCTGGGGTTGAGTGATGAAGGATATTATGCCCAAAAGGTCATAAATGGTGTTGTGAATAGGTGTGCCCGTTAAACATATTCGACGGGATGAAAGGAGGCTATTAATGGCACGGTGAGTGGCAGTGTATTGAGAGCGAATATAGCTATAAGAGGGGGCAAGGGTTATTGGATATAAAAGGTAATTTGAATCATTTAAGCTCAGCCACTCACTGTTCTTCATCCAAGATTATACGATGCCAATTGATTTGAAAAATGAATGATGTAGAGGGATTGGTTTGCTTAAATTCTTGGGTGATAGTATTGTAAGAAGTGATGATGATATCATATTTTAAGATGTCGGCTTGGGATAATGAGTGACGAGTGGGACCATGGTAGATTTTGGCATGCAGTGCTCCAGCCTGAGCATGCTTGGATATTTCTGATTGCCAGTTGGTAATTAAGCGAGGGGGGCAGATGATCATGGTGGGCGTGGAGCGATGGGGGTTTGCAATCATCCGCTCCTTGGAGGTACCAATTAGAGCAATGGCCTGAATGGTTTTACCTAATCCCATATCATCCGCAAGCAGTCCTCCAAGAGGGGTATTGGTCGAAAGGGATTCAAATGAGCTAACGACCTTGTTTGTAATGATGTGCCTGGCATTAAAAGTGGATCCTGGGGGTGAGGTTGCCCAAAGGTTACGGGCTGATTGGCCATTGGGGATTTCTCGATCCCAGAGAAAAGCTAGTCCGGTCTTTTGATGAGGGAGGAGGGGGGTTTGAATAATGCCATGGGGCGGGGTCATCATGGGGAGGTCTGATCCACTGGGTAATTGTATCAGTTTTTGCTTGGAAATCAATGATGAAACAGCAGGATATGAAGCAGGCGTCGAGTTTGAAGCGGGAAATGTCGGAGTAAAGAGTTGACATTGACAATGAGTAGTACAGTCATATTCTTTGGGCATTTTAAGCTTGAAATCTTGTGTTCGAAAGCTTTCCATTATGAATAGAATGTTTGGATACCATGTGAAGAACATCAATGCTAGATTGGGTTTCTGAGATGAGGAGGGATCATTGGCATCAGTCATAAATACTCCCTCAACAAATAATATTTGAGTAGGATTGGATTGGCAATTTTCAATCCATGCCCCACCAGGACCACAGTGCATGAACGTTTTTGGTGCCCCAAGGAATGGTATCAACGTTTGGGAAAGGGTTCCCGGGAGAGAGCCAATAGCATGCTGGTGATTGGGGAGATATACGAATATGTTGTGTTGATTGTGCCATAGGATAATCCAAGAACCTAAGTGGGAATTCTCAGGCTTTAAGGTTATATCACTATTTATTTGAATACGAATATTAATCATCCCAATGCAAAGTGGTTGTGAAAGGGTTGACATGATGGCTATTTTAAATTATTTCGGGATAGTTGCAAATTATATGATCGGGAAGGGTTAGCTAAAGGGAATGAAGAGGAATAAGCGCAGGTGGGGAACTTATATGAGTGGCAGCAACAGGCCAAAAGGGGGATGGCCTGTGGTTACGTGCATGGTCTTGATGGAGGTGGTCCTCTTGGGCACATAATTTTCATATCCGATTTGGGGCATATATCAAGGCAAGGTGGCCAAAATGTGGGTGCACCATTATGACTGCTGGATCTGCAGCGAGTTACGAAACCTTTGGTGGAACAAGGTTGACATTAGCACATCGGAAATTGGGTGGGTTGTAGCAACTTATTGTGGAGGGCATATTAGAGGCATGTTCGCTGGTGTGACAGCAAACATGGATGCATATATTCCCCAGTTCAATTCTCGCACAGGGACCTACTGGGCAATGTTGGCAGTTTCAAAGGGCAATCTCACTGTGGGGATGTTTGTGTGTGGGTGGGTGAGATATGTTCGGTGGCATGCCACCGAACATGACTTTGGTTTTGCCTGAAGTTTTTTGCTGACTGATGCATACTGGGCTTTCAGGGGGGAATGTGTGGGATGATCAAAGGGGGCGCCAGCCGTGAGCCGTGATCCACATATACATTCACCTCTATGGCGTTTGAGGCGAGTACTAATCCACCGAGATTGGCATCCGGGTCTTTGCCTCACGCGCATACAGAACTCCAGAGAAAGAGGCCACACGCCCAAGGGATTTTTTGGCTGCAAGCCAGGTGCCACAACTTGCGCGGGGCGTGTGAGAACGTGAAGAAAATGACCCGCGGTGGGAGATACCCACGCAAACATGACCAGCCTCAGCAATCATAGGCTGGGATTGTTATTCTAATGTGGATGAGGCTGAAGCAAATCCACACTGATTGGACTCAGGTTTCCACGCGCAAGCGGGTGAGCGTCTGCAGTCAAGCTGACAACCCGACCAAGAAAATAGGCAGCTGGAAGACTGGCAGTAAAATGTCTTCCAGGCATGTGAAAGTTGCCTGTGTATGACCCATCGGGGGTGCGTATGAAAGCGTGTGGCTGCCCGACAATGAACAAGCGGGCTAGTCATTGTTTGCCCCAACCATGGCACCGGAGTGAATCAACTCTTTGTGTATGACCCAAATATTAAGTCATCCCATTATGACCCACTTACATTAACTTGGATTACATGCGCATCTGTGCCGTAGTTAGGCAGAGCTGTCCAACAAGGTGCATCAAAGGGATGCAGGTGAGAGATATGACTCGATGGCTTGACGTGATTGCATGTTACATTGTTGAACAGCTTTTTGCTCTGCCCCGCAGTACACATTTACAAAGGTGTACTGCGTAATACAGTGTCGACTGTACTGTACAGATCAGGAAGGTGTAATACTACTTGAGCCTGCATGCACATAGCAAATGTGCATGCACCTTCCGATCGTTTGCATTTACGTAGCTCATGTGCCACATGCTCAGCATTGCGTTTCACCCGATTTGCACACGCAAGCTGAGCATGTCATGGTCAAAAGCACCGTGTGAAAGTGCTCAGTAAAGCCATGGAATGAACTAATTCTGCAATAGCTCACTGGAAGGCTCAGTTTGGAGCACTTCACCAAAGCGTGTGAAATGCTGCACCTTGCTGAAATGTCATCCGATGCTGTGCCAAATGCTCAGAGTGCGCGCATACAAAAATGACTGAGCAATGGCTCAGCATGGTGCATTTGATATTGTTATATCTATAGCTCAATCACTGTGCAATTCCAATGTTCAGCCACTGAGCATTTCAATTATGACCCGAAAGCAAACCTGAGCAATGGGTCGAGGCAAGCTCACGCTGTATTCACTTGTCTTACAGCCCCCCCCTTTGTTCACATACTATTACCAGGCCATATGGCCGGTAATCTCGCCGCGGTCACTTGTGACCAAATGCACCAGGTGCTTTTCTGCATGGGTCACTTGTGCATTGCACCCACAATGCACATTCAACATGGGCCTCACGACCACCCTCCTGGGTGATCGGGTGACTATTTAAGGAAACAAAGGGGATGTGACTGAGCTTGACAATTCAATAAATTGCAATACTCAGCGGTGCATTTGATATTGTTATATCAATTGTTCAATTACTGTGCAATTCAAATGTTCAGCCACTGAGCATTTCAATTATGACCCGAAAGCAAACCTGAGCAATGGGTCGAGGCAAGCTCACGCTGTATTCACTTGTCTTACAGCCCCCCCCTTTGTTCAAAGACTATCACTAGACCATAAGGCCGGTGATCTTGCCGCGGTCACTTGTGCATTGCACCCACAATGCACAATCAATAAGGGCCTCACGACCACCATCCTGGGTGATCGGGTGGCAATTTAAGGAAACAAAGGGGATTTGACTCAGCATGACAATTCAATAAATTGCAATACTCAGCTTGACAATTCAATAAATTGCAATACTCAGCCAGACCCCCATTGTTCTTCTGCCTCACGCGAGCATTTCACCTCTCAGTTGCAGCATTCGCTGAGACTCAGCTTCAATTTTGCCCACACGCCTTGAAGCTGAGACTTTTGCGGGTGCTGCAACTGCTGAGATCGTCTCAGCTTCACCTTGGTATAAAAGACCATCTTCACACGACACCCACTTCACTTTCTTTCTCACCCGCTCCACTTCGTTCAACCTCACCCGCGTTTGTCCTTCTTGTGCGTATTCCCCCTCGTCTTCCTGCCTTTCCAGTCTTTTCTTTCGCACTCGACTAACCCCACTCCCCTTCCTGCTCGCTTTTTGTTTTTCCTGCTCATACTTTCAGAACCCCACTTCTATCTACTTTGTACGTTTTCTCCAATTAAACTTTAGTCAACATTATGTACCGATATTAATATTTTTCTTTCTTCACGACTTCCTTCCAGACTTTTAAAAACTTCCGACTAGAGCGTCTTTAATTTGATTCCGTTTTATATTTATATAAATCATCGTATGTCTTCCTTTTCTTTCTTGATTGCTTACTTTCTATTCAGTTACTAACCTGTTTTGTTTTGTTTTTAGATGTCGTGCACGTTATGCACCAAGCGGGGTATCCCTTGCATTCGTTCCTCGACGACGAACGACCCTTGTGATGCTTGCCGACAAGCACACAAGAAATGTAGGTTCATTGTCCGCCCCTTCCGACCACGAGGCCAGAGGAGTTCCCGCCCAAGACGCCCTTGCAAGGACTCTTTTGTGGTCGACAATGATGAAACCATTTCCGAGCGTGAATGGACGCCGGGCCCCCAAACAGGCCAACGGGAACGATTCCGGACGATTAGCCCTGTCCCCTCCAGTATCGATTTGTCCACTCCCCCTCCTAGGCCACCATCCGATGGTCACTTCACTCCTCGACCGGAGCGAAGTGATTATCCGGCCGATGAAGGATGGCGATGGCGAGAGGACATTCGAGCTTGGGCTGATCGTCACCATGTCTTATCACCGATGGGATTCAAAGGCCAAAGTAAGTTTTATTTCTCCTCTTTATCTCATTTCTCTTCACGCAATAATACTGACTTTTTTCCATTACTCATAGAACCAAACCCCCTGAATCCCCCCCGACACGACTCTCCCGTTCCCAGTTTGCCTCGCGAGCAAACCCCCCGGCAACCCACTCCAGGCCCGAGTGGCACCCGATGGTCTGAGGAATTATTCCGTGGTAAGCAGCCAAAGTTTCATTTCATTTTCACTTTCACTTTCGAGTCGAGTGAACTGACACTTACTCCTTTTCTAGAACCCTCCCGAACCGAAGAGCCACCTATTCCTGGCCCGAGTCCATTGTCCCAACCACCTGAGGACGATACAACTCGTGAGCCAGAACCTGAGGTGGCTCCTACGCAATCCACGGAGGAACCTTATGGTAAGTCACCCCTTTTTTCTCTTCGATCCATATCCACTTTTCCTCATTTTTTCTTCGACCGTCTCCAGATCGTCCCGCCACTCCTCGCTCGATCATCATCATCGACGATACGCCCGTGGGATCACCCCATCCCCCTCCCCCTTCTTCTTCACCGACTCCACCATCTTCCCCTTCCACTCCAACCCCGGTTCCCTCCCCAGAGATCCCTTCCAGTGCCCCCGAGAACCCCAACGCCTCCTCCCCCCCGGTGCCAAGCTCCTCTCATTCCCACGATTATGCTCTCCAGGAATTCACCGACCTGCGACCGACCCTAATGATTCCTCGAGCCATCGTCCACGATTCGATCAACCGAATCTTGTTGGAGCATCGTCGCTTGCTCCACATGATTCCTTTCGTGGATGCAACTCATCGAAATGAGATGCACCGGGAATTCCGGGAAGAACTAAACTCATTCCTTGCCCAGGCACTGGAGGCTTATCCAAAGGAGGACATAACCGGGATAGTCTCCAAATTCCTCGAAAAATAAAAATTTAAAAAAATGTCATTATTTCCTCTTTTTATTTTTTGTAATACTTTCCTTTGAATAAAATATTTGTCTTCAATTATTGTTATGTTCAAATTCTATTACATTCTTTGTTCACGTAAAAATTACTTATTTCCTCCTTAGAGCAAAACCCTGATTGCATGAGAATTATTTTTGTAAGTGCCCCACCAAGAGTTTGAGTGAGTATTTCTTTTCGTGAACCTCTTTTTCTCAAAATGCGCCAATAGTGGCCGTTATCCTCTCGTATATTTTCTTCTTCCATGGTTTAGAGCCATACCCATTCCTAACTGTAAAAAAGCGGGAGGTTCCCGTATGTGAGCAATTGAGTCCAGATTCGTGAAACATGGCCTTTCCTATGGTCACACGCTATTAGTCTTACTCATGTATTGAATTGTTTAAATTGTCTAGAACCTTCACAAGCGTAAGGATTGGCGTGTGACTTGTCGGGAGGCTGCACAGGCGTAAGGATTGGCGTGTGAATTGTTGGGAGCCTGCACAGGCGTAAGAATTTGTCAGCATTGTTGGCAACCCTCCCATGCGTAAGGATTGGCGTGTGAATCGTCGGAAGCCTGTACAGGCGTAAGGAATTTTAGCACTTTTGGGACCCTCCCCAAGCATAAGGATTGGCGTGTGAATTGTTGGGAGCCTGCACAGGCATAAGGATTGGCGTGTGAATTGTTGGGAGCCTGCACAGGCGTAAGAATTTGTCAGCATTGTTGGCAACCCTCCCATGCGTAAGGATTGGCGTGTGAATCGTCGGAAGCCTGTACAGGCGTAAGGAATTTTAGCACTTTTGGGACCCTCCCCAAGCATAAGGATGGGCGTGTGAATTGTTGGGAGCCTGCACAGGCGTAAGAATTGGCGTGTGAATTCTTGGGATCCTGCACAGGCTAAAGAAAATTTCAGCATTGTGGGGAAGCTTCACAAGCGTAAGAATTGGCGTGTGAATCGTCGAAAGCCTGTAAAGGCGTAACGATTGGCGTGTAAATTTTCGGGAGCCTGCACAGGCCCAAGGATTGGCGTGTGTAGCGTTGGCACCCCGCATAGGCATAAGGAACTTTCAGCATTGTCAGAACCTGCACAAGCATGAGGATTCGCGTGTGAAGCATTGGCATCCTGGACAATAGCAACAAACCAGGACAGATGTACGATGGCATGCCACTGTACATAATCCACTTCACCCCTTTTTCATGTGAGACACCCCATCTCCTGCACTCGAATCCATCCAATCCTGGTGTATATTGTCCTCTGCCTTACCTCACCATTACTTACCCAACCCACTTGCAAATCTCCTCATTCTTTGAATCGGCATGAGATTGTATTACCATCCCTGATTTGATAGCCCGCTCTCTCGCCAATCTCATAATAGCCATTGCTTTTTTGCCGCATTGTTTTTGCTAACCTGCTTGAGCATTGTGCGGACATACCCACTAGTGTCGTGCTTTCATTGTCCTGTGCTGGATCAGTATAATGAACAAATGTACTACTGGCCCACACTACCTGAATGAGCCCATGACATGCGGATAGATCAATCCAAAAATGCTCATTTGGGAAAATCAATTTTCCCCCTTTACACCGCTTTGACGCATCTCTTTGAATTTGGCCGGTCCGCTTATCAGCTTGAAACCACCATCCCGAAGCATACAGCGATGCATCCTTATCAACATGAGGTGCGTTTTTGAATCCATTCATGGTGAAAGTGAGTGCGGAAGCGAACTCGAATGCACCCTGATTTGCGGGAATATCGCCTTCATAGTTGACTTGATCAAAAGAAGGAACCCCCAATGAGTTGTAGCAATTTTGAATCTTCTGAAATAAATTATCCCCAACATATCGTAAGGATTGACCTAGAATGCGACCCACCGAGCTAAGATTGGCCCCTCGGTCCCGCCATTCATCTTTTGCATTTTCAATTTTGCCAGCACTACCATACAGACCAAATTGTTCATTCTTCGTGGTGCATTTGCGCCACCCAATCGCAAACATAAATCCCTCCAGTAATGCTCCATTTGTTGCAATCGGGTCGGTGAATGTCTTTTCGCGAAATAAGAATTGTGATAATTCATCCCATTGATTGACCTTGACTTCACTCATTGTTGTGAATGGTCCGAATTCAACGAGGGCAATGAGTAATCCGGTTGAAGAGAAAATTGCCACACGCCCAAAGTGAATGCGTTTGATCTGATTGACATCCACAAGCCTCCGAATTTCACTTGGGGTGATATTTGCTGATACTGGCATTGATATTTGTGCTGTTGGGCGAGAGGAGGAAAACAACCTATTCATTCGGGTCGTTTTGCGCTCATTTGTCTTTTGGGATCTGCTACTATTCCCGAGTGGTTGAGGGATCACTACGTGTTGAAGCACACAAGATATCAGATACTGCCAAGGAGCTTTCTTCGGCACACATCCTTTGACTTCCCTGTTGGAGCCCACATGACATTGGCACAATCTGAACCGACTAAAGCCCATGTTCTTCAGTGGGGCCCAATGAGGGTGCCACATAAATGTGGAAGCATATATATATATCTATATATATACACTGAGATTAAGCGAGTAACTCACACTTTCCTTCCTCAGCCCGACGCTTTCTCGCGAGTTCCCTTTTACGCTCTTTTCCTTTTTTCGTGAATGGCATGCTTTCAGCAGAAAATGAAATGAAACCGAATGATTACTGATTTCTTAATATCACCTATATTGGATTGCGGTGGATGAATCTTTTTTAATTGTGGCTAAAAAGAAATCTCACGCCTGACCTTGGCAAATTCACGATCTCAAATACCTGAACCTGAAAATTGCAGTGGATAGTGCATTATTCAATTTTACACATTGATGTTCCCATGCAATCACTTTCCAATCCAACAATTTGGAATCTTGCAAGCACACGCAAATGCAATTTGCATCGTGCTGCGGATCCCTAGCTATCCTAGTCCTCTTGAAAGACACAGGAACATTTGGCCTATTATGGGCTGGCGGGAAGTGATAAACGCGACTTCCCGCAATGCCCCGCGTGTGCTACTCGCGGGCACAACGCCTGACTCAGCTTGCGTCTTGTCGGAGTCTTTGCAATGATGTACGGAGGCATGCCGCCGTACAATTACTATTGGTACTCAGACTGTGGCATCCGGGAAGTAGTAGGATAGGAAGTCATGATTATTAAATTCATAAATAACTTTGCAAAATTCAATTACAATCTAGCTAGTACAAAGCTAATCTAAAACGGGTCAATCCTGGTTGTGAGTTTAGCTGACCTGGGTACCGTCAAGGTGACCTCATCACTTGAACCAAGCCCGCGATTCTCCACCCAGGCATCACCAAAGTCTAATACTAAGCATCGTGCAAAATCAAATCTAAGAGGTACAGTGTGGTTAAAAGACTCTGATGAGAAGAAACTTTTATTCAGTAAATTACATATATACTTATTAGTACGTAGCCACACTGGCTCCACTAGATTTTTACCCTCTGAAAGTTTTGCGGAAATGTCAATTAGTGCTAAATCCCCTTTAACTGAGCTTGTTCTCCAGTCATCTGAGCATACCATCAAACCACACACCCCCGCCGCACAGAATGCCGCTAATATACCATAGCAAATTCGATTGATTCCAAGATTCTTGTGACACGCCAAAAGATCTTTGATGGCCTCATTTTTTTTTGAGTTCGTGAGTTTGCCTTTGATGCCATTAACTTCGACCTTTGTATGTGCACGTACCATGTTGTATGCAATCATCAAATGGATAACTGTATCCATTAGATCCTCCAGGTTCTTGTGCGGCTTTGTGGATATCTCATTGTCAGCCCCGCCACCTTCAATGCTGAGTTGGGTTGCACGTTGCTTCGATTTACTCAAGCAGGAGGCAAGGTATTCAACTGCTCCCCGTTCGAGTCCAAGAGGATCGGTCGAATTTGATGTTGGTGCAACATATGGTTTGGGTGCAATCACATCGTATGAGACTAAACTAATGGATTCAAACATAACATTTGCCCAAAAATGTTTAACTGGATTGGCGGGGTAAAGAAGGCTCTGAACCATTTTGAAGAAGGAGTGTTCAGATTTTGCGGGATTATCTGGAGGTTTAGCTGATTCCTTCATCAATTTGACATTCCAAATGTTGTGATCAAAAAACGCTTCTGTTTCGGTTGGCTTAAAAAAATCTAACCCTGTATATTGCAATTTATATCACCAGTCAACAGCCAATAATCAAGTATCATGCACAAAGATAAAAAAAAACTCACCTGCCATCTCAAGGTCCTGCAGCCAAGCTGACATTTTAAGATCTCGGTTACTGATCACCTTAATACCAACGGGCAGGAATGTATGAGCATCCTTTGTTGGTAAATTGTCCCATCTATTTTTGTAAATCCTATTGATATTATCAAGCCCCCTTTTCCATGATTGTTGAGTAATATTGGAATGATAATTCAAAATGCCTGCAAACTCTTCCATGCGGGATGAAAATATTCCTTGAAAATTCGCAGCGGATGACACTTCGGGCTCAGCGTCGGGAATTATATCAGTCATATCTCGTCCCATTGTATCATGTTTAATTGTTTCCCTTTCTTGAAAGGCTTGAATATTCCGAGGAGAGGCGGGAGGGGTTGCATCATGCATTGTTTCATTGGGTATCGGGGGACTTTCTGTATGTGGAGCTTCATCATGGATTGTTTCATTGAGTATTGAGGGGGGTTCAGTATGCGGAGGTTCATTATCAATATGGTCCCCTTCAACATTGATAATTTCATCACCTTGATCGCGAGAATCGTTTGCGGCTTCAAAGGTACGGCATTTTTTGTTTGTTTTTTTGGTCGCATGTATATTTGGTCTTTTTCCTAATCCTTTGCCTGGAAATCCAATTACGACTCGAGATCCTTCAGGTAGAGATTCTCCCACCTCCACACCTGCCCATATATTGTAAGCAGCTATTTTTATCAATTTTGTTTTGAATTAGTAATGGACTTACGGTTCAAATCCATTTTGAGCAGGCTCATGGCTTCAGCAATCTTTTGACGCACATAATCAGGAATTTTACTATCATTTTGGATTTTTTCGAGCCTTGGGATTGTTTGAGCAATGTTGGAGACAAATTGTTCCTTGGATATAATTTCCACCTCCCCACTGAAAATTACATCATCTTGCCCATCATCTTCTGTCGGTGCACAAGGTTCAACAGTCTTTTCCTTCTCATAACTTTTAAAATTCGGTTTCTGAGAGCTTGGAGGCTGCCCTGAAATAAAGGCTATGACACAATATCAGGTTTTGAGAGATTTGAAATATTCAAGATGGATGCATACTCACCTTCCGGAAGAACTGGTGGATCTTGATTATCTTCATGTGACTGGCTCTCTACTTCAATGCCTAATTCACGACTACTGGCGATATCAGAGATTTCACTTCCACTCTCTGGGGCTGAAGTTGGTCGTTCATTGAATTCTGTTGAATTTCCCAGGGTTCGGGCCATAGCGGAGGTAGTTTATTAAGCAAATAGATGGTGACGAGTTGATTGATAACTTGTTTGAAAATTTTTTGATAAAAGATCCAAATTCAAGAAAAAAGGTGCAAGTAAAATAATCGCATTTGCAAAATGCAATTTGTCGGGAAATTGAAGGAGGCGATGTTTTGCAAATTATTTCATATCATGCAAATGAAATCACTTCCCTGTGAGACATTGAATAAAGTTGACTAGTGAGAAACCTACTAAAGTCAACTTTTGAACTATTCAATGCTCATGAGGTAAGGACTAAGCAAAGTGTTCATTTGATTGATATGAAATAAAATGGTTTTGTCGGCGAAACAGGAGACACAATTCTTGTCTTAAATAGTCCACTTATTAGGTTTTAATTTGTGAGTCTCATGATTTAAACCCTAACCACAACATTTTGAATATACTGACCAATTTCCCCTGAGGTCCTGTTGGCAGAGAAGGCCACTCAGCATATTTCGGTGATGGCGTCCATTGTGTACGCCAACAAGCCACCGTACACTATGGATGTAATACGGAAGCGTGAGGAGGGTAACTGTTGTCGGAGGCATGTCGGGAGGGCACTACATGAGCGTAAGGATGGTAAGCAGTGTCGGGAGAATGTCGGGAGGGAGGGTAACTGTTGTCGGAGGCATGTCGGGAGGGCACTACATGAGCGTAAGGATGGTAAGCAGTGTCGGGAGAATGTCGGGAGGGAGGGTAACTGTTGTCGGAGGCATGTCGGGAGGGCACTACATGAGCGTAAGGATGGTAAGCTGTGTCGGAGGCATGTCAGGAGGGCACTACATGAGCATAAGGATGGTAAGCGTTGTCGGAGGCATGTCGGGAGGGTACTACACAAGCGTGAGGATGGTAGGGGCGGGGGTGTGAAAGTGTAGCGAGTGGTGAGGACGGAGAGGGGCGGGCAGTGTCGGAGTCTCATCCGGATGGAGGGCGGTGCGGGTGCGTAAGCATGCGAAGCGTCGGGGAGGCGGAAGCCAATGAGGTGAAATTACACGAACGTTGCGCATAGTGTTGAAATGGGTTTGGGCTTTGAGTGACATTCTCATGTGACACATGTGACGATTGACGTTGTCTTGACGCTGACGTGACGTGACCCACTAAATCCAGTGACTATAAAGTGACACTAACGCGACTGAAGCAAGATTTTATACTGACCGCGGTGCGACGTGAAGTCAATCGCCAACGATTGACGAGAGATTCGCCCTGGTGATTAAACCAGTCCACATAAATGGAGAAGGCCAATGCACCAGGAATGCCAATTTTATTGTTTATAACTTTATTAGTATAAAACAATAATATTATAAAGATTTATTGTTTTACCAACAATAAAAAGTTGTCCAAAAAATACTCTACAAGAGATATTTTAAGGCTACAAAAGAAATTCCTTCAAGAGCAATTTCAATTGGAATTATTTGAGCAAAGAACTGCAAGCAATGAATTAAAGAACAAAGTCTTTAAAAAGAATATTAAAGAGAAAACACGCCCAAAAGTGACCAGAGTGAATTTGGAAACAAAGTGACAAAGCTTTCAGTGATGAAAGATGCTTTAATTCACTTTTGGGGTGGTTCAGGGGTAAAAATGATTATAAGAGTTACAAACAGTGATTATAATGATTTTTTCACGTGTTTAAAAGGATTAAAATGCTTTAAAAATGGTGGTTGGAATCTTTGATTGATTGGTTTAACAGTGTTTAAACTAATTAATAAAAGGAAAAGATTCTAACATGAAGAGAAAAGTGGGGCAAAGAAGACATTCTTTTATAGCCATCAATTCTCTTACTCCAGAAGTAAAGATTACTCTTGTCAGTCGTGAAAAACAATCCGACAACAGTAAAGCCAATTATGGCATCATTAAACCCTGGTTTAGACCAAAAAGGGCTGGTTTAAGCCATTTTTAGCCATCTTTAGCCATTTTAGACCCTTAAATCAGCCATTACTATAGCAATACCAGCCCTAGAGCCTTCAAAACACGTCAGAATGTGTGTCAGAGGCGTAGAAACCAGTTAAAACTGTTTTTTACTATGATTGTTTTATCTTAAGGGTAGTTTTACTCTCTTGGCAACAGCTAAAACTACCCCAGTTGGTATCAAAACCTCATCATCAATTGAGTCCACAGACCCTGTATCTCAATTCCAGGCCAAAAGTGATGAACTTTTGCATGAATTTTGACATCCCACGCCTGTCAGAAAGGATTTTAGGGGTCTAGCTCCCCCTTAGAGCTGGAGTTCCTTTTCCCCCCCAAATTTAATCTTTCCAATTTATTTTTCCTTTAATTCCTCATCATGTATTATACTTATAGCTTACATATGTAATTCAATTCAATTGTACAGTACAATACAGTAATAATTGACACCTCATATGTAAATCAAAGTTCACTTATGTAATACACGCACACATTTTGACATTTCAATTGAATTCAATTGAAAATACTTCAATTCCTCATAACTTCTAAACTAAACACAACACCTCAATTTTAACACAGAAATTGATGGTTAACACCACATGTGGTGTGAATTAAATTAAGGTTTTGAGTATTTTCAACTTTTTTATTGAAAATACTAAAAACTTAATTTAAGCTTATTTAGAGTTGAGTTACAAGAATTTCACTCAGAGGTGACCCCACCTGATTTTTTATGAGGAATCCAATGGTGAAATAATTTTTATGTTTTTATTTATTGAATAAAAATTTATAATAAATTTTATTTATTTATTTTTTCACAATTTTGTTAAAATTTTATTTTTACTTAATTTTTACAAGTATAAATGTAATTTTATACTTACAAAATTTAATGTATTTTTATTCTTAAATTGCAATTAATTTTTTTTTAAATATAATTTTATATTTATATTTTGATTTTTATTTTAATAATATAAATAAATTCATTTTCTTTATATTAATATGTTATTTTTGTATTTGTGGTCTTTTGGGTATATGAAATTACCTCTGAGGCTCACATTCCCTCCCCGTAAAAAAGAATATTACTTTGTAATATTGGTGTTTCTAGTGTGTCTGAATCTCCTGAGGAGTTTGGTAGCTTCTGGTATATCTTTTTCTTCTAACCATTCATCTTCACAAGTTGGGTCACTGTACCTAACAAGGTATTCCCTTACTTTCTTGGTTCTTAATTTCCTTTCTTTAAGAACTTTGGTAATTTTCTTAGTACCAGATTTCTCAATAGGAGGTATAACTTGGGGAATCTTATTCCTCAAGGGAAATTTCTCAGCATCACTAGATTTATATGGCTTTATCAAGCTTACTGGAAATGTAGGGTGCTTATTGCTAAGCTCTTCAGATAACTCTACTTCAACAGCATTTTCTCCATGGAGGGCCTTAATCACAAAAGGTCCTGCAAAGGAGTCTTTCAACTTTTTACATCCTTTGATTTTATTGAAGTTAGTGGTGGATACAAGAAATAGGTCCCCCACTTTGAAATTTGGAGTTGCATGTGATTTATCCCATTTGTCTTTAGCATATGCAAAAGAGTCCTCCATGCATCTTACTTCATGCTTTCTAGCTTTGTCTAGCAATCCTTTGAAGCTAGCAGCTGTGGGATGTATTTCAATTAAGTCTTTCCTCAAGGAATCTTGGGTAACTTGGGGTTCCATCCTTTTTCTAGAATAGCAGGAGTCTGATTGGTACTGGCATGGATTGATGTTTTATATGCTAATTCCAGTGCTGGCAACAGAGTACACCAATCATGGGTAAATCCATCACAATCACCAGGGCGAATCTCGCGTCAATCGTCGGCAATTGACTTCACGTCGCACCGCTGTCAGTATAAAATCTTGCTTCAGTCGCGTTAGTGTCACTTTATAGTCACTGGATTTAGTGGGTCACGTCACGTCAGTGTCAAGACAACGTCAATTGTCACATGTGTCACATGAGAATGTCACTCAAAGCCCAAACCCATTTAAACACTATTCACAATGTTTGGGTAATTTCACCTCATTGGCTTCCGCATCCCCACCTAATCCGCTGCAATGCTTCGCATGCTTACAAGCCCGCACCGCCTTCCAGATGAGACTCCGACACTGCCCCCCCATCTCCATCCTCACCACTGCTTACGCTTTCACACCCCCGCCCTTACCATCTTTATGCTCACGTGGTGCACTCCCGACATCACTTATCCTTACGCTCGCTAAAGTGCCCTCCCAATATGCTCCCAACACTGCTTACCATCCTCACGCTCGTGGAGTGCACTCCTGACACCAATTATCCTTACGCTTGTGTAGTGCCCTCCCGACACTGCTTATCCTTACGCTTTGGTAGTGCCCTCCCGACATCCTCCCGACACTGCTTACCATCCTTACGCTCGCGGAGTGTACTCCCGACACCACTTATCCTTACGCTCGCAGAGTGCCTCTCAACATGCTCCCGACACGACTTATCCTTACGCTTCCGTACTACATCCATAGTGTACGATGGCTTGTTGGCGTACACGATGAACGCAATCGCCGAAATATGCTGAGTGGCCTTCTCTGCCAACAGGACCTAAGGGGAAATTGGTCAGTATATTCACAATGTTGTGGTTAGGGTTTAAATCATGAGACTCACAAATTAAAACCTAATAAGTGGACTATTTAAGACAAAAATTGTGTCTCCTGTTTCCCCGACAAGTCATTTGATTTCATATCATTCAAATGGAACACTTTGCTTAGTCCTTACCTCATGAGCGTTGAATAGTTCAAAAGTTGACTTTAGTAGGTTTCTCACTAGTCAACTTTATTCAATGTCTCACAGGGAAGCGATTTCATTTGCATGATTTGAAATAATTTGCAAAACATCGCCTCCTTCAATTTCCCGACAAATCGCATTTTGCAAATGCGATTATTTTACTTGCACCTTTTTTCTTGAATTTGGATCTTTTTATTCAAAACTTTTCAAACAAGATATCAATCAACTAGTCACCATCTATTTTCTTAATAAACTACCTCCGCTATGGCCCAAACCCCGGGAAATTCAACTGAATTCAATGAACGGCCAACTTCAGCCCCAGAGAGTGGAAGTGAAATCTCTGATATCGCCAGTAGTCGTGAATTAGGCATTAAAGTAGAGAGCCAGTCACATGAAGATAATCAAGATCCCCCAGTTCTTCCAGAATGTGAGTATGCATCCATCTTGAATATTTCTAATCTCCCAAAACCTGATATTGTGTCATAGCCTTTATTTCAGGGCAGCCTCCAAGCTCTCAGAAACCGAATTTTAAAAGTTATGAGAAGGAGAAGACTGTTGAACCTTGTGCACCGACAGAAGATGATGGGAAAGATGATGTAATTTTCAGTGGGGAGGTGGAAATTATATCCAAGGAACAATTTTTCTCCAACATTGCTCAAACAATTCCAAGGCTCGAAAAAATCCAAAATGATAGTAAAATTCCTGATTATGTGCGTCAAAAGATTGCTGAAGCCATGTGCCTGCTCAAAATGGATTTGAACCGTAAGTCCATTACTAATTCAAAACAAAGTTGATAAAAATAGCTGCTTACAATATATGGGCAGGTGTGGAGGTGGGAGAATCTCTACCTGAAGGATCTCGAGTCGTAATTGGATTTCCAGACAAAGGATCAGGAAAAAGACCAAATATACATGCGACCAAAAAAACAAACAAAAAACGCCGTACCTTTGAAGCCGCAAACGATTCTTGCGATCAAGGTCATGAAATTATCAATGTTGAAGGGGACCATATTGATAATCAACCTCTGCATACTGACCCCCCCCCAATACTCAATGAAACAATCCATTATGAAGCTCCACATACTGAAAGCCTCCCGATACCCAATGAAACAATGCATGATGCAACCCCTCCTGCCTCTCCTTGGAATATTCAAGCCTTTCAAGAAAGGGAAACAATTAAACATGATACAATGGGACGAGATATGACTGATATAGTTCCTGACCCTGAGCCCAAAGTGTCATTGTCTGCTAATTTCCAAGGAAATTTTTTTATCCCGCATGAAAGAGTTTGCAGGCGTTTTGAATTATCATTCCAATATTACTCAACAATCATGGAAAAGGGGGCTTGATAATATCAATAGTATTTACAAAAATCTATGGGACAATTTACCAACAAAAGATGCTCATACATTCATGCCTGTTGGTATTAAGGTGATCAGTAACCAAGAGCTTAAAATGTCGGCCTGGCTGGAGGACCTTGAGATGGCAGGTGAGTTTTATCTTTGTGCATGATACATGATTATTGGCTGTTGACTGGTGATATAAATTGCAATATACAGGGTTAGATTTTTTTAAGCCAACCGAAACAGAAGCGTTTTTTGATCAAAACATTTGGAATCTCAAATTGATGAAGGAATCAGCTAAACCTCCAGAGAATCTCCCAAAATCTGAACACTCCTTCTTCAAAATGGTTCAGAGCCTTCTTTACCGTTCCAATCCAGTTAAACATTTTTGGGAAAATGTTATGTTTGAATCCATTAGTTTAGTCTCATACGATGTGATTGCACCCAAACCATATGTTGCACCAACATCAAATTCAACCAATCCTCTTGGACTCAAACGGGGGGCAGTTGAATACCCTGCCTCCTGCTTGAATAAATCAAAGCAACTTGCAACCCAGCTCATCATTGAAGGTGGCGGGGCTGACAATGAGATATCCACAAAGCCGCACAAGAACCTGGAGGATCTAATGGATACAGTTATCCATTTGATGATTGCGTACAACATGTTACGTGCACATACAAAGGTCAAAGTTAATGGCATCAAAGGCAAACTCACAAACCCAAAAAAAAATCAGGCCATCAAAGATCTTTTGGCGTGTCACAAGAATCTCGGAATAAATCAAATTTCCTATGGTATATTAGCGGCATTCTGTGCGGCGGGGGTTCGTGGTTTGATGGTATGCTCAGATGACTGGAAAACAAGCTCAGTTAAAGGTGCTTTATCACTAATTGACATTTCCAAAAAACGTTCAGAGGGTAAAAATCTAGTGGAGCCAGTGTGGCTATGTACTAATAAGTATATATGTAATTTACTGAATAAAACTTTCTTCTCATCAGAGTCTTTTAACCCCACTGTACCTCTTAGATTTGAATTTGCACGATGCTTAGTATTAGACTTTGGTGATGCCTGGGTGGAGAAAGGCGGTCACCTTGAAGGTACCCAGGTCAGCTAAACTCACAACCAGGATTGACCCGTTTTAGATTAGCTTTGTACTAGATAGATTGTAATTGAATTTTGAAAAGTGATTTATGAATTTAATAATCATGACTACCTATCCTACTACTGCCCCGATGCCACAGTCTGAGTACCAATAGTAATTGTATGGCGGCATGCCTCCGTACATCATTGCAAAGACTCCGACAAGACGCAAGCTGTGTCAGGCGTTGTGCCCGTGAGTAGCACACGCGGGGCATTGCAGGAAGTCGCGTTTATCACTTCCCGCCAGCCCATAATAGGCCAAAGGTTCCTGTGTCTTTCAAGAGGACTAGGATAGCTAGGGATCCGCAGCAGGATGCATATTGCATTTGCGTGTGCTTGCAATATTCCAAATGGTTGGATTGGAAAGTGATTGCATGGGAACATCAATATGTAAAATTGAATAATGCACTATCCACTGCAAGTTTCAGGTTCAGGTATTTGAGATCGCGAATTTGCAAAGGTCGGGTGTGCTCTTTCTTTTTAGCGGCAATTAAAAAAGACTCATCAACCGCAATTCAATTTAGGTGATATTAATAAATCAGTAATAATTTGGTTTCATTTCATTTTCTGCTGAAAGCATGCCATTCACGAAAAAAGGAAAAGAGCGTAAAAGGGAACTCGCGAGAAAGCGTCGGGCTGACGAAGAAAAGTGTGAGTTGCTCGCTTAATCGCAGTGTATATATATAGATATATATATATGCTTCCACACTTATGTGGCACCCTCATTGGGCCCCACGGAAGAACATTGGCTTTAGTCGGTTCAGATTGTGCCAATGTCATGTGGGCTTCAACAGGGAAGTCAAAGGATGTGTGTCGAAGAAAGCTCCTTGGCAGTATCTGATATCTTGTGTGCTTCAACACATAGTGATCCCTCAACCACTCAGAAATAGTAGCAGATCCCAAAAGACAAATGAGCGCAAAACGACCCTAATGAACAGGTTGTTTTCCTCCTCTGGCCCAACAGCACAAATATCAATGCCAGTATCAGCAAATATCACCCCAAGTGAAATTCGGAGGGTTGTGGATTTCAATCAGATCAAACGCATTCACTTTGGCCATGTGGCAATTTTATCTTCAACCAGATTACTCATTGCCCTTGTCGAATTCCGACCATTCACAACAATGAGTGAAGTCAAGGTCAATCAATGGGATGAATTATCACAATTCTTATTTTGCGAAAAGAGATTCACCGACCCAATTGCAACCAATGGAGCATTACTTGAGGGATTTATGTTCGCGATTGGGTGGCGCAAATGCAGCTCAAAGAATGAACAATTTGGTCTGTATGGAAGTGTCGGGAAAATTGAAAATGCAAAAGATGAATGGCGGAACCGAGGTTCCAATCTTAGCTCAGTGGGTTGCATTCTAGGTCAATCCTTACGATATGTTGGGGATAATTTACTTGAGAAGATTCAAAATTTCTACAATTCATTGGGGGTTCCATCTTTTGATCAAGTTAACTATGAAGGCAATATTCCGGAAAATAAGGGTGCATTCGAGTTCGCTTCCGCACTCACTTTCACCATGAATGGTTTCAAAAATGCACCTCATGTTGATAAGGATGCATTGCTGTATGCTTTGGGATGGTGGTTTCAAGCTGATAAGCGGACCGGCCAAATTCAAAGAGATGCGTCAAAGCGGCGTACAGGGGGAAAATTGATTTTCCCAAATGAGCATTTTTGGATTGATCTATCTGAATGTCATGGACTCATTCAGGAAGTGTGGGCCAGTAGTACATTTGTTCATTATACTGATCCAGCACAGGACAACGAAAGCACAACACTAGTGGGTATGTCCGCACAATGCTCAAGCAGGTTAGCAAAAATACTGCAGCAAAAAAGCCATGGCTATTATGAGATTGGCGTGAAAGCAGGCTATCAAATCAGGGATGGTAATACAATCTCATTCCGATTCAAAGAATGAGCATATTTGCATGTGTTTTGGGTGAGTAATGGTGGGGTAAGGCAGAGGACAATATACACCAGCATTGGATGGATTTGAGTGCAGGAGATGGGTGTCTCACATGAAAAAGGGGTGAAGTGGATTATGTACGGTGGCATGCCATCTTACATTAGTCCTGTTTTGTTGCTCTTGTCCAGGATTCCAATGCTTCACACGCGAATCCTTATGCTTGTGCAGGTTCTGACAATGCTAAAAGTTCCTGACGCCTATGCGGGCTGCCGACGCTTCACACGCCAATCCTTACGCCTGTGCAGGCTTTCAACAATTCACACGCCAATCCTTACGCCTGCGCACGCTCCCAACAACTCACACGCCAATCCTTACGCTTGTGCAGGCTCCCGACAAGTCACAGGCCAATTCTTATTCATGTGATGGTTCCAGACACTTTAAAAAATTCAATACATGAGTAAGACTAATAGCGTGTGACCATAGGAAAGGCCATGTTTCACAAATCTGGACTGGATTGCTCACATGCAGGAACCTCCCGCTTTTTTACAGTCAAGAATGGATATGGCTCTAAACCATGGAAGAAGAAAATATAGGAGACGGTAACGGCAACTATTGGTGCATTTTTGGAAAAAGAGGTTCACGCAAACAAATACTCACTCAAACTTTTGGTTGGGCACTTACAAAAATAATTCTCACGCAATCAGGGTTTTTCTCTAAGGAGGAAATAAATAATTTTTACATGAACAAAGAATGTAATAGAAATTGAACATAACAATCATTTAAGACAAAGAATTAATTTAAAAGAAAGTATTACAAGACATAAAAAGTGGAAAGAAGACGATTTTTCTTTAAATTTTATTTTTCTAAGAACCTTGAGACTATCCCGGTGATGTCTTCCTTTGGATAAGCCTCCATGGCCTTGCCAAGGAGGGAGTTTAGTTCCTCCCGGAATTCCTGGTGCATCTCATTTCGATGAGTTGCATCCATGAAAGGAATCATGTGGAGCAACCAACGATGCTCCAACAAGATTTGGTTGATCGATTCGTGGACGATGGCTCGAGGAATGATTAGGGTCGGTCACAGGTCGGTGAATTCCTGGCAAGCGCCATCGTGGGAATGAGAGGAGGAGGTTGGGTTCTCGGGGGCAATGGGAGGGAGCTCTGGGGAAGGAACCGGGGTAGGAGTAGAGGGAGGGGGAACAGGAGGGGAAGATGGTGGAGTCAGTGAAGAAGAAGGGGGATGGGGGGATCCAACGGGCATATTGTCAATGATGATTATGGAGAGAGGAGTGGCAGGACAAGCTGGAGACGGTCAAAGAAAAAATGAAGAAAAGTGGATATGGATCGAAGAGAAAGAAGGGGTGACTTACCATAAGGTTCCTCCATGGATTGCGTAGGAGCTACCTCAGGTTCTGGCTCACGAGTCGTATCATCCTCAGGTGGTTGGGACGATGGACTTGGGCCAGGAATAGGTGGCTCTTCGGTTCGGGAGGGTTCTAAAAAAGGAGTAAGAGTCAGTTCACTTGACTCAAAAGTGAAAGTGATCATGAAATGAAACTTTGGCTGCTTACCGCGGAATGATTCCTCAGACCATTGGGTGCCACTTGGGCCTGGAGTGGGCTGCCAGGGGGTTTACGCGCGAGGCAAACTAGGAACGGGAGAGTCTGGTGGGGGGGATTCGGGGGGTTTTGTTCTATGAGTAATGGAAAAAAGTCAGTATTATTGCGTGAAGAGAAATGAGATAAGGAGGAGAAAGAAAACTTACTTTAGCGTTTGAATCCCATCGGTGATGATCAGCCCAAGCTCGAATGTCCTCTTGCCATCGCCATCCTTCATCGGCCGGATAATCACTTCGCTCCAGTCGAGGAGTGAAGTGACCATCGGATGGTGGCCTAGGAGGGGGAGTGGACAGGGCTAATTATCCGGAATGATTCCCGTTGGCCTGTTTGGGGGCCCGGCGTCCATTCATGCTCGGAAATGGTTTCATCATCATTGACCACAAACGAGTCCTCGTGAGGGCGTCCTGGGTGGGAACTCCTCTGGCCTCGTGGTCGGAAGGGGCCGGCAATGAACGAACATTTCTTGTGTGCTTGTCGGCAAGCATCACAAGCGTCGTTCGGCGTTGAGGAACGAATGCAGGGGATACCCCGCTTGGTGTATAAAGTGCACGACATCTAAAAACAAAACAATTGAGGTTAGTAACTGCATACAAAGTAAACAATCAAGAAAGAAAATGAAGGTGTACGATGAATTATAAATTTAAAGTGTTAACAACATAAAGAACTCTACTCGGAAGGTTTTAAAAGTCCGGAAGAGAGTCGTGAAGAAAAATAAGTATTAATATCGGTACATAATGTCGACAAAAGTTAAAAAAAGAGGTAACGCACAAGGTGGATAGAGAAGTGAGGTTCTGAAAGGATCAGCAGAATAAACAAACAGGCAAAAGGAGGGGAAGTGGGTTTAGTGGATTGCGAAGGAAAAAAGTAGAAAGGCAGGAAGACAAAGGGGAATACCCACAAGAAGGACAAACGCGGGTGAGAAAGAAAGTGAAGGGCGTGTCGTGTGAAGATGGTCTTTTATACCATGGTGAAGCTGAGACAATCTCAGCAGTTGCAGCACCTGCAAAAGTCTCAGCTTCAAGGTGTGTGGGCAAAATTGAAGCTGAGTCTCAGCGAATGCTGCAACTGAGAAGTTAAATGCTTGCGTGAGGCAGAACAACAATGGGGGTGTAAGGTGTGGATATGAAGCTTTGATTGAAAATCAAGTACTTTTCCTGTCCTCAAGATTTGTATAAGGTAAAAATCAATTAAAAATAGTATGGAATATTATTTTTAAGAGAAAACACGCCAACTTTATTGTTTATAACTTTATTAGTATAAAACAATAATATTATAAAGATTTATTGTTTTACCAACAATAAAAATTTGTCCAAAAAATACTCTACAAGAGATATTTTAAGGCTACAAAAGAAACTTCTTCAAGAGCAATTTCAATTGGAATTAATTGAGCAAAGAACTGCAAGCAATTAATTAAAGAACAAAGTCTTTAAAAAGAATATTAAAGAGAAAACACGCCCAAAAGTGACCAGAGTAAATTTGGAAACAAAGTGACAAACTTTACAGTGATGAAAGATGCTTTAGTTCACTTTTGGGGTGGTTCAGGGGTAAAAATGATTCTAAGAGTTACAAACAATGATTAAAATGATTTTTTCACATGGTTAAAAGGTTTAAAATGATGTAAGAAAGGTGGTTGGAATCTTTTATTGATTGGTTTAACAATGTTTAAACTAATTATAAAAGGAAAAGATTCTAACATGAAGAGAAAAGTGGGGCAAAGAAGACATTCTTTTATAGCCATCAATTCTCTTACTCCAAAAGTAAATTTTACTCTTGTCAGTCGTGAAAAACAGTCTGACAACAGAAAAGCCAATTATGGAATCATTGAACCCTGGTTTGGACCAAAAAGGGCTGGTTTAAGCCATTTTTAGCCATTTTTAGCCATTTTAGACCCATAAATCAGCCATTAGTATAGCAATACCAGGCCCAGAGCGTTCAAAACACGTCAGAATGTGTTTAAAAGGCATAGAAACCAGTTAAAACTGTTTTTACTATGGTTGTTTTATCTTAAGGGTAGTTTTACCCTCTTGGCAACAGCTAAAACTACCCCAGTTGGTATCATAACCTCATCATCAATTCAGTCCACAGACCCTGTAACTCAATTCCAGGCCAAAAGTGATGAACTTTTGCGAGAATTTTGACATCCCACGCCTGTCAGCAAGGATTTTGGGGGTCTAGCTCCCCCTTAGAGATGGAGTTCCTTTTCCCCCCCCAAATTTAATCTTTCCAATTTATTTTTCCTTTAATTCCTCATCATGTATTATACTTATAATTTACATATGTAATTCAATTCAATTGTACAGTACAATACAGTAATAATTGACACCTCATATGTGAGCCTTGAGGTATATTTTACATACCCAAATAGGCCACAATTATCTTAAAAAGAAATTTTGAATTATGCAAAACCCATAAGTCATGCATATATCCAAAATTCATCATTTTCAATTTCAGAAAAGATGAATAACTTTTTATTGAGTAAGTAAATCCATGGATTTAAGACCAGATTTGGATTCTACACAAAAATTCACCTAGGGTAGCTCCATAGAGTGAATAAGCTCAATTTAAGTATTTGAGGTGGTAAAATGGAAAATACTTCAATACCACATCATTAATACCACATAAAAGATCCGTGAAAATTTTTGTTTTTCTTGATTTTTAGCCAAAATAATGGGAAAGTGAGAAATCCCATGTTACATATACACTAAGAATAGTGTTATGCATGTTTTGAGCACTTAATATTATGGTATTCTTACATGGACTTTTGGTACACCCATAGTGGATATCTCACTTTAAGCTTAAATTACTATTTTGACGTAAAAATTAAGCAAGGGGGACAAAAGACATCAAAGAGAGCCAGGGTACCCAACTTCTGAGGCCTCAGAGGCGTGGATAGCTCCAGAGCATGGATTCATGGCTCATCTTGGCCCAATTGGTAAACTAAAACTCTTTGGGAACTTGGTTACCAAGTTACACCTACTGTAATCATAAGAAAAATAGCAAATAACCTGCTATTTTGACGTGCCAAGGAGGTAATAAGCTACTTAGGCTCCTGTAACCACGTCAATTCTTGATGACTTTCCATGACTAGACCCTAAAAGAGTAATTAAACCCTTTTGGGATCCATATTCATTGATTTACCTCATAGCAACCAGCAAAATACTGCTATTTGCAATTCTACGTAGAAATGAGGTAAAAACTTCAAAAATTCATTAAAAATACAATTCATAATGAATCTTCCTGAAACTTTCAGGACCAATGGAGAACTGTATTATCTATGGTACAACCAAAAAGAATTATGGTTTTACTAGTAAAATTAAAAGTTTTACTTACAGTCCATTTTTGACCATTCTACGTGAAACACTGAATCTTCAAAAATTCACAGTAATTACAACCTGTGATGAAATTGGCAATAACATTGATAACATTGAGAAATCAATGATTATTTTGGAATAAAAGAAGATTTACAGATGTTACTCCTTTTATTCTTAACCATATTGGGGTTGGTAGTCACGTAAAAGCATCAATTAAGTAATTATGATAATCTTACGTGACAACAGATGATGCAATCATTAATCCAAAAGGGTTTATTTTTTTCTCACTCACTGGTTTTTCAGTTTGCTCCATGGCACGCCTCTGTGAGCTGTTGTTGACTTAAAAGAAGCCTATTCTTGCTGTTTTTTCCGTATCATCATCATCTTATAAATTTATTAAATCATTATTACCAACAAGTAGGTATTAGTTCAACTATTCTTAAGTGTTTTAAATCTTTCAGAATCAATCAGAAAGACGTGAAATCATAGAATCCAACCATATATTGTTGTAATACTGTTATAAATCATCTTGATCCCTTAAATCCACAATTCTACGTCAAATTTCTCTACTCTTATCTATCAATAAGTTCTTTGGAGTATTAGTGAGTCATTTAATAGTTTTCTTCAAGAATTATCTTTATAATTATTCTTGCAAAAGATAATTATATATTAAAATAATTTTATCATTTTAATAAAGAAGTTTTTATTATTAAATTCTTCTTGTAATTGATTCTAGTAGACAATTACTTGCTCACTGTTAAAATCACTAGTAGTGCTTAACACGTGAAAGAAATAATTTTTTTAATTATTTAATTGTCGTTATAATAATACTTTATTATTATATTTCATAAGAACAGACATAGTACTGTTGATTAATAGTAATATTATCATCAGTTTCATAGTCACATCTTACATTTGGGGGCCTGGCCGTGTTTTTTGAACCTTGTACCCTTAATTAATATATTTTTAAGCTCTAAAATATATTAATTTAATTAATTTTTTCTTTCAATTTGGAGTTAAAATATTTTTATTTTTGAAATTGTTTTAAAATCTTTTTCATTGAGGAATTTGGTTTAATTTTATATTGTTTTTACACGTGGCTTTTTCACATCCAAAAACTTATAAAATTATTCTTTGAGTTACTCTGAATTAATTTTCATTCAAAATCTTAAATTTTAATTTTTTTTTCTTTAAAAAGAATAATTTTTTTAATATTAAAAAATATAAAACTTATAAAAAATCTTTAAAAAATATTTTAAAAGTATAAAAAATAATTTTTTCTCTTTCATAATTTCTTTTAGTGTCTTTAATCAAATACTGTGCAGCTGGCAACAGACTCAGTAAAAGATATATCACTAGTCCAGAATCTTCAGAAGCAGAATCTGAAGACAGTATTGAGGTGCAGATTGCTAAAAGAGGCACCTTATTCAACTCAGAAAAAGCTAAATTACCACCAAAAGGTGTGTATTTTATCTTATATTTTCACCTTTTATCTTTAAATTGACGTGAAAATGGTGCATACCAGAAATGGAAGCAACTATTCAGTCCAACCAGATGGATGTGGACAAGGAAGAGGCAAGACCAAATCCAGAAGTACCAAATCTTCCACAAGAAAGACACATCTGGAGGATGCCAGAGTTGCCCCCCATTCCCCAAGGTCTGTACCAACAGATTTTGACGTAAATTCTGAGCCTGAACTAATTTATGATAGTATTTCCAGGGCTGAACCATTTTCAAGTGGCAGCAATAGAAATATATCAGAGCCAGTACAAAAATTGGTTCAGAGCAGCCAAAGAAGAGGAATGGGAAATCTGCCCAAGCCTTTGGCAGGGGGCCATGAACTCCTACTTACACATCAAGAGCTTTCTGGGTCAGGAGAAGACCATAGAACTCTTAGGAGGTTGGAGCCCCCTGTTTTGCAAAGACAAGGTCAAAAAGATAAAGAATTGGTTGAAGAACCAGAGTCTTTTATCCATAGACCAGAAGAAAGAGTTGGAAATGACTCCAACTTTGGAGACAGAGGCACCAGTGGCATCTACCAGCTCCAAACCAGCTCCAGAAGCATCCAAGGACAAGCCCAAAGGACCTCAAAAGAAACAGAGAGGTCCCAAGAACCATCAAGGCAAGGGCAAAGGCAAAGCCAATTGGCACAGACCTTACCCACAAGGGTACAGGATTCCCAGATTGGAGCCTTCAGCCGTGGACAGTGTCTTCAATATGGCCAGAACTCTTATGGAATTCACAGCCAAGGAGCAGGAAAGGATGAACAGGACTTTTCCACGCAAATAAATGATGTACATAGAAGTATTAGTGTAGAAATTGGCAAACTTGAGTCAAAGTTAAAGCAAATTACATTAGACATCAATGATTTAAAGAAAAGTGACAAGCAACATTCTGAATGGCATAAATTGACAACTGTCACCCTTGAGTCAATTAGTAATGCTTGTGACAGAATTGAGAACCAATGTCAAAATAATGACACAGAAGATCTTTCCATTTTTAAAGTAAATGATAGACTTAAAACTCTTGAAGACCATGTCTTACAAATAGTTAAGAACACCAATCAATTTGCTATACATTTAGCAAAAAGTGACAGTGAGAGGCAGAAATTGAAGAATGAAATAATTGCAAGTGTGGAGCAAATTCATAAGAATCATGAACCACATATGCCAAGACATTCTACACCTTTGACTGAAGAAAAACTTTCTGTCAAATAAAGTTTGACTCCATTCTTAGGAGAAAATGTTATTTCTGCAAAGGATATTCCTAAATTAGAAGAATGGCCAACATTCTCTGGTGAAGGAGAATACAACCATATTGAATTCATCAGAACTATTGATATGTTGCAAGAAGACTTTAATATACCTGATGAAATCATAGTAGGAAAATTACATTGTTTGTTTACCAAGACTGCAAAGAAATGGTATTACAAGATAATAATAGATCATGGGAGACATGACTGGTCTTGGTGGAAATCTGAAGTGATTACCAAATGGGCCAATAATTCTTGGAGGTTTAAAATGGAGAATGCTTTTGAAAGTGCCATTTTTAACTCAGAAAAAGACAAACCACTTACTTGGTTCTTCAAACAGAAAGACAGATTATCTGCTTTACACCCAGATATGTCTGACACTATGATTAATATGAAAATATTAAGAAAGTGTGGAGGAGAACTAGAACATGCTATCAAAAGCAGATGTGTGGAACCCTGTTCAACAGAGGACTACATTAATGCTATGGAAGATATCATTACCAGAACAAGAATTGGTAAAACTTGGGTTAGAAACCCAATAGAGTCCAAAAGAGTCCCAAAAATTCCTAGAGAGGAAAGAAGACCAGAGAGACCTGTCTTGAAGTGTCATAAATGTGGAAGTGCTTCACATTTAGCCAACACTTGCCCTAAGAAGACAAAGATCAATGAAGTTCAAATCATTGAAGAAATTCAGTGTACTGAAGAGAAAGAAGAGTCTTATCAAGATTCTGCAGTCTCTGAAGATACACCAGTAGAGGACTATCCCATTGAAAACATGTCAGCTTTCTTTGAGGTCACAGAAGTCCATACCCACTTGCCACAGTACAGTGAGGATTGCTGCAACCTGATCAATATCCAAGATGCCAGAATGTGTAAGACAAAACCTGCTAGAGGAAAGGGTTATACTGCTGGAGCATCCTGTATCACATCAGTTCTGATGAGTGATATTGAAGCCAAAGTAAATTTGGATACAGGGGCATTTTGCACTTGTGTTGGCAAAGATTATCTCCAAATTATACTACCTGAATGGAAAAACCATCTATTACCAATAGAAGGTGTACAATTCAGTAGTGCCAGTAACAATATGTACCCCTTGGGCATATTGGACACTAATATTGTATTCCCACATCCAGCAGGAAGTGTAAGAATGAAAACTGAGATTGTAGTAATGGATAATTGTATATCCCAGCACATCATTCTTGGAAATGATTACTTGAATATTTATGGTATTGATATAAATAACCATAAAGACAGATATTTCACAATTGGAGATAACAAAAGGCAAAAATTTGCTTTCTCCAATATGCCAAAACAGATATCTGTAGTATCTTCTGTCAAAGATACTTACAAAGATGAATTTGTGTCTAGACAACTTGTTGAAGCACAAATTAATCCATCATTGTCACCAAAGATGAGGAATGAACTTCTTGATGTATTATATACATACAATAATGCATTTGCATCTGATAATGAACCATTAGGCGCTATAAGGGGACATGAAATTGATATTACTCTTAATATTGATAGACCATATCCTCCAGTACTTAGAAGACCAGCTTATCCAGCCAGTCCCAGAGCTAGAGAAGCCTTGGAAAAACATATCCAAGAGTTGATCCAACTTGGTGTGCTAAGGAAAGTAGGCCATAATGAGGAAGTTGAAGTGACAACACCTGTTATTATTTCATGGCATAATGATAAATCAAGAATGGTTGGAGACTTTAGAGCTTTGAATACCTACACAGTTCCAGATAGGTATCCAATCCCTAGAATCCAAGAAACCTTGACTCAATTGTCTAAAGCCAAGTATATAACATCAATGGATGCATTAAAAGGCTTCCATCAAAATGTTTTGACGCCTAAAGCTAGGAAATTACTTAGAATTATCACTCACTGTGGTATTTATGAGTATCTTAGAATGCCATTTGGCATTAAAAATGTTCCATCTCATTATCAAAGAATGATGAATACCATCTTCCCCACAGAATTATCTGAAGGATGGCTTATCATTTATATTGATGATATTATTATATGTTCTGACTCATGGTCTTTGCATGTAAGATGTGACTATGAAACTGATGATAATATCACTATTAATCAACAGTACTATGTCTGTTCTTATGAAATATAATAATAAAATATTATTATAACCACAATTAAATAATTAAAAATTATTTCTTTCACGTGTTAAGCACTACTAGTGATTTTAACAGTGAGCAAGTAATTGTCTACAAGAATCAATTACAAGAAGAATTTAATAATAAAAACTTCTTTATTAAAATAATAAAATTATTTTAATATATAATTATCTTTTGCAAGAATAATTATAAAGATAATTCTTGAAGAAAACTATTACTAGAGAAAAACTTTAAGAATTAAAGATAAATGACTCACTAATACTCCAAAGAACTTATTGATAATAAAAGTAGAGAAATTTGACGTGGAATTGTGGATTTAAGGGATCAAAAGGATTTATAACAGTATTACAACAATATATAGTTGGATTCTATGATTTCACGTCTTTCTGATTGATTCTGAAAGAATTAAAACACTTAAGAATAGTTGAACTAATACTTACTTGTTGGTAATAAAGATTTAATAAATTGATAAGATGATGATAAAAAAACAGCAAGAAGAGGCTTCTTTTAAGTCAACAACAGCTCACAGAGGCGTGCCATGGAGCAAACTGAAAAACCAATGAGTGAGAAAACAATAAACCTTTTTGGATTATTGATTGCATCATCTGTTGTCATGTAAGATTATCATAATTACTTAATTGATGCTTTTACGTGACTACCAACCCCAATATGGTTAAGAATAAAAGGAGTAACACTTGTAAATCTTCTTTTATTCTAAAATAATCATTGATTTCTCAAAGTTATCAATGTTATTGCCAATTTCATCACAGGTTGTAATTACTGTGAATTTTTGAAGATTCAGTGTTTCACGTAGAATATCCAAAAATGGACTGTAAGTAAAACTTTTAATTTTTTTAGTAAAACTGTAATTCTTTTTGGTTGTACCATAGATAATACAGTTCTCCTTTAGTCCTGAAAGTTTCAGAAAGATTCATTAAGAATTGTATTTTTAATGAATTTTTGAAGGTTTTACCTCATTTCTACGTAGAATTGCAAATAGCAGTGTTTTGCTGGTTGCTATGAGGTAAATCAATGAATATGGGTCCCAAAAGGGTTTTAATTACTCTTTTGGGGTTTATCCATGGAAAGTCATTAGTAATTGACATGGTTACAGGAGTGTAAGTAGCTCATTACCTCCTTGGCACGTCAAAATAGCAGGTTATTTGCTATTTTCTGATGTTTTACAGTAGTTGTAACTTGGTAACCAAGTTCCCAAAGAGTTTTAGTTTACCAATTGGGCCAAGATGAGCCATGGATCCATGCTCTGGAGCTATCCACGCCTCTGAGGCCTCAGAAGTTGGGTACCCTGGCTCTCTTTGATGTCTTTTGTCCCCCTTGCCTATTTTTTACGTCAAAATAGTAATTTAAGCTTAAAGTGAGATATCCACTATGGGTGTACCAAAAGTCCATGTAAGAATACCATGATATTAAGTGCTCAAAACATGCATAACACTATTCTTAGTGTATATGTAACATGGGATTTCTCACTTTCCCATTATTTTGGCTAAAAATCAAGAAAAACAAAAATTTTCACGGATCTTTTATGTGGTATTAATGATGTGGTATTGAAGTATTTTCCATTTTACCACCTCAAATACTTAAATTGAGCTTATTCACTCTATGGAGCTACCCTAGGTGAATTTTTGTGTAGAATCCAAATCTGGTCTTAAATCCATGGATTTACTTACTCAATAAAAAGTTATTCATCTTTTCTGAAATTGAAAATGATGAATTTTGGATATATGCATGACTTATGAGTTTTGCATAATTCAAAATTTCTTTTTAAGATAATTGTGGCCTATTTGGGTATGTAAAATATACCTCAAGGCTCACATTCCCTCCCACCAAAAAATAAAATTGTACTACAATTTTATTAGTGATAAAAAGAATAAGGCCCCAAAAGGGGGTTAATGTCCACTGTCCAACCTCTTCACATTACTCAGATCAAGTAATTTAAAGCACATTTATAGACATATTCAGGCTTGTGGCCTTCTTTCATGTCTAAATCTTCTTAAGAGTTTATCTGAGTCAGGTATTTCTGATTCTGCCATCCATTCATCTTCATGTACTGGATTTCTATATCTGACAAGATATTCTCTTTGATTTTTACCCCTAAGTCTCCTTTCTTTAATGACTTTCTTTATCTTTCTGTCTTCATTCTGTTCCACAGGTGGTACAGTTAAAGGAGTTGGGTTTCTTAAAGGAAACAATTCTTTATCAGATGGTTGATAAGGTTTTATCAAGCTGACCGGAAATGTGGGGTGTTTATTTTCCAATTCACCACTCAATTCCACTTGAACTGCATTGGTTCCATGTAAAGCAACAATAACAAAAGGTCCTACATAAGAATCTTTAAGTTTCTTTGGGCCTTTGATATTATTAAAATTCAAGGTCGAAACTAGAACTAAGTCCCCTACTTTGAAGTCTGGTACTTTATGACTCTTGTCCCACTTCTGTTTTGCATATTCAAAAGCATCATCCATACTTTGTTTTGCATGGTGTTTTACTTTATCAAGCATTAATTTGAAGCTGGAAGCTGTAGGATGAATGTCAATCAAGTCTTTCCTCAGTGTGTCTGCTGGGAGTCTTGGATTCCATCCTTTTTCTAACATAGCAGGAGTTTGTCCTGTGGAAGAATGGACTGATGTCTTGTATGCCAATTCTAATGCAGGTATCAGAGTGCACCAGTCATGGGTAAAGCCATCTGAGTCTTTAAATTCTAATCCATAAGCACAAAATCTCCTGATCATGTCTTCTAAAGTTTGAATCATCCTCTCTGCTAGCCCATCTGTTTGAGGGTGATATGCTGTAGAGAATGATAACTTAGTCCCAAACAATCTATGAAGATTGGTCCAAAGTGCAGATGTGAACTTGGGGTCTCTGTCACTTATGATATTCTTAAATAACCCTGTATGAGAAATAACTCTACTCCATAAAAGAAGAGCTGTATCCATAGCAGTGTCATCTTTATGACATGGTAAGAATATGGGAGTTTTGCTATATCTGTCTACAATGACTAAACAAGCATTATAACTTTTGTCACCACTTGGAGGAAGTGCTGTGACCCAATCCATGTGAACAACTTCCCAGGGGGATTTTGGTTCTTGAATATGGATCATTAATCCAAATTTCTTGCCTGTACTCCTGTTTGCTTTTTGGCATCTATCACAGGTATGGCAATATTCAATGGTTTCTTTTCTCCAAGATGGCCACCATGCACAGTTCTTCACCTTTTCAAGTGTTCTGTCTTCTGATAGGTGTCCAGAGTAAATGCTATCATGGCCTTCATGAAGAATGGTATTGATGAGCAATCTACTACACAATGTCATCACACAAGAATGTTTTGTTCTATGGTAAATAATCCCATCAAACAAGTGAAATCTTCCTTCAGAATAGGAATTTTTCCAAACTTCATCTAGTGTATTAACCAAAGATGTGTCTTTGCAGTCTTTATCCAATAAAGAAGTCAATATATGGCAATTCTTGTCTTGTTTATAAGACTCTCTGACCTCTTCAAAGAATTCAGTCCCAATATCAGTTATGTTAATTCCTTCAATTGGAATCTGTGGTTCAGCTTCCAAAGGTACATAAGCTGGGTTATCAGGAGTGTTGGCTAAAGCCCATCTACTAAGTCCATCAGCATTTTTGTGAATGTTTCCTGCTTTATGAACTATAGTCATGTTTCCTCTATATTCTTGAATGGCTATTTGCCATCTCAACATATGTCTGTTGGGAGTTTTCATGTTAAGAAGTGATTTCACGGCATTACAGTCAGTTATCACTTCAAAAACACTGCCATCAAGGTAATAGTGTAATTTCTCAAGTGCCCATACCAAACATAAGCACTCCATTTGGCTTGCACCATATCTGGCTTCTGTTGGTTTGATTTGTCTTGAGATATAACAAACTGGTCCTTCTGTAGGTTTGTCATCAATAATTTGGACTTGGTGTAGGGCTGCCCCTAATCCATCCCCACATGCATCAATGTACAATTTAAAAGGAATATTCCAGTCAGGCATGAGGAGTAAAGGTGCTTCTGTAAGGGCTTTCTTTATCTTCTCATAAGCTTTAATTCTTTCCTGTGTCATTTCAAATACAGTCTGTTGATCACAGATTCTATAAAGTGACTTGGCTAGAATTGCAAAATCTTTCAAGTGTTGCCTATAGTAACTAGCAAATCCAAGAAAAGACATCATTTCTTTTTTATTCTGGGGTATTGGCTTAAGTAACACTGCTGCTACTTTATTCTTGTCAATACCCAAGCTCAAACCAGAAACAACATGTCCTAATGCTTTGAGTTCTTCAAAACCAAAATTACATTTCTTAAGTGAAATTTTCATGTTCACTTCTGCAACTTTATGAAGTACTCTTGCAAGTCTTTCAAGGTGCAAAGACCATGAGTCAGAACATATAATAATATCATCAATATAAATGATAAGCCATCCTTCAGACAATTCTGTGGGGAAGATGGTATTCATCATTCTTTGATAATGAGATGGAGCATTTTTAATGCCAAATGGCATTCTAAGATACTCATAAATACCACAGTGAGTGATAATTCTAAGTAATTTCCTAGCTTTAGGCGTCAAAACATTTTGATGGAAGCCTTTTAATGCATCCATTGATGTTATATACTTGGCTTTAGACAATTGAGTCAAGGTTTCTTGGATCCTAGGGATTGGATACCTATCTGGAACTGTGTAGGTATTCAAAGCTCTAAAATCTCCAACCATTCTTGACTTATCATTATGCCATGCAATAATAACAGGTGTTGTCACTTCAACTTCCTCATTATGGCCTACTTTCCTTAGCACACCAAGTTGGATCAACTCTTGGATATGTTTTTCCAAGGCCTCTCTAGCTCTGGGACTGGCTGGATAAGCTGGTCTTCTAAGTACTGGAGGATATGGTCTATCAATATTAAGAGTAATATCAATTTCATGTCCCCTTATAGCGCCTAATGGTTCATTATCAGATGCAAATGCATTATTGTATGTATATAATACATCAATAAGTTCATTCCTCATCTTTGGTGACAATGATGGATTAATTTGTGCTTCAACAAGTTGTTTAGACACAAATTCATCTTTGTAAGTATCTTTGACAGAAGATACTACAGATATCTGTTTTGGCATATTGGAGAAAGCAAATTTTTGCCTTTTGTTATCTCCAATTGTGAAATATCTGTCTTTATGGTTATTTATATCAATACCATAAATATTCAAGTAATCATTTCCAAGAATGATATGCTGAGATGTACAATTATCCATTACTACAATCTCAGTTTTCATTCTTACACTTCCTGCTGGATGTGGGAATACAATATTAGTATCCAATATGCCCAAGGGGTACATATTGTTACTGGCACTACTGAACTGTACACCTTCTATTGGTAATAGATGGTTTTTCCATTCAGGAAGTATAATTTGGAGATAATCCTTGCCAATACAAGTGCAAAATGCCCCTGTATCCAGATTTACTTTGGCTTCAATATCACCCATTAGAACTGATGTGATACAGGATGCTCCAGCAGTGTAACCCTTTCCTCTAGCAGGTTTTGTTTTACACATTCTGGCATCTTGGATATTGATCAGGTTGTAGCAATCCTCACTGTACTGTGGCAAGTGGGTATGGACTTCTGTGACCTCAAAGAAAGCTGAAATGTTTTCAATGGGATAGTCTTCTACTGGTGTATCTTCAGAGACTGCAGAATCTTGATCAGACTCTTCTTTCTCTTCAGTACACTGAATGTCTTCAATGATTTGAACTTCATTGATCTTTGTCTTCTTAGGGCAAGTGTTGGCTAAATGTGAAGTACTTCCACATTTATGACACTTCAAGACAGGTCTTTCTGGTCTTCTTTCCTCTCTAGGAATCTTTGAGACTATTTTGGACTCTATTGGGTTTCTAACCCAAGTTTTACCAATTCTTGTTCTGGTAATGATATCTTCCATAGCATTAATGTAGTCCTCTGTTGAACAGGGTTCCACACATCTGCTTTTGATAGCATGTTCCAGTTCTCCTCCACATTTTCTTAATATTTTCATATTAATCATAGTGTCAGACATATCTGGGTGTAAAGCAGATAATCTGTCTTTTTGTTTGAAGAACCAAGTAAGTGGTTTGTCTTTTTCTGAGTTAAAAATGGCACTTTCAAAAGCATTCTCCATTTTAAAACTCCAAGAATTATTGGCCCATTTGGTAATCACTTCAGATTTCCACCAAGACCAGTCATGTCTTCCATGATCCATTCTCATTTTGTAATACCATTTCTTTGCAGTCTTGGTAAACAAACAATGTAATTTTCCTACTATGATTTCATCAGGTATATTAAAGTCCTCTTGCAACATATCAATAGTCCTGATGAATTCAATATGGTTGTATTCTCCTTCACCAGAGAATGTTGGCCATTCTTCTAATTTGGGAATATCCTTTGCAGAAATAACATTCTCTCCTAAGAATGGAGTCAAACTTTCTTTGACAGAAAGTTTTTCTTCAGTCAAAGGTGTAGAATGTCTTGGCATATGTGGTTCATGATTCTTATGAATTTGCTCCACACTTGCAATTATTTCATTCTTCAATTTCTGCCTTTCACTGTCACTTTTTGCTAAATGTATAGCAAATTGATTGGTGTTCTTAACTATTTGTAAGACATGGTCTTCAAGAGTTTTAAGTCTATCATTTACTTTAAAGATGGAAAGATCCTCTGTGTCATTATTTTGACATTGGTTCTCAATTCTTTCACAAGCATTGCTAATTGACTCAAGGGTGACAGTTGTCAATTTATGCCAATCAGAATGTTGCTTATCATTTTTCTTTAAATCATTGATGTCTAATGTAATTTGCTTTAACTTTGACTCAAGTTTGCCAATTTCTACACTAATACTTCTATGTACATCATTTATTTGCGTGGAAAAGTCCTGTTCATCCTTTCCTGCTCTTTGGCTGTGAATTCCATAAGAGTTCTGGCCATATTGAAGACACTGTCCACGGCTGAAGGCTCCAATCTGGGGATCCTGTACCCTTGTGGGTAAGGTCTGTGCCAATTGGCTTTGCCTTTGCCCTTGCCTTGATGGTTCTTGGGACCTCTCTGTTTCTTTTGAGGTCCTTTGGGCTTGTCCTTGGATGCTTCTGGAGCTGGTTTGGAGCTGGTAGATGCCACTGGTGCCTCTGTCTCCAAAGTTGGAGTCATTTCCAATTCTTTCTTCTGGTCTATGGATAAAAGACTCTGGTTCTTCAACCAATTCTTTATCTTTTTGACCTTGTCTTTGCAAGACAGGGGGCTCCAACCTCCTAAGAGTTCTATGGTCTTCTCCTGACCCAGAAAGCTCTTGATGTGTAAGTAGGAGTTCATGGCCCCCTGCCAAAGGCTTGGGCAGATTTCCCACTCCTCTTCTTTGGCTGCTCTGAACCAATTTTTGTACTGGCTCTGATATATTTCTATTGCTGCCACTTGAAAATGGTTCAGCCCTGGAAATATTATCATAAATTAGTTCAGGCTCAGAATTCACGTCAAAATCTGTTGGTACAGACCTTGGGGAATGGGGGGCAACTCTGGCATCCTCCAGATGTGCCTTTCTTGTGGAAGATTTGGCACTTCTGGATTTGGTCTTGCCTCTTCCTTGTCCACATCCATCTGGTTGGACTGAATAGTTGCTTCCATTTCTGGTATGCACCATTTTCACGTCAATTTAAAGATAAAAGGTGAAAATATAAGATAAAATACACACCTTTTGGTGGTAATTTAGCTTTTTCTGAGTTGAATAAGGTGCCTCTTTTAGCAATCTGCACCTCAATACTGTCTTCAGATTCTGCTTCTGAAGATTCTGGACTAGTGATATATCTTTTACTGAGTCTGTTGCCAGCTGCACAGTATTTGATTAAAGACACTAAAAGAAATTATAAAAGAGAAAAAATTATTTTTTATACTTTTTAAAATATTTTTTAAAGATTTTTTATAAGTTTTATATTTTTTAATATTAAAAAAATTATTTTTTTTTTTTAAAGAAAAAAAATTAAAATTTAAGATTTTGAATGAAAATTAATTCAGAGTAACTCAAAGAATAATTTTATAAGTTTTTGGATGTGAAAAAGCCACGTGTAAAAACAATATAAAATTAAACCAAATTCCTCAATGAAAAAGATTTTAAAACAATTTCAAAAATAAAAATATTTTAACTCCAAATTGAAAGAAAAAAATTAATTAAATTAATATATTTTAGAGCTTAAAAATATATTAATTAAGGGTACAAGGTTCAAAAAACACGGCCAGGCCCCCAAATGTAAGATGTGACTATGAAACTGATGATAATATCACTATTAATCAACAGTACTATGTCTGTTCTTATGAAATATAATAATAAAATATTATTATAACCACAATTAAATAATTAAAAATTATTTCTTTCACGTGTTAAGCACTACTAGTGATTTTAACAGTGAGCAAGTAATTGTCTACAAGAATCAATTACAAGAAGAATTTAATAATAAAAACTTCTTTATTAAAATAATAAAATTATTTTAATATATAATTATCTTTTGCAAGAATAATTATAAAGATAATTCTTGAAGAAAACTATTACTAGAGAAAAACTTTAAGAATTAAAGATAAATGACTCACTAATACTCCAAAGAACTTATTGATAATAAAAGTAGAGAAATTTGACGTGGAATTGTGGATTTAAGGGATCAAAAGGATTTATAACAGTATTACAACAATATATAGTTGGATTCTATGATTTCACGTCTTTCTGATTGATTCTGAAAGAATTAAAACACTTAAGAATAGTTGAACTAATACTTACTTGTTGGTAATAAAGATTTAATAAATTGATAAGATGATGATAAAAAAACAGCAAGAAGAGGCTTCTTTTAAGTCAACAACAGCTCACAGAGGCGTGCCATGGAGCAAACTGAAAAACCAATGAGTGAGAAAACAATAAACCTTTTTGGATTATTGATTGCATCATCTGTTGTCATGTAAGATTATCATAATTACTTAATTGATGCTTTTACGTGACTACCAACCCCAATATGGTTAAGAATAAAAGGAGTAACACTTGTAAATCTTCTTTTATTCTAAAATAATCATTGATTTCTCAAAGTTATCAATGTTATTGCCAATTTCATCACAGGTTGTAATTACTGTGAATTTTTGAAGATTCAGTGTTTCACGTAGAATATCCAAAAATGGACTGTAAGTAAAACTTTTAATTTTTTTAGTAAAACTGTAATTCTTTTTGGTTGTACCATAGATAATACAGTTCTCCTTTAGTCCTGAAAGTTTCAGAAAGATTCATTAAGAATTGTATTTTTAATGAATTTTTGAAGTTTTTACCTCATTTCTACGTAGAATTGCAAATAGCAGTGTTTTGCTGGTTGCTATGAGGTAAATCAATGAATATGGGTCCCAAAAGGGTTTTAATTACTCTTTTGGGGTTTATCCATGGAAAGTCATTAGTAATTGACATGGTTACAGGAGTGTAAGTAGCTCATTACCTCCTTGGCACGTCAAAATAGCAGGTTATTTGCTATTTTCTGATGTTTTACAGTAGTTGTAACTTGGTAACCAAGTTCCCAAAGAGTTTTAGTTTACCAATTGGGCCAAGATGAGCCATGGATCCATGCTCTGGAGCTATCCACGCCTCTGAGGCCTCAGAAGTTGGGTACCCTGGCTCTCTTTGATGTCTTTTGTCCCCCTTGCCTATTTTTTACGTCAAAATAGTAATTTAAGCTTAAAGTGAGATATCCACTATGGGTGTACCAAAAGTCCATGTAAGAATACCATGATATTAAGTGCTCAAAACATGCATAACACTATTCTTAGTGTATATGTAACATGGGATTTCTCACTTTCCCATTATTTTGGCTAAAAATCAAGAAAAACAAAAATTTTCACGGATCTTTTATGTGGTATTAATGATGTGGTATTGAAGTATTTTCCATTTTACCACCTCAAATACTTAAATTGAGCTTATTCACTCTATGGAGCTACCCTAGGTGAATTTTTGTGTAGAATCCAAATCTGGTCTTAAATCCATGGATTTACTTACTCAATAAAAAGTTATTCATCTTTTCTGAAATTGAAAATGATGAATTTTGGATATATGCATGACTTATGAGTTTTGCATAATTCAAAATTTCTTTTTAAGATAATTGTGGCCTATTTGGGTATGTAAAATATACCTCAAGGCTCACATTGCACCTTGAAAGACTTGCAAGAGTACTTCATAAAGTTGCAGAAGTGAACATGAAAATTTCACTTAAGAAATGCAATTTTGGTTTTGAAGAACTCAAAGCATTAGGACATGTTGTTTCTGGTTTGAGCTTGGGTATTGACAAGAATAAAGTAGCAGCAGTGTTACTTAAGCCAATACCCCAGAATAAAAAAGAAATGATGTCTTTCCTTGGATTTGCTAGTTACTATAGGCAACACTTGAAAGATTTTGCAATTCTAGCCAAGTCACTCTATAGAATCTGTGATCAACAGACTGTATTTGAGATGACACAGGAAAGAATTAAAGCTTATGAGAAGATAAAGAAAGCCCTTACAGAAGCACCTTTACTCCTCATGCCTGACTGGAATATTCCTTTTAAATTGTACATTGATGCATGTGGAGATGGACTAGGGGCAGCCCAACATCAAGTCCAGATTATTGATGACAAACCTACAGAAGGACCAGTTTGTTATATCTCAAGGCAAATCAAACCAACAGAAGCCAGATATGGTGCAAGCCAAATGGAGTGCTTATGTTTGGTATGGGCACTTGAGAAATTACACTATTACCTTGATGGCAGTGTTTTTGAAGTGATAACTGACTGTAATGCCGTAAAATCACTTCTTAACATGAAAAATCCCAACAGACATATGTTGAGATGGCAAATAGCCATTCAAGAATATAGAGGAAACATGACTATAGTTCATAAAGCAGGAAACATCCACAAAAATGCTGATGGACTTAGTAGATGGGCTTTAGCCAACACTCCTGATAACCCAGCTTATGTACCTTTGGAAGCTGAACCACAGATTCCAATTGAAGGAATTAACATAACTGATATTGGGACTGAATTCTTTGAAGAGGTCAGAGAGTCTTATAAACAAGACAAGAATTGCCATATCTTGACTTCTTTATTGGATAAAGACTGCAAAGACACATCTTTGGTTAATGCACTAGATGAAGTTTGGAAAAATTCCTATTCTGAAGGAAGATTTCACTTGTTTGATGGGATTATTTACCATAGAACAAAACATTCTTGTGTGATGACACTGTGTAGTAGACTGCTTATCAATACCATTCTTCATGAATGCCATGATAGCATTTACTCTGGACACCTATCAGAAGACAGAACACTTGAAAAAGTGAAGAATTGTGAATGGTGGCCATCCTGGAGAAAGGAAACCATTGAGTATTGCCATACCTGTGATAGATGCCAGAAAGCAAAAAGGAGTACAGGCAAGAAATTTGGATTGATGATCCACATTCAAGAACCAAAATCCCCTTGGGAAGTTGTTCACATGGATTGGGTCACAGCACTTCCTCCAAGTGGTGACAGAAGTTATAATGCTTGTTTAGTCATAGTAGACAGATATAGCAAAACTCCCATATTCTTACCATGTCATAAAGATGACACTGCTATGGATACAGCTCTTCTTCTATAGAGTAGAGTTATTTCTCATACAGGATTATTTAAGAATATCGTAAGTGACAGAGATCCCAAATTCACATCTGCACTTTGGACCAATCTTCATAGATTGTTTGGGACTAAGTTATCATTCTCTACAGCATATCACCCTCAAACAGATGGGCTAGCAGAGAGGATGATTCAGACTTTAGAAGACATGATCAGGAGATTCTGTGCTTATGGATTAGAATTCAAAGACTCAGATGGCTTTACCCATGACTGGTGCACTCTTATACCTGCATTAGAATTGGCATATAAGACATCAGTCCATTCGTCCACAGGACAAACTCCTGCTATGTTAGAGAAAGGATGGAATCCAAGACTCCCAGCAGACACACTGAGGAAAGACTTGATTGACATTCATCCTACAGCTTCCAGCTTCAAGATAATGCTTGATAAAGTGAAACACCATGCAAAACAAAGTATGGATGATGCTTTTGATTATGCAAAACAGAAGTGGGACAAGAGTCATAAAGTACCAGACTTCAAAGTAGGGGACTTAGTTCTAGTTTCAACCTTGAATTTTAATAATATCAAAGGCCCAAAGAAACTTAAAGATTCTTATGTAGAACCTTTTGTTATTGTTGCTTTACATGGAACCAATGCAGTTCAAGTGGAGTTGAGTGGTGAATTGGAAAATAAACACCCTACATTTCCAGTCAGCTTGATAAAGCCTTATCAACCAGCTGACAAAGAATTTTTTCCTTTAAGAAACCCAACTCCTTTGACTGTGCCCCCTGTGGAACAGAAAGAAGACAGAAAGATAAAGAAAGTCATTAAAGAAAGGAGACTTAGGGGTAAAAATCAAAGAGAATATCTTGTCAGATATAGAAATCCAGTACATGAAGATGAATGGATGGCAGAATCAGAAATACCTGACTCAGATAAACTCTTAAGAAGATTTAGACATGAAAGAAGGCCACAAACCTGAATATGTCTATAAATGTGCTTTAAATTACTTGATCTGAGTAATGTGAAGAGGCTGGACAGTGGACATTAACCCCCTTTGGGGCCTTATTCTTTTATCACTAATAAAATTGTAGTACAATTTTATTTTTTGGTGGGAGGGAATGTGAGCCTTGAGGTATATTTTACATACCCAAATAGGCCACAATTATCTTAAAAAGAAATTTTGAATTATGCAAAACTCATAAGTCATGCATATATCCAAAATTCATCATTTTCAATTTCAGAAAAGATGAATAACTTTTTATTGAGTAAGTAAATCCATGGATTTAAGACCAGATTTGGATTCTACACAAAAATTCACCTAGGGTAGCTCCATAGAGTGAATAAGCTCAATTTAAGTATTTGAGGTGGTAAAATGGAAAATACTTCAATACCACATCATTAATACCACATAAAAGATCCGTGAAAATTTTTGTTTTTCTTGATTTTTAGCCAAAATAATGGGAAAGTGAGAAATCCCATGTTACATATACACTAAGAATAGTGTTATGCATGTTTTGAGCACTTAATATTATGGTATTCTTACATGGACTTTTGGTACACCCATAGTGGATATCTCACTTTAAGCTTAAATTACTATTTTGACGTAAAAATTAAGCAAGGGAGACAAAAGACATCAAAGAGAGCCAGGGTACCCAACTTCTGAGGCCTCAGAGGCGTGGATAGCTCCAGAGCATGGATCCATGGCTCATCTTGGCCCAATTGGTAAACTAAAACTCTTTGGGAACTTGGTTACCAAGTTACACCTACTGTAATCATAAGAAAAATAGCAAATAACCTGCTATTTTGACGTGCCAAGGAGGTAATAAGCTACTTAGGCTCCTGTAACCACGTCAATTCTTGATGACTTTCCATGACTAGACCCTAAAAGAGTAATTAAACCCTTTTGGGATCCATATTCATTGATTTACCTCATAGCAACCAGCAAAATACTGCTATTTGCAATTCTACGTAGAAATGAGGTAAAAACTTCAAAAATTCATTAAAAATACAATTCATAATGAATCTTCCTGAAACTTTCAGGACCAATGGAGAACTGTATTATCTATGGTACAACCAAAAAGAATTATGGTTTTACTAGTAAAATTAAAAGGTTTACTTACAGTCCATTTTTGACCATTCTACGTGAAACACTGAATCTTCAAAAATTCACAGTAATTACAACCTGTGATGAAATTGGCAATAACATTGATAACTTTGAGAAATCAATGATTATTTTGGAATAAAAGAAGATTTACAGATGTTACTCCTTTTATTCTTAACCATATTGGGGTTGGTAGTCACGTAAAAGCATCAATTAAGTAATTATGATAATCTTACGTGACAACAGATGATGCAATCATTAATCCAAAAGGGTTTATTGTTTTCTCACTCACTGGTTTTTCAGTTTGCTCCATGGCACGCCTCTGTGAGCTGTTGTTGACTTAAAAGAAGCCTATTCTTGCTGTTTTTTCCGTATCATCATCATCTTATAAATTTATTAAATCATTATTACCAACAAGTAAGTATTAGTTCAACTATTCTTAAGTGTTTTAAATCTTTCAGAATCAATCAGAAAGACGTGAAATCATATAATCCAACTATATATTGTTGTAATACTGTTATAAATCATCTTGATCCCTCAAATCCACAACTCTACGTCAAATTTCTCTACTCTTATCTATCAATAAGTTCTTTGGAGTATTAGTGAGTCATTTATTCTTAATTCTTAAAGTTTTTCTCTAGTAATAGTTTTCTTCAAGAATTATCTTTATAATTATTCTTGCAAAAGATAATTATATATTAAAATAATTTTATCATTTTAATAAAGAAGTTTTTATTATTAAATTCTTCTTGTAATTGATTCTAGTAGACAATTACTTGCTCACTGTTAAAATCACTAGTAGTGCTTAACACGTGAAAGAAATAATTTTTTTAATTATTTAATTGTGGTTATAATAATACTTTATTATTATATTTCATAAGAACAGACATAGTACTGTTGATTAATAGTAATATTATCATCAGTTTCATAGTCACATCTTACATCATATGTAAATCAAAGTTCACTTATGTAATACACGCACACATTTTGACATTTCAATTGAATTCAATTGAAAATACTTCAATTCCTCATAGCTTCTAAACTAAACACAACACCTCAGTTTTAACACAAAAATTGATGGTTAACACCACATGTGGTGTGAATTAAATTAAGGTTTTGAGTATTTTCAACTTTTGTATTGAAAATACTAAAAACTTAATTTAAGCTTATTTAGAGTTGAGTTACAAGAATTTCACTCAGAGGTGACCCCACCTGATTTTTTATGAGGAATCCAATGGTGAAATAATTTTTATGTGTTTATTTATTGGATAAAAAGTTATAATAATTTTTATTTAACTTTTTTCCAAATTTATTTATTTTTTCACAATTTTGTTAAAATTTTATTTTTACTGAATTTTTTCAAGTATAAATGTAATTATATACTTACAGAATTTAATGTATTTTTATTTTTAAATTGTAATTAATTTTTTATTTTTAATATAATTTTATATTTATATTTTGATTTTTATTTTAATAATATAAATAAATTCATTTTATTTATATTAATATGTTATTTTTGTATTTGTGGTCTTTTGGGTATATGAAATTACCTCTAAGGCTCACATTCCCTCCCCCTAAAAAAGAATATTACTTTGTAATATTGGTGTTTCTAGTGTGTCTGAATCTCCTGAGGAGTTTGGTAGCTTCTGGTATATCTTTTTCTTCCAACCATTCATCTTCACAAGTTGGGTCACTGTACCTAACAAGGTATTCCCTTACTTTCTTAGTTCTTAATTTTCTTTCTTTAAGAACTTTCGTAATTTTCTTAGTACCAGATGTCTCAATAGGAGGTATAACTTGGGGAATCTTGTTCCTCAAGGGAAATTTCTCAGAATCACTAGATTTATATGGCTTTATCAAGCTTACTGGAAATGTGGGGTGCTTGTTGCTAAGTTCTTCAGATAACTCTACTTCAACAGCATTTTCTCCATGGAGGGCCTTAATCACAAAAGGTCCTGCAAAAGAGTCTTTCAACTTTTTACATCCTTTGATGTTATTGAAGTTAGTGGTGGATACAAGAACTAGGTCCCCCACTTTGAAATCTGGAGATGCATGTGATTTATCCCATTTGTCTTTAGCATATGCAAAAGAATCCTCCATGCATCTTACTGCATGCTTTCTAGCTTTGTCTAGCATTCCTTTGAAGCTAGCAGTTGTGGGATTTGTTTCAATCAAGTCTTTCCTCAAGGAATCTTGGGGTAACTCTGGGTTACATCCTTTTTCTAGAATAGCAGGAGTCTGATTGGTACTGGCATGGATTGATGTTTTATATGCTAATTCCAGTGCTGGGACAGAGTACACAAATCATGGGTAAATCCATCACAATCTTTGAATTCAAGGCCATATGCACAAAATCTTCTCACCATGTCCTCTAAGGTTTGGATCACTCTTTCAGCCATGCCATCAGTTTGTGGGTGGTAGGCTGTAGAGAAAGACAGTTTAGTGCCAAATAATTGGTGAAGATTTGTCCATAGTGCTGAAGTGAATTTGGGATCTCTATCACTGATGATATTTGTAAATATCCCAGTCCATGACACTACTCTATTCCATATCAGAAGAGCTGTATCCATTGCTGTATCATCTTTGTGACATGGTAAAAAGATTGGAGTTTTACTGAATCTGTCCACGATTACTAGGCAAGCATTATAGCTCCTGTCACCTCCTGATGGTAGGCCAGTTACCCAATCCATATGGACAATTTCCCAAGGTCTGTTTGGTTCTTGGATTTTTATCATATTTCCAAGTCTTTTGCCTGTGGATTTATTTGCCTTTTGGCATCTGTCACAGGGTTTGCAATACTCTGCAACATCTTTCTGCCACATTGGCCACCATATGCAGGTCTTTACTTTTACTCTTGTTCTGTCTTCAGATAGATGTCCTGAAAAGGGACTATCATGGCATTATTTCAGTACAAGATTGATTAATGACCTGTCTACAACTGTCATTACACATGTGTGCTTGGTTCTGTGGTAAATTATACCATCCAGTAGGTGAAATCTTCCTTCATCATAAGATTTTCTCCATACTTCATCCAAGGCATGTATTAGAGAGTTGTCTTTACAGTCTTTGTTAAGTAATTGGCATAATATGCTACAATTCTTATCTTTGGTGTAACTACTTCTGACTTCTTCAAAGAAGGTGGTGTTCAAGTCTGTAACACTTATTCCTTCTATTGGAATTTGTGGTGAAGCTTCTTCTGGCACATAAGCAGGATTATCAATATTATTTGGTAATGGCCATCTGCTTAGTCCATCTGCATTCTTATGAATATTCCTATCCTTATGAACAATAGCCATATTGCCTCTGTATTCTTGTATGGCTATTTGCCATCTGAGCATGTGTCTGTTGGGTGTTTTCATGTTCAAAAGTGATTTGACAGCTGTACAATCTGTTATCACTTCAAAAACACATCCCTCTAAAAAGTAGTTCAATTTTTCCAAGGCCCAGACAAGGAATAGACATTCCATTTGACTTGCCCCATATCTGGCTTCAGCTGGTTTGATTTGCCTGGATATGAAACATATGGGTCCTTCTACAGGCTTATCATTTATGATCTGAACTTGGTGAAGTGCAGCACCCAGTCCATCCCCTGATGCATCAATATACAGTTTGAAAGGCAATTTAAAGTCTGGCATCAGTAAGAGTGGAGCAGTGGTCAATGCTTCTCTTAGAGACTCAAAAGCTTTGATTCTGTCAACAGTCATTTCAAATACTGTGTCTTTGTCACACAACTTATAAAGTGGTCTTGCTATGGATGCAAAATATTTAATGTGTTGCCTGTAATATCCTGCAAAACCTAAGAATGACTGAATTTCCTTCTTATTCTGAGGCATGGGTTTTAACAATACTGCTGCAACTTTGTTTTTGTCAATTCCAAGGGACAAACCAGATACAACATGTCCTAATGCTTTAAGTTCTTTAAATCCAAAATGACATTTTTTCAAGGAGATTTTCATGTTTACTGATTGGATTTTTGTCAAACCTCTTGATAATCTGTACATGTGCTCCTCCCAAGTCTTTGAACAGATAATAATGTCATCAATGTAAATGATTAACCATCCCTCTGAGAGTTCTTCAGGGAAGATTTCATTCATCATTCTTTGGAAGTGTGAAGGTGCATTTTTGATACCAAAGGGCATCCTTAAGTATTCATACACTCCACAATGAACAATAATTCTCAAGTATTTTCTTGCTCTTGGTGTTACCACATTTTGATGGAATCCTTTAAGGGCATCCATAGTGGTTATATACACTGCTTGAGATATTTGAGTAAGGGAAATTTGGATTTTTGGTATTGGGTATCTGTCTGGGACAGTGTAAGTGTTCAGAGCCCTAAAGTCCCCAACCATTCTGGATTTTCCATTATGCCATGCCACTATAACTGGTGTAGTTATTTCTACTTCCTCATTGTGGCCTATTTTTCTTATTACACCAAGTTCCAGAAGTTCTTTGATATGAATTTCTAGGGCTTCTCTTGATTTTGGACTTGCTGGATAAGCAGGTCTTCTTAAGAGTGGTGGATAAGGTCTCTCAATGTTAAGAATGATGTCAACTTCATGACCAATAATTTTTCCTAGAGGTTCTTTGTCTGTAGCAAATAATCCTCTGTGGTCATACAAAAGGGAAGAAAGTTCATTTTCTTGTTTATCAGTCAGATGAAGGCTTATTTCAGCCTCATTTAACTGTTCAGACTTGAATTTCTCTAACTCTAAGTTGACTGGTGATACTTTGTTTACTGTAATTTGTCTTTTAAATGGTAAAAAGGCAAATTTCTGGCGCTTATTGTCCCCGATTGTAAAGTATCTGTCTTTGTTATTATGTAAATCTATTCCATACATGATTAAATAGTCATTTCCCAATATAAAATGGGTACCAGAGCAATTTTCCATAACAACAAATTCAACTGTGATCCTTAAATTCCCATTTATGTGTGGGAATACAACATTGGTCTCAAAGATTCCTAAAGGTTTCATTGGGTTACTTGCACTGTTGAATTTTATACCATCAATTGGTAACAATTGGTCTTCAAAATTTGGTACACAAGTCTTAAGAAAATATTTTCCAACACAAGAGCAGAAGGCTCCTGGGTCAAGTAAAAGTTTGGTGGGCTTGTTGTCAATCACCACTTCTGTTATACAGGAATTACCAGCTGTATAACCTTTTCCTCTGTTTGGTTTTGTCTTCATAAGTTGTGCATCTTGAACTTTTGATAAATCAACTTGACCATTGCTCAATTGTGGTAAGTGGGAATAAGATTCCATGATGTCAAAAGTGGCATTGATATTTTCTATATCTTTTGAAGATTCAGAAAATATGGATGACTTATCATCTGAATTGTCTTCAATTATGTCTTCTCTTTCAACATCTGGTCTCTTTTCAATGTCAATTTCATTGATTTTCCCCCTTTTTGGACATGTATTGGCTAAATGGGTGGTGCTTTGGCAAATATGGCATTTTCTGACTGTATCTGCAGATTTATGTTTAATATTACTAGAATTTTCTTTGGGGTTTTTGTCCACAGAATCTTTCTAAGGTGTATTAAACCTTGTTTTGAGATTCACCCTACTGGAACCAATTTTGGTTCTGGTGGTTACTTCTTCTAGTATATTGATAATATCCTCCGCTGAAGATTGTTCAGTAGTCCTGCTTTTGACAGCATGCTCTAAGTCACCCCCACATTGTCTCAGAATTTTTCTATGGATCATAAATTCTGACATGTCAGGATATAATGCTGTTAATCTGTCCTTCTGTTGGCAAAACCATGGTAAAGCTTTGTCTTTATCAGCATTAAATTTGGCAGATTCAAAGGCTGTTTCAACTTTAAACCTCCAAACATCATTTGCCCATTTTTTGATGATTTGGGTTTTCCACCAAGTTCAACTCTGGTGTCCATGTGCTTGTCTTATTTTGATGTACCATCTGTGAGCTGATCTGGTAAACAAGGTGTTAAACCTGGCTGTTACCAATCTTTCTGGTAATTCAAAATCCTCTTTGATCATGTCAATACCTCTAATGAATTCCATATGGTCATACTCTCCTTCACCACTGAAGTGAGGCCATTCTTTAAGTTTTGGAACTTCTTTCAAGAGTGCTTGGCCCATTGATGGTTCCAAGTTATGAAAAGAAGTGGATAATTCATTTTTTAATTGTGAACTATCAGGATCCAATACTTGTGGATTTGAAATTCTTGTGCCCTCATTTTGATTTAGAGGTGTAGACATTCTTGGTAAGGTGTTCAGTATTTGTTCAATGTCATTCATTTTACTGTTGCTACACCTTTGGGAATTTCTGTATTCATGTTGGAAGCTTTGTATTAAATTTATTACTTCAATTTTATACATGTCTTCTTTATGTGTAAGTTCTTGCCATAACTCTGTCTGTTTTGTATTATCAGCAGTGAATTGATTCAATATCATTGATAATTTTGATACTTCTTCTTGTGAAGCATCAAAACACTTTTTCAAGGCAATGGTATATGTCTTTACTTCAGTAAATGAATTTGAAATGTCATCAAGGACTTTCTTGTTATCTGTTTTGATAATATTTATGGCTTGTTTAATTCTTGTTTCATTATGTCATCAATATTGAGTTTAGAATATTTATCTGTTAATTCTTTAATAATGGCAGATTGTTCATTTATTTTATTGTTAAAAGAATTATCATTATTGGAGTTTTTAATTGTTCTTAAAACTTTTTCAAAACACATAAGTGTTTCATTAATTTGGCACAGACTCAGGTTGTTTGTTTTAATGTTGTTACAAATGGTTTCATTTTGATCAGAAAGATGTTTTTTCACGTCATTTATAGCATCATACAACTCTGGGATGGAATCAAATATATCAGAAATCATTTCTGGAATCTTAATCTGGCTTCCTCCTTCTTCTGTAATTCCATCATGGTTCTGGCCATCTGAAATACATTTTCCATGGCATCCTGCTGAATCTTTGGGATTCTGTAGCCCTGGCTGTAAGGTTTTGGGGCTGGTGCCTTCCCTTTGCCCTTGTTTGGAACTTGTGGCTGTTTTTTCACGTTGGAATTGCTGGTGCTGGCCACTGGGGCTGTCTTTGGCACTGGTTTGGGTGGTGGAGGGTTGTTTTTCCTCCATTCCAGTGTCAAAAGCATCATGTTTTCCTTCTCCATCAATGGATGCCATCCATTGAGCAATTTGCAAGTGTTGGGATGGCCCAGGAATTTTCTTACTGTCAGGTAAGAATTCATGCAATTCTTCCACAGGTCTGCAAGGATCTGGTACTCCTTGAATTGAAGTGCATTGTTGTATGCACTGTGGCTGGCTTTGTATATGTCCACAGAGGCTTGTTGTGGCGGTGTCAGCTCTTTTTGAAGGTAAGATAGTATTATCAGCTTCAGAATGACCCAATTTAGCTGTTTGGAAGTCATCAACTTCCCCTTTTCCTTCTGTACCTGGTTGGCCTCTGCCATAATCACGTCTATTACCTTTTTGGGAGCTGCTTGAGGGGTTGTAGCTGGCTCCTGACCTGGTTGAAGGCATAATTAAATCATCAAAATTAGAGTTTTGATGATGTAATGAAAAGCTCTTGGCAGCATAATAAAGTTATGCCAGGCTATCAGAATTCACTCTCTGAATTGCTTTAGCGTGTAAATCTTAAAAGTTATTGAGGATCAAAGTTTGAGCTTAATTTGAGCAGTTATGATCACTCACAGTAACCTTAATTTAAGTTTAACAGTCTTAAGAGTGATAAAATTGGTGAATACTATTAGTTTATGATCAAAACTAATAAAATCCACGAAATTTGGGGTTCTACCAAGCCTCTGAAGTTATCAAACTTAGAGTTATAGTGATAACTCTAAATAATGGTGTAATAATGATGTAATATGGTTTGATAATGATGTAATCATCTCCAAACCTTAAAATATTGATCATTTCCAGTGGTTATGATCAGTACACGTCTACTAGAAGCCTGTTGGACTCTAGGAGGGAGGTATTTACTATAAATAGAGCTCTTTTTACTCTATTTTCCGCTCAGACGCATCAAAAACATTAAATCAATTAAATCAAAGGTAATTTCTTTATTCTTTATATATAAAACTATTATATTATTAAAGACCAAAGACCACCTTGTTGTAATCATCTATTTTGACGTGATTAAATCATTTATTTAATTGTTTTTGCTAAAAATCTCTTTAAAAACTTATTTCCACGTTAAAATACAGAATAATTTGTAATTTTCTTTACTTTTATTGTAAAATACAATTTGAAAAGGTTGTATTTATATTTTTTTGGCGTAAAATATTCCAAAATTATTATATTAAGTGTTAAAAGTAGGTTATTTTCTCTTATTATAATAATTTCTCTATTATTACTCTCATAATAATTCTTTAATTAATATAAATAGTATTTATATTAATTAATAACTTTAATATTAGTAATATTATTGTTATGAATTGTTTTTTATTAATAAAAAGAAATTTTTTACGCCTTTATTATTTGTTGGTAACAATAATAAAGAGCTTTTTAAATATATTAATTATTTTATATTAATATATTTATTTATTATATTATATTTTCATAATATAAATTATATTATTATATTTATTTAATAATAGAATTATTTTACCCCATAATAATAATAATTATTTATTATTATTATATTTTTAATCTTATTTATTCAATTCATAAGAACATTCAGAGTACAATAAGTAATAAATTAGTAATTTTTAATTATTGTTTCATAGTCAAACCTTACACCAAAAGTAATGAACTTTTGGAGAATTTTGACATCCCATGCCTGTCAGCAAGGATTTTGGGGGTCTAGCTCCCCCTTAGAGCTGGAGTTCCTTTTCCCCCCCAAATTTAATCTTTCCAAATTATTTTTCCTTTAATTCCTCATCATGTATTATACTTATAATTTACATATGTAATTCAATTCAATTGTACATTACAATACAGTAATAATTGACACCTCATATGTAAATCAAAGTTCACTTATGTAATACACACGCACATTTTGACATTTCAATTGAATTCAATTGAAAATACTTCAATTCCTCATAGCTTCTAAACTAAACACAACACCTCAATTTTAACACAAAAATTGATGGTTAACACCACATGTGGTGTGAATTAAATTAAGTTTTTGAGGATTTTCAACTTTTGTATTGAAAATACTAAAAACTTAATTTAAGCTTATTTAGAGTTGAGTTACAAGAATTTCACTCAGAGGTGACCCCACCTGATTTTTTATGAGGAATCCAATGGTGAATTAATTTTTATGTTTTTATTTATTGAATAAAAAGTTATGATAATTCTTATTTAACTTTTTTCCAAATTTATTTATTTTTTCACAATTTTGTTAAAATTTTATTTTTACTTAATTTTTTCAAGTATAAATGTAATTTTATACTTACAAAATTTAATGTATTTTTATTCTTAAATTGCAATTAATTTTTTATTTTTAATATAATTTTATATTTATATTTTGATTTTGATTTTAATAATATAAATAAATTTATTTTATTTATATTAATATGTTATTTTTGTATTTGTGGTCTTTTGGGTATATGAAATTACCTCTAAGGCTCACACCTATCACCGTCAGGGGAAGAGTGTGTTTGAGTTGAGAAGTGTTTACACATGCATATACGCATTGAGGAATAGCGGCGGGTTGTCATTGTTGCAGGAATTGGGAGTACAATTGGTTTGTGTATAAATATCTATGGCTGATGTGAAAGTGTTTAGGAGTGTTATTAATTGGCAAAAAAATTGAGTGATTATTTATGAAGGGGGAGATGATTTGAGCCAACTGAGAATTTTCTCCCATTTGTAATGGTGCGTGAGATGCAGCTGATAGAGTGTAACATGTCTCATCTGGATGGCGGAACTGGTTAGGAGTTTAATTGGGTAAAATGCCATGCCGCTGAATGCTCATACATATTCTATTTTATTTACACATGGCAATACTGCGGTTTTGACCCTCAAGGGGCGTTCCAATAGGGATGTGTCAACATTGATTTGAGGGGATTTACATCCAAACCATGTACGCTGGCACGCCATCGTACATGGCTTAAACCTTATTACAGATATAACAATATAACTCTATCACATAAGGGGTTTGAGTGCAGCTAAAGTCTTGGTATTTGGTTTGAGTGCAGCAGGCCTTTAATCGGTTGGAATGTGATTTGGATTGTCTCGCCTTTCTTGAAAAGGTGATGTCTCTTTTGGGGGTAAATCCTTCATGAATATACCCCTTTACAGATGTACAATGCTGTGGAATTTCAATGCATGTATTGGAAGTTTGGATAATTCACAAAAAGTGACAATGGGGAGGCGGAAATGTTACCGAATATAATTACTTATGGATGATGGGTCCCCTTTGAGATCAAGGGAATATTACATTATATGGTGGTAGGCCGTGCAGGGTGGTTTCCGACAAAAGAAGAGGAGGTAGGGAGGATTCTCCTAAAGAGAAGCTTATTATACTTCCAATAAAACTCTTTTTATAAATATTCATAGAATATCTCTATTCTAAATTTGAAAAGATTTCATCTCATATCACTCTATTTTATCATAATACTGAGGTGTTTTATCTAGTTAAAAATATTACTGTACTTTTCTGGCGCTTATGTCATCTTCCAAGTCACATAAATCCCATTCAGGTTCTGTTCATGACTCAGATAGTGAATCTAGCATAGAATATGTTCAAACACAGTCACCATTGAGTCCCAACATTCCTCTCACAACCCCTATCTCATCCTCAATGAATGTATCAGGTCTTAACATTGATGTGGGCAATCCAAAGGCTCCAACTTCAAGCACTTGGTCAATCCCAAATATTTCCGTCACTCCAATTCCCCCGAATCCCACTAATACACAAATGCATGTGTCTCAGGGGCCAGAAGGCACACCTCAAATCTCATCAAACGCTAATCCCCAGTCAAAATTTCCACGTGAGTTCCTCCTTAATCGCAGTTGGAATCCAGTTGCTTCCCAGGATCCCTTTGGCCAAAGTAAACAGCCAACCCTCAATATTCCATCAGGATCTCAGGTTCATGTGGGCGATGAAAGGCGCGTGGATGGGGAGCGACGAAAGAGACCATTGGAGAATGTAACTTGGAGTGGTCTGTTGGAGGGAAATCCAGGATTGACGCTTCATCAAAGTAAGTCATTTTAATTTCAGAGTATAACCTTTTTCACAATTTGATATTTTTGTTTCATGGGTTAGATATGGCACCTAAAGGCAAGTCAGTCCAATGTCAGGAGCCAATTGAAGATTGTGAGTATGACCAGTTTTCATTAATTTTTTGATGTGTTAACTGATGATGTGCATGGCAGGTGATGAACTTTATGCATCTTCACCTCTGGTCCATAAAGAGAAAGTCACTGGACTTCATAATTCATATGCCTCCAAACCAAGAACAGCTCATGCCAGTTCATCAAGAGAAAAAATGGTGGATGATGCGGATGAGAACATGTCTCCGACTCAAATGGAAACAAATGATGAATCAAGGAGGGACAATTTCATGGTGCATGAGCATCGCACTCAGTCAAATAATGAGTTCACCCATCCTCAAATGCCCCTTTCCCAGAGTATGCTTGAACAATCCGAGGTCAGACAGCAAAGGAACCAGGCTCTTAAAGCTCACAATGTGGCAAAATGTGCAAGCCAGAAGGAGAAACAAAAATGGCTGAAAGCAGAACTTCCAGATAATGTCCATGGAATGAGATCAGCAGTACATGCCCATTTCCTGTTCCTACTCAAAGTTAGGGATAAGAATTTTTCCTCACTACCAGCACCACCAAGCACAGAAGAGCGTGAAATTGAAATTCAAGTGGATGGTCATCTTGGATATGTCCCCGAGGATGTTCTCAATGAGACCTCAACACAGGTTCAGTCTCAGGGTTTCCAAAGCTACTCTAAAAATGAGCTCCACAAGCTAGGACTAAAGCGATTCACTTGGGACTGGGAGAGCTCATGGCAACATCCGTTCAACGAGCTGATGTCTATGGTGTTTTGCCGTACATTCCGTCTCGCACTTGTCAGCACTGAGTATCATCACTACTGTTGGAACAAGGATCATAACAACTATGGGGTCGTGGCGGCTTTAATGGAGCAATATTTCACTTATTTGAAAAGAGAATGGAAGTCTATTCAAAAGGATGCGGAGTATTTGGTAAAAAAGAAGGAGAATCAAAAGCTCGCAAAGATTCGTCAAAGAGTTAGTTACTGTATCTCTTCTTCATTGTGGACCAAGTCTGATGATGATCTACTTGATTATGTGCAGACCTGTGAGCGCCGTCGTGAATGGTGTGATACGGCTAAATTTCCCATTCTAGCATCACAATTCAATGACCCTCAAGTATGCTCAGATACTGAGGAGGTACTGGAAAATGGCCTTCAAGCTTACCGCAAAGTGGGATTACGCTGGAGCTCCCAGTTATTTAATGAATTGGTATTAAAAATGGATCGAGACATAGAGTTTTGTAATCACATTAAAAAAAAGGGTAAAAAAACTATTGATAGATTTCCAGAATTACGATCTACATATGATGTTGATATTCTGGAAGGCTTATCATTACAGTTATTTTATCAAGATTGGCTCGAAAGCTGTAGTAATATGCAGACTAGCGCCCTCAAAATACTTGAAATGCCAGTTATTAGGCCAAATGGTGATCCTCTGCAATAACTTAGTAATATAAATGTATAGCACCGTTACAAATTAACATTTTGTGAATTCTTTGTGCAGGTGTAATACAATCTGATTATTATTTCTTAAGGATACAACAACTTCCTAAATATGTAAATATATAGACAATATGAGTTGGACTGTATCACCGTCTCCCTTAGAAATAATACTCTATTGCTTGTTTTCATTGAGGAAATATTGAAGGAGTTCGATCCAGCTCATGGTGTTCATAATTGTGGACCTGTGCCAGGGTGCGCAGGTGCGATCAACTTGGTCAAATGCAAATTATATAATATCAGTAAGGCTCACGCAGTTAATGATTTTTTTTTTCTTGGACCTATCGGTGTTTGGAAAATGGAATTTCCATAAGGAAGGATTTTAGAATAGCAATACAATTAGGGTCAAAGATGAGTTTGAAAGGTACCTTCCGCATGTTGACCTCAACTGAATGAGGAGTGATATAGTGGATGACCTTTACAGGTTGTTGTTGGCCAATACGATGGAGTCGATCAACAGCCTGAGCCTCAATGGCTGGGTTCCAATTGGGCTCCTGGAAATGTGGATGTCAGGGGCCGCAAATCAGGAAGAATTTTGGGGGTCCCCTCACCATTAAATAGACCATATTAGCACAAGTTAAATTGAGGCCAGTTCCAGCTGCGGCAATGGATGCAATCAGTACTTCACATTCAGGATTATTGAAGAAATTCTCCAGTGCCATCTCCTGTGCTTGAGCTGTAATTGTTCCATCAATTCGTGCTGAAAGGATAGAGTGATGGGAAAGTGCAATACCAATTCTACAATATAAAAAAGTCAGATGGATTCAATTGGTAATGGATGCATATTAGAATTAAAGCACAAATCAAGAAATTGGGTCCATTGGGTATAAACCACCAATTTGGTCGGACCACACCTTGTTTGTTTGTTCTTGATTAAGCTTTCTAGAAGGTGTGCAATTTTACTACTCATCATGCATGTTTCCACATCCACAATAGTTCGTGTGATTGTTGGCGAGTTATCCTGAGTGCTCCTGCCCTCAGGGTCTTCCAAATCCTCCTCCGCAATTGTGTTAAGCATGATGTGATGGTTACAGGATATTCGCAGCTTATTAATATTTCTGAAAAATTCTCCTGGTCCTTTGCTTGTGGATGATAGGAATTCTTCATATAATGTGGAATCTTCTTGCTGCATGGTCGGGTTGAGTGGGAGCAGCTCATAATGATGGCTAATAGTGGGAAGGCATTTGAGTTGTGTGGTTTTGGTGCGGTGCAAACTTAAATGCCGCAATGCCAAATGCAAAATATCATTGCAACCTTTGGAAAGACTACTCAGGATTAATGGTGACCAGTTATCTTGATCGGCGCTCTGGGGTTGAGTGATGAATGATATTATTCCCAAAAGGTCATAAATGGTGTTGTGAATAGGTGTGCCTGTTAAACATATTCGACGGGATGAAAGGAGGCTATTAATGGCATGGTGAGTGGCAGTGTATTGAGAGTAAATATAGCTATAAGATGGGGCAAGGGTTATTGGATATAAAAGGTAATTTGAATAATTTAAGCTCAGCCACTCACTGTGCTTCATCCAAAATTATACGATGCCAATTGATTTGAAAAATAAATGATGTAGAGGTATTGGTTTTCTTAAATTCTTGGGTGATAGTATTGTAAGGAGTTATGATGATATCATATTTGAGGATGTCGGCCTTGGATAATGAGTAACAAGTGGGACCATGGTAGATTTTGGCATGCAGCGCTCCAGCCTGAGCATGCTTGGATATTTCTGATTGCCAGTTGGTAATTAAGTGGGGGGCAGATGATCATGGTGGGCGTGGAGCGATGGGGGTTTGCAATCATCCACTTCTTGGAGGTACCAATCAGAGAAATGGCCTGAATGCTTTTACCTAATCCCATATCATCCGCAAGCAGCCCTCCAAGAGGGGTATTGGTCAAAAGGGATTCAAATGAGCTAACGACCTTGTTTGTCATGATGTGCCTGGCATTAAAATTGGATCCTGGGGGTGAGGTGGCCCAAAGGTTACGGGCTGATTTGTCAGCCTGTGACTCAAAACCAGAGCACAAGCATGACAGCCAAAATACCATAAATCAATGGTATAGCCAAAATACCACCAAAACATGGAACTGAGCCAAATTAGCTCAAAAGGTATCAAAAGAAAGAGGAAACTCACCTCTTCCTGAAAATATAAGTCCCATCACCATAGGACAAGAAATAACAAAGTTATTCCTGCTCAAAGTCATTGCTGAGCATAAACCTTAATTTTCACCTCTCATCTAAAACTAGAAGGAGAGGCTTAACCCCATCAAATGGGTACTCAAAATGAAGCTCTAAGCCAGGGCTATCCAATGGTACCAGCCAAACTGAGCTAGCACCAGTATTACTTGAGTTATGGTCAAATTCAGACCAAATAAGGGTGAACAAAACATTCACCTCTCATCTAACTTTTACAGTTTTAGTGTGAGATACTTAAAGTGGGGTCTTTTTGGAAAGAGCACAATCAGGGCTATCTGATGGTGCCATCCATTTCCTCATAGCTTAACTACAACAGAAGTTATTGGCCAAACAAGCCCAATACAGCTTTTTGCCCAAACCACGCCAATGTACAAAAATACTTGTACATGGGATAACTTTGCCATGTTAAATGATACCCATATCAAATGAGGTACAATTGTGTAGAGCACATACAGGGCTACACACTGAACCAATTTGGAGGTTGATATCTCAAGAATTGACAGAGTTATGACCATTTTAAGGTCAAAATCCCACCTGCTGTCATATACAGCCTTACCATGGGATAACACCCCATAATCATGAATATGAGGTGTCAAATAGACGAAGAAGCATGTTTTTACTTCAATACCTCATATGTCAGTCAATACTGGGGTCCCATACAGCTTCTGTACAGCATTCTACGCGTCATACACGTCAGAATCAGGCTGTGAGGTCCCCAGATGAAAATTTTCACCCTGTATTGGTAAAAACTGCCCAGATGTGGTTTCAAAACCACATCTGAGCCCAATACAGGGTATACAGGCTGTTTGCAAACCACAAGCCTGTCATAGAGAATGAAAAATCTTCACTTCCTCTACGTGGAAAGGTCTAGCAGCCTTTCCACCCCAATTTCAGGATAAAAGGAGGGCTTTTCACAGCCAAAATCATCTCCTCATCCTGCTCTTGAATAACCTACATAGTAAACTGTCAAAAACAGTTTTACTCTTGGTTAAATAATCAGGTATACTCTTAATTTAAAGTATTGTAGTCTTTATTATTGTAATCCAACAGGTAAAGCTGCACCCAGGGCTTTCAACAGCGCTCACCACCACTATATTTCTATAGTAAAGCCCTTTAAATCTTAAATTAAATCATTTATTATCAATCTTATCATCTTTTAAAACCATTTTTACCGTGTCACAGTGTGGGAACTCCTCTTGTGTGGGATTAAAATGAGGCAGTACCCGGAGGGGGAAATCACAGGTAACTAGTTTTGAATTGCTAATAACTCCTGTAACCAAGGGTGGCAAGGGTGTATTGCCTGCCCCTCCTAAAATACTGAACAAAATCTTCCTTGGAGCTCACAAACCAAAATAAAATTAGTAAGTGGCTTTACAACTGCAGAAGACAAAATTCAGCAGTCTCAGATCAGACCTATTCAATAAATAATATGAAAAATAATGTCAGTAATTTTGGTTAAATTTGATATTTTAATGGAATACTTGTCTGTTTAATTTTAATATTTTTAGTTAAATTGAGGTGAGTGGTTTCTTCTTGGTGATACAATTTTGGTAAGATGAGTTATTTAAGGTGTTCAGAAAAATTGATTGGTGTTGATAAAGGTAATTTTGTTAAGGTATAGTTATAATAGAGTAAAATAATTTTTGAAAGGTTTGTTATTTTTTTTAAGAGAGTTTAATAATAAGATAAAATTTTATTTGTTGAATTTAAGAGGTAAGGTTCTTTGATATTGAATTTTTAAAGGGGTAAGTTACTTTTAAGTCTTGATAAATGGTGTTAATTTTACTGGATAAAGTATTTTGATAGAGTAGTAACCCTAATCTTGGGTACTGGGTAATTTTTATTTTTATTTTAATAATAATAAGATTCCACTGAGCTTAGCTACTGGGTAATCTTCAACACTATACTTCCACTGAGCTTAGCTACTGGGTAAGTAAATTTACTATGATATACTGGACTACCTCCCAGGTGAGGGATGACTTATTCCTGTGCTTGTAATGTGCAGAGGATATATTGTGCATAGGATATAATGTGCATGGGGGGGATTTTGAAATTTGGGGAGAGAGCCCCTCTATTTATACCTTTTGGGAGCCCAGGGGGCCCTCCATGGGAGCTTTCGTTTTCCACTTTAATTCCTCTTGATTTCATCATGTGACTCTGTTTTTGGTGAGGACCTTTCTTGCATGGGTCAGGTGATTTAAGGTTTGGTGATAATTTTCTCTCTGCACAGCCTTCTGTCATCACATGATGGTCTTTTGGTGAGCTAATTATGATGTGATTTTCTTGGATTTTCCTTGCATGCATGAGGTGATTTCATTTTGGCTGAGGATTTTTCTTGTGCACAGCCTTTTTTCTGTCACATGATATTCTGTTGGTGGATGCAGTATCACATGATGACCTTGTAACTCCTTTTCATATGTCCTATTTTAGGTTTGGTAGAAGTGGCTGTGTAATTTATGCAGGTGTCATGTTTGTTTTTCTTCTTTTTGAACTTTAAAATGGAGTCAGGTGATAATTTCTTGCACTGGTGAATTTACTGTTATGTATGAGATGGTGTGATTTTTAAGTTTGACACATGCTGTGCATAGTCATGTGGTTGAGATTTAATTAGAATTGTGTACTGCATGCAGCCTGTTGTAACTAGCTTTGGTTTGCATGAGGTGATTAGTGGTGTATGTAATTATGATTCTGTTTTAAGGTTTTTTAAGTGGTGTTACTGTGGATATAAGATAAGGTACTCCTGTGGCTGTGTTGTAAATGAGCTGCAGGAATTCCATGGAGTTGAGCTTTGCATCATGTGACTTTTCTATGTGGACTTTTAGGTTGCTGTGTAATTCATGCAGGTGTCCTTTTCTTGCTGCATGAGTCCTGTGGCTATAAGGGGGTGTAATGTAAAGGGTGGTACCTTATTTGTTGTAACTAGTGTACTATATGTAACTTGATTTTTTACATATGCATAATGAAATTGAATAATTTATTTAAACACATACACTGCCCTTTGGTGCCTGTGCAATGGTTTTATGAGTTAAATCCAGCTTCTTGCTGTAAAATTGACCTTTTGGTGTAAGATTTGAGTGTAAGTCTGCCTGTAGGCTGGATTGACTGCTGTTTTGGGGTACTATGAGCTTGAGCCTGGTGAAAAAAATGGTATGGAATACCACATCCCCCTCTCCAGTTAATGCTGTCCCCAGCATTCCAGGTGAGAGCTCTCTATTCTTCATCTGATTCTGTGGTTTCCTCCAATACCACCTCCTCATTTATTGATTCATCTTCTTCACTTTCTTCTTCTTCTGTGTCTTCTTTTGTGTTTATCAACTTTCCTCTTGGGTAGAACCTCATGACTTGAGATGCTGCAAATCTTCTTGCTAATTCTGTTCCATCAAGTTCCTCAAGTTCATATGGTCCATTGTTTATTTGTCTGATTACTCTGTAGGGTCCATTCCATTTGTTTTTGAAAAGTAGTCCCCAATTATTTTCTATTGCTTTGTTGTAAACCAGGACCAAATCTCCTGGATGGAGTGGTGATCTCAATTGGTGTGCCATTCTTCTATCCCAATATTTCATTGAGTCTTCCCTTGATTTTTTGAGTTTTTCTGCTGCTTTTCTTCTCATCTCTTCTTTTCCTTCCAACTGCTTGGCTCTGGCTTCCAATAATTCCTCAGTTGTGGATATTTTGTGCCATTCTACTGCTAAAAAGGTTTTTGTTTCAATGTCAATTGGTAATACTGGTATTTGTCCAAATTGGAGTTCATATGGTGAGAAACCAGTTGTCCTTTTAGTGGAGATTCTGTCAGCCAATGTAACCAAAGGTAGATATCTTTTCCATTTTCCTCCATTTTCTCCACACATCTTGATTAATGCATCTTTGAGTTGCTTATGGCCCCTTTCAACCATTCCTTGAGACTCTGGGTAATAAGGTGTGGTGACTCTGATCCTTGATCCTGCTTTCTTTACTGCATCTTGTAATTCTTTTCCAAACTCTGGCCCCCCATCAACAGTTACTTCTTTTGGTGAGCCATACCTGCATATCCATTCTGAGGTGAACCATTCTGCAACTGCTTTTGCTGTTAATTTGACTAGTTCAACTGTTTCTGGCCATCCTGAAAAATCATCTCTGGCCACAACCATATATTTCCATCTTCCAGATTTGATATGGACTGCATCCATGCTTACCCTTTCAAAGATTGTTGATGTTGCTGTAGGCCTTCCTTGTTCCCTTTGTAAGTTTTGACTTCTCTTTTGGCAGGCTAGGCAAGATTGAACCCATTTCTTGACTGATTTCTTCATTCCTTCCCACCAAAATCTTGCTTTAATTCTTCTGTAAGTTTCATTTTCTCCTCTGTGGCCCATGTCTTCATGAAGTGACTTTAAAATGTAGTTTTGAACTTCTTGACTTGATATCACCAATTGAGGGTTAGGGTTATTTCTTCTTTTGAGTTGGCCATCTTCCAAGAAAAATTTAGATGACCTTCTTTTTATCCTTCTAAATTCTTCATCTTTGCTTGATTGTGGTTTTTTCATTGTACTTAAATATTCTTGCATTCTCTTCCAAAATCCTTCTTGTTTGGTTGGTACTTGTATTCCTGAAAAATGGAGTGAATTTACATTCTTAGCCCCAAATCCAGGGTGTGGCTTGATCCAATCTTCTTCTTCATCAAATTCTGGTGCATCTTCTTCTTCTTCTTCTGAGTTTTTTGGTCTTCTGGATAGCCCATCTGGCATAGTGAAAGTTTTCCCTGGTTTGTGTACCAAATCAAAGGAAAATAGTTGAATGAAAGCCACCCATCTTGTCATGGGGGCATTGGGTAAGCAAGGGGTGTTGATCATTTCAATTAAGGCCTTGGCATCAACCTGTAATTCAAAATGTTGTCCCCAAAGTATGGTTTGAAGCTTCTTGAGAATTCTTGCAACGCCACAGAGTTCCAATTTGGGTTGTGAGTATTTTGATTCCAATTTTGAAAAAGTTATTGAGTCATATAATACTGGTCTGTCTTTTCCTTCTTTATCTTCTTGAGTGAGTACTGCTCCTGCAGCAATGTATCTTGAATCTACTGCTAGCTTAATTTTTCCTGATCCTTTGTCATAATCCAATTTCTTGAGAGTTATTTCTTCTCCAACTATTCTTCTGAGCTTATGGAAAGCTTCTTCACATTTTTGATCCCAGTCCCAGTCAACATCTTCTCTGGTGAGCCTTCTGAGTGGTGATGCAATTTGTGAGAAGTTTTCAATGAACATCCTTACATAGGCACAAAGCCCAAGAAATCCCCTTATTTCCTTCTTGTTAAGAGGTGTTGGCCAATTTTGAATCTTGTTGATCTTTTGTTTTGAGATTGTTCTTCCTTTGAATGATACAACATGCCCTACTATGTCCAAAGCTGGCACACAGCATGCAAACTTTGATCCTGAGATAGTCAGTCCTGCTTCTTCAATTCTGAATAAAATTCTTTCTAATGTTATGGCATATTCCCATATAAATCTTCTTATTGAGGGGTTTTCTGGTAGTGTTTCTTGATTGTAAAGTGATCTTGGTCCTTTTATTCCTCCATAATCAATAAAAATTCCTACACTTTCTGGTATTTCTTCTTGAAGTATCCAGGTCATTTGGGCTTGGTATACTGCTACTGAGTTGGTGGCTCCTTGGGGTAGTCTTGTGAGCTGCATCCTTCCAAGGGGTGTTTCAAAAGTTGTGAGGGGTCTTGTAGTGACATCTAATTCTCTTTCATCATATCCTCCCATGATATCTCCTAGTCCATAGCATGCTCTTCCTGAAAATGCATCTACAAATTCTTCAATATGAGGTGGTAAGCCAGCATCCTTGATGGTGACTTTGTTGAGTTCTTGAAGGTCATGGACAATTCTGAGTTTCCCATTTGATTTGGCCACACAAAAGATTGGGCTTGTGTAGCTTGAGGTGGATTGCTCATAGAGTCCAGTCCTGATTCTTTCTCTGATTAATTCAGTAAACTGAGGTAAAATTGATTTGGGAATGGGAATTGGTTTCTTCTGCCAAGGTTCATGAGGTATTACTGGTATCTTGTAAGGTTTTCCATATGAGTGTTTGAGTAATCCTCTTTCTTCTTCACAGAAAGCTATTGCTTTTTCCCTTAAGGTAATAACATTTTTGAGTAAATTGATTTCTTCATTTGATAACCATCCTGGTGGGCCAAAGTTGACTGCTTGGAGTCTTTCATGGGTGACCTTGAAGGTTTCTTGAAATATGGGTGGGTTTGGTGATAAGGGTGTTTCATAAGGATCTCTTGACAAAGGTGGTCTTTTCAAAGGTGGGTTAAGGTCTTGAGGCATTGGCTCATTGACTGGTCTCACCTTCTTCAGGACTGATTTGTATTTGGCTGCTAAAATTTGGTGATCCATCTTTGATTAGTTATTTTGATTCTTCTTCTTTCTTTTAATTATTTTCAAGAATTTGCTAGTGTCCTGAAATCTTGAGGTCTTCACAATTCTTCTTTCTTCTTTCTTCCATAAAAAATGTAGTTTAAGGTCATACAGGACCTACAACTAGGTGTGTAACCCCTGTATATTAGGTATACAAGTCCTGCAGTTTAAGTCATACAAGGACCTCCTGGCCTAATCCAAGGGCTTATCTTTATTCTTGAGCTCCTTTGGGCTTGATTTTGGATTCCACTTGACTCTTGTTTTATCCTTCAATCTTCATGATTCCCACTTGATGAAAGATTCTTCTGGTTGTTTTATTTCTTGATGAGGAATTTTATTGTTTTAATTGATGGCTTGGGACTCCACTTTGTTCATTTTGGCCAATTTGATAATGATAAACACCTGTGAAACCCCTTGTTCCTGTTACACAAAGGGAGCAGTTTATTGTCATGCTAAGGACAAAAATGGTCCTTCAGCACTTCTCCTGACTAGGACAATCCCCTCCAGCTTCTTGGCTGTTATTTTTGATAAGTTTCCCTGCCCAAGTCCACAGGGGAAGCAGTTTAGTGTCATGCTGAGGACCTCCTGAGTCTTCAAGCTTTCTTAAAATCCCAAGGGCAATTTGAGTTGAGTGTTTTACATTATCTTGTTAGTCCATCATGTTGTGTGGGTCCTGATCTCATAATTCATCCAGTGAGTAATCCTTCAGTCCATAAATCCTGGCCAGTGATTCTTGAATTCCAATTAAGTTTCAATCCAGAATCAAAGAAATTTCCAAGGTCTTGTGTTGTCCAAAGGTCAATCCATAAGGAACTCCTGCTTTTCTTTATAAATAATATTCTTCATTTTCAGTATTCTGAATAATTGTCCTATGAGAAGTTGTTTCCCAATTCTCCTGAGATTTCTTAAAAATAATTTATGTCCTTTTGTTCTTTTGTATTCCTGAATTATACCTGTTATAAAGAAATGAAAAATAAAAAATTGTAATAATAAAGTGATTTAAAATTGATGTTAATATTAATTTATTGATATATATATTTAATAATATTCTTTTTGATAAGGGCCCCCCTCTCCATTTAAAAAAATGTTGAGTTGGTTTTCAAATTTTGAAGAGGATATGTTCTCATTCCCCCAAAACTTCCACTATAAGGGATAGTGTAAGAAATAAGTTTACCCACCCCTTATTTTTTATAGTGATTTTGATAAGGATAAATAATGATACAGTAAATTTACATAATTTTATATTCAATGATGATTCAATAATTATATATTTTTTATTTTATTTTATTCTTTTTACTGTAAGCATAAAATAACCATTAACTGAGATATCTGAGTAAAAAGCACAATTCAAATGAAATAAACCTGAATCACAATTAAGATCATGGAACTGTTTGGTTGAAGGTGGTAATTTGTGCCATTTAGCAAAAATTGGTGCTCTTGAGAGTATTTATGATTAATATTACATAATTTAGTGATCATGATTTGAGTCCTTTAATCATATAATGACCCTTATGATGCCACAACTCTTCCTTTTGGAATCATCATTGTGACTCAGACTTTATTTCAAGTCCATCCCCTTTATGGTTCAGATTTTCTGTTACCCATAAATGCATTTGAGTTGTTAAAAAAAAAATATAAACATTGAAATTGAAAATTTGTACAATTTTAAAAAACTCTTGTTTGCTTTTGGGGGGCTTTTCAATTCCATTTGGAATAAACAGCACATTGAGGTGTTATTAATATGTAAATTCCCCAAATTATGTCATCAATTTATGAGTTTTTAATATAAATAACTCCTTCAGAGTTCAATTAATGCCTTCATGGCACAAATACTTCTTATTTTCAAACAAGTTCCAATCACTTTCTTGTAATTCAAGAAATATTTCAAATAAATTGATTTTTTTTTTTTTTTTTTTTAATTAGTTATTATTATTGAGTTGAAAAATTAAGTCATTTTAATGGCTTTTGTTGTAATAGTAGGAGAAGTATAATAAAGATAATGAATAAATGGAATATTCTTGAGATCATGAATGGGATATGCCCCTAATTCTTAGGTAGTTTATAGTCTTGTTGAGGACTCTTGGTTAATTTTTTACTTTGAGCCCTTGTTGGGAATCTTGGTTTTGATTTATCTTCAAAGCCAAGTTGTAAGTTGAATTAAACAGTTTATAGTCTTATTGAGGACTCCTATCAAAAAAAAAAAGAAATATATCAGTTTTAATTTAATATCCCAAAAAATAAAGTAAGAATGAAAAATAAAACAAAATAAGCAGTTTATAGCCATACTGAGGGCTTGCATTGTCCTTTATGGCCCTGTAGCACATAAAAGGTAAAATATGTCAGTTCAATTTAATATCAAAGATAAAAAGATCATGAGGAATAAAGTAAAATAAGCAGTTTATAGCCATACTGAGGGCTCATTTGTATATTGAAAACCTGCAGCACAACTAAATGTGTCAGCTCCATTTGTATCCAAGAAAAATTAAGAATGAAAAAAGAAATAAGCAGTTTAAAGCCTTGCTGAGGGCCTCCTCTTTTGTCCAAACACTTTTGTTTGATAATTTTTGGTTTTCAGGGGATTTGATTTATCTTCAAAGCCAAGTTGCATAATTAAATTAAACAGTTTATAGTCTTGTTAAGGACTCCTCTCATTTAAAAATCATTTTCATAATCTTATAAGATCCTGAAAGTGTTTTTTTTTTTTTTTAATGTTGAATACCTGTAAAAGCCAAATCAAATATGTTAGTATAATTTATTGTAAACATAAAAAACAAGAATATAAGAAAATCATCAGTTTAAACCCCTGATGAGGGCTCATATCCTTTATAAGTCCTACTTAAAAAAAATGAAAATAAAATCAGCATAAAAAATGAAAGATAGAAAACTTAAACCCAGAAGTTTAAAGCCATGCTGAGGGTTTTTGTTTTTGTTTTTGTTTTTTTTTTTTTTTTTTTTTTTTTTTTTTTTTTTTTTTGTTATTTTTAACTTATAGCCCTGTACAATTTCAAAATAAAAAATCAATTAACAAATTAAAAAATCAGAATTATAATTCATAAAAGAGCTAAGCAGTTTTAAGCCATGCTGAGGGCATTTTTGTTTAATTAAATTATTTTAAAGCCCTGTAAAAAAAATAGAGAATCATTTTAAGTAAAATAAACATCCAGAAGATAAAAAATGAAAGCAGAAACCAGCAGTTTAATGTCTTGCTGAGGACATTTATTGTTTTGTATGCCCTGTAGCACACCAAAATAAGATATGTCAGTTTAAATATAATTATAACACAAAATAAAAAATAAAAAAAAACCATCAGTTTAAAGCCTTGATGAGGGCTATTGTTGATTTTCCAAAACATAATTAAAAGAAAAATTTAACAGTTTAAAGTCATGTTGAGGACTTATATAGATTGTTTAATTAAATTTCCTGTAGAAATAAATGATCAGAAGTTTTAAATTTATTTAGTTATAAAAAATAAAATAATGTTTAATAATTAAAAAAAATCATCAGTTTAAAGCCTTGATGGGGGCTCTTGGTTAATTTTTATTGTTTTGTAAAGCACTTTATTGTGCATTGCACCCATGTGTGGTGTGTTCTTTTCTACTGGAATGTCTGTTAAACTGCCTCAGTGCAGTGTATTTTGTTACTTAATGGGGGAATCTCAGCCCCTAAATATCCTCAGAGGCCTTTCGGGTGGGCTGTTGTAGCTTTAATGGGTGTTATTACACCCTAATTGAAGCTTTAAAACAGTTCGGGTGACTGTTTCTTGCTTGCAACGACCTCTATTTTTTTTTAATTCTTTTTATTACTTATTGATTTATTTATATTTTTTTTTTGTTTTATGTTTTAAATATATGTAGTTCCTTCAAAAGCACCTTTGACGTGCTGTAGACCTCTTCGCATGGTTTGAACTCGGCTGGTTGGTTCCTTAAACCCTTTGTGTAGCTTTGAGTAAGCTTGGTTATCGTTTATGGATGCGCCAACACCCTTTACAGTGCTGGAAAGTTAATCGGGTGAGTTTCTTTCGTCCTTATTATCCTTAACATTCACTTTCTTCCTATGTTAAGTCACTTCCGGTGTTCTATTTGGTACCGCTGATTTCCACTTTCTGGACCTTATGATTACTTCGGATACTAATATAACGCCTCTTCATAAGGTGTTTGTTGATTCCTGATCCTCAATAGATCTTCAGATGTGATCACAACCACAACGACTATCAGTGGTCAGTGCTCAAACTTTCCTCCGATCTAAATCCATCACCCAAGGCATCGGACGTGACACTTGCTTGCTTTCGGCGTTAGAGTTGATTCAACCTGCATCCAGCTTCATCCTCCGTCCTTTCCATTCCATCGCTTAAAATACCATGTGTGGTGTGTAGGTGCAGTGCTATATCCTTTTGCATCGCTTTAGCAAAGTGGCGCTGGCTGTTTTTGAATGGATGCTAATTCTTCACCATTGTTGTGTGCATTAATAGAACTTTCCAAGCTTTAATAAGCTGATGGTGTTATCCCAACGGTATTGGTCCGTGTTGTTCATTGGAATGTCTTCTCTCCAAGGAAAATCTGGTATCAGGACAACACCTGTCTTCATCGGTTTAGTATCCTTGTAAGTAACCGATTGCCCCTCTGACGCCATGTTTGCATCTTTCATCTTTGATTACTTGTGGCGTGCTCTTATGTAGAGTTTTTACTGCCAGCTTTGCAAGCTTGCAGTTAATTATTGGTTGTTTCTGCCATCTATCCGGCAGTGCATCATTCCTCTAGCACGATTCTAATTATTGAATTCAAAGTGCTTGCTTCCTTCTTTTTTTTTTTTTACTTTTTAAATCCGGATCCAACTTTTTTCAGTGTTCTTGTGATTTCTTACCACTGTTGATTTTCTTCTTTTTTTTTTTTTTTTTTTTTTTTTTTTTTATATATTTATATACAATATTACATTTCATAGGCCAGATTCAAGTTATTGTAACTCCTAGGTTACAATTTAATCTAAAACGCAATTTAACCGAGCCAACTAACTTCTTGTCCTGATGTTCTCTTCTTTTTGCTTTTCAAGATTTATTAGAGAAGCCGTTGTGTTTAAGCAAGTTTTATGCTGATGTCTTGGTAACTTTTCCTTCTTATGCACGCCTTAATAGCTTAGGCCTTATTCTGTCCTTTGGAATTTTGACCTCCATCGTTGAAGGTACTCTAACCTATTAATTTAGGAGTTTTAGTGGGAGGCTCCCTCTCCAGGTGTCCTTTGTCAGCTGATAGATCCTAACGATTACTGAAGTCGGAGTTTGGTGGACCTTGTGGCTTGGTTATGACCAGAGACTTCGACTATAAATAGCTGGTATCTTTCCCATTGTTGTTGTCCATCATTCCTTCTCCAAATCCCTTCTGTTGCATCATCGGCATTGATTCGAGCCTTTATTTTTACATATATATTATTATTATTTTTTTTTTGACTTGGTAGGTGATGAGACTTGCTTCGCTTATTTTTGGCTTTACTGTTTTGTTTTCAATTCTAACACTGACTTGTAACACTACAAATTTTACTGTGTTTTTTGCATATTTATTTGTAGTTACTGTTATAATGAATCCTAGAGCTCAATCGTATGGGTATGGATATTCGGATTTTATTAATGCTTTTGGTACTGAAGAACTGGAGGAATTATTATTTGGTTATCCCTCCTCCCCTTCAAACAGCACGGCTTTCTGGGATTGGGTGAATGCTCCCAGCCCTACCCCACCATCTCCTCCAGCTCTCGCGCCAATTTCAAATGCCTCCTCCCCATTCTCTTATTCAGGGGAAGTCCCAGAAGCCGCAATGGCTTTCTACGATTTTATCAAAGGCGCATATGACCCTCGTCTTTTTGTTCTGGACCCCCTCAATTATTTTTCAAAAGAGGGACCCTCCTCTGCTATTAAACCCAAAAGGCACCATCAGCGAAGAAGAAGGCACCCCTATTATTTACGCCCCCGTGATTCCAATGGACGAGCTATTACGACGTGCAGACTAAACTAGGTTAGTTTTAGTCCCTTCGTTCATTATTTTAATTTTTATTTTCCCTAATCTTTGGCCGTGCTCCTTCTTTTTTGTTTTTTTATAAGTGGGCTCTTTTATGTCTGAGAGTTTTCTGTAAATTATTTTATAGGGAGCTAGTTCATTGATCGGCCAAAGATATCAGCACAGTATCTTGGAGAAGGCATTTGTGGTTTAAACCTAAAATCATAATATATATTATTATTTTTTCTTTTTTTTTTTTTTTTTTTTTTTTTTTTTTTTTTTTTTTTTTTTTTTGAAAAGTTTTTTTCTGCCACGCTTTTGAGCATTTTTCTCGATTAAGATTTCCTCGCGCTCTTAAAGCTCTGATGTAACATAAAGCCAGTTTTATGAGATAAATCAATAATAAAGACAAGTTCCAAAGGAACTTGCAGCAAGAAAAAATTAGAATAAATGATAATATTAAGAAGAGAGAGAAAAATAATTAAGAAGTAAATGATAAAATTAAGTTCCCATCGGAACTTGAAGTGCAAGGAATAAGAATGAATGAGTATTTAATCTTTATAAGATGGTCAAGGAATTTATCTTGTTTATTTTTTATTATTTATTCATTATTTTGTGTTTTATTTTTAAATATTTTATTTTCTGTACCCCCCTACTCTCCGGTACAACTTGTTTCCTCTTTTCGGTTTTTTTTCTTTGATAGTGATACCTTTATTTCTCTATAATTGTCTAGGCTTGAGTCATCTGTTTTATTGCTAACTAAGCCTGTGAAAAGTAGCTGGTGATGTTTTTTTTTCTTCTATTTTTTTTTTTTTTTTTTTTTTTTTTTTTTTTTTTTTTATATCGCCAATGGTGGTGTATCTATACAGAAATACGGGTGAGGTTGTCATCCAAAGGCTTTCTTTTGTTATGAAGTAGCTCCATTTTGCAGGCCAACTTCACCGAAGCTACTTGGTTTGCTCCTGTTTGATCATGTCGCAACCCCTGTGGCTCTTCCTTGAACAGAAACAGTAGTGAATAATTTATATAGTTATAATTATACAAAAGAAAGAACTTGAGCGAATAAAATAAATAAAATACAATAAATTGAACTAGAATTGAAAATAAAACTAAGAAGAATAATTAACAATATAAAGTAAGTGGAAAGAAAGAAACAATACAAAAAAAGAAAACTCAAGCAAAAAATAAACTAAAATAATATATAATAAAATGAAATGAGATAGAATTAAAAATAAAGCTAAGAGAAACAATTAACAATATAAAGTAAGCTGAAAGAAAGCATCAATACAAAAAAAAAGAAGACTTGAGCGAATCAAAAAAAACAAAACAAATAAAAAAACGAATAACAAATAAAAGTTAAGATGAACAAATAATATAAAGCAATTTAAAATAAAAAATGAAATCAAATGAAAAATAAACTACATTAATAGATAAAATAAAATAAACTTCAGTAAGATGAAACCTAAATTAATTTTGGGTTACAACAATTTTAATTTATATAAAACTGATCAGTTCAAATAAGAAATTGATTAGATTCAATAAGGTATCTGGGTAAATCTATAATAAATGCAAAAGTAAATCATTTGGAGCCCATCTAACTATCTTTTCAGTAGTCCTGAGTTAAATTTATGTTAAAATATAAATTGAGTTAGATTCTAAAAGCAATTAAAGATAAAAAATTAAAAATTGAACTGATTAGATTCAAATGAGATAGATAGCTAAAGTAATAATAAACCATAAGCTGTTCAGCTATCATATCACTTCTTGTTTCAAAAGGGAAAGATGAAAAACAAAGAAATAATAAACAACTATGAAAGGTGATGTAAATTGGTTTCTGTTTTTTTTTTATTTTTTTTATTTTTTTTTTATATATATATATCATTTGAAAAAGAATGATTTGAGTAGAGACTAATGCTATGCAATTTTTTACTCTTTATTTATTCTTCTTTAGCAGGTGAGATTTAATTTTCCTTATTTCCTTTGACCAAGTATTTTATTTACTAATTGATTCTTGATGAACTTTCCTCCCCTCCATTTTTCTCTCTTGAGAGCTTTTAAGAGGTATTCTTCATAGAAAAAATTCCATTCTTTTGTATTGAATTTAGTTGCACCACCTTTGAGGATGAATATTGCTGGTACAAGGGTTTCTTCCCAGTAGTAATCCCAGGTGGAATTTTCTACAATATAACTTCCTGAAATTTTAGTAATTGTTCCATTTTTAACTTGAAAATCCTGGAGGTTGAACCAGTCTTGGCATTTCCAGGTCCTCCAAAATAGTGATTTCCTGATATGTTTATCCATATGGAATATTTCATTCCAGTATGGATTTCCAAGGTTACCATCAATTCCATCCCAGGTCAGTAAATCCAGGAATTCATACTTTGTGAGGTTGAATCCAGGTAATTCTTTCCATGGATGTGGTATGACAAGTTCTGATGGTGATTTTTCTTTTTCAAAGATATCCTCATATTCAATATATGGAAGGATCTTGTGGATTGATATAATTGGACCAGAATTCTTTTCCTTCTATCCAGTTGATATCTGTGTCCATTGACCAGGTATTTTCTTCAAGTAATGGCCATGAATTCATTTTGTAGTTTTTGGTAGGTTTGAAGTGTTAAGGTAAGATGAATTGAGAATATTATCAAATTTATTTATCAAAAATAGTTTGAGGGTAGGTTGAATGGATTTTGGATGGTAATTTTTGGGTAGAATTTGAATATTCCTCTTGGATAAGGCAGGAGGTCACTGCCTTATGATTTATGGTTTGGGTGAGTGAAATTAGTTATTTTGGTTGATAAGAATTGATTTTTCTCTTTGATAAGGCAGGAGGTCACTGCCTAGTGATGTTTGATGTTGGGTATTATTGGTTATTTTCTAATTGATAAGAAATTATTTTCTTCTTTGATAAGGCAGGAGGTCACTGCCTTATGATTAATTAAGTTGAAATATGAGTATTTTATTTGATTTTTGATTTTTTAGAGCTGTGATGTGTCTTTAAGATGGGCCTTGATGGTTTGAAATTCAATTGGTCCATTAATTCTTGAACAACTTCATTATTGGTTTTGTCAGAAATCTCCATAATTTCCAGCAATTCCTTGATTTCTTGAAGTTCTTGGTTTCTTGATATGGATGTAATATCCTTAAAGTGCCAAAGGTTTTCTTTGTTGATATAATCATCTTCAGCTTTCATAATTGAATATTTATTGATAATTTGGTCTTCTTTTATTAATTCTTCCCCATAGGATCCAAGAATTTGTGAATTGGCCATGGTGGAGGTAATTGATGTATTTTTTGTAAGTCTTTTTATTTTTTATTTTTTAAGAAATAATTTGTTGATGAATGTCTTCTTTGTTAAGGCAGGAAGTCACTGCCAATGAGAGAAAATAAAAAAGAAACTAATGATACATTGATAAGTGATACTGATACATTTTAGAGAAAAATCTTGATTTTTTTGGTTTTACTCAAAGTTGAGCTCCCCCAAGTGGGAAAGGTGAGTGTCTGTTGAGCAATCTGGTCAAAATAAGGTCTTTGAGGGCTTCCACAAAGTTATTTCTTTCCTCAATCTCTGGTTCTGATGGAAATTCTGACCACCATAAGTCTTCATCAATGAATATATATCCATCTCCAACCCATTTCATTCTTCCAGTTTGATATGTTGATCCATTTAATCCAAGGTACCACTGGGCCCAAATTTGATTGAAGTAAAGTCCTCTTCTTGGTAGTGTGGCCATTTCAAATATATCATCCCAGCATTTGTTTTCAAGGTTACCTTTAATTCCCTCTTCAGTTAATAGTTCTAGGAATTGAACATTGTTCAAGTTTGCTCCTGGAAGGTGACATAAATATTTATCTTCACATAAAGTTTCTTGAGCTTCATCCCCATAAATATCTTCAAAAGTAATGTATGGTAAGTAAATGTAGTTGTATTCATTTTCTAAGATGGATTTTGTTTCATCATCTTCATTGGGAGGTTGCTGGATGAATTCAGGGTTTTCCAATTGCCATTCATAAGGCTCTTCTTGGTTGTTCAATGGTCTGTCCAAGAAGTTGATATGGTATGTATTTTTGTCTCTTTCTTCCATAATTATGAGGTCTTTTTCAATTTCATTTATAATTTCTTCATCTGAGAGCTCATGATGCTCACTAAATCCGACTTTCTTCTTTTTAGGTTTGAAAGGGTTTCCATATATTTTCTCTTTTCCATCTACTAAAATCTGGAAAGTTTCTTCCTTACTGTTAATTGGCTTGTAAATTATATTGGGTAATTCATCTTCAGAGGTTGAGTCTTCAAGCTGTCTTTTGAGGTTGTTTGGCCATTTTTTATTTTGTAAATCTTGGCCAAATTCATCACTTTTTGGAGATATGGATAACTCTTGGGTCTTCTGGGTTAAATTGATTGTGGTATTGTCTCTTTTTGCATTTTGATGCTTCTTTCCTGGGGTATTTCTGACCAATGTTGCCATATTGCATAAATCCATTCCTCTAGGTGGACCAGTTTGCCATCCAAGTGCTTGAGGTTTGCATATTGGCATGCATAATCTTCTTCCATCAGGTTCTTGATAGCTCAATATTTCACCTTGTTTGTGAGAAAATTCCAGTCTGATATTGTTGTCTGCCAAGAAAGGTCTTCCAAGTACTGTATGGACAGATCCTTTTGCAATGAAGAAGTGAATTACAGTTTCTTCACCTGAAGCCAAAATGATTGGAGTAAATTCTGAAAGTGCAACCAATGAAGTAGTATGGCCTCCAATTCCCCTAAGGTTCATGTTAAGATTTCTTGTTGTGAGTGAGGCTTTGATTGCTATTTCTTCTGGTATGATGTTGAGTTCTGCCCCAGTGTCCACTAATGCTCTGATAGGATATTCTTCCTTTCCAATGAAGATTTCCATAAATCCCAAAGGACAAGCATAATGAATCATGGGCTTTGGTATTTCTTTGAATCCAAATGTTAATAGTCTTTCTTGAAGATCCATTGAGTTGAGTGATTTAATTTTTTCTTTGTCTTTTTCTGATAATTCCTGTAATTTATGGACAAAATTTGGTGACATCCTCAAAATTTCTTCAATGGTGAGGTTGATCTTTTGTTGCATAATTTTCTTAATAATTTTGTCAATTTCCAATTTTGTTTCAACTTGTTTCTTTTGAGGTTTGCTGAATTTCTTTTCTTTTGGAATGTCTTCATCTTCATTCTTATTGGCAATATTTTCAATTTCCTCCTCAGGTTGGTCTGGTTTTGGAATATTTGAATTTTGGAATTTGGTGGGAATTATTACTCTTTCTTCCTCTTTTTCTTCTTCAATGTAAGTTCCTGGAATTTCTGCTTTCTTCTTTGGTTCTTGACTTTGGGATTGTCTTTCCATTCTTTGTTTGGTCTGCCTTAATCCAATGTGTGATTCAAATGGGTCATTGGCTGAGGAAATGGTAGGTGGTTTCCAATTTGACCAATCTTCAACATGTGCAATTGAGGTTGATTTATCCTCTGGTTTCTTTTCAGTGGGCTTAACCTCTTCTTCTTGTTTTTGTTTTACCACAGGTTTCTCCATAAATTTCTTGTTGAGTTCTGCTTGTTCTTGTGCAAAAGCCCTGACTATGTCTTTGGCACTTTCATTTCCTTCCATAGGTACTCTCTGATAATTGGGGAAGAGGTAAGATGCTCCTTGGGTTCTGACAATTCTTCTGTCCAAGTCTTCAGCAAGGTGAGTGCATCTAGTTGCTGTATGACCTTCTTCCTTGCAGTAAGGACATTTTAATGGTGGTCTTGGGGCCATTTGAGCTGGTATGTATGGTTGATAACTGGATGAGAATGGTGGTAAAGGATTCCTTGGCCTGTATGGTTGGTTATTTTGGGGGAATCTTTGCTCTTGATTGTTGTTCCAGTTCCTTCTTGGTGGATTGACAGCTTCTGATAGGGTTTTAAGTTGATTTAAAACTTCTTTAACTGATTCTTTTCCCTCATTTCTTGGCTGAGGTTCTGGTTGTGGAGGATTTTTGATCTTTTGGGTGAGTTCTTTTACTTGTTTTAAAACTTCATCCCAGCTTTCATCCTCAAATCTTGTTCTCTTTTCTGGAGGTTTTGGTTTAGAAAATTCTTTTTGTTGAATAAGTACCTTGGCCTCCAAGTCTTGTTCAATGTATAATTTCAAAATATCCAATCTTGGAATGATGTAACCTCCATCCAAGGCTTGGACCATAGCTCTATCTTTAATCATTTCTTTGTAAATTGATTCTTGAACACTAGTGGAAAGGCTGGCCAATATTTCCTGGTTATGATTGATATCACCTTGGATATATTGGTATCTTTTGAGGTAAGTGATTATTGCTTCATATTCCCCAATGAATTTTATGTATTGAGTCATGTTTCTTATTCCACCTTCTTGTTGAGTTTTTGTGAATAAATCAGTGATTGGGGATAATCTGTATCTTCTTTCAGGTGAGACTGTTCCCCATCTTCTTTTCATATCCACTTTCAATTGATCCCAATCAGCTGTCTCATATCCTGGCATTCCTTCAATATGATAACTGATTTCTTCATCTTTTGTCCAAAATGCTATATGTCTTGCAATGTCTCTTCCACTTGCTCCTTCAATTTCTGCAATATTTTCAACTTTCTTGATGAATCTTTCAACATCCTTCCCATCAAACCACAAGTTATAGTCCTTGGCTCTTATTTTTACTATTGGAGTAGTGTTTCTTGGAATTTCTTGATGTAATGGAGTTGGCATTTGGGAAGAAATGTTGACTCTTCTTGGTAAGGTACTTTGTCTTTGTTCTGTATAAGTTGTTGATGTGGCCATGGGTCTAGGATAAGGTGAAGGTGATCCATGCTGCCTGAATGATCTTGGAAGGGTGGTTTGTTCTTCAAGTGGACTATTTTGTGGAGTATAACTTGATGATTTATTTTTTCCTTCCTTTTTGATTAGTGCTAGTAATTCTGCTTGCATTTCTAGCATCTTCTGCTGAAGTCTCTCTGTTGAAGACATTTCTTCCTGTCCTTCAACAGTTTCTTCATTAAAGTTTTCTTCCTGGATTTCTTCAATACTACCAGGTAATTTTGATGATGAAGGTTTATCCATTTTTGATTTATTTATTTCTTCCTTTGATTCTGGTATTGAGTTATTGATTTTATTTCTTTCAAGGAGATCAAGGAAGAATTTTTCCACAACCTTCAAGTCCCTTTTATTGGTTCTTGGTGTTGCAATAGGAAAATTAGAATATTTTTCTGATTCCTCTCCTAATTCTGATTCTTGTTTGGGTGGATAATAGTAATGGTCAGAGTGAGTTGATGATTCAGATTCTTGAGATGATGGTTTTTGCTGATTTTGATTATTTGAATCCAGTTTTTGCTATAGTAGTAATATTTTTTTAATGTAGTTTTTTTTTTGATTTATTGGAATTTTATTTATATGTTATTGAAGTTTGAGGTTGACTGGCCACTGTTGGGACACCAGATGTGGGAACTCCTCTTGTGTGGGATTAAAATGAGGCAGTACCTGGAGGGGGAAATCACAGGTAACTAGTTTTGAATTGCTAATAACTCCTGTAACCAAGGGTGGCAAGGGTGTATTGCCTGCCCCTCCTAAAATACTGAACAAAATCTTCCTTGGAGCTCACAAACCAAAATAAAATTAGTAAGTGGCTTTACAACTGCAGAAGACAAAATTCAGCAGTCTCAGATCAGACCTATTCAATAAATAATATGAAAAATAATGTCAGTAATTTTGGTTAAATTTGATATTTTAATGGAATACTTGTCTGTTTAATTTTAATATTTTTAGTTAAATTGAGGTGAGTGGTTTCTTCTTGGTGATACAATTTTGGTAAGATGAGTTATTTAAGGTGTTCAAAAAAATTGATTGGTGTTGATAAAGGTAATTTTGTTAAGGTATAGTTATAATAGAGTAAAATAATTTTTGAAAGGTTTGTTATTTTTTTTAAGAGAGTTTAATAATAAGATAAAATTTTATTTGTTGAATTTAAGAGGTAAGGTTCATTGATATTGAATTTTTAAAGGGGTAAGTTACTTTTAAGTCTTGATAAATGGTGTTAATTTTACTGCATAAAGTATTTTGATAGAGTAGTAACCCTAATCTTGGGTACTGGGTAATTTTTATTTTTATTTTAATAATAATAAGATTCCACTGAGCTTAGCTACTGGGTAATCTTCAACACTATACTTCCACTGAGCTTAGCTACTGGGTAAGTAAATTTACTATGATATACTGGACTACCTCCCAGGTGAGGGATGACTTATTCCTGTGCTTGTAATGTGCAGAGGATATATTGTGCATAGGATATAATGTGCATGGGGGGGATTTTGAAATTTGGGGAGAGAGCCCCTCTATTTATACCTTTTGGGAGCCCAGGGGGCCCTCCATGGGAGCTTTCTTTTTCCACTTTAATTCCTCTTGATTTCATCATGTGACTCTGTTTTTGGTGAGGACCTTTCTTGCATGGGTCAGGTGATTTAAGGTTTGGTGATAATTTTCTCTCTGCACAGCCTTCTGTCATCACATGATGGTCTTTTGGTGAGCTAATTATGATGTGATTTTCTTGGATTTTCCTTGCATGCATGAGGTGATTTCATTTTGGCTGAGGATTTTTCTTGTGCACAGCCTTTTTTCTGTCACATGATATTCTGTTGGTGGATGCAGTATCACATGATGACCTTGTAACTCCTTTGCATATGTCCTATTTAAGGTTTGGTAGAAGTGGCTGTGTAATTTATGCAGGTGTCATGTTTGTTTTTCTTCTTTTTGAACTTTAAAATGGAGTCAGGTGATAATTTCTTGCACTGGTGAATTTACTGTTATGTATGAGATGGTGTGATTTTTAAGTTTGACACATGCTGTGCATAGTCATGTGGTTGAGATTTAATTAGAATTGTGTACTGCATTCAGCCTGTTGTAACTAGCTTTGGTTTGCATGAGGTGATTAGTGGTGTATGTAATTATGATTCTGTTTTAAGGTTTTTTAAGTGGTGTTACTGTGGATATAAGATAAGGTACTCCTGTGGCTGTGTTGTAAATGAGCTGCAGGAATTCCATGGAGTTGAGCTTTGCATCATGTGACTTTTCTATGTGGAGTTTTAGGTTGCTGTGTAATTCATGCAGGTGTCCTTTTCTTGCTGCATGAGTCCTGTGGCTATAAGGGGGTGTAATTTAAAGGGTGGTACCTTATTTGTTGTAACTAGTGTACTATATGTAAATTGATTTTTTACATATGCATAATGAAATTGAATAATTTATTTAAACACATACACTGCCCTTTGGTGCCTGTGCAATGGTTTTATGAGTTAAATCCAGCTTCTTGCTGTAAAATTGACCTTTTGGTGTAAGATTTGAGTGTAAGTCTGCCTGTAGGCTGGATTGACTGCTGTTTTGGGGTACTATGAGCTTCAGCCTGGTGAAAAAAATGGTATGGAATACCACAACAGTCATAGTTAAAGCTTGTAAATACTCATATACACCTTTATCATAGACTCAGCCTGACATGATTGGCCATTGGGGATTTATCAATCCCAGAGAAAAGCTAGTCCGGTCTTTTGATGAGGGAGGAGGGGGGTTTGAATAATGGCATGGGGCGGGATCATCATGGGGAGGTCTGATCCACTGGGTAATTGTATCAGTTTTTGTTTGTAAATCAATGATGAAACAGCAGGATATGAAGCTGGCGTCGAGTTTGAAGCTGGAAAGGTCAGAGTAAAGAGTTGACATTGACTATGAGTATTACAGTCATATTCTTTGGGCATTTTAAGCTTGAAATCTTGTGTTCGAAAGCCTTCCATTATGAATAAAATGTTTGGATACCATTTGAAGAACATCAATGCTAGATTGGGTTTCTGAGATGAGGAGGGATCATTTTCATCAGTCATAAACACTCCCTCAACAAATAATATTTGAGTAGGATTGGATGGGCAATTTTCAATCCATGCCCCACCAGGACCACAGTGCATGAAAGCTTTTGGTGCCCCAAGGAATGGTATCAACGTTTTGGAAAGGGTTCCAGGTAGAGAGCCAATAGCAGGCTGGTGATTGGGGAGATAAACAAATATGTTGTGTTGATTGTGCCATATGATAATCCAAGAAGCTAAGTGGGAATTCTCAGGATTTAAGGTTATATCACTATTTATTTGAATACGAATATTAATCATCCCAATGCAAAGAGGTTGTGAAGGGGTTGACATGATGGCTATTTTAAATTATTTGGGGACAGTTGGAAATCATATGATCAGGCAGGGTTAGCTAAACGGAACGAATATGAATAAGCACAGGTGGGGAACTTATATGAGAGGCAGAAATGGGGTAAAGGGGGGTGGCCTGTGGTTACGTGCATGGTCTTGATGGGGGTGGGCCTTTTGGGCTCATAATTTTGATATCCAATTTCGGGCATATATCAAGGCAAGGTGGCCAAAATGTGGGTGCACCGATATGACTGCTGGATCTGCAGCAAGTTACGAAACCTTTGGTGAAACAAGGTTTACATTAGCAAATCCGAGATTGGGTGGGTTGTAGCAACCTATTGTGGAGGGGCATATTAGAGGCATGCGGCCATGTTCGCTGGTGTGAGAGCGAACAATGAGCGTATCCTCCCCAGGTTAATTGTTGCACAGGGACCTACTGGGCAATCTCACTGTGGGGATGTTTGTGTGTGGGCGGGTGAGATATGTTCGGTGGCGTGCCACCAAACATGAGTTTGATTTTGCGTGAAGTTTTTTGATGACTGATGCCTACTGGGCTTCCAGGGGGGGATGTGTGGCATGATCAAAGGGGGCACCAACCGTGAGCCGTGATCCACATATAAATTCACCCCTATTGCATTTGATGGGGGTACTAATCCACCGAGATTGGCATCAGGGTCTTTGCCTCACACGTGTACAAAACTCCGGAGAAAGAGGCCACCCGCCCAAGGGAATTTTTGGCTGCAAGCCAGGCCCCACAGCTTGTGCGGGGCGCGTGAGAACGTGCAGAAGATGACCCAGGGTGGGAGAACCCCACACAAACATAACCAGCCTCAGCAATCATAGGCAGGGATTATTCTAATGCAGATGAGGCTGAAGCAAATCCACATTGATTGGCCTCAAGTTTCCACACGCGAGCAGGTGAGTGTCTGCAGTCCAGCTGACCACCCGACCAAGAAAATAGCCAGTCGGAATACTGGCAGTAAAATGTCTTCCAGGCATGTGAATGTTGCCTGCGTATGACCTGTTGAGGGGTGCGTATGAAAGCGTGTGGCTGCCCGACAATGAGAACGGGCAATCAACAAGCGGGGCAAGTCATTGTCTGCCCCGACAATGGCACCGGATGTAATCCACTGTTTGTGTATGACCCAAATAAACAGTCATCCCACTATGACCCACTTACATTAACTTGGATTACATGCGCATTTGTGCCATAGTTAGGCAGAGCTGTCCAACAAGGTGCATCAAAGGGATGCAGTTGATATATATGACTCAATGGCTTGACGTGATTGCATGTTACATTGTTGAACAGCTTTAGGTCTTCCCAGAAGCATACATTTACAAAGGTGTACTGCGTACTACAGTGTTGGATGTACAGATTAGGAAGGTGTAATACTACTTGAGCCTGCATGCACCTTCCGATCATTTGCATATACGTAGCTCATGTGCCACATGCTCAGAATTGCATTTCACCCGATTTGCACACGCAAGCTGAGCATTTCATGTTCAACAGCACCGTGAGGAAGTGCTCAGTAAAGCCATGGAATGAACTATTTTTGCAATAGTGCATTGGAAGGCTCATTTTGGAGCACTTCACCAAAGCATGTGAAATGCTGCGCCTGGCTGAAATGTAATCCAATGCTGTGCCAAATGCTCAGATTGTGTGCATACAAAAACGACTGAGAAGTGGCTCAGCATGGTGAATTTGATATTGTTATATCAATAGTTCAATTACTGTGCAATTAAAATTTTCAGCCACTGAGCATTTCAATTATGACCCGAAAGCAAACCTGAGCAATGGGTCAAGGCAAGCTCACCCTGTATTCACTTGTCTTATAGCCCCGCCTTTGTTCAAAGACTATCACCAGGCCATACGGCCGGTGATCTCGCCTCCCCCACTTGTGACAAAATGCATTACGTTCTTTTCTGCATGGGGAATTTGGGAATTTCACCCACCATGGTCATTCAACAAGGGCCTCACGACCACCCTCCTGGGTGATCGGGTGGCTATTTAAGGAAAAAAAGGGGATTTGACAGAGCTTGACAATTCAATCAATAGAAATACTCAGCCAGAACCCCATGGTTGTTCTGCCTCATGCCAGAATTTCCCTTCACAGTTTCAGCATTCCGTGACACTGAGCTTCAATTTAGCCCACACGCCTTGAAGCTGAGACTTTTGCGGGTGCTGCAACTGCTGAGATCGTCTCAGCTTCACCATGGTATAAAAGCCCATCTTCACACGACACGCCCTTCACTTTCTTTCTCACCCGCTCCACTTCGTTAAACCTCACCCACGTTTGTCCTTCTTGTGCGTATTCCCCTTGGTCTTCCTGCCTTTCTACTTTTGTCTTTCTCACTCCACTAAACCCACTCCCCTTCCTTTTGCCTGTTTGTTTATTTTGCTGATCCTTTCAGAACCTCACTTCTATTCACCTCGTGAGTTACTTCTTTTTTTAACTTTTGTCAACATTATGTACCAATATTAATACTTATTTTTCTTCATGACTCTCTTCTGGACTTTTAAAGCATTCCGAGTAGAGCATCTTTATGTTTTTCACGTTTTAAATTTATAATTCATCATACGTATTCATTTTCTTTCTTGATTGTTTACTTTCTATTCAGTTACTAACCTCAATTGTTTTGTTTTTAGATGTCGTGCACTTTATGCACCAAGCGGGGTATCCCCTGCATTTGTTCCTTGACGACGACCGACTCTTTTGATGCTTGCCGACAAGCACACAAGAGATGTTCGTTCGTTGCCAGAGGAGTTCTTGCCCAAGACACCCTTGCAAGGACTCCTTTGTGGTCAACGATGATGAAACGATATCTGAGCGTGAATGGACACTGGGACCTCAAGCAGGCCGATGGGAACAATTCTGGACAATTAGCCCTGTCCCCTCAAGCATCGATTTGTCCACCCCCCCTCCTAGGCCACCATCCAATGGTCACTTCACTCCTTGACCTGAGAGAAGTGATTATCCGGCCGATGAAGGATGGCAATGGAAAGAGGACATTCGAGCTTGGGCTGATCGTCACCATGTCTTGTCACCGATGGGATTCAAACGCCAAAGTAAGTTTTCTTTCTCCTCCTTATCTCATTTCTCTTCACGCAATAATACTGACTTTTTTCCATTACTAATAGAACAAAACCCCCCGAATCCCCCCCGACAAGACTCTCCCGTTCCCAATTTGCCTTGCGAGAAAACCCCGCCGCAACACACTCCAGGCCCAAGTGGCACCCGATGGTCTGAGGAATTATTCCGCGGTAAGCAGCCAAAGTTTCATTTCATTTTCACTTTCAATTTCGAGGCAAGTGAACTGACTCTTACTCCTTTTGTAGAAAACTCCCAAACCAAAGAGCCACCTATTCCTGGCCCGAGTCCATCCTCCCAACCACCTGAGGACAATACGACTCATGAGCCAGAACCTGAGGTGGCTCCTACGCAATCCACGGAGGAACCTTTTGGTAAGTCCCAATTTCACTTTTTTAACTCAACTCAACTTTTCCTCACCCCTCCTTCGACCATCTCCAGCTCGTCCCGCCACTCCCCGCTCCATAATAATCATCGACGATATGCCCGTTGGATCCCCCCCTTCTTCTTACCCGACTCGCCCACCTTCCCCTTCTTTTCCCCCCCGGTTCCCTCCCCAGAGATCCCTTCCAGTGCCCCCAAGAACCCCAGTGCAAAGCACCTCTCATTCCCACTATGACGCTTGCCAGGAATTCACTGAATTACAACCAACTTTAATTATTCCTTGTGCTTGCTCCACATGATTCCTTTCGTGGATGCAACTCATCAAAATGAGATGCACCCGGAATTCCAGGAGGAACTAAACTCCCTCCTTGCCCAGGCACTGGAGGCTTATCTAAAGGAGGACATCACCGGGATAGTCTCAAAACACTTAGAAAAATAAAATTAAGAAAAAAATCTCATTATTTCCTCTTTTTATTATTTGTAATACTTTCTTTGAAATAAATTATTTGTATCCAATGTTTGTTATTTTCCATTTCTATTACATTCTTTTTTCACGTAAAATTTATTTATTTCCTCCTTAGAGAAAATTCCTGATTGCGTGAGAATTATTTTTGTAAGTGCCCCACCAAACGTTTGAGAGGTTGTTTGTTTGTGTGACCCTCTTTTGCCAAAAATGCGCCAATATTCGCCGTTACCATCTCCTATATTTTCTTCTTCGATGGTTTAGAGCCATATCAATTCTTAACTGCAAAAAAGCGGGAGGTTCCCCCATGTGAGAAATCCACTCCAGATTTGTGAAACATGGCCTATCCTATGGTCACACGCTATTAATCTTACTCATGTATTGAATTGTTTAAATTTTTGGGAACCTTCACAAGGGTAAGGATTGGTGTGTGAGTTGTCGGGAGCCTGCACAGGCGTAAGGATTGGCTTGTGAATTGTTGGGCGCCTGCACAGGCGTAAGGATTGGCGTGTGAATTGTCGGGAGCCTGCACAGGCGTAAGAAATTGTCAGCATTGTTGGCAACCTTCCCAAGCATAAGGATTGGTGTGTGAATCGTTGGAAGCCTGTACAGGTGTAGGGAATTTTTAGCATTTTTGGGACCCTTCACAAGCATAAGGATTGGTGTGTGAATTGTTGGGAGCCTGCACAGGCGTAAGGATTTGCGTGTGAGTTGTTGGGAGCCTGCACAGGCGTAAGAATTGGCGTGTGAATTCTTGGGATCCTGCACAGGCCAAGAAATTTTCAGCATTGTGGGGAACCTTCACAAGCTTAAGGATTGGCATGTGAATCGTCGGAAGCCTGTACAGGAATAAGGAATTTTTAGAATTTTGGGAAACCTTCACAAGCATAAGGATTGGCGTGGTAATTTTTGGGAGCCTGCACAGGCGTAAGGATTGGCATGTGAAGCGTTGGCCCCCTGCATAGGCGTAAGGAACTTTTAGCATTGTCGGAACCTGCACAGGCATAAGTGTCAGGGTGAGTCTATGTAGTAGCTATAAGATGTAGTTACAAGCTATTATTATGACTGTGACATGTCAAAAAAAAATAAAATTAAATCTTCAGGTCCTACTGCCACGTGGTAACAGTGGTGATGAGTCTATTGAGGACCTGGGTTGCAATACTTTAATATATTTTGACTGTAAAGAGGTACTACAATAACTATATTCTAATTATATCTTTTCATAATAATTCTAAGGACACTACTGATTGATAACAGTTTTGTCCCGTAAGAATATGGATAATAAGATAAGATGATGATGGGTTTTCAAGGAAAAACCCCTTCCGTTTATATCTTTCAAGACTGTCAAGAGTTGTTAGCTCTTCACACGTCAGAGGAGTGAACGTTTTCACTCCAATGATCAGCCTGTGGTTCTGGATCATCAATTCTGACGTCAATAGAGGCAGAATTGTGGTTTTGGAACCACAAGTGATCATTCTGGATCAATACAGGGTGAAAACACTTTTCACCTGCCACGTCAGCACTTGGATGACGTTTTTCTGGTGTCTGTGTGATTAATAATGATGATTTTGGAGAGGTTATATCTTCATAAGTATATTATTTTAAGTATGGGAGCAATACTGTTTGATTCAAGTTTGATACAGTCATGTATTGCTAGAAAAACCTTCCAATCAAGATATCTCAGCCAGTTTTTAAGATATCAAGAAACCAAGAGCACAGAATTGAAGGGCCTAATGAGCTCGTCAATTTTGTATGCTTCATTTTTACCCTTCTTTAGAATAACAAAAGTCATAAGGGTTTTAAGTTTTTGGATGTATTTTTGTACATCAATATGAGGCTGCAAAAACTTCCATACCAGATATCTTCTTCAATTTGGAAGATATCTGTATTCTGATGAGACAGTCTTGTAGGGCTTTATTAGCTCTACAGTTTGGTATATCACACTGTACAGTTGTATGAGTGTATGCCAAAGATACAGGGGTTTGTTTACCTTGTTGTTTTCAGAATATCTGTATTTTGGTTGTTAAACCTTTGAACAAAGATCCCTCAGTCAATTTAAGAGATACAGAGGTCTAAGGTGTCTCAAATTAAAGCTCTTGTTTAGATCTTTAATTTGGTTATACGTTTGTACAGTTTTGTACAAGCCCTCTTTTATTTTCAGGGGGGTCTTTGTTTTAAAATAACGGTTATATGGTATCTCCAGTTGTAGTGGTGTTACAGCAACATGGATGATACCATTGTGTAGCTCTCTATGTGGGCTTTAAGAAAAATACCATTTTGGTATAGAATAACTTAAATATGCATAAGTTAGATGAGAGGTGAAAATAAGGGTTTTGACTTGTTTATTCTCCTCTAGGTTTCCTTATTCTGTTTGGATAAGGTTGGTGTTTCATTTAGGAGGATTTTTTCCTCTTATTTATTACCTGTACTGACTATTTTTGTTCAATACTTGTCATACCATTATTTATGGTATGTTGGATGTCATGCTAGTGCTCTGTTTTGAGTCACAGGCTGACATACCCTCCCTCAAAAGAAGGCTCATCATTGATGAGACTCTTCAGCCCTTCTGGAGGCTCTGAATCTTCTGAGGTGTATTTGTCCATCTGGGATTTCTTTCTCAGTTAACCATTTATCTTTATCTGCTGGTTGATTCTTATATCTAACCAGATATTTCCTGTTGTATTTCCCATTGATTCTTATTTTCCTGGCTTTAAAGATCTTTTTCACTGGTCCAGGTGAGTCATCTTCCTCTACCAGTCTTTCATGGGTGACTGTCTTCTTTCTGTCAGGGAATTGCTCCTCATCTGTTTGGTGATAAGGTTTGACCAGGCTCACAGGGAAAACTGGGTGTTTCCTAGAAAACTCTTTGGTCAGGTTGACTTCTACTGCATTCTTTCCTATTAACTTAATAATGGTGAATGGGCCTATGAATGAGTATCTCATCTTCTTGGGTCCTCTCAGATTGTAGAAGCTAAGAGTTGAGATTAGAACTTGGTCTCCTTCTTTGAAATCAGGTTCTTGGTGACTTTTATCATATCTCTGTTTGTTGTATAATTTAGCTTCAGCTACACATTGTTATGCTTTTTCACAGGCAGTTTTCCACATTGTGTGGAAGTCTTTAGCTGTGGGGTGTACTGAGAGGAGGTTCTTCTTCAATTAGTCTACTGGAAGTAGTGGGTTCCATCCTTTCTCTAATTTGGCAGGGGTTTTTCCTGTCACTGAGTGTATACTTGTGTTGTATGCCAGTTGTACAGCTGGTAGGAGGGTTACCCAGTCATGGGTATATCCCTCATTGTCTTTATATTCCATGCCATATCCACAAAATCTTCTAATGATGTCTTCTAATGTTTGAATCATTCTTTCTGCTAGACCATCTGTTTGTGGATGGTAAGCTGTGGAGAATGCTAGTTTGGTTCCCAGCATCTCATATAGATTAGTCCAAAATTCTGATGTAAATTTAGGGTCTCTGTCACTAATTATAATTCTTGGAAATCCACATTTTGCTATCAAATTGTTCCAGACCAATATGGCTGTGTCCATTGCTGTGTCCCCTTTGTGACAGGGGAGACATCTGACACTCTTGCTGTACCTGTCTACTACTACTAGGCATGCATTAACACTGTCTTTCCCTCCAGGGACCAGGCCTGTCACCCAATCCATGTTTATTATTTCCCAGGGGTGTTTGGGCTCCTCTATACTCTGGAGTAATCCATATTTTTTGCCATGACCTTTGTTGGCTTTTTGGAATCTGGTACAAGTGTTGATGTATTCACTCAAGTCTTGTTCCCACTTTGGCCACCAAGCTGTTCTAAAGACTCTTTCTTTAGTTCTTTCTTCACTCTTATGTCCCATGTATGGGCAGTCATGGCATTCCTGTAGTATCAGGGAAATATGTTCTCTATTTATTATCACCAGGGCACTTGTGTGTTTTTCCCTATGGTATAGTAGATCATCTATCAGAAAAGATCTATTCTCTTTGAAGTTTTTGATCCATGCCTCTTCCAATTGGCTCTCTAGTTCAGGACTCCTGTACTTTTGCTTTAATAGTTGTATCAATATACTACACTGTTTGCGTTTATTGTATGATGATTGTACTATACTAAAGAACTCTGTATTTAGATTAGAGGAGCTGATTCCCAATATGGGTATCTCTTTTCTCTCCCCATAGCTCTGTGCTGGGTTTGATGGGTCATTCCCTAATGCCCAGTTTGATAGTTTGAAGTTCTTTCTCCTATCTATCTCCATGCATTGTATGGGTATTTTGGCCCCATTTTCTGGGTCATATGCTGGATTCTCTTGGTCATTCTTCAGTGGCCACCTGCTGAGACCATCTGCATTAGTATGACTTTTTCCTTCTTTATAGATAATAGTCATATTCCCTCTGTATTCTTGTATGGCTATTTGCCACCTGAGCATGTGTCTGTTTGTTGTCTTCATGTTCAACAGTGATTTGAGGGCTGTGCAATCAGTAAAAACTTCAAATACTGCTCCTTCTAAGTAGTAATGGAGTTTTTCTAATGTCTATACTAAACAGATACATTCTGTCTGAGTAGCTCCATATCTGGCTTCTGAGTCTTTCAGTTGTCTTGATATATAGCAAATTACTCCTTCTTTGGGTATTCCATCCACTAGTTGCCTCTGGTGTAGTGCTGCTCCTAGTCCTTGGCTACATGCTGCATCTATATATAGTTTGAATGGTAGTTCAAAATCAGGCATCATTAGGACAGGGGCATTGGTCAGTTCATATTTGATCTTCTCAAATGCATCTCTTCTTTCTTTGGTAATTTCAAAGACTAAATCTTTTGAGCACAGTTTGTATAGGCTACTTGTGATGTGTGCAAAGTTTTTTATGTGGCTCCTGTAGTAACTAGCAAAGCCAAAAAAAGATTGCATTTCTTTAATGTTCTTTGGTACTGGTTTCTTCAGTACTGCAGCAACTTTATTTTGGTCCATGGCTAGACTTAAACCTGAAGCTTTGTGTCCTAGGGCTAGCAGTTCTTGCTGTCCAAAGCTACATTTTTTAAGAGATATTTTCATGTTGATTGGTGTACATTTTCCCAATATTTTATCAATTTTCCTCACATGGTCTTCCCATGTTTCTGAGTATATTATGATATCATCAATGTAAACCACCATCCACCCTTCCATTATTTCATTTTGAAATATGGTATCCATCATTCTCTGAAAATGGGCTGGTGCATTCTTAATGCCAAATTGCATTCTAGTATATTCATATATGCCCATATGGCATATAATTCTTAGTAATTTGATGGAATATGGTTTTACCCCATTCTGGTGGAAGCCTTTCATGCAATCCATTTTTGTAATAAACTTGGCTTTTGCTAGCTTATCTAGTGCATGTGGTATCCTTGGGATGAGGTACCTATCTGCTTTGGTATAATTATTCAAAGCCCTGAAGTCCCCACATAGTCTGGATTTACCATCATGCCAAGTTATAAGAACTGGTGTAGTGACTTCTACTATCTCATTGTGTCCTATTTTCCTTATGACCCCCATTTCTAGGAGTTCATTGATATGTTTCTCAATTTCTTTCCTAGTTTCCATGCTGGCTGGGTATGGTGGTCTCCTAAGCATAGGTGGATATGGTCTTTCTACATCCAGACATAATTCTATATCATGTCCTTTGATTTTTCCTAGTGGTTCATCTCCTATTGCAAAAGCTCCTCTATGCTTCCTCAATACTTTCAGTAAGCTGAGTTTCATTTTACTGGTGAGTTGAGTGCCATATTGGGCTTCTTTGAATTCTTCCACTAGTTCTTTCAGGGTGTTATCATTTGTTATATGATTTATGTCAAAGGAAAATGTTTTGTCTTTGTTTGTACCTATGGTAAGATATCTATTTTTACTATTGCAAATGTCCATACCATACATTCTTTGGTACTCTGTACCTAGTAAGAATCCTTGTACATGTGCATTCTCTAGAACTAAAAATTCAGGTTCTAGTCTGATATTTCCTTTTTGGTGTGGGATAAATATCTCTTTGATTATTGTCCCCAGTGAGTGCATTTTGCCTGATGCACTTTTAAAGTTTCTAGCTTTTGTTGATATTATATCCTCTTCCCATTTGGGGAATTGTTGTTTCAAGTATTCTTTTGCCACTATGGAGCAACTTGCTCCCGTGTCAATGATCATTGGATGTTTACAGTTCTCAATGTAAACTGTCAATTTTGTAGGTATTCCATGAATGAATCCCATCCCTCTATTTGGGGTTACCAGGAATGTTTGTGCATCTTGTGTGTGCTTACAGAGCTCTTTGTCTGTTGTTATTTGTGGTATTCCTGAATCTAATTCAATGTCTTGTATTTCAAGTGAACTTTCTTCATTGCATTCCACTATGTATTCTTCTATGGTATCAGGTTCACTTTGTGATTCTGCTCTCATACCATTTCCCATACTGTCAGAATCAGATTTGTCACCTGTTTGTTCTTCCTCTGATTCTTCATCAATTGCATATATTTTCTTTTTTGGTTTTGTGCAATTGTTGGCATAGTGGTCTGGTGTTCCACAGTTGTGGCACACATATTTCTTTTTTGGGGTTTCTTTCTTTTTCTCTTTGTTTGTTTCTTTAACTTCAGATTTCCTGTCTTTGAAGTTTGGTTTATAGGATGTGTACCTTCCTATGGAGGTTTTTTTTCTCACATCTTGTATGACATTTGCTATGTCATCAATGCTGCTGATGTTGTTGCATCTGCATTTGACTGCATGTTCTAGATCTCCTGGCAATTTTCTTAGGAGTTTATGGTTTCTCATTTCTATTGTCATATTGGGATCAATAGCTTTTAGCCTTTTTGTTTTTTTGAGACACCATTCATATGGGTCTTTTTCTGTGGAGTATCTATCACTTTCAAAGGACATGGTCTTTTTCCAGATCCAACTACCATTGCTATACTTTTGTATAATCTGGTTCCTCCACCATGGCCAGCTTTTCCTGCCATGTATTTCTTTCATCTCAGTATACCATATGTTTGCATGGCCTCTGAATGCTGTGTTAAGTCTTGTTGTGATCCAGTAGTCTGGTATCTTTGGGACATCAACAAAGAGTCCATCAATATAGTCAATGATTTCCATATGGTCATATTCCCCAGTTCCTGAGAGCTTTGGCCAGTTTGCTACTTCTGGTAGCTGTTTTAGTGCCTGTTTCTCTGAATAGCTGAGATTTTCCCCATCTTGGTACATTGACTCTGATCGTGACTTTGGAATCTGATATGCAGGTTCCTGGTCATAGTCTTTATCCTCTTCTTTCAATTTTGTAGAGGTAGTGGGTTGACCTTGTGTTGGAGGGTATTAATTTTCTTCTCTGTCATAGAGGTAATCAATTTCTTTATCAAAGTTATCCTGTTGCTGCTGGATACTCCTCAGATCTCTTCTCACAGTTTGTTGTTCTTCTAGAATTGAATTCAACTGTCTGTTAGTTTTTTCAAATTCTGTCCAAATTTTGGCCAGATTTGTATTCAAGTCTTTTATGACTGTTGCTTGGAAAGCATTTTCTTCTTTCAATGTTTCCACTTCTGTCCTCATTTTTCTTGAGGTTTCATGTGTCCAATCCATGAATTGGGCCAATTTGGTCCATGTGAATTTGTTTTCAAACTCATGAGTGTGGATTGTAGTCTCAGTTATTAATTCTGGATCAATTGAGTCAGAACTATCAAAACTATCTGTAGGTACAACTATTTTTTGCTTTTGTGTACTTCTTGGACTAAGTCCATCAGCTTTTTCATCAATGGGTCCGCTTCCTTCTTCCTCTGGTTGAAAGAAGTTTTGTTTTTCCCTTGGGCTCCTTTTCTCCTGTTGGAAACTACCTGGAATGGTTGGGGAGCCTTGGATGAAGTTTCCTTTGGCTTGTAAGGCCTGGAACTGCTGGATTGTTGTGGGGAAGATGGGACTTCTCCTGTCATTTCTGGGGGTACCTGAATCTGACTGGGCTCTTCCTTGTGCCAAGATCTCTCTATGGCTTGTATGGCTGCCTGGTTCTCTTTGATTCTGATTGCTCTTTCTTCTAAGAGTTTGAAATTCTTGTTGGGATTCCAACCTTGCATTTCTGTCATGAGTTCCACCCAAGCCATTTGCTTGAGACAGATCTTCTGGGTTGTTATCCCCACTTCTTCCCATGATGCTGCCATAGTGAACATTTTTTTGTCCATGCTCCATGTGAAGAGGTCTTTCAGGAGTTTGTGTATTTGAAGGACCTGTTCTGCATCTGTCCGATCTCCTGGTTGGACCTCTGGGTTGAATTTGATTTGGAATAAGACCTTGGGTAGGAGTTCCCTGATGGTAAGTCCTTTGCTGGTCATTTGCTCCAGTTCTTCTTCCTCTGTGTCTTCTTGGCCAGTGTTCTGGTTGATTTCTTGGGAATCCAAGATCTCTAAGAAGTGGAGGTGTCATGTTAACAATGTTAAAAAATGACAGACAATAAAAAATGTTGTATGTTTCAAGGTTTATATACCTTTAGCAGGCCCTTGTACAAATTTATGATCTATACTCTTTGGCAATTTGCCTTTAGAGTTTACAACTGGGCTGATAACAGTGATTTTCTGTTTTTCAATTTGTTTTGGTGATCCAACTGGTTTTGTTGGAGCTTTTCTGGGTTTTTTGGCCCTTGGCACGGCTATTGGTGTCCACTCTTTTGAGTTGATTGTCACTTCACTGTGTCTTTTCTGCTTGCCCTTGGTTTTTGGCAGCACCTCTCTGTCTTCTGAGGCTGTCACAGATGGATTTCCTTGTGACTGGGCTTCTAATGGAATATAGTCTTTTTCCACTATTCAGAAAAGATATTTCAAGTTGTATATCAGTATTTTATGATAAACAAAATGATTTTATTCAATTCTACTGTTATTTTTCGAAATTTTTAAGTATTGTTATTATAATATGTTGTTTTTTTTATTTTTTATATGTTTTTATTGAAAAATAACAGTTTTTGAGTTTTTCACTTTTGTTTTATAAGTGAAAACTTCAATATCCAAGTGTTTTGTGAATGATTCACTTGGATATTATTGTGTTTTGTATAAACACATCAAATTTATTAAATTTTGATAAATTCGATTTGTTATTATAAATAGTGTCAATAATATTTATTTTAACACTTGATTTTTGATTAAAATATCAATCAATTACAAGTCTTCACGTCAATTTGAGTGATGTCTTGTTTTAAAGGAAATATTTAATTAAAATATTCCTTATAAATAATAAAAAATTATTTTATTTTTTAATATTTATTAATTATTTATTAATAAATGTTTCTTTATTAGTTTTCACCCACTTTGGTGAAAAATAATAGTCAAAATAAGTAATATACTGTTTGTATATTATTATTTATATTGAAATTTAAATAATACTGTTGTATTATTATCAAATTTCATGAAAATTATTGCAATATAATGAAATAAAGAGGATTTGTACTCTTACTCTCAACAAAAATATTTGTAATATATATGTTTGGAGAGAAAAAAATTATGTATATAATATATGATGCTATATTATATATAAAAAAGAATGATGATAATGGAAAATAGATAAATTAGAAATTTTACTGACTGTTAATAAAATACCTTTTAAATAACTGGATTTTTACGCCTAATTCAGTTCAAAACACGTCCAATAAGGTTGAAAAACCACAGCCAGGCCCCCAAAATGTCAGGGTGAGTCTATATAGTAGCTATGTAATGTAGTTACAAGCTATTATTATGACTGTGACACGTCAAAAACAAAAAAAATTAAATCTTCAGGTCCTACTGCCACGTGGTAACAGTGGTGATGAGTCTATTGAGGACCTGGGTTGCAATACTCTAATATATTTTGACTGTAAAGAGGTACTCCAATAATTATATTCTAATTATATCTTTTAATAATAACTCTAAGGACACTACTGATTGATAACAGTTTTGTCACGTAAGAATATGGATAATAAGATAAGATGATGATGGGTTTTCAAGGAAAAAACCCTTCCTTTTATATCTCTCAAGACTGTCAAGAGTTATTAACTCTTCACATGTCAGAGGAGTGAAAGTTTTCACTCCAATGATCAGAATGTGGTTCTGGATCATCAATTCTGACATCAATAGAGGCAGAATTGTGGTTTTGAAACCACAAGTGATCATTCTGGATCAATACAGGGTGAAAAAGCTTTTCACCTGGCACGTCAGCACTTGGATGACGTTGTTCTGGTGTCTGTATGATTAATAATGATGATTTTGGAGAGGTTATATCTTCCTAAGTATATTATTTTAAGTATGGGAGTAATACTGTTTGATACAAGTTTGATACAGTCATGTATTGCTAGAAAAACCTTCCAATCAAGATATCTCAGCCAGTTCTTAAGATATCAAGAAACCAAGAGCACAGAATTGAAGGGCGGAATGAGCTCTTCAATTTTGTATGCTTCATTTTTACCCTTCTTTAGAATAACAAAAGTTATAAGGGTTTTAAGTTTTTGGATGTATTTTTGTACATCAGTATTTGGCTTCAAAAACTTCCATACCAGATATCTTCTTCAATTTGGAAGATATATGTATTCTGATGATACAGTCTTTTAGGGCTTTATTAGCTCTACAGTTTTGTATATCACACTGTAAAGCTGTATGAGTGTATGCTAAAGATACAGAGGTTTGTTTACCTTGTTGTTTTCAGAATATCTGTATTTTGGTTGTTAAACCTTTGAACCAAGATCCCTCAGTCAATTTAAGAGATACAGAGGTCTAAGGCGTCTCAAATTAAAGCTCTTGTTTAGATCTTTAATTTGGTTATACTTTTGTACAGTTTTGTACAAGCCCTCTTTGATTTTTAGGGGGGTCTTGGTTTTAAAATAAAGGTTATATGGTATCTCCGGTTGTAGTGGTGTTACAGCAACATGGATAATACCATTGTGTAGCTCTCTGTGTGGGCTTTAAGAAAAATACCATTTTGGTATAGAATAACTTAAATATGCATAAGTTAGATGAGAGGTGAAAATAAGGGTTTTGACTTGTTTATTCTCCTCTAGGTTTCCTTATTCTGTTTGGATAAGGTTGGTGTTTAATTTGGGAGGAGTTTTTCCTCTTATTTATTACCTGTATTGACTATGTTTGTTCAATACTTTTTGTACCATTATTTATGGTATGTTGGATGTCATGCTAGTGCTCTGTTTTGAGTCACAGGCTGTCACAGACGGTGGAACTGTGACCTATAATACCAGAAAAAGATCAAGGAAATTCAACCTTGATCTTGTAGCCTTTTCTGCTCAGTTGTGATGATTGCACAATCAAGCAACCTAGGGTCTAGTCATGGTGGTGGTGGGGGACCACCTGTTCTGACATGACCCTGAGTGGAGAGCTCAAGTGCTTGTTGATGGTTTCTGGCATCAATGTGACAGAAGATCAAGGTTTACTGTCGTGGGTGGATTTCACAATTGTGAGGGAGACACATTGCAAAATTTGGGGGTTTCAAACCTGTTGGCAGAAAGGGCTTGGGAGTGATGACCCAACAACCCTTATGGCTCCTTATACTGGCCTGTTGTGTAGCTGATGCCCCTGATTGGGACAGGGTTGCCCATCTGTGTTAGTGCACTTCGGGACACAGTGCTTCCTACCCCAGGGGTACTGTCACAGACGGTGGAACTGTGACCTATAATACCAGAAAAAGATCAAGGAAATTCAACCTTGATCTTGTAGCCTTTTCTGCTCAGTTGTGATGATTGCGCAATCAAGCAACCTAGGGTCTAGTCATGGTGGTGGTGGGGGACCACCTGTTCTGACATGACCCTGAGTGGAGAGCTCAAGTGCTTGTTGATGGTTTCTGGCATCAATGTGACCGCGGTCCGTGGTCCCAAAGACTCGAAAAGGTCCATTATGACCAAAAAATCAAAATAAATCAAAAAAAATGCCCAATCCCTAAAACACCCAAAAAAGGCCAAAAGGGCCATAAAAAGCAAATTGCCTCAAGATCCCTCAGGATGGAAGCCACAGCCCAAAAAAACATTTGGACGGCTGTCTGAGGCCATTTCCTTGGACAATGGGGACAAGACCCCTTGGAGTACATTTTTCATATTTTTAGTTGGATTAAGCCTTGCCCAATGAGTAAACTTCATATACTCATTGGGCACCATTTTTTTTGAGCACAAGTGCTCAATGGCCTTTATTCTGGGATATATCCCAAGGCCACATCCCAAGGCATGGCTGATTGAATCAAAAGAAAAGAATGGCATATTTTGGAAGGAATACTCACTCAAGCTTGGAAAAAAAGGGGGGAATCAAAAGAATTTGGCAGGGAAGAAATAATGAAGGATTTTCAGGATAATGGTCAAGAGGAAAAAAGAAATTAAAAAGAAAATTTTTTGAAAAAATGTGGGCATATTGAGATGCCACTCAACAGTGGCAGGGTATTATGGTGTTCAGGAGCCCACCAGTTTCAAGAGGGGGATACTGTAACAACCATCCATCAGGGGTAAGGGTATTCATTCATACACCCACTCAAACACCTCAAATCAGCAAATCCAGTATCTGCATCAGCAGTCAGTTTCAGCAATCTTCATTCTGAAACATGCATACAGCTTGGTACATCAATACAGCCTGTCAATACCTGTACAGGTTGGATTCACCCAATACAGTTTCAATACACCAGTATGGAACTGTATGATCACTCAAATACACCACACCTCTTGTACAGGACCTGTATTGGCCAGACTCAATTCAATCATCAATTATTCTCATGAAAATTCTTCCTCTGGATCAGGGCTGGTGATTCTCACATATACCAGCCCCTCTTTCTCCCCCCTGGGGACTTTTCCCCAGTTAATTAATTTAGTTTATTTATCATTTCATAATTATTCTTATCCTTATTTTGGGTATTATAATTATTTAATTTTAAGTAAGTCTTTGCATTTTTTTCCTCGCCTGTACAGTATGAGTTGGGTGGCCATATCCTTATTAACCCTTCTCTTTCCATTCTAACAGGTTGAAACAGTGGACTTGGACTTGTTTGTGGTTAGCTCTTCTATTCTTTTACTCTTATCCTTTGTTGCTGATTTTTTTTCTCATATTTATTCTTTAGCAATTTATCTTCAACACTCTTAAGTGTATCTCATCTTATCTTATCTTTGAGCCCTCCATAAGTGAGTCCCAGTTTACTGAGTGCCAGGCCCTCTTCACTTTGAAGAGCCCCTGTGACACAGGCTGACAATAAGGATTTGCATGTGAAGCATTGGCATCCTGGACAAGAGCAACAAACCAGGACATATGTACAATGGCATGCCACTGTACATAATCCACTTCACCCCTTTTTCATGTGAGACACCCCATCTCCCGCACTCAAAACCATCCAATCCTGGTGTATATTGTCCTCTGCCTTACCCCACCATTATTTACCCAACACACATGCAAATCTCCTCATTCTTTGAATTTGAATGAGATTGTATTACCATCCCTGATTTGATAGCCCGCTCTCTTCCCAATCTCATAATAGCCATGGCTTTTTTGCGGCATTGTTTTTGCTAACCTGCTTGAGCATTGTGCGGACATACCCACTAGTGTTGTGCTTTCGTTGTCCTGTGCTGGATCAGTATAATGAACAAATGTACTACTTGCCCACACTAACTGAATGAGCCCATGAAATGCGGATAGATCAATCCAAAAATGGTCATTTGGGAAAATCAATTTTCCCCCTGTACACCACTTTGACGCATCTCTTTGAATTTGGCCGTCCACTTATCAGCTTGAAACCACCATCCCAAAGCATACAGCAATGCATCCTTATCAACATGAGGTGCGTTTTTGAATGCATTCATGGTGAAAGTGAGTGCGGAAGCAAACTCAAATGCACCCTGATTTGCGGGAATATTGGCTTCATAGTTGACTTGATCAAAAGATGGAACCCCCAATGACTTGTAGAAATTTTGAATCTTCTCAAATAAGTTATCCCCAACATATTGTAAGGATGACCTAGAATGCAACCCACTGAGCTAAGATTGGCACCTTGGTTCCGCCATTCATCTTTTGCGTTTTCAATTTTCCCAACACTTCCAACCAGACCAAATTGTTCATTCTTTGTGCTGCATTTGCGCCACCCAATAGCGAATATAAATCCCTCAAGTAATGATCCATTTGTTGCAATCGGGTTGGGAATCTCTTTTCACGAAATAAGAATTGTGATAATTCATCCCATTGATTGACCTCGACTTCACTCATTGTTGTGAATGGTTGGAATTCAACAAGGGCAATGAGTAATCCGGTTGAAGAGGAAATTGCCACATGGGCAAAGTGAATGTGTTTGATCTGATTGACATCCACAACCCTCCAAATTTCACTTGGAATGATATTTGCTGATACTGGCATTGATATTTGTGCTGTTGGGCGAGAGGAGGAAAACAACCTATTCATTTGGGTTGTTTTGCGCTCATTTGTCTTTTGGGATCTCCCACTATTCCTGAGTGGTTGAGGGATCACTATGTGTTGAAGCACACAAGATATCAGTTACTTCCAAGGAGGTTTCTTTGGCACACATCCTTTGACTTCCCTGTTGGAGCCCACATGACATTGGCACAATCTGAACTGACTAAAGCCAGTGTTCTTCCGTTGGGCCCAATGAGGGTGCCACATAAATGTGGAAGTATATATATATATCTATATATATACACTAAGATTAAGCGAGGAACTCACACTTTCCTTCCTCAGCCCGACGCTTTCTTGCGAGTTCCCTTTTACGCTCTTTTCCTTTTTTTGTGAATGGAATGCTTGCAGCAGAAAATGAAATGAAACCAAATGATTACTTATTTATTAATATCACCTAGATTGAATTGCGGTTGATGAATCTTTTTGAATTGCGGCTAAAAAGAAAGAGCACACCTGACCTTTGCAAATTCGCGATCTCAAATACCTGAACCTGAAAATTGCAGTGGATAGTGCATTATTCAATTTTACACATTGATGTTCCCATGCAATCACTTTCCAATCCAACCATTTGGAATATTGCAAGCACACGCAAATGCAATATGCATCCTGCTGCGGATCCCAAGCTATCCTAGTCCTCTTGAGAGACACAGGAACCTTTGGCCTATTATGGGCTGGCGGGAAGTGATAAAATCGACCTCCCGCAATGCCCCCGCGTGTGCTACTCGCACGCACAACTGCCTGACTCAGCTTGCGTCTTGTCGGAGTCTTTTCAATGATGTACGGAGGCATGCCGCCATACAATTACTATTGGTATTCAGACTGTGGCATCTGGGCAGTAGTAGGATAGGAAGTCATTATTATTAAATTCATAAATAACTTTGCAAAAGTCAATTACAATCTATCTAGTACAAAGATAATCTAAAACGGGTCAATCCTGGTTGTGAGTTTGGCTGACCTGGGTAAAGTCAAGGTGACCTCATCACTTGAACCAAGACCGCGTTTCGCCACCCAGGCATCACCAAAGTCTAATACTAAGCATCGTGCAAATTCAAATCTAAGAGGAACAGTGGGGTTAAAAGACTCTGATGAGAAGAAACTTTGGTTCAGTAAGTTAAATATATACTTATTAGTACATAGCCACACTGGCTCCACTAGATTTTTACCCTCTGAAAGTTTTTTGGAAATGTCAATTAGTGATAAAGCCCCTTTAACTGAGCTTGTTATCCAGTCATCTGAGCATACCATCAAACCACGAACCCCCACCGCACAGAATGCCGCTAATATACCATAGCAAATTCGATTTATTCCAAGATTCTTGTTCCATGCCAAAAGATCTTTGATGGCCTCATTTTTTTTTTGAGTTCGTGAGTTTGCCTTTGATGCCATTAACTTCGACCTTTGTATGTGCATGTACCATGTTGTACGCAATCATCAAATGGATAACTGTATCGATTAGATCCTGCAGGTTCTTGTGCGGCTTTGTGGATATCTCATTGTCAGCCCCGCCACCTTCAATGCTGAGTTGGGTTGCATGTTGCTTCAATTTACTCAAGCAGGAGGCAAGGTATTCAACTGCCCCCCCTTCTAGTCCAAGAGGATTGGTCGAGTTTGATGTTGGTGCAACATATGGTTTGGGTGCAATCACATCGTATGAGACTAAACTAATGGATTCAAACATAACATTTGCCCAAAAATGTTGAACTGGATTGGTGGGGTAAAGAAGGCTTTGAACCATTTTGAAGAAGGAGTGTTCAGATTTTGGGAGATTCTCTGGAGGTTTAGCTGATTCCTTCATCAATTTGAGATTCCAAATGTTGTGATCAAAAAACCCTTCTGTTTCTGTTGGCTTAAAAAAATCTAACCCTGTATATTGCAATTTATATCACCAGTCAACAGCCAATAATCATGTATCATGCACAAAGATAAAACTCACCTGCCATCTCAAGGTCCTCCAGCCAGGCCAACATTTTAAGCTCTTGGTTACATATCACCTTAATACCAACAGGCAGGAATGTATGAGCATATTTTGTTGGTAAATTGTCCCATAGATTTTTGTAAATACTATTGATATTATCAGGCCCCCTTTCCCATGATTGTTGAGTAATATTGGAATGATAATTCAAAATGCCTGCAAACTCTTCCATGCAGGATAAAAATATTCCTTGAAAATTAGCAGACAATGACACTTCGGGCTCAGGGTCAGGAACTATATCAGTCACATCTCGTCCCATTGTATCATGTTCAATTGTTTCCCTTTCTTGAAAGGCTTGAACATTCCGAGGAGAGGCGGGAGGGGTTGCATCATGCATTGTTTCATTGGGTATTGGGGGGCTTTCAGTATGTGGAGCTTCATCATGGATTGTTTCATTGAGTATGGGGGGTTCAGTATGCGGAGGTTCATTATCAATATGGTCCCCTTCAACATTGATCATTTCATCACCTTGATCCCAAGAATTTTTTTGCGGCTTCAAAGGTATGGCGTTTTTTGTTTGTTTTTTTGGTTGCATGTATATTTGGTCTTTTTCCTAATCCTTTGCCTGGAAATCCAATTACGACTCGAGATCCTTCAGGTAGAGATTCTCCCACCTCCACACCTGCCCATATATTGTAAGCAGCTATTTTTCTCAATTTTGTTTTTAATTAGTAATGGACTTACGGTTCAAATCCATTTTGAGCAGGCTCATGGCTTCAGAAATCTTTTGATGAACATAATCAGGAATTTTACTATCATTTTGAATTTTTTCAAGCCTTGGGATTGTTTGAGCAATGTTGGAGACAAATTGCTCCTTGGATATAATTTCCACCCCCCCACTGAAAATTAAATCATCTTGCCCATCATCTTCTGTCGGTGCACAAGGTTCAACAGTCTTTTCCTTCTCATAAGTTTTAAAATTTGGTTTCTGAGAGCTTGGAGGTTGACCTGACATAAAGGCTATGACACAATATCAGGTTTTGAGAGATTAGAAATATTCAAGATGGATGCATACTCACATTCTGGAAGAACTGGTGGATCTTGATTATCTTCATGTGACTGGCTCTCTACTTCAATGCCTAATTCACAACTACTGCCGATATCAGAGATATCACTTCCACTCTCTGGGACGGAAGTTGGTGGTTCATTGAATTTGGTTGAATTTCCCGGGGCTTGGGCCACAGCAGAGGTAGTTTATTAAGCAAATAGATGGTGACGAGTTGATTGATAACTTGTTTGAAAATGTTTGAATAAAAAGATCCAATTTGAAGAAAAAAGGTGGCAGTAAAATAATTGCATTTGCAAAATGCGATTTGTTGGGAAATTGAAGGAGGCGATGTTTTGCAAATTATTTCATATCATGCAAATGAAATCACTTCCCTGTGAGACATTGAATAAAGTTGACTAGTGAGAAACCTACTCAAGTCAACTTTTGAACTATTCAACGCTCATGAGGTAAGGACTAAGCAAAGTGTTCCATTTGAATGATATGAAATAAAATGGTTTTCTCAGGGAAACAGGAGACACAATTCTTGTCTTAAATAGTCCACTTATTAGTTTTTAATTTGTGAGTCTCATGATTTAAAGCCTAACCACAACATTGTGAATATACTGACAAATTTCCCCTTAGGTCCTGTTGGCAGAGAAGGCCACTCAGCATATTTCGGCGATTGCGTTCATCATGTACGCCAACAAGCCACCGTACACTATGTATTTAGTACGAAAGCGTAAGGATAAGTGGTGTCGGGAGCATGTTGGGAGGGCACTCCACGAGCGTAAGGATAAGTGGTGTTGGGAGCATGTTGGGAGGGCACTCCACGAGCGTAAGGATAAGTGGTGTTGGGAGCATGTTGTGAGGGCCCACACAAGCGTAATGATAAGTGGTGTCGGGAGGATGTCAGGAGGGCACTACACAAGCGTAAGGATAAGTGGTGTCAGGAGGATGTCGTGAGGGCACTCCGCGAGCGTAAGGATGGTAAGCAGTGTCGGGAGCATGTCCGGAGGGCACTACACAAGCGTAAGGATAAGTGGTGTCGGAAGCATGTCGGGAGGGCACTCCACGAGCGTAAGGATGTCGGGAGGGCACTACACAAGCGTAAGGCTAAGTGGTGTCGGGAGCATGTCGGGAGTTCACTCCGCAAGCGTAAGGCTAAATGGTGTCGGGAGCATGTCGGGAGTGCACTCCGCCAGCATAAGGATGGTAAGCAGTGTTGGGAGGATGTCAGGAGGGCACATATCAAGCGTAAGGATAAGTGGTGTCGGGAGCATGTCGGGAGAGCACTCCGTGAGCATAAGGCTTAGTGGTGTCGGGAGCATCTTGGGAGTGCACTCCGCGAGCATAAGGATGGTAAGCAGTGTCGGGAGGATGTTGGGAGGGCACTTATCAAGCGTAAGGATAAGTGGTGTCGGGAGCATGTCGGGAGGGCACTACACAAGCGTAAGGATAAGTGGTGTTGTGAGCATGTCAGGAGTGCACTCTGCAAGCGTAAGGATGGTAAGCAGTGTCGGGAGCATGTGGGGAGGGAACTACACAAGCATAAGGATGGCTAGCGGTGTCGGAGGCATGTTGGGAGGGCACCACGTGAGCATAAAGATGGTAAGGGCGGGGTGTGAAAGGGTGAGGAGTGGCGAGGACGGAGATGGGAGGGAAGTGTCGGAGTCTCATCTGGAGGGCGGTTTGGGCTCATAAGCATGCGAAGCATCAGGGCGGATTAGGTGGGGATGCGGAAGCCAATGAGGTGAAATTACCCGAACATTGTGAATAGTGTTGAAATGTGTTTGGGTTTTGAGTGACATTCTCATGTGACACATGTGACGATTGACGTTTTCTTGACGCTGACGTGACGTGACCCACTAAATCCAGTGACTATAAAGTGACACTAACGCGACTGAAGCAAGATTTTATACTGACAGCGGTGCAACGTGAAGTCAATCTCCAATGATTGATGCAAGATTCGCCCTGGTGTCAGTGGAAGATAACTTCATACCACTTGAAAGCCAGTCACAGGCCAACACCCCAGTGACACCCTCAGAACCAGAGGGCAGAAAAGGCAAAGGAAAGAGGAACAGTGAAGGCCTGATAACAGCAAAGAAGTGGACACCCATTGCCACACAGAAGAGTAGAAAACCACAAAATTCTGCATCAATAAAAGGTAAACCAACCTTGATAACTTGTACAGGGAAAATTACTATAATTAACCCAGTTGTAACCTCTAAAGGTAAATTGCCCAAATAAGCAGACAACAAATTTGTACAAGGCACAGTCAAAGGTAAATACCCTAAGAGCATAAATTTTTGACTGCTTGCAAACACTAACATGTCACCTGTACACCTCAGAGATCTTGGCTTCCAAAGGAACCAACCAGAGGACAGAGAAGGTTTGTCCAGAACCAGAAGACCTGAAAGAGGACACCTTGGACACAGTAGTGGATGGCAAAAAAATGATGGAGATAAAAAAACACTCCAATTCAATGGAGACCTCAAACCAGAGGACTGAAAAGACATGGATCAAGTTCTTCAGCTCCACCAACTCCTCAAGGACTTATTTCAATGGAGCATGGACAACAAGAGGTTCAACCTGGCATCTCACTGGGCAGAACTTGGAGCAAGTTGCCAGAAGATCTGTCTCGAAGAGATAGACTTCAAAGACCTGATGGTAATCACCAAAGGTTGGAATCCTACCAGGCAGTTCAGACTCCTGGAGGCAAGGGCACAGAGGATAAGGGAGAATCAAGCCAGTATCCAAGCTATAGAAGAACAGTTCACCCAGACAGGGCCTACTCAGATTCCTTCAGGCTCACAAGGAGCAGGCCAAATCAGCTTTCCAGTGGCTTCACACCATTCATAAACCAGCAGATCAGTGGCCAAGAGTCACCATTCTTCACAATTCCAGGAAGTTTCCAGGAGAAGACAAGGAAACAAGGGCAAGAACAAAACCTCCTTCAACCAGAGGAGGAAAGAGTCAGACCCTATGATTCAGAAGCTGTTGGATTTGCTAAAAGAAGTGCACAAGAACCAGCAGTAGCTGTAAACCACTCTAGAATCAGTAGTCCTAGTAATAGAAATATTACCCCCACTCAGACTGAACATAACATTGTCACATCTGAGAGTAACATCAACAGTGGTACACTGTGGTTACAAATGTCCCAATATGCTGAGCAATCTGCAAAGCAGCTTGCAGAACTTGAAGCCAGCCATGAGAGGATGAAAAAATTACAAGCCTTCATGGAAAAAATAGTTAAAAATCTTCAAGAAGGACAAGCTCAATTGAGCAAAGCCTCTGAGGAAACTGGCAAAAGACTGAATCTAGTCTTTGAAGAACAACACCACAGCAAAAGGGACAGGGATTGTCTGGACCAACACATAAACAAATTTTTTAATGTCTACCATAACTTGAAGGCCCAACCACAAGGCCAAGTTATGGAGAATCCATATCAACCAGATAACATAAAACCAGATGCCATGTTGATGAATAAGGCAAGATCTCCATCACAATACCAGGATGGAGATGGAATGTCTTATTCAGAGAAGGAAGCCTTGAAACAGCTTCCTGAGGCCTCAAGCTGGCCCAAATTCTCTGGATCAGGAGAATATGATCATATGGAACTCATAGATTATATTGATGGACTCTTCATCGATGTACCAAGCATACAAGACTACTAGATTACTGCTAGATTGAATACTGCATTAAAAGGTCATGCTAGTATATGGTACACAGAAATGAAAGAAACCCATGGTGGAAGAGTCAAATCATCAAAAAGTACAGCAATGGAACTTGGATATGGCAGAAGTCCATGTCATTTGAAAATTACAAATACTGAGTGGACAAAGATCAATATGAGTGGTGTCTTAGACAGTCTAAAAGACTTAAAGCCATTGATCCTTAGATGAAAATCCAAATGAGGAATTACAAGCTTCTGACACAACTGCCAGGAGAACTAGAGCATGCAGTAAAATGCAGATGCAACCAAAATTGCACTCTAGATGACATTGCCAACACCTTACAAGACATAAAGAAAATGACTAATATAGGGAAATTCACCCCATATAAGAGCAGTGGTTTCAAAGAGAAACAACCTTTCAGGGTAGAGTTTAAAGACAAACCCAAAGAAAGAGTGGCAGGAGTGGCAAAGAAGAGAGATTCTTGTCACAATTGTGGTTCAACAGACCACTATGCCAACAACTGTCCAAAGGCAAAGGAAAAGGCTATGCCATTGAGAAAGTCCCAGAGGAAGAATCCCCAACAGAGGATTCTGAATCAGACTCTATGGGTGATGCCATCAGAGAACAATATGATGATGAACTGGACCCAAGAGAAGAATTTCTAGTGGAGTACCAAGGGGAAACCTCACTGGAAATTCAGGACATACAGCTGGAAGCAGGCATGCCACAAGATACTTCCAACAAAAACTTGTGCAAACGTACACAAGATTCCCAAACATTCCTGGTTACACCAACTAAAGGAATGGCATATATACATGGAACAGCCACAAAGCTGACTGTCTGTATTGACAATGCTAAGCACCCACTGATCATTGATAGTGGAGCACACTGCTTCATAGTGGCCAGGAATTATGTGGATAACCACTTCCCAAATTGGGAAAAACAGCTCTTGCCCACTAAGGCAAAGAACTTTAAAAGTGCATCAGGGAAGATGACTTCCATTGGGACAATTATCAAAGAGATAATTATACCCCACCGGAAGGGTAATATAAGACTCAACCCAAAGTTTGTAGTGCTTGATGATGCCCACATCCAATGGTTTTTACTGGGAACAGATTACCAGAGCATGTATGGCATAGACATTTACAACAGTAAAAATAGGCACATCACCATTGGTACTAACAAGGAAAAGAAATTTTCACTTGATATATACCAGATATCTTCTCAAGATCCACTATAAGACCTTCTGAAGGAATTCAGAGAGGGACAGTTTAGCAATACCCTCCCCAGTAAGCAGAAACTAAGAAATTGTAAATTGAATTCATTTTTTCTGATCCCTCTTCTAGCAGGTATAACAGAAATTTTTGATAAATTAAGCCTAGTAACTGAGGTTTGTTGTTGACATAGATCAAGAGAACCAATAGTGTGAAAAGACTTTAATTCATCCCTTACTAGCAGGTAGACTAGTGCCTTATTTAATTAGGATCTTAAAGCTTGAAGCTCATGAGCAAGGTGTCTCTGGAGTTTAGTGTTTAAATCCTTAAAAGTAATTTTTAGACAGTTTTAAAATAAAACCATCAAACCAAAGTAATTTTGCAGGATTTAAAATAAAACCTAACCATTATATTAAATTGATTTGTTAAATAGTTTTAAAATAAAAAGAAATAATTAAAAATGACAATAAATTCATTTTTTAATAAAAAAAAAACAAGTTATAATTATAAATCATCTTTAAATTCTATACTAAAAATAACCTAAGGTAAACTTATAAATTTATAAAGATTTATTACTTTAACAACAATAAAAATTTACCCAAAAATACTTTATAAGAAATATTTATGGCTACAAAATAAATTTCTTCAAGAAAGATTTCAATTGAAATTAATTGAGAATATGACTTCAGGAAATTAATATTAAAACATATTCTATAAGAAGAATATTAAAGAGACAAAATTTCCAAAAAGTGACCAGAGTGAATTTGGAAACAAAGTGACAAAGTGTAATATTTGTCTTTGAAACTCTTGATAATAGTAGCAAAATCAAGAGTACTATGACTGTCCTCAATAGAAATATATAATATAATAAAATATTATAACCACAAATTTAAATATAATTATTAAAAATAATTATATATAAAAAAAATAAATTTAATTATTATTATAAAAATATAATAATAAAAAAAATAATAATTATAATAAATTATAATTATTCTATTATTGTTATAGTCACTGACAGTTATAACAATAAGAATTGTAAAGCTCTTAATGAGACAATTACACATGGAAATATGAATATTAACCACTTATAAATAATATAAATCTTATTTATAAAAGAATTATAACACACACTGTGCAGAAATAATTCTTATAGAATAAAATTCTATATAAAAAAAACTAATACTAGATAAAAAAAATATAGAACTTTAGAGAAAACTTACTTATAATATTTATTTAATACAACAAGTTAAACAACAACAGTTATTATATTAAATAATGATTATAAGTTAAAAACACGTCTAAAATCAATAATTTTATAGATAAAACAACTTTTTATGATAAAATTTAAGATTAAAGAATTTTTAAGAGGAATTTGTGGATTTTAAAAGATATTTAAGATGAAAATTTTATAATATAAAACATATTATTGATGATTACAACAATAATCTGAATTCTATGACTTCAATTCTTTAATTTACAATTAATAAAGAATAAAATAACTTAGAATTACTTTAATAATAACATTTTATAAGTAATAAAAATTCACCTGTTTAAATGTCTAATATGATTGTATTGATAATGAATGATGGACAAAAACAGTGATGAAAAGACTCTTTTTATGTCTTCAGAGCAGCTCTCATGATTCATAATGGATATAGAGGGTGTGATCAGGTCAAAACTGAAAAACCATACTTAAAAACAAAGTTCTTAACTTAAGGCAACTTGTTTTTAATTCCAATTTAAAGTTACCAGTGTTATTCTTAACTCCATGTAACTTTAATCCTCATTTAAACTAATTATTTTAAGTTTTTAATATAAATGAACTTATTTATATTAAAGTTCATCACATGAACAACATAAAAATAGAGTTTCAAGCAGAAATCTCTTGAACTCAATTTTTAATTAATTCTTAAAGAAATCATAATTTTCTTTGAGTTTAATTAAAAGAGTAAATTTCCAGGCTAATTACCCAGGAAATTTATCTATAAAATATACTTAAAATTGAATTTATATATAGATAATATTAAATTTGAAGCTGTGTGAAATTTTCAAGCAAATCCATTAAGATTTAGATTTTTAATGAATTTTTGAAGTTATTGCTATTTTTGCACATAAAATAGCAATACACACCAAACCTTAGCTTTTGATAAGGTTTTGATGCTTGTAACTTTAAAGCTTTAAGCTTATTTAGGGTTTCTAAGCTTTATTAAGCTTTGACAGTTCTTAAAACCTTGATTTCAAGCCTGCATATTGGGATTGACCCTTTGGCAGCTTAAAATTCCTGTCCAAATTGGGATAAAACCAGTTTAAACCTTAAGGTTGAATCAAAGTCTAATCTTAAAGCTTACATAAGGTTGAAAATCCTCTAATACAGGTGGACAACCTTAATTGAATCATTGAAGATCCAAAAAGTTGGGTACCCCAGCTCCTTTTATTTATTTAAAGCCATACCATGGCTTTAAACCCTTTTAAATTGAGCTCACCCAGGATTTACATTCTGTATGGCAGATCCTTAGCCAATTCATTAAATATACACAACACCTCAATTTTAACTAAAATTTTGGTAAGTTTGCATTAACCTTATGCAACTTTAAATTTAAGCTTATTTAAGCTTAAATTTAACAATTTTAAAAAAATGTTAAAAAAGTTACATTAGTACTGTGAGATTCTTAAATCTTCTAATAACACAAGAAATAAGTGTTTTTGGGTATAACACCTTATGGATGTACCCTAGGTTATTTTTGGTGTAGAATCCAAAAATGACATAATATTTATAACTTTGTTTATCCAAAATAAAGTTATACTTACCTATTGTTATTTTTTATCTTAATTTCAACTAAAAAGTCTGTTTAAGACAAAATTGGCTGTTTATAAAATCATTTGTGGCCTTATGGGTATGTTATACATATCTCACAGGCTCACAGAAAGGCTTCCACCAACATGGAGTTAAACCAAACTCCATTAAATTACTCAGAATAATATGCCATATGGGCATATATGAGTATACCAGGATGCCATTTGGCATCAAAAATGCACCAGCACCTTTCCAAAGGATTATGGACACAATATTTTGCCATGTTAAATGATACCCATATCAAATGAGGTACAATTGTGTAGAGCACATACAGGGCTACACACTGAACCAATTTGGAGGTTGATATCTCAAGAATTGACAAAGTTATGGCTGTTCTAAGGTCAGATTCCCACCTGCTGTCATATACAGCCTTACCATGGGATAATATCCCATAACCATGAATATGAGATGTCAAATGGATGAAGAAGCTTGTTTTTACTTCAATACCTCATATGTCAGTCAATACTGGCGTCCCATACAGTTTCTGTTCAGCATTCTATGCGTCATACACATCAGAATCAGGCTGTGAGCTCCCCAGATAAAAGATTTTCACCCGGTATTGGTGAAAACTGCCCAGATGTGGTTTCAAAACCACATGTGATCCCAATACAGGCTATACAGGCTGTTTGCAAACTACAAGCCAGTACTAGAGGGTGAAAAATCTTCACTTCCTCTACGTGGAAAGTTCTAGCACCCTTTCCACCCCATTTCAGGATAAAAAGGAGGCTTTTCACAGCCAGAATTGTTTCCTCATCCTGCTCTTGAATATCCTACGTAGTAAACTGTCAAAAACAGTTTTACTCTTGGGTAATAATCAGGGTATAATTATAATTTTAATTATTGTGGCTCTTATTATAGTAATCCAACTGGTAAGACTGCACTCAGGGTTCTCAATAGTGCTCACCACCACTACTCTTCCATAGTAGAACCCTTTTATTATATTATAAACCATTATATAAAATTAAAACTCTTATTTTAAAATTTTTTCCACGTGTCACATTCATAGTTCTAGTTGTAAATAGCCTAATTACTGCTTCAACATAGACTCCAGCTGACAGGCCCACAGGCCGTAAAAGCCGTAGGGGGCCTAAATGGCCCGAAAAGGCCATTTAGGCCTAAACCCCCCTAATGAAAAGGGGTGGCCCAAATCCAAAGGTGATGGCTAGGGGGCCTGGAAGCCCCCCAGGCCCAAACTCAAAGATAAATGCCTGGGGGTTGGTGATATGAAAATTTGTAAGGTTTGACTATGAAACAATAAGTAAAAATTACTAATATTTTACTTATTTTACTATGAATGTCCTTATAAATGAAATAGATAAGATAAAAATAATTACAATAATAAAGAATTATTATAATTATGGCGTAAAAATAATTATATTATCAATAAAATATAATAATATAATTTATATTATAAAATATAATATAATAAAATAAATATATTAATATAAAATAATTAATATATTTAAAAGCACTTTATTATTGTTACAAACAAATAATAAAGGCATAAAAAAATTGTTTTTTATTAATAAAGAAAATAATAACAATAATATTACCAATATTAAAGCTATAAATTAATATAAATACTATTTATATTAATTAAAGAATTATTAAAAGAATAATATAGAGAAAATTATTATAATAAGAGAAAATAACCTACTTTTAACACTTAAAATAATACTTTGGAGATATTTTACGCCAAAATAATGTAAATACAACCTTTCCAAACTGTATTTACAATAAAAAATAGAGAAATTTACAAATATTCTTGATTTTTACATGTAAATGAGTTTTAGAGAGATTTTTAGCAAAAACAATTAAACAAATGATTTAATCATGTCAAAGTTGATGATTATAATAGGTTGATATTTGGTCTTTAATAATAGAAAAGTTTTATATATAAAGAATAAAGAAATTACCTTTTTAATTGTATTGATTTAATGTTTTTGATGTGTCTGAGGGGAAAACAGAGCAGAAAGAGCTCTATTTATAGTAAATACCTCCCTCCTAGAGTCCAACAGGCTTCTAGTATACGTGTACTGATCATATCCACTGGAATTGATCAATAGTTTAAGGTTTGGTGATGATTACATCATGATCAAATCTAATTACATCACTATTACGCCTTTATTTAGAGTTATCACTATAACTCTAAGTCTGATGACGTCAAAGGCTTGGCAGAACCCCAAATTTCGTGGATTTTATTAGTTTTAATCATAAACTAATATTATTAATCAATTTTATCACTTATATGACTGTTAAACCTAATTTAAGGTTACAGTGAGTGATCATAAATGATCAAATTAAGCTCAAACTTTGATCCTTAATAACTTTTAAAATTTGCACGCTACAGCAATTCAGAGAGTGGATTCCAATAGCTTGGCATAATTGTATTATGCTTCCAAGAGCATTTCATTATATAATCAAAACTCTATTTTTGATGATTTTTCTTGCAACTCATCTTTTCTGTCAAAATTTAATATTTTAAACTTCAAACTATGATTTCAAGGGGTTATACCTTGAATATTATAATAAAAAATACATCATTCTTCACGAATGAACTAGTAGAATCCAACTGTCTACTTTCTTTTAAGTTTGGACCACTTTCACAACAAAGTGGTCAACAGCTCTATTGATTTTAATTAATAATTCCTTACAGTTTTTAACCTTGTTTATAACTTGTGAAATAAAATTCATATCTGTATTCCTACAGTAATTACGTGATGACTATTTTTTTTGGTTCATCACTCTATCATGCATAATTCAAGAGATATTAGCTAAAATCCTTGAATATATGCGTTGACCAAAAAAGTGCATATATTCAGGTTAATTCCTTAGGTATTGGTTTTGAAGCTTACCTTATTAATTGCTTTATGTGTGAACTGTTATGGAGAATCCAATGGTACCATTTATTTTACATTTTGTTTCATTGGTGTTTGAAATAAATAAGGATTTGCGTCTTTTATAAGGTATTATTACTTATACCTTATTAAATATTGACTTTACAAATATGCCATAAAAATGGTATATGTGTATTTCACCATGGGGAATCTAATGGTGTAAGTTATTTCACATGTTTATTCATTTGTTTTTAAGTTAAACCAAGTTTTATACCAATTTATGGTATTTTTGTAGTTTTAAGGTACTTATTTTGAATGTATAATTATATTAAATATTTCTTGTGACCTTTTTGGGTATGTGGTCATATCTCAAAGGTTCACATTCCTTACCACCAAAAAAGATTGTACCACAATCTGATATGTGTAATTAGGGTATCATCCACTGTCCTACCTCTTCAATAGACTTTGTTAGTCTTGAAGCTCAATAATGCTTAACTTTTCTATTTTTCAGGCTTTCTTTAATGTCTGAACCTTCTTAGTAGTTTATCAGCATTTGTTATATCTTTCTCAAGTAGCCATTCATCTTCTTGAGTTGAATTTCTATACCTTACAAGGTATTCCCTTTCTTTTTTGTTTCTTGTCCTTCTTTCTTTAAGGACTTTTACTATTTTCTTTTCTTCTCCTTCTTCCAAGGGGGGAATTTCAAGTGGGGGTTTATTTCTCAGTGGAAATAACTCCTTGTCACTTGAGCTGTAAGGTTTTATCAGACTTACAGGGAAAGTTGGGTTTTTGTTCATTAGTTCACCTGTGAGTTCCAATTGCACAGCATTGGGTCCATGAAGTGCTTTCATCATAAATGGTCCTTCAAAGGAATCTTTTGATTTCTTTGGACCTTTTATGTTATTGAAGTTAAGGGTTGGCACTAGGACCAAGTCTCCTATTTTGAAGTCAGGTGGCTTATGACTTTTATCCCATCTTTCTTTTGCATATTTGAAAGAATCTTGCATACATCTGTTTGCATGGTGTCTTGCTTTGTCAAGCAATATCTTAAAGCTGCTTGCTGTTGGATGTATATCCACTAAGCCCTTTTTGAGGGTATCATAAGGAAGTCTTGGATTCCAACCTTTTTCTAGCATTGCTGGTGTTTTGCGAGTAGAAGAATGGATTGATGTTTTATATTCCAGTTCAAGAGCTGGTATTAGTATACACCAATCATGGGTAAAACCATCAGAATCTTTTAATTCTAGCCCATAAGCACAGACTCTTCTGATCATGTCCTCCAAGGTCTGTATCATTATTTCTGCTAAACCATCAGTTCAAGGATGGTAAGCTGTTGAGAATGATAACTTTGTCCCAAACAATTTATGGAGATTTGTCCATAATGCTGAAGTGAACTTTGGGTCTCTGTCACTTATAATATTCTGGAATACACCTGTATGGCTAATAACTTTATTCCATATCATTATGGCTGTGTCCATAGTTGTTTCATCTTTATGAAATGGTAGGAACATGGCAGTTTTGCTATACCTGTCAACCAATACTAGGCATGCATTATAGCTTCTGTCTCCTCCTGCAGGTAATGTTTTTACCCAACCCATATGAACTATTTCCCAAGGGGATTTTGGTTCTTGGATTTGGATCATCATTCCAAATTTCTTTCCTGTGGCTCTGTTGGCTTTTTGACATCTGTCACAGGTTTGGCAGTATTCTATAACATCTTTCTTCCAATTTGGCCACGAAGAGCATGTTTTCACCCTTTCTAGTGTCCTGTCTTCTGAAAGGTGTCCAGCTGCAACACTATCATGACACTCATGTAAAATAGTGTTTATCACGGTTCTATCTGTTAAGGCCATAACACATGTGTGTTTTGTTCTATGGTAAAGGATTCCATCAAGGAGATGGAATCTTCCTTCATCATATTCCTTTTTCCATATTTCATCTAGTTTTGATGAAAGTGATGGGTCTTTGCAGTCTTTCATTAGAAGTTGGCTTAAGATATGGCAATTTTTGTCTATCTTATAGCTTTCTTTAACTTGGTTAAAGAATTCTATGCCAATGTCTGTAACACATATTCCTTCTATATGGTGTTCTTCTTGTGGTACCCATGCTGGATCGTCAGGGTTATTTGCTAGAGCCCATCTGCTAAGACCATCTGCATTTTTATGAATATTTCCAGATTTATGGACAATAGTCATATTTCCTCTATATTCTTGGATAGCAATTTGCCATCTCAGCATATGTCTATTTGGAGTTTTCATATTTAATAGAGATTCTACAGCATTACAGTCTGTAATCACATCAAATACTGTTCCATCCAAGTAATAATGTAATTTTTCTAAAGCCCACACTAAGCAGAGGCATTCCATTTGGCTTGCTCCATATCTTGCTTCTGTTGGCTTTATCTGTCTTGAAATAAAACAAATTGGTCCTTCCATTGGTTTATCATTGATAATTTGTGTCTGGTGTAGTGCAGCACCCAGTCCTTCTCCACAAGCATCAATGTAAAGTTTGAAGGGTAGTTTCCAATCTGGCATTAGAAGAAATGGGGCATTTGTTAAGGAATTTTTCAATTCCTCATATGCCTTGACTCTTTCTTCTGTCATTTCATAGACTGTTTGTTGGTCACATAGCTTATACAAGGATTTAGCAATTTTTGCAAAGTCCTTTATATGCTGTCTATAGTAACCAGCAAATCCTAGAAATGATTGCATTTCTTTTTTGGTTTGGGGAATTGGTTTAAGTAGTACTGCTGCTACTTTATTCGTGTCTATGCCTAGACTAAGTCCAGATACAACATGTCCTAGTGCTTTCAATTCACTGTATGCAAAATGACACTTTTTCAAGGAAATTTTCATATTCACTTGGAGTATTTTTTGTAGTACCCTTTCTAATATTGTAAGGTGACTTTCCCAAGTTTCTGAGCAAACTCTGATATCATCAATATAGATTATTAACCATCCTTCTGATAATTCTTCAGGAAATATGGTATTCATCATTGTTTGATAATGGGAAGGTGCATTTTTTATGCCAAATGGCATTCTTAAATATTCAAAAATTCCACAATGGACTATTATCCTCAGTATTTTTTTGGCATTGTCTGTTAAGACATTTTGATGAAAACCCTTTAAGGAATCCATGGCTGTGATGGACTTATCTTGTGACAATTGTGTCAATGTCTCATGCATCCTGGGTATTGGATACCTGTCTGGAATGGTATAGGTATTCAGGGCTCTGAAGTCTCCTACCATCCTTGATTTTCCATTATGCCAAGTTATAATGACAGGTGTAGTGACTTCTACCTGTTCATTATGTCCTACCTTTATTAATACTCCAAGGTCCATTAATTCGTTAATGTGTACCTCTAAGGCTTCTCTAGCCCTTGGACTAGCTGGGTAAGCAGGTCTCCTTAGTAGAGGTTGGTAAGGTTTCTCCACATTAAGAATTATATCCACTTCATGTCCAATTATGGCACCTAGTGGCTCTTTGTCAGTTTCAAAGGCATTTTTATACTTAAATAAGAGGTCAATTAATTTTTCTTTCATCTTTTCTGTTAATTCTTGATTGATTTCTGCCTCTTTAAGTTGTTCAGATATAAAAAGTTCCTTTTCTGGAATTTTTTCTTCATGCTTAATAACTGTGATTTGCTTTTGTTATTTAAGAAGCCAAACTTTTGTCTTTTGTTGTCTCCTATGGTAAAATATCTATCCTTTTGGTTGGAGAAATCTATACCATAAATTGATAAGTAATCATTCCCAAGTAGGACGTGATTACTAGCACAGTTGTCCATTACTACAAACTCTACTTTGATTCTGACACATTGTGAGGGATGAGGAAAAATTAGTGTTAAATCAATTATTCCAAGGGGCTTCATGCTCTCACTTGCACTACTAAATTTGACACCTTGTATTGGCATAAGTTTTTCTTGCCAGTCTGGGATAATGGTTTTTAAATAACTTTTGCCAACACAGGTGCAATATGCTCCTGTATCCAAGTCAACTTTTCCTTCTTGGTTATCAACCATAACAATACTTATACTTGATTTTCCAGCTGTATATCCCATTCCTCTTGCAGGTTTGGTCCTATACATTTTGGCATCTTGTATGTTTGTCAGGTTTGTGTCAGATGTCCCAGCTTGTGGTAAGTTTGAGTTAACATCCAGTACTTCATAAATTATATCAATATTATTAATTTGTGCATTAATTATATTGATTTCATCACTTTCAGAGCTTTCTGACTCTTCTGTCTCTTTTTCAGAGTCAGATTCCTCTTCTTTGTCATTGTGGTTTTCTGTTTCCACAATTTCATTAATCTTTGCCTTTTTAAGGCAATTATTGGCTAGGTGTCCAATACCTCCACATTTATGGCAATTTCTTTCCTCATTATTGTTTGATGTCTTGGGCTTGAAGGATTCTTTTAATTTATCTTTTTTGATAAATGGTTCAATTGGGCTTTTAATGTCCAATTTCTTCCAAGTTCTGCCAATTTTTGTTCTTGTCACTATTTCCTTTAGTGCATTGATATACTCTTCTGTGGAGCATGGCTCTATACACCTGCTTCTTAGGGAATGTTCTAGCTCTCCTCCACATTTCTTCAGTATTTTTCTATGCACCATTTTTTGTGACATTTCTGGGTACAATGGATTAAGTCTTTCAGCTTCTTTCAAGAACCAAGTTAAAGGTTTGTCTTTGTCTGGGTCAAAGAAAGGATTTTCAAATGCATTTTCTATTTTGTACCTCCAGGAATCATTAGCCCACTTGGTAATTATTTCTTGTTTCCACCAAGACCAGGTATCTTTGCCATTTGTTTGTCTTATGCCATAATACCATCTTTTTGCAGATTTTTCAAACAATGAATGTAATCTTGCAGTGATTAATTAATCTGGTATGGCATAATCTTCTTGTAGCATGCCAATTGTTTTGATAAATGACATGTGGTCATATTCACCTTCTCCTGTGAATGTTGGCCATTCTTTCAATTGAGTTGCTTCCTTCATTAAGACTTGTTTATTGTCTTGGTGACTCAAGTCTGTTATGAAAGGATTTGTTAATTCCTCTTTTGGTTTAACAGGGCTTCTTATGTGAGAAGATGGTGTTGATAACTTTGGCATATTTAAATTAGCCTCATTAATTTTATCCATTTTTTCAGTAATAAGCCTTATTTCACTTTGAATGTCATCTTTCAGATGAATTCTTGCTTCATCACACTTTTCCACATCTTCCAAAAGTAACTTTTGGTGTGATGAAGTCTTTTCTTCAAGTTTTTCTACAGAAATACTTAATTTGTTTAATTTTTCTGTAAGATTGTCAATACTCACGTCATGATTGATTGTCAAAGTTTTTTCTTTGATATCATTTATGTACTTATACAACTCTTGTTGTCCTTGTATTAATTTTTGAGTATTGTCAATTAATACTTTTGGTTTATTAATTTCAATCATAAATTTTATGTTATCAATTTCTTTCTTATTTTGTACAACAAGTTTTGTTAAAGATGAGAAACTGTTATTTATTTCTTGGAAAGATAATAAACTATTTTTAATGTCTTTAAGAAGTAAGATACTATTTTTAATCTCTGTTAAAGTATTTACAACATCAGGAGACAAGGTTATTTCTTTGGGAAATGGGGTTGTCTCCTTCTTTGTTCCTCTTTGTCTTTGAATTCCATCAAAGTTCTGGCCATGTTGAAGACATTGTCCATGGCATCTTTTTGGATCTTGGGGATCCTGTAGCTTGGGGAATATGGCTTTCCCAATTCTTTTTCTTGTTCTTCTTCCCTTCTTGGGGAAGTGGGTTGACTTGAGACTTGCTGGTAGAAGCTACTGGGGCTTCTTCCTTGGTTGCCTCCTTCTTTTTGGCATAATACTCCTTGATCTTTTTGATTTGAGGTTTGGATGATAGTGGATTCCATCCATTGGAGTATCTCACTATTTCCTCCTCTTTGAGGAACTTTTTCAGGATGTGCCAGGAGTTCATCACTCCTTGGTGTATTTGAGGCAACATTTCCCAGTCCTTGTCTTTGTACACTGTGTAGTACTGTTTGTACTGGCTCATTTAAATGTCTATTTGAGCACTCTGAATGTTATTTGTACCTGTTTGAGTCACACATACTTAGTTCTAAATCTGGCTCAGATATCATGGGCATTTCTGGGACCTGCCTTTGGGATAAGGCCCTTCCTTGTGTGGATTCTGTTCCACTGGGGATATTGCCCTTCCTTTTCCCTTTTGAGGAATCAATTCTACCTCTGAGTCCAGCTCCATCTGATTGGATGGAGTATTGGGATCCTCTTTTGGTAGTAATGACTTAAGAAAAATAAGAAAATAGGAGGATTTCAGAACAGTAATTCTTCTTATGGAAATTCATAAATGAGGTACTCACCTTCAGAGTCCTGAATGGTGGGTCCTGGAGAGTCTAATTTCTTAGCTTTCTTTTTCTTAGTGACAATTGGTTTTGGAGAACTTGGGCAAGTTTCTTCCTCCAATCTTTCGTCAGTGGCTTGGTTGTCCTCTGTTGGATTGTTTTAAAACACTAAAAAATACAAATAAATATAAGTCTTTTATATAAGAAGTGTTATTTTTGGTAAGATATGGCAATTTTCCATGTAAAAATTGCTTTTATATCTTCTAAAAAGTGAAAATAATTAAAGAAATAAAATTAAAATGAATATGTCACAACCATGGGAATTCACCTCCTTGGATCTCCATATGGCATATCAAGCCACAGTCCTTTTATGGCCAATTGGCCATATCCATCACCAGTGGCCAATATAGCCACGTCCTCATCTTATGGACCATCTATGGCCATTTGTCTTTTGGGGGCTTCATGGCCCTTCACCTCAATCCAGAAGCCATAGCGGCAACTTATTCCCAAATGGGTATTTCTGGTCATTTTCCTTGGAGCCAGGGGAAATGGCCCAAATGGCCGTTTTTGGCCATTTGGGCTCATAATGCGCACTTTGCCCACTTTGATACAAAGTGTCCAAAAGACACTTTCCTGCCCTTTGGGCCAGTTTTTGGCTCAGAACCCAAAAGTATCCAAAAGCCCCAAAGGACCCAGAAACACCTTTCCAAGCTCTGAAGCCATCACACCCATCTTTTCCCCTCTGTCTTTCCATCTCAAGACCTTTGGACATAATCTTCTTTCCAATGAACCAATATGTCATAAATGATGTTATATATCATTATGCATCATTTTTCAACAGAAATTCAATGGTGGCAATATCAAATGGTAATTTAAAAATTCCAACATATCATCACGGCATCAAGACACTAATCATTCAGAGGACTCATCAAGGCTCAAGAGCAAGTGTTTCAGCGTCAAAGACCAATAACACCATCAAGACGTCATTGGATAATTCCATTCACAGTATTCCTCCAAGGCAATACTGTTCAACCATTCTCAAGGGATTCAAGAGGAAGTTCATTCATTCATTCAATTTTCAAGTGTCAAAGCTCCACTCAATCCATCTTGGCAACCATATTCATTTCAATACAGTCTGGATCCATCAAGGACTGTATTTCATTTTCAAGCATGAGAAATTCATTCAACCCAATTCAATTTCAATATTAGCCAGCTGTATCAATTCCCAAAACAATCAATACAGATCAGCTTTCAGCCTGAAGAACTCAAGCTCCCAACTTTTTATATATACCGGCTACCCTTTCCACCCTGGGGGTTTTTTCCCCAGTTAATTAATATATTTTGTTTTTATTTTATCTTTATTTATCTTATCATTTTTGTTATGTGAATACTGATATTATCATTTCAGTCATTTAGCACCTTTTCTCTTTTTCTTTGTTTGCCTGTCCATGGATATTTGGTGGTCATATCCTTACTAATTCCATTGTTCATTTTGGCAGGTTGAAACAGTGATTAAGGACTTACTTGGTTGGCTCTTTGGCCATTTTGCTTCTCTTTCCTCTCATTGCATCTCATCTTTGTACCTGCATATTTCTTAGAGGAATTTATTATTTTATTTTTATTTTCTTTATTCTTTGGAGTCTTCCAAGTGAGTTCCCTGATTGCTGAGTGCCAGTGCACTCTTTTATTTCTCTCCAAGAGCCCCTGTGACAGAATAAAATAACATTTTTATTGTTTTTTATTATTTTTTATTATTTTTTTATGTTTTTATTTTTAAAAAATAAAATAAAAATGAATATGATTCTTTTTAAACTTAATTTATAATATAAAATTATTTTTGATTTATCAAATATCTTTTTGAATCACTAGAGTCACTCAAAGAAAGTTTTTGCAAGTCTAAGGATGTGAAAAACCATGTGTAAGACAGTAAAATTGCTTTCCAAACGCCTCAATAGCTTTTAAAATTAATAAAATATAAAATTATTATATAATTTTATGATTATAATTATAATTTTATGATTATAATTATAATTCATTATTGGATAAACCCAATTAGAATCTTTTTAAAGGTCTTTAGAGTAAATATCACAGCCAGGCCCCCAAATGTAAGGTTTTACTATGAAACAATAAGTAAAAATTACAAATGTTTTACTTATTGTACTATGAATGTCCTTATAAATGCAATAAATAAGGTAAAAATAATTATAATAATAAAGAATTATTATAATTATGGCGTAAAATAATTATATTATTAAATAAATATAATAATATAATTTATATTATAAATAATAATATAATAAATAAACATATTAATATAAGATAATTGATATATTTAAAAACACTTTATTATTGTTACCAAAAAATGATAAAGGCGTAAAAAATTGTTGTTTATTAATAAATAACAATTCATAACAATAATATTACTAATATTAAAGTTATAAATTAACATAAATACTATTTATATTAATTATATAATTATTAAAGTAATAATAGAGAAAAAATTATTATAATAAGAGAAATAACCTACTTTTAATGCTTAATATAATGATTTTCGATACTTTTACGCCTAAGAATGTAAATACAACTTATTTAAATTGTAGTTACAATGGAACTTAAGAGAAATTACAAATTTTCTTGATTTTACGTGTAATTGAGGTTTTTGAGAGAAATTTAAACAAAACAATTAGAAAACTGAAATAATCACATCAAAGATGATGATTATAATAATATTACCTTTGGTCTTTAATAATATAAAAGCTTTATATATAAAAAATAAATAATTTACCTTTTTATTTAATGATTTGATGTTTTGTTAGCGTCTGAGTGGGGAAATAGAGTAAAAAGAGCTCTATTTATATTGAATTCCTTCCTCATAGAGTCCACCAGGCTTCGAGTAGATGTGCACTCATTATATCCACTGGAATGTATCAATATTTTAAGGTTTGGTGATGATTAAATCATGATCAAACCATCTTATCTCATTATTATGCCTGTCAGCCTGTGACTCAAAACCAGAGCACAAGCATGACAGCCAATACACCATAAATCAATGGTATAGCCAAGATACCACCAAAACATGGAACTGAGCCAAATTAGCTCAAAAGGTATCAAAAGAAAGAGGAAACTCACCTCTTTCTGAAAATACAAGTCCCATCGCCATAGGACAAGAAATAACAAAGTTATTCCTGCTCAAAGTCATTGCTGAGCATAAACCTTAATTTTCACCTCTCATCTAAAATCTAGAAGGAGAGGCTTAACCCCATCAAATGGGTATTCAAAATGAAGCTCTAAGCCAGGGCTATCCAATGGTACCAGCCAAACTGAGCTAGCACCAGTATTACTTGAGTTATGGTCAAATTCAGACCAAATAAGGGTGAACAAAACATTCACCTCTCATCTAACTTTTACAGTTTTAGTGTGAGATACTTAAAGTGGGGTCTTTTTGGAAAGAGCACAATCAGGGCTATCTGATGGTGCCATCCATTTCCCCATAACTCAACTACAACAGAAGTTATTGGCCAAACAAGCTTAATACAGCTTTTTGCCCAAACCACGCCAATGTACAAAAATACTTGTACATGGGATAACTTTGTCATATTTAATGATAACCATGTCAAGTTGGGTACCATTGTGTAGAGCTCATATAGAGCTATTCAATGAACCAACTTTGAGCTTGATATCTCAAAAACTGACAGAGTTATGACCATTTTAAGGTCAAAATCCCACCAGCTGTCATATACAGCCTTACCATGGGATAACACCCCATAACCATGAATGTGAGGCGTCAAATAGACGAAGAAGCATGTTTTTACTTCAATACCTCATATGTCAGTCAATACTGGGGTCCCATACAGCTTCTGTACAGCATTCTACGCGTCATACACGTCAGAATCAGGCTGTGAGGTCCCCAGATGAAAATTTTCACCCTGTATTGGTGAAAACTGCCCAGATGTGGTTTCAAAACCACATCTGAGCCCAATACAGGGTATACAGGCTGTTTGCAAACCACAAGCCTGTCCTAGAGAGTGAAAAATCTTCACTTCCTCTACGTGGAAAGGTCTAGCAGCCTTTCCACCCCAATTTCAGGATAAAAGGAGGGCTTTTCACAGCCAAAGACCTTTCCTCATCCTGCTCTTGAATACCCTACGTAGTAAACTGTCAAAAACAGTTTTACTCTTGGGTAATAATCAGGTATTATTATAATCTTAATAATTGTAGTCTTTATTATTGTAACCCAACAGGTAAAGCTGCACCCAGGGCTTTCAACAGCGCTCACCACCACTATATCCACTATAGTAAAGCCCTTTTATTATTAAATTAAAACCATCTTCAACTCTTATAAAACCTTTTTAACCTTTATATACCGTGTCACAGTCATAGTTAAAAGTTGTAAATACACTTTATTACTCTTATCATAGACTCAGCCTGACATTTTGGGGGCCTGGCCGTGTTTTTTACTTATTTTGGACCTTACAAGTAAGTTTTTTCTCTTTTTTATCATTTATTGACACCTGTTTTTTATTTTTAGGCGTCATTTTCTTTTGAAAAATATATTTTATATATATTCTTCTTTTAAAATTTAATAATACTCATATTTTTAAAGAGTATTTGTCTAGTGGCTAATAACCACAAGACCAGTATTTTTGGCGTGTTTTGCATATAAAAACACTTTTAAGCCATTTATACAGTCTCAATTCTTAATTGAATTAAGACAGCTCATACTGATAAACCAACAGTTGAGGCGTGTTTGGGCACATTGTTAACTCAATTGCCCTGTAATACACCATTTTTGACAGATTATACTTGCTAATAACAAGTATTCTGTAAGATATTGGTATACAAACAGTATACCAATAATCAATAAGCTGTATTTCTGACGTGGAATTGTTAATTCAATTACACTGTCACTATACAAGGGCATACTGTAGTAACATACAAGCCCAGAGGCCATTCTTAGACGTGCAAAACCAGCCTTGTAAGAAGTCTTAACTGACATAAGCCCTCTTTTTCCTGCTTTGATTCAGTGGAAGAAAACTTCATACCACTTGAGACCCAGTCACAGGCCAACATACCAGTGACACCCTCAGAACCAGAGGGCAGCAAGGGCAAAGGAAAAAGGCTTAGTGAAGGCCTCATCACAGCCAAAAAGTGGACACCAATAGCCACTCAGAGGAGTAGAAAACCACGAAACTCTGCTTCAATACAAGGTAAACCAACCTTAACCACTTGTGCAGGGAAGATTACAATTATTAACCCAGTTGTAACCTCCAAAGGCAAACTGCCCAAATCAGCAGATAGCAAATTTGTACAAGGCACAGTCAAAGGTAAATACCCTAAGAACATAAAGTTTTTGACTGCTTGCAAACACTGATATGTCCCCTGCATACCTCAGAGACCTTGGCTTCCAAAGGAACCAGCCAGAGGATAGAGCAGGAATGTCTACAACCAGAAGACCTGAAAGAAGACACATTGGACACAGTGGTGGATGGCAAAACAATGAGGGAGATAATATCAACCTTGCCATTCACACTCCAATTCAACAGAAACCTCAAACCAGAGGACTGGAAAGATATGGATCAAGTTCTTCAAATCCACCAACTCCTCAAAGATTTGTTTCAATGGAGTATGGACAACAAGAGGTTCAACCTAGCAACTCACTGGGCAGAACTGGGATCAAGTTGCCAGAAGATCTGTCTCAAAGAGATAGACTTCAAAGACCTTATGGTAATCACCAAGGGTTGGAATCCTACCAGGCAGCACAGACTCCTGGAGGCAAGGGCACAGAGGATAAGGGAGAATCAAGCCACTATCCAAGCTATAGAAGAACAGTTAACCCAGACAGGGCCTACTCAGATTCCTTCAGGTTCACAAGGAGCATGCCAAATCAGCTCTCCAGTGGCTTCACACCATTCAGAAACCAGCAGATCAGTGGCCAAGAGTCACCATTCTTCACAATTCCAGGAAGTTTCCAGGAGAAGACAAGGCAACAAGGGCAAAAACAAAGCCTCCTTCAACCAGAGGAGGAAGGAGTCAGACCCCATGATCCAGAAGCTGTTAGATTTGGTAAAAGAAGTACACAAGAACCAGAAGTAGTTGTAAACCACTCTAGAATCAGTAGTCCTAGTAATAGAAACATTACCCCCACTCAGACTGAAAATAACATTATCACATCTGAGAGTAACATCAACAGTGACACACTGTGGTTAAAAATGTCCCAATATGCTGAGCAATCTGCAAAGCAGGCTACAGAATTTGCAGCTGCCCAAGAAAGGATGAGAAAAACTCAAGCCTCATTGGAGCAGATAGTTAAAAACCTTCAGGAAGGATATGCTCAACTGAGCAAAGCCTCTGAAGAAACCAACAAGAGACTGAATCAAGTCTCTGAAGAACAACACCATAGTAGCAGGGACAGGGAGTGTCTGAACCAAGACATCAACAAATTGTTTGATGCCTACCATAGCTTAAAGCCCCAACCACAAGGCCAAGCTATGGAGAATCCATATCAACCAGATGACATCAAACCAGATGCCATGTTGTTGAATAAGGCAAGATCTCCATCACAATACCAGGATGGAGATGGCATGTCTTATTCAGAGAAGGAAGCCTTGAAACAGCTTCCTGAGGCCTCAAACTGGCCCAAATTCTCTGGATCAGGAGAATATGATCATATGGAACTCATAGATTATATTGATGGACTCTTCATTGATGTACCAAGCATACCAGATTACTGGATTACTGCTAGACTGAATACTGCATTTAAAGGTCATGCAAGTATATGGTACACTGAAATGAAAGAAATCCATGGCAGAAGAAATTGGCCATGGTGGAAGAGTCAAATAATCCAAAAGTACAGTAATGGAACTTGGATATGGCAAAAGACCATGTCATTTGAGAATGACAAATACTCTGTGGACAAAGATCCATATGAGTGGTGTCTTAGACAGTCTAAAAGACTTAAAGCCATTGATCCTCAGATGAACATCCAAATGAGGAATCACAAACTCCTGACACAACTGCCAGGAGAACTAGAGCATGCAGTAAAGTGCAGATGCAACCAAAATTGCACTCTAGATGATATAGCCAATACCTTACAAGACATAAGGAAAAGGACTAATATAGGGAAATTCACCCCATATAGAAGCAGTAGTTTCAAAGAGAAACAACCTTTCAGGGTGGAGTTTAAAGACAAACCCAGAGAAAAAGTGGCAGAAGTGGCAAAGAAGAAGAATTCTTGTCACAATTGTGGTTCAACAGACCACTATGCTAACAACTGTCCAAAGGCAAAGAAAAAAGTCTATGCCATAGAGAAAGTCCCTGAGGAAGAACCTCCAACAGAGGAATCTGAATCAGACTCTATGGGTGATGCCATCAGAGAACCATCGGATGAGGATCAAGACCCAAGAGAGGAATTTCTAGTGGAATACCAAGAGGAAACCCCACTAGAAATCCAGGATATACAGTTGGAAGCAGGCATGCCACAAGACACTACCAACAAAAACTTGTGTAAACATACACAAAATGCACAAACATTCCTGGTTACACCAACCAAAGGAATGGCATATATACATGGAACAGCCACAAAAATGATTGTATGTATTGACAATGCTCAGCACCCACTGATCATTGACAGTGGAGCACACTGCTCCATAGTGGCCAGAAATTATCTGGATAAGCACTTCCCAAACTGGGAAAAAGAACTCTTACCCACCAGGGCAAAGAACTTTAAGAGTGCATCTGGAAAGATGACCTCTATTGGGACAATTATCAAAGAGATAATTATACCCCACAGAAAAGGTAATATCAGACTCAACCCAGAGTTTGTAGTGCTTGAAGATGCCCACATCCAAGGGTTTTTACTGGGGACAGATTACCAGAGGATGTATGGCATAGATATTTACAATAGTAAAAATAGGCATATTACCATTGGTACTAACAAGGAAAAGAAATTTTCTCTTGATATATACCAGATATCTTCTCAGGACCCACTGGAAGAACTTCTGAAAGAATTCAGAGAGGGACAGTTTAGCACTACCCTCACCAGTAAACAAAAGTTAAGTTTACTGAAGATGCTGAGGAAGAATAGACCAGCATTTGCCATTGGTGAAGAACCATTAGGCAAGATCAAAGGCCATTATATAGAACTATATCTGGATGTGGAAAGGCCTTATCCACCCATGTTAAGGAGACCTCCTTACCCAGCAAGTCTGGAGACCAGGAAAGAGATTGAGAAACATATCAATGAACTCCTGGACATGGATGTCATTAGGAAGATTGGACATAATGAAATAGTGGAAATTACCACCCCTGTCCTAATCACCTGGCATGATGGCAAGTCTAGATTGTGTGGAGACTTCAGAGCCCTGAATAACTACACAAAAGCAGACAGGTACCCTATACCAAGGATACCTCATGCCTTGGATAAACTGGCTAAAGCCAAATACATAACCAAGATGGATTGTATGAAAGGTTTCCACCAAAATGGAGTTAAACCAAACTCCATGAAGTTGCTCAGAATAATATGCCATATGGGCATATATGAGTACACCAGGATGCCATTTGGCATCAAAAATGCACCAGCCCACTTCCAAAGGATGATGGACACCATATTTCAGGAAGAAATAATGGAAGGCTGGATGGTAGTATATATTGATGATATCATTATATACTCAGAGACATGGGAAGATCATGTACAATACATAGACAGAGTGCTAAGTAAATGTACACCCATCAATCTAGAAATTTCACTTAAAAAGTGTAATTTTGGCCAACAGGAGCTACTAGCTCTAGGACACAAAGTCTCAGGCCTTAGTCTGGCAATTGACCAGAACAAAGTAGCAGCAGTACTGCAAAAGCCAGTACCAAAGAACATTAAAGAAATGCAATCTTTCCTTGGGTTTGCTAGCTACTATAGAAACCACATCAAAACCTTTGCCCACATAACTAGTAGCTTATACAAGTTATGCTCAAAGGATGTAGTTTTTGAAATAACCAAGGAAAGGAGGGATGCATATGAGAGGATCAAATATGAACTCACAAATGCACCTGTGCTCATCTTGCCTGACTTTGAACTACCATTCAAGTTATACATAGATGCAGCATGCAGCCAAGGCTTAGGAGCAGCCCTTCACCAAAGACAAATTGTGGATGGTGAACCAAGAGAAGGTGTAATATGTTACATCTCCAGGCAGCTGAAAGATTCAGAAGCCAGGTATGGGGCCACCCAGACAGAATGTCTATGTCTAGTCTGGGCTCTAGAAAAACTCCATTACTATTTGGAGGGTGCAGTCTTTGAAGTCTACACAGACTGCACAGCCTTGAAGTCTTTACTAAACATGAAGACTACTAATAGACATATGCTGAGATGGCAAATAGCCATCCAGGAGTATAGAGGGAACATGACCATCATATACAAGGAAGGCAAAAGCCATACCAATGCAGATGGCCTTAGCAGATGGCCACTGGACAATGTCAAAAGCAATCCAGCTTATGACCCTGAAGTTGCTGCCAAAATTCCTATCCATTTTATGGAGATCAATAGGAAAAAGAACTTCAGATTCTCTGAATGGGCACCAGAGAGTGGTACCCTTGACAGTGGAAACACTGATTCAGAAGGGACAGAAACTCCCATACTGGGAATAAGTTCCTCAGAACTGCACAATGAATTTTTCAATGCAGTCCTGAAATCTTATGCTAAGCACAAACAGTGTAGCATATTACTCCAACTCCTTCAACAAAAATACAGGAGCCCAGAACTGGAAACCCAGCTGGAGGAACCCTGGTTGAGGGCCTATAAGGACAATAAATTCTTCCTTATAGATGGCCTGATTTATCACAGAGAAAAGCACACCAGTGCACTCACAGTGATAGACAGAGACCACATCTCTCTAATCCTGCAGGAATGCCATGACTGCCCCTATATGGGACACATGAGTGAAGACAGGACCAAAGAGAGGGTAGCAAGCACAGCTTGGTGGCCCAAGTGGGAACAAGAGTTGAGTGAATACACCAACACTTGTGAAAGATGCCAAAAGGCAAATAGAAAACATGGGAAGAAATATGGGTTACTTCAACACATAGAAGAACCCAAGCACCCATGGGAAACCATTAACATGGACTGGGTCACAGGACTTGTCCCAGGAGGCAAAGAAAACTACAATGCCTGCTTAATCATAGTTGATAGGTTCAGCAAAAGCATGAGATGTCTACCATGCCATAAAGAGGACACAGCCATGGACACTGCTCTGTTATTTTGGAATAACATCATATCCACCTGTGGAGTCCCCAAGATCATAATTAGTGACAGGGACCCAAAATTCACATCTGAATTTTGGACCAACTTATATGACATGCTTGGCACCAAACTTGCTTTTTCCACAGCTTACCATCCCCAAACAGATGGCCTGGCTGAGAGAATGATCCAAACAATGGAGGACATTCTCAGGAGGTTCTGTGCCTATGGCATGGAATACAAGGACCATGAGGGATACACCCATGATTGGGTTACCCTCTTACCAGCAGTCCAGCTGGCTTATAACACAAGCCAGCACTCTACCACAGGAAAATCACCTGCACTGGTAGAGAAAGGGTGGAATCCCCTGTTACCTGTGGATCACTTGAAGAGAAATCTTCTGACCATCCACCCCACAGCCAAAGACTTCCATGATATGTGGAAGAAAGCCTGTGATACTGCAGCCAAATGCATAGCTGAGGCCAAAGAGTATAACAAGCAGAGGTGGGACAAATCACATATGGAACCTGACTTCAAGGAAGGGGACCAGGTGTTAGTGTCTACACTGAACTTCAACAATCTCAAAGGACCTAAGAAAATGAGAGACTCATTTGTAGGGCCCTTCACTATCATTAAGTTGATAGGGAAAAATGCAGTAGAGGTCAAGCTCACTGAGGAGTTTTCTAGGAAACACCCAGTCTTTCCAGTGAGCCTGGTCAAGCCATACTTCCAAACAGAGGAGGAAAAATTCCCCTCCAGGAAGAAGAACATCACTCCACCAGAAATAGTGGAAGTAGAAGACTCTCCTGGACCTGTGAGTAAAATCATCAGGGCCAGAAAAATCAGACTTAATGGAAAGGATCAAAGACAATACCTAGTCAGATTCAAAAACCAGACAGCTGATAAAGACAAATGGTTGGCAGAGGATGCCATACCAGATGGGAACCTTCATTTAAGGAGATTCAGAGCCTCTAGGAGGACTGAACAGTCTCATCAATGATGAGCCTTTTTTAGAGGGAGGGTATGTCAGCCTGTGACTCAAAACCAGAGCACAAGCATGACAGCCAATACACCATAAATCAATGGTATAGCCAAGATACCACCAAAACATGGAACTGAGCCAAATTAGCTCAAAAGGTATCAAAAGAAAGAGGAAACTCACCTCTTTCTGAAAATACAAGTCCCATCACCATAGGACAAGAAATAACAAAGTTATTCCTGCTCAAAGTCATTGCTGAGCATAAACCTTAATTTTCACCTCTCATCTAAAATCTAGAAGGAGAGGCTTAACCCCATCAAATGGGTATTCAAAATGAAGCTCTAAGCCAGGGCTATCCAATGGTACCAGCCAAACTGAGCTAGCACCAGTATTACTTGAGTTATGGTCAAATTCAGACCAAATAAGGGTGAACAAAACATTCACCTCTCATCTAACTTTTACAGTTTTAGTGTGAGATACTTAAAGTGGGGTCTTTTTGGAAAGAGCACAATCAGGGCTATCTGATGGTGCCATCCATTTCCCCATAACTCAACTACAACAGAAGTTATTGGCCAAACAAGCTTAATACAGCTTTTGCCCAGACCACGCCAAAGTACAAAAATACTTGTACATGGGATACCTTGGTCATATTTGATGATAACCATTTCAAGTTTAGTACCATTGTGTAGAGCTCATATAGAGCTATTCAATGAACCAACTTTGAGCTTGATATCTCAAAAACTGACAGAGTTATGACCATTTTAAGGTCAAAATCCCACCAGCTGTCATATACAGCCTTACCATGGGATAACACCCCATAACCATGAATGTGAGGCGTCAAATAGACGAAGAAGCATGTTTTTACTTCAATACCTCATATGTCAGTCAATACTGGGGTCCCATACAGCTTCTGTACAGCATTCTACGCGTCATACACGTCAGAATCAGGCTGTGAGGTCCCCAGATGAAAATTTTCACCCTGTATTGGTGAAAACTGCCCAGATGTGGTTTCAAAACCACATCTGAGCCCAATACAGGGTATACAGGCTGTTTGCAAACCACAAGCCTGTCCTAGAGAGTGAAAAATCTTCACTTCCTCTACGTGGAAAGGTCTAGCAGCCTTTCCACCCCAATTTCAGGATAAAAGGAGGGCTTTTCACAGCCAAAGACCTTTCCTCATCCTGCTCTTGAATACCCTACGTAGTAAACTGTCAAAAACAGTTTTACTCTTGGGTAATAATCAGGTATTATTATAATCTTAATAATTGTAGTCTTTATTATTGTAACCCAACAGGTAAAGCTGCACCCAGGGCTTTCAACAGCGCTCACCACCACTATATCCACTATAGTAAAGCCCTTTTATTATTAAATTAAAACCATCTTCAACTCTTATAAAACCTTTTTAACCTTTATATACCGTGTCACAGTCATAGTTAAAAGTTGTAAATACACTTTATTACTCTTATCATAGACTCAGCCTGACAATGCCATTATTTAGAGTTAACACTATAACTCTAAGTTTTGATGACGTCAAGGCTTGGAAGAACCCCAAATTTCGTGGATTTTATTAGTTTTAATCATAAAATAATAGTATTCATCAATTTTATCACTCATATGACTGTTAAACTTAATTTAAGGTTACAGTGAGTGATCATAAATGATCAAATTAAGCTCATACTTTGATCCTTAATAACGTTTAAGTTTTACACGCTACAGCAATTCAGAGAGTGAATTTTAATAGCTGAGCATAGCCGTATTATTCTTCCAAGAGCATTTTATTACAACATCAAAACTCTATTTTTGATGATTTTTTTTGTAACTTGTCTTTTCTGTTGAAACTTAATATTTTAAACTTCAAACCATGATTTCAAGGGGTTAAACCCTGAATTTTATAATAAAAATTACGTCATTCTTCACTAATGAACTGGTAGAATCTGACTGTCTACTAATTTCCAAGTTTGGACCACCTTCACAACAAATTGGTCAACAGCTCTATTGATTTTAATCAATAATCTCTTACAGGTTTTAACCTTGTTTATAATTTGTGAAATAAAGTTCATTTCCGTATTCCTAAATTAATTACGTGATGAATTTATTTTTGGTTCATCACTCTATCATGCATATTTGAAAAGATATTAGCTAAAGTCCTTGAATATATGCGTTGACCATAAAGGTGCATATATTCAGCTTAACTCCTTAAGTATTGACTTTGGGATTAGCTTCTTAATTGCTTTATGTGTGGAGATTTATGGAGAATAATGGTACCATTTATTTCACATTTTGTTTCATTGGTATTTGAAATAACTAAGGATTTATGTTATTTATAAGGTATTATTACTTATAACTCATTAAATATTGACTTTACAGATATGCCATAAAAATGGTATATGTGTATTTTGCCATGGGGAATCCAATGGTATAATTGATTTCACATTTTTATTCATTGGGGCTTAAGTTAAACCACGTTTTATGCCTATTTATGGCATTTTTGTAGTTAAGGTAATCATTTTCAATGTATAATTATTTTAAATATTTCTTGTGACCTTTTTGGGTATGTGGTCATATCTCAAAGGTTCACAAGATTGTTCAATAGTCCTTCTTTTGACAGAATGCTCAAAGTCACCTCCACATTGTCTCAGAATTTTTCTATGGATCATAAATTCTGACATGTCAGGATATAATGCTGTTAATCTTCCTTTTTGTTGGAAAAACCATGGTAAAGCTTTGTCTTTATCAGCATTAAATTTTGCATATTCAAAGGCTGTTTCCACTTTAAACCTCCAAGCATCATTGGCCCATTTTTTGATAATTTGGGCTTTCCACCAAGTCCAAATTTGGTGTGCATGTGCTTGTCTCAATTTGATATACCATCTGTGAGCTGATTTAGTAAATAGGATTTTAAACCTGGCCATTACAAATCTGTCTGGTAATTCAAAGTCTTCTTTGATCATGTCAATACCTCTGATGAATTCCATATGGTCATACTTTCCTTCACCACTGAAGTGAGGCCATTCCTTAAGTTTTGGAACTTCTTTCAAGAGTGCTTGGCCCATTGTTGGTTCCAAGTTATGAAAAGAAGTAGAAAAATCATTTTTTAATTGAGAATTTTCAACATCCAATAATTGTGGATTGAGAAGCCCTGTACCCACATTTTGATTCAAAGATGTAGACATTCTTGGTAAGGTGTTCAGTAGCTGTTCAATATCATTCATTTTACTATTGTTACACCTTTTTGAATTTCTTAATTCATGTTGTAAGCTTTTTATAGAGGTGATTAAATTCTTTTTATGATCATCCTCTTTATATGTCAGCTCATTCCATAATTCTGTTTGTTTAATATTATCAGATATAACTTCATTTAACTTTATTGTTAATTTTGATATTTCCTCTTTTGAGGTATCAAAACACTTTTTCAAGGCAATTATATGTGTCTTTACTTCATTAAATCATTTTGAAATATCCTCAAGAGCTTTCTTATTATCCTCTTTGATATTATTTATGGCTTGTTTTATTCTTGTTTCAATCATGTCATCAATATTGAATTTAGAATATTTGTTTGTCAATTCCTTGATGATGGCAGATTGTTCATTTATCATATTTTCAAAAGAATTATCATTATTGGAAGTTTTAATTGTTCTTAAACCTTTTTCAAAACATTTAAGTGTTTCATTGATTTGGCTCAGACTGAAGTTATTTTTTTTAATGTTGCTACAAATGGTTTCATTTTTATCAGAAAGATGTTTTTTTCACGTCATTTATAGCTTCATACAACTCTGGGATGGAATCAAATATGTCAGAAATCATTTCTGGAATTTTAATCTGGATTCCTCCTTCTCCTGTAATTCCATCATGGTTCTGTCCATCTGAAATACATTTTCCATGGCATCCTGCTGAATCTTTGGAATCCTGTATCCTTTGCTGTAAGGCTTTGGGGCTGGTGCCTTCCCTTTGCCCTTGTTTGGAGCTTGTGGCTGCTTTTTCATGTTGGAATTGCTGCTGCTGGCCATTGGGGATGTTCTTGACACTTGTTTGGGTGGTGGAGGGTTGTTTTTCCTCCATTCTGGTGTCAAGAGCATCATTTAGTTCTTTTCCATCAATGGATGCCATCCATTGAGCAATTTGCAAGTATTGCTATGGCCCAGGAACTTTCTCACAGTCACGTAACAATTCATGCAGTTTTTCCACAGATCTGCAACGATCTGGTACTCCTTGTACTGCAGGGAATTGTTGTATGCTTTGTGGCTGGCTTTGTATATGTCCAATGAGGCTTCTTGTGGTGGTGTCAGCTCTTTTTGAAGGTAAAATTGTATTATCAGCATCAAAATGACCTATTCTAGTTGTTTGGAAGTCATCAGCTGCGCCTTTTCCTTCTGTACCTGGTTGGCTTCTGCCATAATCATGTCTATTACCTTTCTGGGAGCTGCTTGAGGGGTGATAGCTGGCTCCTGATCTAGCTGAAGGCATATTTTATGATTAAAAAGGCTTAAAATAGTATTTTTACTTCAAAAAACTTACTATTGGCCAAATTCTTAGCTTTCTGAAGGGTATTACTTATATCAAAGTTAATCAATTCAGAAGATATTGGTTCAGGTTGGTTGTTTTGAGTCACAATAACAGTACTATTATGGTCTGAATTAACAGTGCTGGAAGGGATAATGCTGCTGACTGTTGAGGCTGTTTCAATGTTTCCTTGTCTTACCACGTTGTCAGACACTAAAATTAATGGAAGAGCCAATTAATTAGACAAAAAAAAGTTTATTTCAAAAAAAGAAATAAAAATATAAGCCTCACTTATAATCTGAAAAAAAAATTGGAAGGGTTTTTTGAATTATAAGTATTTTTTATATGTTTTTTTAAATTTTTCAATATAAGAAAAAGGTTTTAAAAAAGTAAAAAAAATATGTCACAGGTAAAATATCATGGCTGGGCCCCAAATATAAGGTGTGGATATGAAACTTTGCTTAAAAATCAACTACTTTTCCTGTCCTCAAAATTTTTAAAAGGTAAAAATTAATTCAAAATAGTAAGAAATATTATTTTTAAGAGAAAACACTCCAACTTAATTGTTTATAACTTTATTAGTATGAAACAATAATAAAAATTTATCCCAAAAATACACTACAAGAGATGTTTAAGGCTACAAAAGAAATTTCTTCAAGAGCAATTTCAATTGGAATTGATTGAGCAAAGAACTGCAAGAAATTCATTAACAAACAAAGTCTTTAAAAAGAATATCAAAGAGAAAACACGCCCAAAAGTGACCAGAGTGAATTTGGAAACAAAGTGACAAAGCTTACAGTGATGAAAGATGCTTTAATTCCCTTTTGGGGTGGTTCAGGGGTAAAAATGATTATAAGAGTTACAAACAATGATTATAATGATTCTTTAACGCTGTTAAAAGGTTTAAAATGATTTAAAAATGGTGGTTGGAATCTTTTATTGATTGGTTTAACAGTGTTTAAACTAATTATAAAACAAAAAGATTCTAACATGAAGAGAAAGGTGGGGCAAAGAAGACATTCTTTTATAGCCATCAATTTTCTTACTGCAAAAGTAAATTTTACTATTGTCAGTCGTGAAAAACAGTCTTACAACAGAAAAGCCAATTATGGCATCATTAAACCCTGGTTTAGACCATTTATAAATTAATATAAGTGCTATGTGAGCCTTAGAGGTAATTTCATATACCCAAAAGACCACAAATACAAAAATAACATATTAAGATAAATAAAATAAATTTATTCATATTATTAAAATAAAAATCAAAATATAAATATAAAGTTATATTAAAAATAAAAAATTAATTACAATGTAAAAATAAAATTACATTAAATTTTGTAATTATAAAATTACATTTATATTTGAAAAAATTAAGTAAATATGAAATTTTAGTAAAATTGTAAAAAAATAAATAAATTTGGAAAAAAGTTGAATAAAAATTATTATAACTTTTTATCCAATAAATAAACATAAAGAAATTATCACACCATTGGATTCCTCATAAAAAATCTGGTGGGGTCACCTCTGAGTGAAATTCTTGTAGCTCAACTCTAAATAAGCTTAAATTGAGTTCTTAGTATTTTCAATACAAAAGTTGAAAGTCCTCAAAACTTTAATTTAATTCACACCACATGTGGTGATAACCATCAAATTTTGTGTTAAAGTTGAGGTGTTGTGTTTAGTTTAGAAGTTATGAGGAACTGAAGTATTTTCAATTGAATTCAATTGAAATGTCAAAATGTGCGCGTGTATTACATAAGTGAACTTTGATTTACATATGAGGTATCAATTATTACTGTATTGTACTGTACCATTCAATTGAATTACATATGTAAATTATAAGTATAATACATGATAAGGAGTTAAAGGAAAAATAAATTGGAAAGATTAGGTTTGGGGGGGAAAAGGAATTCCAGCTATAAGGGGGAGCTAGACCACCAAAATCCTTGCTGACAGGCGTGAGATGTCAAAATTCATGCAAAGGTTCATCGCTTTTGGCCTGGAATTGAGTTACAGGGTCTGTGGACTCAATTGATGATGAGGTTTTGATACCAACTGGGGTAGTTTTAGCTTTTGCCATGAGGGTAAAACTACCCTTAAGATAAAACCATCATATTAAAAAACAGCTTTAACTGGTTTCTACGTCTCTTACACACATCCTGACGTGTTTTGGAGGCTCTAGACCAGATATTGCTATAGTGATGGCTGATTTAAGGGTCTAAAATGCCTAAAAATGCCTAAAAATGGCTTCAACCAGCCCTTTTTGGTCTAAATCAGGGTTCAATGATGACATAATTCAATTTTCTGTTGTCAGACTGTTTTTCACGACTGACAAGAGTAAATTTTACTTTTGGAGTAAGAAAATTGATGGCTATAAAAGAATGTCTTCTTTGCCCCACTTTTCTCTTCATGTTAGAATCTTTTCCTTTATAATTAGTTTAAACATTGTTAAACCAATCAATAAGAGATTCCAACCACCTTTATTGAATCATTTTAAACCTTTTAACCACGTGAAAAAAATTATTATAATCATTGTTTGTAACTTTTATAATCATTTTTACCCCTGAACCACCCCAAAAGTGAATTAAAGCATCTTTCATCACTGTAAACTTTGTCACTTTGTTTCCAAATTCACTCTGGTCACTTTTGAGCATGTTTTCTCTCTAATATTCTTTCTAAAGACTTTGTTCTTTAATTAATTGCTTGCAGTTCTTTGCTCAATCAATTCCAATTGAAATTGCTCTTGAAGAAATTTCTTTTGTAGCCTTAAAATATCTCTTGTAGAGTATTTTTTGGATAAATTTTTATTGTTGGTAAAACAATAAATCTTTAGAATATTATTGTTTTATACTAATAAAGTTATAAACAATAAAATTGGCGTGTTTTCTCTTAAAAATAAATATTCTTTACTATTTTTAATTGATTTTTACCTTATACAAATTTTGAGGACAGGAAAAGTACTTGATTTCTAATCAAAGTTTCATATCCACACCTTACAAAAGGTCTGGTTTAAGCCATTTTGAGCCATTTTAGACCCTTAAATCAGCCATTACTATAGCAATACCTGGTCTAGCGCTCTCAAAACACGTCAGAATGCATGTAAGAGGCGTAGAAGCCAGTTAAAACTTTTTTTACTAACATTGTTTTAACATAAGGGTAGTTTTACCCTCTTGGCAGCAGTTAAAACCACCCTGGTTGGTATCAAAACCTCATCATCAATTGAGTCACAGACCCTATGACTCAATTCCAGGCCAAAATTAATGAGCTTTTGCATGGATTTTGAAATCCCACACCAGTCAGCAAGGAGTTTGGGGGTCTGGCTCCCCTTAGAGCTAGAGTTCCTTTTCCCCCCCAATTTATTTTTTCCTTTAATTCCTCATCATGTATTATACTTGTAATTTACATATGTAATTCTATGTATTTGTACAGTACAATACAGTAATAATTGATACCTCATATGTAAATCAAAGTTCACTTATGTAATACACGCGCACATTTTGACATTTCAATTGAATTCAATTGAAAATACTTCAATTCCTCATAAATTCTAAACTAAACTAAACACCTCAACTGAAACACAAAAGTTGATGGTTAACACCACATGTTGTGTGAATTAAATTAAGGCTTTGAGTATTTTCATACTTTCGTACAAAAAATACTAAAAACTTAATTTAAGCATATTTAGAGTTGAGTTACAGAAATTTCATCCAGAGGTGACCCCACTTTATTTTTTATGAGGAATCCAATGGTGTGATAATTTCTTTATGTTTATTTATTGGATAAAAGGTTATAATATATTTTATATAGCTTTTTACCAAAAATATTTTAATTTCACAATTTTTATTAAAAGTTCATTTTTACTGAACTTTTAGAAGTAAAAATGTAATTTAATAATTTTAACTTTTATTGTAATTTTATCTTGAAATGATAATTAAATTTTGATTTTTAAATATAAATTTGTATTTATATTTCAATTTTTATTTTTATAATATAAATGAATTTATTTTATTTATATTTGTATCTTGATTTATCTTTTGTGGTCTTTTGGGTATATGAAAATACCTCTAAGGCTCACACAAAGCTTCCTGAAAATATTCCTCTTTTCATTCTGCATTCAAATGAATCCAATGCCTTGCTCATCACCCATTATACCAAGTGGGTAGTTGACTTGCCTTCCTTCCCAAGCTTTGAATGGGACTTTTTTATCATAGATTCACCCCAAGGAGAAGACCTGATATTGGGCTATGATTTCCTTTACCATTTCAATCCCATTATTGATTGGAAAAATGGATTTATCACCTATGATTCTAGTCATAAGAGTTCTAGTGGTATTCTTCCTTCTACTAGTAATTACTTTGCCACTGCTGTCAACAGTGTTGCTCTGGTTGGTGAACTTAAGACACCTTCCCTTCCATCATTCCCTCTCAGTCATTACTTCCATTAAGAGATGAAGTCTTCAAAGAGATAAAAGATTTTGGAGAAGTTGTTGCTATATCTTCACTTCATCTCTTTCAAGGGGATATGGACCTTCCTCCTTTCTCTTTTCATGCCTCCCTGGGGAGCAGTGGGATGAGGAGGAAGAGCCAGAAGAGATTGAAACTGCGTTGAAAGCAGTCCCTCCTTCCTATCACCAATATTTGGATGTATTCTCCAAGGTGAAAGCAGAGAAACGTCCTCCACACCGTGCCTGTGATCATCATATCAAATTTGAGGGTCTTCTACCTCCAATTGGTGTTATCTACTCATTATCAAGCCAAGAGTCAGAAACACTGTGGGCCTACATTTCAGAGAATGTAGAGAAATGTTTCATAATTCCTAGCTCCTCTTCAACAGGGGAACCTGTCCTTTTTGTCAAGAAAAAGGATGGAGGTCTTTGTTTGTGTGTTAACTACCGCAAACTCAATGCTGTCACCAGGAAGAACAGGTATCCTGTTTCTCCTATGAACCATCTCCTTACCATATTCAATGGTTCCACTATCCTCTCCAAGATAGACCTGCGTGGTGCGTATAAGCTTCTGAGAATCAAATAGGGGGATGAGCACTTAACTGCTTTTAGAACCAAGTACGGTAGTTATGAGTATTTGGTCATGCCATTTGGTTTGACCAATGCTCCAGCTTCTTTCCAGAATCTAGTCAATGATATATTTGCAGATTTTTTGGATGTGTTTCTTGTGGTTTATCTAGATGATATTATGGTTTTCTCCGGTTCTGAGGAAGGACATGTCAAACATTTGACCTCTGTTCTCCATAGGCTGAGAGAGAATTATCTGTTTGCTAAAGCCTCCAAGTGTGGACTCCATGCTACAATTGAGGAATACTTGGGCTATGTTGTTTCATGTGAAGGCCTCCAGATGGATTCTTCAAAAGTTCAGCAAATCCTCAATTGGCCTCAGCCCAGAAACATCAAGGCTCTTCAATAATTTCTTGGCTTTGCCAATTTTTATTGTTGTTTCATAAAAAATTACTCTAAAAAAATCACTTCTCTCACTTCCCTTCTCAAAAAAGACTGTAAGTTGTGGATATTAAACTTTGATAAAATATCAAGTACTTTTCCTGTCTTCAAAATTTGTATAAGTTAAAATTATTTAAAAATGGTAATAAATAGTATTTTTAAGAGAAAACACACCAATTGTATTGTTCTTGACTTTTTTAAGTATAAAACAATAATATAATAACAATTTATTCTTTTACAAACAATAAAGATTTATCATAAAATACTCTGCAAGAGATACTTAAGGCTACAAAAGAAATTTCTTCAAGAGCAATTTCAATTGGAATTAATTGAGCAAAGAACTGCAAGCAATTAATTAAATAACAAAGTCTTTAAAAAGAATATCAAAGAGAAAACACGCCCAAAAGTGACCAGAGTGAATTTGGAAACAAAGTGACAAAGTTTACAGTGATGAAAGATGCTTTAATTCACTTTTGGGGTGGTTCAAGGGGTAAAATGATTATAATGATTTTTTTAACGTGGTTGAAAGGCTTATAATTATTTAAAGATGGTGGTTGGAATCTTTTATTTATTGGTTTAAAAATGTTTAAACTAATTATAAAAAGAAAAGATTCTAACATGAAGAGAAAAGTGGGGTAAAGAAGACATTCTTTTATAGCCATCAATTTTCTTACTCCAAAAGTAAAATATATTCTTTTCAGTCGTGAAAACAATCTGACAACATAAAAGCCAATTACAGCATCATTGAACCCTGGTTTGGCCCAAAAAAGGGCTGGTTTAAGCCATTTTAGACCCTTAAATCAGCCATTACTATAGCAATACCTGGTCTAGAGCCTTCAAAACACGTCATAATGTGTGTAAGAGGCTTAGAAACCAGTTAAAACCGTTTCTACTAAAATTGTTTTAACTTAAGGGTAGTTTTACCCTCTTGGCAGCAGTTAAAGCCACCCTGGTTGGTATCAAAACCTCATCATAAATTCAGTCACAGACCCTGTGACTCAATTCCAGGCCAAAAGTAATGAACTTTTGCATGGATTTTGAAATCTCACGCCAGTAAGCAAACATTTTGGGGGTCTGGCTTGACCTTAGAGCTAGAATGTCTTTTCCCCCCAGAATTAATCCTTCCAAATTATTTTTTCTTTAATTCCTCAACATTTAGTACAATTGTAATTTACACATGTAATTCAATTGATTTTTTGATTACACATCTGTAATAATTGATACCTCATATGTAAATTAAATTTCACTTATGTAATACACACACACATTTTGACATCTCAATTGAGTTCAATTGAAAATACTTCAATTCCTCATAGCTTCTAAACTAAACACAACACCTCAACTTTAACACAAAAATTAATGGGTCACACCACTTGTGGTGTGAATTAAATTAAGGTTTTGAGAATTTTCATACTTTTGTACAAGAAATTCTAAAACCTTAATTTAAGCTGATTTAGAGTTGAGTTACAGAAATTTCATCCAGAGTTGATCCCACTTTATTTTTTTATGAGAAATCCAATGGTGTAATAATTTCTTCATGTTTATTTATTGGATAAAAAGTTATAATATATTTTATATAGCTTTTTACCAAAAATATTTTAATTTCACAATTTTTATTAAAAATTCATTTTTACTGAACTTTTACAAGTAAAAATGTAATTTCATAATTTTAACTTTTATTGTAATTTTATCTTGAAATGATAATTAAATTTTGATTTTTAAATATAAATTTGTATTTATATTTCAATTTTGATTTTTATAATATAAATAAATTTATTTTATTTATATTTGTAACTTAATTTATCATTTGTGGTCTTTTGGGTATATGAAAATACCTCTAAGGCTCACAAAGACTCTCCCTTTATCTTCAATGAGGAAGCTCTTAGCCAGTTTCAAATACTCAAAGAAGCATTCACCACTGCACCTATCCTTGCTCATTTCAATCCTTCTCTACCAACTATAGTGGAGACTGATGCTTCTGATTATGCTTTGGTTGCTGTACTGAGTCAGGTGAATGACTAAGGAAAGCATCCCATTGCATTTGACAGTCACAAGCTTCTTTCAGCTGAGCTCAAATATGAGTTTCATGACAAGGAACTCCTTGGAATAGTTTGGGATCTCAAGCGCTGGAGAGCCTTCCTTCTTTCTCTGTCCAATCCTTTTGAGGTCTTGACAGACTACTCTTGCCTTCAGTATTTCATGTCTTCTAAAGTCCTTACTCGTCGTCAGGCCCGTTGGGCCGAATTTCTTTCTGAGTTTCATTTCACTATTACTTACCACCCTGGAAGGCTGGCTACTTTAGCAGATGCCTTGTCATGTCAGGATGGCGTGTACCCAGAGAGAGGGGTGGACTTTATAAGCAAGAATCCTCATAGCTTTCATCAAGTAATCAAGCAAGATGGAATTCAAGATTCAAGATTCTTTTCAATCAAAGTGAAAATATTCTCAGATTTAGTTGACAACATTCAAAAAGAAGTATGGCAAGACAATTATTATAAAGAAATCGACAAGCAACTAGTGAGAGGTGAGTCAGTTCCAGATTCTTCTCTTGAACCTCAAGCAAGTTATTATTATTCAAAGATAGAGTGGTAATCCCATGAAATGAAGAAATCCAACTCAATATTCTTCAAAAGTGTCATGGCTGGACATCCTTACCAGGGGAAGACCCTCAAGCTCATCAAGAGGGATTTTTATTGGCCTGGCATGAATCAATTCATTAAGGACTATGTGTCCTCATGCCAGCAATGATCAAGAAACAAGAACATTCATCATAAGAAGTTTGGATTACTCAAGCCTCTTTTAATTCCGTCTGGTCCTTGGAATTCATTATTAATGGAGTTTATCACCCGATTGCCACTGTCAAATAACTTTGATTCAATTTTAGTAGTTGTGGACAGATTCTCAAAAATGGCAATCTTCATTCCAACTTATGGAACAATCACTTCCCTGGACTTAGCCCAAATCTTTATTAGTCATGTATTTTCCAAACATGGCCTTCTGGTCAGTATTGTTAGTGACAGAGGTTCTTTATTTGTTTCATCATTCTGGACTCAATTATGTCAGCAGCTCAAGATATCAAGAGATCTTTCAACTGAATTTCATCCTGAAACAGATGAACAGACAGAGAGTGTAAATCAGATTCTAGAACAGTATCTTTGGATGTATGTCAGTTACCATCAAGATGACTGGCACACCTGGCTCCCTCTGGCTGAATTTGCCTATAATAATGCAGAACATTCATCAACAAAGCAATCACCTTTTTTCACCATTTATGGAAGAAATCCCAGCTTTGACTCAATCCATGTTTCTCAAGACTCACCTTCTGGAAAGGTATCAACAAAACTCCAATCAGTACAGAAAGTTTTCAAAGAAGAATTAGAGTCATTAATAAGGAGGTTCAAGAAGTATGCAGATAGAAATAGAGCAATTCCACCTGATTTGCAACCTGGGGATAAGGTATGGCTAGCTTCCAAGAACATCAAGACTACAAGACCCACCATGAAACTTTCAGAAAGATGGCTGGGACCATTTGAAGTCATTAAGCAGATTTGAAGTCATGCATACCACCTCAAGTTGCCTCAAAAATGGAAATGAGTTTGGCCTGTATTCCATGTGTCCTTATTAGAACCAGTGAAGCAATCAGCTATCCCAAATTGACATCGATTGCCACCACCACCAGTCCTAGTGGAGGAGCAAGAAGAATGGGAAGTGGCTCAGGTTCTGGACTCCAGACTCAAGAGAGGTAAATTATGGTATCTTGTAGAGTGGAAAGGATTCAGTGAAGACCCGGAAAGAACAATCTGGGAACCAGCTTCCAACCTTAACAACTCACCAGACCTTGTCAAGGATTTCCATTCATTGTATCCTGGTAAGCCCGGTCCAAATACTTCAAGAGTTTGATTTATGGTGCTTGGTGGGGAGAAGAAGTTATGAAAGTAAGTTCCTCTCCTGGAATGCACCTTTAAGGGGGTATTTTACCCATATTCTGTTGTAAGCATCACCTTGGCCAATTTGTGAGCACTTGTCAACTTTTTGGACAGATACAGGAAGCATGCAACATCAATACCCTCCAATTTGGACCTTATCAAGATATGGCCTGATCTCTTCTTTCTTTTTTCTTTGCTTTTCTCTTTATCAATATTTCAATTTTTGCCAATCATCATTATTCAAGACTTTCATCACTTCAAGTCATTTATGGCAATTTGTTTCATGTTATGGTGCTTGGTGGGGAGTGGGAGTTATGAAAGTAAGTTCCATCTCCTGGTATGCATCCCTGAGGGTTCTACTTCTTGTAAAACATTACCTTGGCCACTCTGTGAGCATCAAATTCTTGGTTTTCATTTTCAGACATTCTTGGCCAAATTTAAGCAACTCACTACAAGAAGGACAAAGCATCAGTAATTTCTTTATTTCTTTTTCTCTACTCTCTTTTTCTCTCATTTTCTTTCTTTTCTTTACTTGTATAACTTTGTTTTCTTTCATTTCTTTAAAGCAGCAGCATCCCCTCCCAAGTCATGTATTGGGAGGTTCCATTTATTTTTTCATTTTTCGTAGTTATAAGAGTGGGGATAGAATTGAAACCAAACATGAACAAAGACAAGGAAACTAGTTATCTCTACCTAAATCATCAAAGGTTCTCTGAAAGTCATTTATCAACTCATCTTCATACCAGGCAAATTTTGCAGCCATCTCTTCTGAAGCAGTACCCGGAATAGTTCTATCGTTTGCATACATAATCACCTCTCTGCTATTTCTATCAACTCTCCTGAATAGCCTGGCCACAGATTCTTGGTTTTCACTCGCCGTGTTTGGATCTTCTCTGGTAATTTGGATAGGCCAATGATCCCTTCTTTAAAAGACTTGAGCGTCAGGAAATGGCAAAGGAGACAATCCATCCCTTCTTCTACTGGAACTGGAAATAGGTTGGAGTTGCTGAGAGGTTGCTATGGTCAGCTCCTGGGTTTCTGGTTGGGTGATGGTCTTACTGCTTTATTCAAGGCAGGCCTGGAATGGGAAGGACTTGGTGAAGCAGGAGGAAGGGAAGTAGGAATGGAAGCAAGAACACATTGGAAAGTTCTTGTAGTACTGGGAATAGCTTGGCTTTGTAATCTGTTGTCAAGAGGCTGAGAAGAGGAAGTGCTGTATTGGTGGTAAACTGAATGAGGAACAACTACAACTTCTTCACCATCCAACTAATCACTACCTTCAGCATCTGGATCAGTTGGGGAATCAGCAATCCTTCTTATCCTTTTCACTACTCCTTCAGTATTGATCCTGGAGATTGGTACTTCTGGTCTGGAATATATTGGCCTACCACCAACTGGAATTGGCCTTCCAACATTAGTCCACCTTGCCACATCCCTCTTCCTAGAACCAGTCACTACATAAAGAATATAAGTACCACTTTTAATCAAGGTATTCAAGTTACTCACAATGGGAATACCCTGAAGTTCCATCAGCAGTAAGTGCCTCAGGAACTGGGAAATCTTTCCCAAAAGGCCCATCTTTCCTACTCCATAAATACCTCCTGACATTAGAAGTTGGCACTCCAGTACAATGACATGGCCTCTTTCCAATTAAACAGTAATGGCACTTTGAAGATTGAGAATTGTAGTGTTGAAAGCAATCCTTGCCCCTGGCCAAACACTCAGTACAAGCAGGATCAAGGACCTCAACTGCCTTGTAGCCTTCATATGCTTGGGAAGGATCAAAATTTCCAGAAGAAGCCATGGAGTGTGAAGACAATTGAGTGAAGACACCAGAACCCCAAAGGACAGATGGTGGCGGCGCGGAAGGAGAAGATTCAGTGAGTTCAGTCAGTTTGGAACTCATAACTGAAGAATATATAAGCAGAAGATTCAATATTCCAGAATCAGCCCACTCCAAGTCAACAACAAATGACCTCAAGGAAATGAGGCATAACTCAATTATGCCCCCCTCAAAGCCTCCAAGGTGAAGATTCAAGACCCCTTTGGGGCTGAATTCATCACCCAGGACCTCCCCTGCAATTTTGGGGAGGCCAGGATATTGATGGTCCAGGCCATGTAGGTGAAATATGGATCCATGGGCCAATTTATGATCCCATGGCATCCCTGGGTCCCCAGAAAAATTGGGCCCAGGGGGTCCCTTTTGGTCCTGGGGGCCTCCAATAGCCCCCACAGACCATGGACCACGGCATACGGCCCACAGACCACAGACCGTAGGACACCAAAAACAAAGAAAAGGCCAAAGAAGGCCATAGAAGAAAAAAGGCCCAAAAGGCCAGAAAATCAATATTCATCAAGAATTACCTTAGCAAGGGCCAAGGCCCAAAAGACTATGGTAAGGCCAGGGGGAGGTATTTCCAAGACAAATGGGGACAAGATCCCTTGAAGACTTTTTCAAGGACATTTTCAGCTTGGCAAGAAGGGTCCAACATCAGGTTGGGCCTTGGCAATTGAGTATACCTTCATATACTCATTTTGCATCATTTTTTGAGCAGAAGAGCTCAGTGGCAATCATTTTGGGATACAACCCAAGGCCATTCCCCAAGAAGAAAGACTCATTGAATCAGAAGAAGAAAAAAGACATATTTCAAAGTGGAAGAATTACTCTAGCTATAAGAAAGGGGAATCAAATTAATTTGGCAGGGAAGAATTGAAAGGGGATTTTTAGGATAATGGTCAAGAGGAAATGAAAATTAAAAAGAAAATTTTTTGATAAAATGTGGGGATATTGAGATGCCACTAAACAGTGGCAGGGTATTATGGTGTTCAGGAGCCCACCAGTTTCAAGAGGGGGATACTGTAGCAACCACTCACCAGGGGTAAGGGTATTCATTAATACACCCACTCAAACACCTCAAATCAGCAGATCCACTATTTGCATCAGCATTCAGTTTCAGCAATCTTCCTTTCTGAAACATGCATACAGTCTGGTTCATCAATACAGCATGTCAATACTTGTACAGGTTGGAATTACCCAATACAGTTTGGATACACCATTTCCAAGCTGTATGATCACTCAATACTACCACTCCTCTTTTACAGGACCTGTATTGGCCAGACTCAATTCAATCATCCAATCCTCTCATCAAAATTCTCTCTCTGGATCATGGCTGGTGATTCTCACATATACCAGCCCCTCTTTCTCCCCCCTGGGGACTTTTCCCCAGTTAATCAATTTAGTTTATTTATCATCTTATGAATATTCTTATCCTTATTTTGGGTATTATATTTCTTTAATATTAAGTTAGTCTTTGCATTTTCTTTCTTCACCTGTACAGTATGAGCTGGGTGGCCATATCCTTATTAACCCTTCTCCTTTCATTCTGACAGGTTGAAACAGTGGACTTGGACTTGTTTTTGGTTGGCTCTTCTATTTTTTTTACTCTTATTCTTTTGTTGCTGCTTTTATTATATTTCTTTTATTAGTAATTCATCTCTTAACCCTCTTAAGTGTATTCCTCTTTATCATATCCTTGAGCCCTCCATAGGTGAGTCCCCATTTACTTAGTGCCAGGCCCTCTTCACTTAGAAGAGCCTCTGTGGCATCATCACTTGAACCAAGACCCCACCTCTCCACCCAGGCATCACCAAAGTCTAATACCAAGTATTTTGCAAATTAAAATCTAAGAGGTACAGTGGGGCTGAAAGACTCTGATGAGAATAAACTCTTATTCAGTAGACTACATATATACTTATTAGTACGTAACCACACTGGCTCTACTAGATTTTTACCCTCTGAAAGTCTTTTGGAAATGTCAATGAGTGATAAAGCACCTTTAACTCAGCTTGTTCCCCAGTCATCTGAGCATATCATCAAACCACAAACCCCCTCTGCACAGGATGCTGCTAATATACCATAGCAAATTTGATTTATTCCAAGACTCTTGTGACATGTCAATAGATCTTTTATGGCCTCATTTCTTTCGGCTTGTGAGTTTTCCTTTCATGCCATAGACTTCAACCTTTGTATGTGCACGTACAATGTTGTATGCAATCATCAAATGAATAACTTTATCCATTAGATACTCCAGGTTCTTGTGCAGTTTTATCAATATCTCATTTTCAGCCCCACCACCTTCAATGCTAAGTAGTGTTGCACGTTGCTTTGATTTACTCAAGCAGGAGGCAAGGTATTCAACTGCTCCCCGTTTTAGTCCAAAAGGATTGGTTGAATTTGATGTTGGTGCGACATATGGTTTGGGTGCAATCACATTGTATGAGACTAAACTAATGGATTCAAAAATAACATTTGCCCAAAAATGTTTAATTGGATTGGAGGGGTAAAGAAGACTCTGAACCATTTTGAAGAAGGAGTGTTCAGATTTTGGAAGATTATCTGGAGGTTTAGTTGATTCCATCATCAATTTGATATTCCAAATGTTGTTATTAAAAAACACTTCTGTTTCTGTTGGCTTAAAAGAATTTAACCCTGTAAATTGCAATTTATATCACAAGTCAACAGTTAATAATCATGCATCATGCACAAAGATAAAACTCACCTTCAATCTCAAGCTCCTCAAGCCAGGCCGACATTCTAAGCTCTTGGTTACTGATCACTTTAATACCAATGGGCAGGAATGTATCAGCATCATTTGTTGGTAAATTTTCCCATTTATTTTTGTAAATACTATTGATATTATAAAGCCCCCTTTTCCATGATTCTTGAGTAATATTGGAATGATAAGTCAAAATGTCTCCAAACTCTTCAATGCGAGATAAAAATTCTCCTTGAACATTAGGGGAGGATGACACTTTGGGCTGAGGGTCAGGCATTATATCAGTCATATCTTGTCCCATTGTATCATGTTTAATTGTCTCCCTTTCTTGAAAAGCTTGAATATTTTGAGGAGAGGTGGGAGGGGTTTCATCATGGATTGTTTCATCGAGTATGGGGGGGCTTTCAGTATGCAGAGGTTTATTATCAATATGTTCCACTTCAACATTTATCATGTCATCACCTTGATCCCGGGCATCTTTTGTGTCACAACCACAAGTAATGACCCTCCTCCATGGGTGTTGGGGAAATTTAGCCTGGAACCAAGTTGGGGCCAGTTGGCCACACCATATCATTTATGTAAAATTGGTCCCCTTTGGCCATATCACCTTCCCCTGGCCTTTTATGACCTTAGGCCATATCCTGCCATCATTGGCCTCCCTGGCCAATTTACATATCTCCAACACCCAGGTCTCTATCTTTTCTTTTGGGCCTGGAGTGTCCTTTTGTCTCCTAGGGGGTTCTGGGCCCCCTAGCCATAACCACCATCCTGGGGCCAACCCTTTTCATTAGGGGGTCTAGGGCCTAAATGGGTTTTGGGCCATTTAGGCACCCTACGGTCCATGGGCCAATCAGGCCCCTTTTGGGCTAATTCAATGAGGCCAAAGGGGGCAGCCCACTAGCCCTCAAAGCCAGGTGGGTCCCAAACCACAATTGGGCCCACCTGAGCCATTCTTGGCCCCAAATCCCATAAAGACCCTCAAGGGTCCATTTTGGCCAAGGACCACTTTTCAGCCCATGGCCTCTGGTAGCCACCAGAACAGCTCAGCTCAAGGGGGGTTCTTCCCATTCCTCCATGCATCCCGTACTCAAGGTTGCAGGAGTGGTGCATATATGGTATTATATACCATTATGCACCATTTTTTCTCAGCAATGCAATTGTGATGTTTTCATGACCAAATTCCATGACTCCAAATCAAGGTGCCAAAATCCAATGCCCATTTTGAAGGAGGACTCTTCAGCTCATCAGTCTGGCAATCCATGGCGGCTATCAGAAGACTATTCAAGGACCCCAACCACCTGGCCCTGCAGGAGTTGGGTTGGAAATTATTTCAGTATTATTCCAAGGGACATTCTCAGAGGTTATTCATCATTCAATCAGTTGTCAAGGCAGCAATTACTTCAATACTCCTTGGACAACTCAATTGGTCCATACAGGCAGTAATCCATTATACCTGTATGTCCTTGGCCCAATTGGGCCAATTCACATTCCACTGTGGGAACTCAATCACACAGGTCACTTCCCAAGATGGCCAGAACCGTATTGGCCTAATTCAGACAATACAGCCGGTGACTCACCTTCCAGGATCAGCCCCTCATCCTTTCACATATACTGGCCACCTTTCATCACCTGGGGACTTTTTCCCCAGTTAATTAATATATTGGATTTATTTCTATCTTTATTTTCTTTTCATTTTATTAAAGTAAATACTGATATTCTTAAGTTAGTCATTTTCACCTTTCTTCTTTGCATGTCAGTGGATATTGGTGGTCATATCCTTTACTAATTCCATTTCCTTTTCTGACAGGTTGAAACAGTGAATTGGGGATTCACTTCGTTGGCTTCTTGGCTTTTGGCTTTCTTATTTCTCTGGCCATTGGCTTCACTTTCTCTTTCTTATCCTTGACATACTTGTCATTATTCTTACTTTTATCCTTCTTAAAGAAATTCATTCTTCTTTATCTCTTTTATCCTTTTTGAGACTTACAAGTGAGTTCTTGTTTTCTGTCCAAGAGCCCCTGTGACATTATATTAATTAACTCATAATTTCTTTTCATTCTTTCATTCATGGAAATTATGACTCTTTAATGCTTATGAGCTTAATGATTCTTTGTCACTTCTCAATTTTCTCTCATTCATTCTTCATTCCTGAAGATTGATGACTGACCCATTTTTTATTTATCTTCTTTTTTAACTCTCAATTTCAAATCATCAAATCTCATTCCAATCATAAATCAGGCGTCTTTTTATTTTTGATACTCAAATTGCTCATCAGATTATTCAGACACCTTCTTCACATCAAGATTCATTTTGATTATTTCTTCAAGAATTTTGATTTTTAAGGAAGACTTCACTTGATATTGATTTGATTGATTGATTTGACATAATTTAAATTGACTTCAAGAAAATTGATTGACCTGAAGATTTCATTGATTTTTCTGATTACTCACATCAAGAATTTTGACATAAATCAATTTTGATTCAAGAATTCATTTCATTGGCTGATTTTCTGCAAGAATTTGATTTTGATTGATTTGATTGATTGATTTATTCACTTCAAGACTTCATTTGATATCTGATTGATTGACGTACTTGAAGATTCTTATTTGATTCATTATTTTCACTTCAAGATTTTCTTTGATTTGACTTCAAGCTCTCATTTTCGATTGCCTCAAGTTATCCATTTAAATCTTGATCCTTATTGTCTTTAACTCATTTTAATTCATTTTTATTCCTTAAATCATGCCTATCCAACATTCACCTCCTGCAAGACATACCAGATCTCAGGACAGAACTCAAGCTGTTCTCACTCCAACTCCAAGAGCTCCTCTTGATGGCACCCCAGCAGTTCCTCAACTGAGGGCCCAATTAGACAGAGGACCTATTATGGAAGGAGCAGCACCATCCAGGAAGGAAGGAAGAGGGCCAAGGAGATCAAGCTCATTTTCAGGAGTAGTTGGTGGTTTTCCAGGACGTTCAAGAACCAGTCTCAAGGTTCCAGGTGAAGATGATGAAAAGGCGGGGGAGAATTCTGCGGAAGTGGAAGAGTCTGAAGGTACTGAGGCTGCTCCTTCTCCTGTGGGGGCATCTCAAGTTATTGGAAGACCAACTCTAGCCCAGTCTGATCAGCCTGTTTCTCATCAATCTGAACCATCTTTATTGGCCATTATGCAGCAGATGACTCAAATTATCACCAATCTTCAAGCAGCTTCTTCTTCTGAATCATCAAGACCACCAGCCTTCAAGACTCCATCTATGAAGGCACCAGAATGCTTTGATGGGACTCAGACCTTCAAAGTCAGAAGCTTTATTCAGTCTTGTCAATTAATCTTTCATAATGATCCAGAAAATTTCTCTCAAGCCAGGAAGAAAGTTCTTTATGCCATCTCATTTCTTATTGGCAGGGATGCAAAATCAATTGAGCCTTATCTTTCCAATCTCACTAATCAAGACCCAAGCTACCTTCTCAACTCTTGGAAATTATTTGAATCTCAACTCTTCACTTTATTTGGTGACCCGAATGAAGTCAGAAAATCTGAAGCAGAGTTGGATTCTTTGAGAATGAAAGAAGGTGGGCATGTATCTTTATACATTTCTGATCTTAGAAGCTTAGTGTCAAGAATTGGGGATTTGGGTGAAAGGGATATCATTTATCATTTCAGGACAGGGTTGGCCTCCAGGATTCTGGATCAATTGGCCTCCCATCCTTCAACTATTTATTCTCTTCAACACTTGATGGATATTACCCTGGAGCTTGATACCAGGTACGATGAGAGGCAAAAGGAGAAGAATCATCATCAAGAGAAAAAGCCTGAAACCTTAAAGTCATACTCTTCTCATCCTCAAAATTCTTCAAGCTCAAGTCACAGGAAGAAGAAGAATTTCCAGAAGAGGGACAAGCCCCATTCTTCTTTGTTGAATAAGGACTTCAAGTTAATTAATCCTGAAAAAGAAAGAAGAACCAAGGGTGGCTTATGTACCTATTGTGGTGGGAAGCATAGTCTTGAGTCCTGTTTCAAAAGGCCTCAAAACAAGCTTACCCAATCCTCCGGCAATTTTCCCACCCAGGGAAAAGCCTGAGTGAAGATCATGTTGTGTTCAATAGTCTTCACTGTTTTCCTTCCAGAGCACAATTGTGCATTCTGAATACTGGTGTCAAGAATTCTCTAAAGTTTTTTGTTTTCTCTTCTCTCTCTGATATGTTTTACAGTATTCTCATTGATTCTGGTGCTACCAACTCATTTGTTGCAAAGAAGTTTGTTCACAAGTACTCATTGACCATCTCAGAACACCCAGAGAAGATTCCTCTTATCATTTTAGACTCCTCTGAGTCCCTGTCTTTATTTGTGACTCACCATGCCAAATATATGGTTGAGCTCCCTTCCTTCCCAAGCTTTTAATGGGTCTTTTTAGTCATTGATACTCCCAAGGGAGAATACCCCATATTGTGCTTTGACTTTTTCAATCATTTTAATCCTTCTGTTGATTGGAAGAAAGGGCGGATCACCTTTAATTCTGATCAAAAGGACTATTATGATCCTTCAAAATCTTTCAGTAATGACTTTTCTTCTGCCAAATCATGTGCAGCTCTGGTTGGTGATTCTAGAACACCATCAATTCCATCTTCTGTCCATATTCTTTCCCTTAATTCCCATCAGTAATTACCATAATCTAGAGATAAAGTCTTCAAAGAGATTCAAGATGTTGGAGAAGATAATTCTGTATCTTCACTTCATCTCTTCATTGGGAATATGGATCTTCCTCCTTCATCTTATCATGACTCCCTGGAGGAGTCGTGGGATGAAGAGGAAGATCCAGAATAAGTATAAACCGTGTTGAAGGTTGTCCCTTCTGTCTATCACCAATACTTGGATGTATTCTCAAAGGTGAAATCAGAGAAACTTCCTCCTCACCGTGCCTGTGATTATCATATTGAGCTGCAGGGGTCTCTATCTCAAGTTGGGGTGATCTACTCTTTATCAAACCAAGAGTCAGATACACTCGGGGCCTACATTTCAGAGAATGTAGATAAAGGTCTAATCCGGCCAAGCTCCTCTTCAACAGGAGCACCTGTCCTCTTTGTCAAAAAGAAGGATGGTGGCCTCCGTTTGTGTGTTTATTACCACAAACTCAATGCTGTTACTAGAAAGAACAAGTATCCTGTTCCTGCTATTAATCAGCTTCTCAATGTTTTTAATGGTTCTTCTATCTTCTCCAAGATTGATTTGTGTGGTGCATATAGCCTGCTCAGAATCAAGGAGTGTGATGATCATTTGACAGCTTTTAGAACTAAATATGGCAGTTTTGAGTACTTGGTTATGCCTTTTGGGCTCACCAATGCTCCTGTCAATGATATCTTCCAAGATCCTCTTGATGTTTATTTTGTGGTCTATTTGGATGACATTATGGTCTTTTCCAAATCTGAGGAAGAACATGTCACTCATGTGTTGACTGTTCTTTCCAGGCTCAGAGCCAATAACCTCTTTCCTAAGGCTTCAAAGTGCCTTTTTCATGTTTCTAGTGTAGAATATCTTGGTTATGTTGTTTCTTCTGAAGGCCTCAAGATGGACCAAGCAAACGTCCAGCGGATTCTCAACTGGCCTCCTCCAAGAAACCTCAAGGCTCTTCAATAATTCCTTGGCTTTGCCAATTTCTACCTCCGTTTCATCAAGAATTATTCAAAGAAGATCAGTTCACTCACCAGTTTCCTCAAGAAAGATTCCTGTTTCCCCTTCAATGAGGAAGCTCTCAGTCAGTTTCACCAACTCAAAGAGGCTTTCACCACTGCTCCAATCCTTTTCTACCTACCATTGTAGAGACTGATGCATCCAATTATGCCTTGGGTGCTGTACTGAGTCAGGTGTCTGACTCAGGAAAACATCCCATTGCATTCAACAGCCGCAAGCTTATACCAGCTGAGCTCAACTATGAGATTCATGACAAGGAACTCCTTGGCATAGTCTAGGCTCGCAAGTGCTGGAGTGCTTTTTTTGTGAGCCTTGAGGTATATTTTACATACCCTAATAGGCCACAATTATCTTAAAAAGAAATTTTGAATTATGCATAACTCATAAGTCATGCATATATCCAAAATTCATCATTTTTGAGTTCAGAAAAGGCAAATAACTTTTTATTGAGTAAGTAAATCCATGGATTCAAGGCCCGATTTGGATTCTACGCAGAAATTCACCTAGGGTAGCTCCATAGAGTAAATAAGCTCAAATTAACTCTTTGAGGTGGTAAAATGGAAAATACTTCAATACCACATAAAAGATCCATGAAAATTTTTGTTTTTCTTCATTGTACCCCAAGATAATGGGAATGTGAGAAATCTCATGTTACATATACACTGAGAAAAGTGTTGTGCATGTTTTGAGAACTTAATATCATGGTATTCTTACATGGACTTTTGATACACCCATAGTGGATATCTCACTTGAAGCTTAAATTTCTATTTTGACGTGAAAAATAAGCAAGGGGGACAAAAGACATCAAAGAGAGCCAGGGTACCCAACTTCTGAGGCCTCAGAGGTGTGGACACCTTCAAATCTTAGATAAATGGCTGATCTTGGCCCAATTAGTAAACTAAAACACTTTGGGAACTTGGTTACCATGTTACAACTACAGTAAATCTTAAGAAAATAGCAAATAACCTGCTATTTTGACGTGCCAAGGAGGTAAAAAGCTACTTAGACTCCTGTAACCATGTCAATTCTTAATGATTTTCCATGGATAAACCCCAAAAGATTAATTCAAACCCTTTTTGGACTTGTATCCATTGATTTACCTCATAGCATCCAGTCAAACACTGATATTTGCAATTCTACATAGAGATGAGGTAAAAATTTCAAAAATGCATTAAAAATACAATTCTCAATGAATCTTTCTGAAACTTTCAGGAAAAATGAAGAACTGTGTTATCTATGGTACAACCAAAAAGAATTACAGTTTTACTAGTAAAATTAAAAATGCTACCTACAGCCCATTTTCGACTATTCTATGTGAAACACTGAATCTTCAAAAATTCACAGTAATTACAACCTGTGATGAAATTGGCAATATCATTGATATCTTTGAGAAATCAATGATTCTTTTGGAATAAAAGAAGATTTACAGATGTTACTCCTTTTATTCTTAACCATATAGGGGTTGGTAGTCACATAAAAGCATCAAATTAAGTAATTATGACAATCTTATGTGACAACAGATGATGCAATCAATAATCCAAAAGGGTTTATTGTTTTCTCACTCACTGTTTTTTCAGTTTGCTCCATGGCATGCCTCTGTGAGCTGTTTTTGACTTAAAAGAGGGCTCCTCTTGCTGTTTTTTCCAATGATCATCTTATTATCATTTTAAATCATTATTACCAACAAGTAAGTATTAGTTATAGCTATTCTTAATTGTTTTAAATCTTTCAGAATCAATCAGAAAGACATTAAATCATAGAATCCAACTATATATTGTTGTAATACTGTTATAAATTCATTTTGATCCTCAAAATTCAAAATTCTACGTCAAATCTCTCTATCTTATCTTTCAATAGGTTCTTTGGAATATTAGTGAGTGATTTATTTTCAATTGTTAAAGTTTTTCTCTGAAATTAGTTTTCTTAAATAATTTCTATTATAATTATTGTTGCAAAATATAATTATATATTAAAATAATTTTATCATTTTAATAAAAGAAGTTTCATTATTAAAATCTTCTTGTAATTGATTCTTGTAGACAATTACTTGCTCACTGTTAAAATCACTAGTAGTGTTTAACACTTGAAAGAAATAATTTTTTAATTATTTAATTGTGGTTATAATAACATTATGTTATTATATTTCATAAGAACAGTCATAGTACTGCTGATTAATAGTAATATTATCATCAGTTTCATAGACAAATCTTACATTTTTTCTGTCTCTTTCTTCCCCTTTTGAAGTTCTCACCAATCATGGCTCTCTTCAATACTTCATGTCTTCAAAATTCCTTACTTGCCATCAAGCCTTCTGGGCTGAATTCCTTTCTGAATTTCATTTTTCAATCACTTACCGCCCTGGCTGCCTAGCTACTCTTCTGGATCCCTTATCACATAGGGACAACATTTATCTGGAGAGGGGGGAGGATTTCATCAGGAAGAGTCCAATGAATTTTCAACAACTCATTAAGCAATATGAAGTTCAACCCTTGACATATTTTTCAATCAAGGTGGAATCTTCTTCAAATTTGATTGAATCAATTCAGAAGACGTTATGGTGTGAGCCTTAGAGGTATTTTCATATACCCAAAAGACAACAAATGATAAATTAGGATACAAATATAAATAAAATAAATTTATTGATATTTTAAAAATAAAAATTGAAGTATAAAGACAAATTTATATTTAAAAATAAAATTACAATAAAATTTAAAATTATGAAATTACATTTTTACTTGTAAAAATTAAGTAAAAATGAATTTTTAATAAAAATTGTGAAATTAAAATATTTTTGGTGAAAAGTTATATAAAACATATTATAGCTTTTTATCCAATAAATAAACATAAAGAAATTATCACACCATTGGATTCCTCATAAAGAATAAAGTGGGGTCACCTCTGGATGAAATTTCTGCAGCTCAACTCTAAATAAGCTTAAATGAAGTTTTTAGTATTTTTTGTACAAAAATTGAAAGTCCTCAAAACTTCAATTTAATTCACACCATATGTGGTGCTAACCATCAATTTTTGTGTTGAAATTGAGGTGTTGTGTTTAGTTTAGAAGTTATGAGGAATTGAAATATTTTCAATTGAATTCAATTGAAATGTCAAAATGTGCATGTGTATTACATAAGTTAACTTTAATTTACATATGAGGTATCAATTATTACAGCTGTGTAATCAAAATCTCAATTGAATTATATGTGTAAATTACAATTGTATTACATGATGAGGAATTAAAGAAAAAAGAAATTGGAAAGATTAATTCTGGGGGGAAAAAGACACTCCAGCTCTAAGGGGGAGCTAGACCCCCAAATTCCTTGCTGACTGGCATGGGATGTCAAAATCCAGGCAAAAGCTCATTACTTATGGCCTGGAATTGAGTCACAGGGTCTGTGACTCAATTGATGATGATGTTTTGATACCAACCAGGGTGGTTTCAACTGCTGCCAAGAGGGTAAAACTACCCTTCGGTTAAAACAATGTTGGTAAAAACAGTTTTAACTGGTTTCTATGCCTCTTACACACATTCTGACGTGTTTTGAAGGCTCTAGACTATGTATTGCTATAGTAATGGTTGATTCAAGAGTCTAAAATGGCTAAAAATAGCAAAAAATGGCTTAAACCAGCCCCTTTTTGGTCTAAACCAGGGTTCAATGATGCCATAATTGGCTTTTCTGTTGCAAGACTGTTTCCACGATTGAAAAGAGTAAATCTTACTTTTGGAGTAATAAAATTGATGGCTATAAGAGAATGTCTTCTTTGCCCCACTTTTCTCTTCATGTTAGAATCTTTTCCTTTTATAATTAGTTTAAACACTGTCAAACCAATCAATAAAAGATTCCAACCACCATTTTTAAATCATTTTAAACCTTTTAACCACGTTAAAAAATCGTTATAATCATTTTTACCCCTTGAACCACCCCCAAAGTGAATGAAAGCATCTTTCATCACTGTAAACTTTGTCACTTTGTTTCCAAATTCACTCTGGTCACTTTTGGGCGTGTTTTCTCTTTAAATATATCTTTAAAGACTTTTTTCTTTGATTGATTTCTTGAAGTCCTTTGCTCAATTAATTCCAATTGAAATTTCTCTTGAAGAAATTTCTTTTGTAGCTTTAAATATCTCTTGTAGAGTATTTTTGGATAAATCTTTATTGTTGGTAAAACAATCAATTTTTATTATATTATTGTTTTGAACTTATAAAGTGAAAACAATAAAATTGGTGTGTTTTCTCTTTAAAAATACTATTTCTTACTATTTTTAAATAATTCTACCTTATACAAATTTTGAGGACAGGAAAATTACTTGATATTTTATCAAAGTTTCATATCCACACCTTACATATGGCAAGCATCTCAGTACAGAAGTATCCTTCAGGAATTGGGAAAAGGTAAATCTGTTCAGGATTATTCTCTTGATTATTCTTCCCAACTTCTTTTATTCAAAGATTGGGTGGTGGTCCCAAATGACCCCACAATCCAGCTCAGCATTCTTCAAAAGCCTCATGACTCTCCTCTAGCTGGATACCCTGGCCAATAGAAGACTCTCAAACTTGTCAAGCAGGATTTCCACTGGTCCGGCATGACTCAATTTATCAAGGATTATGTCTCATCCTGTCAACAGTGTTCAAGAAACAAGAATGTTAATCATAAGAAGTTTGGACTCCTCAAACCTCTCCCAATTCCAAATGGTCCTTGGATTTGTCTTTCAATGGATTTCATCACTCAATTGCCACTGTCCAATTCCTTTGACTCAATCCTTGTCATAGTGGACAGATTCTCAAAAATGGAAGTTTTTATTCCAACAATGTCTTGAATCACTTCACTAGATTTGGCCCATTTATTCATCAATAATATTATTTCAAAGCATGGCCTTCCTTCAAGCATTTTCAGTGATAGAGGTCCTCTTTTTGTTTCTTCCTTCTGGACCAATCTTTGTCAGAAGCTCATGATTTGAAGAGATCTTTCAACTGCTTACCATCCAGAAACTGATGGACAGACAGAGAGGGTAAATCAGATACTAGAACACTATCTTTGGATGTATTTAAGTCATCATCAAGATGATTGGAACACCTGGCTCCCTCTGGCTTAATTTGCCTACAATAATTCTGACCACTCTTCCACCAAGCAATTGCCATTTTTCACTGTTTATGGAAGAGATCCACAATTTGATTCAGCTCACATCACTCAAGATGATCCTGCTGGAAAGTTATCAACAAAAATCCAATCAGTACAGGAAGATGTCAAGAGAGAACTTGAAACTGCCATAAACCGGTTTAAGAGGTATGCAGATAAAAGTAGAGCAAGTCCACCTGATTTCAATCCTGGTGACATGGTATGACTTTCCTCCAGAAACATCAAATCAACTAGACCCACCAAAAAACTGTCTGAAAGATGGTTGGGTCCATTCCCAATCTTGAAGAAAGTCAGTACTCATGCTTACCACCTCAAGCTTCCATATCAAAGGAAATCCATCCACCCAGTCCTTCATATCTCCCTCTTGGAACCAGTCAAGACATCAACAATCCCAAATCAGCATCAAGAGCGTCCTCCTCCAATCATCATTGAAGAAGAAGAGGAATGGGAAGTCTCTCAAATACTGTATTCAAAACTCAAGAGAGAAAAATTATGGTATGTGGTGGAATGGAAAGGTTTCAGTCAAGACTCAGAAAGATCCACTTGGGAACCAACTGAAAACCTGAATAATTGTCCTGAGCTCATCAAAGATTTTCATTCTTTATATCCTGACAAGCCAGAACCCAATTCTTCAAAATCTTGAGTCTTTATGGTGCTTGGTGGGGAGAGGAATTACCAAAAGTAAGTCCTACTACTGGTATGCACCTTTAGGGGTATTCTACTCTTCTTTGTTGTAAGCATCACCTTGGCCACTGTTGGAGCACTTTGAAATTTGGACACAGATCTTTGGCCAGCTTCAACATCAATTCCAATTTATGGCCATTTACACTTGGGCAAATGGACCATTCCTTTTCTTATTTCCTTTCCAAGAAATTATCCATTCAACACATTCCTTTAACAACATTTTTCTTTATTTATGGCACTGGCGGGAGGGTAACTACCAAAAGGAAGTTCCTCTCCTGGTGTGCACTTCCCTGAGGGGCTTACAATCTTTCAAAACATCACCTTGGACACTCTGTGTGTGTACCTTTGAGATATGACCACATACCCAAAAAGGTCACAAAAAAGTATTTAAAATAATTATACATTAAAAATAATTACCCTAAAGCTATAAAAATGCCATAAATAGGCATAAAACTTGGTTTAACTTAGAAGCCAATGAATGAAAATGTGAAATGAATTATACCATTCGCTTCCCCATGGTAAAATACACATATACCATTTTTATGGCATATCTGTAAAGTCAATATCTAATGAGTTATAGGTAATAATACCTTATAAAAACATAAATTCTTAAATATTTCAAATACCAATGAAACAACATGTACAATAAATGGTACCATTGGACTCTCCATAAAATTCCACACATAAAACAATTAAGAAGCTAATCTCCAAAGTCAATACTTAAGGAGTTAAGCTGAATATATGCACTTTGTTGGTCAACGCATATATTCAAGGATTTTAGCTAATATCTTTTGGAATATGCATGATAGAGTGATGGACCAAAAATTAATTCATTACTTAATTACTGTAGGAATACAGAAATGAACTTTATTTCACAAGCTATAAACAAGGTTAAAACCTGTAAGGGATTATTGATTAAAATCAATAGAGCTGTTGACCACTTTGTTGTGAAGGTGGTCCAAGCTTAAAGAAAATGGACAGTTGGATTCTACTAGTTCTTTTGTGAAGGATGACGTATTTTTCACTATAATACTCAAGGTATAACCCCTTGCAATCATTGTTTGAAGTTTAAAATATTAAATTTCTACAGAAAAGATGGGTTACAAGAAAAATCATCAAAAATAGGGTTTTGATGATGTAATGAAATGCTCTTGGAAGAATAATACGGTTATGCCAAGCTATTAGAATTCACTCTCTGAATTGCTGTAGCATGTAAAACTTGAAGTTATTAAGGATCAAAGGTTGAGCTTAATTTGATCATTTATGATCACTCACTATAACCTTAAATTAAGTTTAACAGTCATATGAGTGGTAAAATTGGTGAATACTGTTAGTTTATGATTAAAACTAATAAAATTCACGAATTCTTGTGTTCTGCCAAGCCTTGACGACACCAAATTTAGAGTTATAGTGATAACTCTAAATAATGGCATAATAATGAGAGAATATGGTTTGTTCATGATGTAATCATCACCAAACCTTAAAATATTGATCAATTCCGGTGGATATGATCAGTGCACATCTACTAGAAGCCTGTTGGAGTCTAGGAGGAATGAATTTAATATAACTAGAGCCCTTTTTACTCTATTTCCCCCTCAAACACTTACAAAACATCAAATCATTAAATAAAAAGGTAATTTCTTTATTCTTTATATATAAAGCTTTTGTATTATTAAAGAACAAAGATAATATTATAATAATCTTCATCTTTGACGTGATTATTGCAATTATTTAATTGTGTTGTTTAAATTTCTCTTAAAAAACCTCAATTCCACATAAAACCAAGAAAATTTGTAATTTCTCTTAAATTTTATTGTTACTACAATTTAAACAAGTTGTATTTACATTTCTAGGCGTAAACCTATTCAAAGTCATTACATTAAGCATTAAAAGTAGGTTATTTCTCTTCTTATATTAATTTTTCTCTATTGTTACTTTTAATAATTCTATAATTGATATAAATAGTATTTATATTAATTTATAACTTTAATATTGGTAATATTATTGTTATTAATTGTTTTTTACTAATAAAAAACAATTTTTTACGCCTTTATTATTTGTTGGTAACAATATTAAAGTGGTTTTAAATATATTAATTATGTTATATTAATATATTTATTTTATATATATTATTTTTTATAATATAAATTATATTATTATATTTATTTAATAATATAATTATTTTATGCCATAATTATAATGATTCTTTATTATTATAATTATTTTTATCTTATCTATTTCATTTATAAGGACATTCATAGTACAATAAGTAAAATATTAGTAATTTTGACTTATTGTTTCATAGTCAAACCTTACATTTGGGGGCCTGGCCAGGAATATTTACTCTAAAAGACCTTTTGAAAGATTCTAATTGGGTTTATCCAATAATAAATTATAATTATAATCATAAAATTATATAATAATTTTTTATTTATTGATTTTAAATACTATTGAGGCATTTGGAAGGCAATTGTACTGTCTTACACGTGGTTTTTCACATCCTTAGACTTGCAAGAACTTTCTTTGAGTGACTCTAGTAATTAAAAAATATATTTTATAAATTGAAAATAATTTTATAAAAGAATCATATTCATTTTTTTATTTTATTCTTTAAAAATCAAAATATAAAAACCACAAAAAATTATAAATAAAAACAAAGAAAAAAGTTATTTTTTATTCATTTTAATTTCATTTCTTTATTTATTTTCATTTTTTAAGATATAAAAGCAATTTTTACATGGAAAATTGCCATATCTTACCAAAAATAACACTTTTTATATAAAAGACTTATATTTATTTGTCTTTTTTAGTGTTTGAAGACAATCCAACAGAGGACAACCAAACCACTGTTGAAAGATTGGTGGAAGAAACTTGTCAAAGTTCTCCAACACCAATAAGCGCTAAGAAAAAGAAAGCCAATAAATTGGACTTTCCAGGACTCTGAAGGTGAGTACCTCATTTATAAATTTCCATAAGAAGAATTCTTGTTTTGAAATCCTCTTATTTCTAATTTTTCTTAAAATATGACTACCAGAAGAGGCTCCCAATACTCCATCCAATCAGATGGAGCTTGACTCAGAAGTAGAATTGATTCCTCAAAAGGGAAAAGGAAGGGCAATATCCCCAGTGGAACAGAATCCACACAAGGAAGTGCCTTATCCCAAAGGCGAGTTCCAGAAATGCTCATGATATCTGAACCAGAATTGGAACTAAGTATGAGTGACTCAAACAGGTACAAATCACATTCAGAGGGCTCAAATAGACATTTACATGAGCCAGTACAAACAGTACTACACAGTGTACAAAGACAAGCATTGGGCAATGTTGCCCCAAATACACCAAGGAGTGATGAACTCCTGGCACAACCTGAAAAAGTTCCTCAAAGAGGAGGAAATAGTGAGATACTCCAATGGATGGAATCCACTATCATCCAAACCTCAAATCAAAAAGATCAAGGAGTACCATGCCAAAAAGAAGGAGGCAACCAAGGAAGAAGCCCCAGTAGCTTCTACCAGCAAGCCCCAAGCCAACCCACTTCCCCAAGAAAGGAAGAAGAGCAAGAAAAAAAATTGGAGAAAACCATATTCCCCAAGCTACAGGATTCCAAAAATCCAAAAGGATGCCATGGACAATGTATTCAACATGGCCAGAACCTTGATGGAATTCAAAGACAAAGAGGAGCAAAGAATGAGACAACCCCATATCCCAAAGAAATAACATTGTCTCCTGATGTTGTAAATACTTTAACAGAGCTTAAAAGTAGTATTTTACCTCTTAAAGACATTAAAAATAGTTTAGTATCTTTCCAAGAAATAAATAATAGCTTATCATCTTTAACAAAACTTGTTGTACAAAATATAAAAGAAATTGATAACATAACATTTGTGATTGAAAATGATAAACCAAAAGTATTAATTCATAATACTCAGCAATTATTACAAGGACAACAAGAGCTGTACAAATACATAAGTGATATCAAAGACAAAACTTTGACAATCAATTATGACGTGAGTATTGATAATCTTACATAAAAATTAAACAAATTAAGCATTTCTGTAGAAAAATTGGAAGAAAAGACTTCATCACACCAAAAATTACTTTTGGAACATGTGGAAAAGAGTGATGAAGAAAGAATGCATCTGAAAGATGACATTCAAAGTGAAATAAGGCTTATCACTGATAAAATGGATAAAACTAATGAGGCTAACTCAAATATGCCAAAGTTATCAACACCATTTTCTCACATAAGAAGCCCTGTTAAACCAAAAGAGGAATTAACAAATCCATTCATAACAGACTTAAATCACCAAGACAATAACCAAGTCTTAATGAAGGAAGCACCTCAATCGAAAGAATGGCCAACATTCACAGGAGAAGGTGAATATGACCACATGTCATTTATCAAAACAATTGACATGCTACAAGAAGATTATTCCATACCAGATGAATTAATCACTGCAAGATTACATTCATTGTTTGAAAAATCTGGAAAAAGATGGTATTATGGCATAAGACAAACAAATGGCAAAAGTACCTGGCCTTGGTGGAAACAAGAAATAATCATCAAGTGGGCTGTTGATTCCTGGAGGTACAAGATAGAAAATGCATTTGAAAATTCTTTCTTTGACCCAGACAAAGACAAACCTTTAACTTGGTTCTTAAAACAAGTTGAAATACTTAATGCGTTGTACCCAGAAATGTCACAAAAAAATGGTTCACATGAAAATACTTAAGAAATGTAGAGGAGAGCTAGAACATGCCCTAAGAAGCAGGTGTATAGAACCATGCTCCACAGAAGCGTATATCAATGCACTACAAGACATGGTGACAAGAACATAAACTGGAAGAACTTGGAAGAAATTGGACATTAAAATTCCAAAGAAACCATTTATCAAAAAGGATAAATCAAAAGAAGCTTTCAAGCTCAATACATCCAACAATAACGAGCAAAGGAAATGCCATAAATGTGGAGGTATTGGACACTTAGCGAATAATTGCCTCAAAAAGGCAAAGATTAATGAAATTGTGAAAACAGAAAACAGCAATGACAAAGTGGGGGAATCTGACTCTGAAAAAGAAACAGAAGAGTCAGAAAGTTCTTAAAGTGATGAAATCAATATAATTAATGCACAAATTAATAATATTGATATAATTTATGAAGTACTACATGTTAACTCAAACTTACCACAAGTTGGGACATCTGACACAAACCTGACAAATATACAATATGCCAAAATGTATGGAACCAAACCTGCAAGAGGAATGGGATATACAGCTGGAAATCAAGTATAAGTATTGTTATGGTTGATAACCAAGAAGGAAAAGTGAACTTGGATACAGGAGCATATTGCACCTGTGTTGGTAAAGGTTATTGAAAAGCCATTGTCCCAGACTGGCAAGAAAAGTGTATGCCAATACAAGGTGTCAAATTTAGTAGTGCAAATGAGAGCATGAAGCCCCTTGGAATAATTGCTTTAACACTAATTTTTCCTCACCCCTCACAATGTGTCAGAATTAAAGTAGAGTTTGTATTAATGGAAAACTTTACTAGTAATCACTTCATACTTGGAAATGACTACTCATCAATTTATGGTATAGATATACCTAACCAAAAAGACAGATATTTTACCATAGGAGATAACAAAAGACAAAAGTTTGGCTTCTTCAATAACAACAAACAAATCACAGTTATTAATAATGAAGAGAAAAGTCCAGAAAAGGACCTTTTTATATCTGAACAACTCAAAGAGGCAGAATTCAATCAAGAATTAACAGAAAAAATGAAATAAAAGTTGATTGACCTCTTATTTAAGTACAAAAATGCCTTTGCAACTGACAAGGAGCCACTAGGTGCCATAATTGGGCATGAGGTGGATATAATTCTTAATGTGGAAAAGCCTTGCCCACCTTTATTAAGGATACCTGCTTACCCAGCTAGTCCAAGGGCTAGAGAAGCCTTGGAGGCACACATTGAAGAATTAATGGACCTTGGAGCATTAAGAAAGGTGTGACATAATGAACAGGTAGAGGTCACTACACCTGTCATTATAGCTTGGCATAATGGAAAATCAAGGATGGTATGAGACTTCATAGCCCTGAACAACTATACCATTCCAGACAGATATCCAATTCCCTGAATCCATGAGACTTTGACACAATTGACACAAGATAAGTCCATCACAGCCATGGATGCCTTAAAGGGTTTTCATCAAAATGTCTTAACAGACAATGCAAAGAAACTACTTAGGATAATAGTCCACTGTGGAATTTTTGAATACTTAAGAATGCCATTTGGCATAAAGAATGCACCTTACCATTATCAAAGGATGATGAACACCATATATCCTGAAGAATTATCAGAAGGATGGTTAATTATCTATATTGATGATATCATAGTTTGCTAAGAAACTTGGGAAAATCACCTTACAAGACTAGAAAGGGTACTACAAAAAATAGTGCAAGTGATTATAAAAATTTCCTTGAAAAAGTGTCATTTTGCATACAGTGAACTAAAAGCACTAGGACATGTTGTATCTGGACTTAGTCTAGGCATAGACAAGAATAAAGTAGCAGCAGTACTACTTAAGCCAATGCCTCAAACAAAAAAAGAAATGCAATCATTTCTAGGATTTTCTGGTTACTATAGACAGCATATAAAGGACTTTGCAAAAATTGCTAAATCCTTGTATAAGCTATGTGACCAACAAACAGTCTATGAAATGACAGAAGAAAGAGTCAAGGCATATGAAGAATTGAAAAATTCCTTAACAAATGCCCCATTTCTTCTAATTCCATATTGGAAGCTACCCTTCAAACTTTACATTGATTCTTGTGGAGAAGTACTAGGTGCTGCAGTACACCAGACACAAATTATCAATGATAAACCAGTCAAAGGACCAATTTGTTTTATTTCAAGACATATAAAGCCAACAGAAGCAAGATATGGAGCAAGCCAAATGGAATGCCTCTGCTTATTGTGGGCTTTAGAAAAATTACATTTGTGAGCCTTGAGGTATATTTTACATACCCAACTAGGCCACAATTATCTTAAAAAGAAATTTTGAATTATGCATAACTCATAAGTCATGCATATATCCAAAATTCATCATTTTCAATTTCAGAAAAGATGAATAACTTTTTATTGAGTAAGTAAATCCATGGATTTAAGGCCAGATTTGGATTCTACACAAAAATTCACCTAGGGTAGACCCATAGAGTGAATAAGCTCAATTTAAGTATTTTAGGTGGTAAAATGGAAAATACTTCAATACCACATCATTAATACCATATAAAAGATCCGTGAAAATTTTTGTTTTTCTTGATTTTTAGCCAAAATAATGGGAAAGTGAGAAATCCCATGTTACATATACACTAAGAATAGTGTTATGCATGTTTTGAGCACTTAGTATCATGGTATTCTTACATGTACTTTTGGTACACCCATAGTGGATATCTCACTTTCAGCTTAAATTACTATTTTGACGTAAAAATTAAGCAAGGGGGACAAAAGACATCAAAGAGAGCCAGGGTACCCAACTTCTGAGGCCTCAGAGGCGTGGATAGCTCCAGAGCATGGATCCATGGCTCATCTTGGCCCAATTGGTAAACTAAAACTCTTTGGGAACTTGGTTACCAAGTTACACCTACTGTAATCATAAGAAAAATAGCAAATAACCTGCTATTTTGACGTGCCAAGGAGGTAATAAGCTACTTAGGCTCCTGTAACCACGTCAATTCTTGATGCCTTTCCATGACTAGACCCTAAAAGAGTAATTAAACCCTTTTGGGATCCATATTCATTGATTTACCTCATAGCAACCAGCAAAATACTGCTATTTGCAATTCTATGTAGAAATGAGGTAAAAACTTCAAAAATTCATTAAAAATACAATTCCTAATTAATCTTCCTGAAACTTTCAGGACCAATGAAGAACTGTATTATCTATGGTACAACCAAAAAGAATTATGGTTTTACTAGTAAAGTTAAAAGCTTTACCTACAGTCCATTTTTGACCATTCTACATGAAACACTGAATCTTCAAAAATTCACAGTAATTACAACCTGTGATGAAATTGGCAATAACATTGATAAATTTGAAAAATCAATGATTATTTTAGAATAAAAGAAGATTTACGGATGTTACTCCTTTTATTCTTAACCATATTGGGGTTGGTAGTCACGTAAAAGCATCAATTAAGTAATTATGATAATCTTACGTGACAACAGATGATGCAATCATTAATCAAAAAGGGTTTATTGTTTTCTCACTCACTGGTTTTTCAGTTTGCTCCATGGCACGCCTCTGTGAGCTGTTGTTGACTTAAAAGAAGCCTATTCTTGCTGTTTTTTCTGTATCATCATCTTATCAATTTATTAAATCATTATTACCAACAAGTAAGTATTAGTTAAAGCTATTCTTAAGTGTTTTAAATCTTTCAAAATCATCCAGAAAGACGTGAAATCATAGAATCCAACTATATATTGTTGTAATACTGTTATAAATCCTTTTGATCCCTTAAATCCACAATTCTACGTCAAATTTCTCTACTCTTATCTATCAATAAGTTCTTTGGAGTATTAGTGAGTCATTTATTCTTAATTCTTAAAGTTTTTCTCTAGTAATAGTTTTCTTCAAGAATTATATTCATAATTATTCTTGTTAAAGATAATTATATATTAAAATAATTTTATTATTTTAATAAAGAAGTTTTTATTATTAAATTCTTCTTGTAATTGATTCTAGTAGACAATTACTGCTCACTGTTATAATCACTAGTAGTGTATAACACGTGAAAGAAATAATTTTATAATTATTTAATTGTGGTTATAATAATTTTCTTATTATTATATTTCATAAGAACAGACATAGTACTGTTGATTAATAGTAATATTATCATCAGTTTCATAGTCACATCTTACAACATTATTACTTGGATGGAACAGTATTTGATGTGATTACAGACTGTAATGCTGTAGAATCTCTATTAAATATGAAGACTCCAAATAGACATATGCTGAGATGTCAAATTTCTATCCAAGAATATATAGGAAATAGGACTATTGTTCATAAATCTGGTAATATTCATAAAAATGCAGATGGTCTTAGCAGATGGGCTCTAGCAAATAACCCTGACAATCCAGAATGGGTACCACAGGAAGAGCACCATATAGAAGGAATATGTGTCACAGACATTGGCACAGAATTCTTCAACCAAGTTAAAAAAGCTATAAGATAGACAAGAATTGCCATATCTCAAGCCAACTTCTAATGAAAGACTGCAAAGATCCATCACTTTCATCAAAATTAGATGAAACATGGAAAAAGGCATATGATGAAGCAAGATTCCACCTCCTTCATGGAATCCTTTACCATAGAGCAAAACACACATGTGTTATGGCCTTAACAGATAGAACGCTTATAAACACTATTTTACATGAGTGTCATGATAGTGTTGCAGATGGACATCTTTCAGAAGACAGAACACTAGAAAGGGTGAAAACCTGCTCTTGGTAGCCAAATTGGAAGAAAGATGTTGCAGAATACTGCCAAACCTGTTAAAGATGTCAAAAAGACAACAGAGCCACAGGAAAGAAATTTGGAATGATGATCCCAATCCAAGAACCAAAATCCCCTTGGTAAATAGTTCATATGGATTGGGTAACAGCATTACCCCCAGGAGGAGGCAGAAGCTATAATGCATGCCTAGTATTAGTTGACAGGTATAGCAAAAATCCCATGTTCCTACCATGTCACAAAGATGCCACAGCTATGGACACAGCCATAATGATATGGAATAAAGTCATTAGCCATACAGGCTTATTCCAGAATATTATAAGTGACAGAGACCCAAAATTCACTTCAGCATTATGGACAAATCTCCATAGCTTTTTTGGGACAAAATTATCATTCTCAACAGCTTACCATCCTCAAACTGATGGTTTAGCAGAAAGAATGATACAGACCTTGGAGGACATGATCAGAAGATTCTGTGCTTATGGACTAGAATTCAAAGATTCTCACCAGGGCGAATCTCGCGTCAATCGTCGGCGATTGACTTCACGTCACACCGCGGTCAGTATAAAATCTTGCTTCAGTCGCGTTAGTGTCACTTTATAGTCACTGGATTTAGTGGGTCACGTCACGTCAGCGTCAAGACAACGTCAATCGTCACATGTGTCACATGAGAATGTCACTCAAAGCCCAAACCCATTTCAACACTATGCGCAACGTTCGTGTAATTTCACCTCATTGGCTTCCGCCTCCCCGACGCTTAGCATGCTTACGCACCCGCACCGCCCTCCATCCGGATGAGACTCCGACACTGCCCCCCCCTCTCCGTCCTCACCACTCCTTACGCTTTCACACCCCCGCCCCTACCATCCTCACGCTTGTGTAGTACCCTCCCGACATGCCTCCGACAACAGTTACCCTCCCTCCCAACACTGCTTACCATCCTTACGCTCATGTAGTGCCCTCCCGACATGCCTCCGACAATGCTTACCCTCCTCACGCTTCCGTATTACATCCATAGTGTACAGTACGGTGGCTTGTTGGCGTACACGATGAACGCAATTGCCGAAATATGCTGAGTGGCCTTCTCTGCCAACAGGACCTAAGGGTATATTGGTCAGTATATTCACCATGTTGTGGCTAGGATTTAAATCATGAGACTCACAAATTAAAACCTAATAAGTGGAATATTTAAGACAAGAATTGTGTCTCCTGTTTCGCCGACAAAACCATTTTATTTCATATCAATCAAATGAACACTTTGCTTAGTCCTTACCTCATGAGCATTGAATAGTTCAAAAGTTGACTTTAGTAGGTTTCTCACTAGTCAACTTTATTCAATGTCTCACAGGGAAGTAATTTCATTTGCATGATATGAAATAATTTGCAAAACATCGCCTCCTTCAATTTCCCGACAAATCGCATTTTGCAAATGCGATTATTTTACTTGCACCTTTTTTCTTGAATTTGGATCTTTTATCAAAAAATTTTCAAACAAGTTATCAATCAACTCGTCACCATCTATTTGCTTAATAAACTACCTCCGCTATGGCCCGAACCCCGGGAAATTCAACAGAATTCAATGAACGACCAACTTCAGCCCCAGAGAGTGGAAGTGAAATCTCTGATATCGCCAGTAGTCGTGAATTAGGCATTGAAGTAGAGAGCCAGTCACATGAAGATAATCAAGATCCACCAGTTCTTCCGGAATGTGAGTATGCATCCATCTTGAATATTTCAAATCTCTCAAAACCTGATATTGTGTCATAGCCTTTATTTCAGGGCAGCCTCCAAGCTCTCAGAAACCGAATTTTAAAAGTTATGAGAAGGAAAAGACTGTTGAACCTTGTGCACCGACAGAAGATGATGGGCAAGATGATGTAATTTTCAGTGGGGAGGTGGAAATTATATCCAAGGAACAATTTGTCTCCAACATTGCTCAAACAATCCCAAGGCTCGAAAAAATCCAAGATGATAGTAAAATTCCTGATTATGTGCGTCAAAAGATTGCTGAAGCCATGAGCCTGCTCAAAATGGATTTGAACCGTAAGTCCATTACTAATTCAAAACAAAATTGATAAAAATAGCTTCTTACAATATATGGGCAGGTGTGGAGGTGGGAGAATCTCTACCTGAAGGATCTCGAGTTGTAATTGGATTTCCAGGCAAAGGATTAGGAAAAATACCAAATATACATGCGACCAAAAAACAAACAAAAAACGCCGTACCTTTGAAGCCGCAAACGATTCTCGCGATCAAGGTGATGAAATTATCAATGTTGAAGGGGACCATATTGATAATGAACCTCCGCATACTGAACCCCCCCCAATACTCAATGAAACAATCCATGATGAAGCTCCACATACTGAAAGTCCCCCGATACCCAATGAAACAATGCATGATGCAACCCCTCCCGCCTCTCCTCGGAATATTCAAGCCTTTCAAGAAAGGGAAACAATTAAACATGATACAATGGGACGAGATATGACTGATATAGTTCCTGACCCTCAGCCTGAAGTGTCATCCGCTGCGAATTTTCAAGGAATATTTTTATCCTGCATGGAAGAGTTTGCAGGCATTTTGAATTATCATTCCAATATTACTCAACAATCATGGAAAAGGGGGCTTGATAATATCAATAGGATTTACAAAAATAGATGGGACAATTTACCAACAAAGGATGCTCATACATTCCTGCCCGTTGGTATTAAGGTGATCAGTAACCGAGATCTTAAAATGTCGGATTGGCTGCAGGACCTTGAGATGGCAGGTGAGTTTTTTTTATCTTTGTGCATGATACTTGATTATTGGCTGTTGACTGGTGATATAAATTGCAATATACAGGGTTAGATTTTTTTAAGCCAACCAAAACAGAAGCGTTTTTTGATCACAACATTTGGAATCTCAAATTGATGAAGGAATCAGCTAAACCTCCAGATAATCTCGCAAAATCTGAACACTCCTTCTTCAAAATGGCTCAGAGCCTTCTTTACCCCGCCAATCCAGTTAAACATTTTTGGGCAAATGTTATGTTTGAATCCATTAGTTTAGTCTCATACGATGTGATTGCACCCAAACCATATGTTGCACCAACATCAAATTTGACCGATCCTCTTGGACTCAAACGGGGAGCAGTTGAATACCTTGCCTCCTGCTTGAGTAAATCGAAGCAACGTGCAACCCAACTCAGCATTGAAGGTGGCGGGGCTGACAATGAGATATCCACAAAGCCGCACAAGAACCTGGAGGATCTAATGGATACAGTTATCCATTTGATGATTGCGTACAACATGGTACGTGCACATACAAAGGTCGAAGTTAATGGCATCAAAGGCAAACTCACCAGCTCAAAAAAAAATGAGGCCATCAAAGATCTTTTGACGTGTCACAAGAATCTCGGAATAAATCGAATTTGCTATGGTATATTAGCGGCATTCTGTGCGGCGGGGGTTCGTGGTTTGATGGTATGCTCAGATGACTGGAGAACAAGCTCAGTTAAAGGGGCTTTATCACTAATTGACATTTCCGCAAAACGTTCAGAGGGTAAAAATCTAGTGGAGCCAGTGTGGCTACGTACTAATAAGTATATATGTGATTTACTGAATAAAAGTTTCTTCTCATCAGAGTCTTTTAACCCCACTGTACCTCTTAGATTTGATTTTGCACGATGCTTAGTATTAGACTTTGGTGATGCCTGGGTGGCGAATCACGGGCTTGGTTCAAGTGATGAGGTCACCTTGACGGTACCCAGGTCAGCTAAACTCACAACCAGGATTGACCCGTTTTAGATTAGCTTTGTACTAGATAGATTGTAATTTATTTTTGCAAAGTTATTTATGAATTTAATAATCATGACTTCCTATCCTACTACTGCCCGGATGCCACAGTCTGAGTACCAATAGTAATTGTATGGCGGCATGCCTCCGTACATCATTGCAAAGACTCCGACAAGACGCAAGCTGAGTCAGGCGTTGTGCCCGCGAGTAGCACACGCGGGGGCATTGTGGGAGGTCGCGTGTATCACTTCCCGCCAGCCCATAATAGGGAAAAGGTTCCTGTGTCTTTCAAGAGGAGTGGGATAACTAGGGATCCGCAGCAGGATGCATATTGCATTTGCGTGTGCTTTCAATATTTCAAATGGCTGGATTGGAAAGTGATTGCATGGGAACATCAATGTGTAAAATTGAATAATGCACTATCCACTGCAATTTTCAGGTTCAGGTATTTGAGATCGTGAATTTGCCAAGGTCAGGCGTGAGCTTTCTTTTTAGCCGCAATTAAAAAAGATTCATCCACCGCAATCCAATCTAGGTGATATTAAGAAATCAGTAATCATTCGGTTTCATTTCATTTTCTGCTGAAAGCATGCCATTCACGAAAAAAGGAAAAGAGCGTAAAAGGGAACTCGCGAGAAAGCGTTGGGCTGAGGAAGGAAAGTGTGAGTTACTCGCTTAATCTCAGTGTATATATATAGATATATATATATGCTTCCACATTTATGTGGCACCCTCATTGGGCCCCACTGAAGAACATGGGCTTTAGTCGGTTCAGATTGTGCCAATGTCATGTGGGCTCCAACAGGGAAGTCAAAGGATGTGTGCCGAAGAAAGCTCCTTGGCAGTATCTGATATCTTGTGTGCTTCAACACGTAGTGATCCCTCAACCACTCGGGAATAGTAGCAGATCCCAAAAGACAAATGAGCGCAAAACGACCCGAATGAATAGGTTGTTTTCCTCCTCTCACCCAACAGCACAAATATCAATGCCAGTATCAGCAAATATCACCCCAAGTGAAATTCGGAGGCTTGTGGATGTCAATCAGATCAAACGCATTCACTTTGGGCGTGTGGCAATTTTCTCTTCAACTGGATTACTCATTGCCCTTGTCGAATTCCGACCATTCACAACAATGAGTGAAGTCGAGGTCAATCAATGGGATGAATTATCACAATTCCTATTTCGCGAAAAGAGTTTCACCGACCCTATTGCAACAAATGGAGCATTACTGGAGGGATTTATGTTCGCGATTGGGTGGCGCAAATGCACCACGAAGAATGAACAATTTGGTCTGTATGGTAGTGCTGGCAAAATTGAAAATGCAAAAGATGAATGGCGGGACCGAGGTGCCAATCTTAGCTCGGTGGGTCGCATTCTAGGTCAATCCTTACGATATGTTGAGGATAATTTATTTCAGAAGATTCAAAATTGCTACAACTCATTGGGGGCTCCATCTTTTGATCAAGTCAACTATGAAGGCGATATTCCGGCAAATCAGGGTGCATTCGAGTTCGCTTCCGCACTCACTTTCACCATGAATGGATTCAAAAACGCACCTCATGTTGATAAGGATGCATCGCTGTATGCTTCGGGATGGTGGTTTCAAGCTGATAAGCGGACTGGCCAAATTCAAAGAGATGCGTCAAAGCGGTGTACAGGGGGAAAATTGATTTTCCCAAATGAGCATTTTTGGATTGATCTATCCGCATGTCATGGGCTCATTCAGGTAGTGTGGGTCAGTAGTACATTTGTTCATTATACTGATCCAGCACAGGACAATGAAAGCACGACACTAGTGGGTATGTCCGCACAATGCTCAAGCAGGTTAGCAAAAACAATGCGGCAAAAAAGCAATGGCTATTATGAGATTGGCGAGAGAGTGGGCTATCAAATCAGGGATGGTAATAAAATCTCATGCCGATTCAAAGAATGAGGAGATTTGCAAGTGGGTTGGGTAAGTAATGGTGAGGTAAGGCAGAGGACAATATACACCAGGATTGGATGGATTCGAGTGCGGGAGATGGGGTGTCTGACATGAAAAAGGGGTGAAGTGGATTATGTACGGTGGCATGCCATCGTACATCTGTCCTGGTTTGTTGCTATTGTCCAGGATGCCAATGCTTCACACGCGAATCCTCATGCTTGTGCAGGTTCTGACAATGCTAAAAGCTCCTTACGCCTATGCGGGGGGCCATCGCTACACACGCCAATCCTTGGGCCTGTGCAGGCTCCCGAAAATTTACACGCCAATCCTTACGCCTTTACAGGCTTTCGACGATTCACACGCCAATTCTTACGCTTGTGAAGCTTCCCCACAATGCTGAAATTTTCTTTAGCCTGTGCAGGATCCCAAGAATTCACACGCCAATTCTTACGCCTGTGCAGGCTCCCAACAATTCACACGCCAATCCTTATGCTTGGGGAGGGTCCCACAAGTGCTCAAATTCCTTACGCCTGTACAGGCTTCCGACGATTCACACGCCAATCCTTACGCATGGGAGGGTTGCCAACAATGCTGACAAATTCTTACGCCTGTGCAGGCTCCCAACAATTCACACGCCAATCCTTATGCCTGTGCAGGCTCCCAACAATTCACACGCCAATCCTTATGCCTGTGCAGCCTCCCGACAAGTCACACGCCAATCCTTACGCTTGTGAAGGTTCTAGACAATTTAAACAATTCAATACATGAGTAAGACTAATAGCGTGTGACCATAGGAAAGGCCATGTTTCACGAATCTGTACTCGATTGCTCACATACGGGAACCTCCCGCTTTTTTACAGTTAAGAATGGGTATGGCTCTAAACCATGGAAGAAGGTAATATAGGAGAGGATAACGGCAACTATTGGCGCATTTTGAGAAAAAGAGGTTCACGAAAACAAATACTCACTCAAACTCTTGGTGGGGCACTTACAAAAATAATTCTCACGCAATCAGGGTTTTTCTCTAAGGAGGAAATAAGTAATTTTTACGTGAACAAAGAATGTAATAGAATTTGAACATAACAATAATTGAAGACAAATATTTTATTCAAAAGAAAGTATTACAAAAAATAAAAAGAGGAAATAATGACATTTTTTTTAAATTTTTATTTTTCGAGGAATTTGGAGACTATCCCGGTTATGTCCTCCTTTGGATAAGCCTCCAGTGCCTGGGCAAGGAGGGAGTTTAGTTCCTCCCGGAATTCCCGGTGCATCTCATTTTGATGAGTTGCATCCACGAAAGGAATCATGTGGAGCAAGCGACGATGCTCCAACAAGATTCGGTTGATCGAATCGTGGACGATGGCTCGAGGAATCATTAGGGTCGGTCGCAGGTTGGTGAATTCCTGGCGAGCGTCATCGTGGGAATGAGAGGAGCTTGGCACTGGGGGGGAGGAGGCGTTGGGGTTCTCGGGGGCACTGGAAGGGATCTCTGGGGAGGGAACCGGGGTTGGAGTGGATGGGGAAGATGGTGGAGTCGGTGAAGAAGAAGGGGGATGGGGTGATCCCACGGGCGTATCGTCGATGATGATGATCGAGCGAGGAGTGGCGGGACAATCTGGAGACGGTCGAAGAAAAAATGAGGAAAAGTGGATATGGATCGAAGAGAAAGAAGGGGTGACTTACCATAAGGTTCCTCCGTGGATTGTGTAGGAGCCACCTCAGGTTCTGGCTCACGAGTCGTATCGTCCTCAGGTGGTTGGGACGATGGACTCGGGCCAGGAATAGGTGGCTCTTCGGTTCGGGAGGGTTCTAAAAAAGGAGTAAGTGTCAGTTCACTCGACTCGAAAGTGAAAGTGAAAATGAAATGAAACTTTGGCTGCTTACCACGGAATAATTCCTCAGACCATCGGGTGCCACTCGGGCCTGGAGTGGGTTGCCGGGGGGTTTGCTCGCGAGGCAAACTGGGAACGGGAGAGTCGTGTTGGGGGGGATTCGGGGGGTTTGGTTCTATGAGTAATGGAAAAAAGTCAGTATTATTGCGTGAAGAGAAATGAGATAAAGAGGAGAAATAAAACTTACTTTGGCGTTTGAATCCCATCGGTGATAAGACATGGTGACGATCAGCCCAAGCTTGAATGTCCTCTCGCCATCGCCATCCTTCATCGGCCGGATAATCACTTCGCTCCGGTCAAGGAGTGAAGTGACCATCGGATGGTGGCCTAGGAGGGGGAGTGGACAAATCGATACTGGAGGGGACAGGGCTAATCGTCCGGAATCGTTCCCGTTGGCCTGTTTGGGGGCCCGGCGTCCATTCACGCTCAGAAATGGTTTCATCATCGTCGACCACAAAGGAGTCCTCGCGAGGGCCTCTTGGGCGAGAACTCGTCTGGCCTCGTGGTCGGAAGGGGCGGACAACGAACGAACATTTCTTGTGTGCTTGTCGGCAAGCATCACAAGCGTCGTTCGTCGTCGAGGAACGAATGCAGGGGATACCCCGCTTGGTGCATAACGTGCACGACATCTAAAAACAAAACAAAACAGGTTAGTAACTGAATAGAAAGTAAGCAATCAAGAAAGAAAAGGAAGACATACGATGATTTATATAAATTTAAAACGGAATCAAATTAAAAACGCTCTAGTCGGAAGTTTTTAAAAGTCTGGAAGGAAGTCGTGAAGAAAGAAAAATATTAATATCGGTACATAATGTTGACGAAAGTTTAATTGGAGAAAACATACAAAGTAGATAGAAGTGGGGTTCTGAAAGTATTAGAAGGAAAAACAAAAAGCGAGCAGGAAGGGGAGTGGGGTTAGTCGAGTGCAAAAGAAAAGACTGGAAAGGCAGGAAGACGAGGGGGAATACGCACAAGAAGGACAAACGCGGGTGAGGTTGAACAAAGTGGAGCGGGTGAGAAAGAAAGTGAAGTGCGTGTCGTGTGAAGATGGTCTTTTATACCAAGGTGAAGCTGAGACAATCTCAGCAGTTGCAGCACCCACAAAAGTCTCAGCTTCAAGGCGTGTGGGCAAAATTGAAGCTGAGTCTCAGCAAATGCTGCAACTGAGAGGTGAAATGCTCGCGTGAGGCAGAAGAACAATGGGGGTCTGGCTGAGTATTGCAATTTATTGAATTGTCATGCTGAGTCAAATCCCCTTTTTTTCCTTAAATTGCCACCCGATCACCCAGGAGGGTGGTCGTGAGGCCCTTATTGATTGTGCATTGTGGGTGCAATGCACAAGTGACCGCGGCAAGATCACCGGCCTTATGGCCTGGTGATAGTCTTTGAACAAAGGGGGGGCTGTAAGACAAGTGAATACAGCGTGAGCTTGCCTCGACCCATTGCTCAGGTTTGCTTTCGGGTCATAATTGAAATGCTCAGTGGCTGAACATTTTAATTGCACAGTAATTGAACAATTGATATAACAATATCAAATGCACCGCTGAGTATTGCAATTTATTGAATTGTCAAGCTGAGTCAAATCCCCTTTGTTTCCTTAAATAGCCACCCGATCACCCAGGAGGGTGGTCGTGAGGCCCATGTTGAATGTGCATTGTGGGTGCAATGCACAAGTGACCCATGCAGACAAGCACCCGGTGCATTTGGTCACAAGTGACCGCGGCGAGATTACCGGCCATATGGCCTAGGAATAGTATGTGAACAAAGGGGGGGGCTGTAAGACAAGTGAATACAGCGTGAGCTTGCCTCGACCCATTGCTCAGGTTTGCTTTCGGGTCATAATTGAAATGCTCAGTGGCTGAACATTGGAATTGCACAGTGATTGAACTATAGATATAACAATATCAAATGCACCGTGCTGAGCCATTGCTCAGTCGTTTTTGTATGCGCGCACTCTGAGCATTTGGCACAGCATCGGATGACATTTCAGCCAGGTGCAGCATTTCACACGCTTTGGTGAAGTGCTCCAAACTGAGCCTTCCAGTGAGCTATTGCAGAAATAGTTCATTCCATGGCTTTACTGAGCACTTTCACACTGTTCTTTTGACCCTGACATGCTCAGCTTGCGTGTGCAAATCGGGTGAAACGCAATGCTGAGCATGTGGCACATGAGCTACGTAAATGCAAACGATCGGAAGGTGCATGCACATTTGCTATATGCATGCAGGCTCAAGTAGTATTACACCTTCCTGATCTGTACAGTACAGTCGACACTGTAGTACGCAGTACACCTTTGTAAATGTACTGCGGGGCAGAGCAAAAAGCTGTTCAACAATGTAACATGCAATCACGTCAAGCCATCGAGTCATATCTCTCACCTGCATCCCTTTGATGCACCTTGTTGGACAGCTTTGCCTAACTACGGCACAGATGCGCATGTAATCCAAATTAATTTAAGTGGGTCTTAATGGGATGACTTAATATTTGGGTCTAACACAAAGAGTTGATTCACTCCGGTGCCATTGTTGGGGCAAACAATGACTGGCCCGCTTGTTCATTGTCGGGCAGCCACACGCTTTCATACGCACCCCCGATGGGTCATACGCAGGCAACTTTCACACGCCTGGAAGACATTTTACTGCCAGTCTTCCAGCTGCCTATTTTCTTGGTCGGGTTGTCAGCTTGACTGCAGACGCTCACCCGCTTGCGCGTGGAAACCTGAGGCCAATCAGTGTGGATTTGCTTCAGCCTCATCCACATTAGAATAACAATTCCAGCCTATGATTGCTGAGGCTGGTCATGTTTGCGTGGGTATCTCCCACCGCGGGTCATTTTCTTCACGTTCTCACACGCCCCGCGCAAGTTGTGGCACCTGGCTTGCAGCCAAAAATTCCCTTGGGCATGTGGCCTCTTTCTCCGGAGTTCTGTACGCGCGTGAGGCAAAGACCCGGATGCCAATCTTGGTGGATTAGTACTCACCTCAAACGCCATAGCGGTGAATGTATATGTGGATCACGGCTCACGGCTGGCGCCCCCTTTGATCATCCCACACATTCCCCCCTGAAAGCCCAGTATGCATCAGTCAGCAAAAAACTTCAGGCCAAACCAAAGTCATGTTCGGTGGCATGCCACCGAACATATCTCACCCACCCACACACAAACATCCCCACAGTGAGATTGCCCTTTGAAACTGCCAACATTGCCCAGTAGGTCCCTGTGAACAATTAACCTGGGGAGGATACGCTCATTGTTCGCTGTCACACCAGCGAACATGACTGCATGCCTCTAATATGCCCTCCACAATAAGCTGCTACAACCCACCCAATTTTGGATGTGCTAATGTCAGACTTGTTCCACCAAAGGTTTCGTAACTCGCTGCAGATCCAGCAGTCATAATGGTGCACCCACATTTTGGCCACCTTGCCTTGATATATGCCCCAAATCGGATATGAAAATTATGAGCCCAAGAGGCCCACCTCCATCAAGACCATGCACGTAACCACAGGCCATCCCCCTTTTGGCCTGTTGCTGCCACTCATATAAGTTCCCCACCTGCTCTTATTCCTCTTCATTCCCTTTAGCTAACCCTTCCCGATCATATAATTCCCAACTGTCCCCAAATAATTTAAAATAGCCATCATGTCAACCCCCTCACAACCACTTTGCATTGGGATGATTAATATTTGTATTCAAATAAATAGTGATATAACCTTAAAGCCTGAGAATTCCCACTTAGGTTCTTGGATTATCCTATGGCACAATCAACACAACATATTTGTATATCTCCCCAATCACCAGCATGCTATTGGCTCTCTCCCGGGAACCCTTTCCCAAACGTTGATACCATTCCTTGGGGCACCCAAAGCGTTCATGCACTGTGGTCCTGGTGGGGCATGGATTGAAAATTGCCAATCCAATCCTACTCAAATATTATTTGTTGAGGGAGTATTTATGACTGATGCCAATGATCCCTCCTCATCTCAGAAACCCAATCTAGCATTGATGTTCTTCACATGGTATCCAAACATTTTATTCATAATGGAAAGCTTTCAAACACAAGATTTCAAGCTTAAAATGCCCAAAGAATATGACTGTACTACTCATTGTCAATGTCAACTCTTTACTCTGACATTTCCCGCTTCAAACTCGACGCCTGCTTCATATCCTGCTGTTTCATCATTGATTTCCAAGCAAAAACTGATACAATTACCCAGTGGATCAGACCTCCCCATAATGACCCCGCCCCATTCCATTATTCAAACCCCCCTCCTCCCTCATCAAAAGACCGGACTAGCTTTTCTCTGGGATCGAGAAATCCCCAATGGCCAATCAGCCCGTAACCTTTGGGCAACCTCACCCCCAGGATCCACTTTTAATGCCAGGCACATCATTACAAACAAGGTCGTTAGCTCATTTGAATCCCTTTCGACCAATACCCCTCTTGGAGGACTGCTTGCGGATGATATGGGATTAGGTAAAACCATTCAGGCCATTGCTCTAATTGGTACCTCCAAGGAGCGGATGATTGCAAACCCCCATCGCTCCACGCCCACCATGATCATCTGCCCCCCTCGCTTAATTACCAACTGGCAATCAGAAATATCCAAGCATGCTCAGGCTGGAGCACTGCATGCCAAAATCTACCATGGTCCCACTCGTCACTCATTATCCCAAGCCGACATCTTAAAATATGATATCATCATCACTTCTTACAATACTATCACCCAAGAATTTAAGCAAACCAATCCCTCTACATCATTCATTTTTCAAATCAATTGGAATCGTATAATCTTGGATGAAGCACAGTGAGTGGCTGAGCTTAAATGATTCAAATTACCTTTTATATCCAATAACCCTTGCCCCCTCTTATAGCTATATTCGCTCTCAATACACTTCCACTCACCGTGCCATTAATAGCCTCCTTTCATCCCGTCGAATATGTTTAACGGGCACACCTATTCACAACACCATTTATGACCTTTTGGGCATAATATCCTTCATCACTCAACCCCAGAGCGCCGATCAAGATAACTGGTCACCATTCATCCTGAGTAGTCTTTCAAAAGGTTGCAATGATATTTTGCATTTGGCATTGCGGCATTTAAGTTTGCGCTGCACCAAAACCACACATCTCAAATCTCTCCCCACTATTAGCCATCATTATCAGCTGCTCCCACTCAACCCGACCATGCAGCAAGAATATTCCACATTATATGAAGAATTCCTATCATCCAAAAGCAAAGGACCAGGAGAGTTTTTCAGAAATATTAATAAGCTGCGAATATGTTGTAACCATCACATCATGCTTAACACAATTGCGGAGGCGGAGCTGGAAGACCCCGAGGGCAGGAGCACTCAGGATAACTCCCCAAGAATCACACGAACTATTGTGGATGTGGAAACATGCATGATGAGTAGTAAAATTGCACACCTCCTACAAAGCTTAATGAAGAACAAACAAACAAGGTGTGGTCCAACGAAATCGGTGGTTTATACCCAATGGACCCAATTTCTAGATTTGTGCGTTAATTCTAATATGCATCCATTACCAATTGACTCCATCTGACTTTTTTATATTGTAGAATTGGTATTGCACTTGCCCATCACTCTATCCTTTCAGCACGAATTGATGGAACAATTAAACCACGAGCGCAGGACAAGGCGCTTGAGAATTTCTTCAATAATCCTGAATGTGAAGTACTGATTGCATCCATTGCCGCGGCTGGAACTGGCCTCAATATAACTTGTGCTAATATAGTCTATTTAATGGTGAGGGGCCCCCCAAAATTCTCCCCTGATTTTCGGACCCTGACATCCACATTTCCAGGAGCCCAATTGGAACCCAGCCATTGAGGCTCAGGCTGTTGATCGTCTACATCGTATTGGCCAACAACGACCTGTACAGGTCATCCACTATATCACTCCTCATTCAGTTGAGGTAAACATGCGGAAGGTACCTTTCAAGCTCATCTTTCACTTGATTGTATTACTATTCTGAAATCCTTCCTTATGGGAATGCCATATTCCAATCACCAATAGGTCCAAGAAAAGAAACAATCATTAACTGCGTGAGCCTTACTGATATTATATAATTTGTGATTGACAAAGTTGATAACTCCTGTTGACTCTGGCACAGGTCCACAATTATGAACACCATGAGCTGGATCGAACTTCTTCAATATTTCCTCAATGAAAATGAGCAATAGAGTATTATTGCAAGGGAGACGGTGATACATTTCAATTCATATTGTCTATATTCTAACATATTTAGCAAGTTGTTGCATCCTTAAGAGATAATAATCAGATTTTATTACACCTGCACAAATAATTCACAAAATTTTAATTTGTCACAGTGCTATACCGTGACAAATTACTAAGTTATTGCAGAGCATCACCATTAGGCCTAATAACTGGCATGTCAAGTATCTTGAGGGCGCTAGTCTGCATCTTACTACAGCCTTTGAGCCAATCTTGATCAAATACCTGAAATGATAGGCCTTCCAGAATATCACCATCATCTGTCGATCGTAATTCTGGCAATCTATCAATAGTTTTTTTCCCGTTTTTTTTAATCCGATTACAAAACTCTATGTCTCTATCCATTTTCAATACCAAATCATTAAATAACTGGGAGCGCCAGCGTAATCCCACTTTGCGGTAAACTTGACGGCCATTTTCCAGTACCTCCTCAGTATCTGAGCATACTCGAGGGTCATTGAATTGTGATGCTAGGATGGGAAATTTAGCCGTATCACACCATTCACGACGGCGCTCACAGGTCTGCACATAATCAAGTAGATCATCATCAGACTTGGTCCACAATGAAGAAGAGATACAGTAACTAACTCTTTGACGAATCTTTGCGAGCTTTTGATTCTCTTTCTTTTTTACCAAATACTCGGCATCCTTTTGAATAGACTTCCATTCTCTTTTCAAATAAGTGAAATATTGCTCCATTAAAGCCGCCACGACCCCATAGTTGTTATGATCCTTGTTCCAACAGTAGTGATGATACTCAGTGCTGACAAGTGCAAGACGGAATGTATGGTAAAACACCATAGACATCAGCTCATTGAACGGATGTTGCCATGAGCTCTCCCAGTCCCAAGTGAATCGCTTTAGTCCTAGCTTGTGGAGCTCATTTTCGCAGTAGCTTTGGAAACCCTGAGACTAAACCTGTGTTGATGGCTCATTGAAAACATCCTCGGGGACATAACCGAGATGACCAGCCACTTGAATTGCAATTTCACGCTCTTCTGTGCTGGGTGGTGCTGGTAGTGAGGAAAAATCCTTATCCCTAACTTTGAGTAGGAACAGGCAATGTGCGTGTACTGCTGATCTCATTCCATGGACATTCTCTGGAAGTTCTGCCTTCAGCCATTTTTGTTGCTCCTTCTGGCTTGCACGTTTTGCCACATTGTGAGCTTTGCGGGCCTGGTTCCTTTTCTGTCTGACCTCGGATTGTTCAAGCATACTCTGGGCGAGGCCCAGCTGAGGATGGGTGAACTCACTATTTGATTGAGTGCCTTGCTCATGCGCTGTGAAATTGTCCCTCCTTGGTTCATCATTTCTTTCACTTTGAGTCGGAGACATGTTCTCATCCTCATCATCCACCATTGTTTCTCTTGATGTACTGGCATGACCCGTTCTTGGTTTGGAGGCATATGGATGATGACGTCCAGTGACTTTCTCTTTATGGACCAGAGGTGAAGACGCATAAAGTTCATCCCCTGCCATGCAAATCATCAGTTAACACATCAAAACATTAATGAAGACTGGTCATCCTCACGATCTTCAATTGGCTCCTGAGATCGGACTGACTTGCCTTTAGGTGCCATATCTAACCCATGAAACAAACATATCATATTGTGAATAAGTTTCTACTCCAAAATTCAAATGACTTACTTTGATGAAGCGTCAATACTGGATTTCCCTCCGACAGACTGCTCCAAGTTACATTTTCCAAAGGTCTTTTTCGTCGCCCCCCATCCACGCGCCTTTCATCACCCACATGAACCTGTGATCCTGATGGAATATTGAGGGTTGGCTGTTTACTTTGGCCAAAGGGATCCTGGGATGCGACTGGATTCCGACCGGGATTAAGGAGGAACTCACGTGGAAATTTTGATTGGGGATTAGCGTGTGAGGAGATTTGAGGTGTGCCTCCTGGCCCCTGAGACACATGAATTTGTGTATTAGTGGGATTCGGGGGAATTGGAGTGACGGAAATATTTGGGATTGACCAAGTGCTTGAAGTTGGAGCCTTTGGATTGCCCACATCAATGTTAAGACCTGATACATTCATTGAGGATGCGATAGGGGTTGTGAGAGGAATGTTGGGACTCAATGGTGACTGTGTTTGAACATATTCTATGCTAGATTCACTATTTGAGTCATGAACAGAACCTGAACGGGATTTATGTGACTTGAAAGATGACATAAGGGCCGAAAAAGTACACTAATATTTTTAACTAGATAAAACACCTCAGTATTATGATAAAATAGAGTGATATGAGATGAAATCTTTTCAAATTTATAATAGAGAAATTCTATGAATAGTTGGAACTAAGTGTTGTGTGGAAGTTGGATAAGACTCTTTTGAGGAGAATCCTCCCTGCCTCCTCTTGAGCTCCTCCGCTTTTGTCGGAAACCACCCTGCACGGCCTACCAGCATATAATGTGATATTTCCTTGATCTGAAAGGGGACCCATCATCCATAGGTAATCATATTTGGTAACATTTCCGCCTTCCCATTGTCACATTTTGTGAATTATCCAAACTGCCAATATATGCATTGAAATTCCCCAACATTGTACATCTGTAAAGGGGTATATTCATGAAGGATTTACCCACAAAAGAGACATCACCTTTTCACGAAAGGCAAGACAATCCAAATCACATTCCAACTGATTCAAAGCCCGCCGTACTCAAACCAAATACCAAGACTTTAGCTGCACTCCAACCCCTTATGTAATAGAGTTATATAGTTATGTCTGTAATAAGGTTTAAACCATGTACGATGGCGTGCCAGCGTACATGGATTAAATGTTAATCCCCTCAATTCAATGGTAACACTTCACTAATGGAACCCCCTCAATGGTCAAACCCGCACTATCACAATGTGTAAATAAACTAGAATATGTATGAGCATTGAGCAGCATGGCATTTTACCCAATTAAACGCCTAACCAATTCCGCCATCCAGATGAGACATGTTAAACTTTATCCACTGCAGCTCATGCTCCATTACAAATGGGATAAAATCCTCAGCTGGCTCAAATCATCTCCCCCTTCATAAATAATCACTGAATTTTATTTCCAATTAATAACACTCCTAAAAACTTTCACATCAACCATAGATATTTATACACAAACCAACCGTACTCCCAATTCCTGCAACAATGACAACCCGGCCATATTCCTCAATGCGTATATGCATGTTTCAACACTGCTCAACTCAAACACACTCTTCCCCTGAGGGTGATAGGCAAGGAGTTGCCTTCACACCTTTCCAATATAAACAGCACATTAAAAAGCTCAAATCAACCATTGCACCCAAATCTCTTCCAAACATCCCTACTTCTGCATCAGGATCTGGGTGCCCACAAATTCTATTGGATCAAATCTTCCCAGCTGATTATTCACGTTTGACCCAAAGCACTTTCCCAACTCCAGCGGGTCTCAATTCAACTGCACAGAAACCATATAGTGGCAGTCAAACCCTTCCCCCACAAGACCTAGGAATGATAATATCTGCCATTCTATCATTAAGGTATAATTTACCCCGCAGGGCTTCACGCATACTCAACCCCGCCCTGAACCTGCTGATCAAGTCCAGTATCTCAAGCTCAGCTGGTCCCCCCGCTCCTGCATTCCATATACCTCAAGATCTGAGTACCATATTTGAACATCTCCAATTGGAGCCAGTGATTCAAAACTATATATGTTGTCCTCAATGTTTCTCTCTTAATGGCCTTACTGAATCAGTCACAACTGACCAACCCCACTGTCAACGCCATAATGACCCAAATGATCATGATCCCCCTTGCACACAATCATTAGGCAAATTCATCTATTCATCTGAACCCCACACCCAAAACACAACCAACATGAAGCAAAAATTTATACCAAAAAAACATTTCATTTATCAACCATTCAAAAATTGGCTTGCCAGATTTCTCCAGCGGGCTGGAATTATGGACATTCTGCATCAACATCAACAATCCCAAACTCCCGAAGATTCCCCAAAACGTGACGTCTGGGATGGATTGGTCTGGAGACGCTTCACTGGCACTAGAAATATCCATGACCCCCCATTCATGTCCATTCCTGGTGCATTGGCCTTCTCCATATATGTGGACTGGTTTAATGCACATGGAAAGTCAACCCGGTTGGCTAGCATTGGACCTATCATGCTTATTTGTCTTAATCTCCCCCCAAGTGAAAGATTGAAGCCCGAGAATGTCTATGTTGCAGGAATCATCCCTGGTCCGAAGGAGCCAACTGCGCTTCAATTGAATTATCTATTAATGCCACTCATCAACGAGCTCAAAGAGCTATGGCAAGGTTACCATTTTGCACCCACCTCAACAGGTCCATCAGGATCCTTTATCCGTGTTGCCATCCTCACAGCCATTGCGGATGTGGTTGCCATGCGCAAGCTTACTGGATTTATTTCCCATTCAGGAAACCACTTTTGTAATTTTTGCACCATTCACAAAGCTCAAATTGAAGAAATTGGTCCTCAATTTCACTACACGCGCTCATACCAAAGTCATAAATCAACCATTGCCAAATGGCTTCGGGCAACCCCACAACAAAGACAAGCAATTTTCTCTGAGTATGGAGTGCGATATTCAATTTTGGAAGACCTTCCGTATTGGGATGCAACCAGAATGGTTAATCTTGACATAATGCATAATTTAATACTTGGAATTTTGAAGGATCATGCAACTTTCAAATTGTGCATTCCAGAGGCGAAATCAAAAATTTACTTCAGGTCCCGCAGGAAATCCAATGACACCAACAGTTCAGACTCAGATTCCAAGACCTCCAACAGCTCTCTTGATAAAATCACATTGAGAGAGGCCCGCTCCCTGAGAAGAGACACAGCAAAAATAATAAATGAGCCACTCCCCACTACTTCCACCCGAAAAAACTACTTCCCAATGCCCACCCCTAACACAGAACATCCATCTAGTGGTTCTGCGGAGATTCCTTCATTTGATGCCGATTACATCCCCACTTCTGAAATACCCTCTGAATTGGATATCACTGCACTGAGTGATCACCAGATCAAGGGTGAGGCTCTTGAGCATCTCCGACAAATCATATCTGAGACCATAATTCCCTCATCATGGACAAGAGTTCCCCCTCTCATGGTAGCTTAAAAGCCGCTGAATGGGCTCTCTTATATAAGGTCTATATTCCATTTCTAATGCTCAGTCAACAGATGTCATTAGATGCACACCAATCTGCCAACACTCAAAGAAAAATGGGTCAGTCAGAAGAACTTGCAAATGAACTAGCCAAGAATACATTCCATTTGATTAGTGCTATCAACATTGCCACAAGCTGGACTGTTTCAATAGATGATGCGACTGCATTTGCTGAACATTGGAAAAAATTCCGCCTTTCCAATCAACACCTGTTCCCAAAACAGAAAAGTAAACCAAATCATCATTTTGCTGATCATATTCCTGAACTCTTCCAACGTTGGGGCCCAGCACAAGCCTCAGCCACATGGGGTTATGAGCGCTTGATTGGAGTATTTGCAAAGATGCCAACAAATAACAAGATATGTACATCAATTAATAAGATCAATATATTCACATTGATTAAACACCTGAACTGAATAAGACTAACTTTTTGCAACTCTGAATAGATGATATAGATAAAACCTTACTTCAACATATCTGTCGATGTTCCAACCTTTCCGTTCTCCTGAAATCCCCATCTGTGCCATGTGAAATAAAACAGCTTTTCGAATCACAGCCACCTGCCGTGTTCAATCACCATAAATATAACAAGCCATCCCGCCATGATCAACAAAATTATGATTGCCTGGTTGAGTACTTACAGACTTTTCATGCAACAAGGGAAATAGTTTATTGGATCAGCTTAGACACTACCGTGCAATCCACAAGTCCTCCCACTTCAAGGATTGTCTCACCTTGGTATTTTCCAGTTTCAAACATTAATATTGGGAACAATATATTTTCAACTGAATCCAAAAATATCAGCAACAGTGTGATATGTTTTCTGAGGGGAAACTCACGACAATTTGGTATTATTGATAGCATTTTCAAAGTCTCTGAGCCATCTAGCATACTGAACAATAACTTTCTGATTTTAAAACCTTTGAAGATTGATGTGAATTTCCTACCAGATTGGCTGCATCTGAATATTTATAAAGCTGTTGGTTTTGATGATGGACACTTGATTATATCAGAAGAAGAAATAGAAGGTAACTGTGGATTGTATGATAACAAAGCTCTGTCATGTGGACTGCTTGTAATGATAAAGCCGTTATTTCATGATATTTAGTCTACAAAAATGCAAATCTCTCAGATTCATTAGCAATTTTGCTAGTGAAATAATTGCCTCAAAATTTAGTGACAGAGACATGCCATTGTGACAAGCAAAGCCCATTATTTCACATTGCCACAAAGAACTTACTATTTTGACATTGGGTACAGTGTGAATAAGCCAAGTCCAATGATCAAATGACCCACACACTCACCCTTCACAGCATCCAAAATTTCTAACTGCGCCATCATCATGTTGGAAGCGGAATCGGCTTTTGCGTACCCACACCCGCATGTGCACCCGCACGCGCCAATGCACACGCCCACGCAAACACACCCGCCCCCACGCATGCACACGCACACTTCATGGATGACCTGGTGAAGTCAAACCCCCCGCCTACATCAAGACTGGCTGAAGGACATCTTTGATGTGTGTGTGTGCAAACAGGCGGGTCTGGTGTAATTTTTACCAATCATCGGACGGTTGTGGGATGATCAGGTGGTGAGGAATCTGAGTTGAAGGCACAGGGGAACCAATATTATTGGATGTCACAGGATTTGGTGTAAGACCAGAGTGTGACGTGTGCTCGACGTTCGCTTGATTTTCGCTTGACGTGAGCTCAACTTTTATCCTGCTTGACATTTGCTTGACGTGAAGTCAATCGCCGACGATTGACACGAGATTCGCCCCGGTGTCTGATGGTTTTACCCATGATTGGTGTACACTAATACCAGCCCTTGAACTGGCATATAAAACTTCAATCCATTCTTCTACTGGGAAAACACCAGAAATGCTTGAAAAACGTTGGAATCCAAGACTTCCTTATGATACCCTCAAAAAGGACTTGGTGGATATACATCCAACAGCAAGCAGTTTTAAGATAATGCTTGACAAAGCAAGACACCATGCAAACAGATGTATGCAAGATTCTTTCAAATATGCAAAAGAAAGATGGGATAAAAGTCATAAACCACCTGACTTCAAAATAGGAGACTTGGTCCTAGTATCAACCCTTAATTTCAATAACATAAAAGGTCCAAAGAAATCGAAAGATTCCTTTGCAGGACCATTTATGATAAAAGCACTTCATGGACCCAATGCTGTGCAATTGGAGCTCACAGGTGAATTAATGAATAGACACCCATCTTTCCCTGTAAGTCTGATAAAACCTTACAGCTCAAGTTACAAGGAGTTATTTCCACTAAGAAATAAACCCCCACTTGAAATTCCCCCCTTGGAAGAAGGAGAAGAAAAGAAAATTGTAAAAGTCCTTAAAGGAAGAAGGACAAGAAACAAAAAAGAAAGAGAATACCTTGTAAGGTATAGAAATTCAACTCAAGAAGATGAATGGCTACTTGAGAAAAATATAACAAATGCTGATAAACTACTAAGAAGGTTCAGACATGAAAGAAAACCTGAAAGATAGAAATGTTAAGCACTATTGAGCTTCAAGACTAACAAAGTCTATTGAAGAGGTAGGACAGTGGATGATACCTTAATTACAGATATCAGATTGTGGTACAATCTTTTTTGGTGGTAGGGAATTTGAACCTTTGAGATATGACCACATACCCAAAAAGGTCACAAAAAAGTATTTAAAATAATTATACATTAAAAATAATTACCTTAAAACTATAAAAATGCCATAAATAGGCATAAAACTCAGCTTAACTTAAACGCCAATGAGTAAACATGTGAAATAAACTATAACATTGAATTCCCCATGGTAAAATACACATATACCATTTTTATGGCATATCTGTAAAGTCAATATCTAATGAGTTATAGGGAATAATACCTTATAAAAACATAAATCCTTAATTATTTCAAATACCAATGAACAGAATGTGAAGGAAATGGTACCATTGGATTCTCCATAAATCTCCACACATAAAACAATTAAGAAGCTAGTCTCCAAAGTCAATGAATATATGCACTTTTTTGGTCAATGCATATATTCAAGGATTTCAACTAATATCTTTTGAAATATGCATTATAGAGTGATGAACCAAAAATAAATTCATGACTTAATTACTGTAGGAATACAGAAATGAAATTTATTTCACAAGTTATAAACAAGGTTAAAACCTGTAAGGGATTGTTGATTAAAATCAATAGAGCTGTTGACCACTTTGTTGTGAAGGTGGTCCAAACTTAAAGAAAATAGACAGTTGGATTCTACTAGTTCATTTGTGAAGGATGACGTATTTTCTATTATAATATTCAAGGTATAACCCCTTGAAATCATGGCTTGAAGTTTAAAATATTAAACTTTGACAGAAAAGATGAGTTACAAGAAAAATCATCAAAAATAGAGTTTTGATGATGTAATGAAATTCTTTTGGAAGCATAATGAGGTTATGCCAAGCTATTATAATTCACTCTCTGAATTGCTGTAGCGTGTAAAAAGTAAAAGTTATCAAGTATCAAAGTTTGAGCTTAATTTGATCATTTATGATCACTCACTGTAACCTTAAATTATGTTTAACAGTCATAAGAGTGATAAAATTGGTTAATACTGTTATTTTATGATTAAAACTTATAAAATCCACTAATTTTGCGGTTCTGCAAAGCCTTGACGTCACCAAATGTAGAGTTATAGTGATAACTCTAAATAATGGCATAATAATGAGAGAATATGGTTTGTTCATGATGTAATCATCACCAAACCTTAAAATATTGATCAATTCCTGTGGATATGATCATTGCACGTCTACTAGAAGCCTGTTGGACTCTAGGAGGAAGGAATTCAACATAAAGAGAGCCCTTTTTACTCTATTTCCCCCTCGGACACTTACAAAACATTAAATCATTAAATAAAAAGGTAATTTCTTCATTCTTTATATATAAAACTTCTATATTATTAAAGAACAAAGATAATCTTATAATAATCTTCATCTTTGACGTGATTATTGCAATTATTTAATTGTTTTGTTTAAATTTCTCTTAAAAAACCTCAATGCCACGTAAAACCAAGAAAATTTGTAATTTCTCTTAAATTGTATTGTAACTACAACTTAAATAAGTTGTCTTTACATTTCTAGGCGTAAAATTATTCAAAATTATTATATTAAGCATTAAAAGTAGGTTATTTCTCTTATTATAATAATTTTTCTCTATTATTACTTTTAATAATTCTATAATTGATATAAATAGGATGTAAGGTGTGGATATGAAACTTTGATTGAAAATCAAGTACTTTTCCTGTCCTCAAAATTTGTATAAGGTAAAAATCAATTAAAAATAGTATGAAATATTATTTTTAAGAGAAAATACACCAATTTTATTGCTTATAACTTTTTTAGTATAAAACAATAATATTATAAAAACTTATTGTTTTACCAACAATAAAAATTTATCCAAAAAATACTCTACAAGAGATATTTTAAGGCTACAAAAGAAATTTCTTCAAGAGCAATTTCAATTGGAATTAATTGAGCAAAGAACTGCAAGCAATTAATTAAAGAACAAAGTCTTTAAAAAGAATATTAAAGAGAAAACACGCCCAAAAGTGACCAGAGTGAATTTGGAAACAAAGTGACAAAGTTTACAGTGATGAAAGATGCTTTAATTCACTTTTGGGGTGGTTCAGGGGTAAAAATGATTATAAGAGTTACAAACAATTATTATAATGATTTTTTCACGTGGTTAAAAGGATTAAAATGATTTATAAATGGTGTTTGGAATCTTTTATTGATTGGTTTAACAATGTTTAAACTAATTATAAAAGGAAAAGGTTCTAACATGAAGAGAAAAGTGGGGCAAAGAAGACATTCTTTTATAGCCATCAATTCTCTTACTCCAAAAGTAAACTTTACTCTTGTCAGTCGTGAAAAACAGTCTGACAACAGAAAAGCCAATTATGGCATCATTGAACCCTAGTTTAGACCAAAAAGGGCTGGTTTAAGCCATTTTTAGCCATTTTAGACCCTTAAATCAGCCATTACTATAGCAATACCAGGCCTAGAGCCTTCAAAACACGTCAGAATGTGTGTAAGAGGCATAGAAACCAGTTAAAACTGTTTTTACTATGGCTGTTTTATCTTAAGGGTAGTTTTACCCTCTTGGCAACAGCTAAAACTACCCCAGTTGGTATCAAAACCTCATCATCAATTGAGTCCACAGACCCTGTAACTCAATTCCAGGCCAAAAGTGATGAACCTTTGCGTGAATTTTGACATCCCACGGCTGTCAGCAAGGACTTTGGGGATCTAGCTCCCCCTTAGATCTGGAGTTCCTTTTCCCCCCCAAATTGAATCTTTCCAATTTATTTTTCCTTTAATTCCTCATCATGTATTATACTTATAATTTACATATGTAATTCAATTCAATTGTACAGTACAATACAGTAATAATTGACACGTCATATGTAAATCAAAGTTCACTTATGTAATACACGTGCACATTTTGACATTTCAATTGAATTCAATTGAAAATACTTCAATTCCTCATAACTTCTAAACTAAACACAACACCTCAATTTTAACACAAAAATTGATGGTTAATACCACATGTGGTGTGAATTAAATTAAGGTTTTGAGGATTTTCAACTTTTGTATTGAAAATACTAAAAACTTAATTTAAGCTTATTTAGAGTTGAGTTACAAGAATTTCACTTTAGGCCTGATATTGCTATAGTAATGGCTGATTTAAGGGTCTAAAATGGCTAAAAATGGCTAAAAATGGCTTAAACCAGCCCTTTTTGGTCTAAACCAGGGTTCAATGATGCCATAATTGGCTTTTCTGTTGTCAGACTGTTTTTCACGACTGAAAAGATTAAATTTTACTTTTGGATTAATAAAATTGATGGCTATAAAAGAATGGCTTCTTTGCCCCACTTTTCTCTTCATGTTAGAATCTTTTCCTTTTATAATTAGTTTAAACATTGTTAAACCAATCAATAACAGACTCCAACCACCTTTATTAAATCATTTTAAACCTTTTAACTACGTGAAAAAAAATCATTATAATCATTGTTTGTAACTTTTATAATCATTTTTACCCCTGAACCACCCCAAAAGTGAATTAAAGCATCTTTCATCACTGTAAACTTTGTCACTTTGTTTCCAAATTCACTCTGGTCAATTTTGGGCGTGTTTTCTCTTTAATATTCTTTTTAAAGACTTTGTTCTTTAATTAATTGCTTGCAGTTCTTTGCTCAATTAATTCCAATTGAAATTGCTCTTGAAGAAATTTCTTTTGTAGCCTTAAAATATCTCTTGTAGAGTATTTTTTGGATAAATTTTTATTGTTGGTAAAACAATAAATCTTTATAATATTATTGTTTTATACTAATAAAGTTATAAACAATAAAACTGGCGTGTTTTGTCTTCAAAATAATATCCTTTACTATTTTTAATTGTAATTTTTACCTTATACAAATTTTGAGGACAGGAAAAGTACTTTATTTTTAATCAAAGTTTCATATCCACACCTTACAGCCAATCAGGCCCCTTTTAGCCTAATTCAATGAGGCCAAAGGGGGCAGCCCACTATCCCTCAAGGCCAGGTGGGTCCCAAAACACAATTGGGCCCACCTGAGCCATTCTTGGCCCCAAATCCCATAAAGACCCTCAAGGGCCCATTTTGGCCAAGGACCACTTTTCAGCCCATGGCCTCTGGTAGCCACCAGAACAGCTCAACTCAAGGGGGGTTCTTCCCATTCCTCCATGCATCCCGTACTCAAGGTTTCAGGAGTGGTGCATATATGGTATTATATACCATTATGCACCATGTTTTCTCAGAAATTCAATGGTGATGTTTTCAGTACCAAATTCCATGATTCCAAATCAAGGTATCAAAATCCAACGCCCATTTCGAAGGAGGACTCTTCAGCTCATCAGTCTGGCAATCCATGGCGGCTATCAGAAGACTATTCAAGGACCCCAACCACCTGGCCCTGCAGGAGTTGGGTTGGCAATTATTTCATGATTATTCCAAGGGCCATTCTCAGAGGTTATTCATCATTCAATCAGTTTTCAAGGCTGCAAGTACTTCAATACTCCTTGGACAGCTCATTTGGTCCATACAAGCAGCAATCTATTATACCTGTATTTCCTTGTCCCAATTGGTACAATTCATATTCCACTGTGGGAATCCAATCACACAGTTCAATTCTCAAGATGGCCAGAACTGTATTTGCCCAATTCAGACAATACAGCCGGTGACTTACCTTCCAGAATCAGCCCCTCATCTTTTCACATATACTGTCCACCTTTCATCACCTGGGGACTTTTTCCCCAGTTAATTAACATATTGGATTTATTTTTATCTTTATTTTCTTTTCAGTTTATAAAAGTAAATGCTGATAATCTTAAGGTGGAGCTTCATCATGGATTGTTTTATTGAGTATGGGGGGGTTTAGTATGCGGAGGTTCATGATCAATATGGTCCCCTTCAACATTGATCATTTCATCACCTTGATCCCGAGAATCCTTTGTGGCTTCAAAGGTACGGCATTTTTTGTTTGTTTTTTTGGTCCCATGTATATTTGGCCTTTTTCCTAATCCTTTGCCTGGAACTCCAATTACCACTTGAGATCCTTCAGGTAGAGATTCTCCCACCTCCACACCTGCCCATATATTGTAAGCAGCCATTCTAACATTTCTGTATTGAATTAGTAATGGACTTACGGTTCAAATCCATTTTGAGGAGGCTCATTGCTTGAGCAATCTTTTGACGCACATAATCAGGAATTTTACTATCATTTTGAATTTTTTTGAGCCTTGGCATTGTTTGAGCAATTTTTGAGACAAATCTTTCCTTGAATATAATTTCAACCTCCCCACTGAAAATCAAATCATCTTGCCCTGCATCTTCTGTTAGTGCACAAGGTTCAACAGTCTTTTCCTTCTCATAGATTTTAAAATTTGGTTTCTGAGAGCTTGGAGGCTGAGCTGAAAGAAAGGCTATTACAAAAGGATCAGGTTTGGAGAGACTACAAATATTCAAGATAAATCTATGCTCACATTCCTGAAGAACTGGTGGATCTGGATTACTTTTATGTGCCAGGCTCTCTACTTCAAGGCCTAATTCATGACTACGGACCATATCAGAGATTTCACTTCCACTCTCTGGGGCTGAAGTTTGTAGTTCGTTGAATTCAGTTGAATTTCCTGGGTTTTGGGGCAGTAGTTGGGGCATAGCGGAGGGACTTTATTGAGTAAAGAGATGGTGACAAGTTGATGGATAACTTGATTGAAATTCTTTGATTAAAAAGATCAAAATTGACAAAAAAAGGCGGGAGTTCTGAAATTGGTTGAACTAAGATAAGCTTAAGATATTAATTATTGATTCCTTTTTAGGTAATATGAAGATTGGAGAATTTTGGAAAGCTTGAAAGAACTTAAATATCAAGCTAAATCAGTTCAATAGTTGGTGAATTTTCTAGAAAAAAGACACTTTAGAACCACAAGCTTACCAAAAGAAACCTACCCATTCATGAACTTGGAACCTTCTATCAATATCTATTGAGCTTGTTGTATTGAATTTGCAAAATATGATTTGTCAGGAAATTCAAGGAGGTGATGTGTTTCAAATTATTTCATATCATTCCAATGAAATCACTTCCCTGTGAGAAATTGCATAAAGTTGACTAGTGAGAAACCTACTAAAGTCAACTCTTGAACCATTCAATGCTCATGAGGTAAGGACTAAGCAAAGTGTTCCATTTGAATGATATGAAACAAAATGGTTTTGTCAGGGAAACAGAAGATACAATTAGTGTATTAAATAGTCCACTTATTAGGTTTAAATTTTTGAGCCTCATGATTTAAATCCTAACCACAAAATTGTGAATATACCTACCAATTTCCCCCCAGAACCTGTTGGCAGAGATGGTCACTCAGCATATCTCCCTGATTGCATTCATCATGTACGCCAACAAGCCATCATACCCTATGGATCCAATACCTGATAGTAAGGATGGTAAGCGGCGGAGAGAGGATTGGAAGCATAATCAGAGGCATATCTTGAGGGTGCTGCAGGAGCATAAGAATTGTAAGCGGCAGGGGTGAGGGTGGAGATGGGGGCGGCATCATATTCTCATCTTGAGGGAGCTGCAGGAGCATAAGGATCATAAGCAGGGTTGAGGATTAGGCTAGTGTGTGGGGGGTGTTGGGAGGGTGCTGAACGAGCGTAAGGATGGTAGGCAGTGTTGAAGGCATGTTTGGAGGGAACTGCAAGCGTAAGGATGGTAAGTGGCGTCGGAGGCATGTTGGGAAGGCACTCCACAAGCATAAGAATGGTAAGTGGTGTCGGAGGCATGTTGGAAAGGCACTCCACAAGCGTAAGGATGGTAAGCAGAATTGGAGGCATGTCGGGAAGGCACTCCACGAGCGTAAGAATGGTAAGCGGTGTCAGAGGCATGTCGGAAAGGCACTTCATGAGTGTAAGGATGGTAAGCAGCAGATAGGATTAGGCAGGGGTGAGGGCGGAATTGAAGGCATAACTTGAGGGCCCCGCAGGAGCATAAGGATTGTAAGCCAAGGAGAAGATGAGGCGGGGGTGTGGAAACATAAGGAGTGGTGAGGGGGGTGCGGGCATGTAAGCATGCTAAGCGTCAGAGAGGATTAGGCAGGGATGCAGAAGCCAATTCAAGCCTGAGAGTAGGCATGGTAAAGGGGTGAAATGACCAGGCGGTGGGGAGGAAGTCTTCTCATACCAAAATGCTGGGTAGCACCATGAGGTGTAATTACCCAAACATGGAGAATAGTGTTGAAATGGGTTTGGGCTTTGAGTGACATTCTCATGTGATTATTGACGTTGTCTTGATGCAGACATGATGTGACCCACTAAATCCATTGACTATAAAGTGACACTAATGTGACTGAAGCAAGATTTTATACTGACAATTGACACAAGATTTTCCCTGGTGTTCCTGGGATTGTGAGGAATGGTGACTCTTGGCCGCTGATCTGTTTCTTTCTGAATGGTGTGAAGCCACTGGGGAGCTGATTTGGCCTGCTCCTTGTGAGCCTGAAGGAATCTGAGTATGCCCTGTCTGGGTCAGCTGTTCTTCTATAGCTTGGATAGTGGCTTGATTCTCCCTTATTCTGTTTACCCTCACCTCCAGGAGTCTGAACTGCCTGGTAGGATTCCAACTTTTGGTGATTACCATAAGTCTCTGAAGTCTATCCCTTTGAGACAAATCTTCTGAAAACTTGCTCAAAGTTCTGCCCAGTGGGATTCCAGGTTGAACCTCTTGTTGTCCATGCTCCATTGAAATAAATCTTTGAGGAGTTGGTGGAGATGAAGAACTTGATCCATGTCTTTCCAGTCCTCTGGTTTGAGGTTGCTGTGGAATTGGAAAGTGAATGGCAGAGTGGGTATGATTTCCCTCAGTGTCTTGCCATCCACCACTGTGTCCAAGGTCTCCTCTTCTAGGTCTTCTGGTTCTGGACAAGCCTTCTCTGTGCTCTGGTTGGTTCTTTTGGAAGCCAAGGTTTCTGAGGTGTACAGGTGACATATCAGCATTTGCAAAAAGTCAAAAACTTTATTTTCTTAGGGTATTTACCTTTGACTGTGCCTTGTACAAATTTGTTGTCTGCTGATTTTGGCAATTTACCTCTAGAGGTTAAAACTGGGTTAATTATGGTAATCTTCCCTGTACAAGTGGTTAAGTTTGGTTTACCTTGTATTGAAGCAGATTTTTGTGGTTTTCTATTCCTCTGAGTGGCAATGGGTGTCCACTTTTTTGCTGTAATCAGGCCTTCACTCTGCCTCTTTCCTTTTCCCTTGCTGCCCTCTGGTCCTGAGGGTGTCACTGGTGTTTTGGCCTGTGACTGGGTCTCAAGTGGTATGTAGTTTTCTTAAACAGAATCAAACAGGAAAAGAGGGCTTAATGTCAGTTGAGACTTGTTAAAATGCTGTTTGCACGTCTAAGAATGCGCTCTGGGCTTGTATGTTACTACAATATGCCCTTGTATAATGACAGTGTAATTGAATTAACAATTTCACATTGTAAATACAGCTTACAGATATCTAGAACACTGTTTGTATGCCAGTATCTCACAGAATAACCTGTAATTAGGAAGTATAATCTGATAAAAGTGGTATTTAAGAGGGTAATTGAATTAACAATACACCCAATGTAAGATGTGACTATGAAACTGATGATAATATTACTATAAATCAACAGTACTATGTCTGTTCTTATGAAATATAATAATGAAAAATTATTATAACCACAATTAAATAATTATAAAATTATTTCTTTCACGTGTTATACACTACTAGTGATTATAACAGTGAGCAGTAATTGTCTACTAGAATCAATTACAAGAACAATTTAATAATAAAAACTTCTTTATTAAAATAATAAAATTATTTTTATATATAATTATCTTTTACAAGAATAATTATGAATATAATTCTTGAAGAAAACTATTACTAGAGAAAAACTTTAAGAATTAAAAATAAATGACTCACTAATACTCCAAAGAACTTATTGATAGATAAGAGTAGAGAAATTTGACGTGGAATTGTGGATTTAAGGGATCAAAAGGATTTATAACAGTATTACAACAATATATAGTTGGATTCTATGATTTCACGTCTTTCTGGATGATTTTGAAAGATTTAAAACACTTAAGAATAGCTTTAACTAATACTTACTTGTTGGTAATAATGATTTAATAAATTGATAAGATGATGATGCGGAAAAAACAGCAAGAATAGGCTTCTTTTAAGTCAACAACAGCTCCCAGAGGCGTGCCATGGAGCAAACTGAAAAACCAGTGAGTGATAAAACAATAAACCCTTTTGGATTAATGATTACATCATCTGTTGTCACGTAAGATTATCATAATTACTTAATTGATGCTTTTACGTGACTACCAACCCCAATATGGTTAAGAATAAAAGGAGTAACATCTGTAAATCTTCTTTTATTCTAAAATAATCATTTATTTCTCAAAGTTATCAATGTTATTGCCAATTTCATCACAGATTGTAATTACTGTGAATTTTTGAAGATTCAGTGTTTCACGTAGAATGGTCAAAAATGGACTGTAGGTAAAACTTTGAATTTTACTAGTAAAGCCATAATTCTTTTTGGTTGTACCATAGATAATACAGTTCTTCATTGGTCCTGAAAGTTTCAAGAAGATTCATTAAGAATTGTATTTTTAATGAATTTTTGAAGTTTTTACCTCATTTCTACGTAGAATTGCAAATAGCAGTATTTTGCTGGTTGCTATGAGGTAAATCAATGAATATGGATCCCAAAAGGGTTTAATTACTCTTTTAGGGTCTAGTCATGGAAAGTCATCAAGAATTGACGTGGTTACAGGAGCCTAAGTAGCTTATTACCTCCTTGGCACGTCAAAATAGCAGGTTATTTGCTATTTTTCTTGTGATTACAGTAGGTGTAACTTGGTAACCAAGTTCCCAAAGAGTTTTAGTTTACCAATTGGGCCAAGATGAGCCATGGATCCATGCTCTGGAGCTATCCACGCCTCTGAGGCCTCAGAAGTTGGGTACCCTGGCTCTCTTTGATGTCTTTTGTCCCCCTTGCTTATTTTTTACGTCAAAATAGTAATTTAAGCTTAAAGTGAGATATCCACTATGGGTGTACCAAAAGTCCATGTAAGAACACCATGATATTAAGTGCTCAAAACATGCATAACACTATTCGTAATGTATATGTAACATGCGATTTCTCACTTTCCCATTATTTTGGCTAAAAATCAAGAAAAACAAAAATTTTCACCGATCTTTTATGTGGTATTGAAGTATTTTCCATTTTACCACCTCAAATACTTAAATTGAGCTTATTCACTCTATGGAGCTACCCTAGGTGAATTTCTGTGTAGAATCCAAATCTGGTCTTAAATCCATGGATTTACTTACTCAATAAAAAGTTATTCATCTTTTCTGAAATTGAAAATGATGAATTTTGGATATATGCATGACTTATGAGTTTTGCATAATTCAAAATTTCTTTTTAAGATAATTGTGGCCTATTTGGGTATGTAAAATATACCTCAAGGCTCACACCCAACCATATCTCAACTGTTGGTTTTACAGTAAAAGGTGTCCTTATTTAATTAAAGGAAGTACTTTATTAAGGGCTTAAAGTGTAAGGTTTGTCTATGAAACTCTTGATAATAGTAACAATATCAAGAGTACTATGACTGTCCTCAGTAGAAAAATATAATATAATAAAATATTACAACCACAAATTTAAATATAATTATTAAAAATAATTATATATAAAAAAATAATTTGATTATTATTATAATAATATAATAATAATAATAAATAATAATTATAATAAATTATAATTATTCTATTATTGTTATAGTCACTGACAGTTATAACAATAAGAAGTGTAAAGCTCTTAATGAGACAATTACACGTGGAAAATATGAATATTAACCACTTATAAATAATATAAATATTATTTATAAAAAAGAATTAAACACACACTGTGCAGAAATAATTCTTTTAGAATAAAAATTCTATATAAAAAAACTAATATTTAGATAAAAAAAAATATAGAACTTTAAAGAAAACTTACTTATAAGATTTATTTAATACAACAAGTCTAATACAAAGGTTATTATACTAAATAAAGGTTATAAGTTAAAAACATGTCAAAAATCAATAAATTTAAAGATAAAACAACCTTTTATAATACAAATTATGATTAAAGAGCTTTTGAGAGGAATTTGTGGATTTTAAAAGATATTTAAAATGATAATTTTATATAATAAAATATATTATTGGTGATTACAACAATAATCTCAATTCTATGACTTCAATTCTTTAATTTTAATAAATAAAGAATAAAAATAACTTAAGAATTAATTTAATAATAAGATTTTATATTTAGTAAAACTTTACCTGTTTAAATTTCTAATATGATTGGATTGATAATGAATGATGGACAAAAACAGTGATGAAAAGACTCTTTTTATGTCTTCAGAGCAGCTCTCATGATTCATAATGGATGTAGAGGGCGTGCTCAGGTCAAAACTAAAAAACCATGCTTAAAAATAAAGTTCTTAACTTAAGGCAACTTATTTTTACTTCCAATTTAAAGTTACCAGTGTTATTCTTAACTCCAAGTAACTTTAATCCTCATTTAGTTTAACTATTGTAAGCTTTAATATAAAATAAGGTTATTTATATTGAAGTTCATCACATGAACAACTTAAAATTAGAGTTTCAAGCAAAAATCTCTTAAACTCAATTTTTAATTAATTTTCAAAGAAATCATAATTTTCTTTGAGTTTAATTAAAAGAGTAAATTTCCAGGCTAATTACCCAGGAAATTTATTTCTAAAAGATACTTAAAATTTAATTTATATATTGATAATATTAAATTCTAAGTTGTGTGAAATTTTCAAGCAAATCCATTAAGAATTGGATTTTTAATGAATTTTTGAAGTTATTGCTATTTTTCCACGTAAAATAGCAAAACACACCAAACCTTAAGTTTTGATAAGGTTTTAATTCTTGAAACTTTAAGGTTTTAAGCTTATTTAAGGTTTTTAAGCTTAATTAAGCTCTGACAGTTCTTAAAACCTTGATTTCAAGCCTGCATATTGGGATTTACCCTTTGGCAGCTTGAAATTCCTGTCCAATTTGGGATAAAACCAGTTTAAACCTTAAGGTTGGATCAAAGTCTAATCTTAAAGTTTAAATAAGGTTGAAAATCCTCCAATACAGGTGGACAACCTTAATTGAATCCTTGCAGATCCAAAAAGTTGGGTACCCCAGCTCTATTTGGTCTTTTTCCTTTGTCCCACCTTTCTGCGTGGATTTTGCCCTTTTATTTATTTAAAGCCATACTATGGCCTTAAACCCTTTTAAATTGAGCTCACATAGGATTTACATTCTGTATGGCAAATCCTTAGCCAATTCAGTAAATATACACCACACCTCAATTTTAACTAAAATTTTGGTAAGTTTGCATTAACCTTATGCAACTTTAAATTTAAGCTTATTTAAGCTTAAATTTAACAATTTTAAAAAAATGTTAAAAAAGTTACATTGGTACTGTGAGATTCTTAAATCTTCCAATAACATAAAAAATAAGTGGTTTTGGGTATAACACCCTATGGGTGTACCCTAGGTTATTTTTGGTGTAGAATCCAAAAATTACATAATATTTATAACTTTGTTTATCCAAAAAAAAGTTATACTTATTTTTTATTATTTTTTATTTTAATTTCAACTAAAAAGTCTGTTTAAGACAAAATTAACTGTTTATAAAATCATTTGTGGCCTTATGGGTATGTCATACATACCTCACAGGCTCACATTCCCTACCACCAAAAAAAATTGTACCACAATTTTTCTTTTGTAGTGTACCCCCAAGTTATTTGGGGGGGGTATAATCCACTGTCCAACCTCTCTACTTATACTTTCAATTATGTAAAGCACACAATTCAAACTTTTTATTGAGCAATTGGACTTCTCTCATGTCTGAATATTCTGAGAAACTTTTGGGAATCAGGTATTTTGTTTTCTACAATCCACTCATCTTCATGTCGTGGATTTTTATACCTGACCAAGTATTCTCTTTCATTTTTTCCCCTAAGTCTTCTTTCTTTCAAGACTTTCAGTACCTTTTTCTCCTCACTTAGGTCCAGTGGGGTCCTTCTAAGGGTGTTTCATTTCTTAAAGGAAATGATTCCTTGTCACTTGAAGTGTAATGCTTTACTAGACTGACAGGGAATGTTGGATGTTTATTCTCCAGTTCTCCTGAAAGTTCTACTTGTACTGCATTTGTCCCATGAAGGGCTTTAATAATAAATGGTCCTGCAAAGCAATCTTTCAATTTCTTTGGACCTTTAATATTATTAAAGTTCAAGGTTGAAACTAGTATTAAGTCCCCTACTTTGAATTCTGGGGTCTTATGACTTTTATCCCATTTCTGCTTAGCATATTCAAAGGCATCATTCATGCTTTGATTTGCATGATGCCTTACTTTATCAAGCAATAGCTTAAAGCTTGAAGCAGTTGGATGAATTTCAACCAGATCTTTTTTCAAAGTATCAACTGGAAGTTTGGGGTTCCATCCTTTTTCCAACATTGCAGGGGTCTTGCCTGTTGAAGCATGGATGGAGGTCTTGTAGGCTAATTCCAATGCTGGTATAAGAGTACACCAATCATGGGTAAAGCCGTCAGAATCTTTAAGCTCCAGGCCATAAGAACAAAATCTTCTGATCATGTCCTCAAGGGTTTGAATCATTCTTTCTGCTAACCCATCTGTTTGTGGATGGTATGCTGTTGAGAATGATAATTTTGTACCCAAAAGCTTATGTAAATTAGTCCATAAGGCTGATGTAAATTTTGGGTCTCTGTCACTAATGATGTTTTTAAAGAGACCAGTATGGGATATTACTCTATTCCAGATTAAAAGAGCTGTCTCCATAGCCGTGTCATCTTTGTGACATGGTAAAAAGATTGGTGTTTTTCTATATCTGTCTACAATAACAAGACATTCATTGTAACTTTTATCACCTCCAGGTGGTAATGCAGTTACCCAATCCATGTGAACTACTTCCCATGGGGTACTTGGTTCTTGGATATGGATCATCAGGCAAAATCATTTACCAGTAGCTTTATTGGCTTTCTGGCATCTATCACAACTATGACAGTACTCAATGACATCTTTTCTCCAAGATGGCCACCAGGCACATGTCTTAATTCTTTCCATTGTTCTGTCTTCAGACAGATGTCCAGAATAAATTTTATCATGGCATTCTAGTAGTATTGTGTTAATCAACATTCTACTACATAGGACCATGACACATGTTTGTTTAGATCTATGATATAGTATACCATCAAACAAATAGAATCTTCCATTATCATAAGATGTTTTCCAAATATCATCCAGAGAATTAGCCAATGCTGCATCTTTACAATCTTTTTCAAGTAGAGCAGTAAGAATATGGCAATTCTTATCTTGCTTGTAGCTTTTTCTAACTTCTTCAAAGAATTCTGTTTCAACATCTGTGATATTAATTCCTTCAATTGGAATTTGAGGTTCTGCACTTGTAGAAACATAGGCAGGATTTTCAGGTGTATTGGGTAATGCCCATCTACTCAAGCCATCAGCATTCTTGTGAATATTTCCAGCTTTATGTACTATGGTCATATTGCCTCTATACTCCTGTATAGCAATCTGCCATCTTAACATGTGTCTGTTTGGAGTTTTCATGTTAAGAAGTGATTTAACTGCATTACAATCAGTAATTACTTAAAACATACCATCAAGATAGTAATGAAGTTTTTCCAAAGCCCAAACAAGGCAAAGGCACTCCATTTGGCTAGCTCCATATCTGGCCTCAGTAGGTTTAATTTGTCTTGAAATGAAACAAATTGGACCTTCATAAGGCTTGTCATTGACAATTTGAACTTGATGAAGAGCAGCTCCTAAACTATCACCACATGCATCAATATACAGCTTGAAAGGAAGTTTCCAATCTGGCATCAATAATAACGGTGCATTGGTCAAGGCATACTTGATTTTATCATATGCTTGAATTCTCTCCTGTGTCATTTCAAAAACAGTTTGTTGATCACAAATTCTGTATAATGATCTGGCATGGATTGCAAAATCTTTAAGGTGTTTCCTGTAATAACTGGCAAACCCTAAGAAAGACATCATTTCTTTTTTGTTCTGGGGCATTTGTTTCAGTAAAACTGCAGCCACTTTGTTTTTATCAACACCAAGGCTTAGTCCTGAGACTACATGTCCTAGAGATTTTAACTCATGAAACCCAAAATTACATTTTTTAAGAGAAATTTTCATGTTCACTTGTAGAATTTTCTTAAGTACTAATGAAAGTCTCTCTAAATGTAATTGCCAGGTTTCTGAACAAATGATAATGTCATCAATATAAATGATTAACCATCCCTCTGATAATTCATGTGGGAAGATAGTATTCATCATTCTTTGGTAATGAGAGGGTGCATTTTTAATACCAAAAGGCATCCTCAAATATTCATAAATACCACAATGAGCAATTATTCTCAATAATTTCCTAGCATGGGGTGTCAAAACATTCTGATGAAAGCCTTTTAGAGCATCCATAGAAGTGATGAATCTTGCTTTGGATAATTGAGTCAACGTCTCATGAATTCTAGGGATTGGATACCTGTCTGGAATAGTATAGGTATTCAGTGCTCTAAAATCACCAACCATCCATGACTTATCATTATGCCAAGTAATGATTACTGGAGTTGTGACTTCAACTTCCTCATTGTGTCCAACCTTTCTAAGAACTCCCAGTTTCATTAGTTCATTAATATGATTTTCTAATGCTTCTCTAGCCCTAGGGCTAGCTGGGTAAGCTGGTCTTCTTAATAGTGGCGGATAGGGCCTTTCCACATTAAGCATAATGTCCACCCCATGGCCTTTTATAGCCCCAAGTGGTTCATTATCAGAAGCAAAGGCTTCTCTATATTGAAATAAAACTTCAATAAGTTCTTCCTTCATTTCTGGTGTTAATTCAGGACTAATTTGTGCTTCACTTAGCTGATCTGACACGAATTTTTCTTTTTTAACATTCTTTACTTGTTGGATGACAGTAATTTATTTTCTTTCTAGAGAAAAAGCAAATTTTTGCCTTTTATTTTCCCCTATAGTGAAATACCTGTCCTTATGATTATCAATATCAATACCATAGATATTGAGACATCATTTCCAAGTATAAGTGTTGTGAAGTACAATTGTTAATAACAACAAATTCAGCTTTCAATCTTGTACTCCCTGCTGGATGAGGAAATATTATTGCTGCTTCAAATATACCCAAAGGGTGCATGTTCTGGCTAGCACTGCTGAATTTTACACCTTCAATTGGTATCAACTTGTCTTGCCAATTGGTTATAAATTTTGTCAAGATAATCTTTTCCAACACAAGTGGCAAAATGCACCTGAGTCAAGATGTATCTTGGCTTCTGTGTTATTTATCACAATATTAGTGATACAAGATGACCCAGCTGTATAACCTTTACCTCTGGCAGGTTTGGTTTTTTTGTATCTTGGCATCTTGCACATGTATAAGATCCATACATTCATCACTATACTGGGGTAAGTGAGTATGTACCTCAGTGACCTCAAAAGAGACATTAATGTTCTCTATACCAAGTTCTTCTGATGCTTCTTCTTCTTCTGAAGGCTCAGAATCACTTTCATGTAAAAGATACATCAGTTTCTTTTGTTTCATCCACTTTTTTCAACATTTATCTCATTGACTCTTGTATTTTTTGGACAAGTGTTTGCTAAGTGAGATGTACTTCCACATTTATGACATTTCAAAGGAGGTCTGTCATGTGGCTTATTTGGTTTTTAAAATTGGTTTCCCACTAGTCTTGTTGTCTATTGGGGGTTTATACCAATTTCTTCCAATTTTTGTTCTAGTAGTGATATCCTCCATAGCATTGATATAATCTTCTGTAGAGCAAGGCTCAATACATCTGCTTCTTATAGCATGCTCAAGGTCACCACCACACTTTCTTAATATCCTTTTATGTACCATTGGTTCAGACATATCAGGATGAAGGGCAGTTAATCTGTCCTTCTGTTTAAGAAACCAAGTCATGGGCCTGTCCCTTTCAATATTAAAAATGGCTTCTTCAAAAGAATTTTCCATTCTAAATCTCCAGGAATCATTTGCCCATTTGGAAATAACTTGTTCTTTCCACCAAGGCCAAGAATGTTTACCATGGTCTTGTCTCATTTTATAATACCTCTTCTTTGCTGATTTGGTAAATAATGAGTGTAATCTGGCACTTATGTATTCATCTGGTATGTTAAAGTCTTCTTTGAACATATCAATTGTTTTCATAAATTTCATATGATTATATTCTCCTTCACCACTGAAGGTTGGCCATTCCTCTAATCTTGGAATGTCCTTATAATTGCAAGCAGTTTCCACATCATGACTTGAAATTGTATGATGTAAATCATTATTCAAGTTAAGGACATTTCTGTCAAGAATTGGTGTGGATTGCCTTGGCAATTCATTTTTAGTGATATATTATTAATACTTGACTGAATGTCTTCTTTCAATTCAAGTCTTGCTTTATCACTTTTTTCTAATTGTTCTTGAAAAAGAGCTTCATTTTGACCAGTTGAATTTTCCAAGTTTTGTACTTGTATTTTCAATTCTTTTAACTGTCCAGTTATAAAAGAAATTGAATGTTCATCTGGTTGATTGAGTAAGGTAACTTTAAACTCAAGTCTTTCACAAATTTGCCTTATTAACATTCTCAAGGCCAATTATGGTCTTTTTTTTGTCTTTTACTTGTAGTATCTCATTACCCAACTTTTGTTGGACATGATCAAATGCTTTAAATTTTGCCATAATTTCTTTATTACAAGATTCAAAGTAAGTTACAAGTTTTACAAGATCTACTTCTTTGGAAAAGATTGGTTCAATATTTCCTCCTCCTTGTTTTTGAATTCCATCAAAGTTCTTGCCATATTGAACACATTGTCCATGGCTGTCTTTTCCTTCTTTGGGATTCTGTAATTCTGAGGGTAATGCTTGGTCCACTTGGGCTTTGCCTTTCCCTTTGCCTTTTGCTTGCCCTTCTGGTTGGTCTTTGGGGCTTGCTTGGGCTTGTTTGGCACTTGTTGAGGCGGATTTTTGCTGGTGGATTCTTGAGGAGCTTCCACTGGGCTGTTGTCCTTGCCTTGAGCCAATTTCTTCTTCTGATACTCTGACAACATGCTTTGGTTTTTCAACCAAGCTTTGATCTGTTGGACTTGTCCTTTGACAGACATTGGTGTCCAACCCAGCAGAAGATCTTCTGTCTTTTCTGGCCCCATGAACTTCTTCACTTGAAGATAAGAGTTCATGGTGCCTATCCAACGACTTGGGAGGAGTTCCCACTCTTGTTGTTTTGACGCCAGGAACCAGTTTTTCCATTGGGATTGATAAATTTCCACAGCTGCCTATTGGAAAATGTTTAATTCTAACAGCAATGGCAGTTATGTCAGCTTCTGGACTCTCAATAAGAGGCTAAAAGGTGCTGGCTAACCTTTGGGAACTGGTGGAAGTTCTGGCATCCTCCATTTGTGCCTGTCCTCTGGGAGGACATTCTTGCCTTTTGGATTTGTGGCTGGAATGTCCTGGTCCAGATCCATTTGATTGGATGGAGTAGTTACTTCCACTTCTGGTAGGAGTCATTTCATGTCAATTTTAATAAAAAATAGAGTAAAATTGAATTGAATTCACCTGCAGGACCTTTAAAGGGCTCTTTGGTTATCAAACCCCTTGGTGCTGGACTGGTTTGAATTTCAATACTGGACTCTGAGGCTTCAGAGTCTGAAGAATTTTCTCTGATGGAAGACACTAGAGAAAATTAAAAATATAAGTTATTTTATCAAATAGTGAAAATAACTTATAAGCTCAACTTATTAAATAAAGTTGTTTTAATGTAATTTTATGGCAAATTACGTCAAAAATAAAGAAAAATGTCTAAAAGAAAAGAAAAAATGTTTTTAGTAAAGATTTTTTTTATTTTATTTATTATTTTCTTTAAAGAAATAATAATTATGCAATTAACAAGTTAATTAATCAAAATTGTATTATTATTCACTTTATACTAGAATAACTCAAAGAATAAATTTCAAGTCTGTGATGTGAAGAAGCCACTAGTTAGACAAAAGAAATTTATTCCAAATCACTCAATAGCATATTGTTTCAAACAATATTCTTAAGAAGAAAATAACTTTATTAATATTATAAAGATTATTTATAAGGGATAAGTCCCAAAAAAGCCAATATTTAGACAAATATGGCAATTTTACGTCAAAAAACAGTAAAATAAGGTCTAGAATATGATTTATGTCCCAAAAATTGGTTTAAAATCACGGGCAGGCCCCCAAATGTAAGGTTTGTCTATGAAACTCTTGATAATAGTAACAATATCAAGAGTACTATGACTGTCCTCAGTAGAAAAATATAATATAATAAAATATTACAACCACAAATTTAAATATCATTATTAAAAATAATTATATATAAAAAAAATAATTTTATTATTATTATAATAATATAATAATAAAAAAATAATAATAATTATAATAAATTATAATTATTCTATTATTGTTATAGTCACTGACAGTTATAACAATAAGAAGTGTAAAGCTCTTAATGAGACAATTACATGTGGAAAATATGAATATTAACCACTTATAAATAATATAAATATTATTTATAAAAAAGAATTAAACACACACTGTGCAGAAATAATTCTTTTAGAATAAAAATTCTATATAAAAAAACTAATATTTAGATAAAAAAAATATAGAACTTTCAAGAAAACTTACTTATAAGATTTATTTAATACAACAAGTCTAATACAAAAGTTATTATACTAAATAAAGGTTATAAGTTAAAAACACGTCAAAAATCAATAAATTTAAAGACAAAACAACCTTTTATAATATAAATTATTATTAAAGAGTTTTTGAGAGGAATTTGTGGATTTTAAAAGATATTTAAAATGATAATTTTATATAATAAAATATATTATTGGTGATTACAACAATAATCTAAATTCTATGACTTCAATTCTTTAATTTTAATAAATAAAGAATAAAAATAACTTAAGAATTAATTGAATAATAAGATTTTATATTTAATAAAACTTTACCTGTTTAAATTTCTAAGATGATTGGATTGATAATGAATGATTGACAAAAACAGTTATGAAAAGACTCTTTTTATGTCTTCAGAGCAGCTCTCATGATTCATAATGGATGTAGAGGGCGTGCTCAGGTCAAAACTAAAAAACCATGCTTAAAAATAAAGTTCTTAACTTAAGGCAACTTATTTTTACTTCCAATTTAAAGTTACCAGTGTTATTCTTAACTCCAAGTAACTTTAATCCTCATTTAGTTTAACTATTTTGAATTTTAATAAAAAATAAGGTTATTTATATTAAAGTTAATCACATGAACAACTTAAAATTAGAGTTTCAAGCAAAAATCTCTTAAACTCAATTTTTAATTAATTTTTAAAGAAATCATAATTTTCTTTGAGTTTAATTAAAAGAGTAAATTTCCAGGCTAATTACCCAGGAAATTTATTTATAAAAGATACTTAGGATTTGATTTATATATTTATAATATTAAATTCTAAGTTGTGTGAAATGTTCAAGAAAATCCATTAAGAATTGGATTTTTAATGAATTTTTGAAGTTATTGCTATTTTTCCACGTAAAATAGCAAAACACACCAAACCTTAAGTTTTGATAAGGTTTTAATTCTTGAAAATTTAAGGTTTTAAGCTTAATTAAGCTCTGACAGTTCTTAAAACCTTGATTTCAAGCCTGCATATTGGGATTTACCCTTTGGCAGCTTTAAATTCCTGTCCAATTTGGGATAAAACCAGTTTAAACCTTAAGGTTGGATCAAAGTCTAATATTAAAGTTTAAATAAGGTTGAAAATCCTCCAATACAGGTGGGCAACCTTAATTGAATCCTTGCAGATCCAAAAAGTTGGATACCCCAGCTCTATTTGGTCTTTTTCCTTTGTCCCACCTTTCTGCGTGTATTTTGCCCTTTTATTTATTTAAATCCATACTATGGCCTTAAACCCTTTTAAATTGAGCTCACGCAGGATTTACATTCTGTATGGCAAATCCTTAGCCAATTCAGTAAATATACACCACACCTCAATTTTCACAAAAATTTTGGTAAGTTTGCATAAACCTTATGCAACTTTAAATTTAAGCTTAATTAAGCTTAAATTTAACAATTTCAAAAAAAATGTTAAAAAAGTTACATTGGTACTGTGAGATTCTTAAATCTTCCAATAACATAAAAAATAAGTGGTTTTGGGTATAACACCCTATGGGTGTACCCTAGGTTATTTTTGGTGTAGAGTCCAAAAATGACATAATATTTATAACTTTGTTTATCTAAAAAAAAGTTATACTTATTTTTGATTATTTTTTATTTTAAATTCAACTAAAAAGTCTGTTTAAGACAAAATTAACTGTTTATAAAATCATTTGTGGCCTTATGGGTATGTCATACATACCTCACAGGCTCACATAAAGTGTTTTTATATGGAAAACACACCAAAAATAAGGGTCTTGTGGTGATTACATCATAATCAATCACACAACAATATGATTACAAAATAGTGGTATGTAACATATACCACTTCGAAATATATAAAAGATATGTGTTTTTCATATTTTTAAAAAGGAATTACACCTAAAAAGATTAAATAATTTGTCATAATAGAGAAAATAAGAGAAGGAACTTACTTATAAGGTCCAAAAAGGTTACAAAACACAGCCAGGCCCCCAAAATGTCAGGCTGTGTCTATGATAAAGGTGTATGATAGTATTTACAAACTTCAACTATGACTGTGAAATGGTAAAAAAAGTTTAAAAAGACTTTTATTTATGATAATAAGGGGTTATAATGATGATAAAAGGGCTTTACTATTGTAGAATAGTGGTGGTGAGCGCTGCTGAAAGCCCTGGGTGCAGTATTACCAGTTGGGGTACTATAATAAGAACAACAATACTTAAATTTAATATATAACATGTTTATTTTGCAAGAGTATAACTGTTTTTGACAGTTGTACTATATATAAATTCAAGAGCAGGATGGGGATTCCTTTTCTGGCAGTGAAAAGGCCTCCTTTTATCCTGAAATGGGGTGGAAAGGCTGCTAGACCTTTTCACATAGAGAAGATGAAGATTTTTCACTCTCAATGACTATCTTGTGGTTTGCAAAGGCCTTTATAGCCTTTATTGGGCTCAGATGTGGTTTTGAAACCACATCTGGGCAGCTTTCACCAATACAGGGTGAAATATTTCATCTGGGGACCACACAGCTTGATTTTGATGTGTATTACACATAGAAATCTGTACAGAACCTGTATGGCACCCCAGTATTGAATGAACTATGAGTTATTGAAGTAAAAAAAGATTCTTTGTCAGCTTGACACCTAATAATCATGGTTATGGGATATTATCCCATGGTAAGGCTGTATTGGCCAACCTGTGGGATTTTGACCTTAAAGCAGCCATACCTTTGTCAGTTCTTGAGATATCCACCTCAAAAATGGTTCAGTGTTTATCCCTGTATGTGGCCTACACAATGGTACCGCATTTGATATGGTTATCATTAAATATGGCAAAGTTATCCCATGTACAAGAGTTTTGTACATATGCGTGTTTTGGGCAAAAAGCTGTATTGGGCTTGTTTGCCTTATAAATTTTGTTCTAGATGAGATGTGGGGAAATGAATGGCACCATCAGATAGCCCTGATTGTGCTCTTTCCAAAAAGACCCCACTTTAGGTATCTTGTAGTTGACTGTAGAAGTTAGATGAGAGGTGAATAGTTTATTCACCCTTATTTGGCCTGAATTTGGCCATAACTTCTGTAATACTGGTGCTAGCTCAGTTTGGCTAGTACCATTGGATAGCCCTGACGTATAGCTTCATTTTGAATACCCATTTGATGGGGTTAGGCCTCTTACTATGTATTCCAGATGAGAGGTGAAAATTAAGGTTTATGCTCAGCAATAACTTTGAGCAGGAATAACTTTGTTATTCTTTGTCCTATGATGGTGGTAATTGTTTATTTGGAAAGAAGTGGGTTTCCTCTTTTGTTTGATACCTTTTGAGATGATTCTGCTCAGCCACATGTTTTGGTGGTATCTTGGCTATACCATTGATTTATGGTATTTGGCTGTCATGCTTGTGCTCTGGCTTTGAGTCACAGGCTGACACCTTTGGTGGCTTCCATAGGCCATTACTTGAGTTTGAGGGGGCCAGAGGAGGTTTTTGGGCCATTCCGGCTCTTAAGGATTGAGGGGGAAAGTGTATGGTGCATTGGCTCCCTTTGGCCTCATTGGAATGAAGCTAAAATGCTCCTAGGGAAGCCTACAGACTGTGGCTTCCATTTCGCAGGCTGTAAGGGGCCTAAATGGCCCTAAAAGTCCATTTAGGCCCAGGACCAACTAATCAAAGAGGGTAGGCCAGAAGGCCTGATGAGGACTGAAGGGGCCATAGCCCCCAGAAGGCTGAGAAGAAATCCCATGCCCAATTGCAATAGGATAGCCTGGGGAAAGGGCTATAAAAATGGCATAAAAGGCCAGGGGGTTGAGGCCTGTGGGCCATAAATGAAGTTTGAGGCCAGTATCGGCTAGAGAAAATGGGCTTGGCCATAAAATTGCTAAGGCAAGGAGTTTTCCTAAACCACCAATTGGAGGGTGCTTCTGTAAGGTGTGGATATGAAACTTTGATAAAATATCAAGTACTTTTCCTGGCCTCAAAATTTATATAAGGTAGAATTATTTAAAAATAGTAAGAAATAGTATTTTTAAAGAGAAAACACTCCAATTTTTATTGTTTTTAACTTTTTAAGTATAAAACAATAATATAATAAGAATTTATTGTTTTACCAACAATAAAGATTTATCCAAAAATACTCTACAAGAGATATTTAAGGCTACAAAAGAAATTTCTTCAAGAGCAATTTCAATTGGAATTAATTGAGAAAAGGACTGCAAGCAATTAGTTAAATAAAAAGGTCTTTTCAAAAAGATATTTAAAGATAAATCATGCCCAAAAGTGACCAGAGTGAATTTGGAAACAAAATGACAAAGTTAACAGTGATGAAAGATGCTTTAATTCACTTTTGGGGCTGTTCAGGGGTAAAAATGATTATAAGTGTTACAAAAAATGATTATAATGATTTTTTCACGTGGCTGAAAGGTTTAAATTTATTTAGAAATGGTGGTTGTCATCTTTTATTGATTGGTATAACAGTGTATAAACTAATTATAAAAGGAAAAGATTCTAACATGAAGAGAAAAGTGGGGCAAAGAAGACATTCTTTTATAGCCATCAATTTTCTTACTCCAAAAGTAAAATTTACTCTTGTCAGTCGTGAAAAACAGTCTGACAACAGAAAAGCCAATTATAGCATCATTGAACCCTGGTTTAGACCAAAAAGGGCTGGTTTAAGCCATTTTTAGCCATTTTAGACCCTTAAATCAGCCATTACTATAGCAATACCTTGTCTAGAGCCTTCAAAACAAGTCAGAATGTGTGTAAAAGGCGTAAAAACTAGTTAAAACTGTTTTTACTAACATTTTTTTAACTTAAGGGTAGTTTTACCCTCTTGGCAACAGTTAAAACTACCCTGGTTGGTATCAAAACCTCATCATCAATTCTGTAAGATGTGACTATGAAACTGATGATAATATTACTATTAATCAGCAGTACTATGTCTGTTCTTATGAAATATAATAATAAAATATTTTATAACCACAATTGAATAATTAAAGAATTATTTCTTTCACGTGATAAGCACTACTAGTGATTTTAACAGTGAGTAAGTAATTGTCTACTAGAATCAATTACAAGAAGAATTTAATAATAAAAACTTCTTTATTAAAATAATAAAATTATTTTAATATATAATTATCTTTTGCAAGAATAATTATAATGATAATTCTTGAAGAAAACTAATTTTAGAGAAAAACTTTAAGAATTAAAGATAAATCACTCACTAATATTCCAAAGAGCTTATTGAAAGATAAGATAGAGAGATTTGATGTAGAATTGTGGATTTAGAGAATCAAAATGAATTTATAAATGTATTACAGCAATATATAGTTGATTTTCTATTATTTCACGTCTTTATGATTGATTCTGAAAGAATAAAACACTTAAGAAAAGTTTTAACTAATACTTACTTGTTGGTAATATTGATGTAAATGATTAATAAGATGATGATGTGGAAAAAACAGCAAGAAGAAGCTTCTTTTAAGTCAACAACAGCCCACAGAGGCGTGCCATGGAGCAAACTGAAAAACCAGTGAGTGAGAAAACAATAAACCTTTTTGGATTAATGATTGCATCATCTGTTGTCACGTAAGATTATCATAATTACTTAATTGATGCTTTTACGTGACTACTAACCCCAATATGGTTAAGAATAAAAGGAGTAACATCTGTAAATCTTCTTTTATTCCAAAATAATCATTGATTTCTCAAAGTTATCAATGTTATTGCCAATTTCATCACAGGTTTTAATTACTGTGAATTTTTGAAGATTCAGTGTTTCACGTAGAATGGTCAAAAATGGACTGTAAGTAAAACTTTTAATTTTACTAGTAAAACTGTAATTCTTTTTGGTTGTACCATATATAATACAGTCTTCCATTGGTCCTGAAGGTTTCAGAAAGATTCATTAAGAATTGTATTTTGAATGAATTTTTGAAGTTTTTACCTCATTTCTACGTAGAATTGCAAATATCAGTGTTTCACTGGTTGCTATGAGGTAAATCAATGGATACAAGTCCAAAAAGGGTTTTAATTACTCTTTTGGGGTTTATTCATGGAAATTCATTAAGAATAGACGTGGTTACAGGAGTCTAAGTAGCTCTTTACCTCCTTGGCACATCAAAATAGCAGGTTATTTGCTATTTTCTTAAGATTTACAGTAGTTGTGACATGGTAACCAAGTTCCCAAAGAGGTTTAGTTTACCAATTGGGTCAAGATCAGCCATGGAACCAAGCTTTGGAGCTATCCACGCCTCTGAGTCCTCAGAAGCTGGGTACCCTGGCTCTCTTTGATGTCTTTTGTCCCCCTTGCCTATTTTTTACATCAAAATAGTAATTTAAGCTTCAAGTGAGATATCCACTATGGGTGTACCAAAAGTCCATTTAAGAATACCATGATATTAAGTGCTCAAAACATGCATAACACTATTCTTAGTGTATATGTAACATGGGATTTCTCACTTTCCCATTATTTTGGCGTGAAATTAAGAAAAACAAAAATTTTCACGGATCTTTGATGTGGTATTGAAGTATTTTCCATTTTACCACCTCAAAGAGTTAATTTGAGCTTATTCACTCTATGGAGCTACCCTAGGTGAATTTTTGTGTAGAATCCAAATCTGGCCTTAAATCCATGGATTTACTTACTCAATAAAAAGTTATTCATCTTTTCTGAAATCAAAAATGATGAATTTTGAATATATGCATGATTTATGAGTTATGTATAATTCAAAATTTCTTTTTAAGATAATTGTGGCCTATTTGGGTATGTAAAATATACCTCAAGGTTCACATTCCCTCCCACCAAAAAATAAAACTGTACCACAATTTTATTAGTGATAAAATAATAAGGCCCCAAAGGGGGTTAATGTCCACTGTCCAACCTCTTTACATTACTCAGATCAAGTAATTTAAAGCACATTTATAGACATATTCAGGCTTGTGGCCTTCTTTCATGTCTAAATCTTCTTAAGAGCTTATCTGAGTCAGGTATTTCTGATTCTGCCATCCATTCATCTTCATGTACTGCATTTCTATATCTGACAAGATATTCTCTTTGATTTTTACCCCTAAGTCTCCTTTCTTTAATGACTTTCTTTATCTTTTTGTCTTCATTCTGGTCCACAGGTGGTACAGTTAAAGAAGTTGGGTTTCTTAAAGGAAACAATTCTTTGTCAGCTGGTTGATAAGGCTTTATCAAGCTGACTGGAAATGTGGGGTGTTTATTTTCCAATTCACCACTCAATTCCACTTGAACTGCATTGGTTCCATGTAAAGCAACAATAACAAAAGGTCCTACATAAGAATCTTTAAGTTTCTTTGGGCCTTTGATATTATTAAAATTCAAGGTTGAAACTAAAACTAAGTCCCCTACTTTGAAGTCTGGTACTTTATGACTCTTGTCCCACTTCTGTTTTGCATAATCAAAAGCATCATCCATACTTTGTTTTGTGTGGTGTTTTACTTTATCAAGCATTATCTTGAAGCTGGAAGCTGTAGGATGAATGTCAATCAAGTCTTTCCTCAGTGTGTCTGCTGGGAGTCTTGGATTCCATCCTTTTTCTAACATAGCAGGAGTTTGTCCTGTGGAAGAATGGACTGATGTCTTGTATGCCAATTCTAGTGCAGGTATCAGAGTGCACCAGTCATGGGTAAAGCCATCTGAGTCTTTGAATTCTAATCCATAAGCACAAAATCTCTTGATCATGTCTTTTAAAGTCTGAATCATCCTCTCTGCTAGCCCATCTGTTTGAGGGTGATATGCTGTAGAGAATGATAACTTAGTCCCAAACAATCTATGAAGATTGGTCCAAAGTGCAGATCTGAACTTGGGATCTCTGTCACTTATGATATTCTTAAATAATCCTGTATGAGGAATAACTCTACTCCATAAAAGAAGAGCTGTATCCATAGCAGTGTCATCTTTATGACATGGTAAGAATATGGGAGTTTTGCTATATCTGTCTACAATGACTAAACAAGCATTATAACTTCTGTCACCACTTGGAGGAAGTGCTGTGACCCAATCCATGTGAACAACTTCCCATGGGGATTTTGGTTCTTGAATATGTATCATAAGTCCAAATTTCTTGCCTGTACTCCTGTTTGCTTTCTGGCATCTGTCACAGGTATGGCAATATTCAATGGTTTCTTTTCTCCAAGATGGCCACCATGCACAGTTCTTCACTTTTTCAAGTTTTCTGTCTTCTGACAGGTGTCCATAGTAGATACTATCATGACATTCATGAAGAATGGTATTGATAAGTAATCTACTGCACAATGTCATAACACAAGAATGTTTTGTTCTATGGTAAATGATCCCATCAAACAAGTGAAATCTTCCTTCAGAATAGGAATTTTTCCAAACTTCATCAAGTGCATTAACTAAAGATGTATCTTTGCAGTCTTTGTCTAATAAAGAATTCAGGATATGGAAATTCTTGTCTTGTTTATAAGATTCTCTGACCTCCTCAAAGAATTCAGTTCCAATATCAGTTATGTTAATTCCTTCAATTGGAATCTGTGGTTCAGCTTCCAAAGGCACATAAGCTGGGTTATCAGGAGTGTTGGCTAAAGCCCATCTACTAAGTCCATCAGCATTCTTGTGAATGTTTCCTGCTTTATGAACTATAGTCATGTTTCCTCTATATTCTTGAATAGCTATTTGCCATCTCAACATATGTCTGTTGGGAGTTTTCATGTTGAGAAGTGATTTTACTGCATTACAGTCAGTTATCACTTCAAAAACACTGCCATCAAGGTAATAGTGTAATTTCTCAAGTGCCGATACCAAACATAAGCACTCCATTTGGCTTTCACCATATCTGGATTCTGTTGGTTTGATTTTTCTTGAGATATAACAAACTGGTCCTTCTGTAGGTTTGTCATCAATAATTTGGACTTGATGTAGGGCTGCCCCTAATCCATCTCCACATGCATCAATGTACAACTTAAAAGGAATATTCCAGTCAGGCATGAGGAGTAAAGGTGCTTCCGTAAGGGCTCTCTTTATCTTCTCATAAGCTTTAATTCTTTCCTGTGTCATCTCAAATACAGTCTGTTGATCACAGATTCTATAGAGTGATTTGGCTAGAATTGCAAAGTCTTTTAAATGTTGCCTATAGTAACTAGCAAATCCAAGAAAAGACATCATTTCTTTTTTATTCTGGGGTATTGGCTTAATCAGTACTGCTGCCACTTTATTTTTGTCAATACCCAAACTTAAACCAGAAACAACATGTCCTAATGCTTTAAGTTCTTCAAAACCAAAGTTGCATTTCTTAAGTGAAATTTTCATATTCACTTCTGAAGCTTTGTGAAGTACTCTTGCAAGTCTTTCAAGGTGTAAAGACCATGAGTCAGAACATATGATAATATCATCAATATAAATGATAAGCCATCCTTCAGACAATTCTGTGGGGAAGATGGTATTCATCATTCTTTGATAATGAGATGGAGCATTTTTAATGCCAAATGGCATTCTGAGATACTCAAAAATACCACAGTGAGTGATGATTCTAAGTAATTTCTTAGCTTTAGGCGTCAAAACATTTTGATGGAAGCCTTTCAATGCATCCATTGATGTTATATACTTGGCTTTGGATAATTGAGTCAAGGTTTCTTGGATTCTAGGGATTGGATACCTATCTGGAACTGTGTAGGTATTCAATGCTCTGAAATCTCCAACCAATCTTGACTTATCATTATGCCAAGCAATGATAACAGGTGTTGTCACCTCAACTTCCTCATTGTGGCCTACTTTCCTTAGTACACCAAGTTGAATTAACTCTTGGATATGTTTCTCCAAGGCTTCTCTAGCTCTGGGACTGGCTGGATAAGCTGGTCTTCTAAGTACTGGGGGATATGGTCTGTCAATATTAAGAGTAATATCAACTTCATGTCTTCTTATAGCACCTAATGGTTCATTATCAGAGGCAAATGCAGTATTGTATGTGTATAACATGTCAATAAGTTCATTCCTCATTTTTTGGTGAAAAAGATGGATTAATCTGTGCTTCAACAAGTTTATTAGACACAAATTCATCTTTATAAGTATCTTTGACAGAAGATACCACAGATATTTGTTTTGGCATATTGGAAAAAGCAAATTTTTGTCTTTTGTTATCCCCAATTGTGAAATATCTGTCTTTATGGTTATTGATGTCAATACCATAGATATTCAAGTAATCATTTCCAAGAATGATGTGCTGAGATGTGCAATTATCCATTACAAAAATTTCAGTTTTCATTCTTACACTTCCTGCTGGGTGTGGGAATACAAGATTAGTGTCTAATATACCCAAGGGGTACATATTGTTACTGGCACTACTAAATTGTACACCTTCTATTGGTAACAGATGGTTCTTCCATCCAGGAAGTATAATTTGGAGATAATCTTTGCCCACACAAGTGCAAAATGCCCCTGTATCCAAATTTACTTTGGCTTCAATATCACTCATCAAGACTGATGTGATACAGGATGCTCCAGCAGTATAACCCTTTCCTCTGGCAGGTTTTGTTTTACACATTCTGGCATCTTGGATATTGGTCAGGTTGCAGCAATCCTTACTGTACTGTGGCAAGTGGGTGTGGACTTCTGTGACCTCAAAGAAAGCTGTGATGTTTTCAATGGGATAGTCCTCTACTGGTGTATCTTCAGAGACTTCAGAATCTTGATCAGACTCTCCTTTCTCTTAAGTACACTGAATTTCTTCAATGACTTGAACTTCATTGATTTTTGTCTTTTTTGTGCAAGTGCTGGCTAAATGTGAAGTGCTTCCACATTTATGACACTTTAAGAAAGGTCTTTCTGGTCTCTTATCCTCTCTGGGAATCTTAGAGGTAATCTTGGATTCTGTTGGGATTTTGGACCAAGTTTTACCAATTCTTGTTCTGGTAATGATATCTTCCATAGCATTAATGTAGTCTTCTGTTGAACAGGGTTCTACAAATCTGCTTCTGATAGCATGTTCCAATTCTCCTCCACACTTTCTTAATATCTTCATATTAATCATAGTGTCAGACATATCTGGTTGTAAAGCAGATAATCTGTCTTTTTACTTGAAGAACCAAGTAAGTGGTTTATCTTTCTCTGAGTTAAAAATGGCATTCTCAAAGGCATTTTCTATTTTAAACCTCCAAGAATTATTGGCCCATTTTGTAATCATTTCAGATTTCTACCAAGACCAATCATGTTTACCATGATCAATCCTCATTTTGTAATACCATTTCTTTGCAGTTCTGGTAAACAAACAGTGTAATTTTCCCACTATTATTTCATCAGGTATATTAAAGTCTTCTTGAAACATATCAATAGTCCTGATGAATTCAATATGGTTATATTCTCCTTCACCAGAGAATGTTGGCCATTCTTTTATTTTGGGAATATCTTTCGCAGAGTAGGCATTTTCTCCCAAGAATGGGGTGAGACTTTCCGTAACAGAAAGTTTTTCTTAAGTTAAAGGTGTAGAATGTCTTGGCATATGTGGTTCATGATTCTTATGAATTTGTTCCACACTTGCAATTATTTCATTCTTCAACTTCTTCCTTTCACTGTCACTTTTTGCTAAGTGTATAGCAAATTGGTTGGTATTCTCAACTATTTTTAAGACTTGGTCTTGTAAAATTGTAAGTTGATTATTCACTTTAAAAATGGAAAGTTCTTCCATCTCATCATGCTGAACTTGGCACATGTTTTCAATTCTTTTGCAAGAATTGGTAATTGAGTCAAGTCTGGCATGTGTCACTTGGTGCAATTCAATGTATGTTTTATCATTTTTCTTTAATTCAACTATATCTGATGCAATTTTAGTTAACTTTTTATCAAGCTTACCAATTTCTACATCAATACTAGTTTTTACACCAATTATTTGCATGGAAAGTTTCTGTTCATCCTTTCCTGCTCCTTGGCTGTGAATTCCATAAGAGTCCTGGCCATATTGAAGACACTGTCCACGGCTGAAGGCTCCAATTTGGGGATCCTGTACCCTTGTGGGTAAGGTCTGTGCCAATTGGCTTTGCCTTTTCCTTTTCCTTGATGGTTCTTGGGACCTTTCTTTTTCTGAGGTCCCTTGGGCTTGTCCTTGGACACTTCTGGAGCTGGTTTGGAGCTGGTAGACGCCACTGGTGCCTCTGTTTCCAAAGCTGGAGTCATTTCCAACTCTTTCTTCTGGTCTATAGACAAAAGACTTTGGTTCTTCAACCAATTCTTTATCGTTTTGACCTTGTCTTTGCAAGACAGGGGGATCCATCCTCCTAAGAGTTCTATGGTCTTCTCCTGACCCAGAAAGCTCTTGATGTGTAAGTAGGAGTTCATGGCCCCCTGCCAAAGGCTTGGGCATATTTCCCACTCCTCTTCTTTGGCTGCTCTGAACCAATTTTTGTACTGGCATTGATATATTTCTATTGCTGCCACTTGAAATGGTTCAGCCTTGGAAATAATATCATGAATTAGCTCAGGCTCAGAATTCACGTCAAAATCTGTTGGTACAGACCTTGGGGAATGGGGGGCAACTCTGGCATCCTCCAGATGTGTCTTTCTTGTGGAAGATTTGGCACTTCTGGATTTGGTCTTGCCTCTTCCTTGTCCACATCCATCTGGTTGAACTGAATAGTTGCCTCCATTTCTGGTATGCACCATTTTCACGTCAATTTAAAGATAAAAAGTGAAAATATAAGATAAAATACACACCTTTTGGTGGTAATTTAGCCTTTTCTGAGTTAAATAAGGTGCCTCTTTTAGCAATTTGCACCTCAATACTTTCTTCAGATTCTGCTTCTGAAGATTCTGGACTAGTGATATATCTTTTACTGAGTCTGTTGCCAGCTGCACAGTATCTGATTAAAGACACTAGAAATTATAAAAGAGAAAAAATTATTTTTTATACTTTTTAAAATATTTTTAAAGATTTTTTATAAGTTTTATATTTTTTAATATTAAAAAATTATTCTTTTTAAAGAAAAAAATTAAAATTTAAGATTTTGAATGAAAATTAATTCAGAGTAACTCAAAGAATAATTTTATAAGTTTTTGGATGTGAAAAAGCCACGTGTAAAAACAGTATAAAATTAAACCAAATTCCTCAATGAAAAAGATTTCCAAAACAATTTCAAAAATAAGAGTTATTTTAACTTTAAAATGAAAGAAAAAATATTAAATTAATATATTTTAGAGCTTAAAAATATATTAATTAAGGGTACAAGGTTCAAAAAACACGGCCAGGCCCCCAAATGTAAGATGTGACTATGAAACTGATGATAATATTACTATTAATCAGCAGTACTATGTCTGTTCTTATGAAATATAATAATAAAATATTTTATAACCACAATTGAATAATTAAAGAATTATTTCTTTCACGTGATAAGCACTACTAGTGATTTTAACAGTGAGTAAGTAATTGTCTACTAGAATCAATTACAAGAAGAATTTAATAATAAAAACTTCTTTATTAAAATAATAAAATTATTTTAATATATAATTATCTTTTGCAAGAATAATTATAATGATAATTCTTGAAGAAAACTAATTTTAGAGAAAAACTTTAAGAATTAAAGATAAATCACTCACTAATATTCCAAAGAGCTTATTGAAAGATAAGATAGAGAGATTTGATGTAGAATTGTGGATTTAGAGAATCAAAATGAATTTATAAATGTATTACAGCAATATATAGTTGATTTTCTATTATTTCACGTCTTTATGATTGATTCTGAAAGAATAAAACACTTAAGAAAAGTTTTAACTAATACTTACTTGTTGGTAATATTGATATAAATGATTAATAAGATGATGATGTGGAAAAAACAGCAAGAAGAAGCTTCTTTTAAGTCAACAACAGCCCACAGAGGCGTGCCATGGAGCAAACTGAAAAATCAGTGAGTGAGAAAACAATAAACCTTTTTGGATTAATGATTGCATCATCTGTTGTCACGTAAGATTATCATAATTACTTAATTGATGCTTTTACGTGACTACTAACCCCAATATGGTTAAGAATAAAAGGAGTAACATCTGTAAATCTTCTTTTATTCCAAAATAATCATTGATTTCTCAAAGTTATTAATGTTATTGCCAATTTCATCACTGGTTTTAATTACTGTGAATTTTTGAAGATTCAGTGTTTCACGTAGAATGGTCAAAAATGGACTGTAAGTAAAACTTTTAATTTTACTAGTAAGACTGCAATTCTTTCTGGTTGTACCATAGATAATACAGTTCTCCATTGTTCCTGAAAGTTTCAGAAAGATTCATTAAGAATTGTATTTTTAATGAGTTTTTGAAGTTTTTACCTCATTTCTACGTAGAATTGCAAATATCAGTGTTTCACTGGTTGCTATGAGGTAAATCAATGGATACAAGTCCAAAAAGGGTTTTAATTACTCTTTTGGGGTTTATCCATGGAAAGTCATTAAGAATTGATGTGGTTAAAGGAGTCTAAGTAGCTCTTTACCTCCTTGGCACGTCAAAATAGCAGGTTATTTGCTATTTTCTTAAGATTTACAGTAGTTGTGACATGGTAACCAAGTTCCCAAAGAGGTTTAGTTTACCAATTGGGTCAAGATCAGCCATGGAACCAAGCTTTGGAGCTATCCACACCTCTGAGTCCTCAGAAGTTGGGTACCCTGGCTCTCTTTGATGTCTTTTGTCCCCCTTGCCTATTTTTTACGTCAAAATAGTAATTTAAGCTTAAAGTGAGATATCCACTATGGGTGTACCAAAAGTCCATGTAAGAATACCATGATATTAAGTGCTCAAAACATGCATAACACTATTCTTAGTGTATATGTAACATGGGATTTCTCACTTTCCCATTATTTTGGCGTGAAATTAAGAAAAACAAAAATTTTCACGGATCTTTTATGTGGTATTGAAGTATTTTCCATTTTACCACCTCAAAGAGTTAATTTGAGCTTATTCACTCTATGGAGCTACCCTAGGTGAATTTTTGTGTAGAATACAAATCTAGCCTTAAATCCATGGATTTACTTACTCAATAAAAAGTTATTCATCTTTTCTGAAATCAAAAATGATGAATTTTGAATATATGCATGATTTATGAGTTATGTATAATTCAAAATTTCTTTTTAAGATAATTTTGGCCTATTTGGGTATGTAAAATATACCTCAAGGCTCACAAATTCAGTCACAGACCCTTTGACTCAATTCCAGGCCAAAAGTAATGAACTTTTGCGTGAATTTTGACATCCCACACCAGTCAGCAAGGAGTTTGGGGGTCTAGCTCCCCCTTAGAGCTAGAGTGTCTTTTCCCCCCCAGAATTAATCTTTCCAATTTATTTTTTCTTTAATTCCTCATCATGTAATACAATTGAGTTTTTAATTACACATCTGTAATAATTAATACCTCATATGTAAATTAAAGTTCACTTATGTAATACACACGCACATTTTGACATTTCAATTGAATTCAATTGAAAATACTTCAATTCCTCATAACTTCTAAACTAAACTTAACACCTCAACTTTAACACAAAAGTTGATGGTTAACACCACATGTGGTGTGAATTAAGTTAAGGTTTTGAGAATTTTCATACTTTTGTACAAAAAATACTAAAAACTTAATTTAAGGTTATTTAGAGTTGAGCTACAGAAATTTCTTCCAGAGGTGAACCCTCTTTATTTTTTATGAGGAATCCAATGGTGTGATAATTTCTTCATGTTTTTTTATTGGATAAAAAGTTATAATATATTTTATATAACTTTTTACCAAAAATGTTTTAATTTCACAATTTTTATTAAAAATTTATTTTTACTTAATTTTTACAAGTAAAAATGTAATTTCATAAATTTAAATTTTATTGTAATTTTATTTTTAAATTATAATTAAACTTTGATTTTTAAATATAAATTTGTATTTATATTTCATTTTTTATTTTTATAATATAAATAAATTTATTTTATTTATATTTGTATCTTAATTTATCATTTGTGGTCTTTTGGGTATATGAAAATACTTCTAAGGCTCACAGTTTCTCATGGCTGTTTCATAAGGCTCCCATCATATACCTCCTGTTGAAAGAATTCATAGGAAGGAAATTACCAAGTTTCTCAAAAAAAGAGAATTTAGGACCCAGAAGGTGAGGAAGTACTTTGTAAGATATGGTGATCCAACTTCTGAATATTAATTTTTATTAGGAAAGGACATACCTGAAGCCACCAAACCTCTCTGGAGGTTCAGACACACTCACCATTAGAAACATGTCTACACCTGACATCAGGTGTTACATTTTAAATGTTACATGGCAGATACATTGGATGCAGGTTGGAGATACAACAGGAATTCAATTTATAAATAGAAGTTTTGGAAGAAATTCAAGCCCCAAAGTATCAATTCAGTTGACACAAAAGAAATGGATTTTTGGGCTTGTCGCTGGTCAATAATTCAACAATTAATGATCAAAAGACTCATTTCAATTTTCCTTTTCTTTTGATCTTTCACATTACTTTTTATCATTTCATTTACAAAATGACAGCTTTTGTGGTCTTTGTTATATTTTTTTAAATGTATATTTCATCTTCAATATTAAATCTCTTTCAATGTCACATATTGGAGCCCATAGAACAATAATATTGAAATTTCAAACCTTCAAGTTTTGAAGAATCTTCTCATTAATAATAAGATTTATTGGGGAATTTGGGAATTTATTCACACATAAACAATTTTACAAATATACCCTACCATTGAGCTGTTTACTCTCAATTAAAATATGTATTTTGTGAGCCATTATATTTCTTCCATTTTTCTCTTTTGAAAGGAATATATTGAGCTAAATGGAAAAATCATTTCAAGCTTTATGGGACAAAGTCATTTCAAGGAGAGGCCCAAAAACATGTAGTATATATTTAAGTACTATGGCCCCTATTTCATCCCATCAACTTCTTGATAGGACGTTTTTAAGCTTATATCTAGACAATATGAATATTCAAAGTGGAACATTGGCCCTTAGGTTTGAAATTATGGAAATTTTTATTATAAAATTTCATGGTTTAAAATAATAACTATTCCAATCTTAATTTGTAATTTTTGTCAATAAAATGATTTTAAATCTTCATAACAAGGAAAAACATGAATTTTTTGAATTTTTTGGATAATTCAGTTTGTTTTTCTTCATTGATACCAACTAACCTTCACTTTTTATATTATTCTGGATGAATTATCAATTATTCTTTATCCATTTTTATCTAGTTGATTACTTTAATATGTGAAAAACCAAGATTATCTGGGGTGTTATTTGGATCAAATGCAGGTAGTGTCTGTATCAATGAATAAAATAAAGTTACAATAATGAAACTATTTTTGTGAAATTGGAAGAAATCTAATCTTTATGTATCAAAATTTCCAAAAATTAATTGAATAAATTATTTTATCATTTAAAAACAATCTATTAAGATATTTTGATATTTAATGTACCTTTTATCATGTTTGCTGTGTTCTACAGGCTCTCTACATTTTTACTTCAGTTTCATTTATATTAAACCCATTTCTTAATTATAAGGCTATATGGAGAGCTCTCCATTCACTGGAAAACTTAAAATTGTCTCTGAATTTGGTAGATTGATAAATTTAAGTATTTGAACATGTATTTTTTACTATCTCAATACTACACAATAAAAGACTAATATTATCAAAACTAATTCATAAAATAATTTTCTAATTTTTCCATAATAATATTTCCTCAAATGTATGGGAGACACCTTAATATAATTCTATTAATCATTTAGTTTAAGCTAATATAAGTTTTCAACAGACATTGAAAATCATTAAAAAATAATATTAATGAATAATTGAATTATTTGAGTTGGGTATTGTGATCCTGTGAGATATTTATGACATAACCATAAGACCACAAATAGCTATATACACAGTTGATTTAGTCTTGAATACACTTATCAATTGAGTTTAGAATAAGAAATAAAAAAAATGATTATAACTATTTTTTATTAAACAATGTTATAAATATTATGTAATTTTTGGATTCTACACCAAAAATAACCTAGGGTAAACCCATAGGGTGTTATACCCAAAAATGATTATTTCTTATGTTATTAGAATATTTAAGAATCTCACAGTACAATTGCAATTTTTTAACATCTTTTAAAAATTGATAAATTTAATCTTATTTAAGCTTAAATTCAAAGTTTCATAAGGTTTATGCAAACTTACCCAAATTTTAGTAAAAACTAAGGTGTTGTGTATATTTGCTGAATTGGCTAACAATTTGCCATACAGAATGTAAGTCCTGTGTGAGGTCAATTCAAAATTTTTTAAGGCCATAGTATTGCTTTAAATAAATAAAGGGGCAAAATTCACGCAGAAAGGTGGGACAAAGAAAAAAGACCAAACAGAGGTGGGGTACCCAGCTTTTTGGATCTGCAAGGATTCAATTAAGGTTTTCAACCTGTATTGAAGAAACCGTAACCTTATTTAAACTTTAAGATTAGAATTTGATCCAACCTTAAAGTTTAAACTGGTTTCATCCCAATTTGAACAGAAATTTCAAGCTGCCAAATGGTAAATCCCAGTATTCAAGCTTGAAATCAAGGTTTTAAGAGCTGTCAAAGCTCAAAACTTCAAAGTTAAAAGTATTAAAACCTTATCAAAAGTTAAGTTTTGGTGTGTATATTGCTATTTTACATGGAAAAATAGCACTAACATCATAAATTCATTAAAAATCCAATTCTTAATGTATTTGCTTGAAGATTTCACACAGCTTAAAAATTAATGTTATCTGTGTATACATTAAGTTTTAAGTATCTTTCTCAAACATATTTAATTGCTAAATAGCCTTGAAATTCACCATTTGAATTATTCTTACAGAAAATTAAGATTTCTCTAGAAATTAATTAATAATTCAGTTTAAGATATTTTTCCTTGAAGCTTTATTTTTAACTTGTTCATGTGATTGAATTTAATATGAATAAGCTTATTTTATATTTAAACTTAAAATAACTAATCCAAAAGAGGATTAAAGTTACTTGGAGTTAATAATAACAGTGGTAACTTTAAATTGGAACTAAAAATAAGTTACCTTAAGTTAAGAACCACATTTTTAAGCATGATTTTCCAGCTTTGACCTGAGCATACCCTCTATATCCATTATCAATCATGAGAGCTGGTATTCAGCAATTAAAAGAGCCTACAAATCACTGTTTTTTTAATAACCAAGAATCATTCCAATCAATGAGACATTTTAATCAAGTAATATTTTATTCAATATAAAATCTTATACTATTAAAGTAATTCTTAAGTTATTTTACTCTTTATAAATTGGAAAATAAATAATTGAAATCATATAATTTGGATTATATTGTTGTAGTAATCAATACTATATTTTATGAATTAAAATTGTTCTCTTGAAATATCTTTTAAATCCACAAATTTGTCTTAGCAACTCTTAAATGTTATTTTTTTATCATAAAAGACTTTTTTATCTTTTGAAATATTTATTTTTGGCATTTTTTCTACTTATAAACATTATTAAATATAATAACTGTTGTATTTCAACTTTTTGGATTAAATATATATTATAAGTAAGTTTTCTCTAAAATTATATATCTTTTTTATCTATTACTAGTTTTTTTCTATAAGAATTATCTCTGAAAAGTGTGTGTGATAATTTCTTTTATAGATAATATTTATATTATCTATTAATGGTTAAACATTATTATTTTCCACATGCAATCGTATCATTAAGATCTTTCCACTTCTTATTGTTATAATTGTCAGTGACTACAAAAATAATAGAATAATTGTAAATTCTTATAATTATTAAGATTTTCTTTATGATTAAATTATCTAATAATAATTGAATTCTTTTCTTATATATAATTATTCTTCATAATTATATTAATTTGTGGTTATAATATTTAATTATATTATATTTTCTACTTAGGACGGTCATAGTACTCTTGATATTTGATACTATTATCAAGATTTTCATAGACAAACCTTATAGTTATTTTCAAATAATGGAAATCCTATATAATATTGAGGCAAAAAATGTATAAGCTGGTTCTTTTAGAAAAATTCTTTATCAAAACATATCTATAAAGCTCTTGGTAGGTATTTGAATCTAGCTTTACTTTTATAAACTTACAAGGCCCAAAATAATGATATATTGAGAATAACCATATTTTTATAAGCTGTGGTTAAGAAAATTATATATACAGCTCTTTCAAGTTTTTTTACAAAATAATGGGGGAATATTTCTTGTTTTATTTTTTATCAATTCTTAATAAAAGGGTTAAAGAGCTTATCAAAGCAGAAGTTGATAAAGGGAGGCCACATAGTTAACTTATACCCTTTTGCAAATTAATCTTGAAGTGGCACAAATATCACTTCAGATCAACGTACACTCATAATCAGAACATCATCTTTATTATGTTTTAATTATTCAATTTTCATTATGAAGGAGTTACCAAGGGATCAAAACTTTTAATAATATTTTTCCATGGTATTTTGTGAAAAGTGTCTATTCAGAAATTCTTGAACCCATCAATGAATTTATTTACAAACAATGGATTAATTATCAAAAAAATAATGAATTATATGCTTTTATCAATGAGACTATGATAAAACTTTGCAGTTATATATATTTTGAAATTCAGTTAAATGCTTTTGATTCTTTCAGAATTATAAAAATATAGTTAAGCTGAATCTCAAAGATATTTGAACAGGATTGAAGGTAAATCAAGTTTTTCATATTTTTTGACACAATAACATGATTTATAGGAAGATAGCACTTGGGAAATAAGTATACTGGTCATTATTTATTGAAATAATAAATTATTTTGATTTCTTATTAATATTATTGGAATAATATTGAGCTCAATATATACACCTATTGGTATTCCCAACAGCTTTTCAATATATGTAATATTTAGCTTTATTTTTGAAAGCAAAAACAGAAAGAGCCACCTCAAGCCAATGAAGTATAAGAACATTTATGAGAGGTGCCTTTAATTTCCTTTTATTATTACAATGAAGCTTTTTTTTATATTTTTTGGAGAAAGGAAATAGCAAAAACTTCCTTTCTGTTACTGTAAAAAAAGTTTCTAATTTTTTTAGTTTTGTTATATATGCTTTATGGCTGTATTGCTTTCTGATTTTTTGATGGCCTTTGGCCTTTTCATGTTTTTTTTTGAATTTTCCTGAGTTTTTTCCTATATTTATAATTTTTTTTGATTTAATTTCATTTTTTTTAATGAATGTTACAGTAGAAGGCCCTTACAAGGACTTCCAGTATAAAATGTTTGACATTTGTCAATTTTGTTACAGTACAGGCACTTTAATGGCTGGTTATGTAATATTGTCAATGATCATTGACAATATTATAGAAGCTTCCATTACAGGACACTTACCAAATTTTCTTTTGAATTTATTGATTTTCTTCAATAGAAGGTCCTGTATTTCATAGAGCTTACTAATTCTCTTGTTAATCGAGAAACAAAACCTTAAAAAAAGCCAGAGGAAGGGACTTTCTCTTCAAAAAAGATAAATTTTGGTGTTGATAGAAAAAATTGATGAAATTTATCAATAATGAAAATGAATGAGAAAATGAAAAAACAAAAATAACATATAATTTCTATTAATTTTAATAAATAAAGAAAAATATATATACAAATTTTTATTTTTGGGGAAATAATTTTATTAAAAAAAGTTGGAGATCCTTTATCTATTCTTTTTTAGGTTGAAGCCCTTTTAAAATATAAAAAACAGAGGCTTCTTGTCACAAAAATGTATAATACTCTCTTGGATCTTCCTATGGAATATCAATGCCTTATCTATTTTATGGCAATTTGGCCATATCCATCAATCTTGGCCAGATTTGCCATTTTCACTTTTATGACCCTTTGTGGCTATTTCATCATCTGAGCCCAACCTGGCCCCTTCACCATCATCATGCCATTTATTTCCATTCTTTTCCTTTGGTAAATTTTGTTAATTTGCCATTAAATAGGAAAAACATATTCCAAAAGCCTGTATTAAGATTTTTAAGCTTTGAATACAGTTTTGTGCAATTCGCACACTTTTGTACATTTTGATAATTTAGCCATTTGATGCCATATTTCCTTGTAATATGGGAAATATTCCCAAATGGCCATATCAGTCCATTTGGGGTTTAAATTCAAGATTTTCACATTTTGTGCAAATACAGTTTTGAAGCCTTTTAGACTGTTTTTTGGCCAAAATACCAAAACTGTCCATAAAACAGCTCTGCAAGTCCTGAAGCCACCCAAACTCCATTTTCTCATTTTATCCTCCTGGCATTCATTCAAAAGGCCTTTGGCAAATTTTCCTTTTCAATAAACAAAAGTTCCATAAATAGTGTTATAAAGCATTATTCACCTTTTTCCACTAGAAATCCAATGGTGTCAATATCAGAAGTTTATTAAAATATCCCATCACATCATCCAGATTCAAGGAGTAAGTGCAAGTTTTATTCTTAAATACCAATCACACCATCAAGAAGCTTTTGGATATTTTCAATTATGCAGTATTCCTCCAAGTGAATACTGGAAGTTCATTCTCAAGGGATATTCAAGTGGTAATTCCAAAAAACAACAGTCAAGTGTCAATGCTCCATCAATCCACCTTGGCAACCACATTCATTTAAATATATTCTTGTTTCATAAAGACCTGAATTTTAACCATACACCCTGAGAAGATCATTCAACTCAATTCATTTCCCAATTTGGCAAGGTATACACTTCATCAAGAAATCAATACAGCTTCAAGGATTCAATACAGACCAGCTGTCATCTTGAAAGAGTCAAGCTCTTAACTGATCATATATACCAGCCTCTCTTTAAACCCTGGGGGGTTTTTTCCCCCAGTTAATTCATATAATTTTATTTATTTCTATCTTTATTTTCTTTCATCATGATAAATGATAATCTTAAGTCAGTCATTTTCACCTTTCTTTCTTTTCCTTTCAGTGGATTTTTGGTGGTCATATCCTTACTAATTCCATTGTTCTTTTTGGCAGGTTGAAACAGTGAGAAAGGACTTAATTTATTGGCTCTTTGGCTATTTGGCTTCTTTTTTCTTATTTAATATCTTCTTAGAGAAATTCATTTCTTATATTTTATCTTATTCAATATTTGGAGTCTTCCAAGTGAGTTCCCTAATTACTGAGTTCCAGGCCACTCTTCTTATCCCCAAAAGCCCCTGTGGAAGTTTTATAAATCCAGTTTCTGAAGAAGAGGCTTCAGTTGAAAACAGATGACTTTGATATTTTTGAGCCACTTTTTGAAGAATAAATAAGACTTATTTTTGCTACCAAGTAATAATAAGTCATGAATCAAGGCATATAAACACTTTATTTATTTTTAAGAGTGGTTTTTAATTATTTGGGCATTCAAAAAAAACTGTAATTTTTTGAATTGAAAATAAATTTTTACATTCAATTTTTTATCTTAAGAAATATAAATTTGAAGATTAATATATCAATTGAAAGATATTCAATATGTTATATTAACTACTTACTCCATCAAGTTAAAAAAAGGAAGAAAAACTTGGAAATTTTTTAATATTACAGTGGATTGGAAGAACTTTGAATACTAACAAACACTTAGATCCTGGGTCTAACCTACTTCACAAGAAGGGTCCAAGCTCATTCTAGGATGAGTACATGCTGATTTCCAAATTCAGCACCTGCTGTCAGGTGTAGCCAGGTTTCTCATGGTGACTATAAATATAAATATTTCAAAGTAATATTCTTTTCTAAGGGGGGGGATGTGAGCCCTAAAGGTAATTTCATATACCCAAAAGCCAACAAAAATTTAAAATAAGTTAAAGTTGAAAATGAAACTTTTTTTTTTTAAATATAAACATAAAGTGAATTTATAATGATACTTGAATAATAAATTTAAAAATATATTTACAAATTAAATAATGAATTAAAAATAAATTTTAAATATACCTATTAGAAATAAAATATTTTTTGGAAAAAAAAAAGTTAATAAGTTTTATTCTAAATTTTTTTTTTTTCAAAAGAATGAAAAATATAAAAAAATTATTTCATTATTGAATTCCTCATAAAATTTTAGGTTAGGAACCTATGAGTGAAATCTTTATAACTCAATTCTAAATAAGATTAAATAAATTTTTCAGTTTTTCCTGTAACAAGATTTGAAAATACTCAAAACTCCAATTAAATTCACATCAAATTTAGTGTTAAACCTCAATTGTTTTGTTAAAATTGATCTGTGGTGTTTAATTTGAACTGTATGATGAATTCAAGTATTTTAAATTGAAATGTCAAAATTTTTGCATTTATTACATAAGGGAACTCAAATTTACAGATTAGGAAGTAAGAATTACAGTCATATACCATAATGTTTAAATTGAATTAGATATGTAAAGCTTTGAGTATGATAAATGATGAGGAATTAAATAAAAAACAAATTGAAAAGATTAATTTCTTTGGGGGGGGAAGGAATCTTGGCTCCAATGGTTTTATACTCCTCCAAATTTCTTTCTGAAAGTTATTATTTGTTAAAATTCACAAAACATTTTGTTACTTTTAGCCTGTAATTAGATCACACAGTCTGTCATTCAATTGATGATGAGGTTTTGATACCAACCAGGGAATTTTTAGCTGTTTCCAACAGGGTAAAACTTCCCATCAGTTAAACCAAACTTCATAAAATTGATTTTAAAATTTTTTTTAAAGGCTTTTACATGCATTATGAAATGTTTTGAAGGCTTAAAACCAACTATTACTATAGCAATGGCTTGTTCACAGGACTAAAAAGGGCTAAAACAAGCGATTTTTTGGTCCAAACCTGGGTTCAATGATTCCCTAATTGGATTTTATGTTGTGAGTGTTTTTTTAATGAGTGATTAGAGTGAATTTCACTTTTGGAGGAAGAGAATTTGTGGCTATAAAATAATATCCTTTATTGCTTCTCTTTTCTCTTCATATGAGAATCTTTTCCTTTCATATTTAGTTTAAACACTGTTAATCCAATCAATGAAATATTTCACCTACCATTTTGAAATCACTTTAAACCTTTTAACATTGTGAAAAAATTATTATAATCATTTTTTATTGCTGTTATAATCATTTTTATCCTTGAACCACCACAAAGGTGAATTAAAGTATCTTTTATCACTGTAAACTTGGTGTGAGCCTGTGAGGTATGTATAACATACCCATAAGGCCACAAATGATTTTATAAACAGCTAATTTTGTCTTAAACAGACTTTTTAGTTGAAATTAAAATAAAAAATAACAAAAAATAAGTATAACTTTATTTTGGATAAACAAAGTTATAAATATTATGTCATTTTTGGATTCTACACCAAAAATAACCTAGGGTACATCCATAAGGTGTTATACCCAAAAACACTTATTTCTTGTGTTATTAGAAGATTTAAGAATCTCACAGTACTAATGTAACTTTTTTAACATTTTTTTAAAATTGTTAAATTTAAGCTTAAATAAGCTTAAATTTAAAGTTGCATAAGGTTAATGCAAACTTACCAAAATTTTAGTTAAAATTGAGGTGTGGTGTATATTTACTGAATTGGCTAAGGATCTGCCATGAAGAATGTAAATCCTGCATGAGCTCAATTTAAAAGGGTTTAAAGCCATGGTATGGCTTTAAATAAATAAAAGGGCAAAATCCACGCAAAAAGGTGGGACAAAGGAAAAAGACCAAATAGAGCTGGGGTACCCAACTTTTTGGATATGCAATGATTCAATTAAGGTTGTTCACCTGTATTGGAGGATTTTCAACCTTATTTAAAATTTAAGATTAGACTTTGATCCAACCTTAAGGTTTAAACTGGTTTTCTCCCAATTTGGACAGGAATTTCAAGCTGCCAAAGGGTAAATCCCAATATGCAGGCTTGAAATAAAGGTTTTAAGAACTTTCAAAGCTTAATAAAGCTTAAAAACTTTAAATAAGCTTAAAACTTTAAAGTTACAAGCATCAAAACCTTATCAAAAGCTAAGGTTTGGTGTGTATTGCTATTTTATGGGGAAAAATAGCAATAACTTCAAAAATTCATTAAAAATCCAAATCTTAATGGATTTGCTTGAAAATTTCACATAGCTTAGAATTTAATATTATCTATATATAAATTAAATTTCAAGTATCTTTTATAAATAAATTTCCTGGGTAATTAGCCTGGATATTTACTCTTTTAATTAAGCTCAAAGAAAATATTGATTTCTTTAAAAATTAATTAAAAATTGAGTTTAAGAGATTTCTGCTTGAAACTCTATTTTTAAGTTGTTCATGTGATGAACTTTAATATAAATAAGTTTATTTATATTAAGAACTTAAAATAATTAGTTTAAATGAGGATTAAAGTTACATGGAGTTAAGAATAACACTGGTAACTTTAAACTAGAATTAAAAACAAGTTGCCTTAAGTTAAGAACTTTGTTTTTAAGTATGGTTTTTCAGTTTTGACCTGAGCATGCCCTCTATTTTCATTATGAATCATGAGAGCTGCTCTGAAGACATAAAAAGAGTCTTTTCATCACTGTTTTTGTCCATCATTCATTATCAATCCAATCATATTAGACATTTAAACAGGTAAAGTTTTATTATTTATAAAATCTTATTATTAAAGTAATTCTTAAGTTATTTTATTCTTTATTAATTGTAAATTAAAGAATTGAAGTCATAGAATTCAGATTATTGTTGTAATCATCAATAATATATTTTATATTATAAAATTTTCATCTTAAATATCTTTTAAAATCCACAAATTCCTCTTAAAAACTCTTTAATCTTAAATTTTATCATAAAAAGTTGTTTTATCCTTAAAATTATTGATTTTAGACGTGTTTTTAACTTATAATCATTATTTAATATAATAACTGTTGTTGTTTAACTTGTTGTATTAAATAAATATTATAAGTAAGTTTTCTCTAAAGTTCTATATTTTTTTTATCTAGTATTAGTTTTTTTTCATATAGAATTTTATTCTATAAGAATTATTTCTGCACAGTGTGTGTTATAATTCTTTTATAAATAAGATTTATATTATTTATAAGTGGTTAATATTCATATTTCCACGTGTAATTGTCTCATTAAGAGATTTACAAGTCTTATTGTTATAACTGTCAGTGACTATAACAATAATAGAATAATTATAATTTATTATAATTATTATTATTTTTTTATTATTATATTTTTATAATAATAATTAAATTTATTTTTTTTATATATAATTATTTTTAATAATTATATTTAAATTTGTGGTTATAATATTTTATTATATTATATATTTCTATTGAGGACAGTCATAGTACTCTTGATTTTGCTACTATTATCAAGAGTTTCAAAGACAAATATTACACTTTGTCACTTTGTTTCCAAATTCACTCTGGTCACTTTTTGGAAATTTTGTCTCTTTAATATTCTTCTTATAGAATATGTTTTAATATTAATTTCCTGAAGTCATATTCTCAATTAATTTCAATTGAAATCTTTCTTGAAGAAATTTATTTTGTAGCCATAAATATTTCTTATAAAGTATTTTTGGGTAAATTTTTATTGTTGTTAAAGTAATAAATCTTTATAAATTTATAAGTTTACCTTAGGTTATTTTTAGTATAGAATTTAAAGATGATTTATAATTATAACTTGTTTTTTTTTTATTAAAAAATGAATTTATTGTCATTTTTAATTATTTCTTTTTATTTTAAAACTATTTAACAAATCAATTTATTAATTATATCAATTTTTTTCTTAAAAATATTAATTTTGATCATATTTTATTTATATTTCATACAAAAATAAATATTTTTTTAATTAAAATTTAATATTTTATTTAATATTGAAAAATAAAAAAATTAAAAAAAAAATTAATTTATTTTAATTTTAAATACATTAAATAAATTTTTATTATAAAAAATAAAAATAAAAATAAAAAAATTATTTAAAATTATTCAAAATTATTTAAAATTATTTAAAACTTCTTTTAATTTTATAATATCTAATTATTATCAATATAAATTTTTAACAACTTTTAACAATTTTCTTTTTTTTTTTTTTTTTGTTTTTGTCAAAAAAAAATATTAGTAGACTTGATGATATTTATATAGCTTTTTCTTTTTTTTAAGCTTAAGAAACAAAAAACAAGCAAATAAAAAAGAAAATTGAATGATTTCAATATTATTCATGTAAATATTTTTCAAAAAAAAAAACTCATAATTAATTTCTTATTATTATTATTATTATTATTTCTTTTTTTTCCTTTCTTTAAAAATAAATAGCTCAATATGTTGATTTTTCAAATAGTAAAAATTAATTTTTCTTTTTTTTTTTTTTTTAATTTTTAATCTTTGTAAATAATTTTTTACCTTGGAAATTTTAGATTTTATTAATTAAAATTCAAATGGTTGAATATTTATATTTATATTCATCTATGTATAATATAAATTTCATTTATTTTACTTGAGATAAAGAAATAAATATATATAGAAACGGCTTAAATCACCTCCACCAATTGATAAACTTTTTTTTTTCAAAAAAAAAGTATCCAAACTATTGTTATTATTTATTGTTTCATTATTATTATTAATAAAAAAAAAGACCCAGATAACAAAAAAACAAAAGAATTCAAGTTTATTTTTTTTTCAAAAAAACAATTAAGTTATTTTAAACATTTCTTTCATACAGTAAATGTGAGCAAACATTAAGCTAAAATTAATAACGGATTATGAAATCTTGATAGATTAAAAAGTCCAAGAAATCGTTTTTCTTGACTCAAATTGATTCTTCTGCCGTTCTCCCCAGTACGATTGCAAATTTTAAACACCTTTAATTCGACTCAAGTTCACTGCTGTCAGAAACAAAACTCGTCAGTTTGCAAAATGGTTTACATTTTAACAAGTCTTCTAGTTGATTCAAATAAACAATTACAAGCCTTTTTTGGTACAGCTGATCTACGCAACAATTTCTGGAATCAATAGCGCTTTCTCGAAAAAAAGTGTAATAGTAGACATAAAAAAGCACAACCATTGAGATGCAAGTTAAATTTTATTCAATGGAACCATTTTGCTCCAAATTTAAAAAACCAAAAATTTAAAACATCAACTTTACTGTCGAAAGGTTTATTTGTTGTATTTATTTAAAGAAAAATTATATTGTATAGATAAACTAGACTAGTTACCCGCCCCTCTTTAATACCCAAATTGACTATTTACTCAACTGTCAATGTTGCCAACTACCCTCTGAATTTTTGTCATACCATCAACGCCGAAAAATTAGGACATAAATATTTATAATACATCTTTGCTGCCTTTGAAAATGAAAGAGCATCCAGTTCTATAATTGAACTAGTACTAATTGTCCAAAACCAATTTCTACACATAAAACATACAAATCATTTCTTCCCCCCATTGACAGCGGCAGCAAGTCAAATTCGATCAACAGCAAAAAGGATTCTACACAATGGCAAAAACTATTAAGATATAAATCAAGTCAACTTGTCAGAATCCATTAACTGGCTGTTGCTGATTTGCTTGTAGTGATGAGGGTGTTAACGCTGATTGTGTAGATTGTAAAATAGAAGATCGGGAAAAATGGTTTAAATGATCGGTGTGAGATGACGAACTCGGCCAACATTGTTGGTGTGTGTGAGCAGATGATAATGAAGCTTGTGGTAATTGGGAGAGGCAATAAATCTTATTCTGACAAGCGGTACCTTCAGCCCAAATTACACCTGGAAGGCCGGCATTTGAAAAATTACTATAAAACCATTTGCCAGCGGACCCTTCCTCCATTGGTGTTCCTTTCCTCCAAGGTTGACTCCCAAATCTATAAATCCCGTCTGTTCCTACCTGTTGCCTGACTGCTTGCTCTACTCCTCCTCGTCTACCAGCAACAAGAGAGCGAAATTGAAGTTCAGGTCCTGCCCCATGAGAATTATTTTGAGATGGTAGCATAGCTGTACCCAAATAAGAAGCGCGACTAGCACTGTTGTCTTGTGATAGTACAAGTGAAGGTAGTTGCTTTGAATTTGGTTGATTATTTGTTATTGGAGTATTGACTAAGACTGTTGATGTAGATGATGTATTGGAAAAATTCATTGAGCTTAATCTTTTTCGTGATGAGCCTAATGCATCATCATGCCCTTCTTGAGATGTTAAAAATTGAGAAATATTACGCTTGCCAGTGGCGCTAGTTCGATTTATTCTATGAGGTTTATTCATATTACGTAACTTAATTGGTAATGAAGCCACTTGTGACTGTCTAAGTTCAACTTGTCGTTGAGGTGTCATGGATAAAGAATTAATGGGTAACAGAGTTGAACAGTTTGATAGGCATGAAGAAGAAACGGAAGATGATGGATTCCAATGTGACAAATGTGTTTGGTTAGGTGTAGTAGTTGATTGCATTGAATTAAGTAACATTAGGCCACGAGCAGAGCGACGTAAATTGTAAGGATGACTAGGCTGTTGAGTTACCACTTGAGAGTTTAACGCCCTCTGTGAGCAATTCAAGTTAGTTTGAACGACATTTTGTGAACCAACAGATCTGATCCTTGCAAGTTTGTTTTCTTCTTCAGCCTCAGCTTTCATACTACTTGAGTTGCGTATAGGGGATACAAGACCTTCCAAGATACTTAAACCTTCCCCAGATGCAACACGCATCTTTTTAAACCATCGCGTACGAGGACCAGATGCTAAAGCAAGAGCAGTATGTTGATCCTTTAAGTGTACCATACCATGTAATAATCGAAACCATGCCCTAAAATCTCGAATGTTAACATGTAATTGAAAGTTTAAACCTTGAAGGAATTCAATCTCCCCATCATTTAAAGACACGAGTGGTAAACGGGAGACTTCAGACCAAGTCTTTGCTGTATAACTATATTTACGAACCTTTGATTAGTTGGCTGTTTTTGTAAATTTTTATAATAATAAGTTGAAGTGACATTTTCAACTCACGTATGGTCGTCGAGCATCTTATTGGCCAACATCAAGCTCACAACTCCAATCCGATACTCACTTTTAGAGCTTGGCTTGATGGGATTCAAGGATTTAAGTCGATGAATATAAAAGAGAGCCAAGAGTACAACAGAGTGTGATACTTGAGCTAAGAGGCAATAAAAAAACCAAGTTAAATGTCTTTTTCTTTGATAACATCAAGGATTTGCAAAAATAAAATAAATCACTGACTAGTGCTAAGTAAGTTGTGAATAAAGATTACAAACTCTGGATTGGGAACTAATTGAGCCTGAGTAATATTTAATGATAAGCTAGCCTGAGCGAAATCTGAGGTTGAGTGAGTACCAGATTTTAGGCAAGTAGACTGGCTTAAGCTTGCTGACGACCTTTGTAGACTTGAAGGCTCAGCAAACCATAAATAACACATCATCTGGGCAGCGAATTCTGCAATTTTGTTCATAGGAGGTAAAGGAGCAACACAAACGTTGGTGGAAGGAATTTGATTAGGTGTTTTTATAATGGTAAGATTAGAACGAGAATTAGAGGATTGATAAGTTGTAGAAATAGCTTTTGGATGAGAGTCAGGATTTGATCGATCAACAATATGAGGTGACGAGCAGGAGGCGGGAAGAGAGGGTCCTGCCGATCGCGATGGTTGGTTGATTAAAAAGTTACTTGAGAGATAAGCATGAGTTTCTGAGAGAGGGTTCATTTTGGATGGATAAGATGATAGAGGGAGAGAAAGAGGAGTTTGAGGACGAGGAAGATAATGATGATGATGAGAAGGAAGATGATGAAGATGATGAGAATGAGAATGAGAATGCTGATGATGCTGATGCTGAGATGAGTTTGATGTATTAGACTGAAGAGAATGAGCATAACGAGAAAGAGTGTTCTTATTTGTAGGGGAAAAAAAAGATGTGGAAGAGGTATTAGATGAACAAGAAACTAGGGAAGATGAGTAGGTGGATGTATTATTAGATAGCAATGGGATAGGCTGGGACGAGATGGAATCTAAGTAGATGAAAAAATGAACCCAACGAGAGTGATGAAATGTTAAGCTTGAAGGTGATGAATGATTCAACTGAATTATATTTGTTTTAAAAACTTACCGAGAGGAGGACAATAATGATGACCGGTAGGGGCGGAAAGTAAATGATCTAAAATCTCAGGTAGTGTAAGCATTCCAACCAATTTATCTTTGACTCTTGTTCGCTTGGGGAGTTTTCTACTTCCGATCCGACTAGGACGATTTGAATCTAATACTTCTTGACTTTCGACCATGACAAATAGATGGACGGCATTTTTGGCAATGTACTTGAGTAAGCTACCTAAAGAATCGTTTTGAGAGCAAAAGGTGATTCCGGATACTTTTCTAGATCGAAGAGCGATAGCCTCACGGACTGTTAGATCAAATAATTTTAATGGTGGTTTAGGAGAAATGAAAAGATCCTATGATGATTTAGTGAAAAGAAAAAGATGGATGAAGGGATTGTGAATGAATGAGTCAAGACTGGAATTAAATAATCAAGGGAACGAAAAACAAACAATGATATCGACGATTTGATAAATATCCACCATAGAACCTGTATGATCGATTATGGGGATAGCATGAGTTGAAGTTTCAATGAAGATTCGAGTGAGCTCGCGGAGGGAGGAATTTTCTGTGGCAGCGATAAGATTAAATTGAGAATCAAGTGAAGAAGGATGAGGATAATTCTGGGATGAGCAAGTCAACCTTGTTGATGAGATTGGATGATGAGAAGATTGATTAGGTGAGGAAGTTTTAAGATGAGAGAGAGGACTTGATGAGCAAATGAAATGTTGATATGAGAAGTAAGAACCGAGTCTGAGAGAGCCTATGGAAGTTGAAAGTCGATCTAATTGAGCGTGAGGCTGAAGATGAGAAAAGAGAGAAGATCAATTGAGAATCATGATAGAATTTAATTAAACTAGTGTATTAATATTAAGATTCTAGGAATAAATCGAAAATGATTTCAAGATTTTGAATGAGGACTGACATGAGTAGCAAGATAATGAAGTAATGAGCGAGGGGTTAAGACACGCCTTAGAGTTTCATGACCTGTTGTACGATCTAATTCGATGATAGGTAGACGACGAGTCAATGATCGACAAAGTTGTTCACCAGCTTCTAATAGAGTCTGAATGAGAGAGTAAGTGAGATAAATTGAGTTTTAAAAGCTGCTAATCAGGAGAAAGAGGTTTCGATTTAATAAAGATTAACCAACAGCTTCAGGATGAACATGAACAGATTGAGTTAGACTTGGGGTTGGTCTTGTGTGACGAAGGCTAGAGAGTGAAATTTGTAATAGATTATTGATAGCCAAATCAGAATTTGTAGAACGAGAATGATTCTGAGAAGGGGAAGAAACTTGAGCGAGTGAGACTGAGATGAGAGGATAATTTGTTGGTGAGTTTGTTGGATGAAGTGAGTAGATGACTAGAAGGGGAGTGAAAATCCATCAAACCAAGTTGAGGATGAGTTGATGAGTTGATTTTGAAGATGATTTAGATGAGTGAATAAACCCAAATGAAAAATGAGTTTAAAATGAGTGAATAAACCCAAATGAAAAATGATTTTTAAATGAGTCAATTGATGAGATGATGATCCTATTAAGCAGACCACCTACTACTTAGACCATCAGATAGTGAGAAAGAGCCTGAAATTGTAGAAGATCGATCGTCAAAGAGAGGGGCGGAAATGAGACCTAGGTTAAGTTGATGATGATGAATGAATTTTTCAATTAATTATCCAATGAATTTGACTAAGATTTTCGTACCATTTGCTAACAAAGATGAAAGAGCGGATTTGATGGATTGGCTAAATAAATCCCAAGATCAAGATGATCATGAGTTAAATGCAAGAAAGAATAATGATTAGATTGAATTTGAAGATGATTAGTAAAACGCTGATCATCCTAAATTGATTAAAAGATGATAAGTTTTCATACGATTGATCGATTAGGACTGGCAATAAGTTATTCGTCGGCAGCCGAGAGCAAATTTGATCATGAAGCAATTGACGAAGATGCAATAGACAATGAAGATGATGATTCGAATTGTTCGTCGTCATTTTTAAATCGATAAAAGTTGGGGGAATTGGAATTTTTTGGGGGAAAAGATCCAAAGAGGCTCTTGACCGAAATCCCAAACGAAAACAAATCGGAAATTTTAAATTTAGCACAGGCGCTGCTAACTTTAACACAGGCCAAGCAGCGGCCGGCACTGGCACTGCAGCTCTCGTCTCTCAGCGAAGATCATCACTCGCTGGCAGTCGCTGCCGACCAAGAGACAGACTAAGACAAGACAAGACTAAGACAAGGCTAAGGCTGAGGCTAGTTCAGTTTAGCAAACAGTATAGACGTCATCCCAGCCAGTACAGCGCAGTATCCCGCTCAGAGTCAGCTGCGCAGGGAATTCGGAGTGCTAGGGCCTACTGACTGGGTGCAAGCGTGCTGGCGGGGTGGGCTCAGCTCAGGCGAAGGCGATCGAGGAGTGTCCTGAGTGGGAGCTGGGTGCGCACTGCGCAGCAAGCATCCCATCGCCAATGGCCTGCCCCCCCATTTCCTTGACGCCATCGCCTGGGATAGCACTGATGCTGTACTCGGTGACTCAGCAGCTTACGACCTTGGAGCTATGAAGCATGCACACCCATCTAGGATTACTCTCACTCTCAGCGCATGGCGACTGTCGCCAAAACCTCAATCAGACCATCACCCATGAGCAGCCATCGACCCAACCGAGCCGCAGAGCACAGCCTGACTCAAAACCTGTCTGGTCGAATTCATCCAACATTGCTTTGCTTTGGAGCTATATACTCTACCTGCAACAAAATTTAATTGGATGTGAAACTAGACAGTATCGCGCTTGACTTGTCATCGCAATAATATCTTGGAAGCCTTTTTAAAAACAGTCCAAAAAAAAGTATTAACAAAGTAAAACTTATCAGTTTAAAATTTAAATCAGTATTTTCTTTATATATAAAAAAACTAAGAAACCTTGATATAAAGGAAAAACATTATTATTTTTTTAATAAATTCAATTTAAGGGGTGTCAAATCTAATCTTGCAAATACAATATTGAAATAATGTGGGATTTTGAACCCAAATCTACACTGAAAAACCTACATTTTTTATTTGCCAATCCCATAGGGGGGTTTTGACTGCATCCAATAGGTTATCAGAAAAAAACTGTGATGGAGAAAATGGAATTCTCAAGGCTATTTCCTAGTCATCAACCATGCAAAAATGCCAGCCCTGTGTCCCTCCTCATCCTACTGGACAGACCTTGCATGATAAGCACCAATTGCTATCATCAATGTCAAAAACCCAACAAAATACATTCCTAAAGGAAGCACTATCATCAAAAAGATTCCACCAAAATCTTAAATGAAGAGAAAATTGAACAACTAATCCAAGTGGAATTCATAAACACTTTTCTAAAACATCAAGAAGAAAAACCCACAAATGAATCACCAACAACTAGTCTTGATTTAATTATGAAACATCTTTATAGCCTGGAATGACAAACATTAAATGCACAATGAAAACCTTTACCTGTCTCAACTTCAATAAATTAGGCTTAAATTATTTCTCGGACTAAAATGAAATGCAAATCTGAGAAGAATATCCCAGAACCCTCATCACAGATGTTGAGAAAACTCAAACCAGCCACCCTTGTGCTTTGAACTCCACCTGAATTTACTGTATTTTATTTGGTCACTCATAGTAGCATCACCAACATCATAAAGAAGTTTATTAGTTATTTAGTGATCTCAGTGGACTCTAAGTCAATAGCATGGAAGTCTGAGTAGTAAAAAAAAACATGAAAATATCTCAGACTATACACCCCAGATTTATCTGAAGCCTTATGTCTACTACTCAACAAACACCCCTATGTAGCTCAGCTGAATACAATACTTAAGATTCAACCAATCAGATTCCCAGTCCTCATTAATAAAATACCTGAGGCCTTCAACCCTGAGGACCAAGCTCATTTAATTTTACTTGGTCTCCTGAATAAAATTGACCCTTTGATTATTCAAGCAGCCAGATGGCTTCAAGATCCCAACAGGATAATTAAGTAACACAGATCAATTTTATTGTACCTTCTAAAAAGTATTTTTTTTTAAAAGTGAATAATAAAGAATTTTCATCAATAATGAATTCAATTTCAGAGAACATGACTTAAGGAAAACCTCTTGTTGTTAAAGTTCTGGAAGTTAGGCCAGACTGCACCATGGTGTAAGAACCAAGAACTAAAATATATAATACTTGAGAGTAAAAGAACTAAATGGAATTAATGAAGCTTTTTTTTAAATATTGAATTCATAATTTTATTCTTCCAATTGGGTTTACAATGAAAAACTTACTTAATAATAAGAATCCTGGAAGAAAACCTTTGTTGATAATTGAAAACTAATATTTTTGTAACTACTAATGAGATAAAAAAATAGTTCAGGATTTGAAATGAAGTTAACTTTAAAGAAATTGAATAGTTTTTTTTTAAACTAAGTCCCCTGCTATTTCATCAAAATCTAGGAGTTCAGTCTTTAAAAGAAAAAAAAACCTAACTCAATTAAATTTTATTATTAAAGAGGAGAGAATTTAAATCTAAAATAGAAATAATTTCATCAACAACTTTAATTTATTTAGCTCCTAAAATAATTTCTTGATAAATTGATAAAAGTTTTATTTTTTTTGGAAAAAATTTAAATCACTTTTTCCTGATTCTTTTTTTTTTTCAAAAACAAACATTTTGGATTTAAAAAGAAAATCCAGATATTTGCTCATTTTTAAGTATAGATTCATTTAAATTTTATGACCAAACCAAATAACTCCTTTGATTTTAAAGGACATCCATTTTTTTTCTTGGAAAATCCTTTTACTTTATAATTACAAATTTCATGAAAATTATATTTTGATAAATGAATTTGAAAAAAAAACTTATACCCTGTGACTCAATTCCAGGCCAAAAGTAATTAAATTTTGCTTGTATTTTGACATCCCACACAAGTCAGCAAGGATTTTGGGGGTCTGGATCCCCCTTAGAGCTAGAGTTCCTTTTCCCCTCCAATTTATTTTTTCCTTTAATTCCTCATCATGTATTATACTTGTAATTTACATATGTAATTCAATTGAATTTTACAGTACAATACAGTAATAATTGATACCTCATATGTAAATAAAAGTTCACTTATGTAATACACGGGCACATTTTGACATTTCAATTGAATTCAATTGAAAATACTTCAATTCCTCATAACTTCTAAACTAAACACAACACCTCAATTTCAACACAAAAATTGATGGTTAACACAACATGTGGTGTGAATTAAATTAAAGTTTTGAGGATTTGCAATTTTCGTATTGAAAATACTAAAAACTTAAGTTAAGCTTATTTAGAGTTGAGTTACAAAAATTTCACTCAGAGGTGACCCCACCTAATTTTTTATGAGGAATCAAATGGTGAAATAATTTTTATATGTTTATTTATTGGATAAAAAGTTATAATATATTTTATATAACTTTTTACCAAAAATATTTTAATTTCACAAATTTTATTAAAAATTCATTTTTACTTAATTTTTACAAGTAAAAATATAATTTCATAATTTTAAATTTTATTGTAATTTTATTTCTAAATTATAATTAAATTTTGAGTTTTAAATATAAATTTGTATTTATATTTCAATTTTTATTTTTATAATATAATTAAGTTTATTTTATTTACATTTGTATCTTAATTTATCTTTTGTTGTCTTTTGGGTATATGAAAATACCTCTAAGGCTCACAGGGATACTATCCCATATCCTTGAATATGAGGTGTCAATTCTATGAAGGTGTAACAACCACTCACCAGGGGTAAGGGTATCCATTCATACACCCACTCAAACACCTCAAATCAGCAGATCCATCATTTGCATCAGCATTCAGTTTCAGCAATCTTCATTCTGAAACATGCATACAGCTTGGTACATCAATACAGCCTGTCAATACCTGTACAGGTTGGATTCACCCAATACAGTTTCAATACACCAGTATGAAACTGTATGATCACTCAAATACACCACACCTCTTGTACAGGTTCTGTACAGCTGTACAGGACCTGTATTGGCCAGACTCAATTCAATAATTCAATCCTCTCATGAAAATTCTTCCTCTGGATCAGGGCTGGTGTTTCTCACATATACCAGCCCCTCTTTCTCCCCCCTGGGGACTTTTCCTCAGTTAATTAATTTAGCTTATTTATTATTTTATAATTATTCTTATCCTTATCTTGGGTATTATAATTATTTGATTTTAAGTTAGTCTTTGCATTTCTCTCTTTGCCTGTACAGTATGAGTTGGGTGGCCATATCCTTATTAACCCTTCTCTTTTCATTCTGACAGGTTGAAACAGTGGACTTGGACTTGTTTGTGGTTGGCTCTTCTATTTTTCTATTCTTATTCTTTGTTGCTGATATCTTATATTCTCTATTTTAGCAATTCATCTCTTTAACACTCTTCAGTGTATCTGTGAGCCTTGAGGTATATTTTACATACCCAAATAGGCCACAATTATCTTGAAGAGAAATTTTGAATTATACATAGCTCATAAATCATGCATATATTCAAAATTCATCATTTTTGATTTCTGAAAAGATGAATAACTTTTTATTGAGTAAGTAAATCCATGGATTTAAGGCCAGATTTGGATTCTACACAAAAATTAACCTAGGGTAGCTCCATAGAGTGAATAAGCTCAAATTAACTCTTTGAGGTGGTAAAATGGAAAATACTTCAATACCACATAAAAGATCCGTGAAAATTTTTGTTTTTCTTAATTTCACCCCAAAATAATGGGAAAGTGAGAAATCCCATGTTACATATACACTAAGGATAGTGTTATGCATGTTTTGAGCACTTAATATCATGGTATTCTTACATGGACTTTTGGTACACCCATAGTGGATATCTCACTTGAAGCTTAAATTACTATTTTGACGTAAAAAATAGGCAAGGGGGACAAAAGACATCAAAGAGAGCCAGGGTACCCAACTTCTGAGGACTCAGAGGCATGGATAGCTCCAAAGCTTGGTTCCATGGCTGATCTTGACCCAATTGGTAAACTAAACCTCTTTGGGAACTTGGTTACCATGTCACAACTACTGTAAATCTTAAGAAAATAGCAAATAACCTGCTATTTTGACGTGCCAAGGAGGTAAAGAGCTACTTAGACTCCTGTAACCACGTCAATTCTTAATGACTTTCCATGGATAAACCCCAAAAGAGTAATTAAAACCCTTTTTGGACTTGTATCCATTGATTTACCTCATAGCAACCAGTGAAACACTGATATTTGCAATTCTACGTAGAAATGAGGTAAAAACTTCAAAAATTCATTAAAAATACAATTCTTAATGAATATTTCTGAAACTTTCAGGACCAATGGAGAACTGTATTATCTATGGTACAACCAAAAATAATTAAAGTTTTACTAATAAAATTAAAAGTTTTACTTACAGTCCATTTTTGATTATTCTACGTGAAACTCTGAATCTTCAAAAATTCACAGTAATTAAAACTTGTGATGAAATTGGCAATAACATTGATAACTTTGAGAAATCAATGATTATTTTAGAATGAAAGAAGATTTACAGATGTTACTCCTTTTATTCTAAACCCATATTGGGGTTGGTAGCCACGTAAAAGCATCAATTAAGTAATTATGATAATCTTACGTGACAACAGATGATGCAATCATTAATACAAAAAAGGTTTATTGTTTTCTCACTCACTGGTTTGTCAGTGTTCTCCATGGCACGCCTCTGTGAGCTGTTGTTGACTTAAAAGAAGCTTCTTCTTGCTGTTTTTTCCACATCATCATCTTATTAACCATTTATATCAATATTACCAACAAGTAAGTATTAGTTAAAACTTTTCTTAAGTGTTTTATTCTTTCAGAATCAACCAGAAAGACGTGAAATCATAGAAATCAACTATATATTGTTGTAATACATTTATAAATTCATTTTGATCCTCTAAATCCACAATTCTACGTCAAATCTCTCTATCTTATCTTTCAATAAGCTCTTTGGAATATTAGTGAGTGATTTATCTTTAATTCTTAAAGTTTTTCTCTAAAATTAGTTTTCTTCAAGAATTATCATTATAATTATTCTTGCAAAAGATAATTATATATTAAAATAATTTTATTATTTTAATAAAGAAGTTTTTATTATTAAATTCTTCTTGTAATTGATTCTAGTAGACAATTACTTACTCACTGTTAAAATCACTAGTAGTGCTTAACACGTGAAAGAAATAATTATTTAATTATTTAATTGTGGTTATAATAATATTTTATTATTATATTTCATAAGAACAGACATAGTACTGTTGATTAATAGTAATATTATCATCAGTTTCATAGTCATATCTTACAGTATCCTTCCTTATCATATCTTTGAGCCCTCCATAAGTGAGTCCCAGTTTACTGAGTGCCAGGACCTCTTCACTTTGAAGAGCCCCTGTGACATTAAATTAATTAACTCATATTTGATTCTTCTTTTCATTCATTTATATTCATTTTTCTCATTCATCAAATTATGATTCTTTAATGACTTTATGATCCTTAATGATTATGATTTTTTCTCTCTTATCAAATTTTCATCTCATTCATTTCATTCATATGAAAATTGATTCCTTCTTCTTTCTTAATCATTTCTGACCATTTTATCACTTCATTTTATTTTATCAAATCAAATTCTTCTGTGTTCTTATTCAGGTCTTTCAGGAGTAATTGATTGTATTATTCATTGGGATTCATTGGGTTATTGATTCAGTGATTCAGGATTTTTCATTTGATTGAATTGATTGACTGTGAATTCTCAAGATATTTTATTGATCCTCAAGAATTGATTTTGATTATTGATTGATTTTGACTCATCAAGATATTTGAATTGATTTCCGAAGATTTTGTATTGATTGATTGATTCCTCAAGACCTTGATTTCATATTGAAGACACTGAATTATTGATTGAATATTGATTGATTGTTGATTTAATCAAGATTATTGATATTGAATTTGATTTATTGTTGATTATTGATTTGAATTGATTGATTGTTGATTGAAGTTGATTTCACCTCAAGAATTGAATTGATTCCTCAAGACTCATCAAGATTTTTATTGTGATTGATTTGGCCAAGTTTTTGATTTCTGTTCTCAATACCATCAAGTTTCTTTTATATAACTTCTGTTCATAATGCCAGTTCAGCACAGTCCCGCAGCAAAGAACACTAGATCCCAGAAAATTCCGGCTGTTCTCACTCCTACAGCAAGGGCTCCTGTTGACTGCACACCATCAGTTCATCAACTGAGAGCAAACTTGGACAGAGGGCAACCAATGGAAGGAGCAGCACCCTCAAGAAGAGGTGGAATAAAATCTAGAAGATCAAGATCCTTTTATGGACTTTTGGGTGGCTACCCTGGCATGTCTGAAGGTGCAAGAGCAAGATTAGGGGATGTTGAAGATGAAGAGGGGAAAGAGTCTGTGGAAGAGGGAGATTATGGGGAGACTGTAGTGGAAGATGCCTTGGCAAATGCTCCAGAGGTGCCTCAGGGTTCTAATCTAGCCCTTTCTAGTCAACCTCTTGTTTCTCAAACTGATCCAAGTCTCCTCAAGATGATGGAGAAGATGACTCAATTCATGGGAGAACTCACTCAAGCAGTTGCCCCCAGGGACACTTCCAAAGCCCCTGCTTTAAAGAATCCATCCATTAAGGCACCTGATTCTTTTTGTAAGGTGTGGATATGAAACTTTAATTAAAAATCAAGTACTTTTCCTGTCCTCAAAATTTGTATAAGGTAAAAATCAATTAAAAATAGTAAAGAATATCATTTTTAAGAGAAAACACGCCAATTTTATTGTTTATAACTTTCGTAGTATAAAACAATAATATTGTAAAAATTTATTGTTTTACCAACAATAAAAATGTATCCAAAAAATACTCTACAAGTGATATTTTAAGGCTACAAAAGAAATTTCTTCAAGAGCAATTTCAATTGGAATTAATTGAGCAAAGAACTGCAAGCAATTAATTAAAGAACAAAGTCTTTAAAAAGAATATTAAAGAGAAAACACGCCCAAAAGTGACCAGAGTGAATTTGGAAACAAAGTGACAAGGTTTACAGTGATGAAAGATGCTTTAATTCACTTTTGGGGTGGTTCAGGGGTAAAAATGATTATAAAAGTTACAAACAATAATTATAATGATTTTTTCACGTGGTTAAAAGGATTAAAAGGATTTAAAAATGGTGGTTGGAATCTTTCATTGATTGGTTTAACAGTGTTTAAACTAATTAATAAAAGGAAAAAGATTCTAACATGAAAAGAAAAGTGGGGCAAAGAAGACATTCTTTTATAGCCATCAATTCTCTTACTCCAAAAGTAAAATTTACTCTTGTCAGTCTTGAAAAACAGTCTGAAAACAGAAAAGCCAATTATGGCATCATTGAACCCTGGTTTAGACCAAAAAGGGCTGGTTTAAGCCATTTTTAGCCATTTTAGACCCTTAAATCAGCCATTACTATAGCAATACCAGGCCTAGAGCCTTCAAAACACGTCAGAATGTGTGTCAGAGGCGTAGAAACCAGTTAAAACTGTTTTTACTATGATTGTTTTATCTTAAGGGTAGTTTTACCCTCTTGGCAACAGCTAAAACTACCCCAGTTGGTATCAAAACCTCATCATCAATTGAGTCCACAGACCCTGCAACTCAATTCCAGGCCAAAAGTGATGAACTTTTGCGTGAATTTTGACATACCACGCCTGTCAGCAAGGATTTTGGGGGTCTAGCTCCCCCTTAGAGCTGGAGTTCCTTTCCCCCCCAAATTTAATCTTTCCAATTTATTTTTCCTTTAATTCCTCATCATGTATTATACTTATAATTTAAATATGTAATTCAATTCAATTGTACAGTACAATACAGTAATAATTGACACCTCATATGTAAATCAAAGTTCACTTATGTAATACACGCGCACATTTTGGCATTTCAATTGAATTCAATTGAAAATACTTCAATTTCTCATAACTTCTAAACTAAACACAACACCTCAATTTTAACACAAAAATTGATGGTTAACACCACATGTGGTGTAAATTAAATTAAGGTTTTGAGGATTTTCAACTTTTGTATTGAAAATACTAAAAACTTAATTTAAGCTTATTTAGAGTTGAGTTACAAGAATTTCACTCAGAGGTGACCCCACCTGATTTTTTATGAGGAATCCAATGGTGAAATAATTTTTATGTGTTTATTTATTGAATAAAAAGTTATAATAATTTTTATTTAACTTTTTCCCAAATTTATTTATTTTTTTCACAATTTTGTTAAAATTTCATTTTTACTTAATTTTTTCAAGTATAAATGTAATTTTATACTTACAAAATTTAATGTATTTTTATTCTTAAATTGTAATTAATTTTTTATTTTTGATATAATTTTATATTTTGATAATATAAATAAATTTATTTTATTTATATTAATATGTTATTTTTGTATTTGTGGTCTTTTGGGTATATGAAATTACCTCTAAGGCTCACACTTTTGATGGTACTCAAGCTCATAAATTGAGAGGATTTATCCAATCCTGTCAATTAATCTTCCATAATGATCCACCAAATTTCTTTTCTGACAGGAAGAAAGTCCTTTACTCAACTTCTTTTCTCACTGGTAGAGCTGGAAAGTGGATTGAACCCTATCTCGCCAATATTTCCAATGAAGACCCTTCTTACCTCCTCAATAATTGGCCATTATTTGAATCTCAATTATTCACTCTTTTTGGTGACCCAAATGAAGTCAGGAAAGCTGAACAAGAGTTGGACAATTTGAGGATGAAGGAAAGTGGTCATGTATCCTTGTACATTGCTGATTTCAGAAGCTTAATGTCAAGAATTGGAGATTGGGGGGGACAGAGCTTATATCCATGTTTACAGAAGAGGATTGGCATCAAGATTATTGGATCAGTTGGCTTCTCACCCTTGAACTTTTGATACTCCTCAAGAGCTTATGGATTTCACTTTAGAATTAGACACAAGATATAATGAGAGGAAAAAAGAAAAGGGTGGCAGTCAAGAGAAGAAGCCTCCTGCCAATGGATCCAATCAATCTAGGCCTCCTCAAAACTAATCTTCAAAGAGGCCTCACCAGAAGAAGAATAAGAAGGGCAAGCAGTTTCAATCTTCAAAGGACAAGCCTCATACTGCTCTCCTCAATAAGGACAATAAATTAATCGGTTCAGAAAAGGAGAGGAGGATTAAAGAGGGGTTGTGTACTTATTGTGGTGGAACACACCCAACTGAAAAATGCTTCAAGAGACCTCAGAACTGAATACTAGTGTCAAGAAATCTTTAAAGTTTCTTATTTTCTCTTTTGTCTCTGATATTTTTTATAGTATTCTCATTGATTCTGGTGCTAAAAACTCTTTTATTGCAAAGAACTTTGTTCTCAAGTACTCATTGACTCTGTCAGAGCTCCCTGAAAAGATTCCTCTTTTCATCCTGGATTCTAATGAATCCCCTGCCTTGTTCATCACCCATTATACCAAGTGGGTAGTTGACTTGCCTTCCTTCCCAAGCTTTGAATGGGACTTCTTTATCATAGATTCACCCAAGGGAGAAGACCTGATATTGGGCTATGATTTCCTTTACCATTTTAATCCCATTATTGATTGGAAAAATGGATTCATCACCCATGATTCTAGTGGTATTATTCCTCCTACTAGTAATGACTTTGCCACTGCTGTCAACAGTGTTTCTCTGGTTGGTGAACTTAAGACACCTTCCCTTCCTTCTTCTGTCCATATCCCTTCCATCATTCCCTCTCAGTCATTGCTTCCATTACAAGATGAAGTCTTCAAAGAGATAAAGGATGTTGGAGAAGATGTTGCCGCATCTTCACTTCATCTCTTTCAAGGGGATATGGACCTTCCTCCTTTATATTTTAATGCCTCCCTGGAGGAGCAGTGGGATGAGGAGGAAGAGCCAGAAGAAATTGAAACTGTGCTGAAAGTAGTCCCTCCTGCTTATCACCAATATTTGGATGTATTCTCCAAGATGAAAGCAGAGAAACTTCCTCCACACTGCACCTGTGATCACCATATCAAATTGGAGGGTCTTCTACCTCCAATTGGTGTTATCTACTCCTTATCAAATCAAGAGTCAGAAACACTATGGGCCTACATTTCAGAGAATGTAGAGAAAGGTTTCATAAGACCAAGCTCCTCTTCAACAGGAGAACCTGTCCTTTTTGTTAAGAAAAAGGATGGCGGTCTTCGTTTGTGTGTTGACTACCGCAAACTCAATGCTGTTACTAGGAAGAACAGGTATCCTGTTCCTCCTATGAACCAGCTTCTTACCGTATTTAACGGCTCCACTATCTTCTCCAAGATAGACTTGCATGGTGCATATAACCTTCTGAGAATCAAAGAGGGGGATGAGCACTTGACTGCCTTTAGAGCCAAATATGGTAGTTATGACTGTTTGGTCATGCCATTTGGTTTGACCAATGCTCCTTCTTCTTTCAAGAACCTAGTAAATGATATCTTTGCAGATTTCTTGTATGTTTTTGTTGTGGTCTATTTAGATGATATTATGGTCTTTTCCAGTTCTGAGGAGGAACATGTCAAACATGTGGCCACTGTCCTTCAAAGACTGAGGGAAAATAATTTGTTTGCCAAAGCCTCCAAGTGTGGAATACTTGGGCTATGTTGTTTCAAGTGATGGCCTCAAGATGGATTCTTCAAAGGTTTGGAAAATCCTCAATTGGCCTCAGCCCAAAAACATCAAGGGCCTTCAATCTTTTCTTGGCTTTGCCAATTTTTATTGTTGTTTCATAAAAAATTATTCTAAAAAAATCACTGCTCTCACTTCCCTTCACAAAAAAGATTCTCCCTTTATCTTCAATGAGGAAGCTCTTAGCCAGTTTCAATTACTCAAAGAAGCTTTCACTACTGCTCCTATCTTATCTCATTTCAATCCTTTTATAACTACTATTGTAGAGACTGATGCTTCTGATTATGCCTTGGGTGTTGTACTGAGCCAGTGTCACAACCATGGCAATTCACCTCCTTGGATCCCCATATGGCATATCAAGCCACAGTTCCTTTATGGCCAATTGGCCATATCCATCACCAGTGGCCAATATGGCCACGTCATCATCTTATGGACCATTTATGGCCATTTTTGTTTTGGGGCCTTCATGGCCCTTCACCTCAATCCAGAACCCATAGCGGCAATTTATGCCCAAATGGGTATTTCTGGTCATTTCCCTCAAAACCAGGGGAAATGGCCCAAATGGCTGTTTTTGGCCATTTGGGCTCATAATGTGCATTTTGCGCACTTTGATGCAAAGTGTCCAAAAGACACTTTCCCGCCTTTCGGGCCAGTTTTTGGCTCAGAACCCAAAAGTGGCCAAAAACCCCAAAGGGCCCAGAAACACCTTTCCAAGCTCTGAAGCCATCACATCCATCCTTTTCCCCTCTGTCTTTCCATCTCAAGACCTTTGGATGTAATCTTCTTGCCAATGAACCAATATGCCATAAATGATGTTATATATCATTGTGCATCATTTTTCAACAGCAATTCAATCGTGGCAATATCAAATGGTCATTTCAACATTCCAACATCTCATCACGTCATCAAGGCACCCAATCATTCAGAGGAATCATCAAGGCTCAAGAGCAAGTGTTTCAGCGTCAAAGACCAATGATGCCATCAAGCAGTCATTGGTTATTCTCACTCCAAGTATTTGTTCCAAGGTAATACTGTCAATTAATTCTCAAAGTGTATTCAAGAGGCAATGCCAAAAGAAGTAGTCAAGTGTCAAAGCTCCACTCAATCCATCTTGGCAACCATATTCATTTCAATACAGTCTGGATCCATCAAGAACTGTATTTCATTTTCAAGAATGGGAAGTTCATTCAACCCAATTCAACTTCAATATTAGCCAGCTGTATCAATTCCCAAAACAATCAATACAGCCTCAAGGATCAATACAGATCAGTTTTCAGTCTGAAGAACTCAAGCTCCCAGCTTTTCACATATACCAGCTACCCTTTCAACCCTGGGGGGTTTTTCCCCAGTTAATTAATATACTTTGATTTTGATTTATCTTTATTTTCTTTTCATTTTAGTTAAGCAAATACTGATATTATTAAGTCAGTCATTTAGCACTTTTCTTTTTCTCTTTCTTCGCCTGTCAATGGATATTTGGTGATCATATCCTTACTAATTCCATTATTCATTTTTGGCAGGTTGAAACAGTGATTAAGGACTTACTTGGTTGGCTCTTTGGCCGTTTGGCTTCCCTTTCCTATTTTGCATCTCATCTTGTACCTGCATATCTTTTAGAGGAATTCATTCTTATTATTTTGATTCTTTATTCTTTTGGAGTCTTCCAAGTGAGTTCCCTGATTTCTGAGTGCCAGGCCACTCTTGTATTTCTGTCCAAGAGCCCCTGTGACATTATATTAATTAACTCATAATTTCTTTTCATTCTGTTCATTATTTCTTTATAATTTCATTCACTCATTTCATCAAAATTATGATTCTTTTACGCTTATGAACTTAATGATTCATCGTCACCTCTCAATTTCCTTTCATTCATTCTTCATTTCAAAAATTGCAAGCTGACCCATTCTTATTTTGTTATTCTTTTAAAAATGTTTTTCAAATCATCAAATTTTCATTTCATTCATAATTCAGGCGTCATCTTGATTTTTCTTTGATTTTCAAATTTTTCATCAAGATATTCAGACACATTATTCACATCAAGATTCATAATTGATTCATTCTTCAAGAATTTTGGTTTTTTAAGAATAATTCACTTGATTTTGATTGATTGATTGATTTGACATATTTGATATTGACCTCAAGAAAATTGATTGACCTGAAGATTTCATTGATTTTGCTGATTTTTTCACATCAAGAATTTTGACATAAATTGATTTTTCTTCAAGATTTCATTTGATTGATTGATTTTTGCAAGATTTTGATTTTGATTGATTTGATTCATTGATTTATTTACTTGAAGACTTCATTTTGATTTGATTCATTGATTTACTTCAAGAAATTGATTTGATTTTGACTTCAAGACTTCATTTGATTTTGATTTATTGACGTACTTGAAGATTTTCATTTGATTCATTGATTTTCCTCAAGATTTGATTGTTGACTCTTTTCACTTCAAGCAAATTTTGATTTTAATTCATTTATTTCAATTTTATTCCTGATATCATGCCTGTTCAACATTCACCTCCGGCAAGACAGACAAGATCTCAGGCAAGTGCTCAAGCTGTTCTCACTCCAACTCCAAGAGCTCCTCTAGATGGCACCCCAGCAGTTCCTCAACTGAGGGCCCAATTATATAGAGGACCCCGCATGGAAGGAGCAGCACCATACAGGAAGGAAGGAAGAGGGCCAAGAAGATCATGTTCATTCTCAGGAGTAGTTGGCGGATTCCCAGGAACTTCAAGGAATATTTTCAAAGGTCCAAGTGAAGATGGTGAAGAGGAAGAGTCTGATGGTACTGAAGGTGTCCCTGCTCCGGTGGAGGCATCCCAAGGTACTGGAGGGCCAACTCTAGCCCAGTCTAATCAGCCTGTCTCTCATCAGTCTGAACCATCTTTATTGGCCATCATGCAGAAAATGACTCAGATTATGGCCAATATTCAAGCAGCTTCATCTTCTGAAGCATCAAGACCACAAGCCTTCAAGACTCCATCTATGAAGGCACCAGAATGCTTTGATGGGACTGAGCCCTTCAAAGTTAGAAGCTTTATTCAGTCCTGTCAATTGATTTTTCATAATGATCTGGCAAACTTTGCTCAAGACAGAAAGAAGGTCCTTTATGCCACTTCATTTCTCATTGGCAGGGCTGCAAAATGGATTGAGTCTTATCTTTCCAATCTCACCAATCAAGATTCAAATTACCTTCTCAATTCTTGGCCTTTATTTGAATCTCAACTTTTCACTCTATTTGGTGACCCGAATGAAGTCAGAAAAGCAGAAGCTGAGTTGGATTCTTTAAGAATGAAAGAAGGTGGGCATGTATCCTTATACATTGCTGATTTCAGAAGTTTAGTCTCAAGAATCGGGGATTGGGGTGAAAGAGCTCTCATCCATCATTTCAGGAAGGGATTGCCATCCAGGATTTTGGATCAATTGGCCTCCCATCCTTCAAGAATTGACTCTCTTCAAGACTTAATGGACTTTACCCTGGAGCTTGATACCAGGTACCATGAGAGGCAAAATGAAAACAGTCATCATCAAGAGAAGAAGCCAGAAGCCTCAAAGTCAAGTTCTTCTCATCCTCAAAATTCTTCAAGTTCAAGTCATAAGAAGAAGAAGAATTTTCAGAAGAGGGACAAGCCCCATTCTTCTTTATTGAATAAAGATTTCAAGCTCATGAACTCTGAAAAAGAAAGAAGAATCAAGGAGGGTCTTTGTACCTATTGTGGTGGGAAGCATAGTCTTGAGTCTTGTTTCAAGAGACCTCAAAGCAAGCTTGCCCAACCATCAGGCCAATTTCCTAGCCAGTGAAATGCCTGAGTGGAGACCATGCTGTGTTCAATTGTCTTCACAGTTTTCCTTCCAGAGCACAATTGTGTATTCTGAATACTGGTGTCAAAAATTCTCTTAAATTTTTTGTTTTTTCTTCTCTTTCTGATGTTTTTTACAGTATTCTCATTGATTTTGGTGCTACCAACTCATTTATTGCAAAGCAGTTTGTTCACAAGTATTCATTGACTACGTCAGAACTTCCAGAAAAGATTCCACTCATCATTTTAGACTCCTCTGAGTCTCCTTCTTTATTTTTGACTCACAATACTAAATATATGGTTGAGCTCCCTTCCTTCCCAAGCTTTGAATGGGACTTTTTAGTCATTGATACTCCCAAGGGAGAAGACCTCATATTGGGCTTTGACTTTCTTAATCATTTTAATCCATTTATTGGTTGGAGGCAAGGATTGATCACCTTTAATTCTGATCATAAGGACTATAATGATCCTTCAATTTCTTTCAGTAATGCCTTTTCTTCTGCCAAATCATGTGCAGCTCTTGTTGAAGATTCTAGAGCACCATCATTTCTGTCTTCTGTCCATATTCCTTCCCTTAATTCCCATCAGTCATTACTATCATCTAGAGATTAAGTCTTCAAAGAGATTCAAGATGTTGGAGAAGATAATTCTGTAGCTTCACTTCACCTCTTTTTTGGGAATATGGACCTTCCTCCTTCATCTTATCATGACTCCCTGGAGGAGTTGTGGGATGAAGAGGAAGAGCCAGAATAAATAGAAACCGTGATGAAGGTTGTTCCTTCTGTTTATCACCAATACTTGGATGTATTTTCCAAGGTGAAAGCAGAGAAACTTCCTCCTCACCGCGCCTGTGATCATCATATCGAGCTGGAGGGGTCTCTACCTCCAGTTGGGGTGATCTACTCTTTATCAAACCAAGGGTCAGATACACTCAGGGCCTACATTTCAGAGAATGTAGAGAAAGGTTTCATCTGGCCAAGCTCCTCTTCAACAGGAGCACCTGTTCTTTTTGTCAAAAAGAAAGATGGTGGCCTCTGTTTGTGTGTTGATTACCGCAAACTCAATGCTGTTACTAGGAAGAACAAGTATCCTGTTCCTCCTATGAATCAGCTTCTCACTGTTTTCAATGGTTCTTCCATCTTCTCCAAGATTGATTTGCATGGTGCCTATAACCTGCTCAGAATCAAGGAAGGTGATGAACATTTGACTTGTTTTAGAACCAAATATGGTAGTTATGAGTACTTGGTTATGCCATTTGGGCTTACCAATGCTCCTGCTTCTTTTCAAAACCTTGTCAATGATATTTTTTATGATCTTCTTGATGTTTATGTTTTGGTTTATTTGGATGACATTATGGTCTTTTACAAATCTGAGGAAGAACATGTCACTCATGTGTCCACTGTTCTTTCCAGACTCAGAGCCAATAACCTCTTTGCTAAGGCATACAAATGCCTATTCCATGTTTCTAGTGTAGAGTATTTAGGTTATGTTGTTTCTTCTGAAGGCCTCAAGATCTACAAAGAAAAAGTCCAGCAAATTCTCAATTGGCCACCTCCAAGAAACCTCAAGGCTCTTCAATCATTCCTTGGCTTTGCCAATTTCTACCGCCGCTTCATCAAGAATTATTCAAAGAAGATTAGTTCACTCACTAGTTTCCTCAAGAAAGATTCCCATTTTCCCCTCAATGAGGAAGCTCTTAGACAGTTTCATCAACTCAAAGAGGCATTCACCACTGCTCCAATCCTTCTCTACCGACCATTGTAGAGACCGATGCATCAGATTATGCCTTGGGTGCTGTACTGAGTCAGGTCTCTGACTCAGGAAAACGTCCCATTGCATTTGATAGCAGCAAGCTTCTCCCAGCTGAGATCAATTATGAGATTCATGACAAGGAACTCCTTGGCATAGTCTGGGCTCTCAAGCGCTGGAGAGCTTTCCTTCTTTCAGTTTCTTCCCCTTTTGAAGTTCCCACCAATCATTCATCTCTTCCATTTTTTAGGTCTTCCAAGATTCTCACTCGCTGTCAAGCCCGCTGGGCTGAATTTTTATCTGAATTTCATTTCTCAATCACTTACCGCCCTGGGCGCTTGGCCACCCTTGCATATGCCTTGTCACATCGGGACAACATTTACCCGGAGAGGGGGGAGGATTTCATCAGCAAGAATCCAATGAACTATCAGAAGATAATCAAGCAAGATGAAATTCAAGCCTCAAAGTTTTTCGAAGTCAAGGTGGATTCATTTTCAAATTTGACTGATTCAATTCAGAAGGAAGTGTGGCAAGATTCTCAATATAGAAGTGTCCTTGAAGATTTGGGTAAAGGTAAATCTGTCCAAGATTATTTTCTTGATTCCTCTTCCAATCTTCTCCTTTTCAAAGATCGGGTGGTGGTCCCAAATGACCGCACAATTCAGCTCAATATACTTCAAAAGCGGCATGACTCTCCTCTAGCTGGACACCCTGGCCAAGAGAAGACTCTCAAACTTGTCAAGCGGGATTTCCACTGGTCCGGCATGACTCAATTTATCAAGGATTATGTATCATCCTGTCAACAGTGTTCAAGAAACAAAAATATTCATCAAAAGAAGTTTGGACTCCTCAAGCCTCTTCCAATTCCAAGTGGTCCTTGGAGTTGCTTTCAATGGATTTCATCACTCAATTGCCACTGTCCAATTCCTTTGATTCAATTTTAGTCATAGTGGACAGATTCTCAAAAATGGCGGTTTTTATTCCAACAATAGCTTCAATCACTTCATTAGATTTGGCCCATCTATTCATCAAGAATATTTTTTCAAAGCATGGCCTTCCTTCAAGCATTGTTAGTGATCAAGGTTCTCTTTTTGTTTCTTCCTTTTGGACCCATCTTTGTCAGCAGCTCAAGATTTCAAGAGATCTGTCAACTGCTTATCATCCAGAAACTGATGGACAGACAGAGAGGGTAAGTCAGATACTAGAACAGTACCTTTGGATGTATTTCAGCTATCATCAAGATGATTGGAACACCTGGCTCCCTCTGGCTGAATTTGCCTACAATAACTCTGACCACTCTTCAACAAAACAATCACCATTTTTCACTGTTTATGGAAGAGATCCACAATTTGACTCAGTTCACATCACTCAAGATACTCCTTCTGGAAATTTATCAACAGAAATCCAATCAGTACAGCCAGATGTCAAGAGAGAACTTGAAGTTGCCATGAACAGGTTTAAGAGGTATGCAGATAAAAGTAGAGCAAGTCCACCTGTTTTCAACCCCGGTGACATGGTATGGCTTTCTTCCAAGAACATCAAATCAACCAGACCCACCAAAAAGCTGTCTGAAAGATGGCTGGGTCCTTTTCCAATCTTGAAGAAAGTCAGCACTCATGCCTACCACCTCAAGCTTCCATCTCAATGGAAATCCATCCACCCAGTTTTCCATATTTCCCTTTTGGAACCAGTCAAGACGTCAACAATCCCAAATAGGCATCAAGAGCCTCCTCCTCCAATAATCATTGAAGAAGAAGAAGAATGGGAAGTCTCCCAAATACTGGACTCAAAGCTCAAGAGAGGAAAATTATGGTATTTGGTGGAATGGAAAGGTTTCAGTCAAGACCCAGAAAGATCCACTTGGGAACCAACTGAAAACCTCAAGAATTGTCCTGAACTGGTTAAGGATCTTCATTCTTTATATCCTGAAAAGCCAGGACCCAATTCTTCAAGAGCTTGATTTTTATGGTGCTTGGTGGGGAGAGGAATTACCAAAAGTAAGTCCCACTGCTGGTATGCACCTTTAGGGGTATTCTACTCTTTTGTTGTAAGCATCACCTTGGCCACTCTGTGAGCACTTTGCAAATTTTGGACACAGATCTTTGGCTGGGATTTTCAACATCCAATTCCAAAATTATGGTCATTTTCACTTGGGCAAATGGACCATTCACTCTTTCATTTTGTTTTTCAAGTCTTTCAATTCAATTCAATCCTTCAACATTTTTGTTTTTTATTTTGATGGCAATGGCAGGAGTGGTAACTACCAAAAGTAAGTTCCTCTCCTGGTGTGCACTTCCCTGAGGGGTCTACAATCTTGTCAAAACATCACCTTGGCCACTTTTTGAGCACCTGGAATCAAATTTCTCTTTCCAGGTCCTTGGCCAATTTCAAAATCAGTTATCAACCTCCGTGATGAAGATTGGAACCTCCTCAAGATTCAATTCATTTTTCTTTTCTCTTTTCTCTTTCTTTTATTTTCATTCTTTATTTTTATTTTATTTTCATTTTAAATTTTCTTTTATCATGTCAATTATCACGTCAAAATTTTTCATTCATTTTAAAATTCAATTCAAATCATGAAGCCAATGTCAAAAGAAGATCCAGCAAGTCCTGCATCAAATGTCAAATTTTTAATATCAGTTTTCAAATTTTTTATCTTAATCAGTCCTCTTGAATCACTTTCTCAAAATCTTTCCAATAGCCTCAACAGGCTTCACCTTGTATTGGTGCTCAGGAGCTCACCATTCCAAGCTGGGGGGTACTGTCACAACCATGGCAATTCACCTCCTTGGATCCCCATATGGAATATCAAGCCACAGTTCTTTTATGTCCAATTGGCCATATCCATCACCAGTGGCCAATATGGCCACATCATCATCTTATGGACCATTTATGACCATTTGTGTTTTGGGGCCTTCATGGCCCTTCACCTAAATCCAGACCCCATAGCGGCAATTTATGCCCAAATGGGTATTTCTTGTCATTTCCCTCCAAACCAGGGGAAATGGCCCAAATGGATGTTTTTGGCCATTTGGGCTCATAATGCTCATATTTTCGCACATTTGCGCACTTTGACCCAAAATGTCCAAAAGACACTTTCCCGCCTTTTGGGCCAGTTTTTGGCTCAGAACCCAAAAGTGGCCAAAAACCCCAAAGGGCCCAGAAACACCTTTCCAAGCTCTGAAGCCATCACATCCATCCTTTTCCCCTCTGCCTTTCCATCTCAAGACCTTTGGACGTAATCTTCTTGCCAATGAACCAATATGCCATAAATGATGTTATATATCATTGTGCATCATTTTTCAACAGCAATTCAATGGTGGCAATATCAAATGGTCATTTAAACATTCCAACATCTCATCACGTCATCAAGGCACCCATAATTCATAGGAATCATCAAGGCTCAAGAGCAAGTGTTTCAGCGTCAAAGACCAATGACGCCATCAAGCAGTCATTGGTTATTCTCACTCCAAGTATTCCTTCCAAGGGAATACTGTCAATTAATTCTCAAAATGTATTCAAGAGGCAGTTCCAAAAGAAGTTGTCAAGTTTCAAAGCTCCACTCAATCCATCTTGGAAACCATATTCATTTCAATACAGTCTGGATCCATCAAGAACTGTATTTCATTTTCAAGCATGGGAAGTTCATTCAGCCCAACTCAATTTCAATATTAGCCATCTGTATCAATTCCCAAAACAATCAATACAGCCTCATAGATCAATAAAGATCAGTTTTCAGTCTGAAGAACTCAAGCTCCCAACTTTTCACATATACCGGCTACCCTTTCCACCCTGGGGGGTTTTTCCTCAGTTAATTAATATACTTTGATTTTATTTTATCTTTATTTTCTTTTCATTTTAGTTAAGAAAATACTGATATTATGAAGTCAGTCATTTGGCACTTTTCTCTTTCTCTTTCTTCGCCTGTCAATGGATATTTGGTGGTCATATCCTTACTAATTCCATTATTCATTTTTGGCAGGTTGAAACAGTGATTAAGGACTTACTTAGTTGGCTCTTTGGCCATTTGGCTTCCCTTTCCTATTTTGCATCTCATCTTGTACCTGCATATCTTTTAGAAGAATTCATTCTTATTATTTTTATTCTTTATTCTTTTGGAGTCTTCCAAGTGAGTTCCCTGATTGCTGAGTGCCAGGCCACTCTTGTATTTCTGTCCAAGAGCCCCTGTGACAGCCAGGTGAATGACTCAGGAAAGCATCCCATTGCATTTGATAGTCGCAAGCTTCTCCCAGCTGAGATGACCTATGAAATCCATGACAAGGAGCTCCTTGGCATAGTTTGGGCTCCCAAGCGCTGGAGAGCATTTCTTCTCTCTCTTTCCAATCCTTTTGAGGTCTTGACAGACCACTATTCCCTGCAGTATTTTATGTCTTCCAAAGTTCTTACTTGTCGTCAGGCCTGTTGGGCTGAGTTTCTTTCAGAGTTCCACTTCACTATCACTTACCGCCCAGGCAGGCTGGCCACTTTGCCAGATGCCTTGTCACGTTGGGATGATGTGTACCCAGAGAGGGGGGTGGACTTCATCAGTAAGAATCCTCATGATTTTCATCAAGTAATCAAGGAAGATGGAATTCAAGAGTCAAGATTCTTTTCAATCAAAGTGGAAGTTTTCTCAGACTTAGTTGACAAGATTCAAAAAGAAGTATGGCAAGACAAAGATTATGAAGAAATACTCAAGCAACTAGCAAGAGGTGAATCAGTTCCTGATTATGCTCTTGAAGCTCAAGCCAAATTGCTGTTATTCAAAGATAGAGTGGTAATTCCAAGCAATGAAGAACTTCAACTCAATATTTTTCAAAAGCGTCATGACTCACCATTGGCTGGCCATCCTGGCCAGGAGAAGACCCTCAAGCTCATCAAGAGGGATTTTCATTGGGCTGGCATGAATCAATTCATCAAGGACTATGTGTCCTAATGTCAGCAATGTTCAAGAAACAAGAACATTCATCACAAGAAGTTTGGACTACTCAAGCCTCTTCAAATTCCATCTGCTCCTTGGAATTCCTTATCAATGGACTTTGTAAGGTTTGACTATGAAAAAATAAGTAAAAATTACTAATTTATTACTTATTGTACTCTGAATGTCCTTATGAATTGAATAAATAAGATTAAAAATATAATAATAATAAATAATTATCATTATTATGGCGTAAAATAATTATATTATTAAATAAATAGAATAATATAATTTATATTATGAAAATATAATATAATAAATAAATATATTAATATAAAATAATTAATATATTTAAAAAGCTCTTTATTATTGTTACCAACAAATAATAAAGGCGTAAAAAATTGTTTCTTATGGATAAAAAACAATTAATAACAATAATATTACTAATATTAAAGTTATGAATTAATATAAATACTATTTATATTAATTAGAGAATTATTAAGAGAGTAATAATAGAGAAATTATTATAATAAGAGAAAATAACCTACTTTTAACACTTAATATAATTATTTTGAAATATTTTACGCCAAAAAAAATATAAATACAACCTTTTCAAATTGTATTTACAATAAAAATAAAGAAAATTACAAATTATTCTGGATTTTTACGTGGAAATGAGTTTTTAGAGATTTTTTTGACAAAAACAATTAAATAAATGATTTAATCACGTCAAAATAGATGATTATAAAAAGGTGGTCTTTGGTCTTTAATAATATAATAGTTTTATATATAAAAAATAAAGAAATTACCTTTGATTTAATTGATTTAATGTTTTTGATGCGTCTGAGGGATAAATAGAGTAAAAAGAGCTCTATTTATAGTAGATACCTCCCTCCTAGAGTCCAACAGGCTTCTAATAGACGTGTACTGATCATATCCACTGGAATTGATCAATATTTTAAGGTTTGGAGATGATTACATCATTATCAAACCATATTACATCATTATTACACCATTATTTAGAGTTATCACTATAACTCTAAAGTTGATGACATCAGAGGCTTGGCAGAACCCCAAATTTCGTGGAATTTATTAGTTTTAATCATAAACTAATAGTATTCACCAATTTTATCACTCTTAAGACTGTTAAACTTAAATTAAGGTTACAGTGTCTGATCATAACAGCTCAAATTAAGCTCAAACTTTGATCCTCAATAACTTTTAAGATTTACACACTACAGCAATTCAGAGAGTGAATTCTGATAGCCTGGCATAACCTCATTATGCTTCCAAGAGCTTTTCATTACATCATCAAAACTCTAATTTTGATGATTTTTCTTGTAACTCATCTTTTCTGTCGAAATTCAATATTTTAAACTTCAAACCTTGATTTCAGGGGGTTATACCCTGAATTTAATAATAAAAATTACATCATTCTTCACGAATGAACTAGTAGAATCCAACTGTATACTTTTTTTTAAGTTTGGAACACTTTCACAACAAAGTGGTCAACAGCTCTGTTGATTTTTATCAATATTTCATCATAGGTTTTAACCTTGTTTATAATTTGTAAAATAAAGTTCATATCTGTGTTTGTACAGTAATTACATGGTAACTTTATTTTTGGTTCATCATTCTATCATGTATAGTTTAGGAGATATTAGCTATGATCCTTGAATATATGCGTTGACCAAAAAAGTGCATATATTCAGGTTAATTCCTTAAGTATTAACTTTGGAAATTAGCTTATTAATTGTTTTATGTGTGGAATTTTGTGGGGAATCCACTGGTACAGTTCATTTCACATGCGGTTTCATTAGCTCTTGAGATAAATAAGGTTTTATGGTTTTTATAAGGTATTATGCCTTATAACTCATTAAATATTGAGTTTACAGATATGCCATAAAAATGGTATATGTGTATTTTACCATGGGGAATCCAATGGTATAATTTATTTTACATGTTGATTCATTGGTTTTTAAGTTAAACCAATTTTTGTACCAATTTATGGTATTTTTTGTATATTTAAGTAATTATTTTTAATGTATAATTATTATAAGTAATTTTAATATAATTATATTAAAGGTATAACTATTCTGAGTCTTTTTTGTGACCTTATTGGGTATGTGGTCATATCTCAAAGGCTCACAGACTTTATCACTAAATTGCCCCTGTCAAACAACTTTGACTCAATTCTAGTAGCTGTGGACAGGTTTTCAAAAATGGCAATCTTCATTCCAGCTTATGGAACAATCACTGCTCTGGATTTAGCTCAAATCTTCATTAGTCATGTATTTACCAAGCATGCCCTTCCATTCAGTATTGTCAGTGATAGAGGATTCTTATTTGTTTCATCATTATGGACTCAATTATGTCAGCAGCTCAAGATATAAAGAGATCTTTCAACTGCTTTTCATCCTGAAACAGATGGACAAACAGAGAGGGTAAATCAGATTCTAGGACAGTATCTTCGGATGTATGTCAGTTACCATCAAGATGACTGGCACACCTGGCTCCCTCTGGCTGAATTTGCCTATAATAATGTAGAACATTCATCAACAAAGCAATCACCTTTTTTCACCATTTATGGAAGAAATCCCAGCTTTGACTCAATCCATATTTCTCAAGATTCACCTGCTGGAAAGTTATCAACAAAACTCCAATCAGTACAGCAAGTTTTCAAAGAAGAATTAGAGTCAGCAATAAGGATATTCAAGAAGTATGCAGATAGAAATAGAGCAATTCCACCTGATTTCCAACCTGGAGACAAAGTATGGCTAGCTTTCAAGAACATCAAGACAACAAGGCCCACCAAGAAATTATCAGAAAGATGGTTGAGACCTTTTGAAGTTCTGAAGAAGATTGGCAGCCATGCATATCACCTCAAGTTGCCTCAGAAATGGAAGTCAGTTCACCCTGTATTCCATGTGTCCCAATTAGAATCAGTGAAGCATTCAACTATCCCAAATTGTCATCAATTGCCACCACCACCAGTCTTAGTGGAGGAGCAAGAAGAATGGGAAGTGGCTCAGGTTCTGGACTCAAAACTCAAGAGAGGTAATTTATGGTATCTTGTAGAGTGGAAAGGATTCAGTGAAGACCCAGAAAGAACCACTTGGGAACCAGCTTCCAACCTTTCCAACTCACCAGACCTCGTCAAGGATTTTCATTCATTGTATCCAGACAAGCCTGGCCCAAATACCTCAAGAGTTTGATTTTGTGGTGCTTGGTGGGGAGAAGAAGTTATGGAAGTAAGTTCCTCTCCTGGCATGCACCTTTAAGGGGGTATTCTACCCATATGTTGTTGTAAGCATCACCTCCCCCACTTTGTGAGCACTTGTCAATTCTTTGGACAGGTTCAGGAAGCATGCAACATCAATACCCTCCATTTGGACCTTATCAAGATATGGCCAAATGCTTCTTTCTTTCCTTTTTCTTTTCTTTTATTTATTATTTCATTTATGCCAATCATCATAATTCAAGAAATTCATTACTTCAAGTCATTTACGGCAATTCATTTCACAAGTCATTCATGGCAATTCACTTCAGAGGTCATTTATGGCAATTTATTTCAGTTTTATGGTGCTTGGTGGGGAGTGGGAGTTATGAAAGTAAGTTCCATCTCCTGGTATGCATCCCTGAAGGTTCTACTTCTTGTAAAACATTACATTGGCCACTCTGTGAGCATCAAATGCTTGGTTTTCATCTTTTCAGACACTTCTTGGCCAAAATCAAGCAACTCACAACAAGAAGGACAAACCATCAGGAGTTTCTTTATTTCTGTTTCTTTACTCTCTTTTTCTCTCATTTTTCTTTCTTTTCTTTACTTGTATAATCTTGTTTTCTTTTATTTCTTTAAAGCAGCAGCAGCATCCCCTCCCAAATCATGTATTGGGAGGTTCCATTATTTTTTCATTTTTTAGTAGTTATAAGAGTGGGGATAGAAGTCAAACCAAACACAAACAAGGATAAGGAAACTAGTTATCTCTACCTAATTCATCAAAAGTTCTCTGAAAATCATTTATCAACTCATCTTCATACCAGGCAAATTTTGCAGCCATCTCTTCAGAAGCAGTACTTGGAATAGTTCTGTCATTGGCATACATAATCACCTCTCTTCTATTCCTATCAACCCTCCTGAATAATCTGGCCACAGCATCTTGGTTTTCACTAGCCGCGTTGGGATCTTCTCTGGTAACCCGGATAGACCAACATTCTCTTCTTTGAAAAACTTGAGCGGCAGGAAATGGCAAAGGGGACAGTCCATCTCTTCTTCTGCTGGAGCTGGCCACAGCTTGGAGTTGGTGGGAGGTGGTATGGGTGAGTTTCTGGATTGCTGAACTGGGGATGGTCTTGCTGCTGGATTCAAGGCAGGCCTGGCATGGGAAGTACTTGGTGAAGGAGGAGGAATGGTAGTAGGAATAGAGGCAAGAATTGGCTGAAATGTTCTGGGAGTACTGGGGATAATTTGGCTTTGGAATCTGTTGGCAAGGGGTTTAGTAGAGGAATTGCTGAATGGATGGCCAATTGAATGAGGAACAACTTGAACTTCTTCACCATCCAACTCATCACTTCCTTCAGCATCTGGATCAGTGGGGGAATATTCAATCCTTCTTGTTCTCTTCACTACCTTCACTACTCCTTCAGTATTGGTGCTTGAGATTGGGACCTCTGAGCTGGAATATATGGGCCTACCACCAACTGGAATTGGCCCTCCAACATTAGTCCACCTTGCCACATGCCTCTGCCTGGAACCAGTCACTACATCAAAATATCAGTACCAATTCAATCAAGATATGAAAATCACTCACATTGAGAAAATCCTGAAGTTGCATCAGGAGTAGGTTCCTCAGGAATGGGGAACTCCTGCCCAAAAGGCCCATCCTTTCTGCTCCATAAATGTCTCCTGACATTGGAAGAAGTCAAACCAGTCCGACAACATGGTTTCTTTCCAGTGAAGCAAAAATGGAATTTTGACAATTGTGGATTGTAATGTTGAAAGCAATCCTTACCCTTGGCCAAACATTCAGTATAGGCAGGATCAAGAACTTCAACTTCCCTGAATCCATCATAGGTTTGGGAGGGATCAAAATGACCAGAAGACGCCATGTGTCAGGGTGACTATGATATAGCTTCAGAATGATAATAAAAGCTATAACTCTGAGTGTGACACGAAAATAATGATGCTACTAGAGTGAGAATATGAGTGAAAAGGGCTATACTAAAATAATTTAGTGATGGTGAGTACTGCTGATAGCCCTGGGTGCAGTGTTTGCCTGTTGGTTTACAATAGCAAATGCTACAATACTTAAACTTAAAGTATACCTGTTAAATTCTAAGAGTACCACTTCTTTTTTAAGAAGTTATACCACGTAAGAATATCAAGAACAGGATGCTGGATTTGCTTCCTGGTGAGGCAAAGCCTCCTTTTATCTTGTTCTGGGGTAGTGGGAGGTGGTTTACCTCTGCACACAACCACAGAGTGAAACTTTTCACTACTGTGGGCTGGTTTGTGGTTCTATACACTCAATAAAGGCTAGTATTGGGTTGAAATGTGGTTTTAGAACCACAAGTAGTCATTTTTACCCTATACAGGGTGAAGATTTTCACCAATGGAGCTTACAGGTGTATTCTGGTGCTCCTGACGCGTCAGAAACTGTACAGAACCTGTATGGACCTCTGTATTTGACTTAATTATGAGGTATTGAAGTATAAATAAGCTTCAGCGTCTGTTTGACACCTCATAATCAGAGTACAACTGTATCCTGTCATAATACAGCTGTATTGGTCATATTGTGGGATTATAACTTTCAAATAGCCATAACTCTGTCAGTTTTTGAGATATCATGCTCATAGTTGGTTCATTGGATAGCCCTGTATGCGCTCTACACAATGATACCCAATTTGGTATCATTATCATTAAATATGACAAAGGTATCCCATGTACAAGGTTTTTTGTACATAGGCGTGGTTTGGGCAAAAAGCTGTATTGAGCTTGTTTGCCTCATAACTTCTGTTATAGCTGAGATATGAAGAAGTGGATGGCAACATCAGATATCCCTGATCGTGCTCTTTCCAAAAAGACCCCACTTTATGTATCTCACACCAAAACTGTAGAAGTAAGATGAGAGGTGAATGTTTTTTTCAACCTTATTTGGTCTGAATTTGACCATAACTTCAGTAATATTGGTGCTAGCCCAGTTTGGCTGGTACCATTGGATAGCCCTGGCTTAGAGATTCATTTTGAGTACCCATTTGATGGGGTTAAGCCTCTCCTTCTATATTTTAGATGAGAGGTGAGAATTAAGGTTTATGCTCAGCAATAACTTTGAGCAGGAATAACTTTGTTATTTCTTATCCTATGGTGATGGGACTTATATTTTCAGAAAGAGGTGAGTTTCCTCTTTCTTTTGATATCTTTTGAGCCAATTTGGCTTAGCTCCATGTTTTGGTGGTATCTTTGCTATTCCATTGATTTATGGTATATTGGCTGTCATGCTTGTGCTCTGGTTTTGAGTCACAGGCTGACAATTTTACATACCCCAATTGGCCACAGTTATATTAAAAATAAATTCTGAACTATGCATAACCCATAAGTCATGCATATATTCAAAATTCATCACTTTTGATTTCAGAAAAGATGAATAAATTTTTATTGAGTAAGTAAATCCATGGATTCAAGGCCAGATTTGAATTCTACACAAAATTTCACCTGGGGTAGCTCCATAGAGTGAATAAGCTTCAATCAACTCTTTGAGGTGGTAATATGGAAAATAATTCAATACCACATCATCAATACCACATAAAAGATCCATGAAAAGTTTTGTCTTCCTGTGAGCCTTAGAGGTAATTTCATATACCCAAAAGACCACAAATATAAAAAATAACATATTAATATAAATAAAATAAAGTTATTTATATTATTAAAATAAAAATCAAAATATAAATATAAAATTAATTATAATTTAAAAATAAAAAAATACATTAAATTTTGTAAATATAAAATTACATTTATACTTGAAAAAATTAAGTAAAAATGAAATTTTAACAAAATTGTGAAAAAATAAATAAATTTGGAAAAAAGTTAAATAAAACTTATTATAACTTTTTATCCAATAAATAAACTTATAAAATTTATTTCACCATTGGATTCCTCATAAAAAATCAGGTGGGGTCACCTCTGAGTGAAATTCTTGTAACTCAACTCTAAATAAGCTTAAATTAAGTTTTTAGTATTTTCAATACAAAAGTTGAAAATCCTCAAAACCTCAATTTAATTCACACCACATGTGGTGTTAACCATCAATTTTTGTGTTAAAATTGAGGTGTTGTGTTTAGTTTAGAAGTTATGAGGAATTGAAGTATTTTCAATTGAATTCAATTGAAATGTCAAAATGTGCACGTGTATTACATAAGTGAACTTTGATTTACATATGAGGTGTCAATTATTACTGTATTGTACTGTACAATTGAATTGAATTACATATGTAAAGTATAAGTATAATACATGATGAGGAATTAAAGGAAAAATAAATTGGAAAGATTAAATTTGGGGGGGAAAAGGAACTCCAGCTCTAAGGGGGAGCTAGACCCCCAAAATCCTTGCTGACAGGCGTGGGATTTCAAAATTCACGCAAAAGTTCATCACTTTTGGCCTGGAATTCAGTTACAGGGTCTGTGGACTCAATTGATGATGAGGTTTTGATACCAACTGGGGTAGTTTTAGCTGTTGCTGTGAGCCTTGAGGTATATTTTACATACCCAAATAGGCCACAATTATCTTAAAAAGAAATTTTGAATTATGCGAAACTCATAAGTCATGCATATATCCAAAATTCATCATTTTCAATTTCAGAAAAGATGAATAACTTTTTATTGAGTAAGTAAATCCATGGATTTAAGACCAGATTTGGATTCTACACAAAAATTCACCTAGGGTAGCTCCATAGAGTGAATAAGCTCAATTTAAGTATTTGAGGTGGTAAAATGGAAAATACTTCAATACCACATCATTAATACCACATAAAAGATCCGTGAAAATTTTTGTTTTTCTTGATTTTTAGCCAAAATAATGGGAAAGTGAGAAATCCCATGTTACATATACACTAAGAATAGTGTTATGCATGTTTTGAGCACTTAATATTATGGTATTCTTACATGGACTTTTGGTACACCCATAGTGGATATCTCACTTTAAGCTTAAATTACTATTTTGACGTAAAAATTAAGCAAGGGGGACAAAAGACATTAAAGAGAGCCAGGGTACCCAACTTCTGAGGCCTCAGAGGCGTGGATAGCTCCAGAGCATGGATCCATGGGTCATCTTGGCCCAATTGGTAAACTAAAACTCTTTGGGAACTTGGTTACCAAGTTACACCTACTGTAATCATAAGAAAAATAGCAAATAACCTGCTATTTTGACGTGCCAAGGAGGTAATAAGCTACTTAGGCTCCTGTAACCACGTCAATTCTTGATGAATTTCCATGACTAGACCCTAAAAGAGTAATTAAACCCTTTTGGGATCCATATTCATTGATTTACCTCATAGCAACCAGCAAAATACTGCTATTTGCAATTCTACATAGAAATGAGGTAAAAACTTCAAAAATTCATTAAAAATACAATTCTTAATAAATCTTCCTGAAACTTTCAGGACCAATGAAGAACTGTATTATCTATGGTAAAACCGAAAACAATTATGGCTTTACTAGTAAAATTGAAAGTTTTACTTACAGTCCATTTTTGACCATTCTACGTGAAACACTGAATCTTCAAAAATTCACAGTAATTACAACCTGTGATGAAATTGGCAATAACATTGATAACTTTGAGAAATCAATGATTATTTTAGAATAAAAGAAGATTTACAGATGTTACTCCTTTTATTCTTAACCATATTGGGGTTGGTAGTCACGTAAAAGCATCAATTAAGTAATTATGATAATCTTACGTGACAACAGATGATGCAATCATTAATCCAAAAAGGTTTATTGTTTTATCACTCACTGGTTTTTCAGTTTGCTCCATGGCACGCCTCTGTGAGCTGTTGTTGACTTAAAAGAAGCCTATTCTTGCTGTTTTTTCCGTATCATCATCTTATCAATTTATTAAATCATTATTACCAACAAGTAAGTATTAGTTAAAGCTATTCTTAAGTGTTTTAAATCTTTCAAAATCATCCAGAAAGACGTGAAATCATAGAATCCAACTATATTCTGTTGTAATACTGTTATAAATCCTTTAGATCCCTTAAATCCACAATTCCACGTCAAATTTCTCTACTCTTACCTTTCAATAAGTTCTTTGGAGTATTAGTGAGTCATTTATTCTTAATTCTTAAAGTTTTTCTCTAGTAATAGTTTTCTTCAAGAATTATCTTTATAATTATTCTTGCAAAAGATAATTATATATTAAAATAATTTTATTATTTTAATAAAGAAGTTTTTATTATTAAATTCTTCTTGTAATTGATTCTTGTAGACAATTACTTGCTCACTGTTAAAATCACTAGTAGTGCTTAACACGTGAAAGAAATAATTTTTTTAATTATTTAATTGTGGTTATAATAATATTTTATTATTATATTTCATAAGAACAGACATAGTACTGTTGATTAATAGTAATATTATCACCAGTTTCATAGTCACATCTTACAGTTGCCAAGAGGGTAAAACTACCCTTAAGATAAAACAATCATAATAAAAACAGTTTTAACTGGTTTCTACGCCTCTGACACACATTCTGACGTGTTTTGAAGGCTCTAGGCCTGGTATTACTATAGTAATGGCTGATTTAAGGGTCTAAAATGGCTGAAAATGGCTAAAAATGGCTTAAACCAGCCCTTTTTTGACCTAAACCAGGGTTCAATGATGCCATAATTGGCTTTTCTGTTGTCAGACTGTTTTTCACGACTGACAAGAGTAAATTTTACTTTTGGAGTAAGAGAATTGATGGCTATAAAAGAATGTCTTCTTTGCCCCACTTTTCTCTTCATGTTAGAATCTTTTCCTTTTATTAATTAGTTTAAAACTGTTACACCAATCAATCAAAGCTTCCAACCACCACTTTTAAATCATTTTAATCCTTTTAACCACGTGAAAAAATCATTATAATCACTGTTTGTAACTCTTATAATCATTTTACCCCTGAACCACCCCAAAAGTGAATTAAAGCATCTTTCATCACTGTAAACTTTGTCACTTTGTTTCCAAATTCACTCTGGTCACTTTTGGGCGTGTTTTCTCTTTAATATTCTTTTTAAAGACTTTGTTCTTTAATTAATTGCTTGCAGTTCTTTGCTCAATTAATTCCAATTGAAATTGCTCTTGAAGAAATTTCTTTTGTAGCCTTAAAATATCTCTTGTAGAGTATTTTTTGGGATAAATCTTTATTGTTGGTAAAACAGTAAATTTTTATATTATTGTTTTATACTAATAAAGTTATAAACAATAAAATTGGCGTGTTTTCTCTTAAAAATAATATTTCATACTATTTTTAACTGAATTTTACCTTATACAAATTTTGAGGACAGGAAAAGTACTTGATTTTTAATCAAAGTTTCATATCCACACCTTACATTTGGGGGCCCAGCCGTGATATTTTACCTGTGACATATTTTTTTTACTCTTTTTAAATCTTTTTTCTTATATTGAAAAATTTAAAAACACATAAAAATACTTATAATTCAAAAAAAACCCATAAAAAAATAATTTTTTTCATATTATAAGTGAGGCTTAAATTTTTATTTCCTTTTTTGAAATATCCTTTTTTACTTAATTAATTGGCTTTTTCATTAATTTTAGTGTCTGACAATGTGGTAAGACAAGAAAACATTGAGACAGCCTCAACAGTAACCAGCATTATCCCTGCCAGTACTGTTAATTCTGATCATAATAGCACTGTTATTGTGACTCAAAATAACCAGCCTGAACCAATATCTTTTGAATTAATTAACTTGGACATAAGTAATACCCTTCAGAAAGCTAAAAATTTGGCCAATAGTAAGTTTTTGACGTAAAAATACTATTTTAAACCTTTTTTAACCATAATTATGCCTTCAACCAGGTCAGGAGCCAGCTACAACCCCTCAAGCAGCTCCCAAAAAGGTAATAGACGTGATTATGGCAGAAGCCAACCAGGTACAGAAGGAAAAGGGTCAGTTTATGACTTCCAAACAACTAAGTTGGGTCATTCTGAAGCTGATAATACTATTTTACCTTCAAAAAGAGCTGACACCACCACAACAAGCCTCTGTGGACATATACAAAGCCAGCCACAGTGCATACAACAATGCACTTCAATTCAAGGAGTACCAGATCCTTGCAGACCTTTGGAAGAATTGCATGAATTCTTACCTGACAGTAAGAAAATTCTTGGGCCATCCCAACACTTGCAAATTGCTCAATGGATGGCATCCATTGATGGAGAAGAAAAACATGATGCTTTTGACACTAGAATGGAGGAAAAACAACCCTCCACCACCCAAACCAGTGCCAAAAACAGCCCCAGTGGCCAGCAGCAGCAATTCCAACGTGAAAAAGCAGCCACAAGCTCCAAACAAGGGCAAAGGGAAGGCACCAGCCCCAAAACCTTACAGCCAGGGCTACAGAATCCCAAAGATTCAGCAGGATGCCATGGAAAATGTATTTCAGATGGCCAGAACCATGATGGAATTACAGAAGAAGGAGGAAGCCAGATTAAGGTTCCAGAAATGATTTCTGACATATTTGATTCCATCCCAGAGTTGTATAATGCTATAAATGACGTGAAAAAACATCTTTCTGATAAAAATGAAACCATTTGTAACAACATTAAAACAAACAACCTGAGTCTGTGCCAAATTAATGAAACACTTATGTGTTTTGAAAAAGTTTTGAGAACAATTAAAAATTCCAATAATGATAATTCTTCTAATAAAATAAATGAAAAATCTGCCATTATTAAAGAATTAACAGATAAATATTCTCAATTCAATATTGATGACATAATTGAAACAAGAATTAAACAAGCCATAAATATTATCAAAACAGATAACAAGAAAGTCCTTGATGACATTTCAAATTCATTTACTGAAGTAAAGACATATACCATTGCCTTGAAAAAGTGTTTTGATGCTTCACAAGAAGAAGTATCAAAATTATCAATGAAATTGAATCAAGTCACTGCTGATAATACAAGACAAACAGAGTTATGGCAAGAACTTACACATAAAGAAGACATGTATAAAATTGAAGTAATAAATTTAATACAAAGCTTCCAACATGAATACAGAAATTCCCAAAGGTGTAGCAACAGTAAAATGAATGACATTGAACAAATACTGAACACCTTACCAAGAATGTCTACACCTCTAAATCAAAATGAGGGCACAAGAATTTCAAATCCACAAGTATTGGATCCTGATAATTCACAATTAAAAAATGAATTATCCACTTCTTTTCATAACTTGGAACCATCAATGGGCCAAGCACTCTTGAAAGAAGTTCCAAAACTTAAAGAATGGCCCCACTTCAGTGGTGAAGGAGAGTATGACCATATGGAATTCATTAGAGGTATTGACATTATCAAAGAAGATTTTGAATTACCAGACAGATTGGTAACAGCCAGGTTTAACACCTTGTTTACCAGATCAGCTCACAGATGCTACATCAAAATAAGACAAGCACATGGACACCAGAGTTGGACTTGGTGGAAAACCCAAATCATCAACAAATGGGCAAATGATGCTTGGAGGTTTAAAGTTGAAACAGCCTTTGAATCTGCCAAATTTAATGCTGATAAAGACAAAGCTTTACCATGGTTTTGCCAACAGAAGGACAGATTAACAGCATTATATCCTGACATGTCAGAATTTATGATCCATAGAAAAATTCTGAGACAATGTGGGGGTGACTTAGAGCATGCTGTCAAAAGCAGGACTACTGAACAATCTTCAGCAGAGGATATCATCAATATACTAGAAGAAGTAACCACCAGAACCAAAATTGGTTCTAGTAGGGTGAATCTTAAAACAAGGTTTAATACACCTTGGAAAGATTCTGTGGACAAAAACCCCAAAGAAAATTCTAGTAATATTAAATATAAATCTGCAGATACAGTCAGAAAATGCCATATTTGCCAAAGCACCACCCATTTAGCCAATACATGTCCAAAAAGGGGGAAAATCAATGAAATTGACATTGAAAAGGGACCAGATGTTGAAAAAGAAGACATAATTGAAGACAATTCAGATGATAAGTCATCCATATTTTCTGAATCTTCAAAAGATATAGAAAATATCAATGCCACTTTTGACATCATGGAATCTTATTCCCACTTACCACAATTGAGCAATGGTCAAGTTGATTTATCAAAAGTTCAAGATGCACAACTTATGAAGACAAAACCAAACAGAGGAAAATGTTATACAGCTGGTAACTCCTGTATAACAGAAGTGGTGATTGACAACAAGCCCACCAAACTTTTGCTTGACCCAGGAGCCTTCTGCTCTTGTGTTGGGAAATCCTTTCTTAAGACTTGTGTGCCAAATTTTGAAGACCAATTGTTACCAATTGATGGTATAAAATTCAACAGTGCAAGTAACCCAATGAAAGCATTGGGAATCTTTGAGACCAATGTCATATTCCCACACATAAATGGGAATTTAAGGATCACAGTTGAATTTGTTGTTATGGAAAATTGCTCTAGTACCCATTTTATATTGGGAAATGACTATTTGATCATGTATGGGATAGATTTACATAATAACAAAGACAGATACTTTACAATTGGGGACAATAAGCGCCAGAAATTTGCCTTTTTGCCATTTAAAAGACAAATTACAGTAAACAAAGTATCACCAGTCAACTTAGAGTTAGAAAAATTCAAGTCTGAACAGTTAAATGAGGCTGAGATAAGCCTTCATCTGACTGATAAACAAGAAAATGAACTTTCTTCCCTTTTGTATGACCACAAAGGAGCATTTGCTACAGACAAAGAACCTCTGGGAGCAATTATTGGTCATGAAGTTGACATCATTCTTAACATTGAGAGACCTTATCCACCACTCTTAAGAAGACCTGCTTATCCAGCAAGTCCAAAATCAAGAGAAGCTCTAGAAATTCATATCAAAGAACTTCTAGACCTTGGTGTAATAAGAAAAGTAGGCCACAATGAGGAAGTAGAAATAACTACACCAGTCATAGTGGCGTGGCATAATGGAAAATCCAGAATGGTTGGGGACTTTAGAGCTCTGAACACTTACACTGTTCCAGACAGATACCCAATACCAAAAATCCAAATTGCCCTTACTCAAATATCTCAAGCAGTGTATATAACCACTATGGATGCCCTTAAAGGATTCCATTAAAATGTGGTAACACCAAGAGCAAGAAAATACTTGAGAATTATTGTTCATTGTGGAGTGTATGAATACTTAAGGATGCCCTTTGGTATCAAAAATGCACCTTCACACTTCCAAAGAATGATGAATGAAATCTTCCCTGAAGAACTCTCAGAGGGATGGTTAATCATTTACATTGATGACATTATTATCTGTTCAAAGAATTGGGAGGAGCACATGTACAGATTATCAAGAGTTTTGACAAAAATCCAATCAGTAAACATGAAAATCTCCTTGAAGAAATGTCATTTTGGATTTAAAGAACTTAAGGCACTAGGACATGTATCTGGTTTGTCCCTTGGAATTGATAAAAACAAAGTTGCAGCAGTATTGTTAAAACCCATGCCTCAGAATAAGAAGGAAATTCAGTCATTCTTAGGTTTTGCAGGATATTACAGGCAACACATTAAAGACTTTGCATCCATAGCAAGACCACTTTATAAGTTGTGTGACAAAGACACAGTATTTGAGATGACTGTTGACAGAGTCAAAGCTTTTGAATCTCTAAGAGAAGCATTGACCACTGCTCCACTCTTACTGATGCCAGAGTTTAAATTGCCTTTCAAACTGTATATTGATGCATCAGGGGATGGACTAGGTGCTGCACTTCACCAAGTTCAGATCATAAATGACAAACCTGTAGAAGGACCAATATGTTTCATATCCAGGCAAATCAAACCAACTGCAGCCAGATATGGAGCAAGTCAAATGGAATGTCTATGCCTTGTCTGGGCCTTGGAGAAATTGAACTATTTCTTAGAGGGATGTGTTTTTGAAGTAATAACAGATTGTACAGCTGTGAAATCACTTTTGAACATGAAAACACCTAACAGACACATGCTCAGATGGCAAATAGCCATACAAGAATACAGAGGCAATATGACTATTGCTCATAAGGATGGGAATATTCATAAGAATGCAGATGGACTAAGCAGATGGCCATTAACAAATAACATTGATAATCCTGCTTATGTTCCAGAAGAAGCTTCACCACAAATTCCAATAGAAGGAATAAGTGTTACAGACTTGAACACCACCTTCTTTGAAGAAGTCAGAAATAGTTACACTCAAGATAAGAATTGTAGCATCTTATGCCAATTACTTAACAAAAACTGTAAAGACAACTCTCTAATACATGCCTTGGATGAAGTATGGAGAAAATCTTATAATGAAGGAAGATTTCACCTACTGGATGGTATAATTTACCACAGAACCAAGGACACATGTGTCATGACAGTTGTAGACAGGTCATTAATCAATCTTGTACTGAAAGAATGCCATGATAGTCCCTTTTCAGGACATCTGTCTGAAGACAGAACAAGAGAAAAAGTAAAGACCTGCATATGGTGGCCAATGTGGCAAAAAGATGTTGCAGAGTATTGCAAAACCTGTGACAGATGCCAAAAGGCAAATAAATCCACTGGCAAAAGACTTGGAAATATGATGAAAATCCAAGAACCAAACAGACCTTGGGAAATTGTCCATATGGATTGGGTAACTGGCCTACCACCAGGAGGTGACAGGAGCTATAATGCTTGCCTAGTAATTGTGGACAGATTCAGTAAAACTCCAATCTTTTTACCATGTCACAAAGATGATACAGCCATGGATACAGCTCTTCTGATATGGAATAGAGTAGTGTCATGGACTGGGATATTTACAAATATCATCAGTGATAGAGATCCCAAATTCACTTCAGCACTATGGACAAATCTTCACCAATTATTTGGCACTAAACTGTCTTTCTCTACAGCCTACCACCCACAAACTGATGGCCTGGCTGAAAGAATGATCCAAACCTTAGAGGACATGGTGAGAAGATTTTGTGCATATGGCCTTGAATTCAAAGATTGTGATGGATTTACCCATGATTGGTGTACTCTGTTACCAGCACTGGAATTAGCATATAAAACATCAATCCATGCTAGTACCAATCAGACTCCTGCTATTCTAGAAAAAGGATGGAACCCCAAGTTACCCCAAGACTCCTTGAGGAAAGACTTAATTGAAATACATCCCACAGCTGCTAGCTTCAAAGGAATGCTAGACAAAGCTAGAAAGCATGCAGTAAGATGCATGGAGGACTCTTTTGCATATGCTAAAGACAAATGGGATAAATCTCATGCAACTCCAGATTTCAAAGTGGGGGACCTAGTTCTTGTATCCACCACTAACTTCAATAACATCAAAGGATGTAAAAAGTTGAAAGACTCCTTTGCAGGACCTTTTGTGATTAAGGCCCTCCATGGAGAAAATGCTGTTGAAATAGAGTTATCTGAAGAACTTAGCAATAAGCACCCTACATTTCCAGTGAGCTTGATAAAACCATATAAATCTAGTGATGCTGAGAAATTTCCCTTGAGGAATAAGGTTCCCCAAGTTATACCTCCTATTGAGACATCTGGTACTAAGAAAATAACCAAAGTTCTTAAAGAAAGGAAATTAAGAACCAAGAAAGTAAGGGAATACCTTGTTAGGTACAGTGACCCAACTTGTGAAGATGAATGGTTAGAAGAAAAAAATATACCAGAAGCTACCAAACTCCTGAGGAGATTCAGACACACTAGAAACACCAATATTACAAAGGAATATTCTTTTTTAGGGGGAGGGAATGTGAGCCTTAGAGGTAATTTCATATACCCAAAAGACCACAAATATAAAAAATAACATATTAATATAAATAAAATAAATTTATTTATATTATTAAAATAAAAATCAAAATATAAATATAAAATTATATTAAAAATAAAAAATTAATTATAATTTAAAAATAAAAAAATACATTAAATTTTGTAAATATAAAATTACATTTATACTTGAAAAAATTAAGTAAAAATGAAATTTTAACAAAATTGTGAAAAAATAAATAAATTTGGAAAAAAGTTAAATAAAACTTATTATAACTTTTTATCCAATAAATAAACATATAAAATTTATTTCACCATTGGATTCCTCATAAAAAATCAGGTGGGGTCACCTCTGAGTGAAATTCTTGTAACTCAACTCTAAATAAGCTTAAATTAAGTTTTTAGTATTTTCAATACAAAAGTTGAAAATCCTCAAAACCTTAATTTAATTCACACCACATGTGGTGTTAACCATCAATTTTTGTGTTAAAATTGAGGTGTTGTGTTTAGTTTAGAAGTTATGAGGAATTGAAGTATTTTCAATTGAATTCAATTGAAATGTCAAAATGTGCATGTGTATTACATAAGTGAACTTTGATTTACATATGAGGTGTCAATTATTACTGTATTGTACTGTACAATTGAATTGAATTAAATATGTAAAGTATAAGTATAATACATGATGAGGAATTAAAGGAAAAATAAATTGGAAAGATTAAATTTGGGGGGGCAAAGGAACTCCAGCTCTAAGGGGGAGCTAGACCCCCAAAATCCTTGCTGACAGGCGTGGGATGTCAAAATTCACGCAAAAGTTCATCACTTTTGGCCTGGAATTGAGTTACAGGGTCTGTGGACTCAATTGATGATGAGGTTTTGATACCAACTGGGGTAGTTTTAGCTGGTGCCAAGAGGGTAAAACTACCCTTAAGATAAAACAATCATAATAAAAACATTTTTAACTGGTTTCTACGCCTCTGACACACATTCTGACGTGTTTTGAAGGCTCTAGGCCTGGTATTGCTATAGTAATGGCTGATTTAAGGGTCTAAAATGGCTAAAAATGGCTTAAACCAGCCCTTTTTTGACCTAAACCAGGGTTCAATGATGCCATAATTGGCTTTTCTGTTGTCAGACTGTTTTTCACGACTGACAAGAGTAAATTTTACTTTTGGAGTAAGAGAATTGATGGCTATAAAAGAATGTCTTCTTTGCCCCACTTTTCTCTTCATGTTAGAATCTTTTCCTTTTATTAATTAGTTTAAAACTGTTAAACCAATCAATCAAAGATTCCAACCACCACTTTTAAATCCTTTTAATCCTTTTAGCCATGTGAAAAAATCATTATAATCACTATTTGTAACTCTTATAATCATTTTACCCCTGAACCACCCCAAAAGTGAATTAAAGCATCTTTCATCACTGTAAACTTTGTCACTTTGTTTCCAAATTCACTCTGGTCACTTTTGGGCGTGTTTTCTATTTAATATTCTTTTTAAAGACTTTGTTCTTTAATTAATTGCTTGCAGTTCTTTGCTCAAGTAATTCCAATTGAAATTGCTCTTGAAGAAATTTCTTTTGTAGCCTTAAAATATCTCTTGTAGAGTATTTTTTGGGATAAATCTTTATTGTTGGTAAAACAATAAATTTTTATATTATTGTTTTATACTAATAAAGTCATAAACAATAGAATTGGCGTGTTTTCTCCTAAAAATAATATTTCATACTATTTTTAACTGAATTTTACCTTATACAAATTTTGAGGACAGGAAAAGTACTTGATTTTTAATCAAAGTTTCATATCCACACCTTACACTTCCTCAATTTCACACCAAAGTAATGGGAATGTGAGAAATCCCATGTTACATATACACTAAGAATAGTGTTATCAATGTTTTGGGAACTTAATATTATGGTATTCCTATATGCACTTTTGGTACACCCATAGTGGATATCAGTCTTAAAGCCTGAATCTCTATTTTTGATGTGAAAAAAGCTAGAGGGGGCAAAAGACATCAAAGAGAGGCAGGGTACCCAACTTCTGAGGCCTCTGAGGCATGGTTCCATGGCTGATCTTGACCCAATTAGTAGACTAAAACCTTTTGGGAACTTGGTTACCAAGTCAAAATTTCATTATATCATAGGAAAATTGCAAATAAACTGCTATTTTGACATGCCAAGGAGGTAAGGAGCAGCTTAGACTCCTGAAACCATGTCAATTCTTGATGTCTTTCCATGGATAAGCCCCAAAAGAATAATTAAAACCCTTTTTGGACTAGTATCCATTGATTTACCTCATAGCAACCAGCCATATACTGCTATTTGCAATTCTACGTAGAAATGAGGTAAAAACTTCAAAAAATTCATTCAAAATACAATTCTTAATTAATCTTTCTGAAAGTTTCAGTACCAATTAAGAACTGTATAATTCATATAAAAGCCAAAAAGAATTATATTTTATAAGTAAAATTGAAAGTTTTACTTACAGTCCATTTTTGATGATTCCACATGAAACACTGAATCTTTAAAAATTGACAGAAAATACACTCTGTGATGAAATTTCCAATAAAATTTATAACTTTGAGAAATCAATGATTATTTTGGAATAAAAGAAGATTTCCAGTTCTACTCCTTTTATTCTTAACCATAAATGGGTGGGTAGTCACATAAAAGGATCAATCAAGTAATTATGATAATCTTATGTGACAACAGATGATGCAATCAATAATGCAAAAATGTTTATTGTTTTCTAATTCACTGGTTTTTCAGTTTTCTCCATTGCAAGCCTCTGTGAGCTGTCTTAGACTTAAAAGAGGCCTCCTCTTGCTGTTTTTCCAGATCATCACATTATTCAATTATACCATTATTACCTACAAGTAAGTATTAGTTAATATTTTCTTAAGTGTTTTATTCTTTAAGAATTAATCAGAAGGATGTGAAATAATAGAAATCAACTATATATTGTTGTAATACAGTTATAAATTCATTTTGATCCTTTAAATACACAATTATCTGTAAAATTTCTCTACTATTATCTTTAATAAGTTCTTTGGAGTATTAGTGAGTGTTTTGTCTTAATTCTTAAAGTTTCTCTCTAGTAATTGTTTTCTTCAAGCATTATATTTAAAATTATTCTTGCAAAAGATAATTATATATTAAAATAACTTTATTATTTTAATAATAAAGCTTTATTATTAAATACTTCTTGTAATTTATTCTAGTAGACAATTACTGCTTACTGTTATAATCACTAGTAGTGTATAACAAGTAAAAGAAATAATCAATTAATTAATTATTTAATTGTGGTTATAATAAATTTTATTATTATATTTCATAAGAACAGTCACAGTACTGTTGATTAATAGTAATATTATAAACAGTTTCATAGACAAATCTTACATTTGGGGCCCTGGTCATGATTTTATCCATAGAATTGGCTTTAATCATATTCTAGACTTCATTCTTTTTGTTCTAAAAAACCACCATACCTACCAAATCTTAAATTTGGGGGCCTTGCTGTGTTTTTTGAACCTTGTACCCTTAATCAATATGTTTTTAAGCTTTCAGATATATTAGTTTAATTATTTTTGTTCTTTCAATTTGAAGTTGAAATTCTTTTTATTTTTGAAATTGTCTTAAAATCATTTTGATTGAGGAATTTGCTTTAATTTTATACTGTTTTTACACATGCAGAAACTTATAAAATTATTCTTTGAGTTACTCTGAATTAATTTTGATTCAAAATCTGAAATTTTGATTTTTTTCTTCAAAGAATATTTTTTTCATATAAAAAACAAAAATAAACTTATAAAAATTCTTAAAAATATTTTAAAAGTATAAAAAATAATTTTATTTTATCAAATCTTTCTCTAGTGTCTTTAATCAAATACTGTGCAGCTGGTTACAGAATAAGTAAAAGATACATTACCAGTCAAGAATCATCAGAAGCAGAATCTGAAGAAAGCTTTGAAGTGCAAATTGATAAAAGAGGCACTTTATTTAAGACAGAAAAAGCCAAACAACCACCAGAAGGTGTGTGTTTTCTGTTTTCAATTCTTATTTTCTCTTGAACTGACATGAAAAATGGTGCATACCAGAAATGGAAGCAGCTATTCAGTCCAACCAGATGGACCTGGACAAGGAAGATATAAGACAAGAACAAGGTCTACCAAGTCTTCCTCAAGAAAGACAAATCTGGAGGATGCCAGAACTGCCCCCCATTCCCCAAGGTCTGTACCAACAACCTTTGATATGAGCTCTGAGCCTGCACTAATTGAAGGTAATATTTTAAGGGCTGAACCACCTCCACGTTGCAGCCATAGAAATATATCAGTCCCAATAAAAAAATTGGTTAAGAGCAGAAAAAAAAGAGGAGTGGGAAATATGCCCAAGCCTTTGGCAGGGGGCCATGAACTCCTACTTACACATCAAGAGCTTTCTGGGTGAGGAGAAGACCATAGAACTCTTAGGAGGGTGGATCCCATTGTCTTGCAAAGACAAGGTCAAAAAGATAAAGAATTGGTTGAAGAACCAAAGTATTTTATCTGTAGATCAGAAAAAGGAATTGGAAATGACCCCAGCTTTGGAAGAAGGCCAAGTGGCGTCTACAAGCTCCAAACCAGCTCCAGAAGCATCCAAAGAGAAGCCCAAAGGACCTCATAAGAGGAAGAAAGGTCCCAAGAATCTTCAGGGCAAGGGAAAAGGTAAAGAAAATTGGCACAGACCTTACCCACAAGGGTACAGGATCCCCAAATTGGAGCCTTAAGCTGTGGACAGTGTCTTCAATATGGCCAGGACTCTCATGGAATTCACAGCCAAACAGCAGGAAAGGATGAACAGGACTTTCCCACACAAATAATAGATGAAATAAAATTTGTTAAATCTATTATTGATGTAGAACTTGGAAAATTTGATGCAAAATTAAATAAAATAACATCAGATATAAGTGAATTGAAAAGAAATGACAAAAAGTATACTGAGTGGTATAAGTTGACAAATTTCAGACTTGATTCAATTAACAATGCATGTTACAGAATTGAGAGTAAATGTCAAGCCCAAAATGATGAAATGAAAGATCCTTTCATTTTAAACGTTAATGATCAGCTTAGAATTTTAAAAGATCATGTTTTGGAAATAATTAATAATACCAATCAGTTTTCCACAAATTTGGAAAAAAGTGACAGTGAAAGGCACAAGTTAAAAAAGGAAATCATTGCAAATGTGGAGCAAATTTATAAGAATTATGAACCACATATTCCAAGAAATTCCACACCGTTTAATGAAGAAAAAACTTCTGTAAAAAGAAGTTTGACCCCATTTTTAGGGGAAAATCCTATCTGTGCAAAAGATATTCCCAAACTGGAAGAATGGCTAACATTCCCTGGTGAAGGAGAATAAAATCATATTGAGTTAATCAGAACAATTGATATTTTGCAAGAAGATTCTCACATACCTGATGAAATCATAGTGGGCAAGCTACACTCTTTGTTTACCAGAACTGCAAAGAAATAAAATGAGACTAGATCATGGTAAACATGATTGGCCTTGGTGGAAATGTAAAATAATAACCAAATGGGCTAACAATTCTTGGAGATTTAAAATGGAAAATGCTTTTGAAAGTGCCATTTTTAACTCAGAAAAGGATAAACCACTTCCTTGGTTACTCAAACAGAAAGACAGATTATCTGCCTTACAACCAGATATTTCTGACTTTATGATTAAAATTAAAATATCAAGAAAGCTTGGAGGAGAACTAGAAAATGCTATCAAGTGCAGATGTGTAGAGCCCTGTTTGACAGAAGAATACATAAATGCCATGGAAGATATCATTACTAGAACAAGAATTGGTAAAACCTGGACCAGAGTCCCTATGGAATCCAAAATAGTCTCTGAAACTTCCAGAGAAGATAAGATGCCAGAAAGACCTGTCTTGAAGTGTCATAAATGTGGAAGCACTTCGAATTTGGCCAACACTTGCACCAAAAAGACAAAGATTAATGAAGTTCAAGTCGTTGAAGAAGTTCAGTGTACTGAAGAGAAAGAAGAATCTGAACTAGATTATGCAGCCTCTGAGGATACACAAGTAGAGGACTATCCAATTGAAAACATTACAGCTTTCTTTGAGGTCACAGAAGTCCATACTCACTTGCCACAGTACAGTGAGGATTGTCATAGCCTGATCAATATCCAGGATTCCAGAATGTCTAAAACTAATCCTGCTAGAGGTAAAGGATACACTGCTGGAGCATCTTGTATGGCATCAATCCTGATGAATGATATTGAAGAAAAAGTAAATTTGGATACAGGGGCATTTTGTACTTGTGTAGGCAAAGATTATCTTTAAGCCATACTTCCTGGAAGGAAGCACAATCTATTAACAATGGAAGGTGTATAATTTAGTAGTTCCAGTAATAATATGTACCCTTTGGGCATATTGGACACTAATCTTGTATTTCCACATCCAGCAGGAAGTGTAAGAATGAAAACTGAGATAGTATTAATAGAAAATTGCACATCTCAGCACATCATTATTGGAAATGATTAATTGAATATTTATGGTATTCACATCAATAACCATAAAGACAGATATTTCACAATTGGAGAAAATAAGAGAAAAAAAATGGCTTTTTCCAATATGCTAAAGCAAATATCTGTGATATCTTCTGTTAAAGATACTTATAAGGAAGAATTTGTGGCTAATCAACTTTTTGAGGCACAAATTAATCCATCATTATCACCCAAAATGAGGAATGACCTTATTAATGTATTATACACATATGAGATTGCCTTTGCTTCTGATAATGAACCATTAGGTGCAATCAAAGGGAAAGACGTTGATATTACTCTTAATATTGCCAGACCATACCCTCCAGTACTTAGAAGACCAGCTTATCCATTCAGTCCCAGAGCTAGAGAAGCCTTGGAAAACCATATTCAAGAGTTGATCCAACTTGGTGTACTAAGGAAAGTAATCCATAATGAAGAAGTTGAAGTGAAAACACCTGTTATTATTGCTTGGCATAATGATAAATCAAGGCTGGTTGGAGATTTTAGAGGTTTGAATAACTACACAGTTCCAGATAGGTATCCAATTCCTAGAATTCAAGAAACTTTGACCCAATTATCTAAAGCCAAATATATAACATCAATGGATGCATTAAAAGGCTTTCATCAAAATGTTTTGACACCCAAAACTAGGAAATTACTTAGAATTATAACTTACTACAGTATTTATGAGTATCTTGGAATGCCATTTGGTATTAAAAATGCACCATTGCATTATCAAAGAATGATTAACACCATCTTCCCCACAGAATTATCCGAAGGATGGCTTATCATTTCCATTGATGATATTATCATATGTTCCGACTCATGGTCTTTGCAACTTGAAAGACTTACAAGAGTACTTGAAAAATTTACAGGAGTGAATATGAAGATTTCACTCAAGAAATGTATTTTGACTTTGAAGAAGTTAAAGCTTTAGGAAATATTGATTCTGGTTTAAGTTTGGGTATTGAACAAAATAAAGTGGCAGCAGCATTACTTAAGCCAATACCCCATAATAAGAAAGAAATCAGGTCCTTTCTTGTATTTGCCAGTTATAACAGGAAATACCTGAAAGGCTTTGCAATTATAGCCAAGTAAATCTATAGAATCTGTGATCAACAGACAGTATTTGAGATGACACAGGAAAGAATTGAAGCTTATGAGAAGATAAGGAAAGCTCTCACAGAAGCACCTTTTCTCCTCATGGCTGACTGGAATATACCTTTTAAATTGTACATTGATGCATGTGGAGATGGATTAGGGGAAGCCTTACATTGGATCCAAATTATTGATGACAAACCTACAGAGGGACCAGTTTGTTACAGCTCAAGACAAATCAAACCAACAGAAGCCAGATATGGTGCAAGCCAGATGGAGTGCTTATGTTTGGTATTGGCACTTGAGAAATTACACTATTATCTTGATGGCAGTGTTTTTGAAGTTATAACTGACTGTAATGTCATGAAATCACTTAACATGAAAAATCACAACAGACATATGTTGAGATGGCAAATAGCCATTCAAGACTATAGAGGTAACATGACTATAGTTCATAAGGCAGGAAACAATCACAAGAATGCTGACAGACTTAACAGGTGGGAATTAGCCAATACTACTGATTACCCAGCTTATGTACCTTTGTAAGAAGAACCACAGATTCCAATTGAAGGAATTAACATAACTGATATTGGGACTGAATTCTTTGAAGAGGTCATAGAATCTTATAAGAAAGACAAGAATTGCCATACCTTGACTTCCCTATTAGACAAAGACTTCAAAGATACATCCTTAGTAAATGCACTGGATGAAGTTTGGAAGAATTCCTATTCTGAAGGAAGATTTCACTTGTTTGATGGCACAATTTACCACAGAACCAAACATTCTTGTGTAATGACATTGTGTAGCATATTGCTTATCAATACCATTATTAATGAGTGCCATGTTAGCAACTACTCTGGACACATGTCAGAAGACAGAACACTTGAAAAAGTGAAGAACTGCATGGTGGCCATCTTGGAGAAAAGAAACTATTGAATATTGTCATACCTGTAATAGATGCCAAAAAGCAAACAGGAGTACAGGAAAGAAATTTGGATTAATGATTAATATTCAAGAACCAAAATACCCTTGAGAGGTTTTTCACATGGATTGGGTCACAGAACTTCCTCCAAGTGGTGACAAAAGCTATAATGCTTGTTTAGTCATTGTAGACAGATATAGCAAAACTCCCATATTCTTACCATGTCATAAAGATGACACAGCTATGGATATAGCTCTTATTCTATGGAGTAGATTTATTTCTCATACAGGGTTATTTAAGAATATTATAAGTGACAAAGATCCCAAATTCACATCTGCACTTTAGACCAATCTTCATGGATTGTTTGGAACTAAGTTATCATTCTCAACAGCATATCACCCTCAAACAGATGGACTAGCAAAGAGAATGATTCAAAGTTTAGAAGACATGATCTAGAGATTCTGAGCTTATGGATTTGAATTCAAAGACTCAAATGGCTTTACCCATTACTGGTGCACTTCAATACCTGCATTGGAACTGCCATATAAGACATAAGTACATTCTTGTGAGCCTTAGAGGTAATTTCATATACCCAAAAGACCACAAATACAAAAATAAAATATTAATATAAATAAAATAAATTTATTTATATTATTAAAATCAAAATCAAAATATAAATATAAAATTATATTAAAAATAAAAAATTAATTGCAATTTAAGAATAAAAATACATTAAATTTTGTAAGTATAAAGTTACATTTATACTTGAAAAAATTAAGTAAAAATAAAATTTTAACAAAATTGTGAAAAAATAAATAAATTTGGAAAAAAGTTAAATAAAAATTATTATAACTTTTCATTCAATAAATAAACACATAAAAATTATTTCACCATTGGATTCCTCATAAAAAATCAGGTGGGGTCACCTCTGAGTGAAATTCTTGTAACTCAACTCTAAATAAGCTTAAATTAAGTTTTTAGTATTTTCAATACAAAAGTTGAAAATCCTCAAAACCTTTGTTTAATTCACACCACATGTGGTGGTAACCATCAATTTTTGTGTTAAAATTGAGGTGTTGTGTTTAGTTTAGAAGTTATGAGGAATTGAAGTATTTTCAATTGAATTCAATTGAAATGTCAAAATGTGCATGTGTATTACATAAGTGAACTTTGATTTACATATGAGGTGTTAATTATTACTGTATTGTACTGTACAATTGAATTGAATTACATATGTAAATTATAAGTATAATGCATGATGAGGAATTAAAGGAAAAATAAATTGGAAAGATTAAAATTGGGGGGGGGGGAAAAGGAACTCCAGCTCTATAGGGGAGCTAGACCCCCAAAGTCCTAGCTGACAGGCGTGGGATGTCAAAATTCACGCAAAAGTTCATCACTTTTGGCCTGGAATTGAGTTACAGGGTCTGTGGACTCAATTGATGATGAGGTTTTGATACCAACTGGGGTAGTTTTAGCTGTTGCCAAGAGGGTAAAACTACCCTTAAGACAAAACAATCATAGTAAAAACAGGTTTCACTGGTCTCTACGCCTCTGACACACATTCTGACGTGGTTTGAAGGCTCTAGGCCTGGTATTGCTATAGTAATGGCTGATTTAAGGGTCTAAAATAGCTAAAAATGGCTTAAACCAGCCCTTTTTGGTCTAAACCAGGGTTCAATGATGCCATAATTGGCTTTTCTGTTGTCAGACTGTTTTTCACAACTGACAAGAGTAAATCTTACCTTTGGAGTAAGAGAATTGATGGCTATAAAAGAATGTCTTCTTTGCCCCACTTTTCTCTTCATGTTAGAATCTTTTCCTTTTATTAATTAGTTTAAACACTGTTAAACCAATCAATCAAAGATTCCAACCACCATTTTTAAATCATTTTAATCCTTTTAACCACGTGAAAAAATCATTATAATAATTGTTTGTAACTCTTATAATCATTTTTACCCCTGAACCACCCCAAAAGTGAATTAAAGCATCTTTCATCACTGTAAACTTTGTCACTTTGTTTCCAAATTCACTCTGGTCACTTTTGGGCATGTTTTCTCTTTAATATTCTTTTTGAAGACTTTGTTCTTTAATTAATTTCTTGCAGTTCTTTGCTCAATTAATTCCAATTGAAATTGCTCTTGAAGAAATTTCTTTTGTAGCCTTAAAATATCTCTTGTAGAGTATTTTTTGGATAAATTTTTATTGTTGGTAAAACAATAAATTTTTATAATATTATTGTTTTATACTAATAAAGTTATAAGAAATAAAATTGGCGTGTTTTCTCTTAAAAATAACATTTAATACTATTTTTAACTCAATTTTACCTTATACAAATTTTGAGGACAGGAAAAGTACTTGAATTTTAATCAAAGTTTCATATCCACACCTTACAATTCTTCTACAGGCCAAACTCCTGCTATGTTAGAAAAAGGATGGAATCCAAGACTCCCAGAAGACACACTGAGGAAATAATTGATTGAAATTAATCCTACAGCTTCCAGCTTCAAGATAATACTTGATAAAGTGGAACATCATGCAAAACAGAGTATGAATGACACTTTTGACTATGCAAAACAGAAGGAGGACAAGAGTAACAAAGTACCAGACTTCAAAAAAGGGGACTTAGCTCTAGTTTTAACCTTGGATTTCAATAATATAAAAGGCCCAAAGAAACTTAAAGATTCTTATGTAGGACCTTTTTTTATTGTTTCCTTACATGGAACCAATGGAGTTCAAGTGGAATTAAGTGGTGAATTGGAAAATAAACACCCCACCTTTCCAGTCAGCTTGATAAAACCTTATCAACCAGCTGACAAAGAATTGTTTCCTTTAAGGAACCCAACTCCTTTGACTGTACCACCACTGGAACAGAGTGAAGACAAAAGAATAAAGAAAGGAGACTTAGGGGTAAAAATCAAAGAGAATATCTGTTCAGATATAGAAATCCAGTACATGAAGATGAATGGCTGGCAGAATCAGAAATACCTGACTCAGATAAGCTCTTAAGAAGATTTAGACATTAAAGAAGGCCAAAAGCCTGAATATGTCTATTAATGTGCTTTGAATTACTTGATCTGAGTAATGTAAAGAGGATGGACAGTGGAAATTAACCCCCTTTGGGGCCTTTTTTCTTCTTGATACCATTGATAAAATTGTAGTACATTTTTTTTGGTGGGAGGGAATGTGAGCCTTGAGGTATATCTTACATACCCAAATGGGCCCAATTATATTAAAAAAGAAATTCTGAACTATGCATAACCCATAAGTAATGCATATATTGAAAATTCATGTCACAGGGGCTCTTGGACAGAAAACAAGAGTGGCCTGGCACTCAGAAATCAGGGAACTCACTTGGAAGACTCCAAACGAATAAATAAATAAAATAAAAGAATAAATTCCTCTAAGAAATATGCAGGTACAAGATGAGATGCAATAAGAGGAAAGAGAAGCCAAATGGCCAAAGAGCCAGCAAATTAAGTCCTTAATCACTGTTTCAACCTGCCAAAGTGAACAATGGAATTAGTAAGGATATGACCACCAAATATCCATTGACAGGTGAAGAAAGGAAAGAGAAAAGGTCCTAAATGACTGACTTGATAATATCAGTATTCACTTAACAAAAATGATAAGAAAATAAAGATAATATAAAATCAAAATATATTAATTAACTGGGGAAAAACCCCCCAGGGTGGAAAGGGTAGCCAGTATATGTAAAAATTTGGGAGCTTGAGTTCTTCAGGCTGAAAAATGATCTGTATTGATCCTTGAGGCTGTATTGATTGTTTTGGGAATTGATACAGCTGGCTAATATTGAAAATAAAATGGGTTGAATGAATTTCCCATACTTGAAAATGAAATACAGGTCTTGATGGATCCAGCCTGTATTGAAATGAAGGTGATTGCCAAGATAGATTGAGTGGAGCTTTGACACTTGACAAATGAATGAATGAATGACCTGCCTCTTGAATCCCTTGAGAATTGTTCAACAGTATTGCCTTGGAGAAATACTGTGAATGAAATTATCCAATGACGTCTTGATGGCGTTATTGGTCTTTGATGCTGAAACACTTGCTCTTGAGCCTTGATGAATCCTCTGAATGATTGAGTGCCTTGATGATGTGATGATATGTTGGAATGTTTAAATGACCATTTGATATTGCCACCATTGAATTGCTGTTGAAAAATGATGCATAATGATATATAACATCATTTATGGCATATTGGTTCATTGGAAAGAAGATTACATCCAAAGGTCTTGAGATGGAAAGACAGAGGGGAAAAAGATGGATGTGATGGCTTCAGAGCTTGGAAAGGTGTTTCTGGGTCCTTTGGGGTTTTTGGCCACTTTTAGGTTCTGATCAAAAAACTGGCCCAAAGGGCGGGAAAGCGTCTTTTGGACACTTTGCGTCAAAGTGCGCAAATGTGCATTATGAGCCAAAATGGCCAAAACAGCCATTTGGGCCATTTACCCTGGTTTTGAGGGAAATGACCAGAAATACCCAATTGGGCACAAATTGCCGCTATGGCTTCTGGATTGAGGTGAAAGGCCATGAAGGCCCCAAAAGACAAATGGCCATAAATGGTCCATAAGATGATGATGTGGCCAGATTGGCCACTGGTGATGGATATGGCCAATTGGCCATAAAAGGACTGTGGCTTGATATGCCATATGGAGATCTAAGGAGGTGAATTGCCATGGTTGTGACAGTACCCCCCACCTTGAAATGGTGAGCTCCTGAGCACCAATGCAAGGTGAAGCCTGTTGAGGCTATTAGAAAGGATTGAGAGTGGGATAGAGGAAAGTTCTTCAAAGAGGAACATAGAATAATAACTGATATTAAACATTCGTCATATGACGCAGGACTTGCTTGATCTTCTTTTGAGATTGACTTCATGATTGATGATGTTGTAATGAATGAATATTCTTTGAGATAAATTTTTGATATGATAAAATGAAAATGAAGATAGAATTTAATAGAAAGAATGAAAATGAAAATAAAAGAAAGAGAAAAGGGAAAAGAAAAATGAATTGAATTTTGAGGATGTTCCAATCTTCATCACGGAGGTTGATAACTGATTTTGAAATTGGCCAAGGACCTGGAAAGAGAAATTTGATGCCAGGTGCTCACAAAGTGGCCAAGGTGATGTTTTGACAAGATTGTAGAGCCCTCAGGGAAGTTCACACCAGGAGAGGAACTTACTTTTGGTAGTTACCACTCCCGCCAGTGCCATAAAAATAAAAATAAAAATGTTGAAGGAATGAATTTGAATTTTGAAGCCTTAAAAATTAATTGAAAAGTGAATGGCCCATTGACCCAAGTGAAAATGGCCATAAGATTGGAAATGAAGTTGAAAGCCATGCCAAAGATCTGTGTCCAACATTGCAAAGTGCTCACAGAGTGGCCAAGGTGATTATTACAACAGAAAAGAGTAGAATACCCCTAAAGGTGCATACCAGGAGTGGGACTTACTTTTGGTAATTCCTCTCCCCACCAAGCACCATAAAAATCAAGCTCTTGGAGAATTGGATCCTGGCTTGTCAGGATATAAAGAATGAAAATCCTTAACCAGTTCAGGACAATTCTTGAGGTTTTCAGCTTGTTCCCAAGTGTATCTTTCTGAGTCTTGACTGAAACATTTCCATCCCACCAAATACCATAATTCTCCTCTCTTAAGATTTGAGTACAGTATTTGAGAGACTTCCCATTCCTCTTATTCTTCAATTATGATTGGAGGAGGAGGCTCTTGATGCCTATTTGGGATTGTTGATGTCTTGAATGGTTCTAAGAGTAAAATATGGAAGACTGGGTGGATGGACTTCCATTGAGATGGGAGCTTGAGGTGGTAGGAATGAGTGCTGACTTTCTTCAATATTGGAGAAGGACCCAACCATATTTCAGACAGTCTTTTGGTGAGTATAGCTCATTTGATGTTCTTGGAAGAAAGCCATACCATGTCACCAGGATTGAAAACAGGTGGACTTGCTCTAATTTTATCTGCATACCTCTTAAACCAGTTTATGGCAACTTCAAGTTCTCTCTTGACATCTTTCTGTACTGATTGGATTTCTGTTGATAAATTTCCAGCAGGAGTATCTTGAGTAATGTGAACTGAGTCAAAATGTGGATTTCTTCCATAAACAGTGAAAAACGGTGATTGTCTTGTTGAAGAGTGGTCAGAGTTATTGTAGGAAAATTCAGCCAGAGGGAGCCAGGTGTTCCAATCATCTTGATGATAACTGACATACATCCAAAGGTACTGTTCTAGTATCTGATTTACCCTCTCTGTCTGTCCATCAGTTTCTGGATGGTAAGCAGTTGACAAGTCTCTTGAAATCTTGAGCTGCTGACAAAGATTGGTCCAAAAGGAAGAAACAAAAAGAGAACCTCTATCACTAACAATGCTTGAAGGAAGGCCATGCTTTGAGAAAATATTCTTGATGAATAAATGGGGCAAATCTAATGAAGTTATTGAAGCCATTGTTGGAATAAAAGCTGCCATTTTCGAGAATCTGTCCACTATGACAAGGATTGAGTCAAATAAATTGGACAGTGGCAATTGAGTGATTAAATCCATTGAAAGACAAATCCAAGGACCATTTGGAATTGGAAGAGGTTTGAGGAGTCAAAACTTCTTGTGGTGAATATTTTTGTTTCTTGAACACTGCTGACAGGATGATACATATTCCTTGATAAATTGAGTCATGCCAGACCAGTGAAAGTCCTGCTTGACAAGTTTGAGAGTCGTCTCTTGCCCAGGGTGTCCAGCTAGAGCAGAGTCATGCCTTTTTTGAAGTATGCTGAGTTGAATTGTGGGGTCATTTGGGACCACCACCCAATCTTTGAACAGAAGAAGTTGGGAGGAGGAATCAAGAGAATAATCTTGGACAGATTTACCTTTACCCAAATCTTGAAGGATACTTCTATATTGAGAATCTTGCTATAATGACTTCTGAATTATTTCAATCAAATTCGACAATGATTCCACCTTGACTGCAAAGAATTTTGAGGCTTGAATTTCATCTTGCTTGATTATTTTTTGATAATTCATTGGATTTTTGCTGATGAAATCTTTCCCCCTCTCTGGGTAAACGTTGTCCCAATGTGATAAAGCATCTGGAAGGGTAGCCAAGCGGCCAGGGTGGTAGGTGAATGAAAAATGGAATTCAGAGAGAAACTCAGCCCAGAAGGCTTGAAGGCGAGTGAAAATCTTTGAAGAAATAAAATATTGAAGTGATGAATGATTGGTGAGAACTTCAAAAGAGGAAGAAAGAGAAAGGAGAAAATCTCTCCAGCGCTTGAGAGCCCAGACTATGCCAAGGAGTTCCTTGTCATGAATCTCATAATTGAGCTCAGCTGGGAGAGGCTTGTGGCTATCAAATGCAATGGGATGTTTTCCTGAGTCAGAAATCTGACTCAGTACAGCACCCAAGGCATAATCAGAAGCATCAGTCTCTACAATGGTGGGGAGAGAAGAATCAAAGTGAGAAAGGATTGGAGCAATGGTGAATGCCTCTTTGAGTTGATGAAACTTTCTAAGAGCTTCCTAATTGAGGGGAAAACGGGAATCTTTCTTGAGGAAAATTGTGAGTGAACTAATCTTCTTTGAATAATTCCTGATGAAACAGCGGTAAGAATTGGAAAAGCCAAGGAATGATAGAAGAGCCTTGCGGTTTCTTGGAGGTGACCAATTGAGGATTTGCTGGACTTTTGCTTGGTCCATCTTGAGGCCTTCAGAAGAAACACCATAACCCAAATACTCTACACTAGAAACATGAAACAGGCACTTGGAGGACTTAGCAAAGAGGTTATTGGCTCTGAGTCTGGAAAGAACAGTGGACACATGAGTGACATGTTCTTCTTCAGATTTGGAAAAAACCATAACGTCATCCAAATGAACCACAACATAAATATCAAGAAGATCATAAAAAATATCATTGACAAAGTTTTGAAAAGAGGCAGGAGCATTGGTGAGCCCAAATGTCATAACCAAATACTCATATCTGCCATATTCAGTTCTAAAGATGTCAAGTGTTCATCACCTTCCTTGATTCTGAGCAGTTTATATGCACCACGCAAATCAATCTTGGAGAAGATAGAAGAACCATTGAAAACAGTAAGAAGCTGATTCATAGGAGGAACAGGATACTTGCTCTTCTTAGTAACAGCATTGAGTTTGCGGTAATCAACACACAAATGGAGGCCACCATCTTTCTTTTTGACAAAGAGGACAGGTGCTCTTGTTGAAGAGGAGCTTGGCCGGATGAAACCTTTCTCTACATTCTCTGAAGTGTAGGCCCTGAGTGTATCTGACTCTTGGTTTGATAAAGAGTAGATCACCCCAACTAGAGGTAGTGTGAGCCTGTGAGGTATGTTTAACATACCCATAAGGCCACAAATGATTTTATAAACAATTAAATTTGTCTTAAACAGACTTTTTAGTTGAATTTAAAATAAAAAATAATAAAAAATAAGTATAACTTTTTTTTGGATAAACAAAGTTATAATTATTATGTCATTTTTGGATTCTACACCAAAAATAACCTAGGGTACACCCATAGGGTGTTATACCCAAAAACACTTATTTCTTGTGTTATTAGAAGATTTAAGAATCTCACAGTACTAATGTAACTTTTTTAACATTTTTTTAAAATTGTTAAATTTAAGCTTAATTAAGCTTAAATTTAAAGTTACATAAGGTTTATGCAACTTTACCAAAATTTTAGTTAAAATTGAGGTGTGGTGTATATTTACTGAATTGGCTAAGGATTTGCCATACAGAATGTAAATCCTGCGTGAGCTCAATTTAAAAGGGTTTAAGGCCATAGTATGGCTTTAAATAAATAAAAGGGCAAAATCCACGCAAAAAGGTGGGACAAAGGAAAAAGACCAAATAGAGCTGGGGTACCCAACTTTTTGGATCTGCAAGGATTCAATTAAGGTTGTCCACCTGTATTGGAGGATTTTCAACCTTATTTAAACTTTAAGATTAGACTTTGATCCAACCTTAAGGTTTAAACTGGTTTTATCCTAAATTGGACAGGAATTTCAAGCTGCCAAGAGGGTAAATCCCAATAAGCAGGCTTGGAATCAAGGTTTTAAGAACTGTCAAAGCTTAATCAAGCTTAAAAAGCTTAAATAAGTTTAAAACTTTAAAGTTTCAATCATCAAAACCTTATCAAAACTTAAGGTTTTGTGTGTATTGCTATTTTACGTGGAAAAATAGTAATAACTTCAAAAATTCATTAAAAATCCAAATCTTAATGGATTTGCTTGAAAATTTCACACAGCTTAGAATTTAATATCATCAATATATAAATTAAATTTTAAGTATCTTTTATTAATAGGTTTCCTGGGTAATTAGCCTGGAAAATTACTTTTTTAATTAAGCTTAAAGAAAATTATGATTTCTTTAAAAATTAATTAAAAATTCAGTTTAAGAGATTTCTGCTTGAAACTCTGATTTTATGTTGTTCATGTGATGAACTTTAATATAAATAAACTTATTTTATATTAAAACTTAAAATAATTAAACTAAATGAGGATTAAAGTTACTTGGAGTTAAGAATAACACTGGTAACTTTAAATTGGAAGTAAAAATAAGTTGCCTTAAATTAAGAACTTAATTTTTAAGCATGGTTTTTCAGTTTTGACCTGAGCACGCCCTCTACATCCATTATGAATCATGAGAGCTGCTCTGTAGACATAAAAAGAGTCTTTTCTTCACTGTTTTTGTCCATAATTCATAATCAATCCAATCATATTAGACATTTAAACAGGTAAAGTTTTATTAAATATAAAATCTTATTATTAAAAGTAATTCTTAAGTTATTTTTATTCTTTATTTATTAAATTAAAGAATTGAAGTCATAGAATTCAGATTATTGTTGTAATCATCTATAATAAATTTTATTATATAAAATTATCATCTTAAATATCTTTTAAAATCCACAAATTCCTCTCAAAAACTCTTTAATCATAAATTTTAGTATAAAAAGTTGTTTTATCTTTGATTTTATTGATTTTTGGCGTGTTTTTAACTTATAATCATTATTTAATATAATAACTGTTGTTTTATAACTTGTTGTATTAAATAAATATTATAAGTAAGTTTTCTTTAAAGTTCTATATTTTTTTTATCTATTATTAGTTTTTTTATATAGAATTTTATTCTATAAAGAATTATTTCTGCAAAGTGTGTGTTTAATTCTTTTTATAAATAATATTTATATTATTTATAAGTGGTTAAATATTTATATTTTCCACGTGTAATTGTCTCATTAAGAGCTTTACACTTCTTATTGTTATAACTGTCAGTGACTATAACAATAATAGAATAATTATAATTTATTATAATTATTATATTTTTTTTATTATTATATTATTATAATAATAATTAAATTTATTTTTTTATATAATTATTTTTAATAATTATATTTAAATTTGTGGTTATAATATTTCATTATATTATATTTTTCTACTGAGGACAGTCATAGTACTCTTGATATTGTTACTATTATCAAGAGTTTCATAGACAAACCTTACATTTGGGGGCCTGGCCGTGATTTTAAACCAATTTTTGGGACATAAATCATATTCTAGACCTTATTTTACTGTTTTTTGACGTAAAATTGCCATATTTGTCTTAATATTGGCTTTTTTGGGACTTATCCCTTATAAATAATCTTTATAATATTAATAAAGTTATTTTTTCTTAAGAATATTGTTTGAAACAATATACTATTGAGTGACTTGGAATAAATTTCTTTTGTCTAACTAGTGGCTTTTTCACATCACAGACTTGAAATTTATTCTTTGAGTTATTCTAGTATAAAGTGAATAATAATATAATTTTGATTAATTAACTTGTTAATTGCATAATTATTATTTCTTTAAAGAAAATAATAAATCAAATAAAAAATCTTTAAAAATAAAAATCTTTACTAAAAACATTTTTTCTTTTTATCTTAGACATTTTTCTTTATTTTTGACGTAATTTGCCATAAATTACATAAAAACAACTTTATTCAATAAGTTGAGTTTATAAGTTATTTTTATTATTTGATAAAATAACTTATATTTTTAAATTTTCTCTAGTGTCTTCCATCAGAGAAAGTTCTTCAGACTCTGAAGCCTCAGAGTCCAGTATTGAAATTCAAACCAGCCCAGCACCAAGGGGTTTAATAACCAAAGAGCCCTTTAAAGGTCCTGCAGGTGAATTCAATCCACTTTTACTCTAATTTTTATTAAAATTGACGTGAAATGACTCCTACTAGAAGTGGAAGCAACTACTCCATCCAATCAAATGGATCTGGACCAGGACATTCCAGCCATAAATCCAAAAGGCAAGAATGTCCTCCCAGAGGAGAGGCACAAATGGAGGATGCCAGAACTTCCACCAGTTCCCAAAGGTTAGCCAGCACCTTTGAACCTCTTATTGAGAGTCCAGAAGCTGACATAACTGCTATTGCTGTTAGACCTGAACCATTTCCAACAGGCAACTGTGGAAATTTATCAATCCCAATGGAAAAACTGGTTCCTGGCGTCAAAACAACAAGAGTGGGAACTCCTTCCAAGTCTTTGGATAGGCACCATGAACTCTTATCTTCAAGTGAAGAAGTTCATGGGGCCAGAAAAGACAGAAGATCTTCTATTGGGTTGGACACCAATGTCTGTCAAAGGACAAGTCCAACAGATAAAAGCTTGGTTGAAAAACCAAAGCATGTTATCAGAAGACCAGAGGAAGAAGTTGGCCCAGGGCAAGGACAACAGCCAAGTGGAAGCTCCTCAAGCATCCACCAGCAAAAATCCGCCTCAACAAGTGCCAAACAAGCCCAAGCAAGCCCCAAAGACCAACCAGAAGGGCAAGCAAAAGGCAAAGGGAAAGGCAAAGCCCAAGTGGAACAAGCCCTACCCTCAGAATTACAGAATTCCAAAGAAGGAAAAGACAGCCATGGACAATGTGTTCAATATGGCAAGAACTTTGATGGAATTCAAAAACAAGGAGGAGGAAAGATTGAACCAATCCTTTCCAAAGAAATAGACCCTGTAAAGCTTGTAACTTACTTTGAATCTTGTAATAAAGAAATTATGGCAAAATTTAAAGCATTTGATCATGTCCAACAAAAGCTAGGCAATGAGATAGTACAAGTTAAAGACCAACAAAAAACCATTATTGGCCTTGAAAATGTTAATAAGGCAAATATTTTGTCTTTGACGCAAATTTGTGAAAGACTTGAGCATAAAGTTACCTTACTCAATCAACCAGATGAGAATTCAATTTCTTTTATAACTGGACAGTTAAGAGAATTGAAAATACAAGTTCAAAACTTGGAAAATTCAACTGGCCACAATGCAGCTCTTTTTCAAGAACAATTGGAAAAAAGTGATAAAGCAAGACTTGAATTGAAAGAAGATATTCAATCAAGTATTAATAATATATCACTAAAAAATGAATTGCCAAGGCAATCCACACCATTTCTTGACAGAAATGACCTTAACTTGAATAATGATTTACATCATACAATTTCAAGTAATGATGTGGAAACTGCTTGCAATTACAAAGACATTCCAAGATTAGAGGAATGGCCAACCTTCAGTGGTGAAGGAGAACATAATCATATGGAATTTATGAAAACAATTGATATGTTCAAAGAAGACTTTAACATACCAGATGAATACATAAGTGCCAGATTACACTCATTATTTACCAAATCAGCTAAGAAATGGTATTATAAAATGAGACAAGACCATGGAAAACATTCCTGGCCTTGGTGGAAAGAACAAGTTATTTCCAAATGGGCAAATGATTCCTGGAGATTTAGAATGGAAAATTCATTTGAGGAAGCCATTTTTAATATTGAGAAGGACAGGCCCATGACTTGGTTTCTTAAACAGAAGGACAGATTAACTGCCCTTCATCCTGATATGTCTGAACCAATGGTACATAAAAGGATATTAAGAAAGTGTGGTGGTGACCTTGAGCATGCTATAAGAAGCAGATGTATTGAGCCTTGCTCTACAGAAGATTATATCAATGCTATGGAGGATATCACTACTAGAACAAAAATTGGAAGAAATTGGTATAAACCCCCAATAGACAACAAGACTAGTGGGAAACCAATTTCAAAACCAAATAAACCACATGACAGACCTCCTTTGAAATGTCATAAATGTGGAAGCACATCTCATTTAGCAAACACTTGTCCAAAAAAGACAAGAGTCAATGAGATAAGTGTAGAAAAAGCAGAAGACACAAAAGAAACTGAGGTAGCTTTACATGAAAGTGATTCTGAACCTTCAGAAGAAGAAGAAACATCAGAAGAACTTAGTATAGAGAATATTAATGTTTCTTTTGAGGTCACTGAGGTACATACTCACTTACCACAGTACAGTGATGAATGTATGGATCTCATACATGTGCAAGATGCCAGAATGCAAAAAACCAAACCTGCCAGAGGTAAAGGTTATACAGCTGGGTCATCTTGTATCACTAATATTGTGATAAATAACACAGAAGCCAAGATACATCTTGACTCAGGTGCTTTTTGCACTTGTGTTGGGAAAGATTATCTTGACAAAATTTATACCAATTGGCAAGACAAGTTGATGCCAATTGAAGGTGTAAAATTCAGCAGTGCTAGCCAGAATATGCATCCTTTGGGTATATTTGAAGCTACAATAATATTTCCTCACCCTGCAGGAAGTATGAGATTGAAAGCTGAATTTGTTGTTATGAATAATTGTACTTCACAACACTTTATACTTGGGAATGATTATCTCAATATCTATGGTATTGATATTAATAATTATAAGGACAGATATTTCACTATAGGGGAAAATAAAAGGCAAAAATTTGCTTTTTCTCCAGAAAGAAAAGAAATTACTGTCATTCAACAAGTAAAAAATGTTAATAAAGAAAAATTTGTGTCAGATCAATTAAGTGAAGCACAAATTAGTCCTAAATTAACACCAGAAATGAAGGAAGAACTTATTGAAATTTTATTTCAATTTCAAAAAGCCTTTGCTTCTGATGATGAACCACTTGGGGCTATAAAAGGCCATGAAGTGGATATCATGCTTAATGTGGAAAGACCTTATCCCCCACTATTAAGAAGACCAGCTTACCCAGCTAGCCCTAGGGCTAGAGAAGCATTAGAAAGTCATATTCATGAACTAATGAAACTGGGAGTTCTTAGAGAAGTTGGACACAATGAGGAAGTGGAAGTCACAACTCCAGTAATCATTACTTGGCATAATGATAAGTCAAGGATGGTTGGGGATTTTAGGGCATTGAACACCTATACTATTCCAGACAGGTATCCAATCCCTAGAATCCATGAGACTTTGACTCAATTATCCAAAGCAAAGTTTATTACTTCCATGGATGCTCTTAAAGGCTTCCATCAGAATGTTTTAACACCTCATGCAAGGAAATTATTGAGAATAATAGCTCATTGTGGTATTTATGAATATTTGAGGATGCCTTTTGGTATTAAAAATGCACCCTCTCATTATCAAAGAATGATGAATACCATATTCCCACATGAATTATCAGAGGGATGGTTAATCATTTATATTGATGACATTATCATTTGTTCAGAAACCTGGCAATCACATTTAGAGAGACTTTCATTAGTACTTAAGAAAATTCTACAAGTGAACATGAAAATTTCTCTTAAAAAATGTAATTTTGGGTTTCATGAGTTGAAAGCTCTGGGACATGTAGTATCAGGACTAAGCCTTGGTGTTGACAAAAGCAAAGTGGCTGCAGTTTTACTGAAACAAATGCCCCAGAACAAAAAAGAGATGATGTCTTTCTTAGGATTTGCCAGTTATTACAGGCAACACCTTAAAGATTTTGCAATCCATGCCAGATCATTATACAGAATTTGTGATCAACAAACTGTTTTTGAAATGACACAGGAGAGAATTCAAGCATATGATAAAATCAAGTATGCCTTGACCAATGCACCATTATTATTGATGCCAGACTGGAAACTTCCTTTTAAGCTGTATATTGATGCATGTGGTGATGGTTTAGGAGCTGCTCTTCATCAAGTTCAAATTGTCAATGACAAACCTTATGAAGGTCCAGTTTGTTTTATTTCAAGACAAATTAAACCTACTGAGGCAAGATATGGAGCTAGCCAAATGGAGTGCCTTTGCCTTGTTTGGGCTCTGGAAAAACTTCATTATTATCTTGATGGTAGTGTGTTTGAAGTAATTACTGATTGTAATGCAGTAAAATCACTTCTTAACATGAAGACTCCAAACAGACACATGTTAAGATGGCAGATTGCTATACAGGAGTATAGAGGCAACATGACCATAGTACATAAAGCTGGAAATATTCATAAGAATGCTGATGGCTTAAGTAGATGGGCATTACCCAATACACCTGATAATCCTGCCTATGTTCCTACAAGTGCAGAACCTCAAATCCCAATTGAAGGAATCAATATCACAGATGTTGGAACAGAATTCTTTGAAGAGGTTAGAGAAAGCTACAGGCAAGATAAGAATTGTCATATTCTTACTGCTCTACTTGACAAAGATTGTAAAGATGTAGCCTTGGCTAATTCTCTGGATGATATTTGGAAAACATCTTATGATAATGGAAGATTTCATTTGTTTGATGGTATACTATATCATAGATCTAAACACACATGTGTCATGGTCCTATGTAGTAGAATGTTGATTAACACAATACTACTAGAATGCCATGATAACATTTATTCTGGACATCTGTCTGAAGACAGAACAATGGAAAGAATTAAGACATGTGCCTGGTGGCCATCTTGGAGAAAAGATGTCATTGAGTACTGTCATAGTTGTGATAGATGCCAGAAAGCCAATAAAGCTACTGGTAAAAGATTTGGTTTAATGATCCATATTCAAGAACCAAGTACCCCATGGGAAGTGGTTCACATGGATTGGGTAACTGCTTTACCACCTGGAGGTGATAAAAGTTACAATGCATGTCTTGTTATTGTGGACAGATATAGCAAAACACCAATCTTTTTACCATGCCATAAAGATGACACAGCTATGGATACAGCTCTTCTAATTTGGAACAGAGTCATATCCCATACTGGTCTCTTTAAAAATATCATTAGTGATAGAGACCCAAAATTCACATCAGCCTTATGGACTAATCTACATAAGCTTTTGGGTACAAAATTATCATTTTCAACAGCCTACCATCCACAAACAGATGGACTGGCAGAAAGAATGATTCAAACCCTTGAGGACATGATCAGAAGATTTTGTGCTTATGGCCTGGAGTTTAAAGATTCTGATGGCTTTACCCATGATTGGTGTACTCTTATACCAGCATTGGAATTAGCCTACAAGACCTCCATCCATGCTTCAACAGGCAAGACTCCTGCAATGTTGGAAAAAGGATGGAACCCCAAACTTCCAGTTGATACTTTGAAAAAAGATTTGGTTGACATTCATCCAACTGCTTCAAGCTTTAAGCTGCTGCTTGATAAAGTGAGACATCACGCAAATCAAAGCATGAATGATGCCTTTGAATATGCTAAGCAGAAATGGGATAAAAGTCATAAGACACCAGAATTCAAAGTAGGGGACTTAATACTAGTTTCAACCTTGAACTTTAATAATATTAAAGGTCCAAAGAAATTGAAAGATTCCTTTGCAGGACCATTTATTATTAAAGCCCTCCATGGGACAAATGCAGTACAAGTGGAACTGTCAGGAGAGTTAGGAAACAAACACCCAACTTTTCCCGTCAGTCTTGTAAAGCATTACACATTAAGTGATAAGGAATTATTTCCTTTGAGAAATGAAACACCCTTAGAAGTACCCCCACTTGAACCAAGTGAGGAAAAGAAAGTACTGAAGGTCTTAAAAGAAAGGAGACTTAGGGGTAAAAATGAAAGAGAATACTTAGTCAGATACAGAAATCCACAACATGAAGATGAGTGGGTTGAAGAAAGTAAGCTACCTGATTCCCAAAAGTTTCTCAGAAGATTCAGACATGAGAGAAGACCAATTCCTCAATAAAAGTTTGAATTCTGTGCTTTACATACTTGAACAGTACAAGTAGAGAGGTTGGACAGTGGATTATACCCCCCCAAATAACTTGGGGGTATACTACAAAAGAAAATTGTGGTACAATTTTTTTTGGTGGTAGGGAATGTGAGCCTGTGAGGTATGTTTAACATACCCATAAGGCCACAAATGATTTTATAAACAATTAAATTTGTCTTAAACAGACTTTTTAGTTGAATTTAAAATAAAAAATAATAAAAAATAAGTATAACTTTTTTTTGGATAAACAAAGTTATAATTATTATGTCATTTTTGGATTCTACACCAAAAATAACCTAGGGTACACCCATAGGGTGTTATACCCAAAAACACTTATTTCTTGTGTTATTAGAAGATTTAAGAATCTCACAGTACTAATGTAACTTTTTTAACATTTTTTTAAAATTGTTAAATTTAAGCTTAATTAAGCTTAAATTTAAAGTTACATAAGGTTTATGCAACTTTACCAAAATTTTAGTTAAAATTGAGGTGTGGTGTATATTTACTGAATTGGCTAAGGATTTGCCATACAGAATGTAAATCCTGCGTGAGCTCAATTTAAAAGGGTTTAAGGCCATAGTATGGCTTTAAATAAATAAAAGGGCAAAATCCACGCAAAAAGGTGGGACAAAGGAAAAAGACCAAATAGAGCTGGGGTACCCAACTTTTTGGATCTGCAAGGATTCAATTAAGGTTGTCCACCTGTATTGGAGGATTTTCAACCTTATTTAAACTTTAAGATTAGACTTTGATCCAACCTTAAGGTTTAAACTGGTTTTATCCTAAATTGGACAGGAATTTCAAGCTGCCAAGAGGGTAAATCCCAATAAGCAGGCTTGGAATCAAGGTTTTAAGAACTGTCAAAGCTTAATCAAGCTTAAAAAGCTTAAATAAGTTTAAAACTTTAAAGTTTCAATCATCAAAACCTTATCAAAACTTAAGGTTTTGTGTGTATTGCTATTTTACGTGGAAAAATAGTAATAACTTCAAAAATTCATTAAAAATCCAAATCTTAATGGATTTGCTTGAAAATTTCACACAGCTTAGAATTTAATATTATCAATATATAAATTAAATTTTAAGTATCTTTTATTAATAGGTTTCCTGGGTAATTAGCCTGGAAAATTACTTTTTTAATTAAGCTTAAAGAAAATTATGATTTCTTTAAAAATTAATTAAAAATTCAGTTTAAGAGATTTCTGCTTGAAACTCTGATTTTATGTTGTTCATGTGATGAACTTTAATATAAATAAACTTATTTTATATTAAAACTTAAAATAATTAAACTAAATGAGGATTAAAGTTACTTGGAGTTAAGAATAACACTGGTAACTTTAAATTGGAAGTAAAAATAAGTTGCCTTAAATTAAGAACTTAATTTTTAAGCATGGTTTTTCAGTTTTGACCTGAGCACGCCCTCTACATCCATTATGAATCATGAGAGCTGCTCTGTAGACATAAAAAGAGTCTTTTCTTCACTGTTTTTGTCCATAATTCATAATCAATCCAATCATATTAGACATTTAAACAGGTAAAGTTTTATTAAATATAAAATCTTATTATTAAAAGTAATTCTTAAGTTATTTTTATTCTTTATTTATTAAATTAAAGAATTGAAGTCATAGAATTCAGATTATTGTTGTAATCATCTATAATAAATTTTATTATATAAAATTATCATCTTAAATATCTTTTAAAATCCACAAATTCCTCTCAAAAACTCTTTAATCATAAATTTTGGTATAAAAAGTTGTTTTATCTTTGATTTTATTGATTTTTGGCGTGTTTTTAACTTATAATCATTATTTAATATAATAACTGTTGTTTTATAACTTGTTGTATTAAATAAATATTATAAGTAAGTTTTCTTTAAAGTTCTATATTTTTTTTATCTATTATTAGTTTTTTTATATAGAATTTTATTCTATAAAGAATTATTTCTGCACAGTGTGTGTTTAATTCTTTTTATAAATAATATTTATATTATTTATAAGTGGTTAAATATTTATATTTTCCACGTGTAATTGTCTCATTAAGAGCTCTACACTTCTTATTGTTATAACTGTCAGTGACTATAACAATAATAGAATAATTATAATTTATTATAATTATTATATTTTTTTTTATTATTATATTATTATAATAATAATTAAATTTATTTTTTTATATAATTATTTTTAATAATTATATTTAAATTTGTGGTTATAATATTTCATTATATTATATTTTTCTACTGAGGACAGTCATAGTACTCTTGATATTGTTACTATTATCAAGAGTTTCATAGACAAACCTTACAGGTAGAGACCCCTCCAGCTCAATATGATGATCACAGGCGCGGTGAGGAGGAAGTTTCTCTGCTTTCACCTTGGAGAATACATCCAAGTACTGGTGATACACAGGAGGAACAACCTTCATCAAGGTTTCTATTTCTTCTGGCTCTTCCTCTTCATCCCACAACTCCTCCAGGGAGTCATGACAAGATGAAGGAGGAAGGTCCATATTCCCAAAGAAGAGATGAAGTGAAGATACAGAATTATCTTCTCAAACATCTTGAATCTCTTTGAAGACTTCATCTCTAGATGATAGTAATGACTGATGTTTCAAGGGAAGGAATATGGTCAGAAGATGGAAATTATGGTGTTCTAGACTCACCAACCAGAGCTTCACATGATTTGGAAAAAGAAACGTCATTACTGGAGGATTTAGAAGGATCAGAATAGTCCTTATGATCAGCATTAAAGGTGATCAGCCCTTTCCTCCAATCAATAGAAGGATTAAAGTGATTAAGAAAGTCAAAGCCCAATATGAGGTCTTCTCCCTTGGGAGTATCAGTGACTAAAAAGTCCCATTCAAAGGTTGGGAATGAAGGAAGCTCAACCATATATTTAGTATGGTGAGTCACAAATAAAGAAGGAGACTCTGAGGAGTCAAGAATGATAAGGGGAATCTTCTCTGGGAGTTCTGACATGGTCAAAGAATAGTTGTGAACAAACTTCTTTGGAATAAATGAGTTGTTAGCACCAGAATCAATGAGAATACTGTAAAACATATCAGAGAGAGAAGAAAAGAAAGAAAATTTAAGAGAATTTTTGACACCAGTATTCAGAATGCACAATTGTGCTCTGGATGGAAACAAGTGAAGACCATTGAACACAACATGATCTTCGCTCAGGCTTTCCCCTGGCTGGGAAATTTGCCTGATGGTTAGGTAAGCTTGTTTTGAGGCCTTTTGAAATAGGACTCAAGACTATGCTTCCCACCACAATAGGTACATAGACCCTCCTTGATTCTTCTTTCTTTTTCAGAATTCATCAACTTGAAATCTTTATTCAATAAAGAAGAATGGGGCTTGTCCCTCTTCTGAAAATTCTTCTTCTTTTGAATTGAGCTTGAAGAACTTTGAGGATGAGAAGAACTTGACTTTGAGGCTTCTGGCTTCTTCTCTTGATGATTACTCTTTTCATTTTGCCTCTAATGGTACCTGGTATCAAGCTCCCGGGTAATATCCATTAAGTCTTGAAGGATGGGAGGCCAATTGATCCAAAATCCTGGATGGCAATCCCTTCCTGAAATGATGGATAAGAGCCCTTTCACCCCAATCTCCAATTCTTGAGACAAGACTTCTGAAATCAGAAATGTATAGGGATACATGCCCACCTTCTTTCATTCTGAAAGAATCCAATTCTGCTTCAGCTTTTCTGACTTCATTTGGGTCCCCGAATAAGGTGAAGAGTTGATATTCAAATAATTTCCATGAATTGAGAAGGTAATTTGGATCTTGATTGGTGAGATTGGAAAGATAAGGCTCAATTCATTTTTCAGCCCTGCCAATGAGAAATGAAGTTGCATAAAGGACCTTCTTTCTGTCTTGAGAGAAGTTTGCTGGATCATTATGAAAAATCAGTTGACAAGACTGAATAAAGCTTCTAACTTTGAAGGGCTTAGTCCCATCAAAGCATTCAGGTGCCTTCATAGATGGAGTATTGAAGGATGGTGGTCTTAATGCTTTAGAGGATGAAGCTTCTTGAAGATTTGCCATAATCTGAGTCATTTGCTGCATAATGGCCAATAAAGATGGTTCAGACTGATTATACTGGGCTGAAGTTGGCCCTCAAGTACCTTGGGATGCCTCCACAGCGGCAGGGACACCTTCAGTACCATCAGACTCTTCCTCTTCCACAGAATTCTCCTCCTCCTCTTCACCATCCTCACCCGGACCCTTGAAAATGGTCCTAGAAGTTCCTGGAAATCCGCCCAATACTCCTGAAAATGAACTTGATATTCTGGGCCCTCTTCCTTCCTTCCTGGATGGTGCTTCTCCTTCCAAAATGGGTCCTCTGACCAATTTGGCCCTCAGTTGAGAAGCTGCTTGGGTGCCATCAAGGGGAGCCCTTGGAGTTGGAGTGAAAACAGCTTGAGTTCTGGCCTGAGATCTTGTCTGCCTTGCAGGAGGTGAGTGTTGGATGGGCATGATTTCAGGATAAAATGAAAAAAATCAAGATTTGAAGATGAAAACTTGAGGCAATTGCAATAATGCTTGAAGTCAAAAGTCAAAATCAATATCTTGAGGAAAATCAATAAAAATCAATAAATAAAATGAGATCTTCAAGTAAATCAATCAATCAAATATCAAATGAAAACTTGAATTCAATGAGTCAAATTGTCACAGGGGCTCTTCTAAAATGAAGAGGGCCTGGCACTCAGTGAACAGACTTACTTATGGAGGGCTCAGAAGAAAATACTCAAATGATAAGAGTAATGGAGTAAGAGGATAAATTCCTAGTCATAAAATAATAAGCATAAAAGATAAGAGAGACAAAAGAAAAGCAATAATAAAGAGCCAACCACAAATAATCCTGAGTCACTGTTTCAACCTGTTCAGAAAAGAGAAAAGGAATTAATAAGGATATGGCCACCAGGACTCTACTGAACAGGTGAAGGAAGGCTAAGACTAACTTAATAAGTAATAAAATAATATTCCAAAAGTGAGAATAAAATAATATTAAATAATAAATCAACTATTTTAATTAACTGGGGAAAAACCCCCAGGTGGGTGAAGAGGGGCTGGTATATGTGAGAAATGCCAGCCTTGGAGTTTGAGTGTTGAGATACTGGCCTGTATGCTGGAAGAAGTTGGATGTGGGATTGAATCCTGTATTGGTGAATCCAATACAGGTGATACAGTCAATACAGGTATTTGCGCCTGTATTGATGACAGGCCTGTATTTGGTGAATCCTGTATTTGAGTCTTGCCTGTATGGAACTGTATTGAGGTATGAAAACTGTATTGAGGTATGAAAACTGTATTGGGTGAATTATTGAATGAAACCCCCTTGCTGATTGGGTTCTGAAGGGTATCCATGATATAATGATTTGCTGATGATGATTGGAAATGCCCCTGCCTCCTTGGCTGTGACATTATCCCCCTCTTGAAAGTGGTGAGCTCTGAGCACCATAAGTATAGTGAGTCTTGATGAGCTTGCAATCAATTCAAACAGTTCTTTCCCCCAATTCCTTGAGATTTTCCCTTAAAACTTCTTCTTCAATCAATACTCAAACCAATCTTCATTTGACTATTTGTAGGTATTTTCCCCTTGATTTTGATTGTGAATTTCCTCTGTTCATTCAAAACTGCCTTCAATCTTCATAAAATTTTCTTTAATCTTGTCTTGAGTGTCTTCATCAACTTTCTCGAGTCCTCATGGCTTTTGAAAGGTGGTTGATTTGGGTTTTTGTCCCAAGACCACTTGAAATCATCATAATTTTGAATTTTAGAGTGTTGGCATAAGGTGGCCAACAATTGAAATTTTGGACCAAATGAGTAGTCCTGGCCAAAATCCCTGAAAGTGTGAATAAATGGGTTTTTTTGGCCAATTTGCGCAAAAATGCGCAAAATGCGCAAATGCGCAAATATGCCATATATGGCATAAATCGGTGAAAAAACTGAAAAAACTGAAATCTTGTGAAAAAATGGCCTAAAGGTGGGTTTTGGCCATTTTGCGCATTTTTGCGCAAAGTGCGCAAAATGCGCAAATGCGCAAATATGCCATATTTGGCATAAATTGGTGAAAATGATGAAAAAACTGATTTATTGTGAGAAAATGGCCAAAAAGTGGGTTTTGGCCATTTTGCGCAAAATGCGCAAAATGCGCAAAGTGCGCAAATGCGCAATTATAATGATTTTGGCCAAAAAGGCCTTTTGAAGGCTTTTGACAAGAAAAAGGCCCTTTTGCGCAAAAGTGCGCAAAAGTGCGCAAATGCGCAAAAATGCGCAAAATGCGCAAAATTGCGCAAAATGCGCAAAATTGCACAAAATGCGCAAATTTGCCAATATGCCTAACTAAGCATATTATGATAAGAATTGATTAAAAATGGCTGTTTTGATGTTTTGAGGTCTGATGTGGCCAATTGTGCCATAGTGCACATCTTGATGAAATTGGCCAATTGGGCCATTTGAACAATTGTCTTCTATGAACTTGATTTTTTTCTTGAATATCTTCTTCTTATCCCCTCCTTGATTGGTCAATTGCCATAAACACCTTGCTGATTGGGTTTTGGCTTTCAATTTTGATCTTAAGGAATGAGTTTAAGGCTGACTTGAAGAAGTTTTGATGAGGATTATCTGTAGGTGGTCTTTACCATTACTAGTGTTTTGCTTTTTGATTATTGAATGAATTGACTCCCCAAACGTGATATGGGAGTGATGACTACTGCTTTTTGAAATAAGAAATAAAAATGAAAAAATAAAAATAAAAATAAAAGATACAAGTAAAAGAAATGAAAAATAAAAAATAAAAATGAAAAAGAATTGAGAGAAAAAGAGAGTAAAGAAAGAAATAAGAAATTTCTGAGGGTTGTCCTTCTTGTGGTGAGTTTCTTGATTTTGGCCAAAATGTTCTGAAAGATGAAACCAAGAATTTGATGCTCACAGCGTGGCCAAGGTAATGTTTTACAAGAATTAGACCCCTCAGGGATGCATACCAGGAGATGGAACTTACTTTCATAACTTCCACTCCCCACCAAGCACCATAAATGAAAATTGAAATATGCCATAAGATGAATTTGATAATGAATGTCTTGAAAGATAATTTATGGCATGATTAAAGAAAGAAGAGAAAATAAAAGAAAAGATTGGGCCAAATCTTGAGGGTATTATGTTGCAAGGCCTTCTGAATCTGTCCAAAAAACTGACAAGTGCTCACAAAGTGGCCAAGGTGATGCTTACAACAAATTTGGGTAGAATACCCCCTTAAAGGTGCATGCCAGGAGAGGAACTTACTTTCATAAACTCCAATCCCCACCAAGCACCATAAATCAAACTCTTGAGGCATTTGGGCCAGGCTTGTCTGGATACAAAGTGTGAAAGTCCTTGACAAGGTCTGGGGAGTTGGTAAGGTTGGAAGCTGGTTCCCAAGTTGTTCTTTCTGGGTCTTCATTGAATCCTTTCCACTCCACTAAATACCATAATGAACCTCTCTTGAGTTTTGAGTCCAGAACCTGAGCCACTTCCCATTCTTCTTGCTCTTCCACTATTACTGGAGGTGGTGGCAATTGGTGTCAATTTGGGATAGTTGATTGCTTCACTGGTTCTAACAAGGACACATGGAAAACAGGGTGAACTGACTTCCATTGTTGAGGCAACTTGAGGTGATATGCATGGCTGCCAATCTTCTTGAGAACTTCAAAGGGTCCCAACCATCTTTCTGAAAGTTTCTTGGTGGGTCTTGTTGTCTTGATGTTCTTGGAAGCTAGCCATACTTTGTCCCCAGGTTGGAAATCAGGTGGAATTGCTCTATTTCTATCTGCATACTTCTTGAATCTTCTTATTGCTGACTCTAATTCTTCTTTGACAACTTGCTGTACTGATTGGAGTTTTGTTGATAACTTTCCAGCAGGTGAATCTTGAGAAACATGGATTGAGTCAAAGCTGGGATTTCTTCCATAAATGGTGAAAAAAGGTGATTGCTTTGTGGATGAATGTTCTGCATTATTATAGGCAAATTCAGCCAGAGGGAGCCAGGTGTGCCAGTCATCTTGATGGTAACTGACATACATCCGAAGATACTGTTCTAGAATCTGATTTACCCTCTCTGTCTGTCAATCTGTTTCAGGGTGAAATGCAGTTGAAAGATCTCTTGATATCTTGAGCTGCTGACATAATTGGGTCCAGAATGATGAAACAAATAAGGAACCTCTATTACTAACAATACTTACTGGAAGACCATGTTTGGAAAATACATGACTAATGAAGATTTGAGCTAAGTCCAGTGCAGTGATTGTTGAATAAGTTGGAATAAATATTGCCATTTTTGAAAATCTGTCTACAACTACTAAAATTGAATCAAAGTTGCTTGACAAGGGCAATTGAGTGATAAAGTCCATTGATAAAGAATTCCAAGGACCAGATGGAATTTGAAGAGGCTTGAGTAATCAAAACTTCTTATGGTGGATGTTCTTGTTTCTTGAACATTGCTGACATAAGGACACATAGTCCTTGATGATTTGATTCATGCCAGCCCAATAAAAATCCCTCTTGATGAGCTTGAGGGTCTTCTCCTGGCCAGGATGGCCAGCAAACGGTGAGTCATGGCGCTTTTGAAGAATGTCCAATTGAATTTCATGATTGCTTGGAATGACTACTCTATCTTTGAACAATAATAATTTTGCTTGAGGTTCAAGAGAATAGTCTGGGACTGATTCTCCTCTTGCTAATTTCTTGAGGATCTCCTTATAGTCTTTGTCTTGCCATACTTGTCTTTGGATCTGATCAACTAAATCTGAAAACATTTCAACTTTTATGGAAAAGAATCTTGACTCTTGAATTTCATTCTGCTTGAGAACTTGATGAAAGTTTTGAGGATTCTTGCTGATGAAATCCACCCCCCTCTCTGGGTACACGTCGTCCCGACGTGACAAGGCATCTGGTAAAGTGGCCAGCCTGCCTGGGCGGTAAGTGATAAAAAAGTGAAATTCAGACAAAAATTCAGCCCAGCGGGCCTGACGACGAGTAAGGACTTTAGAGGACATAAAATATTGGAGAGAACAATGGTCTGTTAAGACCTCAAAAGAATCAGAAAGAGAAAGGAGAAAGGCTCTCCAGCGCTTGAGAGCCCAAACTATGCCAAGGAGTTCCTTGTCATGAATTTCATAGTTGAGCTCAGCTGGTAAGAGCTTGCGACTATCAAATGCAATGGGATGCTTTCCTGAGTCATTCACCTGACTCAGCACAGCACCCAAGGCATAATCAGAGGCATCAGTCTCTACAATAGTTGGGAGAGAAGGATTAAAATGAGAGAGGATAGGAGCAGTGGTGAAAGCTTCTTTGAGTATCTGAAACTGGCTAAGAGCTTCCTCATTGAAGATGAAGGGAGAATCTTTTTTGAGAAGGGAAGTGAGAGCAGAGATTTTTTTGGAATAATTTTTAATGAAACAATGATAAAAGTTGGCAAAGCCAAGAAAAGATTGGAGGGCCTTGATGTTCTTGGGCTGAGGCCAATTGAGTATTTGCTGGACTTTTGAAGAATCCATCTTGAGGCCATCACTTGAAACAACATAGCCCAAGTATTCCACACTTGAGGCATGGAATACACACTTGGAGGCTTTAGCAAAAAAATTATTGTCTCTCAGTCTTTGGAGAACAGAGGCCACATGTTTAACATGCTCATCCAAAGAGCTAGAGAAGACCATAATATCATCTAAGTACACTACAACAAAAATATCCAAATAATCTGCAAATATATCATTCACAAGATTTTGGAATGAAGCTGGAGCATTGGTTAAGCCAAATGGCATAACCAAATACTCATAACTGCCATATTTGGTTCTAAAGGCAGTTAAATGCTCATCCCCCTCTTTAATTCTCAGGAGATTATAATCACCACGCAGATCTATCTTGGAGAAGATAGTAGCACCGTTAAAGACGGTAAGAAGCTGATTCATTGGAGGAACAGGATACCTGTTCTTCCTAGTGACAGCATTAAGTTTGCGGTAGTCAACACACAAACGAAGACCACCATCCTTTTTCTTAACAAAAAGGACAGGTGCTCCTGTTGAGGAGGAGCTTGGTCTGATGAAACCTTTCTCTACATTCTCTGAAATGTAGGCCCGCAGTGTTTCTGACTCATTCTTTGATAAAGAGTAGATAACACCAACTGGAGGTAGAAGACCCTCCAGTTTGATATGATGATCACAGGCACGGTGTGGAGGAAGTTTCTCTGCTTTCACTTTGGAGAATACATCCAAATATTTGTGATAAACAGGAGGGACTACCTTCAGCACAGTTTCAATCTCTTCTGGTTCTTCCTCCTCATCCCACTGCTCCTCCAGGGAGGCATGAAAAGATAAAGGAGGAAGGTCCATATCCCCTTGAAAGAGATGAAGTGAAGATATAGCAACATCTTCTCCAACATCTTTTATCTCTTTGAAGACTTGATCTCTTAATGGAAGTAATGACTGAGAGGGAAAAATGGAAGGGATATGGACAGAAGGAGGAAGGGAAGGTGTCTTAAGTTCACCAACCAGAGCAACACTGTTGACAGCAGTGGATAAGTCATTACTAGTAGAAGAAATAATACCACTAGAATCCTTATGACTAGAATCATAGGTGATCAATCCATTTTTCCAATCAATAATGGGATTAAAATGGTAAAGAAAATCATAGCCCAATATTAGGTCTTCTCCCTTGGGTGAATCTATGATAAAGAAATCCCATTCAAAGCTTGGGAAGGAAGGTAAATCAACAACCCACTTGGTATAATGGGTGATGAACAGGGAAGTGGATTCATTAGAATCCAGAATGAAAAGAGGAATCTTTTCAGGGAGCTCTGACATGGTCAATGAGTACTTGAGAACAAAATTCTTTGCAATAAAAGAGTTTGTAGCACCAGAATCAATGAGAATACTATAAAAAATATCAGAGATTGAAGAAAAAATAAGAAATTTTAAAGATTTCTTGACACTAGTATTCAGAGTGCACAATTGTGCTCTTGAAGGAAATAAGTGAGAACCATTGAACACATCATGATTCCCACTCAGGCTTTTCCCTGCTTGCTAGGGAAGCCTTCTGATGATCCTTGCCTATTCTCAGGCCTCTTGAAGCATTTTTCAAATGGGTGCTTTCCACCACAATAATTGCACAAGACTTCTTTAATCCTCCTCTCCTTTTCAGAACCAATTAATTTGTTGTCCTTATTGAGGAGAGCAGCATGAGGCTTGTCTTTGGAAATTTGAAAATTCTTCCCCTTCTTATTCTTATTGTGATAAGGCTTCTTGGATGATGAACTTTGAGGAGGCTTGGAGAAATTGGATCCAATGATTGGAGGCTTCTTCTCTTGATGAATGCCCTTTTCCTTTTGCCTCTCATGATATCTTGTGTCTAATTCTAAAGTGACATCCATAAGTTCTTGAAGAGTGTCAAACGTTCCAGGGTGAGAAGCCAATTGGTCCAACAATCTTGATGCCAAGCCTCTTCTATACACATGAATGTAAGCTCTTTCCCCCCAATCTCCAATTCTTGACATTAAGCTTCTGAAATCTGCTATGTACAAGGAAACATGGCCACTTTCCTTCATCCTCAAATTGTCCAACTCTTGTTCAGCTTTCCTGACTTCATTGGGGTCACCAAACAGAGTGAATAATTGAGATTCAAATAATGGCCAATTATTGAGGAGGTAGGAAGGGTCTTCATTGGAAATATTTGAGAGGTAAGGTTCAATCCATTTGCCAGCTCTACCAGTAAGAAAAGAAGTTGAGTACAAAACCTTCTTCCTGTCAGAGAAGAAGTTTGCTGGATCATTATGGAAAATCAGTTGACAGGATTGGATAAATCCTCTCAACTTATGAGCTTGAGTACCATCAAAAGAATCAGGTGCCTTCATTGATGGAGTCTTGATGGCAGGGACTTTTGAAGTGTCCCTTGGGGCAACTTCTTGAGTGAGTTGTCCCATGAACTGAGTCATTTGCTCCATCATCTTGAGGAGACTTGGTTCAGTTTGAGAGACAGGAGGTTGACTAGAAAGGGCTAGATTAGAACCCTGAGGCACCTCTGGAGCATTTGCCAAGGCATCTGCCACTTCAGTCTCCCCAGAGTCATCCTCTTCCACAGACTCTTCCCCCTCCTCATCTTCAACTTCCCCTAATCTTGCTCTTGCACCTTCAGACATGCCAGGGTAGCCACCCAAAAGTCCAGAGAAGGATCTTGATCTTCTAGATTTCATTCCACCTCTTCTTGAGGGTGCTGCTCCTTCCATTGGTGGTCCTCTGTCCAAATTTGCACTCAGTTGATGAACTGATGGTGTGCGGTCAAGAGGAGCCCTTGCTGTAGGAGTGAGAACAGCTGGAATCTTTTGGGATCTAGTATGCTTGGCTGGGGGACTATGCTGAACTGGCATTATGAAAGAAGAATGAATAAAAACTTGATGATACTTTGAATAAAATAAGGCTTGACCAAAACAATCAAATGAGAATCTTGATGAACTTGAGAAATCAATCAATAGTCTTGAAGTGAATCAATATGAATAAATCTTGAAGAGTGAAGATGACAAAGTCAAATTCTTATGAATAATCAATTTCAATCAATAAGTCAAATCAAGTCAATCAAAATCAAATCTATTAAGTCTTGAGGAATTCAATCAATATCTTCAAAAATCAATTCAATTTTCTTGAGGAATCAAATTCAAATCAATAAATCAAATCAAATATTGAGGATAAATCAGGTATCTTGAAGAATCAAATCAAGTCAATCAAATCAAATCAAATCAATCAGGTCAATTCAAAATCTTGAGGTGAAATCAATGTCTTGAACAATCAATCAATCAATCAATAATCTTGAGAAATTTCAATCAAAACAACGGAATACCCCAAATCAAATAACCCTGAATGATGAATCAATTAACCCAACTAATTCCAAGCAATAAAACCTGAATAAACCTGAATTCAAACAAAAGAGAAATGAAGATGATAGAGAATAAAGTGAATTGGTCAGCAGAATAGAGAAATTAGAAAGAATAAATTTTCATGAGAATGAAATGAGAGAGATGAAAATTGATGAAAATCATAAAATCATTAAAGTTCATAATCATTAAAAGATCATAATAGAAGAATGAGAGAAATGAATAAAATGAATGAAAAGAAAGAAGCAATTATGAGTTAATTAAAATAATGTCACAGGGGCTCTTCTAAAATGAAGAGGGCCTGGCACTCAGTGAACAGACTTACTTATGGAGGGCTCAGAAGAAAATACTCAAATGATAAGAGTAATGGAGTAAGAGGATAAATTCCTAGTCACAAAATAATAAGCATAAAAGATAAGAGAGACAAAACAAAAGCAATAATAAAGAGCAAACCACAAATAATCCTGAGTCACTGTTTCAACCTGTTCAGAAAAGAGAAAAGGAATTAATAAGGATATGGCCACCAGGACTCTACTGAACAGGTGAAGGAAGGCTAAGACTAACTTAATAAGTAATAAAATAATATTCCAAAAGTGAGAATAAAATAATATTAAATAATAAATCAACTATTTTAATTAACTGGGGAAAAACCCCCAGGTGGGTGAAGAGGGGCTGGCATATGTGAGAAATGCCAGCCTTGGAGTTTGAGTGTTGAGATACTGGCCTGTATGCTGGAAGAAGTTGGATGTGGGATTGAATCCTGTATTGGTGAATCCAATACAGGTGATACAGTCAATACAGGTATTTGCGCCTGTATTGATGACAGGCCTGTATTTGGTGAATCCTGTATTTGAGTCTTGCCTGTATGGAACTGTATTGAGGTATGAAAACTGTATTGGGTGAATTATTGAATGAAACCCCCTTGCTGATTGGGTTCTGAAGGGTATCCATGATATAATGATTTGCTGATGATGATTGGAAATGCCCCTGCCTCCTTGGCTGTGACACAAATATGTCAAATCAATCAAAATCGAAATCTTGCAGAAAATCAATCAATCAAAATGAATTCTTGAGGAAAAATCAATTTATGTCAAAATTCTTGATGTGAAAAATCAGCAAAATCAATGAAATCTTCAGGTCAATCAATTTTCTTGAGGTCAATATCAATTTATGTCAAATCAATAACTCAAATCAAAATCAAGTGAGTTCTTCTTTAAAAATCAAAATTCTGGAAGAATGAATCAAATATGAATCTTGATGTGAAGAATGTGTCTCAATAACTTGATGAAAAATGTGAAAATCAAATGAAAATTAAGATGACGCCTGAATTATGAATGAATTACAAAATGATGAGTTGAATAAGATTTGAAAAGAGAAACAAAAAATAAAATTGGGGTCAGTTTTCAATTTTCAGAATGAAGAATGAATGGGAGCAGATTGAGAGGTGACAATGAATCATAAGGTTCATAAGCATTAAAGAGTTGTGAGCCTTGAGGTATATTTTACATACCCAAATAGGCCACAATTATCTGAAAAAGAAATTTTGAACTATACATAACTCATAAATCATGCATATATTCAAAATTCATCACTTTTGATTTCAGAAAAGATGAATAACTTTTTATTGAGTAAGTAAATCCATGGATTTAAGGCCAGATTTGGATTCTACACAAAAATTCACCTAGGGTAGCTCCATAGAGTGAATAAGCTCAAATCAACTCTTTGAGGTGGTAATATGGAAAATAATTCAACACCACATCATTAATACCACATAAAAGATCCGTGAAAATTTTTGTTTTTCTTGATTTTACGCCAAAATAATGGGAAAGTGAGAAATCCCATGTTACATATACACTAAGAATAGTGTTATACATGTTTTGAGTACTTAATATTATGGTATTCTTACATGCACCTTTGGTACACCCATAGTGGATATCTCACTTGAAGCTCAAATTTCCATTTTGACGTGAAAAATAAGCAAGGGGGACAAAAGACATCAAAGAGAGCCAGGGTACCCAACTTCTGAGGCCCCAGAGGCGTGGATAGCTCCAAGGCTTGGTTCCATGGCTGATCTTGACCCAATTGGTAAACTAAACCTCTTTGGGAACTTGGTTACCAAGTTACAACTACTGTAAAACACCAGAAAATAGCAAATAACCTGCTATTTTGATGTGCCAAGGAGGTAAAGAGCTACTTAGACTCCTGTAACCACGTCAATTCTTAATGACTTTCCATGGATAAACCCCAATAGAGTAATTAAAACCGTTTTTCGACTTGTATCCATTGATTTACCTCATAGCAACCAGTGAAACACTGATACTTGCAATTCTACATAGAAATGAGGTAAAAACTTCAAAAATTCATGAAAAATACAATTCTTAATGAATCCTTCTGAAACTTTCAGGACCAATGGAGGACTGTATTATCTATGGTACAACCAAAAAGAATCACAGTTTTACTAGTAAAATTAAAAGTTTTGTTTACAGTCCATTTTTGACCATTCTACGTGAAACACTGAATCTTCAAAAATTCACAGTAATTAAAAACTGTGATGAAAGTGGCAATAACATTGATAACTTTGAGAAATCGATGATTATTTTAGAATAAAAGAAGATTTACAGATGTTACTCCTTTTATTCTTAACCATATTGGGGTTGGTAGTCACGTAAAAGCATCAATTAAGTAATTATGATAATCTTACGTGACAACAGATGATGTAATCATTAATCCAAAAACGGTTTATTGTTTTGTCACTCACTGGTTTTTCAGTTTGCTCCATGGCACGCCTCTGTGAGCTGCTGTTGACTTAACAGAAGCCTCTTCTTGCTGTTTTTTCCGTATCATCATCATCTTATTAATCATTTATATCAGTATTACCAACAAGTAAGTATTAGTTAAAACTTTTCTTAAGTGTTTCATTCTTTCAGAATCAATCAGAAAGACGTGATATCATAGAAATCAACTATATATTGTTGTAATACATTTATAAATTCATTTTGATCCTCTAAATCCACAATTCTACGTCAAATTTCTCTACTTTTATCTATCAATAGGTTCTTTGGAGTATTAGTGAGTCATTTATCTTTAATTCGTAAAGTTTTTCTCTAGTAATAGTTTTCTTCAAGGATTAGCTTTCTAATTAATCTTGTAAAAGATAATGATATATTAAAATAATTTATTATTTTTATAAAAAGAAGTTTTTATTATTAAATTATTCTTGTAATTGATTCTTGTAGACAATTACCAACTCACTGTTAAAATCAATAGTAGTGCTTAACACGTGAAAGAAATAATTCTTTAATTTTTTAATTGTGGCTATAATAATATTTTATTATTATATTTCATAAGAACAGACATAGTACTGTTGATTAATAGTAATATTATCATCAGTTTCATAGTCACATCTTACAAGAGTCATAATTTCAATGAAATGAGTGAATGAAATTATAAAGAAAGAATGAACAGAATGAAAAAAAATTATGAGTTAATTAATATAATGTCACAGGGGCTCTTGGACAGAAAACAAGAGTGGCCTGGCACTCAGAAATCAGGGAACTCACTTGAAAGACTCCAAAAGAATAAAGAAATAAAATAAAAGAATAAATTCCTCTAAGAAATATGCAGGTACAAGATGAGATGCAATATAAGGAAAGAGAAGCCAAATGGCCAAAGAGCCAACCAAGTAAGTCCTTAATCACTGTTTCAACCTGCCAAAGTGAACAATGGAATTAGTAAGGATATCACCACCAAATACCCATTGACAGGTGAAGAAAGGACAGAGAAAAGGTCCTAAATGACTGACTTGATAATATCAGTATTCACTTAACAAAAATGATATGAAAATAAAGATAAAATAAAATCAAAATATATTAATTAACTGGGGAAAAATCTCCCAGGGTGGAAAGGGTAGCCGGTATATGTGAAAAGTTGGGAGCTTGAGTTCTTCAGGCTGAAAACTGATCTGTATTGATCCTTGAGGCTGTATTGATTGGTTTGTGAATTGATAAAGCTGGCTAATATTAAAAATAAAATGGGTTGAATGAATTTCCCATACTTGGAAATGAAATACAGGTCTTGATGGATCCAGATTGTATTGAAATGAAGGTGGTTGCCAAGATGGATTGAGTGGAGCTTTGGCACTTGAAAAATGAATGAATGAATGAATTGCCTCTTGAATCCCTTGAGAATGGTTGAACAGTATTTCCTTGGAGGAATACTGTGAATGAAATTATCCAATGACGTCTTGATGGCGTGATTGGTCTTTGACGCTGAAACACTTGCTCTTGAGCCTTGATGAGTCCTCTGAATGATTGGGTGCCTTGATGACATGATGATATGTTGGAATATTGAAATGACCATTTGATATTGCCACAATTGAATTGCTGTTGAAAAATGATGCATAATGATATATAACATCATTTATGGCATATTGGTTCATTGGAAAGAAGATTATGTCCAAAGGTCTTGAGATGGAAAGACAGAGGGGAAAAAGATGGATGTGATGGCTTCAGAGCTTGGAAAGGTGTTTCTGGTCCTTGGGGGCTTTTGGCCACTTTTGGGTTCTGAGCCAAAAACTGGCCCAAAGGGTGGGAAAGTGTCTTTTGGACACTTTGTGTCAAAGTGCGCAAAAATGCGCAAATTATGAGCCCAAATGGCCAAAACAGCCATTTGGGACATTCCCCCTGCTTTTGAGGGAAATGACCAGAAATACCCAATTGGGCATAAATTGCCGCTATGGCTTCTGGATTGAGGTGAAAGGCCATGAAGGCCCCAAAAGACAAATCGCCATAAATGGTGAATAAGATGATGACATGGCTATATTTGTAAGCTGGGGTCTCTTTTGTGAGTTCCAGTTTACATAAAAGGAATTTTAATAAATTAAAAAGAAGTGGAATACTGTTAAGATAAGATAACAGAGACGTCACTAGTATTAAATTATAGTATTATTGGTGGGATGACGGAGTAAGAATAGATATAAATTTAATTAGGTAGTATCCAACGTCTAATTAATTTATCAGAATTAATTAACTAATTAATTATTTCTAGAGATAATTTTAATATATTAAATGTAAGCTGGGGTCTCTTTCGTGACTTCCAGATTATATAAAAGGAATTTTAATAAATTAAAAAGAAGTGGAATACTGTTAAGATAAGATAACAGAGATGTCACTAGTATTAAATTATAGTATTATTGGTGGGATGAGCTTCACTAATAATATTAAAGATAATTTATAATTTGAGTAATATAAATTACTATATAAAAGTCTTGAGAGATCTTATATTTTTTTAAAGTAATAAATGATTTTAATTTAAACTGTAAAAAAATATATATAAAATTGAGCTCTGAGGTATCATTCAAAGGTAAGAATGATCCTCTTAAATATTGTAAATACAAAAATATGAATGATGTCATAATAAGATTCTTATGACATCATCAAAAGAAATTAATAATGATTTTATTTAAAAAATTGAATGATGTCATATGATGTTTTATGACATCATTAAGATTTAAAATAATAAATTTTAATTTTTAGGTTAAAGTTTGAACCTAATAATTGAATAAAATAAAAAATTAAGATGTAGACGGTGTAGCAGGTAAGCCATTAAATGCTTGCAGGCTCACAATATTGGCCACTGGTGATGGATATGGCCAATTGGCCATAAAAGGACTGTGGCTTGATATGCCACACGGAGATCCAAGGAGGTTAATTGCCATGGTTGTGACAATTCATCATTTTTGATTTCAGGAAAGACAAATAACGTTTTTATTGAGTAAGTAAATTCATGGATTTAAGGCCAGATTTGGATTCTACACAAACTTTCACCTAGGGTAGCTCCATAGAGTGAATAAGGTTAAATCAACTCTTCAAGGTGGTAATGTGGAAAATACATCAATACCACATAAAAGCTCCATGAAAATCTTTGTTTTTCTCAATTTCACACCAAAATAATGGGAATGTGAGAAATCCCATGTTACATATACACTAAGAATGGTGTTATGCATGTTTGTGGCACTTAATATTATGGTATTCCTACGTACATGTTTGGTACACCCATAGTGGATATCTCACTTGAAGCCTGAATTTCTATTTTGACATGAAAAATAGTCAAGGGGGACAAAAGACATCAAAGACTGCCAAAGTACCCAACTTCTGAGGCCTCTGAGGCATGGACAGCTCCATAGCTTGAATCCATAGCTGATCAAGGCCCAATTAGTAAACTAAAACATTTTGAAAACTTGGTTACCAAGTCAAAACTTCACTATATCATAAGAAAATAGCAAATAAGCTGCTATTTTGACGTGTGTCACAGGGGCTCTTCGAAGTGAAGAGGGCCTGGCACTCAGTAAACTGGGACTCACTTATGGAGGGCTCAGAGATATGGTAAGAAGGAATACACTGAGAGTGTTAAAGATGAATTTCTGAAAGAATAAATATAAGAAAAGCAGCAACAAGAAATAAGAGTAAGAAATAGAAGAGCCAACCACAAACAAGTCCAAGTTCACTGTTTCAACCTGTCAGAATGGAAAGAGAAGGGTTAATAGGGATATGGCCATCCAACTCATACTGTACAGGCAAAGAGAGAAAAGGCAAAGACTAACTTAAAATTAAATAATTATAATACCCAATTATAAGGATAAGAATAATTATAAAATGATAAATAAACTAAATTTATTAACTGGGGAAAAATCCCCAGGGGGGAGAAAGAGGGGCTGGTATATGTGAGAATCACCAGCCCTGATCCAGAGAAAGAATTTTCATGAGAATAATTGATGATTGAATTGAGTCTGGCCAATACAGGGCCTGTATGGCTGTACAGAACCTGTACCAGAGGTGTGGTGTATTTGAGTGATCATACAGTTCCATATTGGTGTATTGAAACTGTATTGGGTGAATCCAACCTGTACAGGTATTGACAGGCTGTATTGATGTACCAAGCTGTATGCATGTTTCAGAATGAAGATTGCTGAAACTGAATGCTGATGCAGATACTGGATTTGCTGGTTTGGGGTGTTTGAGTGGGTGTATGAATGAATACCCTTACCCCTGATGGATGGTTGTTACAACGTGCCAAGGAGGTAAAGAGCAACTTAGACTCCTGTAACCATCTCAATTCTTAAGGAATTTCCATGGATAAGCCCCAAAAGAGTAATTAAAACCCTTTTTGGACTAGTATCCATTGATTTACCTCATAGAAACTAGCCATATAGTGCTATTTGTAATTCTATTTACAAATGAGTTAAGAAATTCAAAAATTCATTAAAAATACAATTCTTGATTAATCTTCCTGAAAGCTTCAGGACCAATTAAGAAATGTATATTTCATATAAAAGCACAAAGAAATTATACTTTTATATGCAAAATTGAAAGTTTTACTTACAGTTTATTTTTGATGATTCCATGTGAAATACTGAATCTTTAAAAATTCACAGAAAATACACTCTGTGATGAAATTTCCAATAACATTGATAAATTTAAGAAATAAATGATTATTTTGGAATAAAAGAAGATTTACAGTTATTAATTCTTTTATCATTAACCATAAATGGGTCAGTAGTCAGGTAAAAGAATCAATTAAGTAATTATGATAATCTTATGTGACAACAGATGATGCAATCAATAATCCAAAGAAGGTTTATTATTTCCTCACTCATTGGTTTTTTTAGTTTTCTCTATGGCACGCCTCTTTGAGATGTCTTAGACTTAAAAGAAGCCTCCTCTTGTGGTTTTTTCCAAATCATCACATTATTCAATTATACCATTATTACCAACAAGTAAGTATTAGTTAATATTTTCTTAAGTGTTTTATTCTTCCAGAATCAATCCTAAAGACGTGAAATCATAGAAATCAACTATATATTGTTGTAATACTGTTATAAATCCATTTTGATCCTTTGAATCCACAATTGTCTGTCAAATTTCTCTACTATTATCTTTAATGAGTTCTTTGGAGTATTAGTGAGTGTTTTGTCTTAATTCGTAAAGTTTCTCTCCAGTAATTGCTTTCTTCAAGAATTATATTTAAAATTATTCTTTCAAAAGATAATTATATATTAAAAGAATTTTATTATATTAATAAACAATCTTTATCATTCAATACTTCTTGTAATCAATTCTAGTAGAAAATTACTGCTAACTCTTATAATCACTAGTAGTGTATAACAAGTAACAGAAATAATGAATTAATTAATTATTTGAGGTGGTTGGTAAAAACACGTAAGCAAATTGGTAAAAACATGTAAGAGCTTTTGTGTTTTTACTAAAAACTTATGTGTTTTCCCATAAATTGGTAAAAACACGTAAGGGGTGCCCTGGGCCCATTTTTAATTAAAAATGAAACACAACCACACCTGTATTGGGCCAAAACATGCCCAAAAGAGGTTTTTTCCTAGCAAAACCTCTCTAACTCCCAATTGTTTCAGATTTTTTTGCCCAGCCCCCACAAAAAAAGGCCAAACACCCAACTAATCCACATTATCCCCACCCCAAACCAATTTTTTTCTTGGAAAAACAGCATTACCAAAGCCATTTTGCAAAGATTTTCACACTGTTTTCTTTTTCCCCCCCAAAGACTGTATTTTCCACCACAACAACCTGCTTTCAAGCCTGAAAATTTTCAATTTTTTACCTTCTTTCATCCTTTAATCCCACATTTAAACTACTTTTTTTGACTCTTAAACACTTCTGTTCATTTTTAACACCTTTTTTTCACATTTCAAAAGGTTCATACCCCATTCCAAATCCCCTAATTCCCCCTTTTTTTTCACTTTTATACATATTTTTCATTCAAAAATGCTTCAACCCCCACTGAAGGTGAATTTCACACCCTTGAGCATCTTTGGCAAAGTGTGCATAATCCTTCCAGGGCTCAGGGGTATGCTGTGTCCACCTTCAGGTCCAATATGACCCACAACCAAATTGAAATAGGTTGTGACATGTCTGGGACCGCAAATCCCAAGAAAAGCCCCTCCAAAACAGTCACCTCAAGAAAGATTGACTGTCCTTTTAGACTTTATGCCAGAAAATATGCAAAGAGTACCACTTGCACTCTTAAAGTCGAAAATCCTTAACATAGCCATGATGCCACTGAAAATATCATGGCACATCCTGCTTTCAGGAAATTCAATGAGCAAGAAACATCCCAAATTTCCCAAATGTCTGAATGACTGCTCATGCCAAGGCAAATTCAGGCGCAATTATGCAGCCAGAGGGAGTCTGACAGGCCTGTAATTGTTCAAGAAATTTAAAACCAAGTCAAGAAAATCAAGAAAGACAAACTGCAAGGCAGAAGGCCCATTGATGCTCTTATTGACACTCTCAAACAAGAAAATTTTGTTTGGTCCTCTGAAAGGGATTCTGAGGGACACATTACCTCCTTGTTTTTCACTCACCCACTGGCCATATAGCTCCTTCATGGCTTTCCTCATGTCATTCTTATGTATTGTACTTATAAAACCAATAAGTACAAAATGCCCCTTTTTCATATTGTTGGATTCAGCTCAACCAATGAGACCTTTTCTGGGGATTTTTGTTTGATGAAGAATGAGACTGAACCCTCATATACTTGGGCATTAAATCAATACATAGAAAAGGTCCTCAACAACACCAATCTTTTCCCCCTCCAGTTGCTGTTATTGACAGGGATCTGGCCTTGAAAAACTCTCTTAAGAAGCTCTTCCCAGACTTCAAAGTCATGTTATGCATTTGGGACATCAATAAGAATGTATCTGCCCATTGCATGAAGAGAATTGGGCATGGAACTCATTTTGAAAATTTTATGGGCCTTTGGAATCAAGTAATATGCTTTTATATTTCACTTTATTTTACTTTTTATTTTTATTTTTTTTATTGATGACTTTGTGTAAGGTGTGGATATGAAACTTTGATTAAAAATCAAGTACTTTTCCTGTCCTCACCATTTGTATAAGGTAAAAAATCAATTAAAAATAGTAAAAATATTATTTTTAAGAGAAAACACGCCAAATTTATTGTTGATAGCCTTATTAGTATAAAACAATAATATTATAAAGATTTATTGTTTTACCAACAGTAAATATTTATCCAAAAATACTCTACAAGAGATATTTCAGGCTACAAAAGAAATTTCTTCAAGAGCAATTTCAATTGGAATTAATTGAGCAAAGAAGTGCAAGAAATTAATTAAAGAACAAGGTCTTTAAAAAGAATATTGAAGAGAAAACACACCCAAAAGTGACCAGAGTGAATTTGGAAACAAAGTGACAAAGTTTACAGTGATGAAAGATGCTTTAATTCACTTTTGGGGTGGTTCAGGGGTAAAAATGATTATAAGAGTTACAAACAATGATTATAATGATTTTTTAATGTGTTTAAAAGGTTTAAAATGATTCAAAAATGGTGGTTGGAATCTTTTATTGATTGGTTTAACAGTGTTTGAACTAATTATAAAAGGAAAAGATTCTAACATGAAGAGAAAAGTGGGGCAAAGAAGAAATTCTTTTATAGCCATCAATTATCTTACTCAAAAAGTAAAGTTTACTCTTGTCAGTCGTGAAAAAAAGTCTGACAACAGAAAAACCAATCATGGCATCATTTAAACCTGGTTTAGACCAAAAAGGGCTGGTTTAAGCCATTTTTAGCCATTTTAGACCCTTAAATCAGCCATTACTATAGCAATACCTGGTCTAGAGCCTTCAAAACACGTCAGAATGTGTGTACGAGGCGTAGAAACCAGTTAAGACTGTTTTTACTATGATTGTTTTATCTTAAGGGTAGTTTTACCCTCTTGGCAACAGCTAAAACTACCCCAGTTGGTATCAAAACCTCATCATCAATTGAGTCCACAGACCCTGTAACTCAATTCCAGGCCAAAAGTGATGAACTTTTGCGTGAATTTTGACATCCCACGCCTGTCAGCTAGGACTTTGGGGGTCTAGCTCCCCTATAGAGCTGGAGTTCCTTTTCCCCCCCGATTTTAATCTTTCCAATTTATTTTTCCTTTAATTCCTCATCATGCATTATACTTATAATTTACATATGTAATTCAATTCAATTGAACAGTACAATACAGTAATAATTGATACCTCATATGTAAATCCAAGTTCACTTATGTAATACACGCGCACATTTTGACATTTCAATTGAATTCAATTGAGAATACTTCAATTCCTCATAACTTCTAATTTAAACACAACACCTCAATTTTAACACAAAAATTGATGGTTAACACCACATGTGGTGTGAATTAAATTAAGGTTTTGAGGATTTTCAACTTTTTTATTGAAAATACTAAAAACTTAATTTAAGCTTATTTAGAGTTGAGTTACAAGAATTTCACTCAGAGGTGACCCCACCTGATTTTTTATGAGGAATCCAATGGTGAAATAATTTTTATGTGTTTATTTATTGGATAAAAAGTTATAATCATTTTTATTTAAATTTTTTCCAAATTTATTTATTTTTTTACAATTTTGTTAAAATTTCATTTTTACTTAATTTTTTCAAGTATAAATGTAAATTTATAATTCCAAAATTTAATGTAATTTTATTTTTAAATTGCAATTGAATTTTTCATTTTGAATATAATTTTATATTCATATTTTATTTTTATTTTAATAATATAAATAAATTTATTTTATTTATATTTATATGTCAATTTTGTATTTGTGGTCTTTTGGGTATATGAAATTACCTCTAAGGCTCACATTCCCTCCCCCTAAAAAAGAATATTCCTTTCTAATATTGGTATTTCTAGTGTGTGTGAATCTCCTGAGGAGTTTGGTAGCTTCTGGTATATCTTTTTCTTCTAAGCATTCATCTTCACAAGTTGGGTCACTGTACCTAACAAGGTATTCCCTTACTTTTTTGGTTCTTAATTTTCTTTCTTTAAGAACTTTGGTAATTTCCTTAGTACCAGATGTCTCAATAGGAGGTATAACCTGGGGAATCTTATTCCTCAAGAGAAGTTTCTCAGAATCACTAGATTTATATGGCTTTATCAAGCTCACCGGATATGTAGGATACTTATTGCTAAGTTCTTCAGATAACTCTACTTCAACAGCATTTTCTCCATGGAGGGCCTTAATCACAAAAGGTCATGCAAAGGATTCTTTTGACTTTTTACATCCCTTGATGTTAATGAAGTTAGTGGTGGATACAACAACTAGGTCCCCCACTTTGAAATCTGGAGTTGCATGTGATTTATCCCATTTGTCTTTAGCATATGAAAAAGAGTCCTCCATGCACCTTATTGCATGCTTTCTAGCTTTGTCTAGCATTCCTTTGAAGCTAGCAGCTGTGGGATGTATTTCAATTAAATCTTTTCTCAAGGAATCTTCTGGTAACTTGGGGTCCCATCCTTTTTCTAGAATAGCAGGAGTTTGATTGGTACTGAAATGGATTGATGTTTTATATGCTAATTCCAGTGCTGGCAACAGAGTACACCAGTCATGGGTAAATCCATCACAATCTTTGAATTCAAGGCCATATGCACAAAGTCTTCTCACCATGTCCTGCAAGGTTTGGATCATCCTTTCAGCCAGGCCATCAGTTTGTGGGTGGTAGGCTGTAGAGAAAGACAGTTTAGTGCCAAATAATTGGTGAATATTTGTCCATAGTGCTGAAGTGAATTTGGGATACCTATCACTAATGATTTTTGTAAATATCCCAGTCCATGACACTACTCTATTCCATATCAGATGAGCTGTATCCATGGCTGTATCATCCTTGTGACATGGTAAAAAGATTGGAGTTTTACTGAATCTGTCCACAATTACTAGGCAAGCATTATAGCTTCTGTCACCTCCTGGTGGTAGGGCAGTTACCCAATCCATATGGACAACTTCCCAAGGTCTGCTTGGTTCTTGGATTTTTATGATATTTCCAAGTCTCTTGCCAGTGGATTTATTTGCCTTTTGGCATCTGTCACAGGCTTTGCAATACTCTGCAACATCTTTCTGCCACATTGGCCACCATATGCAGGCTTTTACTTTCTCTCTTGTTCTGTCTTCAGACAGATGTCCTGAAAAGGGACTATCATGGCATTCTTTCAGTTCAAGATTGATTAATGACTTGTCTACAACTGTCATGACACATGTGTGCTTGGTTCTGTGGTAAATTATACCATCCAGTAGGTGAAATCTTCCTTCATCATAAGACTTTTTCCATACTTCACCCAAGGCATGTATTAGAGAGTTGTCTTTACAGTCTTTGCCAAGTAATTGGCATAAGATGCTACAATTATTATCTTGAGTGTAACTACTTCTGACTTCTTCAAAGAAGGTGGTGTTCAAGTCTGTAACACTTATTCCTTCTATTGGAATTTGTGGTGAAGCTTCTTCTGGCACATAAGCAGGATTATCCATATTATTTGGTAATGGCCATCTGCTTAGGCCATCTGCATTCTTATGAATATTCCAATCCTTATGAACAATAGTCATATTGCCTCTGTATTCTTGTATGGCTATTTGCCATCTGAGCTTATGTCTGTTGGGTGTCTTCATGTTCAGAAGTGATTTGACAGCTGTACAATCTGTTATTACCTCAAAAACATATCCCTCTAAGAAGTAGTTGAATTTCTCCAAGGCCCAGACAAGGCATAGATATTCTAGTTGACTTGCTCCATATCTGGCTTCAGTTGGTTTGATTTGCCTGGATATGAAACATATGGGTCCTTCTACAGGTTTATCATTTATGATCTGAACTTGGTGAAGTGCAGCACCCAGTCCATCCCCTGATGCATCAATATACAGTTTGAAACATAACTTAAAATCTGGCATCAGTAAGAGTGGAGCAGTGGTCAAGGCTTCTCTTAGAGACTCAAAAGCTTTGACTCTGTCAACAGTCATTTCAAATACTGTGTCTTTGTCACACAATTTATAAAGTGGTCTTGCTATGGATGCAAAATCTTTAATGTGTTGCCTGTAATATCCTGAAAAACCTAAGAATGACTGAATTTCCTTCTTATTCTGAGGCATGGGTTTTAGCAATGCTGCTGCAACTTTGTTTTTGTCAATTCCAAGGGACAAACCAGATACAACATGTTCTAGTGCTTTAAGTTCTTTAAATCCAAAATGACATTTCTTCAAGGAGATTTTCATGTTTACTGATTGGATTTTGGTCAAAACTCTGGACAATCTGTACATGTGCTCCTCCCAAGTTTTGGAACAGATAATAATGTCATCAATGTAAATGATTAACCATCCCTCTGAGAGTTCTTCAGGGAAGATTTCATTCATCATTCTTTGGAAGTGTGAAGGTGCATTTTTGATACCAAAGGGCATCCTCAAGTATTCATACACTCCACAATGAACAATAATTCTCAAGTATTTTCTTGCTCTTGGTGTCACCACATTTTGATGGAATCCCTTAAGGGAATCCATAGTGGTTATATACACTGCTGAAGATATTGGAGTAATGGCAATTTGGATTTTTGGTATTGGGTATCTGTCTGGAGCAGTGTAAGTGTCCAGAGCTCTAAAGTCCCCAACCATTCTGGATTTTCCATTATGCCATGCCAGTATGACTGGTGTAGTTATTTCTACTTCTTCATTGTGGCCTACTTTTTTTATTACACCAAGGTCCGGAAGTTCTTTGATATGAATTTCGAGACCTTCTCTTGATTTTGCACCTGCTGGATATGCAGGTCTTCTTAAGAGTGGTGGATAAGTTCTCTCAATGTTAAGAATGATTTCAGCTCCTTGACCAATAATTGCTCCTAGAGGTTCTTTGTCTGAAGCAAATGCTCCTCTGTGGTCGTACAAAAGGGAAGAAAGTTCATTTTCCTGTTTATCAGTCAGATGAAGGCTTATTTCAGCCTCATTTAACTGCTCAGACTTGAATTTCTCTAACTCTAAGTTGACTTGTGATACTTTGTTTACCGTAATTTGTCTTTTAAATGGTAAAAAGGCAAATTTTTGGCGCTTATTGTCTCAATAGTAAAGTATCTGTCTTTGTTGTTATGCAAATCTATCCCATACATGATTAAATAGTCATTGCCCAATATAAAATGGGTACTAGAGCAATTTTACATAACAACAAATTCAACTATGATTCTTAAATTCCCATTTATTTGTGGGAATATGACATTGGTCTCAATGATTCCTAATGCTTTCATTGGGTTACTTGCACTATTGAATTTTATACGATCAATTGGTAACAATTGGTCTTCAAAATTGGGTACACAAGTCTCAAGGAAAGATTTTTCAACAAAAGAGCAGAAGGCTCCTGGGTCAAGCAAAAGTTTGGTGGGCTTGTTGTCAATCATCACTTCTGTTATACAGGAGTTACCAGCTGTATAAATTTTCCCTCTGTTTGGTTTTTTTTCATAAGCTGTGCATCTTGAACTTTTAATAAATCAAGTTGACCATTGCTCAATTGTGGCAAGTGGGAATAAGATTCCATGATGTCAAAAGTGGCATTGATATTTTCTATATCTTTTGAAGATTCAGAAAATATGGATGACTTATCATCTGAATTGTCTTCAATTATGTCTTCTTTTTCAACATCTGGTTCCTTTTCAATGTGAATTTCATTAATTTCCCCCCTTTTTGGACATGTATTGGCTAAATGGGTGGTGCTTTGGCAAATATGGCACTTTCTGACTGTATCTGCAGATTTATAATTAATATTACTAGAATTTTCTTTGGGGTTTTTGTCCACAGAATCTTTCCAAGGTGTATTAAACCTTGTTTTTAGATTCACCCTACTAGAACCAATTTTGGTTCTGGTGGTTAATTCCTCTAATATATTGATAATATCTTCTGCTGAGGATTGTTCAGTAGTCCTGCTTTTTACAGCATGCTTTAACTCACCTCCACTGTAAGGTTTGTCTATGAAACTCTTGATAATAGTAGCAAATATCAAGAGTACTACGACTTTCCTCAGTAGATAAATATAATATAATAAAATATTGTAACCACAAATTTAAATATAATTAAAAAATAATTATATATAAAAAATAAATTCAATCATTATTATAATAATATAATAATAAAAAATAATAATAATTATAATAAATTATAATTATTCTATTATTGTTATAGTCACTGACAGTTATAACAATAAGAAGTGTAAAGCTCTTAATGAGACAATTACACGTGGAAAATATGAATATTAACCACTTATAAATAATATAAATATTATTTATAAAAAGAATTAAACACACACTGTGCAGAATTAATTCTTTTAGAATAAAAAATTCTATAAAAAAAACTAATACTAGATAAAAAAATATAGAATTCTAGAGAAAACTTACTTATAAGATTTATTTAATACAATAAGTCAAAATACAACAGTTATAATATTAAATAATAATTATAAGTTAAAAACACGTCAAAAATCAATAAATTTAAAGATAAAACAACTTTTAATAATATAAATTGTGATTTAAGAGTTTTAGAGAGGAATTTGTGGATTTTAAAAGATATTTAAAATGATAATTTTATATAATAAAATATATTATTGGTGATTAAAACAATAATCTAAATTCTATGACTTCAATTTTTTAATTTCAATAAATAAAGAATAAAAATAACTTAAGAATTACTTTTAATAATAAGATTTTATATTTAATAAAACTTTACCTGTTTAAATTTCTAATATGATTGGATTGATAATGAATAATGGACAAAAACAGTGATGAAAAGACTCTTTTTATGTCTTCAGAGCAGCTCTCATGATTCATAATCGATGTAGAGGGCGTGCTCAGGTCAAAACTGAAAAACCATGCTTAAAAATAAAGTTCTTAACTTAAGGCAACTTATTTTTACTTCCAATTTAAAGTTACCAGTGTTATTCTTAACTCCAAGTAACTTTAATCCTCATTTAGTTTAATTATTTTAAGTTTTGATATAAAATAAGTTTATTTATATTAAATTTCATCACATGAACAACTTAAAATTAGAGTTTCAAGCAGAAATCTTTTAAACTTAATTTTTAAAGAAATCATAATTTTCTTTAAGCTTAATTAAAAGAATAAATTTCCAGGCTAATTACCCAGGAAATTTATTTATAAAAGATGCTTAAAATTTAATTTATATATTGATAATATTAAATTTCAAGTTGTGTGAAATTTTCAAGCAAATCCATTAAGAATTGGATTTTTAATGAATTTTTGAAGTTATTGCTATTTTTCCACATAAAATAGCAATACACACCAAACCTTAAGTTTTGATAAGGTTTTAATGCTTGAAACTTTAAAGTTTTAAGCTTATTTAAGGTTTTTAAGCTTAATTAAGCTCTGACAGTTCTTAAAACCTTGATTTCAAGCCTGCATATTGGGTTTTACCCTTTGGCAGCTTGAAATTCCTGTCCAAATTGGGATAAAACCAGTTTAAACCTTAAGGTTGGATCAAAGTCTAATCTTAAAGTTTAAATAAGGTTGAAAATCCTCCAATACAGGTGGAAAACCTTAATTGAGTCCTTGCAGATCCAAAAAGTTGGGTACCCCAGCTCTATTTGGTCTTTTTCCTTTGTCCCACCTTTTTGCATGGATTTTGCCCTTTTATTTATTTAAAGCCATACCATGGCTTTAAACCCTTTTAAATTGAGCTCACGCAGGATTTACATTCTGTATGGCAAATCCTTAGCCAATTCAGTAAATATACACAACACCTCAATTTTAACTAAAATTTTCGTAAAGTTGCATAAACCTTATGTAACTTTAAACTTAAGCTTAATTAAGCTTAAATTTAACAATTTTAAAAAATGTTAAAAAAGCTACATTAGTACTGTGAGATTCTTAAATCTTCCAATAACACAAGAAATAAGTGTTTTTGGGTATAACACCCTATGGGTGTACCCTAGGTTATTTTTGGTGTAGAATCCAAAAATGACATAATAATTATAACTTTGTTTATCCAAAAAAGTTATACTTATTTTTTGTTATTTTTTATTTTAAATTCAACTAAAAAGTCTGTTTAAGACAAAATTAACTGTCTGTAAAATCATTTGTGGCCTTATGGGTATGTTATACATACCTCACAGGCTCACATCCACATTGTCTCAGAATCTTTCTATGGATCATAACTTCTGACATGTCTGGATATAATGCTGTTAATCTGTCTTTTTGTTGGAAAAACAATGGTAAAGCTTTTTGTTTATCAGCATTAAATTTGGCAGATTCAAAGGCTGTTTCAACTTTAAACCTCCAAGCATCATTTTCCCATTTGATAATGATTTGGGTTTTCCACCAAGTCCAACTCTGGCGTCCATGTGCTTGTCTTATTTTGATGTACCATCTGTGAGCTGATTTGGTAAACAAGGTGTTAAATCTTGCTGTTACCAATCTGTCTGGTAATTCAAAATCTTCTTTGATCATGTCAATACCTCTAATGAATTCCATATGGTCATACTCTCCTTCACCACTGAAGTGAGGCCATTCTTTAAGTTTCGGAACTTCTTTCAAAAGTGCTTGGCCCATTGATGGTTCCAAGCTATGAAAAGGAGTGGATAATTCATTTTTTAACTGTGAATTATCAGGATCCAATACTTTTGGATTTGGAATTCTTGTGCCCTCATTTTGATTCAGAGGTGTAGACATTCTTGGTAAGGTGTTCAGTATTTGTTCAATGTCATTCATTTTACTGTTGCTACACCTTTGGGAATTTCTGTATTCATGTTGGAAGCCTTGTATTAAAGTTATTACTTCAATTTTATACATGTCTTCTTGATGTGTCAGTTCTTGCCATAACTCTGTCTGTCTTGTATCATCAGCAGTGACTTGATTCAATTTCATTGATAATTTTGATACTTTTTCTAGTGAAGCATCAAAACACTTTTTCAAGGCAATGGTATATGTCTTTACTTCAGTAAATGAATTTGAAATGTCATCAAGGACTTTCTTGTTTTCTGTTTTGATAATATTTATGGTTTGTTTAATTCTTGTTTCATTCATGTCATCAATATTGAATTTAGAATATTTATCTGTTAATTCTTTAATAATGGCAGATTGTTCATTTATTTTTTTGCCAAAAGAATTATCATTATTGGAAATTCTAATTGTTCTTAAAACTTTTTCAAAACACATAAGTGTTTCATTAATTTGACACAGACTCAGGCTGTTTGTTTTAATGTTGTTACAAATGGTTTCATTTTTATCAGAAAGATGTTTTTTCACGTCATTTATAGCATCATACAATTCTGGGATGGAATCAAATAAATCAGAAATCATTTCCGGAATCTTAATCTGGCTTCCTCCTCCTTCTGTAATTCCATCATGGTTCTGGCCATCTGACAAACATTTTCCATGGCATCCTGCTGAATCATTGGAATTCTGTATCCTTGGCTGTAAGCCTTTGGGGCTGGTGCCTTCCCTTTGCCTTTGTTTGGCACTTGTGGCTACTTTTTCACATTGGATTTGCTGCTGCTGGCCACTGGGGTGTTTTCGGCACTTGCTTTGGTGGTGGACGGTTGCTTTTCCTCCATTCTAGTGTCAAAAGCATCATTTTGTTCTTCTCCATCAATGGATGCCATCCATTGAGCAATTTGCAAGTGTTGGGATGGCCCAGGAATTTTCTCACAGTTAGGTAAGAATTCATGCAATTCTTCCACAGGTCAACAAGGATCTGGTACTCCTTGAATTGAAGTGCATTGCTGTATGCACTGTGGCTGGCTTTGTATATGTTCACAGAGGCTTGTTGTGGCGGTGTCAACTCTTTTTGAAGGTAAAATGGTATTATCAGCTTCAGAATGACCCATTCTAGTTGTTTGGAAGTCATCAACTGACCCTTTTCCTTCTGTACCTCATTGGCCTCTGCCATAATCACGTCTATTACCTTTCTGGGAGCTGCTTGAGGGGTTATAGCTGGCTCCTGACCTGGTTGAAGGCATAATTATGGTTAAAAAGGCTTAAAATAGTATTTTTACGTCAAAAAACGTACTATTGGCCAAATTCTTAGCTTTCTGAAGGGTATTACTTATGTCCAAGTTAATTAATTCAGAAGATAGTGGTTCAGGTTGGTTGGTTTGAGTCACAATAACAGTACTATTATGGTCTGAATTAATAGTACTCGCAGGAATAATGCTGGTGACTGTTGAGGCTGTTTCAATGTTTTCTTGTCTTACCACATTGTCAGAAAATAAAATTAATGAAAAAAAACCAATTAATTAAGTAAAAAAAGGATATTTCAAAAAAGAAATAAGAATATAAGCCTCACTTATAATATGAAAAAAATTATTTTTTATAGATTTTTGAGTTATAAGTATTTTTTATATGTTTTTAAATTTTTCAATAGGGGAAAAAAGATTTAAAAAGAGTAAAAAAATATGTAACAGGTAAAATATCATGGCTGGGCCCCCAAATGTAAGGTGTGGATATGAAACTTTGATTAAAAATCAAGTACTTTTCCTGTCCTCAAAATTTGTATAAGGTGAAAAATCAATTAAAAATAGTAAAAAATATTATTTTTAAGAGAAAACACGCCAATTTCATTGTTTATAACTTTATAAGTATAAAAAAATAATATTATAAATATTTATTGCTTTACCAACAATAAATATTTATCCAAAAATACTCTACAAGAGATATTTAAGGCTACAAAAGAAATTTCTTCAAGAGCAATTTCAATTGGAATTAATTGAGCAAAGAGCTGCAAGCAATTAATTAAATAACAAGGTCTTTAAAAAGAATATTAAAGAGAAAACACGCCCAAAAATGACCAGAGTGAATTTGGAAACAAAGTGACAAAGTTTACAGTGATGAAAGATGCTTTAATTCACTTTTGGGGTGGTTCAGGGGTAAAAATGATTATAAGAGTTACAAACAATGATTATAATGATTTTTTCATGTGTTTAAAAGGTTTAAAATAATTCAACAATGGTGGTTGGAATCTTTTATTGATTGGTTTAACAGTGTTTGAACTAATTATAAAAGGAAAAGATTCTAACATGAAGAGAAAAGTGGGGCAAAGAAGACATTCTTTTATAGCCATCAATTCTCTTACTCCAAAAGTAAAATTTACTCTTGTCAGTCGTGAAAAACAGTCTGACAACAGAAAAACTAATTATGGCATCATTGAACCCTGGTTTAGACCAAAAAGGGCTGGTTTAAGCCATTTTTAGCCATTTTTAGCCATTTTAGACCCTTAAATCAGCCATTACTATAGCAATACCTGATCTAGAGCCTTCAAAACACGTCAGAATGTGTGTAAGAGGCGTAGAAACCAGTTAAAACTGTTTTTACTATGATTGTTTTATCTTAAGGGTAGTTTTACCCTCTTGGCAACAGCTAAAACTACCCCAGTTGGTATCAAAACCTCATCATCAATTGAGTCCACAGACCCTGTAACTCAATTCCAGGCCAAAAGTGATGAACCTTTGCGTGAATTTTGACATCCCACGCCTTTCAGCAAGGATTTTGGGGGTCTAGCTCCCCCTTAGAGCTGGAGTTCCTTTTCCCCCCAATTTTAATCTCTCCAATTTATTTTTCCTTTAATTCCTCATCATGTATTATACTTATAATTTACATATGTAATTCAATTGAATTGTACAGTACAATTCAGTGATAATTGATCCCTCATATGTAAATCAAAGTTCACTTATGTAATACACGTGCACATTTTGACATTTCAATTGAATTCAATTGAAAATACTTCAATTTCTCATAACTTCTAAACTAAACACAACACCTCAATTTTAACACAAAAATTGATGGTTAACACAACATGTGGTGTGAATTAAATTAAAGCTTTGAGGATTTTCAACTTTTGTATTGAAAATACTAAAAACTTAATTTAAGCTTATTAAGAGTTGAGTTACAAGAATTTCACTCAGAGGTGACCCCACCTGATTTTTTATGAGGAATCCAATGGTGAAATAATTTTTATGTGTTTATTTATTGGATAAAAAGTTATAATAATTTCCATTTAACTTTTTTCTAAATTTATTTATTTTTTTACAATTTTGTTAAAATTTCATTTTTACTTAATTTTTTCAAGTATAAATGTAATTTTATAATTCCAAAGTTTAATGTAATTCTATTTTTAAATTGTAATTAAATTTTTTATTTTGAATATAATTTTTTATTTATATTTTGATTTTTTTTTTATAATAGAAATAAATTTATTTTATTTATATTTATATGTTAATTTTGTATTTGTGGTCTTTTGGGTATATGAAATTACCTCTAAGGCTCACACTTTGGGATTCATTTTTCAGGTTATGTATTAATCCACAGAAAAGTCTTTCAAATACAACTGGAAGAAACTTCAAAAGCAAGTCAAAAATCCTCAAGTCTTGCAGTATTTGGAAAATACCTGGCTTCCTCTAAAGGAGTATTATGTGCCAGCCTGGACCAACCACCATTGCCACCTGGGTGTGGGCTCCACCTCCAGAGTTGAAGGTACCCATGCCATGGTGAAACTTTGGCTCCAAAGGTACACTGGTATTCTTCTGGAGGTAGTTAGGGCTCTCCAAATGGCATTCAGAAAACAATTTATTGAAATTATCAACAGAATCTCCAAAGAAATGATTGTCCATGTCAAGAATTTTCCTCCACGCATCTGTGCCCTCAATGGAATTTGAATTTGCCTGGGAAATTTTTTTAACTTCTTATTCTTATTTTTTCTTATTAACTGATTTTATTTGTCATGTTCTTCTCAGGCTGGTTTTCAAGGTGATGATCAAAGTGTTGAAAAAGAAAGAAAGAATGAATCACAGAAAATATTTGAAGCTATTGGGGAACACCTTTTTCAAAGACCAATGGCAGAAATCACCCCAATTATTCAACATTCTCAAGATGTTTTGACTGGAAAAGTCCCATTTAATCAAATTCCCAAGAGTCAAGAGGATGATAAATACTATGAAGACCCTCTAGAATTCAAGAATATCCGTGGAAGACCTCAAGGAGCCAAGAGTAAATTCAAAAATCCAAAAAAAAGAGAACCTTCAAGATTTGAGATAATTGAAAGTCAATCCAAGAGAAGAGGAAGACCCCCATCAAAAGTGACCAGCCAAACAACATCAAGATCACAGTCAAATGTTCCCTCTCCAATTATGGAAGTGGACTCATCTGAAGATTCTGAAGATTCTGAGGACTCATTATCTAAATCAATTAGTTCATCAGATTCACTACCCTCAGCAATTGAATTGAATAAATCAGAAGTCACCCTTAGAAGGTCCAGAAGATTGGCAATTGGAAGCAAAAACTCACAAAGAAAATCACACAAGCCTGCAACCAGCTTGAAGATATATGATGCAATTGACTTGAGCTGTGAGCATTGTCAAAGCAATTATCACACAAGTTATGAATGCTCCAAGCTTTTTGTGAGTTTCTGATTCTTTTTAATGTATATTTTCCTTGTTTATTTTGATATTTCTTCATTTTTTGACCTTATTTTATCAGATAACGGGCTCAGAAGACTTGCTGAAGTTTATATTGAAATACACCTTCAAGGACATCAATATCCAGGGTGATGGAAACTGTGGCTACAGAACAGTGTCCCACTACATTTGCAAGACTCAAGATCAATGGGCTGATGTCAGAGGTGACTTGGCTGAAGAAATTCAACAAAATCAAGACCTTTATGAAGCCATGAACACCTCAATTCACTCAGTATCCTCTTATTTGGACAGAATTGAATGGTACGAAGATGTTGGCCAGGCTCCAAAAAGCAAGTGGATGTCCATGCCTGACATGGGGGATCCAATTGCAAATAAGTATAAAAGACCAGTTTTATTTTGTTAAACAGTCCAATCTTTCTCTTTTTTCCCTTATTTCTGTCCTCCAAATGATAATCCCCCATTTTCATCTGCTTCTTGGATAGCTGTGCTCATTTTGTTCTTTTGGACATAATCATTTCTAAGATTTATCCAGTCCCCCCATTACTGTGAATTGGGAGATTCATTCCCAACCACAAGCCCTGGGGTGGGCTGATAAATTTAAGAAACACAGAATGTTGTATTTTTCCAATCTTCCTCCCCCTCTCAGAAAAAACCCACTATTTTGGAGGTTGATTCTGATTGATTGATTTTTGTATATACAATTTATGCCAATTATCCCCCTCCTCAGTCATATTTATTGTTTAGATCCCACCTCAGTCTCCTTTTTTATCAAGCATGTGGAACTTTTGTACTTAGAAATAGTCATATTACAAACAACAAAAAAAATCTGAAAAAATATGCCTGTTGCCCCTGCACTTGCTGTCCCACCAAAAAAATTCCCCAAAATCATGGGCTTCTGGTTCTTTATTGTCCAGATTGAACTCCTCAATTTAAAAAAAATTAAGGAAATTAATAAGTGGGAAGTTATTAAATTAACTTTTTAAAAATAGGCATATTACAATGATGGGAAAAAACATTTGAAAAAAAAAAACCCTTTTTGTGCCTTCACTTGTCCCAGAAAAAAAATTACCAAAACTATGGGCTTCTGGCTCTTTATTCTTCAGATTTAACCCTTCATTTCAAAAAAAAATTCAGGAAATTCATAAGTGGGAAGATTTTAAATGATTTTTTGAACAAAATATGCCATTTTGGCATATTGGCCAAATTTGTGAAATTTGGCAAAAAAAAAAATTTGAAAAAATTTGTGCATATTGACATTGCAAGTTGGGAAAAACATGGCAAAAGAAATTAAAAAAATCTTCAAAACTGAGCCTGAGGAATTGTTTTTGAAAAATAAGGTCACTTACATGTTTTTACTAAAAGCTTACATGTGTTTACGAACAACCTTATTTAATTGTGGTTATAATAAATTTTATTATTATATTTCATAAGAACAGTCATAGTACTGTTGATTAATAGTAAGATTATCAACAGTTTCATAAACAAATCTTACAGCCATACAGGTTTCCTAAATACTTCCTGTATGGACCAATTGAGTTGTCCAAGGAGGGCTGCAGCGCTTGATGCCTTGGAAGCTGATTGGATGATTAAAACCCCTTGAAGAATCCTGTGAGCCAGGTGATTGGTGTCCTCAAATGGTCCTCTGATGTCCAACATTGGATTGCAAGATTGACTGTCTGAAACCTTCCTTCAAGCTGGAGTTATGGATTTGGGGACTTGAATTGAAATGACGTAATGAGGTCCTGAAACCATCACCATTGGATTGCTTAATAAAAATGGTTTGGAATGGTATATAATGCCATATATCCCACATTTCTGGTCCCTGCAGTGTGGGGTCCATAACTGAGTAAAAGGTCTTCCCTTGAATTGAGGGGAAGCCTTGCTGGACCTGAGGTGGTGGTCTCTGATGGTTTCCAGAGGCCATGGGTGAAATATTGGGGTCCAAGTTTCTCTATGGCCAAGATGTGGTTCTAGGGTCCTTGGGCCAAATTGGGTTCAGGTGGGCCCACCTGGCTTCCCCCTTGGCCCCTTTTGACCTCAATAAAGTTAGGCCAAAAGGGGCCTAATTGGTCCCATGGCCCACAGGCTGCAGATTAAAGACCATTTCCCATGTACCACAGGCCATAGAAGCCATAGGGGGCATAAATGGCCCAAAAACCACTAATCAAAGAGGGTGGGCCAGGGGCCAAAGACCCTTGGAGCCCAAAATCAAGGAAATGGCCTGGGGGGCTTGGAGGGTAAGAATTGGCCAAAGGTACCAATGTAAGCAGGATATGGAATGAGGTCCATGAATGGCCACAGAGTATGGGTGTGGCCCAAAGGCCATTAATACCCATGAAAGGCCAATAAGCCTATAAAGGACAATATGGCTGTCAGCCTGTGACTCAAAACCATAGCACAAGCATGACAGCCAAATACCATAAACCAATGGTAAAGCCAAGATACCACCCAAACACCTCAAAAAGTATCAAAAAAAGAGGAAACTAACCTCTTCCCAAATATACAAGTCCAATCATCATACAACAAAGAATAACAAAGCTATTCCTGCTCAAAGTTGTTGCTGAGCACAAACCTTAATTTTCACCTCTCATCTAAAATCAAGAGGAATGGGCTTAACCCCATCAAATGGGTATTCACAATGATGCTCAAAGTCAGGGCTATCCAATGGTATTATCCAAATTGAGCTAACACCAGAACTACAGAAGGTATGGCCTAAATAAGGCCAAAGAAGGGTGAATAACATATTCACCTCCCATCTGACTTCTACAGTTTTAGTGTGATATACTTAAAGTGGGGTCTTTTTGGAAAGTGCACAATTAGGAATATCTGATGGTTTCTTTCATTCCCCCATAACCCATCTAGAACAAAAATTATGAAGCAAACAAGCTCCATACAGATATTGAGAAAATCATGTGTCTGAATAACAAAACTTGTACATGGAATAACTTTGCCATATTTAATTTTACCCATACCAGATGAGGTACCATTGTGTAGTTCACATCAAGCGCTATTCAAAGAACAAGCTTTGAGCTCAATAGCTAAATAACTGAAAAAGATATAGCAGTTTTAAGGTTAAAATCCCACAATTGGGCCAATACACCTTTTCTGTGGGATAATATCCCACAAACATGATTATGAGGTGTCAAAAAGACAAAGAAGCATGTTTGTACTCCAATACCTCATATTTTATTCAATACTTGGGTCCCATACAGGTTCTGTACAGCAGTCTATGTGTCATACACGTCAGAAGAGGGTTGTGTGGTCCCCAGATGAAAATATTCACTCTGTATTGGTATAAACTGCCCAGATGTGGTTTCAAAGCCACATCTGAGCCCAATACAGTGTGTAAAGGCTTTGTGGAAACCACAAGCCTGTACTCTGAAGTGAAAACTCTTCACTTCCTCTATGTGGATGGTCTAGAGGGCCATTCCACCCCATTTTAGGATAAAAGGAGGCCTTTTCTCCACCAGAAAAGGTTCCCTCATCCTTCCCTTCAATTCCTATGTAGTAAAACTGTCAAAAACTGCTATACCCCTGGAAAATAAGCAGGTATAATTATAAAATTAATTATTATAACCCAACAGTTAAATAGTGCACCCACCGCTTTAAACAGCTCTCACCACCACTAAAATATTTAGTAAATCCCTTATTTAACTCTTTAAAACCCTTGTTAACAATTTTTATCTGTGTCAAAGTCACAGTTAGAGCTTTATATACCATGTTAATAACTCTATCATAGACTCAGCCTGACAATGGCCAATTGGCCATATATTGGTGGAAGCTAGGATTGCTGTAAGACACCAATTGGGAGGGGCCTTTCCCATTGTTTTGACAATGAGCAAGAATGTGAGCCTTTGATATATGACCAAATATTCAAAAAGGTCACAAGAGAACCTTACAATAATTATCTTAAAATAAGTCAAAATACCATAAATACGCATAAATTCTTAATTACCTTAAAATCTAATGAGTAAACATGTGAGATAAATTACACAAATGTCATTTTTATGGCATATATGCAAAGTCAATAATTAATTAATAAGAAGTAAGAATACCATAAAAAGAAATAAATTTTTGTTTATATCAGAAACCAATGAAAAAACATGTAGAATGAATTGTACCATTGAATTCACCATGAAAGACTACACGTATAAAATTATTATGTGATATTTTTAAAGTCAATATTTAAGGAAATAACCAGAATATATGAACTTTCATGATCAGTGCATATATTGATGGGTTTTGGCTCATATCTCTTAAAATACACATGATAGAGAGTTAAGCCAAAAATAAAGCTACCACATAATTACTGTAGAGATACAGAAATAAGCTTTATTTGAAAAGCTATAAACAAGATTATAAATTTTAAGGGTTTATTGAATAAAATTGCTATATTTGTTCACCACTTTGTTGTGAAAGTGGTCCAAAATTGAAAGAAGTGGATATTCAGGCTCTACTAGCTCATACGTGAATAATTATGTATTTTTTAGAATTATATTCAAGGTAAAGCCCCTTGAAATCATGGTTTGAGGTTTAAAATAGTGAATTTTGACAGAAAAGATGACTTACAAGAAAAATCATCAAAAATAGAGCTTTGATGATGTAATGTAATTGTGTTGGCCTGTGACTCAAAACCACACCACAAGCATGACAGCCAAATACCATAAATCAATGGTATAGCCAAGATACCACCAAAACATGGAGCTGAGCCAAATCAGCTCAAAACGTATCAAACAAAAGCAGAAAATAACCCCTTTCCAAATATACAAGTACCATCATAATAGGACGAAGAATAACAAAGTTATTGCTGCTCAAAGTTGTTGCTGAGCATAAACCTTAATTTTTACCTTTCATCTGAAATACAGAGGAAGAAGATTAACCCCATCAAATGGGTATTCAAAATGGATCTCTAGGTCAGGGCTATCAAATGGTACTGGCCAAACTGAGGTAGCACCAGAATTACAGAAGTTATGACCAAAATGAGGTCAAATAAGGGTGCATAAAATATTCACCTCTCAAATAACTTCTACAGTTTTAGTATGAGATACCTAAAGTGGGGTCTTTTTGGAAAGAGAACAATAAGGGATATCTGATGGTGCCACCTATTTCCCCATATCTCACCTAGACCAAAGTCATAGGGCAAACAAGCTCAATACAGCTTTTGCCTAAAACCACACATATGTACAAAAGTCTTGTACATGGCATAACTTTGCCATATTTAATGATAACCACATCAAATGAGGTATCATTGTGTAGAAAGCATACAGGGCTGCACACTGAACAAATTTTGAGGTTTATATCTCAAACACTGACAAAGGTATGGCTGTTTTAAAGTCAAAATCCTACAATTTGGTCCATACAGCCTTACTGTGGGATAATATCCCATAAATATAATTATGAGGTGTCAAACAGACAAAGAAGCTTGTTTTTAATTTAATACCTCATAGTTAGCTTAATACTGGGGTCCCCTACAGGTTCTGTACAGCATTCTATGCATCATACACCTCAGAATCAGGCTGTGTGGTCCCCAGATGAAGGTTTTCACCCTGTATTGGTGAAAACTGCCCAGATGTTGTTTCAAAACCACATCTGAGCCCAATAAAGGCTATACAGGCCTTTTGTAAACCAAAAGCCTGTCCTTGAGTGTGAACCTTTGAGATATGACCACATACCCAAAAAAGGTCACAAGAAATATATAAAATAATTATACATCAAAAATAATTACTTTAAAGCTACAAAAATACCATAAATTGGCATAAAACTTGGTTCAGCTTGAAAGCCAATGAATCAAAATTTGAAATAAATTATACCATTGAATTCCCCATGGTAAAATACACATATACCATTTTTATGGCATATCTGTAAAGTCAATATTTCATGAGTTATAAGGAATAATACCTTATAAAAACAATAAATCCTTATTTATTTCAAAGACCAATGGGACAACATGTAAAATAAATGGTACCATTGGGTTTTCCATAAAAATCCACATATAAAACAGCTAAGAAGCTAAGCTCCAAAGTCAATACTTAAGGAATTAAGCTGAATATATGCACTTTTTTGGTCAACGCATATATTCAAGGATTTTAGCTAATATCTTTTGAAATATGCATGATAGAGTGATGAAACGAAAAAAAGTCATCACGTAATTACTGTAGGAATACAGAAGTGATGTTTATTTCACAAGCTATAAACAAGGTTAAAACCTGTAAGAGATTATTGATGAAAATCAACAGAGCTGTTGACCACTTTGTTGTGCGGTTGGTCCAAACTCAAAAATAAGTAGACAGTTGGATTCTACTAGTTCATTCGTGAAGAATGATTTATTTTTTATTATAATATTCATGGTATAACCCCTTGAAATCATGGTTTGAAGTTTAAAATATTAAATTTTGACAGAAAAGATGAGTTACAAGAAAAATCATCAAAAATAGAGTTTTGATGATATAATGAAATGCTCTTGGAAGCATAATAAAGTTATGTAAAGCTATCAGAATGCATTCACTGAATTTCTGTAGCGTGTAAAACTTAAAAGTTATTAAGGATCAAGGTTTGAGCTTAATTTGATGATTTATGATCACTCACTGTAACCTTAAATTAAGTTTAACAGTAATATGAGTGATAAAATTGGTGAATACTGTTAGTTTATGATCAAAACTAATAAAATCCACGAATTTTGGGGTTCTTCCAAGCCTTTGACGTCATTAAACTTAGAGTTATAGTGATAACTCTAAATAATGGTGTAATAATGATGTAATATGGTTTGATCATGATGTAATCATCTCCAAACCTTAAAATATTGTTCAATTCCAGTGAATATGATCAGTAAACGTCTACTAGAAGATTGTTGGACTCTAGGAGGGAGGTATTTACTATAAATAGAGCTCCGTTTACTCTGTTTTCCCCTCAGACGCTTACAAAACATTAAATCATTAAATAAAAATGTCAGCTTGTGACTCAAAACCAGAGCACAAGCATGACAGCCAAAATACCATAAACCAATGGTATAGCCAAGATACCACCAAAACATGGAGCTGAGCCAAATCATCTCAAAAGGTATTAAAGGAAAGAGGAAACTCACCTCTTCCTGAAAATATAAGTCCCATCACCATAGGACTAGAAATAACAAAGTTATTCCTGCTCAAAGTTATTGCTGAGAATAAACCTTAATTTTCACCTCTCATCTAAATTCTAGAAGGAGAGGCTTAACCCCATCAAGTGGTTACTAAAAAGGAAGCTCTAAGCCAGGGCTATCCAATGGTACCAGCTAAACTGAGCTAGCACCAATATTACTGGAGTTATGGTCAATTTCAGGCCAAATAAGGGTGAACAAAACATTCACCTCCCATCTAACTTCTACAGTTTTAGTGTGGGATAGCTGAAGTGGGGTCTTTTTGGAAAGAGAACAATCAGGGCTATCTGATGGTGCCATTCATTTCCCCACATCTCATCTAGAACAAAATTTATAAGGCAAACAAGCCCAATACAGCTTTTTGCCTAAAACACACAAATGTACAAAACTCATGTACATGAGATAACTTTGCCATATTTAATGATACCCATATCAAATGAGGTACCATTGTGTAGAGCACATACAGGGCTATACACTGAACCAATTTTGAGGTTGATATCTCAAGAATTGACAAAGTTATGGCTGTTTTAAGGTTAAAATCCCACCTGCTGTCATATACAGCCTTACAATGGGATAATATCCCATAATCATGAATATGAGGTGTCAAATAGATGAAGAAGCATGTTTTTACTTCAATACCTCATATTTCAGTCAATACTGGGGTCCCATACAGTTTCTGTACAGCATTCTACGCGTTATACACATCAGAATCAGGCTGTGAGGTCCCCAGATGAAACGTTTTACCCTGTATTGGTGAAAACCACATCTGAGGCAAATACAGGGCATACAGGCTGTTTTCAAACCACAAGCCAGTACTAGAAAGCGAAAAAATCTTCACTCCCTCTACGTGGAAAGATCTAGCACCCTTTCCACCCCATTTCAGGATAAAAAGGAGGCTTTTCACAGCCAGAATTGTCTCCTCATCCTGCTCTTGAATTCCTATGTAGTACAACTGTCCAAAAAAGTTATACTTTTGGAAAATAATCAGGTATACTTTAAAATTAAGTATTGTAGCTTTTATTATTGTAACCCAACAGGTAAAAGTTGCACCCAGGGCTTTCAACAGCGCTCACCACCACTATATCTCTATAGTAAAGCCCTTAATATCTTAATTTAATCATTTATTATCAACCTTAACATCTTTTAAAACTATTTTTACCATGTCACAGTCATAGTTAAAGCTTGTAAATACTTATATACACCTTTATCATAGACTCACCCTGACATTTTAGGAGCCTGGCCGTGTTTTAAACTTTTTTGGACCTCATAAGTAAGTTTTTTCTCTTATTTTATATTTCCTGACAATTGTTTTATATTTTTTAGGCGTATTTTCTTTTAAAATATATATATTTTTTATATATATTTTACTTTATTACTAATATTATAAGAGTACTTACCACGTGGTTAATACCCATTGGAACCTTTATTTTTGGTGTCTTTACATATAAAACACATAAGCCATCAATAAGTCCTGTATTCTTGATTGAATAAGGACACCTCTAACTGAAAATCCATCAGTTGAGGCCTGGTTAAGTTTATTGTTAACTCAATTACACTTATACAGAGCCACTTATTCAGATTACACTTGAAAACCACAAGTGTATCTGTGGGATACTGGCACACAAAAAGTGTGACAGGGTACCAAAAGCTGTAATTCTGACTTGGAATTGTTGATTCAATTACACTGTCATTATACAGGGCATATTATAGTAACATACAAGCCCAGAGGCCAATCCTAGACGTGCAAAACCAGCATTCTTGAGAAGTCTTAACTGACATAAGCCCTCTTTTTCCTGCCTTGATTCAGTGGAAGAAAATTACATCCCACTTGAGACCCAGTCACAGGCCAACACACCAGTGACACCCTCAGAACCAGAGGGCAGCAAGGGAAAAGGAAAGAGGCACAGTGAAGGTCTCATTACAGCCAAAAAGTGGACACCCATAGCCACTCAGAGGAGTAGAAAACCACAAAACTCTGCTTCAATACAAGGTAAACCAACCTTAACCACTTGTACAGGAAAGATTACAATTATTAACCCAGTTGTAACCTCTAAAGGTAAATTGCCAAATTCAGAAGACAACAAATTTGTACAAGGCACACTCAAAGAAAAATACCCTAAGAACATAAATTTGTTGACTGCTTGCAAACACTGATATGTCACCAGTACACCTCAGAAACCTTGGCTTCCAAAGGAATAAAACAGAGGACAGAGAAGGCTTGTCCAGAACCAAAAGACCTGGAAGAGGACACCTTGGACACAGTGGTGGATGGCAAGACACTGAGGGAAATCATGCCCACCCTGCCATTCACTTTCCAATTCAACAGGAACCTCAAACCAGAGGACTGGAAAGATATGGATCAAGCTCTTCAGCTCCACCAACTCCTCAAAGATTTCTTTCAATGGAGCATGGACAACAGGAGGTTCAACCTGGCCATCCCACTGGGAAGAACTTGGAGTAAGTTTCCAGAGGACTTGTCTCAAAGAGATAGACTTCAAAGACCTTATGGTAATCACCAAAGGTTGGAATCCCACCAGGAAGTTCAGACTCATGGAGGTGAGGGCAAACAGGATAAGGGAGAATCAAGCCACTATCCAAGAAAGAGAAGAACAGCTGACCAGACAGGGCATACTCCGGCTCCTTAAGTGTGAGCCTTTGAGATATGACCACATACCCAATAAGGTCACAAAAAAGACTCAGAATAAATATAACTTTAATATAATTATATTAAAATTACTTAGAATAAATATACATTAAGAATAACTACTTAAATATACAAAAAATACCATAAATTGGTATAAAAATTGGTTTAACTTAAAAACCAATGAATCAACATGTAAATTAAATTATACCATTGGATTCCCCATGCAGAAATACACATATAACACTTTTATGGCATATCTGTAAAGTCAATATTTAAGGAATTATAAGGTATAATACCTTATAAAAACCATAAAAACTTATTTATCTCAGAAACTAATGAAACAACATGTAAAATAAATTGTACCAGTGGATTCCCCACAAAAATCCACATATAAAACAATTAATAAGCTAATTCCCAAAATCAATACTTAAGGAATTATCCTGAATATATGCACTTTTTTGGTCAACGCATATATTCAGTGATCATAGCTAATATCTTCTAAACTATACATGCTAGAATGATGAACCAAAAATAAAGTTACCACGTAATTACTGTACAAACACAGATATGAACTTTATTTTGCAAGTTATAAACAAGGTTAAGACTTATGAGGAAATATTGATAAAAATCAACAGAGCTGTTGACCACTTTGTTGTGAAAGTAGTCCAAACTTAAAAATAAGTATACAGTTGGATTCTACTAGCTTATTCGAGAAGAATGACGTAATTTTTATTGTTAAATTCAGGGTATAACCCCCTGAAATCAAGGTTTGAAGTTTAAAATATTGAATTTCGACAGAAAAGATGAGTTACAAGAAAAATCATCAAAATTAGAGTTTTGATGATGTAATGAAAAGCTCTTGGCAGCATAATAAGGTTATGTCAGGCTATCAGAATTCACTCTCTGAATTGCTGTAGCGTGAAAACCTTAAAAGTTATTGAGGATCAAAGTTTGAGCTTAAATTGAGCTGTTATGATCACATACTGTAACCTTAAATTAAGTTTAACAGTCTTAATAGTGATAAAATTGGTGAATACTATTAGTTTATGATTAAAACTAATAAAATCCACGAAATTTGGGGTTCTGCCAAGCCTCTGATGTCATCACACGTAGAGTTATAGTGATAACTCTAAATAATGGTGTAATAATGATGTAATATGGTTTGATCATGATGTAATCACCCTCAAACCTTAAAATATTGTTCAATTCCAGTGAATATGATCAGTAAACGTCTACTAGAAGATTGTTGGACTCTAGGAGGGAGGTATTTACTATAAATAGAGCTCCGTTTACTCTGTTTTCCCCTCAGACGCTTACAAAACATTAAATCATTAAATAAAAATGTCAGCTTGTGACTCAAAACCAGAGCACAAGCATGACAGCCAAAATACCATAAACCAATGGTATAGCCAAGATACCACCAAAACATGGAGCTGAGCCAAATCATCTCAAAAGGTATTAAAGGAAAGAGGAAACTCACCTCTTCCTGAAAATATAAGTCCCATCACCATAGGACTAGAAATAACAAAGTTATTCCTGCTCAAAGTTATTGCTGAGAATAAACCTTAATTTTCACCTCTCATCTAAATTCTAGAAGGAGAGGCTTAACCCCATCAAGTGGTTACTAAAAAGGAAGCTCTAAGCCAGGGCTATCCAATGGTACCAGCTAAACTGAGCTAGCACCAATATTACTGGAGTTATGGTCAATTTCAGGCCAAATAAGGGTGAACAAAACATTCACCTCCCATCTAACTTCTACAGTTTTAGTGTGGGATAGCTGAAGTGGGGTCTTTTTGGAAAGAGAACAATCAGGGCTATCTGATGGTGCCATTCATTTCCCCACATCTCATCTAGAACAAAATTTATAAGGCAAACAAGCCCAATACAGCTTTTTGCCTAAAACACACAAATGTACAAAACTCATGTACATGAGATAACTTTGCCATATTTAATGATACCCATATCAAATGAGGTACCATTGTGTAGAGCACATACAGGGCTATACACTGAACCAATTTTGAGGTTGATATCTCAAGAATTGACAAAGTTATGGCTGTTTTAAGGTTAAAATCCCACCTGCTGTCATATACAGCCTTACAATGGGATAATATCCCATAATCATGAATATGAGGTGTCAAATAGATGAAGAAGCATGTTTTTACTTCAATACCTCATATTTCAGTCAATACTGGGGTCCCATACAGTTTCTGTACAGCATTCTACGCGTTATACACATCAGAATCAGGCTGTGAGGTCCCCAGATGAAACGTTTTACCCTGTATTGGTGAAAACCACATCTGAGGCAAATACAGGGCATACAGGCTGTTTTCAAACCACAAGACAGTACTAGAAAGCGAAAAAATCTTCACTCCCTCTACGTGGAAAGATCTAGCACCCTTTCCACCCCATTTCAGGATAAAAAGGAGGCTTTTCACAGCCAGAATTGTCTCCTCATCCTGCTCTTGAATTCCTATGTAGTACAACTGTCCAAAAAAGTTATACTTTTGGAAAATAATCAGGTATACTTTAAAATTAAGTATTGTAGCTTTTATTATTGTAACCCAACAGGTAAAAGTTGCACCCAGGGCTTTCAACAGCGCTCACCACCACTATATCTCTATAGTAAAGCCCTTAATATCTTAATTTAATCATTTATTATCAACCTTAACATCTTTTAAAACTATTTTTACCATGTCACAGTCATAGTTAAAGCTTGTAAATACTTATATACACCTTTATCATAGACTCACCCTGACATTTTAGGAGCCTGGCCGTGTTTTAAACTTTTTTGGACCTCATAAGTAAGTTTTTTCTCTTATTTTATATTTCCTGACAATTGTTTTATATTTTTTAGGCGTATTTTCTTTTAAAATATATATATTTTTTATATATATTTTACTTTATTACTAATATTATAAGAGTACTTACCATGTGGTTAATACCCATTGGAACCTTTATTTTTGGTGTCTTTACATATAAAACACATAAGCCATCAATAAGTCCTGTATTCTTGATTGAATAAGGACACCTCTAACTGAAAATCCATCAGTTGAGGCCTGGTTAAGTTTATTGTTAACTCAATTACACTTATACAGAGCCACTTATTCAGATTACACTTGAAAACCACAAGTGTATCTGTGGGATACTGGCACACAAAAAGTGTGACAGGGTACCAAAAGCTGTAATTCTGACTTGGAATTGTTGATTCAATTACACTGTCATTATACAGGGCATATTATAGTAACATACAAGCCCAGAGGCCAATCCTAGACGTGCAAAACCAGCATTCTTGAGAAGTCTTAACTGACATAAGCCCTCTTTTTCCTGCCTTGATTCAGTGGAAGAAAATTACATCCCACTTGAGACCCAGTCACAGGCCAACACACCAGTGACACCCTCAGAACCAGAGGGCAGCAAGGGAAAAGGAAAGAGGCACAGTGAAGGTCTCATTACAGCCAAAAAGTGGACACCCATAGCCACTCAGAGGAGTAGAAAACCACAAAACTCTGCTTCAATACAAGGTAAACCAACCTTAACCACTTGTACAGGAAAGATTACAATTATTAACCCAGTTGTAACCTCTAAAGGTAAATTGCCAAATTCAGAAGACAACAAATTTGTACAAGGCACACTCAAAGAAAAATACCCTAAGAACATAAATTTGTTGACTGCTTGCAAACACTGATATGTCACCAGTACACCTCAGAAACCTTGGCTTCCAAAGGAATAAAACAGAGGACAGAGAAGGCTTGTCCAGAACCAAAAGACCTGGAAGAGGACACCTTGGACACAGTGGTGGATGGCAAGACACTGAGGGAAATCATGCCCACCCTGCCATTCACTTTCCAATTCAACAGGAACCTCAAACCAGAGGACTGGAAAGATATGGATCAAGCTCTTCAGCTCCACCAACTCCTCAAAGATTTCTTTCAATGGAGCATGGACAACAGGAGGTTCAACCTGGCCATCCCACTGGGAAGAACTTGGAGTAAGTTTCCAGAGGACTTGTCTCAAAGAGATAGACTTCAAAGACCTTATGGTAATCACCAAAGGTTGGAATCCCACCAGGAAGTTCAGACTCATGGAGGTGAGGGCAAACAGGATAAGGGAGAATCAAGCCACTATCCAAGAAAGAGAAGAACAGCTGACCAGACAGGGCATACTCCGGCTCCTTAAGTGTGAGCCTTTGAGATATGACCACATACCCAATAAGGTCACAAAAAAGACTCAGAATAAATATAACTTTAATATAATTATATTAAAATTACTTAGAATAAATATACATTAAGAATAACTACTTAAATATACAAAAAATACCATAAATTGGTATAAAAATTGGTTTAACTTAAAAACCAATGAATCAACATGTAAATTAAATTATACCATTGGATTCCCCATGCAGAAATACACATATAACACTTTTATGGCATATCTGTAAAGTCAATATTTAAGGAATTATAAGGTATAATACCTTATAAAAACCATAAGTACTTATTTATCTCAGAAACTAATGAAACAACATGTAAAATAAAGTGAACCAGTGGATTCCCCACAAAAATCCACATATAAAACAATTAATAAGCTAATTCCCAAAATCAATACTTAAGGAATTATCCTGAATATATGCACTTTTTTGGTCAACGCATATATTCAGTGATCATAGCTAATATCTTCTAAACTATACATGCTAGAATGATGAACCAAAAATAAAGTTACCACGTAATTACTGTACGAACACAGATATGAACTTTATTTTGCAAGTTATAAACAAGGTTAAGACTTATGAGGAAATATTGATAAAAATCAACAGAGCTGTTGACCACTTTGTTGTGAAAGTAGTCCAAACTTAAAAATAAGTATACAGTTGGATTCTACTAGTTTATTCGAGAAGAATGACGTAATTTTTATTGTTAAATTCAGGGTATAACCCCCTGAAATCAAGGTTTGAAGTTTAAAATATTGAATTTCGACAGAAAAGATGAGTTACAAGAAAAATCATCAAAATTAGAGTTTTGATGATGTAATGAAAAGCTCTTGGCAGCATAATAAGGTTATGTCAGGCTATCAGAATTCACTCTCTGAATTGCTGTAGCGTGAAAACCTTAAAAGTTATTGAGGATCAAAGTTTGAGCTTAAATTGAGCTGTTATGATCACATACTGTAACCTTAAATTAAGTTTAACAGTCTTAATAGTGATAAAATTGGTGAATACTATTAGTTTATGATTAAAACTAATAAAATCCACGAAATTTGGGGTTCTGCCAAGCCTCTGATGTCATCACACGTAGAGTTATAGTGATAACTCTAAATAATGGTGTAATAATAATGTAATATGGTTTGATCATGATGTAATCACCCTCAAACCTTAAAATATTGATCAATTCCAGTGGATATGATCAGTACACGTCTACTAGAAGCCTGTTGGACTCTAGGAGGGAGGTATTTACTATAAATAGAGCTCTTTTTACTCTATTTACCCCTCAGACGCATCAAAAACATTAAATCAATCAAATCAAAGGTAATTTTCTTTATTCTTTATATATAAAACTGTTATATTATTAAAGACCAAAGACCACCTTGCTATAATCATCTATTTTGACGTGATTAAATCATTTATTTAATTGTTTTTGTTAAAAATCTCTCTAAAACTCATTTCCAAGTAAAAATACTGAATAATTTGTAATTTTCTTTATTTTTATTGTAAATACAATTTGAAAAGGTTGTATTTATATTTTTTGGCGTAAAATACTTCAAAATTATTATATTAAGTGTTAAAAGTAGGTTATTTTCTCTTATTATAATAATTTCTCTATTATTACTCTCTTAATAATTCTTTAATTAATATAAATAGTATTTATATTAATTCATAACTTTAATATTAGTAATATTAATGTTATTAATTGTTTTTTATTAATAAAAAACAATTTTTTACGCCTTTATTATTTGTTGGTAACAATAATAAAGAGCTTTATAATATATTAATTATTTTATATTAATATATTATTCATAATATTATAATTTCATATAATATTAATTATATTATTATATTTATTTAATAATATAATATTTTTATGCCATAATAATAATATTTCTTTATTATTAGTATTATTTTAATCTTATTTATTTCAATTATAAGGACATTCAGAGTACAATAAGTAAATAATTAGTAATTTTTACTTATTGTTTCATAGTCAAACCTTACATTAAGGCTCACAAGGAGCAGGCCAAATCAGCTCTCCAGTGGCTTCACACCATTCAAAAACCAACAGCTCAGTGGACAAGAGTCACCATTCTTCACAATCCCAGGAGGTTTCCAGGAGAAGACAAGGATACAAGGGCAAAAACAAGACCACCTTCAACCAAAGGAAGAGAGAGTTAGACCCAATGTTTCAGAAGCTGCTGGATTTGGTTAAAGAAGTGCACAAGAACCAGAAGTAGTTGTACATAACTCTAGAATCAGTAGTCCCATTAATAGAAATATTACCCCCACTCAGATTGAACATAATGTTGTCACACCTGAGAGTAACCTAAACAGTGATTCACTATGGTTACAAATGTCCCTTTGAACCTTTGAGATATGACCACATACCCAAAAAGGTCACAAGAAATATTCAATATAATTATACATTAAAAATAAGTACCTTAAAACTAGAGAAATACCATAAATTGGTATAAAACTTGGTTTAACTTAAAAGTCAAATGAACAAACATGTGAAATAAATTATACCATTGGATTCCCCATGGTAAAATACACATATAACATCTTTATGGCATATCTGTAAAGTCAATATTTAATAAGTTATAAGTAATAATACCTTAGAAAAACACAAACACTTATTTATTTCAAAGACCAATGAAACAACATGTAAAATAGATGGTACCATTGGATTCCCCATAAAAAAACACATATAAAACAATTAAGAAGCTAAGCTTCAAAATCAATACTTAAGAAATTAACCTGAATATATGCACTTTTTTGGTCAATGCATATATTCAAGGAATTTAGCTAATATCTCTTGAATTATGCATGATAGAGTGATGAACCAAAAATAAAGTCATCACGTAATTACTGTAGGAATACAGAAATGAAGCTTATTTCACAAGTTATAAGCAAGGTTAAAACCTGTAAGGAATTATTGATTAAAATCAACAGAGCTGTTGACCACTTTGTTGTGAAAGTGGTCCAAACTTAAAAAAAAGTGGACAGTTGGATTCTACTAGTTTATTCGTGAAGAATGATGTTTTTTCTATTATAATATTCAACGTATAACCCCTTGAAATCATAGTTTGAAGTTTAAAATATTAAATTTCAACAGAAAAGAAGAGTTACAAGAAAAATCATCAAAAATAGATTTTTGATGATGTAATGGAATGCCCTTGGCAGCATAATAAGGTTATGCTAAGCTATTAGAAGTAACTCTCCGAATTGCTGTAGCTTGTAAATCATAAAAGCTATTAAGGATCAAAGTTTGAGCTTAATTTGATCATTTACGATCACTCACTGTAACCTTAAATTAAGTTTAACAGTCATATGAGTCATACAATTGGTGAATAATATTAGTTTATGATTAAAACTAATAAAATCCACGAATTTTGGGGTTCTTCCAAGCCTTTGACTTCATCAAACCTAGAGCTATAGTGATAACTCTAAATAATGGCGTAATAATGATGTAATATGGTTTGATCATGATGTAATCATCACCAAACCTTAAACTATTGATCAATTCCAGTGGATATGATCATTACACGTCTACTAGAAGCCTGTTGGACTCTAGGAGTGAGGTATATACTATAAATAGAGCTCTTTTTACTCTGTTTTCCCCTCAGACGCATAAAAAACATTAAATCAATACAATTAAAAAGGTAATATATTTATTCTTTATATATAAAACTTTTTTATCATTAAAGACCAAAGATCATCTTATTATACTCATCAATTTTGACGTGATTAAATCATTTATTTAATTGTTTTTGTTAAAAATCTCTCTAAAAACTCATTTCCACGTACAAATCAAGAATATTTGTAATTTTCTCTATTTTTTATTGTAAATACAATTTGGATAAGTTGTATTTATATTATTTGGCGTAAAATATCTCAAAATTATTCTATTAAGTATTGAAAGTAGGTTGTTTTCTCTTATTATAATAATTTTCTCTATATTATTATTTTAAGAATTCTTTAATTAATATAAATAGTATTTATATTATGTTATAGCTTTAATATTGGTAATATTATTGTTATTAATTGTTTTTTATTAATAAAAACAATTCTTTTATGCCTTTATTATTTGTTTGTAACAATAATAAAGTGCCATTAAATATATTAATTATTTTATATTAATATATTTATTTGATTATATTATATTTTATAATATAAATTATATTATCATATTATATTGATAATATAATTATTTTTACGCCATAATTATAATAATTCTTTATTATTATAATTATTTTTATCTCATTTATTTCATTTATAAGGAAATTCATAGTACAATAAGTAAAATATTGGTAATTTTTACTTATTGTTTCATAGTCAAACCTTACAGTCCCAATATGCTGAGAAAACTCGAAAGCAGTTTTCAGAACTTGAAGCAAGCCATGAGAGGATGAAAATATTGACAGCCTTCATGGAAACAATTGTTAAAACCCTTCAAGAAGGACATGCGCAATTGAGCAAAGCATCTGAAGAGACCAAAAAAAGACTTAATCTAGTGTTTGAAGAACAACACCACAGCAAAAGGGACAGGCATTTTCTTAATCAAGACATACACAAGTTGTTTAATGTCTACCATAGCATGAAGCCCCAAACACAAGGCCATGTTATGGATAATTCATATCACCAAGATGACATCAAACCAGATGCCATGTTGATGAATAAGGCAAGATCTCCATCACAATACCAGGATGAAGATAATATGTCTTATTCAGAGAGGGAAGCCTTGAAACAGCTTTATGGGCCTCAAGCTGGCCCAAGTTCTCTGGAACTGCAGAATATGATCATATGGAGCTCATTGATTATATTGATGGACTCTTCATTTATGTACCAAGCATACCAGACTACTGGATTACTGCTAGACTTAATACAGCATTTAAAGGAAATGCTAGTATATGGTACACAGAAATGAAAGAAATCCATGGTAGAAGAGTCAAATCATCCAAAAGTTCAGCAATGGTACTTGGATATCGCAAAAGACCATGTCATTTGAAAATGACAAATACTCTGTGGAAAAAGATCTATATTAGTGGTGTCTAAGACAGTCTAAAAGACTTAAAGGCATTGATCCTCAAATGAACATTCAGATGAGGAATCACAAACTCCTGACACAAATGCCAGGAGAACTAGAGCATGCAGTGAAATGCAGATTCAACCACAATTGCACTCTAGATGATGTTGCAAATACCTTACAAGATGTAAGCAAAAGAACTAATATAGGGAAATACACCCCATATAAAAGCAGTGGTTTCAAAGAGAAGCAACCTTTCAGGGAAGGGTTTAAAGACAAACCCAGAGAAAGGGGGGCAGAAATGGAAAAGAAGCAAAATTCTTGTCACAACTGTGGTTCAACAGACCACTATGCCAACAACTGTCCATAGGAAAAGAAAAAATTCTATTCCATTGAGCAAGTCACAGAGGATGAATCCCAAACAGAGGATTCTGAATCAGACTCTATGGGTGATGCCAACAGAGAACAATATGATGATGACCAAGACCCAAGAGAAGAATCCTAGTGGAATACCAAGAGGAGATCCCACTAGAAATCTAAGACATACAGTTGGAAGCAGGAATGCCAGAAGATACTGCCAACAAGAACTTGTGCAAACACACACAACATGCACAAAAATTCCTTGTTACACAAACCAAAGGAATGGCATACATACATGGAACAGCCACAAAAATGACTGTTTTCATTGACAATTCTCAACATCCATTGATCATTGACAGTGGAGCACACTGCTCCATAGTGGCCAGAAATTATCTGCACAACCACTTCCCAAATTGGGAAAAACAACTCTTTCCAACCAAGGCAAAGAACTTCAAAAGTGATTCAGGGAAGATGACTTCCGTTGGGAAAATTATCAAAGGAATGATTTTAACCCATAGGAAGGGTAATATCAGACTCAACCCAGAGTTTGTAGTGCTTTAAGATGCCCAAATACAAAGGATTTTTCTGGGAACAGATTACCAGAGGATGTATGGCATAGATATTTACAATAGTAAAAACAGGCACATTACCATTGGTACCAACAAGGAAAAGAAATTTTCAATTGATATATAAGAAATATCTGCCCAAGATCCTCTTAAAGAACTACTGAATGAATTCACAGAGGGACAGTTTCTCACTACCCTCACCAGTAAACAGAAACTAAGTTTACTGAAAATGCTGAGAAAGAATAGGCCAGCATTTTCCATTGGTGAAGAACCATTAGGCAAGATTAGAGGCCATGATATAGAAATATATCTGGATGTGGAAAGACCTTATCCACCCATGCTCATGAGACCTCCTTACCCAGAAGGTCTGGAAACCAGGAAGGAAATTGAAAAACATATATATGAACTCCTGGACATGGATTTCATCAGACAGATTGGACATAATGAGATAGTGGAAATTACCACTCCTGTCCTGATCACCTGGCATGATGGCAAGTCTAGGCTGTGTGGAGATTCCAGAGCTCTGAATAACTACACTAAAGCTGACAGGTACCCTATACCCGGGATACCTCATGCCTTAGACAAACTGGCAAAAGCCAAATACATAACCAAAATGGATTGTATGAAAGGCTTCCACCAGAATGGAGTTAAACCATACTCCATGGCATTAATCAGAATGATATTTCATAAGGGCATATATGAGTATACCAGGATGCAATTTGGCATCAAGAATGCACCAGCCCACTTCCACATGATGATGGACACCATATCTCAAGAAGAAATATTGGAAGGCTGGATGGTAGTTGTAAGGTTTGACTATGAAACAATAAGTAGAAATTACTAATATTTTACTTATTGTACTATGAATGTCCTTATAAACAAAATAAATAAGATAAAAAATTATTATAATTAAGGCATAAAAATAATTACATTATCAATTAAATATAATAATATAAATGATTAATATATTGATATAAGATAATTAATATATTTAAAAGCACTTTATTATTGTTACCAACAAATAATAAAGGCGTAGAAAATTGTTTTTTATTAATAAAAAACAATTAATAACAATAATATTACTAATATTAAAGTTGTAACTTAATATAAATACTATTTATATTAATTAAAGAATGATCAAAGTGATAATAGTGAGAAAATTATTATAATAAGAGGAAATAATCTACTTTTTACACTTAATATAATAATTTTGAATGATTTTACGCCAAATAATAGAAATACAACTTATTTAAATTGTATTTACAATATAAATTAAGAGAAATTACAAATTTTCTTGATTTTATGTGGATTTGAGATTTTTAAGAGAAATTAAACAAAGCAGTTAAATAATTGAAATAATCACGTAAAGATTGGTGACTATAATGAAGATGATCTCTTGTCTTTAATGATATAAGAGTTTCATACATAAAGAATAAAGAATTTACCTTTTTTGATTTAACTATTGAGTGTTTTGTAAGCGTCTGAGGGGAAAATAGAGTAAAGAGAGCTCTATTTATAGTAAAGACCTCCCTTCTAGAGTCCAGAAGGCTTCTAGTAGACGTGTACTGATGCTTTGTACTAAAAATGATCAATATTTTAAGGTTTGGTAATGATTACATCATGATCAAACCATCTTATCTCATTATTACACCATTATTTAGAGTCGTCACTATAACTCTAAGTTTGATGACGTCATGGGCTTGGAAGAAGCCTAACCTTCATGGATTTTATTGGTATTAATCATAATATAATAGTATTCATCATGTTTATCACTTATATGACTGTTAAACTTAAAATAAGATTACAGTGAGTGATCATAAATGATAAAATTTAAGCTTAAAGTTTGATCATTAATAACCTTGAAGTTATACCTGCTAAAGCTATTCTGACAGTGGATTCTGATAGCTTAGAATGTCCCTATTAAAATACTAAGAGCCTTTAATTACATAATCAAAACTCTATTTTTTATGATTTTTCTTGTAACTCATCTTTTCTGTCAAAATTCAATATTTTGAGCTTTAAACCATGATTTCAAGGGATTATACCTTGAATATTATAATACAAATTGGGTCATTATTCACATATGAACTAGTAGAATCTGAATGCCTACTTTTTTCAAGTTTTGAACACTTTCACAATAAAGTGGTCAACAGCTCCATTGATTTTATTCAATAATCCATTACAAGTCTTAAACTTGTTTATAACATGTAAAGCAAAGCTCATATCTGTGTCATTACAGTAACTACGTGGTGACTTTATTTTTGGTTTATCTCTCTATCTTGTATATTTCAAGAGATATTAGCTAAAAACCGTGAATATATGCATTGACCAAAAAAGTGCATATATTCAGCTTAATTCCTTAAGTATTAGCTTCAGAGATTAGCTTTATAATTGTTTTATGTGTAGAAATTTATGGAAAATCTAATGGTAAAATTTACTTTACATGTTGTTTCATTGGGTTCTGAAATAAATGAGGTTTTGTACCTTTTTTAAGATATTATTACTTATACTTCAGTAATTACTGACTTTTCAGATATGCCATAAAAATGACATATGTGTAGTTTACCATGAGGAATCTAATGGTGTAATTTGTGTCAAATGTTTATTAATTATATTCTAAGTTAATTCGGACTTTGTACCTATTTATGGTATTTTACTAATTTTTGACATAATTATCATAAGTATAATTATTAAAGAAATTTTGCTGTGACCTTTTTGGATATGTGGTCATATCTCAAAGGATCACATTCCCTACCACCAAAAAATATTGTACCACAATATGATATATTTAATTAGGGTATCATCCACTGTCCTACCTCTTCAATAGACATTGTTATTCTTGAAGCTCAATAATGCTTTATTTTTCAATTACTTAGGTTTTCTTTCATGTCTGAACCTTTTTATTAGTTTATTAGCATTTTTTATATCCTTCTCAAGTAGGCATTCATCTTCTTGAGTTGGAGGGTTGGTGAAGTGGAAATTGGCCAAGGAGGCCAATGATGGCAGGATATGGCCTGAGGCCAGAAATGGACAAGAAGAGGTGTTATGGCCAAATGGCCATAGAGCACCAGAGGGGACCAATTGGCCCCAGCTTGGTTTCAGGTTAGAATTGCCGCAACACCCATGGAGGAGGGTCAATCTTTGTGGTTGTGACACCTTCTTTCTTTAAGGACTTTCACAATTCTCTTTTCATCTCCTTCTTTCAAGTGGGGGTTTGTTTCTTAGTGGAAAACATTTGTTGTCACTTGAGCTGTAAGGTTTTATCAGACTTACAAGGAAAGCTCGGTGTTTATTTATTAGTTCACCTGTGAGCTACAATTGCACAGCATTAGGTCCATGTAGTGCTTTTATCATGAATGGTCCTGCAAAGGATTCTTTCAATTTCTTTGGTCCTCTTATACCATTGAAATTAAGAGTTGACACTACAACCAACTCTCCTATTTTGAATTCAGGTGGTTTATGTCTTTTATCCCATCTTTCTTTTGCACCTTTGAAAGAATATTGCATACATCTCTTTGCATGGTGTCTTTCTTTGTCAAGCATTATTTTAAAACTGCTTGCTGTGGGATGTATATCCACTAAGTCCTTTTTGATGGTATCATAAGGAAGTCTTGGATTCCAACCTTTTTCTACCATTGCTGGTGTTTTTCCAGTAGAAAAATGGATTGATGTTTTATATGCCAGTTCAAGAGCTGGTATTGATATACACCAATCATGGGTAAAGCCATCAGAATCTTTGAATTGTAGCCCATAAGGACAGAATCTTTTGATCATGTCCTCTAAGGTTTGTATCATTATTTCTACTAAGCCATCAGTTTGAGGATGGGGGGCTGTTTATGATGACAATTTTGTCCCACAAAAGGTATGGAGGTTTGTCCATAATGCTGAAGTGAACTTTGGGTCTCTGTCAATTATGATATTTTGGAATACGCCTGTGTGGTAATGACTTTATTCCATATCAATATGGCTGTGTTCATAGCTGTGTCATCTTTGTGACATGGTAGCAACATAGGAGTTTTGCTATACCTGTCAACTAACACTAGGCATGCATTATAACTTCTGTCTCCTCCTGGAGGTAGTGCTGTTACCCAATCCATATGAACTATCTCCCAAGGGGATTTTGGTTCTTGGATTTGGATCATCATTCCAAATTTCTTTCCTGTGGCTCTGTTGGCTTTTTGACATCTGTGACAGGTTTGGCAGTATTCTGCAACATCTTTCTTCCAATTTGGCCACCAAGAGCAGGTTTTCACCCTCTCTTGTGTTCTATCTTCTGAGAGGTGTCCAGCTGAAACACTATCATGAGGATCATGTAAAATAATGTTTATTAGAGTTCTATCTGTTGAGGACATAACACATGTGTGTTTTGTTCTATGATAGAGGATTCCATCAAGGGGGTGGAATATTCCTTCATCATATGCTTTTTTCCATATTTCACCTAATTTTGATGAAAGTGATGGGTCTTTACAGTCTTCCATTAGAAGTTGGCTTAAGATATGGCAATTCTTATCTATCTCGTAGCTTTCTTTAACTTGGTTAAAGAATTCTGTGCCAATGTCTGTGACACATATCCCTTCTATATGGTGCTCCTCCTGTGGTACCCATGCTGGATTTTCAGGAGTATTTGCTAGAGCCCATCTGCTAAGACCATTTACATTTTTATGAATATTACCAGATTTATGAACAATAGTCATATTTCCTCTAAATTATTGAATAGTAATTTGCCATCTAAGCATATGTATATTTGTGTCACAGGGGCTCTTATGGAAGCAAGAGGGCCTGGCACTCAGGAATCAAGAACTCACTTGGAGGGCTCCAAAAGGTGATAAGAAATACTATGGAATATATTTCTTAAGCAGGAAATGGAGAAAAGACAAATATGCCAAAGATAACAAAGGGTAAGAAGAATGAAGCCAGAGGCCAAAATAAAAGAAGCCAACCAAGTGAATCCTCAATTCATTGTTTCAACCTGCCAGAAAGAACAATGGAATTAGTAAAGGATATGACCACCAATATCCACTGACAGGCGAAGAAAGAAAAAGAAGAAGGTGCTAATGACTGACTTAAGATTGTCAGTATTAACTTTGATAATGTAAAAGAAAATAAGGATAAAAATAAATCCAATATATTAATTAACTGGGGAAAAAGTCCCCAGGTGATGAAAGGTGGCCGGTATATGTGAAAAGCTGAAAGATTGATCCTGGAAGGTGGATCAATGACTGTATTGTCCGAATCGGGAAATACAGTCCTGGCCATCTTGAAATTTGAAGTGTGTGATGGAATTCACACAGTGGAATAAGAAATGGCCCAATTGGGCCAAGGCCATACAGGTTGATTGAATAAGGCCTGTACGGATGAACTGGGTTGTCCAAGGAGTATTGAATACTTGATGTCTTGACAACTGATTTAAATGATGTAATACCTCTTGAGAATTGACCTTAGAATAATCCTGAATGAATTGTACCAACCCAACTCCTGCAGATACAGGTGGTTGGGATCCTTGAATGATCTTCTGAATTGCCGCCATGGATTGCCAGACTGATGAGCTGAAAAGTCCTCCTTCTAAATGGGCGTTGGAATTATGGACCTTGAAATGGAGAGGTGGAATTGGGTCCTGAAAACATCACCATTGGATTGCTGAGCAAAATTGGTGCATGATGGTATATAATACCATATATGCACCACACCTGCAATCTTGGGTACGGAGTGCATGAAGGAAAGGAAGGAATTCCCCTTAAGTTGAGACGAAGGCTTTGCTGAGCTGATCTGGTGGTTACCAGAGGCCATGGTGGTCCATGGCCAAAAATTGGGTCCTACGGGATTTATGGCCAAAAAGGTGTCCAAGAGGGATTTGGTCATTTTTGGGTCCAAGGAAGTCATGGCCAAAATTGGCTCAGGTGGGCCCAATTGTGGTTTGGGGCCTAGGTGGCTGGCCCCTTTTGGCCTCATTGGATTAGGCCAAAAGGGGCCTAATTGGCCTACGGACCACGGACCGCGGACCGCGGCCCACGGTCCGTACGGACCGTAGAAGCCGTAGGGGGCCTAAATGGCCCAAAAAGGCCATTTAGGCCCAAACCCCTATAATGAAAGGGGTTGGCCAGGGGCCAATGATGATGGCTAGGGGGTCCAGAGCCCCTTAGAAGATAAAAGGACCCCCCAGGCCCAACATAAAAGATAAAGGCCTGGGGGTTGGTGAGGTGGAAATTGGCCAAGAAGGCCAATGATGGCAGGATATGGACTGAGGCCATAAATGATGGTTGGGAGGGGCTATGGCGTAAAACCCATAAAACCCCCAAGGGGGCCAATTGACCATAAAGGACATGACGTGACCAATTGGACCCATCTTGGCTCCAGATTGGATTGCCGCAGCCATCAAGGAGGAGGGCCAAACTCATGGTTGTGACAGTACCCCCCTACCTTGAATGGTGAGCTCCTGAGCATCAAGATAAGGTAGAAGCCTGTTGAGGCTATTAAGACGGATTGGACGGAGGGATTCCAGAGGTATTTGATCTTTGAAAAGAAAAATTTTGAACTGATAATAGTGTTGGCATATGAATTGAAGTTGACGTAGTCTTCTCTTGGCATTTGGCTTTGAAAATGTTGAAGGATTGAATTGACATAGAATTTGGTATAAAGATTATAATAAAAGAGAATTGAAATGATAAAGAAGGAAATAAAAGAAAATGAAACAAAACAGAAAAAAGAAATAAAAGAAAAATTTTCAGGGGGAGTCCAATCTTCATCACGGATTTTGAGAATTGAATTGAGAGTGGCCAGGGTACCTGGAAAAGAGATTTGATGCCAGGTGCTCACAAAATGGCCAAGGTGATGTTTTGGACAGATTGTAGACCCCTCAGGGAAGTGCACACCGGGAGAGGAACTTACTTTTGGTAGTTGCCAATCCCGCCAGTGCCATAAAAGAAAAACAAACTTGTTAAGGATTGAATTGCATCGGGAAACTTGGAAAAGAAGTAAAAGGGTGAATGGTCCATTTGTCCAAGTGAAAATGGCCATAATTTTGGAATTGAATGTTGAAAAGCCAGACCAAGATTGGTGTCCAAAATTGCAAAGTGCTCACAGAGTGGCCAAGGTGATGCTTACAACAGATAAGGGTAGAATACCCCGAAAGGTGCATACCAGGAGTGGGACTTACTTTTGGTAATTCCTCTCCCCACCAAGCACCATAAATGAATTAAGCTTTGAAGAATTGGGCCCCGGCTTGTCAGGATATAAGGAATGAAAATCTTTGACAAGTTCAGGACAATTCTTGAGGTTTTCGGCTGGTTCCCAAGTGGATCTTTCTGGGTCTTGACTGAAACCTTTCCATTCCACCAGATACCATAATTTTCTTCTCTTGAGCTTTGAGTCCAGTATTTGAGAGACTTCCCATTCCTCTTCTTCTTCAATGATGATTGGAGGAGGAGGCTCTTGATGCCGCTCTGGGATTGTTGATGTCTTGACTGGTTCCAAAAGTGAGATATGGAAGACTGGGTGGATGGATTTCCATTGAGATGGAAGCTTGAGGTGGTAAGCATGAGAACTGACTTTCTTCAAGATTGGAAAAGGACCCAACCATCTTTCGGATAGTTTTTTGGTGGGTCTGGTTGATTTGATGTTCTTGGAAGAAAGCCATACCATGTCACCAGGATTGAAAACAGGTGGACTTGCTCTACCTTTATCTGCATACCTCTTAAACCGGTTTATGGCGATTTCAAGTTCTGTCTTGACATCTTGCTGTACTGATTGGATTTTTGTTGATAACTTTCCAGCAGGAGTATCTTGAGTGATGTGAACTGAATCAAATTGTGGATCTCTTCCATAAACAGTGAAAAACGGTGATTGCTTGGTTGAAGAGTGATCAGAAGTATTGTAGGCAAATTCAGCCAGAGGGAGCCAGGTGTTCCAATCATCTTGATGATAACTGACATACATCCGAAGATACTGTTCTAGTATCTGATTTACCCTCTCTGTCTGTCCATCAGTTTCTGGGTGATAAGCAGTTGACAAGTCTCTTGAAATCTTGAGCTGCTGACAAAGATTGGTCCAGAAGGAAGAAACAAAGAGTGAACCTCTATCACTGACAATGCTTGATGGAAGGCCATGCTTTGAGAAAATATTCTTGATGAATAAATGGGCCAAATCCAGTGAAGTGATTGAAGACATTGTTGGAATAAAAACCGCCATTTTTGAGAATCTGTCAACTATGACAAGGATTGAGTCAAAGGAATTGGACAGTGGCAGTTGGGTGATGAAATCCATTGAGAGGCAAATCCAAGGACCATTTGGAATTGGAAGAGGCTTGAGAAATCCAAACTTCTTATGATGAATATTCTTGTTTCTTGAACACTGTTGACAGGATGAAACATAATCCTTGATGAATTGAGTCATGCCGGACCAGTGGAAATCCCGCTTGACCAGTTTGAGAGTCTTCTCTTGGCCAGGGTGTCCAGCTAGAGGAGAATCGTGACGCTTTTGAAGAATGCTGAGTTGAATTTTGGAGTCATTTGGGACTACCACCCAATCTTTGAAGAGAAGAAGTTGGGAGGAGGAATCAAGAGAATAATCTTGGACAGATTTACCTTTACCCAAAGCTTCAAGGATACTTCTGTACTGAGGATCTTGCCATACTGCCTTCTGAATTGAGTCAATCAGATTTGAAAATGACTCCACCTTGACTGCAAAGAACTTTGAGGGTTGAACTTCATCTTGCTTAATGAGTTGCTGAAAATTCATTGGATTCTTGCTGATGAAATCCTCCCCCCTCTCCGGATAAACGTTGTCCCGACGTGATAAAGCATCCGGAAGAGTAGCCAGGCGGCCAGGGCGGTAAGTGATTGAGAAATGAAATTCAGAAAGGAATTCAGCCCAACGGGCTTGATGGCGAGGAAGGATCTTTGATGACATAAAGTACTGAAGAGAAGAATGATTGGTGAGAACTTCAAAAGGGGAAGACAGAGAAAGAAGAAAAGCCCTCCAGCGCTTGAGAGCCCAGACTATGCCAAGGAGCTCCTTGTCATGAATCTCATAGTTAAGCTCCGCTGGAATAAGCTTGCGGCTGTCAAATGCAATGGGATGTTTTCCTGAGTCAGAGACCTGACTCAGTACAGCACCCAAGGCATAATCGGATGCATCTGTCTCTACAATGGTGGGTAGAGAAGGATTGAAGTGGGAAAGGATTGGAGCGGTGGTGAAAACCTCTTTGAGTTGATGAAACTGACTAAGAGCTTCCTCATTGAGGGGGAAACAGGAATCTTTCTTGAGGAAACTGGTGAGTGAACTGATCTTCTTTGAATAATTCTTGATGAAACGGCGGTAAAAATTGGCAAAGCCAAGAAAGGATTGAAGTGCCTTGAGGTTTCTTGGAGGAGGCCAATTGAGAATCTGCTGGACCTTTGCTTGGTCTATCTTGAGGCCTTCAGCAGAAACAACATAACAAAGGTATTCAACACTGGAAACATGAAAAAGGCATTTGGATGCCTTAGCAAAAAGATTATTGGCCCTAAGTCTGGAAAGAACAGTGGACACATGAGTGACATGCTCTTCCTCAGACTTGGAAAAGACCATAATATCATCTAAATAAACCACAACATAAACATCAAGCAAATATTGGAAGATATCATTGACAAGATTTTGAAAAGAGGCAGGAGCATTGGTGAGCCCAAACAGCATAACCAAGTACTCATAACTGCCATATTTAGTTCTAAAACAAGTCAAATGTTCATCACCCTGCTTGATTCTGAGCAGGTTATATGCACCACGCAAATCAATCTTGGAGAAGATAGAAGAACCATTAAAGACATTGAGAAGCTGATTCATAGGCGGGACAGGATACTTGTTCTTCCTAGTAACAGCATTGAGTTTGCGGTAATCAACACGCAAACGGAGGCCACCATCTTTCTTTTTGACAAAAAGAACAGGTGCTCCTGTTGAAGAGGAGCTTGGCCGGATGAAACCTTTCTCTACATTCTCTGAAATGTAGGCCCTGAGTGTATCTGACTCTTGTTTGGATAAAGAGTAGATCACCCCAACTGGAGGTAGAGACCCCTCCAGCTCGATATGATGATCACAGGCACGGTGAGGAGGAAGTTTTTCTGCTTTCACCTTGGAGAATACATCCAAATATTGGTGATAGACAGAAGGAACAACGTTCATCACGGTTTCTACTTCTTCTGGCTCTTCCTCTTCATCCCACAACTCCTCCGGGGAGTCATGATAAGATGAAGGAGGAAGGTCCATATTCCCAAATAAGAGGTGAAGTGAAGATACAGAATTATCTTCTCCAACATCTTGAATCTCTTTGAAGACTTCAGCTCTAGGAGATAGTAATGACTGTGGGGAATTAAGGGAAGGAATATGGACAGAAGATGGAAATGATGGTGTTCTAGAATCACCAACCAGAGCTGCACAAGACTTGGCAGAAGAAAAGTCATTACGGACAGAATTAGAAGGATCAGAATAGTCCAAATGATCAGGATTAAAGGCGATCAGCCCTTGCCTCCAATCAATAGAAGGATTAAAATGATTGAGAAAGTCAAAGCCCAATATGAGGTCTTCTCCCTTGGGAGTATCAATGACTCAAAAATCCCATTCAAAGCTTGGGAAGGAAGGGAGCTCAACCATATATTTAGTATGGTGAGTCACAAATAAGGAAGGGGACTCAGAGGAGTCCAAAATGATAAGAGGAATCTTCTCTAGAAGTTCTGACGTAGTCAATGAGTACTTGTGAACAAACTGCTTTGCAATAAATGAGTGTGTAGCACCAGAATCAATGAGAATACTGTAAAAAACATCAGAAAGAGAAGAAAACACCAAAAATTTAAGAGAATTTTTGACACCAGTATTCAGAATGCACAATTGTGCTCTGAAAGGAAAACTGTGAAGACCATTGAACACAACATGATCTTCACTCAGGCTTTTCCCTGGCTGGGAAAACTGCCTGACGGTTGGGTAAGCTTATTTTGAGGCCTTTTGACACAGGACTCAAGACTATTCTTCCCACCACCATAGGTACACAAGCCCTCTTTGATTCTTCTCTCTTTTTCAGAACCCTTCAACTTGAAGTCCTTATTCAACAAGGAAGAATGGGGCTTGTCCCGCTTTTGAGAATGAAATTTCTTCTTATGCCTTGAGCTTGAAGAAACTTGATGATGAGAAGAGTGAGACTTCGAGGCTTCAGGCTTCTTCTCTTGATGATGATTCTTCTCCTTTTGCCTCTCATGGTACCTGGTATCAAGTTCCAGGCTGACGTCCATTAAGTCTTGAAGAGAATCAATATTTGAAGGATGGGAGGCTAATTGATCCAGAATTCTGGAGGCCAAGCCCTTCCTGAAATGATTAATGAGAGCCCTTTCACCCCAATCCCCGATTCTTGAAAGCAAACTCCTGAAATCGGCAATATATAAAGCAACATGCCCACCTTCTTTCATCCTAAGGCCATCCAATTCTGCTTGAGCTTTTCTCACTTCATTTGGGTCTCCAAATAAAGTGAACAATTGGGATTCAAACAGTGGCCAGGAATTGAGAAGGTAACTTGAGTCTTGATTATTGAGATTGGAAAGATAAGGCTCAATCCATTTTGCAGCCCTGCCAACTAAGAATGAAGTGGCATAAAGAACCTTCTTTCTATCTTGAGAGAAGTTTGCCGGATCATTATGAAAGATGAGATGACAAGATTGAATGAAGCTTCTGACTTTGAAGGGTTGAGTCCCATCAAAGCATTCTGGAGCCTTCATAGAGGGAGTCTTGAAGGCTGGTGGTCTTGATGACTCAGAGGAAGAAGCTGCTTGAAGATTTGCCATAATTTGAGTCATCTGCTGCATGATGGCCAATAAAGATGGTTCGGACTGATGAGAGACAGGCTGATCAGACTGGGCTAGAGTTGGTCCTCTGGTGCCTTCAGATGCTCCCACAGGAGCAGGAGCAGCCTCAGTGCCATTAGACTCTTCCTCTTCCACAGAATTCTCCTCCTCCTCTTCATCATCTTCACCTTGAACCTTGGGACTGGTTCTTGAAAGTCCTGGGAATCCGCCAACCACTCCTGATAATGAGATTAATCTCCTTGGCCCTCTTCCTTCCTTCCTGGATGGTGCTGTTCCTTCCAAAGTGGGTCCTCTGTCCAATCTGGCCCTCAGTTGAGAAACTGCTGGGGTACCGTCAAGAGGAGCCCTTGGAGTTGGAGTCAGAACAGCTTGAGTTCTGGCCTGAGATCTGGTCTTTCTTGCAGGAGGTGAATGTTCAACTGGCATGATTCAGGAATAATAAATAAAATAAATGAAAGGAAATTCAAAATTATCTTGAAGTAAAGAATCAACAATCAAATCTTGAGGAAATAACGGAATAAAGTGAAAATCTTCAAGTACGTCAATAAATCAAAATCAAATGAAGTCTTGAAGTCAAAAATAAAATCAATGTCTTGAAGTAAATCAATGAATCAAATCAGAATCTTGCAGAAAGTCAATCAATCAAAATGAATTCTTGATGTGAATAATCAGCAAATCAATAAAATCTTCAGGTCAATCAATTATCTTGATGTCAATTTCAATTATGTCAAATTAGTCAATCAAATCAATTCCAAGTGAATTCTTCCAAAATCAAAATTTTTGAGGAATAAATCAAAATGAATCCTGATATGAAGAACGTGTCTGAATAATCTGATGAATAATTTGAGGATCAAAGATAAAAACGCCTGAATTACGTATAAGAGTAAGATTGATGATAATGAAAAATGAGATTAAGATTGAAAAGATGAACAGAAAATAAAATTTGGGTCAGCTTTCAATTTTCAGAATGAAGAAATGAGTGAGAGAAAATTGAGAGATGACGAAGAATCATAAGTTTTCATAAGCGTTAAAGAGTCATAATTTCGATGAATGAATGAATGAAATTGATGAAGAATGAATGAATAGAATGAAAAGAAATTATGAGTTAATTAATATAATGTCACAGGGGCTCTTATGGAAGCAAGAGGGACTGGCACTCAGGAATCAAGAACTCACTTGGAGGGCTTCAAAAGGTGATAAGAAATACTATGGAATATATTTTTAAGCAGGAAATAGAGAAAAGACAAATATGCCAAAGATAACAAAGGGTAAGAAGAATGAAGCCAGAGGCCAAAATAAAAGAAGCCAAAAGCCAAGAAACCAACCAAGTGAATCCTCAATTCACTGTTTCAACCTGCCAGAAAGAACAATGGAATTAGTAAAGGATATGACCACCAATATCCACTGACAGGCGAAGAAAGAAAAAGAAGAAGGTGCTAATGACTGACTTAAGATTATCAGTATTAACTTTAATAATGTAAAAGAAAATAAGGATAAAAATAAATCCAATATATTAATTAACTGGGGAAAAAGTCCCCAGGTGATGAAAGGTGGCCGGTATATGTGAAAAGCTGAAAGATTGATCCTGGAAGGTGGATCAATGACTGTATTGTCCGAATCGGGAAATACAGTCCTGGCCATCTTGAAATCTGAACTGTGTGATGGAATTCACACAGTGGAATAAGAAATGGCCCAATTGGGCCAAGGCCATACAGGTTGATTGAATAAGCCCTGTACGGATGAATTGGGTTGTCCAAGGAGTATTGAATACTTGATGTCTTGACAACTTATTTAAATGATGTAATACCTCTTGAGAATTGACCTTAGAATAATCCTGAATGAATTGTACCAACCCAACTCCTGCAGATACAGGTGGTTGGGATCCTTGAATGATCTTCTGAATTGCCGCCATGGATTGCCAGACTGATGAGCTGAAAAGTCCTCCTTCGAAATGGGCGTTGGAATTATGGACCTTGAAATGGAAAGGTGGAATTCGGTCCTGAAAACGTCACCATTGGATTGCTGAGCAAAAATGGTGCATGATGGTATATAATACCATATATGCACCACACCTGCAATCTTGGGTACGGAGTGCATGAAGGAAAGGAAGGAATTCCCCTTAAGCTGAGGGGAAGGCTTTGCTGAGCTGATCTGGTGGCCTCTGGTGGTTACCAGAGGCCATGGTGGTCCATGGCCAAAAATTGGGTCCTACGGGATTTATGGCCAAAAAGGTGTCCAAGAGGGATTTGGTCATTTTTGGGTCCAAGGAAGTCATGGCCAAAATTGGCTCAGGTGGGCCCAATTGTGGTTTGGGGCCTAGGTGGCTGGCCCCTTTTGGCCTCATTGGATTAGGCCAAAAGGGGCCTAATTGGCCTACGGACCGCGGACCGCGGCCCACGGTCCGTACGGACTGTAGAAGCCGTAGGGGGCCTAAATGGCCCAAAAAAGCCATTTAGGCCAAAACCCCCATAATGAAAGGGGTTGGCCAGGGGCCAATGATGATGGCTAGGGGGTCCAGAACCCCTTAGAAGATAAAAGGACCCCCCCAGGCCCAACATAAAAGATAAAGGCCTGGGGGTTGGTGAGGTGGAAATTGGCCAAGAAGGCCAATGATGGCAGGATATGGCCTGAGGCCATAAATGATGGTTGGGAGGGGCTATGGCGTAAAACACATAAAACCCCCAAGGGGGCCAATTGGCCATAAAGGACATGACATGACCAATTGGCCCCATCTTGGCTCCAGATTGGATTGCCGCAGCCATCAAGGAGGAGGGCCAAACTCATGGTTGTGACAATTTGGAGTTTTCATATTTAATAGAGATTTTACAACATTACAGTCTGTAAGCACATCAAATACTGTTCCATCCAAGTAATGGTGTAATTTTTCTAAAGCCCACACTAGGCAGAGGCATTACATTTGGCTTTCTCAATATCTTGCCTTTGCTGGCTTTATATGTCTTGAAATAAAACAAATTGGTCCTTCCACTGGTTTATCATTGATGATTTGTGCCTGGTGTAGTACAGGACCTAGTCCTTCTCCACAAGCATAAATGTGAAGCTTAAAGGGTAGTTTCCAATCTGAAATTAGAAGAAATCGGGAATTTTTTAAGGAATTTTTCAGTTCTTCATATGCTTTGACTCTTTCTTTAGTCATTTCATAGACTGTTTGTTGGTCACATAGTTTATACAAGGATTTGCAAATTTTTGCAAAGTCCTTTACATGCTATCTATAGTAACCAGAAAGTCCTAGAAATGATTGTATTTCTTTTTTGGTTTGAGGCATTGGCTTAAGTAGTACTGCTGCTACTTTATTCTTGTGAGCCTGTGAGGTATGTATAACATAGCCATAAGGCCACAAATGACTTTCTACACAGTTAAATTTGTCTTTAACAGACTTTTTAATTGAATTTGAAGTAAAAAATAACAAGAAATAAGTACAACTTTTTTTGGATAAACAAAGTTATAAGTATTATGTCATTTTTGGATTCTACACCAAAAATAACCTAGGGTACACCCATAAGGTGTTATACCCAAAAACACTTATTTTTTATGTTATTGGAAGATTTAAGGATCTCACAGTACTAATGTAACTTTTTTAAATTTTTTTAAAAATTGTTAAATTTAAGCTTAAATAAGCTTAAATTTAAAGTTGCACAAAGTTTATGCAAACTTACCAAAATTTTAGTTAAAATTGAGGTGTTGTGTATATTTACTGAATTGGCTAAGGATTTGCCATACAGAATGTAAATCCTGCGTGAGCTCAATTTAAAAGGGTTTAAGGCCATAGTATGGCTTCAAATAAATAAAAGGGCAAAATCCACACAGAAAGGTGGGACAAAGGAAAAAGACCAAATAGAGCTGGGTTACCCAGCTTTTTGGATCCGCAAGGATTCAATTAAGGTTTTCCACCTGTATTGGAGGATTTTCAACCTTATTTAAACTTTAAGATTAGACTTTGATCCAACATTAAGGTTTAAACTTGTTTTATCCCAATTTAGACAGGAATTTCAAGCAGCCAAAGGGTAGATCCCAATGTGCAGGCTTGAATTTAAGGATTTAAGAATTGTCACAACTTAATTAAGCTTAAAAAGCCTAAATAAGCTAAAATCTTTAAGGTTAAAAGCATTAAAACATTATCAAAAGTTAAGGTTTGGTGTGTATTGCTATTGTATGTTGAAAAATAGCAATAACTTCAAAAATTCATTAAAAATCCAATTCTTAATGGACTTGCTTGAAAATCTCACAAAGCTTACAATTTAATATTATCTATATATAAATTAAATTTTAAGTATTTTTTATAAATAAATTTCCTGGGTACTTAGCCTGGAAAGTTACTCTTTTAATTAAAGCTCAAAGAAAATTATAATTTCTTTAAAGCTTAATTAAAAATTGAGTTTAAGAGATTTCTGCTTGAAAATCTATTTTTAAGTTGTTTATGTGATGAACCTTAATATAAATAAGTTTATTTACATTAAAAACTTAAAATAATTAGTTTAAATGAGTATTAAAGCTAGATGGATTTAAGAATAACACTGGTAACTTTAAATTGGAATTAAAATTAGTTACCTTAAGTTAAGAACTTTATTTTTAAGCATGGTTTTTCAGTTTTGACCTGAGCACGCCCTCTATAGTCATTATGCTCTGAAAAAATAAAAAGAGTCTTTTCATCACTGTTTTTTACATCATTCATTATCAAATCCAATCATATTACAAATTTAAACAGGTAAAGTTTTATTAAATAATAAATCTTATTACTAAAGTAATTCTTAAGTTATTTTATTCTTTATTAATTAAAATTAAAGAATTGAAATCATAGAATTTAGATTATTGTTGTGATCACCTATAATATATTTTATTATATAAAATTATCATCTTAAATATCTTTTCAAAATCCACAAATTCCTCTTAAAAACTCTTTAATCATAATTTTTATTATAAAAAGTTGTTTTATCTTTAAAATTATTGGTTTTTGACATGTTTTTAACTTATAATTATTGCTTAATAAAATAAATGTTGTTGTTTAACTTGTTGTATTAAATAAATATTATAAGTAAGCTTTCTTTAAATTTCTATATCTTTTTTTACCTAGTATTAGTTTTTTTATATAGAATTTTTCTATAAGAATTATTTGTGCACAGTGTGTGTTTCCATTATTTTATAAATAACATTTATATTATTTAAAAGTGGTTAATATTTGTATTTTCCACATGTAATTGTCTCATTAAGAGCTTTACAGTTCTTAATGTTAGAATTGTCAGTGACTATAACATTAGTAGAATAATTATAACTTATTATAATTATTATATTTTTTTATTATTCTATTTTCATAATAATAATAATCAAATTTATTTTTTTATAATTATTTTCAAATAATCATATTCAAATTTGTGGTTATAGTATTTTATTATATTATATATTTATATTGAGGAAAGTCATAGTACTCTTGATATTGCTACTATTATCAAGAGTTTCATAGACAAACCTTACAATTCTTTTCTATGCCTAGACTAAGTCCAGATACAACATGTCCTGGTGCTTTTAGTTCACTATATGCAAAATGACACTTTTTCAAGGAAACTCTTATATTAACTTGCGCTATTTGTTTTAGTGCCCTTTCTAGTCTTGTGCAGTGATTTTCCCAAGTTTCTGAGGAAAAATATGATATCTGATATCATCAATATAGATGCTTAACCATCCTTCTGATAATTCTTCAGGAAATATGGTATTCATCATTATTTGACAATGGGAAGGTGCATTCCTTATACCAAATGGCATTCTTAGGTATTCAAAAATTCCACAGTGGACTATTATCCTCAGTAGTTTCTTGGCATTGTCTGATAAGACATTTTGATCAAAACCCTTTAAAGAATCCATGGCTGTAATGAACTTAGCTTGTGACAATTGTGTCAATGTCTAATGGTGTAAGGTGTGGATAAGAAAATTCAATTGAAAATCAAGTACTTTTCCTGTCCTCAAGATTTGTATAAGGTAAGAATCAATTAAAAATAGTAAAGAATATTATTTTTAAGAGAAAACACACCAATTTTATTGTTTATAACTTTATTAGTATAAAAAAATAATATTATAAAGATTTATTGTTTTACCAACAATAAAAATTTATCCAAAAAATACTCTACAAGAGATATTTTAAGGCTACAAAAGAAATTTCTTCAAGAGAAATTTCAATTGGAATGAATTGAGAAAAGAACTGCAAGAAATTAATCAAAGAACAAAGTCTTTTGAAAGAATATTCAATAGAAAACACGCCCAAAAGTGACCAGAGTGAATTTGGAAACAAAGTAACAAAGTTTACAGTGATGAAAGATGCTGTAATTCACTTTTGGGGTGGTTCAAGGGTAAAAATGATTTTAAAAGTTACAAACAATGATTATAATGATTTTTTCACGTGGTTGAAATATTTAAATTGATTCAATAAAGGTGGCTGGAATCTCTTATTGATTGGTTTAACAATGTTTAAACTAATTATAAAAGGAAAAGATTCTAACATGAAGAGAAAAGTGGGGCAAAGAAGACATTCTTTTATAGCCATCGATTCTCTTAATCCAAAAGTAAAATTTACTCTTGTCAGTCGTGAGAAACAGTCTGACAACAGAAAAGCCAATTATGGCATCATTGAACCCTGGTTTAGACCAAAAAGGGCTGGTTTAAGCCATTTTAGCCATTTTAGACCCTTAAATCAGCCATTACTATAGCAATACCAGGCCTAGAGCCTTCAAAACACGTCAGAATGTGTGTCAGAGGCGTAGAAACCAGTTAAAGGTCTTTTTACTATGATTGTTTTATCTTAAGGGTAGTTTTACCCCCTTGGCAACAGCTAAAACTACCCCAGTTGGTATCAAAACCTCATCATCAATTGAGTCCACAGACCCTGTCGCTCAATTCCAGGCCAAAAGTGATGAACTTTTGCGTGAATTTTGACATCCCACGCCTGTCACCAAGGATGTTGGGGGTCTAGCTCCCCCTTAGAGCTGGAGTTCCTTTTCCCCCCCAAATTTAATCTTTCCAATTTATTTTTCCTTTAATTCCTCATCATGCATTATACTTATAATTTACATATGTAATTCAATTCGTTTGTACAGTACAATACAGTAATAATTGACACCTCATATGTAAATCAAAGTTCACTTATGTAATACACACGCACATTTTGACATTTCAATTGAATTCAATTGAAAATACTTCAATTCCTCATAACTTCTAAACTAAACACAACACCTCAATTTTAACACAAAAATTGATGGTTAACACCACATGTGGTGTGAATTAAATTAAGGTTTTGAGGATTTTAAACTTTTGTATTGAAAATACTAAAAACTTAATTTAAGCTTATTTAGAGTTGAGCTACAAGAATTTCACTCAGAGGTGACCCCACCTAATTTTTTATGAGTAATCCAATGGTGAAATAATTTTTATATGTTTATTCAATGGATAAAAAGTTATAATAATTTTTATTTAACTTTTTTCCAAATTTGTTTATTTTTTCACAATTTTGTTAAAATTTCATTTTTACTTAATTCTTTCAAGTATAAATGTAATTTTATACTTCCAAAATTTAATGTATTTTTACTTTTAAATTGTAATTAATTTTTTATTTTTAATATAATTTTATATTTATATTTATATTTTTATTTTAATAATATAAATTTTATTTATATTCATATGTTATTTTTGTATTTGTGGTCTTTTGGGTATATGAAATTACCTTTAAGGCTCACAAATGGATTCTTGGTATTGGGTATCTGTCTGGAATGGTATAGGTGTTCAAGCCTCTGAAGTCCCCTATCATTCTTGATTTTCCATTAAGCCAAGTTATAATAACAGGTGTAGTGACTTTTACCTGTTCATTATGTCCTACTTTCCTCAATACTCCAAGGTCCATGAATTCTTGAATGTGTACCTCCAAGGCATCTCTAGCCCTTGGACTAGGTGGGTAAGCAGGTCTCCTTAGTAAGGGTGGGTAAGGCGTCTCCACATTAGGAATTATATCTACCTCATGCCCAATTATGGCACCTAGTGGCTCTTTGTTGGTTGCAAAGGCATTTTTATACTTAAATAAGAGGTCAATCAATTTTTCTTTCATTTTTTTTGTTGAATCTTGACTGAATTCTGCCTCTTTGAGTTGTTTACATATAAAAAGTTCCTTTTGTGGACTTTTTTCTTCATTCTTAATAACTGTAATTTTTTTTTTGTTCTTTAAGAAGCCAAATCTTTGTCTTTTATTGTCACCTATGGTAAAATATCTGTCTTTTTGGTTGGAGATGTCTATACCATAGATTGACAAGTAGTAATTTCCAAGTATGAAGTGATTACTAGTGCAGTTTTCCATTACCATAAATTCTACTTCAATTCTGACACATTGTGAAGGATGAGGAAAAATGAGTGTTAAGTCAATTATTCCAAGGGGCTTCATGCTCTCACTTGAACTACTAAATTTGACACCTTGTATTGGTATAAGTTTTTCTTGCCAATCTGGAACAATTGTTTTTAAGCAACTTTTACCAACACAGGTGCAATATGCTCCTGTATCCAAGCTTACTTTTGCCTCTTGGTTATCAACCATGACAATACTTATACTTTATTTTCCAGCTGTATATCCCATTCCTTTTGCAGGTTTGGTTCTATACAGTTTGGCATCTTGTACATTTGTCAGGTTTGTGTCAGATGTTCCAACTTGTGGTAAGTTTGGTTCAACATCTAGTACTTCATAAATCATATCAATATTATTAATTTGTGTATTAATTGTATTAATTGCATCACTCTCAGAAGCTTCTGACTCTTCTGTGTCCTTTTCAGAATCAGATTCTTCTTCTTTTTCATTGTGGTCTTCTGTTTCCACAATTTCATTGATTTTTGCTTTTTTGAGGCAATTATTGGCCAGGTGTCCAATACCTCCACATTTATGGCACTTTCTTTGCTCACTATTGTGCAATGTATTGGGCTTGACAGCTTGTTTTGATTTATCTTTTTTGATAAATGGCTTATTTGTACTTTTGATGTCCAATTTTTTCCAAGTTCTTCCAATTTTTGTTCTTGTCGCTATGTCTTCTTGTGCATTGATATACTCTTCTGTGAGCATGGTTCTATACACCTGCTTCTAAGGGCATTTTCCAATTCTCCTCCACATTTCTTAAGTATTTTCATACATACCATTTTTTGTGACATTTCTGGGTACAATGCATTTAATCTTTCAGCTTGTTTTAAGAACCAAGTTAAAGGTTAATCTTTGTCTGGGTCAAAGAAGGAGTTTTCAAATGCATTTTCTATTTTGTACCTCCAGGCATCATTAGCCCACTTAGTGATTATATCTTGTTTCCAAAATGACCAGGAATTTTCCCCATTTATTTTTCTTATGGCATAATACCATCTTTTTGCAGATTTCTCAAACAGTGAGTGTAATCTTGCAGTGATAAATTCATCTGGTATGGCATAATCTTCTTGTAACATGTCGATTGTTTTAATAAATGACATACAGTCATATTCACCTTCTCCTGTGAATGTTGGCCATTCTTTTAATTGATGTGCTTATTTCATTAAGACTTGGTTATTGTCTTGGTGACTCAAGTATGTTATAAATGGATTTGTTAATTCCGCTTTTGGTTTAACAGGGCTTCTTATGTGAGAAAATGGAGTTGATAACTTTGGCATATTTAAATTAGCCTCATTAATTTAATCCATTTTTTCAATGATAAGCCTCATTTCACTTTTAATATCATCTTTCAGATGCATTATTGATTCGTAACTTTTTTCCACATGGCCTAAAAGTAATATCTGGTGTGATGAAGTCTTTTCTTGAAATCCTTCTACAGAAATACTTAATTTGTTTCATTTTTCTGTAAGATTATCAATACTCACATCATGATTGATTGTCAAAGTTTTATCTTTGATATCCTTTATGTCTTTATACAATTCTTGTTGTCCTTGTATCAATTTTTGAGTATTATCAATTAAAACTTTTGGTTAGTTGTTTTTAACCATAAATTTAGTGTTATCAATTTCTTTTTTATTCTGTACAGCAATTCTTTTCAAGGATAATAAGCTATTATTTATTTCTTTTAAAGATAATAAAATATTTTGAATGTCTTTTGAGGTAAAATACTGTCTTTAAGCTGTATTGAAGTATCTACAACATCAGAAGATAAGGTTATTTCTTTGGGAAATGGGGGTGTCTCATTCTTTTCTCCTCTTTGTCTTTAAATTCCATCAAAGTTATGGCCATGTTGAAGACATTGTCCATGGCATCTTTTTGGATCTTTGGAACCCTGTAGCTTGGGGAATATGGTTCCCTCCAATTCTTTTTATTGTTCTTCTTCCCCTCTTGGGGAGGTTGGTTGGCTTGAGGCTTTCTGGTAGAAACTACTGGGGCTTCTTCCTTGCTTGCATCCTTCCTTTTGCAGTGGTAATCCTTGATCTTTGTAATTTGAGGCTTGGATGACAGTGGATTACATCCATTGGAGTTTACCACTATCTCCTCCTCTGTGAGGAACCTTTTGAGGATGTGCCAGGAGTTCATCACTCCTTGGTGTATTTGAGGCAACATTTCCCAGTCATTGTCTTTGTACACTGTGTATTACTGCTTATACTGGCTCATGTAAATGTCTATCTGATCCCTCTGAATGTGATTTGTACCTGTTTGAGATACTCATACTTAGCTCTAACTCTAGTCCAGATATCATGGGCATTGTCACAACCATGGCAATTCACCTCCTTGGATCTCTGTATGGCATATCAAGCCACAGTCCTTTTATGGCCAATCAGCCATATCCATCACCAGTGGCCAACATGGCCATGTCATCATCTTATGGACCATTTATGGCCATTGTCTTTCGAGGCCTTCATGGCCCTTCACCTCAATCCAGAAGCCATAGCGGCAATCTATGCCCAATTGGGTATTTCTGGTCATTTCCCTCAAAACCAGGGGAAATGGCCCAAATGGCTGTTTTTGGCCATTTGGCCTCATAATGCGCATTTGCGCACTTTTGCGCATTTTGCACAATTTTGCACACTTTGACGCAAAGTGTCCAAAAGACACTTTCCCCCCATTTGAGCCAGTTTCTGGCTCGGACCCCAAAGGACCCAGAAACACCTTTCCAAGCTCAGAAGCCATCAAATCAATCTTTTTCCCCTCTGTCTTTCTATCTCAAGACCTTTGGACATAATCTTCTTTCCAACGAACCAATATGCCATAAATGATGTTATATATCATTATGCATCATTTTTCAAGAGCAATTCAATTGTGGCAATATCAAATGGTCATTCCAACATTCCAACATATCATCACATCATCAAGGCACCCAATCATCCAGATGACTCATCAAGGCTCAAGAGCAAGTGTTTTAGTGTCAAAGACCAATCACGCCATCCAGGTGTCATTGTATAATTTAATTCACAGTATTCCTCCAAGGAAATACTGTTCAACCATTCTAAAGGGATTCAAGAGGGAGTTCATTCATTCATTTGTCAAGTGTCAAAGCTCCACTCAATCCAGCTTGACAACCACCTTCATTTCAATACAGTCTGGATCCATCAAGACCTGTATTTCATTTTCAAGCATGGGAAATTCATTCAACCCAGTTCAATTTCACATTAGCCAGCTGGATCATTTCCCAAAACAATCAATACAGCCTCAAGGATCAATACAGATCAGGTTTCAGCCTGAGGAAGTCAAGCTCCCAACTTTTCACATATACCGGCTGCCCTTTCTACGCTAAGGGGTTTTTCCCCAGTTAAGTAATATAGTTTGATTTTATTTTATATTTATTTTCTTTTCATTCTGTTAAGCAAATACTGATATTATCAAGTAAGTCATTTAGCACCTTTTCTCTTATTCTTTCTTTTCCTGTCAATGGATATTTAGTGGTCATATCCTTACTAATTCTATTTTTCATTTTGGCAGGTTGAAACAGTGATTAAGGACTTACTTGGTTGGCTCTTTGGCCATTTGGCTTCCCTTTCCTCTTATTGCATCTCATCTTGTACCTGCATATTTCTTAGAGGAATTTATTCTTTTATTTTCTTTTCTTTTATCTTTTGGAGTCTTCCAAGTGAGTTCCCTGATTGCTGAGTGCCAGGGCACTCTTGTTTTTCTGTCCAAGAGCCCCTGTGACATTATATTAATTAACTGAAAATTTCTTTTGATTCTTTTCATTCTTTCTTTAAAATTTTATTCACTCATTTCATTGAAATTATGACTCTGTAATGCTTATGAACCTTATTATTCATTGTCACCTCTCACTTTTCTCTCATTCATTCTTCATTCTGAAAATTGAAAGCTGACCCCAATTTCACTTTTTTGTTTCTCTTTTTAAAATCTTATCTCAAATTATCATTCTTAATTCATTCATAATTCAGGCGTAATCTTAATTTTCATTTTGATTTCAAATTTTTCATCAAGTTATTCAGACACATTCTTCACATCAAGATTCATATTTGATTCATTCTTCAAGAATTTTGATTTTTAAGGAAGAACTCACTTGATTTTGATTTGATTGATTGATTTGACATAAATTGATATTGACCTCAAGAAAATTGATTGACCTGAAGATTTCATTGATTTTGCTCATTTTCACTTCAAGAATTTTGACATAAATTGATTTTGCCTCAAGAATTCCTTTGATTGATTGATTGATTTTGCAATATTTTGATTTTGATTGATTTGAAATTTGATTTATTGACTTCAAGTTTTCATTTGATATTGAATTTATTGATTTACCTGGAGATTTCATTTGATTCATTGATTTTTATTGATCTTTCCTCAAGATATTGATTTTGACTGTTGACTTCAAGCATTATTTCAATTGCCTCAAGTTTTCATCTTCAAATCTTGATTCTTTTTCATTTTATTTCATTTTATCCTGAAATCATGCCCATCCAACACTCACCTCCTGCAAGGCAGACAAGATCTCAGGCCAGAACTCAAGCTGTTCTCACTCCAACTCGTAGGGCTCCTCTTTATGGCACCCCAGCAGTTTCTCAAATGAGGGTCAAATTGGACAGAGGACCCATTTTGGAAGGAGAAGCACCATCCAGGAAGGAAGGAAGAGGGCCCAGAAGATCAAGCTCATTTTCAGGAGTGGTTGGCGGATTTCCTGGAACTTCAAGGACCATTTTCAAGGATCCAGGTGAAGATGGTGAATAGGAGGAGGAGAATTCTGTGGAAGAGGAAGGGTCTGATGGTACTGAAGGTGTCCCTGCTCCTGTGGAGGCATCCCAAGGTACCGGAGGGCCAACTCTAGCCCAGACTAATCAGCCTGTCTCTCATCAGTCTGAACCATCTTTATTGGCCATTATGCAGCAAATGACTCAGATTATGGCCAATCTTCAAGCAGCTTCATCCTTTGAAGCATAAAGACCACCAGCCTTCACGCCTCCATCTATGAAGGCACCTGAATGCTTTGATGGGACTCAGCCCTTCAAAGTTAGAAGCTTTATTCAGTATTGACAACTGATTTTTCATAATGATCCGGCAAACTTCTCTCAAGACAGAAAGAAGGTCCTTTATGCCACTTAATTTCTCATTGGCAGGGCTGCAAAATGGAATGAGCCTTATCTTTCCAATCTCATCAATCAAGATCCAAATTACCTTCTCAATTCATGGAAATTATTTGAATCTGAACTCTTCACTCTAATTGGTGACCCAAATGAAGTCAGCAAAGCTGAAGCAGAATTGGATTCTTTAAGAATGAAAGAAGGTGGGCATGTATCCCTATACATTGCTGATTTCAGAAGTCTTGTCTCAAGAATTGGAGATTGGGGTGAAAGGGCTCTTATACATCATTTCAGGAAGGGATTTCTATCCAGGATTCTGGATCAATTGGCCTCCCATCCTTCAAGAATTGACTCTCTTCAAGACTTAATGGATATTAACCTGGAGCTTTATACCACGTACCATGAGACGGAAAATGAAAAGAGTAATCATCAAGAGAAGAAGCCAGAAGCCTCAAAGTCAAATTCTTCTCATCCTCAATGTTCTTCAAGCTCAAGTCAAAAGAAGAAGAAGAATTTTAAGAAGAGGGACAAGCCCCATTCTTCTTTATTGAATAAAGATTTCAAGTTGATGAATTCTGAAAAAAAAGAATAATCAAGGAGGGTCTATGTACTTATTGTGGTGGGAAATGTAGTCTTGAGTCCTGTTTCAAAACACCTCAAAACAAGCTTACCCACCGTCAGGCAAATTTCACATCCAGGGAGAAGCCTGAGTGAAGATCATGTTGTGTTCAATGGTCTTCACTGTTTTCCATCCAGAGCACAATTGTGAATTCTGAATACTGGTGTCAAAAATTCTCTTAAGTTTTTTATTTTTTCTTCTTTCTCTGATATGTTTCACAGTGATCTCATTGATTCTGGTGCTACCAACTCATTGATTGCAAAGCAGTTTGTTCACAAGTATTATTTGACCATGTCAAAACTCCCAGAGAAGATTCCCCTTATTATTCTTGACTCCTCAGAGTCGCCTTCTTCATTTGTGACTCACCATACTAAATATATGGTTGAGCTCCCTTCCTTCCCAAGCTTTGAATGGGACTTTTTAATCATTGATACTCCCAAGGGAAAAGACCTCATATTGGGCTTTGACTTTCTCAATCATTTTAATCCATTTATTGATTGGAGGCAAGGGCTGATCACCTTTAATTCTGATCATAAGGACTATCCTGATCCTTCAAAATCTCTTAGTAATGACTTTCCTTCTGCCAAATCATGTGCAACTCTGGTTGGTGATTCTAAAACACCATCATTTCCATCTTCTGTCAATATTGCTTCCCTTAATTCCAATCAGTCATGACTATCATCTAGAGATGAAGTCTTCAAAGAGATTCAAGATGTTGGAGAAGATAATTCTGTATCTTCACTTCATATCTTCTTTGGGAATATGGACCTTCCTCCCTGGAGGAGCTGTGGGATGAAGAGGAACAGCCAGAAGAAATAGAAACCGTGATGAAGGTTGTTCTTCCTGTGTATCACCAGTACTTGGATGTATTCTCCAAGGTGAAAGCAGAGAAACTTCCTCCTCACCGCGCGTGTGATCATCATATTGAGCTGGAGGGGTCTCTACCTCTAGTTGGGGTGATCTACTCTTTATCAAACCAAGAGTCAGATACACTCAGGGCCTACATTTCAGAGAATGTAGAGAAAGGTTTCATCTGGCCAAGCTCCTTTTCAACAGGAGCACCTGTCCTATTTGTCAAGAAGAAAGATGGTGGCCTCCGTTTGTGTGTTGCTTACCGCAAACTCAATGCTGTTACTAGGAAGAACAAGTATCCTGTTACTCCTATAAATCAGCTTCTTACTGTTTTCAATGGTTCTTCTATCTTCTCCAAGATTGATTTGTGTGGTGCATATAACCTGCTCAGAATCAAGGAAGGTGATGAACACTTGACATGTTTTAGAACTAAATATGGCAGCTATGAGTATTTGCTTATGCCATTTGGGCTCACCAATGCTGCTGCCTCTTTCCAAAACCTTGTCAATGATATTTTTTATGAACTTCTTGATATTTATGTTGTGGTTTATTTGGATGACATTATGGTCTTTTCCAAATCTGAAGAAGAACATGTCACTCATGTGTCCACTGTTCTTTCCAGACTCACAATCAATAACCTCTTTGCTAAGGTCTCCAAGTGCCTGTTTCCTGTTACTAGTGTAGAGTATTTGGGTTATGTTGTTTCTTCTAAAGGCCTCAAGATGGACCAAGGAAAGGTTGAGCAGATTCTCAATTAGCCGCCTCCAAGAAAGCTAAAGGCTCTTCAATCATTACTTGGCCTTGCCAATTTTTACCGCCGTTTCATCAAGAATTATTCAAAGAAGATTAGTTCACTCACAAGTTTGCTCAAGAAAGATTCCCGTTTTCCCCTCAATGAGGAAGCTCTTAGACAGTTTCATCAACTCAAAGAGGCTTTCTCCATTGCTCCAATCCTTTCTCACTTTGATCCTTCTCTACCCACCACTGTAGAGACTGATGCTTCTGATTATGCCTTGGGTGCTGTAATGAGTCAGATTTCTGACACAGGAAAACATCACATTGCATTTGATAGCCGCACGCTTCTCCCAGTTCAGCTCAGTTATGAGATTCATGACAAGGAACTCCTTGGAATAGTCTGGGCTCTCAAGCGCTGGAGAGCTTTTCTCCTTTCACTTTCTTCCTCTTTTGAAGTCCTCACCGATCATTCCTCACTTCAATATTTTATGTCTTCAAATATTCTCACTCACTGTCAAGCCCGCTGGGCTGAATTTCTTTCTGAATTCCATTTGTCAATCACCTACCGCCCTGGCCACTTGGCTACCCTTCCAGATGCTTTATCACATTGGGATGATGTTTACCTAGAGAGGGGGAAGATTTCATCAGCAAGAATCCAATGAATTATCAAAAAATAATCAAGCAAGATGAAATTCAAGCCTCAAAATTCTTTGCAGTCAAGGTGGAAGCATTTTAAAATTTGATTGAATCAATTCAGAAGGCATTATGGCAAGATTCTCAATATAGAAGTATACTTGAAGGTTTGGGTAAAGGTAAATCTGTCCAAGATTCTTTTCTTGATTCCTCCTCCCAACTTCTCCTGTTAAAAGATCGGGTGGTGGTCCCAAATGACCCCACAATTCAACTCAGCATACTTCAAAAAAGGCATGACTCTCCTCTAGCTGGACGCCCTGGGCAAGAGAAGACTGTCAAACTTGTCAAGCGGGATTTTCACTGGCCTGACATGACTCAATTTATCAAGAATTATGTATCATCCTGTCAACAGTGTTCAAGAAACAAAAATATTCACCACAAGAAGTTTTGACTCCTCAAACCTCTTCCAATTCCGAATGGTCTTTGGATTTTTCTTTCAATGGATTTCATCACTCAATTGCCACCGTTCGATTCCTTTGACTCAATCCTTGTCATAGTGGACAGATTCTCAAAAATGGCAGTTTTTATTCCAACAATGTCTTCAATCCCTTCATTAGATTTGGCCCATTCATTCATCACAAATATTTTCTCAAAGCATGGCCTTCCTTCAAGCATTGTTAGTGATAGAGGTTCTCTTTTTGTTTCTTAATTTTGGACCAATCTTTGTCAGCAGCTCAATATTTCAAGAGATCTGTCAACTGCTTACCATCCAGAAACTGATGGACAGACAGAAAGGGTAAATCAGATACTAGAACAGTACCTTTGGATGTATGTCAGTTATCATCAAGATGATTGGAACACCTGGATACCTCTGGCTAAATTTGCCTACAATAACTCTGACCACTCTTCAACAAAACAATCACCGTTTTTCACTGTTTATGGAAGAGATCCACATTTTGACTCAGTTCACATTACTCAAGATACTCCTGCTGGAAATTTATCAATAAAAATCCAATCAGTACAGCAAGATGTCAAGAGAGAACTTGAAGCTGCCATAAACAGGTTTAAGAGGTAGGCAGATAAACGTAGAGCAAGTCCACCTGTTTTCAATCCTGGTGACATGGTATGCCTTTCTTCCAAGAACATCAAATCAACTAGACCCACCAAAAAACTGTCTGAAAGATGGTTGGGTCCTTTTCCAATCTTGAAGAAAGTCAGCACTAATGCCTACCACCTCAAGCTCCCATCTCAATGGAAGTCCATGCACTCAGTCTTCCATATATCCCTCCTGGAACCAGTCAAGACATCAACAATCCCAAATCAGCATCAGGAGCCTCCTCCTCCAATCATCATTGAAGAAGAAGAGGAATGGGAAGTCTCTCAAATACTGCACTCAAAGCTCAAGAGAGGGAAATTATGGTATCTGGTGGAATGGAAAGGTTTCAGTCAAGACCCAGAAAGATCCATTTGGGAACCAACCAAAAACCTCAAGAATTGTCCTGAACTTGTCAAAGATTTGCATTCACTATATCCTGACAAGCCTGGGCCCAATTATTCAAAAGCTTGATTCATTATGGTGCTTGGTGGGGAGAGGAATTACCACAAGTAAGTACCACTCCTGGTATGCACCTTTAGGGGTATTCTACTCTTTTTTTTGTTGTAAGCATCACCTTGGCCACTCTGTGAGCACTTTGCAATTTTGGACACAGATCTTTGGCATGGCTTTCAACTTCATTTCAAATCTTATGGCCATTTTCACTTGGGACAATGGGCCATCCAATTTTCAATCCATTTCCAAGACTTCAAAATTCAAATTCATTCCTTCAACATTTTTGTTTTTATTTTTATGGCACTGGGAGGAGTGGTAAATACCAAAAGTAAGTTCCTCTCCTGCTGTGCACTTCCCTGAAGGGTCTGAAATCTTGTCAAGACATCACCTTGGCTACTTTGTGAGCACCTGGCATCAAATTTCTCTTTCCAGGTCCTTGACCAATTTCAAAATCAGTTATCAATCTCCGTGATGAAGATTGGAACCTCCTCAAGATTCAATAGATTTTTCTTTGATTTTTCTTTTTCTTTTCTTATTTTCATTTTAATTCTTTTATTTTTATTTTTATTTTCATCTTAAATTTTCTTTTATCATGTCAAATATCATGTCAAGAATCATCATTCATTTTAAAAATCACTTCAAATCATGAAGCCAATGTCAAAAGAAAATCAAGCAAGTCCTGCGTCATATGACAGATTTTTAATATCAGTTATTATTTTACTTTCCTCTATCCTACTCTCAATCCTTTCCAATAGCGTCAACACCCTTCACCTTGTATTGGTGCTCAGGAGCTCACCATTTCAAGGTGGAGGGTACTGTCAAAACCATGGCAATTCACCTCCTTTGATCTCTGTATGCCATATCAAGCCACAGTCCTTTTATGGCCAATTGGCCATATCCATCACCAGTGGCCAACATGGCCATGTCATCATCTGATGGACCATTTATGGCCATTTGTCTTTTGGGGCCTTCATGGCTTTCACCTCAATCCAGAAGCCATAGAGGCAATTTATGCTCAATTGGGTATTTCTGGTCATTTCCCTCAAAACCAGGGGAAATGGCCCAAATGGCTGTTTTTGGCCATTTGGGCTCATAATGCGCATTTTGCACACTTTTGCGCACTTTGACTCAAAGTGTCCAAAAGACACTTTCCTGCCCTTTGGGCCAGTTTCTGGCTCAGAACCCAAGAGTGGGAAAAAACCCCAAAGGACCCTGAAACACCTTTCCAAGCTCAGAAGCCATCACATCAATCTTTTTCCCCTCTGTCTTTCCATCTCAAGACCTTTGGACATAATATTCTTTCCAATGAACCAATATGCCATAAATGATGTTATATATCATTATGCATCATTTTTCAACAGAAATTCAATTGTGGAAATATAAAATGGTCATTTAAACATTCCAACATATCATCACGTCATCAAGGCACCCAATCATCCAGAGGACTCATCAAGGCTCAAGAGCAAGTGTTTCAGTGTCAAAGACCAATCACGCCATCCAGGCGTCATTGGATAATTTCATTCACAGTATTCCTCCAAGGCAATACTGTTCAACAATTATCAAGGGATTCAAGAGGAAGTTCATTCATTCATTTATCAAGTGTCAAAGCTCCACTCAATCCAGCTTGGCAACCACCTTCATTTCAATACAGTCTGGATCCATCAAGACCTTTATTTAATTTTCAAGCATGGGAAATTCATTCAACCCAGTTCAATTTCAATATTAGCCAGCTGTATCATTTCCCAAAACAATCAATACAGCCTCAAGGATAAATACAGATCAGCTTTTAGCCTGAAGAACTCAAGCTCCCAGCTTTCCACATATACCGGCTACCCTTTACACCCTAGGGGGTTTTTCCCCAGTTAATTAATATAGTTTCATTTTATTTTATCTTTATTTTCTCTTCATTATGTTAAGCAAATACTGATATTATTAAGTCAGTCATTTAGCATCTTTTCTGTTATTCTTTCTTCGCCTGTCAATGGATATTTGGTGGTCATATCCTTACTACTTCCATTGCTCATTTTGGCAGGTTGAAACAGTGATTAAGGACTTACTTGGTTGGCTCTTTGCCCATTTGGCTTCCCTTTCCTCTTATTGCATCTCATCTTGTACCTGCATATTTCTTAGAGGAATTTATTCTTTTATTTTAGCTTCTTTTATCTTTTGGAGTCTTCCAAGTGAGTTCCCTGATTGCTGAGTGTCAAGCCACTCTTGTTTTTCTGTCCAAGAGCCCCTGTGAAAGGCACTTATTGGACTTGCCTTTGGGATAGGGCACTTCTTTTGAGGGATTCTGTTACACCGGGGATATTGCCCTTTCTTTTCCCTTTTGAGGAATCAATTCTACCTCTGAGTCCAGGTCCATCTTATTGGATGGAGTATTGGGAGTGTAAGATGTGACTATGAAACTGATGATAATATTACTATTAATCAACAGTAATATGTCTGTTCTTATGAAATATAATAATAAATTATTATTATAACCACAATTAAATAATTGAAAATTATTTCTTTCACGTGTTCAACACTACTAGTGATTTTAACAGTGAGCAAGTAATTGTCTACAAGAAGATTTTAATAATAAAAACTTCTTTTATTAAAATAATAAAATTATTTTAATATATAATTATCTTTTGCAAGAATAATTATAATGGTAATTCTTGAAGAAAACTAATTTTAGAGAAAAACTTTTTAGAATTAAAAATAAATCACTCACTAATATTCCAAAGAACTTATTGAAAGATAAGGTAGAGAGATTTGACGTAGAACTGTGGATTTTAAGAATCAAAATGGATTTAAAACAGTATTACAACAATATATAGTTGGATTCTATGATTTCACGTCTTTCTGGTTTATTCTGAAAGATTTAAAACACTTAAGAATAGCTGTAACTAATACTTACTTGTTGGTAATAATGGTTTAAAGGATAATAAGATGATGATGTGGAAAAAACAGCAAGAGGAGGCCTCTTTTAAGTCAACAACAGCCAAAAGAGGCGTGCCATGGAGCAAACTGAAAAACCAGTGAGTGAGAAAACAATAAACCTTTCTGGATTATTGATTGCATCATCTGTTGTCACGTAAGATTATCATAATTACTTAATTGATGCTTTTATGTGACTACTAACCCCAATATGGTTAAGAATAAAAGGAGTAACATCTGTAAATCTTCTTTTATTCCAAAATAATCATTGATTTCTCAAATTTATCAATGTTATTGCCAATTTCATCACAGGATGTAATTACTGTGAATTTTTGAAGATTCAGTGTTTCACTAGTAAAACTGTAATTCTTTTTGGTTTTACCATAGGAAATACAGTTATACATTAGTCCTGAAAATTTCAGAAAGATTCATTAAGAATTGTATTTTTCATGAATTTTTGAAGTTTTTACCTCTTTCTACATAGAATTGCAAATGTCAGTGTTTCACTGGTTGCTATGAGGTAAATCAATGGATACAAGTCGCAAAAGAGTTTTAATTACTCTTTTGGGGTTTATCCATGGAAAGTCATTAAGAATTGGCATGGTTACAGGAGTCTAAGTAGCTCTTTACCTCCTTGGCACGTCAAAATAGCAGGTTATTTGCTATTTTCTTAAGATTTACAGTAGTTGTGACATGGTAACCAAGTTCCCAAAAGGTTCTAGTTTACCAATTAGGCCAAGATCAGCCATGGATCCAAGTTTTGGAGCTGTCCACGGCTCTGAGGCCGCAGAAGTTGGGTACCCTGGCTCTCTTTGATGTCTTTTGTCCCCCTTGCCTATTTTTCACGTCAAAACAGAAATTTAAGCTTCAAGTGAGATATCCACTATGGGTGTACCAAAGGTCCATGTAATAATACCATGATATTAAGTGCTCAAAACATGCATAACACTATCCTTAGTGTATATGTAACCTGGGATTTCTCACTTTCCCATTATTTTGGCGTGAAATTAAGAAAAACAAAAATTTTCACGGATCTTTCATGTGGTATTGAAGTATTTTCCATTTTACCACCTCAAAGAGTTAATTTGAGCTTATTCACTCTATGGACCTACCCTAGGTTAATTTTTGTGTAGAATCCAAATCAGGCTTTAAATCCATGGATTTACTTACTCAATGAAACGTTATTCATCTTTTCTGAAATCAAAAATGATGAATTTTGGATATATGCATGACTTATGAGTTATGCATAATTCAAAATTTCTTTTTAAGATAATTGTGGCCTATTTGGGTATATAAAATATACCTCAAGGCTCACAGGGAGCCTCTTCTGGTAGTCATGATTTAAGAAATAAGAAATAAGAGGATTTCAAGACAAGAATTCTTCTTATGGCAATTTATAAATGAGGTACTCACCTTCAGAGGACTGAATAGTGGGTCCTGGAAAGTCTAATTTCTTAGAATCCTTTTTCTTAATGACAATTGGTGTTGGAGAACTTGGACAAGTTTCTTCCACCAAACTTTCAACAGTGGCTTGGTTGCTTTCTGTTGGATTGTCTTCAAACATTAAAAAAGACAAATAAATATAAGTCTTTTATATAAGAAGTGTTATTTTGTTGGTAAGATATGGCAATTTTCCACATAAAAATTGCTTTTATATCTTTCAAGAAATGAAAAGAATAAAGAAATGAATAAAAATGAATAAAAATTACTGTTTTATTGGTTTTTAATATTTTTTAATATTTTTTATGTTTTTATTTTTAAAGAATAAAATAAAAATGAATATTATTCTTTTATGAAATTAATTTAGAATATAAAATTATTTTTAATTTAAAAAATATCTTTTTTAATCACTAGAGTCACTCAAAGAAAGTTCTTGCAAGTCTAAGGATGTGAAAAACCACATGTAAGACAGTACAGTTGCTTTCCAAATACCTCAATAGCTTTTAAAATCAATAAATATAAAATTATTATATAACTTTATGATTATAATTATAGCTTATTATTGGATAAAAACAATCTGAATCTTTTTTAAAGGTCTTTTAAAGTAAATATCTTGGCCAGGCCCCCAAATGTAAGGTTTGACTATGAAACAATAAAAAGAAATTACTAATATTTTCCTTATTGTACTATGAATGTGCTTATAAACAAAATAAATAAGATAAAAAATAATTATAATAATTAAGAATTATTATAATTAAGGCCTAAAAATAATTATATTATTAAATAAATATAATCATATAATTCCTATTAAAAAAATAATAAAATAAATAAATGTATTAATGTAAAATAATGAATATATTTAAAAGCAATTTATTATTGTTACCAACAGATAATGAAGGCGTAAAAAATTGTTTTTTATTAATAAAAAACAATTAATAACAATAATATTACTAATATTAAAGCTATGAATTAATTCAAATACTATTTATATCAATTATAGAATTATTAAAGTAATAATAGAGAAAAATTATTATAATAAGAGAAATAACCTACTTTTGATGCTTAATGTAATATATTTGAATGATTTTACGCCAAGTAATATAAATACAGCTTATTTAAATTGTATTTACATTAAAAATTAAGAGAAATTACAAATCTTCTTGATTTTATCTGAATTTGAGATTTTTAAGAGAAATTTAACAAAGCAGTTAAATAATTGAAGTAATCACATCAAGATTGGTTACTATAATAAGGATTATCTTTTGTCTTTAATAATATAAAACCTATATATATAAAGAATAGAGAATTTACCTTTTTTGATTTAATTATTTAGTGTTTTGTAAGCATCTGCACGGAAAATAGAGTAAAAAGAGCTCTATTTATAGTAAATACCTCCCTTCTGGAGTCCAGAAGGCTTCTAGTGGATGTGTACTGATGATTCCTACTAGAAATGATCAATCTTTCAAGGTTTGGTTATGATTACATCATGATCAAACCATCTTATCTCATTATTACACCATTATTTAGAGATGTCACTATAACTCTAGGTTTGATGACGTCATAGGCTTGGCAGAAGGCTAAGCTTTGTGGATTTTATTAGTATTAATCATAATCTAATAGTATCAATCAACTCTATGACTTATATGACTGTTAAACTTAAAATAAGATTACAGTGAGTAATCATAAATGGGCAAATTTAAGCTTATACTTTTATTATTAATAACTTTTAAGTTATACACGCTAAAGCTATTATGACAGTGGATTCTGAAAGCTTGGCATTTCCTTATTAAAATTACAAGAGTATTTCATTACATAATATGTGAGCCTTTGAGATATGACCACATACCCAATAAGGTCAAAAGAAAGACTCAAAATAATTATACCTTTAAGATAATTATACTAAAATTACTTAGAATAATTATACATTAAAAATAATTACTTCAAAAATACAAAAATACCATAAATTGGTACAAAAATTGGTTTAACTTAAAAACCAATGAATCAAAATGTGAGATAAATTATACCATTGGATTCCCCATGGTAAAATACACATTTACCATTTTTATGGCATATTTGTAAAGTCAATAGTTAATGAGTTATAAGGAATAATACCTTATAAAAACCATAAATCTTCATTTATTTCAAGAACCAATGAAACAACATGTGGAATAAATTGTACCATTGGATTCCCCATGAAAATCCACACATAAAACAATTAATGAGCTAATTTCCAATGTTAATACTTAAGGAATTAACCTGAATATATGCACTTTTTTGGTCAACACATATATTCAAGGATCATAGCTAATATCGCTTAAACTATACAAGATAGAGTGATGAACCAAAAACAAATTTACCACGAAATTACTGTAAGACCACAGATATGAAGTTTATTTTACAATCTATAAACAAGGTTAAAACCTATGATGAAATATTGATAAAAATCAACAGAGCTGTTGACCACTTGGTTGTGAAAGTGGTCCAAACTTGAAATAAAGCACACAGTTGGATTCTACTAGTTCATTCGTGAAGAATGACGTAATTTTTATCATTAAATTCAGGGTATAGTCCCCTGAAATCATGATTTGAAGCTTAAAATATTGAATTTTCAGAGTTCACTCTATGAATTGCTATAGCGTGTAAGACTCAAAAGGTATTAAAGATCAAAGTTTGAGCTTAAATTGAGCAGTTATGATCACCTACTGTAACCTTAAATTAAGTTTAACAGTCATATGAGTGATAAGATTGGTGAATACTATTAGTTTATGATTAAAACTAATAAATCTTACGAATTTTGGGGTTCTGCCAAGCCTCTGATGTCATCAACTTTAGAGTTATAGTGATAACTTTAAATAATGGTGTAATAATGATGCAATATGGTTTGATCATGATGTAATCATCCCCAAACCTTAAAATATTGATCAATTCCAGTGGATATGATCAGTACACGTCTACTAGAAGCCTGTTGGACTCTAGGAGGGAGGTATTTACTATAAATAGAGCTCTTTTTACTCTATTTTCCCCTCAGACGCATCAAAAACATTAAATCAATTAAATCAAAGGTAATTTCTTTATTCTTTATATATAAAACTATTATATTATTAAAGACCAAAGAACACCTTGTTGTAATCATCTATTTTGACGTGATTAAATCATTTATTTGATTGTTTTTGTTCAAAATCTCTCTAAAAACTCATTTCCACGTAAAAATCAAGAATATTAGTAATTTTCTTTATTTTTTATTGTAAATACAATTTGAAAAGATTTTATTTATATTTTTTTTGGCGTAAAATATTTCAAAATTATTATATTAAGTGTTAAAAGTAAGTTATTTTCTCTTATTATAATAATTTTCTCTTTATTATCATTTTAATAATTCTTTAATTAATATAAATAGTATTTATATTAATTTATAACTTTAATATTGGTAATATTATTGTTATTAATTGTTTTTTATTAATAAAAACAGTTTTTTACGCCTTTATTATTTGTTTGTAACAATAATAAAGTGCCTTTAAATATATTAATTATTTTATATTAATATATTTATTTTATTATATTATATTTTATAATATAAATTATATTATTATATTTTATTAATAATATAATCATTTTTTACGCCACAATTATAATAATTCTTTATTATTATAATTATTTTTATCTTATTTATTTCATTTATAAGGACATTCATAGTACAATAAGTAAAATATTAGTAATTTTTACTTATTGTTTCATAGTCAAACCTTACATAATCAAAAGTCTATTTTTGATGATTTTCCTTGTAGCTCATCTTTTCTGTCAAAATTCAATATTTTGAACTTCCAACCATGATTTTAAGGGGTTGTACCTTGAATATTATAATAGAAATTACGTAATTCTTCACGTTTGAACTAGTAGAATTTGAACGTCTACTTTTGTTTAAGTTTGGACCACTTTCACAACATAGTGTTCAACAGCTCTATTGATTTTATTCAATAATCCTATACAAGTTTTAACCCTGTTTATAACTTGTGAAATGAAGTTCATATCTGTATTTCTACAGTAATTAAGTGGTTAATTTTTTTTTGGTTTATCTCTCTATCTTGTATATTTCAAGAGATATTAGCTAAAAACCATGAATATATGCATTGACCAAAAAAGTGCATATATTCAGCTTAATTCCTTAAGTATTAACTTCAGAGATCAGCTTTATAATTGTTTTATGTGTAGAAATTTATGGAGAATCTAATGGTAAAATTTACTTTACATGTTGTTTCATTGGGTTCTGAAATAAATGAGGTTTTGTACCTTTTTTAAGATATTATGACTTATACTTCAGTAATTATTGAGTTTTCAGATATGCGATAAAAATGACATATGTGTATTTTACAATGAGGAATCTAATGGTGTAATTTTTTTTACATATCTTTTCATTAGAGTATGAGTCAATTCAGATTTTGTACTTATATATGGTATTTTACTAATTTTTGATATAATTATCAGAAGTATAATTATTACAGAAATTTTGCTGTGACCTTTTTGGATATTTGGTCATATCTCAAAGGCTCACAGTAGTATATATTGATGACATCATTATTTACTCAGAGACATGGGAAGACCATGTGCAATACATAAACAGAGAACTAAGTAAATGCACACCCATAAATCTGAAAATTTCACTTAAAAAGTGCACTTTTGGCCAACAAGAGCAGCTAGCTGTAGGACATAAAGTCTCAGGTCTTAGTCTGGAAATTGAACAGAAAGAAAAGTAGCAGCAGTACTGCAAAATCCAGTACCATGAAACATCAAAGAGATGCAATCTTTCATTGGCTTTTCTAGCTACTATAGAAACCACATCAAAAATTTGCCAACATAACTAGTAGTTTATACAAGTTATGTTCAAAAGATGAATTTTTTGAAATTACCAAGGAAAGAAGGGATGTATATGAGAGGATCAAATATGAACTAACAAATGCACCTGTGCTCATCCTGCCTGACATTAAAATACCATTTAAGTTATACATAGATGTAGCATGTAGCCAAGTCTTAGGAGCAGCCCTTCACCAGAGACAAATTGTAGATGGTGAACCAAGAGAGGGAGTAATATGTTACATCTCTAGGCAGCTGAAAGATGCAGAATCCAGGTATGGGGCAACCCAGACTGTATGCCTATGCTTAATCTGGGCTCTAGAGAAACTCCATTATTATTTGGAGGGTGCAGTCTTTGAAGTCTACACAGACTGCACAGCCTTGAAGTCTTTAATAAACATGAAGACTACCAATAGACACATGTTGAGGTGGCAAATAGCCACCCAAGAGTATAGAGGGAATATGACCATCATATACAAAGAAGGTAAAAGTCATACCAATGCAGATGGCCTCAGAGGATGGCCGTTGAATAATGTCAAAAGAAACCCAGCTTATGACCCTGAAGTAGCAGCTAAAATTCCTCTCCATTTCATGGAAATAGTCTGGAAGAAAAACTTCAGATTTTCTGAATGGGCAAAAGAAGGATGTACCCCAGAAAGTGGAAACACTGATTCAGAAGGAAGAGGAAGTCCCATATTGGGAATAAGTTCCTCAGAACTGCACACTGAATTATTTAATGAAGTGATGAAGACATATGCCAAACACAAATAGTGTGGCATATTTTTGCAACTCCTTCAACAAAAATACAGGAGCCCAGAACTGGAATCTCAGTTAGAGGAACCCTGGTTGAGGGACTATAAGGACAATAAATTATTCCTTATAGATGTCCTGCTCTACCATATAGAGAAGCACACTAGTATTACACTCAAAATAATAGACAGAGACCATATATCTTTGATCCTGCAGGAATGCCATGACTGCCCCTATATGGGACACATGAGTGAAGACAGGACCAAAGAAAGGGTAGCAAGCACTGCTTGGTGGCCCAAATGGGAACAAGAGTTTAGTCAATACATCAGCACTTGTGAAAGATGCCAAAAGGAAAATACAAAACATGAGAAGAAGTATGGGTTAATTCAACACATAGAAGAACCCAAACACCCATGGGAAACCATCAACATGGACTGGGTTACAAGACTTTCCCCAGGAGGCAAAGAAAAATTCAATGCCTTCTTAATCATAGTTGATAGGTTTAGCAAGAGTATGAGGTGCCTACAATGTCACAAGGAGCACACCGCCATGGATAATGCTCTGTTATTTTGGTATAACATAATATCTACCTGTGGAGTCCTAAAAATCATCATAAGTGATAAGGACCTCAAAGTCACATTTGAATTTTAGACAAACTTGTATAGAATTCTGGTCACAAAGCTTGCATTTTCCACAGCTTACAATCCACAAACAGATGAATTAGCTGAAAGGATGATCCAGACAATGGAGGACATCCTTAGAAGATTCTGTGCTTGTGGCATGGAATATAAGGACCATGAAGGATACATCCATGACTGGGTTAGCCTTCTACCAGCATCCAAACTGGCTTATAAAACAAGTCAGCACTCTACCACAGAAAAAACACCTGCACTGGTAGAGAAAGGGTGGAATCCCCTATTTCCTGTGGAACACTTGAAGAAAAGTCTTCTGACCATCCACCTCAATGCCAAAGATTTCCATGAAATGTGGAAGAAGGCTTGTGACACAGCTTCCAAATGCATAGCTGAGGCAAAAGAATACAATAGCAGAGGTGGGACAAATCACACATGGAACCTGACTTTAAAGAAGGAGACCAAGTGTTAGTGTGTAAACTGAACTTTAACAATCTCAAAGGACCTAAGAAAATGAGAGACTCATTTGTAGGGCCCTCAACTATCATTAAAATGATGGGGAAAAATTCAGGGGAAGTCAAACTCACAGAAGAATTTTCTAGGAAACACCCAATCTTTCCAGTGAGTTTAGTCAAGCCATACTTCCAGACAGAGGAGGATAAATTCCCCTCCAGCAAGAAGAACCCCACACCACCAGAAATAGTGGAAGTGGAGGATTCCCCTGGACTAGTGAAGAAAATCATCAAGGCCAGGAAGATCAGACTTGATGGTAAGGATCAGAGACAGTACTTAGTCAGATTCAAGAACCAGACAGCTGATAAAACAAGTGGTTGGCAGAAGATGCCATACCAGATGGGAACCTTCATTTAAAGAGATTCAGAGCCTCTAAGAGGACTGAACAGCCTCATCAGTGATGAGCCTTTTTTAGAGGGAGGGTATGTCAGCCTGTGACTCAAAACCAGAGCACAAGCATGACAGCCAAATACCATAAATAAATCACCAGGGCAAATCTTGCGTAAATTGTGGGAAATTGACTTCACGTCAAGCAGGATAGAAGTCAAGCTCACGTCAAGCAAAAATAAAGTGAACTTTGAGCACACGTCACACTCTGGTCTTACACCAAATCCTGTGACATCCACCAATATTGGTTCCCCTGTGCCTTCAACTGAGATTCCTCACCACCGGATCCTCCCTCAACCATCCAAAAGTTGGTCAAAGCTACACAAGACCTGCCTGTTTCCACACGCACACATCAAAGAGGTCCTTCAGCCAGTCTTGATGTAGAGAAGGGGTGTGTGACTTCTAAGGTCATCCATGAAAGGACTTTGCCTCAGCAGGTGACACTGGTGGAGCCTGCCACACAATCCTGTGGGTGCAGGTGTGTGTGTGACATGCAAACAAAGGACAAATGATGTGTTGTCCTAATTTTGTGTACCATGAAACAGCTCAGAATGAGTGGGTGACATGGTTGGAGCCCTCTGCACAATGCAGTGGGTTTGGGTGGGGGTGCATGGGTGTGCCACATGTACACAAAGGCACAGAATGTGAGGGCCTAATGTCAACTTGCATCAACCATTTTCACGTGATACATGTGGAACCCCTTGTGGTGGGTACGGCTGCTTGTGCAGTTGCATGTGCGTGTGGATGTCCGCATGGGGGTGTAATTGCAGTTGCATGTGCATGTGCATGTACAGGTATGTAAGTGTGGGATATGCACATGTTCAGGGGCTAATTTCTGGAACCTACCTGCACAAAGCACTCATGAGGGAATGTGACTAGCTCCATGCGGCTTACAAACATGCAATCTCCCAGGGACGCAATGTAATTCTGAGGCCCACTTGGATTATGGGCCAATATTCCCCTTCCAATGTGATGATGGTGCAGTGGTGTCATTTTAGATCCTGTTATATGTCAGTGTGTGGGTCATTTGATCATTGCAATTGGCTGATTCACAGCATACCCAATGGCAAAATAGTAATTTCTTTGTGGCCATGTGAACCAATGGTCTTTGCTTGTCACAATGACATATCACTGTCACCAAAGCCTGAGGCAGCTATCTCTCTAGAAAAATTCCTAACTAAGATTAGATCATTGTGTAATTGTATCACTATATTTTCATCAAAAAGAATATACTAAATATCATGAAATAAGGGTTTTATCATTACAAGCAGCCCACATGACATCACTTTGTTATCATACAATCCACAGTGACCTTCCATTTCTTATTCAGATATAATCAAGTGTCCATAATCAAAACCAACAGCTTTATAAAGATTGAGATGCCTCAAATCTGGTAATAAAGTCACATCAATCTTCAAAGTTTTTATGATCAGAAAGTTATTGTTCAGCACGCAAGATGGCTCAGAGACTTTAAAAATTCTATTAATAACACCAAAACAATGTGAGTTGCCCCTCAGAAAACATATCACACTGTTTCTAACATTTCTGGATTCAGTTAAAAATACATTGTTCCCAATATTAATGTTTGAAACTGGAAAATAGCAGGGTGAGACAATCCTTGAAGTGGGATGACTTGTGGATTGTACAGTAGTGTCTAAGCTGATCCATTCAGCTATTTCCCTTGGGTAATGAAAATTCTGTAAGTACTCAACCAGGCAATCATAATTTTGTTGGTCATGGTGGGATGGTTTGTTATATTTTGGGTGATTGAACGGGACAGGCGGTGGTGATTCAAAAAGTCATTTTATTTCACATGGGATGGATGGGGATTTCAGGAGAACGGAAAGGTTGGAACATTGACAGATATGTTGAAGTAAGGTTTTATCTATATCATCTATTCAGAGCTGCAAGAAGCTAGTCTTATTCAGTTCATGTGTTTAATCAATGTGAGTATATCTATCTTATTAATTGACATACATATTTTGTTATTTGTTGGCATCTTTGCAAATACTCCACTCAAGCGCTCATAACACCATGTGGCTGAGGCTTGTGCTGGGCCCCAATGTTGGAAGAGTTCTGAAATATGATCAGCGAAATGATGATTTGGTTTACTTTTCTGTTTTGGGCGCAGCTATTGCTTGGAAAGGCGGAATGTTTTCCAATGTTCAGAAAATGCAGCCATATCATCCATTGAAACAGTCCAACTTGTGGCAATGTTGATAGCACTAATCAAATGGAATGTATTCTTCGTTAGGTCATTTTCAAGTTCTTCTTCTTGACCCATTTTTCTTTGAGTGTTGGGGGAATTATGTTCATATAATGACATCTGTTGACTAAGAATTAAAAATAGAATATAGACCTTGTATAAGAGAGCCCATTCAGCGGCTTTTGAACTACCATTAGAGGGGGAACCCATTTTGTGGGGTACTCTTGTCCATGACAACAGAATTATGGTATCAGATATGATTTGTTGGAGATGCTCCAGAGCCTCATCCTTGATCTGGTGATCACTCAGTGCACTGATATCCAGCTCAGAGGGGATGTAATCCACTTCAAATGAGGGAATCTCCACAGAGCCAATAGATGGATGTTGCGTGTGAGGGGTGGGAATTGGGAAGTAATTTTGTCGGGTGGAAGTAGTGGGGAGTGACTTATTTATTATTTTTGCTGTGTCTCTTCTCAGGGAGCAGGCCTCTCTCAATGTGATTTGATCAAGATAGCTGTTGGAGGTCATGGAGTCTGAGTCTGAACTGTTGGTGTCATTGGATTTCCTGCAGGAACTGAGGTATATTTTTGATTTGGACTGTGGAATGCACGATTGGAAAGCTGCATGTTCCTTCAAAATTCCGAGTATTAAATTATGCATTATGTCAATATTAACCATTCTGGTTGCATCCTAATACAGAAGGTTTTACAAAATTGAATATTGCATTCCATACTCAGAAAAAATTTCTTGTCTTTGTTGTGGGGATGCCCAAAGCCATTTGGAAATGGTTTATTTATGATTTTGGTATGAGCATGTGTAGTGAAATTGAGGATCAATTTCTTCAATTTGAGCTTTGTGAATAGTGCAAAAATTACAAAAGTGGTTACCTGAATGAGAAATAAATCCAGTAAGCTTGCACATGGAAACCACATCCGCAATGGCTGTGAGAATGGTAACAGGGATAAAGGATCCTGAAGGACCTGTTGAAGTGGGTGAAAAATGGTAACCTTTCCATAGCTCTTTGAGCTCTGTGATGAGTGGCATTGATAGGTAATTCAATTGAAGGGCAGTTGGCTCCTTCAGACCAGGGATGATTCCTACAACATAGAAGTTCTCTGGCTTCAATATTTCACTTGGGGGGAGATTAAGACAAATAATGTAAGGTGGGGATATGAAACTTTGATAAAATATCAGGTACTTTTCCTGTCCTCAAAATTTGTATAAGGTAAAATTATTTAAAAATAGTAAGAAATAGTATTTTTAAAGAGAAAACACGCCAATTTTATTTTTTTAACTTTTTAATTATAAAACAATAATATTATAAAGATTCATTGTTTTACAAATAGTAAAGATTTATCCAAACATACTCTACAAGATATATTTAAGGCTACAAAAGAAGTTTCTTTGAGAGCAATTTCAATTGGAATTAATTGAGCAAAGAGCTGCAAGCAATTACTTAAAGAACAAAGTCTTCAAAAAGATATTTAAAGAGAAAACACGCCCAAAAGTGATCAGAGTGAATTTGGAAACAAAGTGACAAAGTTAAGAGTGATGAAAGATACTTTAATTCACTTTTGGGGTGGTTCAAGGGGTAAAATGATTATAAGAGTTAAAAAAAAGGATTATAATGATTTTTTAATGTGGTTAAAAGGTTTAAAATGATATAAAAAAGGTGGTTGTAATATTTTATTTATTGGTTTAACAGTGTTTAAGCTAATTATAAAAGGAAAAGATTCTAGCATGAAGAGAAAAGTGGGGCAAAGAAGACATTGTTTTATAGCCATAAATTTTCTTACTCCAAAACTAAATCTTACTCTTGTAAGTCGCGGAAAACACTCTGACAACAAAAAAGCCAATTATGGCATCATTGAACCCTGGTTTATACCAGAAAAGGGCTGGGTTGAGCCATTTTAGACCCTTGGATCAGCCATTAACATAGTAATACCTGGTCTAGAGCCTTCAAAACACGTCAGAATGTGTGCATGAGCTGTAGAAAGCAGTTAAAACTTCTTTTACTAGGATTGTTTTAACTTAAGGGTAGTTTTACCCTCTTGGAAGCAGTTAAAACCACCCTGGTTGGTATCAAATCCTCATCACCAATTGAGTCACAGACCCTGTAACTCAATTCCAGGCCAAAAGTGATGAAAATTTGCATGGATTTTGAAATCTCACACCTTTCAGCAAGGAATTTGCGGGTCTGGCTCCTCCTTAGAGCTAGAGTTTCTTTCCCCCCCAAATTTAATCTTTCCAATTTATTTTTCCTTTAATTCCTCATCATGTATTATACTTATAATATACATATGTAATTAAATTGAGTTTTACAGTTCACTACTGTAATAATTGACACCACATATGTAAATCAAAGTTCACTTATGTAATACACATGCACATTTTGACAATTCAATTGCATTCAATTGAAAATTCTTCAATTCATCATAACTTCTAAATAATACACAACACCTCAATTTTAACACAAAAAATTGATGGTTAACAACACATGGGGTGTTAATTAAATTAACGTTTTGAGGATTTTCAACTTTTGTACAGAAAATACTGAAAACTTAATTTAAGCTTATTTAGAGGTGAGTTACAGAAATTTCACTCAAAGTGACGCCACCTGATTTTTTATAAGGCATCCAATTGTGAAATAAATTTTATATGTTTATTTATTGGATAAGGGGTTATAATAGATTTTATTTAACTTTTTTCCAAAAAATTTTCATTTTGGGTAATTTGGTTGAAAATTCATTTTTACTTAAATTTTTCAAGTAAAAATGTGTTTTTACAATTTTAAGATTTAATGTATTTTTATTTTGAAATTATAATTAAATTTTTGATTTTTTATATAAATCTAAATTTATATTTCAATTTTGGGTTTTACTTAATATAAATAAATTCATTTTATTTATGTTTGTATATTTATTTTTGTTTGTGGTCTTTTGGGTATATGAAAAAACTTCTAAGGCTCTTATTCCCTCCCCCTAAAAAAAGAATATTACTTTGTAATATTGTTTTTTCTAGTGTGTCTTAACCTATTGAGAAGTTTAGTAGCTTCAGGTATGTCCTTTTCTGCCAACCATTCATCTTCACAAGTTGGGTCACTGTACCTAACAAGGTATTTCCTTACTTTCATGGTCCTTAATTTTCTTTCTTTAGGAACTTTGGTAATCTTCTTAATACCATATGTCTCAATAGTTGGTAAAACTTGGGGAGCTTTACTCCTCAAGGGGAATATATGAGCATCACTAGATTTATATGGCTTTATCAAGCTCACTGGAGATGTAGGATGCTTATTACTAAGTTCTTCAGATAATTCTACTTCAATAGAATTTTCGCCATGAAGGGCTTTAATAAAAAAAGGTCCTGCAAAGGAGTCTTTGAGATTTTTACATCCTTTGATCTCGTTGAGGTTTGTGGTAACTACTAGTACTAAATCCCCCACTTTGAAATCTGTAGTGGCATGTGTTTTGTCCCATTTATCTTTAGCATATGCAAATGTGTCTTCCATGCATCTTACTGCCTGCTTTCTAGCTTTGTCTAGCATTCCTTTGAAGCTAGCAGCTGTAGGATGTATTTCAACCAAATCTTTTCTTAACGAATCTTGAGGTAACTTTGGATTCCATCCTTCTTCTAGAATAGAAGGAGTTTGATTGGTACTGGCATTGATTGATGTCTTATATGCCAATTCTAGTTCTGGGAAAAGAGTACACCAATCATGAGTGAATCCACCAAAATCTTTGAATTCAAGGCCATATGCACAAAATCTTCTCACCATGTGTTCTAAGGTTTTTATCATCCTTTCAGCTATACCATCAGTTTGTGGGTGGTGGGCTGTAGAGAAAGATAGTTTAGTGCCAAATGATTGGTGAAGATTTGTCCACAGTGCTGAAGTGAATTTGTGATCCCTGTCAAATGATAATTTTGAATATGCCAGTCCATGACACTACTGTATTCCATATTAAAAGAGCTGTATGCATGGCTGTATCATCTTTGTGAAATGGTAAAAATATTGGAGCTCTACTGAATCTGTCTACAATCACTAGGAAAGCATTATAGCTTCTGTCACCTCCTGGTGGTAGGCCAGTTACCCAACCCATATGGACAATTTCCCAAGGTCTGCTGGGTTCTTGGATTTTTATCATATTTCCGAGTCTCTTGCCAGTGGATTTATTTGCTCTTTGACATCTGTGACAGGTTTTTCAGTACTCTGAAAAATATTTCTGCCACATTGCCCACTATATGCAGGTTTTTACTTTTTCTCTTGTTCTGTCTTCAGACAGATGTCCTGAAAAGGGGCTTTCATGGCATTATTTCAGTACAAGATTGATTAATGACCTGTCCACAACTGTCATGACACATGTGTGCTTGGTGCTGTGGCAAATTATACCATCCAGTAGGTGAAATCTTTGTTCATCATAAGATTTTCTCCATAATTCATCCAAGGCATGTATTAGAGAGTTGTCTTTACAGTCTTTGTTAAGCAATTGGCATAAGATGCTACAATTCTTATCTTGAGTGTAGCTGCTTCTTACTTCTTCAAAGAAGGTGGTGTTTAAGTCTGTAACACTTATTACTTCTATTGGATTATCAAAATCATTTGGTAATTGCCATCTGCATTTTTATGAATATTCCCATCTTTATGAACAATGGTCATATGGCCCCTATAATCTTGTATGGCTATTTGCCATCTGAGTGTATGTCTGTTGGGTGTTTTCATGTTTAAAAGTGATTTAACAGAGGTACAATCTGTTATTAATTCAAAAACACATCCTTACCAAAAGTAATTTAGCTTTTCTAAGGCCCAGACAAGGCATAAGCACTCCATTTGAATGGCTCCATATCTGGCTTCGGTTGGTTTGATTTGCCTGGATATGAAGCATATGGGTCCCTCCACAGATTTATCATTGATAATCTGGAATTGATGAATTGCAGCACCAAGCCCATCCCCTGATGCATCAATATAATGCTTAAAAGGCAGCTTAAAGTCTGGCATAAGTAAGAGTGGAGCAGTGGTCAAGGCTTGTCTGAAGGATTCAAAGGCTTTGAATCTGTCAACAGTCATGTGAACCTTTGAGATATGAACACATAACCAAAAAGGTCACAAGAAATATTTAAAATGGTTATACCTTAAAAATAATTACCTTAAAACTACAAAAATGCCATAAATAAGCATAAAGCTTGGTTGAATTTAAAAACCAATGAATGAAAATGTGAAATAAATCACCTCATTGGATTCCCCATGGTAAAATACACACATACCATTTTTATGGAATATCTGTAAAGTCAATACTTAATGAGTTATAAGTAATAATACCTTATAAAAAACATTAATCCTTGATTATTTCAAATGCCAATGAAACAACAGGTAAAGAAAATGGTACCATTAAAATCTCCTTATAAATCTACAAATAAAACAATTAATAAGCCAATCTCCAAAGTCAATACTCAAGGAGTTAAGCTGAATATATGCACTTTTTTGGTCAATGCATATATTCAAGGATTTTAGCTAATATCAATTGAAATATACATGATAGAGTGATGAACCAAAAATAAAGTTCCCACATAATTACTGTAGGAATACAAAAATAAACTTCATTTCACAAGTTATAAAAAAGGTTAAAACCTGTGATGGATTATTGATTAAAATCAATAGAGCTGTTGACCACTTTGTTGTGAAAGTGGTCCAAACTTAAAAGGAAGTAGACATTTGGATGCTACTAGTTCATTTGTGAAGAATGATGTATTTTGTGTTACAATATACAAGGTATAACACCTTGAAATCATGGTTTGAAGCTTAAAATATTAAATTTCAACAGAAAAGATGAGTTACAAGAAAAATCATCAAAAGAAGAGTTTTGATGATGTTATAAAATGCTCTTGGCAGTGTAATGAGGACATGCCAAGCTATCAGAATCCACTCCCAGGATAGCTTTAGCGTGTATAACCTATAAGGTATTAATGATCAAAGCTTAAGCTTAAATTTGATCATTTAAGATCACTCACTGTGATCTTATTTTAAGATCAACAGTCATATAAGTGATAAAAATTGTGAATACTATTAGAATATTATGAATACTAATAAAATCCACGAAGTTTAGGCTTCTTGCAAGCTTATTATCTCATCAAAATTAGAGCTATAGTGATAGCTCTAAATAATGGCGTAATTATGAGGTAAGATGGTTTGAGCATGATGTAATCCCCACCAAACCTTAAAATATTGATCATTTTTAGTAGAAAGCATCAGTACACGTCTACTAGAATACTGCTGGACTCTAGGAGGGAGGAATTTACTATAAGTAGAGCTCTTTTTACTCTGTTTTCCCCTCAGACGCTTACAAAACATTAAATCATTAAATAAAAAGGTAATTTCTTTATTCTTTATATATAAAACTTTAATATTATTAAGGACCAAAGTTAATATTACTATAATCATCATCTCTGATGTGATCATTACAATTGTTTGATTTTTTGCTTTAATTTCTCTTAAAAACCTCTATTCCACGTAAAATCAAGAAAAATTATAATTTCTCTTAAATTTTATTGTAACTACAATTTAAATAAGTTTTATTTACATTTTTTTGGCGTAAAAGTATTCAAAATTATTATATTAAGCATTAAAAGTAGGTTATTTCTTTTATTATAATAATTTTTCTCTATTATTACTTTAATAATTCTATAATTGATATAAATAGTATTTATATTAATTTATAACTTTAATATTGGTAATATTATTGTTATGAATTGTTTTTTATTAATAAAAAACAATTTTTATGCCTTTATTATTTGTTGGTAACAATATTTAAGCGCTTTTAAATATATTAATTATCTCATATTAATATATTTATTTATTATATTATTTTTTTTATAATATAAATTATATTATTATATTTATCTAATAATGTAATTATTTTACGCCATAATTATAATAATTCTTTATTATTATAATTATTTATATCTTATTTATTGCATTTATAAGGAAATTTATAGTACAATAAGTAAAACATTAGTAATTTTTACTTATTGTTTCATAGTCAAACCTTACATTTGGGGGCCTGGCTGTTATATTTACTCTAAAAGACCTTTAAAAAGATTCTAATTGGGCTTATCCAATAGTAAATTATAATTATAATCATGAAATTATTTAATAATTTTATATTTTATTAATTTTAAAAGCTATTGAGGCGTTTGGAAAGCAATTGTACTGTATTACATGTGGTTTTTCACATCCTTAGACTTGCAAAAACTTTCTTTGAGTGACTCTAGTGATTGAAAAAGTCATTTGATAAATCAAAAATTAAGCTTAAAAAGAATCATATTCATTTTTATTTTATTCTTTAAAAATAAAAACATAAAAAAATAATAAAAATGTTATTTTATCCTGTCACAGGGCCTCTTGGACAGAAATACACGATAATTAATTATTATTATAATTATTTTTATATTATTTATTCTATTTATAAGGACATTCATAGTAAAATAAGTAAAATATTAGTAATTTTTACTTATTTTTTCATAGTCAAACCTTACATGTGGGGGCCTGGCTGTGATATTTACTTTTTTTCTAATTGGGTTTATCCAATAATAAACCCAATTATAATCATAAAATTATATAATAATCTTATATTTATTGATTTTAAATACTATTGAGGGATTTGGAAAGAAATTGTACTGTCTTACACGTGGTTTTCTCATCCTTAGACTTCCAAGAAATCTCTTTGAGTGACTCTAGTAATTAAAGAAGATATTTTATAAATTAAAAATAATTTTATATTATAAATTAATTTTATAAAATAATAATATTCATTTTTTTTATTTTATTCTTTAGAAATAAAAATATAAAAAACAAAAAGTTATAAATAAAAACCAATAAAAAAAAGTTATTTTTTATTCATTCCAATTTCATTTCTTTATTTATTTCATTTTTTAGGATATAAAAGCAATTTTTACATGGAAAATTGCCATATCTTACCAAAAGTAACACTTTTTATATAAAAGACGTATATTTATTTGTCTTTTTTAGTGTTTTAAGAAAATACAACAGAGGACAACCAAACCATTTTTGAAAGATTGGTGGAAGAAACTTGTCAAAGTTCTCCAACACCAAGAATCACTAAGAAAAAGAAAGCTAAGAAATTAGACTTTCCAGGACCCACTATTCAGGACTCTGAAGATGAGTACCTCAGTTATAAATTGCCATAAGAAGAATTCCTGTTCTAAAATTCTCTTATTTCTTATTTTTCTTAAAATATGACCACCAGAAGAGGCTCCCAATACTCCATCCAATCAGATGGAGCTGGAATCAGAGGTAGAATTGATTCCTCAAAAGGGAAAAGGAAGGGCAATATCCCCAATGGAACAAAGGCAAGTCCCAGAAATGCCCATGATATCTGAACCATAGTCAGAACTAAGTATGAGTGACTCAAAGAGGTACAAATCACATTCAGAGGGCTCAAATAGACATTTACATGAGCCAGTATAAACAGTACTACACAGTGTACAAAGACAAGGACTGGGAAATGTTGCCCCAAATACACAAAGGAGTGATGAACTCCTGGCACATCCTGAAAAAGTTCCTCAAAGAGGAGGAAATAATGAGATACTACAATGGATGGAATTGACTATCATCCAAACCTCAAATCAAAAAGATCAAGGAGTACCATGCCAAAAAGAAGGAGGCAACCAAGGAAGAAGCCCCGGTAGCTTCTACCAGCAAGCCCCAAGTCAACTCACTTCCCCAAGAAGGGAAGAAGAACAAGAAAAAGAACTGGAGAAAACCATATTCCCCAAGCTACAGGATGCCATGGACAATGTATTCAACTTGGCCAGAACCTTGATGGAATTCAAGGACAAGGACGAACAAAGAATGAGACAACCTAATTTCCCAAAGAAATAACCTTGTCCAAAGATGTTTTAAATACTTTAACAGAAATTAAAAATAGTATATTACCTCTAAAAGAAATTAAAAACAGTTTATTATCATTACAAGAAATAAACAACAGCTTATCTTCTTTAACAAAAATTGTGTACAAAGGAAAAAAGAAATTGAAAACATTAAGTTTATTGTTGAAAATAATAAACCAAAGATTTTGATTGATAACACTCAAAAATTAATACAAGGACAAGAAGAATTGTATAAATACATAAAAGATATCAAAGACAAAACTTTGACAATCAATTATGATGTGAGTATTGACAATCTTACAGAAAAATTAAACAAAATAAGTATTTCTGTAGAAAAATTTGAAGAAAAGATTTCATAACATCAAAAGTTACTTTTGGACCATGTGGAAAAGAGTGATGAAGCAAGAATGCATCTGCAAGATGAAATTCAAAGTTAAATAAGACTTATCACTGAAAAAATGGATAAAATTAATGAGGCTAACTCAAATATGCCAAAGTTATTAACCCCATTTTCTCAGATAAGAGGCCCTGTTAAGCCAAAAGAGGAATTAACAAATCCATTCATAACAGACTTAAGTCACCAAGACAATAACCAAGTATTAATGAAGGAAGAAACTCAATTAAAAGAATGGCCAACATTCACAGGAGAAGGTGAATATGAACACATGTCATTTATCAAGCCAATTGACATGCTACAAGAAGATTATGCCATACCAGATGAATTAATTACTGCAAGATTAAATTCATTGTTTGAAAAATCTGCAAAAGGATGGTATTATGGCATAAGACAAACAAATGGCATAAACACCTGGCCTTGGTGGAAAAAAGAAATAATCATCAAGTGGGCTAATTATGCATGGAGGTACAAGATAGAGAATGCATTTGAAAATTATTTCTTTGACCCAGACAAAGAAAAACTGTTAACTTGGTTCTTAAAAAAAGCTGAAAGACTCAATTCATTGTACCCAGAAATGTCACAAAAGATGGGGCACATGAAAATACTCAAGAAATGTGGAGGAGAGCTAGAACATGCCCTAGGAAGCAGTTGTATAGAGCCATGCTCCACAGAAGAGTATATCAATGCAATAGAGGACATAGTGAAAATAACGAAAATTGGCAGAACTTGGAAGAAATTGGACATTACAAGTCCAAATAAGCCATTTATCAGAAAAGATAAATCAAAACAAGTCTTCAAGCCCAACACATCCAACAATAATGAGCAAAGAAAATGCCATAAATTTGGAGGTATTGGACACTTAGCCAATAACTGTCTCAAAAAGGCAAAGATTAATGAAATTGTGGAAACAGGAAAACACAATGACAAAGAGGAGGAATCTGACTTTGAAAAAGAAACAGAATAGTCAGAAAGCTCTGAAAGTGATGAAATTAATATAATTAATGCACAAATTAACAATATTGATATAATTTATGAGGTAATAGATGTTAACTCAAGCTTAACACAAGTTGGAAAATCTGACACAAACCTGACAAATATACAAGATGCCAAAATGTATAGAACCAAAACTGCAAAAGGAATGGGATATACAGCTGGAAAATCAAGTATAAGTATTGTTATGGTTGATAACAAAGAAGGAAAAGTGAGCTTGGATACAGGAGCGTATTGTACCTGTGTTGGTGAAGGTTATTTAAAAACCATTGTTCCAGATTGGAAAGGAAAACTTATGCCAATACAAGGTGTCAAATTTAGTAGTGCAAGTGAGAGCATGAAGCCCCTTGGAATAATTGATTTAACACTAATTTTTCCTCACCCCTCACAATGTGTCAGAATTAAAGCAGAGTTTTTAGTAATGGACAACGGTACTAGTAATCCATTCATACTTGGAAATGACTACTTGTCAATTTATGGTATAGATATCTCTAACCAAAAAGATAGATATTTTACCATAGGAGACAAGAAAAGACAAAGGCTTGGCTTCTTAAATAACAAAAAACAAATTACAGTTATTCAGAATGAAGAGAAAAGTCTAGAAAAGGAACTTTTTATATCTGAACAACTCAAAGAGGAAGAATTAAATCAAGAATTAACAGAAAAAATGAAAGAAAAATTGATTGACCTCTTATTTAAGTACATAAATGCCTTTGCAACTTAAAAAGAGCCACTAGGTGCCATAATTGGGCATGAGGTGGATATTATTCTTCATGTGGAAAAGCCTTACCCACCTTTACTAAGGAGACCTGCTTACCCAGATAGTACAAGGGCTAGAGAGGCCTTGGAGGTACACATTAAAGAATTAATGAACCTTGGATTATTAAGAAAAGTAGGACATAATGAGCAGGTAGAGGTCACTATACCTGTCATTATAAATTGGCATAATGGAAAATCAAGAATGGTAGGAGGCTTCAGAGCCCTGAACATCTATACCATTCAAGACAGATATCCAATACCCAGAATCCATGAGACATTGACACAATTGTCACAAGCTAAGTTCATTACAGCCATGGATGCTTCAAAGGGTTTTCATCAAAATGTGTTAACAGAGAATGCCAAGAAGCTACTGAGGATAATAGTCCACTGTGGGCTTGTTGAATAATTAAGAATGCCATTTGGAATAAAGAATGCACCTTCCCATTATCAAAGGATGATGAATACTATATTTCCTGAAGAATTATCAGAAGGATGGTTAATTGTCCATATTGATGATATCATAGTTTGCTCAGAAACTTGGGAAAATCACCTTAGAAGACTAGAAAGGGTACTACAAAAAATATTGCAAGTGAATATGAAAATTTCCTTGAAAAAGTGTCATTTTGTATATAGTGAACTAAAAGAACTAGGACATGTTGTATCTGGACTTAGTCTAGGCATAGACAAGAATAAAGTAGCAGCAGTACTACTTGAGCCAATGCCTTAAACCAAAAAAGAAATGCAATCATTTCTAGGATTTGCTGGTTACTATAGACAGAATATAAAGGACTTTGAAAAAATTGCCAAATCCTTGTATAAACTATTTGATCAACAAACAGTCTATGAAATGACAGAAAAAACACTCAGGGCATATGAAGAATTGAAAAATTCCTTAACAAATGCCCCATTTTTTCTAATGCCAGATTGGAAACTACCCTTAAAACTTTACATTGATGCTTGTGGAGAAGGACTAGGTGCTGCACTACACCAGACGCAAATTATCAATGATAAACTAGTAGAAGGACCAATTTGTTTTATTTCAAGACAGATAACGCCAACAGGAGAAAGATATGGAGCAAGCCAAATGGAATGCCTCTGCTTAGTGTGGGCTTTAGAAAAACTACATTATTACTTAGATGGAACAGTATTTGATGTGATTACAGACTGTAATGCTGTAAAATCTCTATGAAATATGAAAACTCCGAATAGACATATGCTGAGATGGCAAATTGCTATCCAAGAATATAGAGGAAATATTACTCTTATTCATAAATCTGGTAATATTCATAAAAATGCAGATGGGGTCTAGAAAATACCCCTGACAATCCAGCATGGGTACCACAGGAAGAGCACCATATAGAAGGAATATGTGTCACAGAAATTGAAACAGAATTCTTTAACCAAGTTAAAGAAAGCTATAAGATAGAAAAGAATTGCCATATCTTAAGCCAACTTCTAATGAAAGACTGCAAAGATCCATCACTGTCAGCAGGAGTCTATGTTGAAGCAGTAATTAGGCTATTTAAAACTAGAACTATGACTGTGACACGTGCAAATAGGTTTAAAATAAGAGTTTTTTAATAATATAATAGTTTATAATATAATATAAGGGTTCTACTATTGAAAAATGGTGGTGGTGAGCACTATTGAGAACCCTGGATGCAGTCTTACCAGTTGGATTACTGTAATAAGTACTACAATAATTAAAATTATAGTTATACCCTGATTATTAACCAAGAGTAAAACTTTTTTGGACAGTTTACTACGTAGGATATTCAAGAGCAGGATGAGGAAACAATTCTGGCTGTGAAAAGCCTCCTTTTTTACCTGAAATGGGCTGGGAAGGGTGCTAGACCTTTCCACGTAGAGGAAGTGACGATTTTTTCACCCTCTAGTACTGGCTTGTGGTTTGCAAACAGCCTGTATAGCCTGTATTGGGCTCAGATGTGGTTTTGAAACCACATCTGGGCCGTTTTCACCTATACAGGGTGAAAATTTTCATCTGGGGACCTCACAGCCTGATTCTGACGTGTATGACGCGTAGAATGCTGTACAGAAGCTGTATGGGACCCCAGTATTGACTGAAATATGAGGTATTGAAGTAAAAACAAGCTTCTTCGTCTATTTGACACCTCATATTCATGGTTATGGGATATTATCCCATGGTAAGGCTGTATATGACAGCAGGTGGGAATCTGACCTTAAAACAGCCATACCTTTGTCAATTATTGAGATATAAACCTCAAAATTGGTTCAGTGTGTATCCCTGTATGTTATCTACACAATGGTACCTCATTTGACATGGGTATCATTAAATATGGCAAAGTTATCTCATGTACAAGAGCTTTGTACATTTGCGTGGTATAGGCAAAAAGCTGTATTGAGCTTATTTGCCCCATAACGTTTGTTCTAGTTGAGCTATGGGGGAATGGATGACACCATCAGATAGCCCTGATTGTGCCCTGTCCAAAAAGACCCCACTTCTAGTATCTCACACTAAAACTGTAGAAGTTTGATGAGAGGTGAATTTTTTGTTCACCCTTATACCATAACTCCAGTAATAATGGTGCTAGCTCAGTTTGGCTGGTACCATTGGATATCCCTGGCTTAGAGCTTCATTTTGAGTACCCATTTGATGGGGTTAAGCCTCTCCTTCTAGATTTTAGATGAGAGGTGAAAATTAAGGTTTATGCTCAGCAATAACTTTGAGGAGGAATAACTTTTTTATTTCTTGTCCTATGGTGATGGGACTTATGTTTTCAGAAAAAGATGAGTTTCCTCTTTCATTTGATACCTTTTGAGCTTATTTGGCTCAGCTCCAAGCTTTGGTGGTATCTTGGCTATACCATTGGTTTATGATATTTTGGCTGTCATGCTTGTGCTCTGGTTTTGAGTCATGGGCTGACATACCCTCCCTCCAAAAAAACCCATCATTGATGAGACTTTTCAGTCCTCCTAGGGGCCCTGAATCTCCTTAGATGGAGGTTCCAATTGGTATGGCATCTTCTGCCAACCATTTGTCTTTATCAGCTGTTTGGTGCTTGAATCTGACTAAGTATTGTCTCTTATCCTTTCCATTAAGTCTGATCTTCCTGGCCCTGATTATTTTACTCACTGGTCCTGGGAAGTCCTCCACTTCCATAATATCAGGTGGTGTGGGGTTCTTCTTCCTGGAGGGGAATTTGTCCTCCTCTGTTTGGGAGTATGGTTTGACCAAGCTTACTGGGAAGACTGGGTGCTTCCTGGAAAATTCCTCTGTAAGTTTGACTTCTACTGCATTCTTTCCCATCAACCTAATGATAGTGAAAGGCCCTACAAATGAGTCCCTCATCTTCTTGGGTCCTTTAAGATTATTGAAGTTCAGTGTAGACACTAGCACCTGGTCCTCTTCCTTAAAGTCAGGTTCCATGTGTGTCTTGTACCACCTCTGTTTATTATATTCTTTTGCCTCAGCTATTCATTTGGCAGCTGTGTCACAAGCCTTCCTCCACATATCATGGAAGTCTTTGGCTGTGGGGTGATGGTCAGAAGATTCTTTTTCAGGTGATCCACAGGCAACACGGGATTCCACCCTTTCTCTACCACTGCAGGTGTTTTTCCTGTGGTAGAATGCTGACTTGTATTGTAAGCCAGTTGGACAGCTGGTAGAAGGGTAACCCAGTCATGGGTGTATCCTTCATGGTCCTTGTATTCCATTCCATAGGCACAGAACCTTCTAAGGATGTCCTCCATAGTCTGGATCATCCTCTCAGCTAGGCCATCTGTTTGGGCATGGTAAGCTGTGGAAAAATCAAGCTTGGTGCCAAGCATTTCATACAAGTTGGTCCAAATTTCAGATGTGAATTTTGGGTCCCTATCACTAATGATAATTTTAGGGACTGCACAGGTAGATATGATGTTATTCCAAAATAACAGGGCAGTATCCATGGCTGTGTCCTCTTTGTGGCATTGTAGACACCTCATGCTCTTTCTGAACCTATCAACTATGATAAAGCAGGCATTGTAGTTTTCTTTGCCTCCTGGGACAAGTACTGTAACCCAGTCCATGTTTATGGTTTCCCATGGGTGTTTGGGTTCTTCTATATGTTGAAGTAACCCATACTTCTTCCCATTTTTCCTATAAGCCTTTTGGAATCTTTCACAAGTGTTGATGTATCCTCCCAACTCTTGTTCCCACTTGGGCCACCAAGCTGTGCTTGCTACCCTCTCCTTGGTCCTGTCTTCACTCATGTGTCCCATATATGGGCAGTCATGGCATTCCTGCAGGATCAGAGAGATGTGGTCTCTGTCTATCACAGTGAGGGAACTTGTGTGTTTCTCTTTGTGGTAGAGCAGGCCATCTATAAGGAAGAACTTGTTATCCTTATAGGCCTTCAACCAGGGTTCTTCCAGCTGGGATTCCAGTTCTGGACTCCTGTACTTTTGTTGAAGGAGTTGTACTAATATGCCACACTGTTTGTGTTTGGCACAAGACTTCAGTACTGCACTAAAGAATTCATTGTGTAGTTCTGAGGAACTTATTCCCAGTATGGGAGTTTCTGTTCCCCCTGAATCAGTGTTTCCACTTTCAAGGGTACCACTCTCTGGTGCCCATTCAGAAAATCTGAAGTTCTTCCTCCTATCCAATTCCATGAAATGGATAGGGATCTTGGCTGCAACTTCAGGGTCATAAGCTGGATTGCTTTTCACATTGTCCAGTGGCCATCTGCTAAGGCCATCTGCATTGGTATGGCTTTTACCTTCCTTGTATATGATGGTCATGTTCCCTCTATACTGCTGGATGGCTCTTTTCCATCTCAGCATGTGTCTATTAGTAGTCTTCATGTTCAGTAAAGACTTCAAGGCTGTGCAGTCTGTGTAGACTTCAAAGACTGAACCCTCCAAATAATAATGGAGTTTCTCTAGAGCCCAGACTAGACATAGAAATTCAGTCTGGGTGGGTGGCCCCATAACTGGCTTCTGAATCTTTCAGCTGCCTTGAGATGTAGCAAATTACTCCTTCTCTTGGTTCACCATCCACAATTTGTCTTTGGTGAAGGGCTGCTCCTAGGCCTTGACTGCATGCTGCATCTATAAATAACTTGAATGGTAGTTCAAAGTCAGGTAAGATGAGCACAGGTGCATTTATGAGTGCATATTTGATCCTCTAATATGCATCCCTCATTTCCTTGGTTATTTCAAAAACTACATCTTTTGAACATAACTTGTATAAAATTCTAGTTATGTGTGCAAAGTTTTTGATGTGGTTTCTATAGTAGCTAGCAAACCCAAGGCAAGATTGCATCTCTTTGATACTCTTTGGTACTGGCTTTTGCAATACTTCTGCTACTTTATTCTGGTCAATTGCCAGACTAAGACCTGAGACTTTATGTCCTAGAGCCAGTCACTCTTGTTGGCCAAAATTACACTTTTTAAGTGAAATTTTCAGATTTATGGGTGTGCATTTACTTAGTACTCTATCTATGTATTGCACATGGTCTTCCCATGTCTCTGAGTATATAATGATATCATCAATATATACCACCATCAAGCCTTCCAGTATTTCTTCTTGAAATATTGTGTCCATCATCCTTTGGATATGGGCTGGTGCATTTTTGATGCCAAATGGCATCCTGGTATACTCATATATGCCCATATGGCAGATTATTCTGAGTAGTTCCATGGAGTTTGGTTTAACTCCATTTTGGTGGAAGCCTTTCATACAATCCATTTTGGTTATGTATTTGGCTTTTGCCAGTTTGTCCAAGGCAGGAGGTATCCTGGGTATAGGGTACCTGTCTGCTTTTGTGTAGTTATTCAGAGCTCTGAAATCTCCACACAGTCTAGACTTGCCATCATGCCAGGTGATTAGGACAGGGGTGGTGATTTCCACTATTTCATTATGTCCAATCTTCCTGATGACATCCATATCCAGGAGTTCATTGATATGTTTCTCAATTTCTTTCCTGCTTTCCAGGCTTTCTGGATAAGGAGGTCTACTAAGGATGGGTGGATAAGGCCTTTTAACATCCAGATATAGTTCTATATCATGGCATTTGATCTTGCCTAATGGTTCTTCACCAATGGCAAATACTGGTCTGTTCTTTCTCAGAATCTTCAGTAAACTTAGTTTTTGTTTACTGGTGAGGGTAGTGCTAAACCGTCCTTCTCTGAATTCCTTCAGAAGTTCTTCTAGTGGATCTTGAGAAGATATCTGGTATATATCAAGTGAGAATTTCTTTTCCTTGTTAGTACCAATGGTGATGTGCCTATTTTTACTGTTGTAAATGTCTATGCCATACATCCTCTGGTAATTTGTTCCCAGTAAAAACCCTTGGATGTGGGCATCATCAAGCACTACAAACTCTGGGTTGAGTCAGATGTTATCCTTCCTGTGGGGTATAATTATCTCTTTGATAATTGTCCCAATGGAAGTCATCTTCCCTGATGCACTTTTGAAGTTCATTGCCTTAGTGGGCAAGAGCTGTTTTTCCCAGTTTTGGAAGTGGGTATCCAGATAATTTCTGGCCACTATGGAGCAGTGTGCTCCACTATCAATGATCAGTGGATGCTGAGCATTGTCAATACAAACAGTCATTTTAGTGGCTTTCCCATTTATATATGCCATTCCTTTGGTTGGTGTAACAAGGAATGTTTGTTCATCTTGTGTGTGTTTGCACAGGTTTTTGTTAGCAGTGTCCTGTGGCATGCCTGCTTCCAACTGTATGTCCTGAATTTCTAGTGGGGTTTCCTCTTGGTATTCCACTAGAAATTCTTCTCTTGGGTCTTGATCATCATCAGATTGTTCTCTGATGGCATCATGCACGGAGTCTGATTCAGAATCCTCTGTTGGATATTCTTCCTCTGGGACTTTCTCAATGGCATAGACTTTTTTCTTTGCCTTTGGACAGTTGTTGGCATAGTGGTCTGTTGAACCACAATTGTGACAAGAATTACTCTTCTTTGCGACTTCTTCCACTCTTTCTTTGGGTTCGTCCTTAAACTATACCCTGAAAGGTTGTTTCTCTTTGAAACTATTGCTCTTATATGGGGTGAATTTCCCTATATTGGAGCTTTTCCTTATGTCTTTTAAGGTGCTGCCAATGTCATCTAAAGTGAAATTTTGGTTGCATATGCATTTTACTGCATGCTCTAGTTATCCTGGCAGTTATGTCAGAAGTTTGTGATTCCTCATTTGAATTTTCATCTGAGGATCAATGGCTTTAAGTCTTTTAGACTGTCTGAGACACCACTCATATGGATCTTTGTCCACAGAGTATTTGTCATTTTCAAATGACATGGTCTTCTGCCATATCCAACTTCCATTACTGTACTTTTGGATGATTTGACTCTTCCACCATGGATTTCTTTCATTTCTGTGTACCATATACTAGCATGACCTTTAAATGCGGTACTCAATATAGCAGTAATCCAGTAGTCTGGTATGCTTGGTACATCAATGAAGAGTCCATAAATATAATCTATGAGTTCCATATGATCATATTCTCCTGATCGAGAGAATTTGGGCCAGCTTGAGGCCTCAGAAAGCTGTTTCAAGGCTTCCATCTCCATCCTTGTATTGTGACGGAGATCTTGCCTCATTCATTAACATGGCATCTGGTTGATATGGATTCTCCATAACTTGGCCTTGTGGCTGGGGCTTCAAGTTATGGTAGATATTAAACAATTTGTTTATGTCTTTGTCCAGACAATCCCTGTCCCTTTTGCTATGGTGTTGTTCTTCAAAGACTAGATTTAGTCTTTTGTTGGTTTCTTCAGAGGCTTTGCTCAATTGAGCATGTCCCTCTTGAAGATTTTCAACTATCTGTTCCAAGGAGGCTTGTGTTTTTCTCATCCTCCCTTGGCCAGCTTCAATTTCTGCAAACTGCTTTGCAGATTGTTCAGCATATTGGGACATTTGTAACCAAAGTGTATCACTGTTGATTTTACTCTCAGATGTGACAATGTTATTTTCAGACTGAGTGAGGGTAATGTTTCTATTACTAGGACTACTGATTCTAGAGTGGTTTACTACTAATTCTGGCTCTTGTGCACTTCTTTTACCAAATCCAACAGCTTCTGAATCATAGGGTCTGACTCTTTCCTCCTCTGGTTGAAGGAGGTTTTGTTCTTGCCCTTGTTTCCTTTTCTTCTCCTGGAAACTTCCTGGAATTGTGAAGAATGGTGACTCTTGGCCACTGATCTGATGGTTTCTGAATGGCTTGAAGCCACTGGAGAGCTGATTTGGCCTGCTCCTTGTGAGCCTGAAGGAATCTGAGTAGGCCCTGTCTGGGTTAACTGTTCTTCAATAGCTTGGATAGTGGCTTGATTCTCCCTTATCCTCTGTGCCATTGCCTCCAGGAGTCTGAACTGCCTGGTAGGATTCCAACCTTTGGTGATTACCATCAGGTCTTTGAAGTCTATCTCTCTGAGACTGATCTTCTGGCAACTTTCTCCAAGTTCTGCCCAGTGACTTGCCAGGTTGAACCTGTTGTTGTCCATGCTCCATTGGAATAAGTCCTTGAGGAGTTGGTGGAGCTGAAGAACTTGATCCATGTCTTTCCAGTCCTCCGGTTTGAGGTCTCCATTGAATTGGAGTGTTAATGGCAGGGTTGATATTATCTCCCTCATTGTTTTGCCATCCACTGCTGTGTCCAAGGTGTCCTCTTTCAGGTCTTCTGGTTCTGGACAAACCTTCTCTGTCCTCTGGTTGGTTCCTTTGGAAGCCAAGATCTCTGAGGTGTACAGGTGACATGTTAGTGTTTGCAAGAAGTCAAAAACTTTATGTTCTTAGGGTATTTAACTTTTACTGTGCCTTGTACAAATTTGTTGTCTGCTGATTTGGGCAATTTACCTTTAGAGGTTACAACTGGGTTAATTGTAGTAATCTTCCCTGTACAGGTTATCAAGGTTGGTTTACCTTGTATTGATGCAGAATTTTGTGGTTTTCCATTCTTCTGAGTGGCAATGGGTGTCCAATTTTTTGCTGTTATCAGGCCTTCACTGTGCCTTTTTCCTTTGCGTTTGCTGCCCTCTGGTTGTGAGGGTGTCACTGGTGTGTTGGCCTGTGACGGGCTTTCAAGTGGTATGAAGTTATCTTCCACTGAATGAAAACAGGAAAAAGAGGGCTTGAGTCAGTTAAGACTTCTCAATAAATGCTGGTTTTGCATGTTTAAGGATGGCCTCTGGGCTTGTATATTATTACAGTGTGCCCTTGTATAATGACAGTGTGATTGAATCAACAATTCCATGTCAGAAATACAGCTTACTGATATTTGGTATACTGTTTATATGCCAATATCTCACAGAATAACTTGTAATTAGCAAGTGTAAACTGTCAAAAAGTGGTGTGTAACAGGGCAATTGAGTTAACAATGTGTCCAACCACGACTCAACTGTTGGTTTATCAGTATGAGGTGTCTTATTTTAATTGGAAAATGAGACTGTATTGATGGCTAAAGTGCTTTATATGTAAAACACGCCAAAAATAAGGATCTTGTGGTTATTAGCCATGTGACAGGTACTCTTAAAATATGAGTAAAAAAAGGTGGTATATGTACCAAAAAGAGAAATATATATATAAGATATATAAGTTTAAGAAATATTATGCCTAAAAAGAATAAAACACTTGTCAAAAGGTGAGAAATAAGAGGAAAACTCACTTATAGGGGTCCAAAAAGGTTAAAAACACGGCCAGGCCCGCAAAATGTCAGCAGGAGTCTATGTTGAAGCAGTAATTAGGCTATTTACAGCTAGGACTATGACTGTGACACGTGAAAATAATTTTAAAATAAGAGTTTTTTAATAATATAATAGTTTATAATAAAATACAAGGCTTCCACTATTGAAAAATAGTGGTGGTGAGTGCTATTGAGAACCATGGATGCAGACTTACCAGTTGGATTACTATAATAAGTATTAAAATAATTAAAATTATAACTATACCCTGATTATTACCCAAGAGTAAAACTTTTTTGGACAGTTTACTACGTAGGATATTCAAGAGCAGGATGAGGAAACAATTCTGGCTGTGAAAAGCCTCCTTTTTATCCTGAAATGGGGTGGAAAGGGTGCTAGACCTTTCCACATAGAGGATGTAAGATGTGACTATGAAACTGGTGATAATATTACTATTAATCAACAGTACTATGTCTGTTCTTATGAAATATAATAATAAAATATTATTATAACCACGATTAAAGAATTAAAAAAATTATTTCTTTCATGTGTTAAGCACTACTAGTGATTTTAACAGTGAGCAAGTAATTGTCTACAAGAATCAGTTACAAGAAGAATTTAATAATAAAAACTTCTTTATTAAAATAATAAAATTATTTTAATATATAATTATCTTTTGCAAGAATAATTATAAAGATAATTCTTGAAGAAAACTATTACTAGAGAAAAACTTTAAGAATTAAGAATAAATGACTCACTAATACTCCAAAGAACTTATTGATAGATAAGAGTAGAGAAATTTGACGTGGAATTGTGGATTTATAGGATCAAAAGGATTTATAACAAGATTACAACAATATATAGTTGGATTCTATGATTTCACGTCTTTCTGGATGATTTTGAAAGATTTAAAACACTTAAGAATAGTTTTAACTAATACTTACTTGTTGGTAATAATGATTTAATAAATTGATAAGATGATGATACGGAAAAAACAGCAAGAATAGGCTTCTTTTAAGTCAACAAAAGCTCACAGAGGCGTGCCATGGAGCAAACTGAAAAACCAGTGAGTGAGAAAACAATAAACCCTTTTGGATTAATGATTTCATTATCTGTTGTCACGTAAGATTATCATAATTACTTAATTGATGCTTTTACGTGACTACCAACCCCAATATGGTTAAGAATAAAGAGAGTAACATCTGTAAATCTTCTTTTATTCTAAAATAATCATTGATTTCTCAAAGTTATCAATGTTATTGCCAATTTCATCACAGGTTGTAATTACTGTGAATTTTTGAAGATTCAGTGTTTCACGTAGAATGGTCAAAAATGGACTGTAAGTAAAACTTTTAATTTTACTAGTAAAACCATAATTCTTTTTGGTTGTACCATATATAATACAGTTCTTCATTGGTCCTGAAAGTTTCAGGAAGATTCATTAAGAATTGTGTTTTTAATGAATTTTTGAAGTTTTTACCCCATTTCTATGTAGAATTGCAAATAGCAGTATTTTGCTGGTTGCTATGAGGTAAATCAATAAATATGGATCCCAAAAGGGTTTAATTACTCTTTTAGGGTCTAGTCATGGAAAGTCATCAAGAATTGACGTGGTTACAGGAGCCTAAGTAGCTTATTACCTCCTTGGCACGTCAAAATAGCAGGTTATTTGCTATTTTTCTTATAATTACAGTAGGTGTAACTTGGTAACCAAGTTCCCAAAGAGTTTTAGTTTACCAATTGGGCCAAGATGAGCCATGGATCCATGCTCTGGAGCTATCCACGCCTCTGAGGCCTCAGAAGTTGGGTACCCTGGCTCTCTTTGATGTCTTTTGTCCCCCTTGCCTAATTTTTACGTCAAAATAGTAATTTAAGCTTAAAGTGAGATATCCACTATGGGTGTACCAAAAGTCCATGTAAGAATACCATGATATTAAGTGCTCAAAACATGCATAACACTATTCTTAGTGTATATGTAACATGGGATTTCTCACTTTCCCATTATTTTGGCTAAAAATCAAGAAAAACAAAAATTTTCACAAATCTTTTATGTGGTATTGAAGTATTTTCCATTTTACCACCTCAAATACTTAAATTGAGCTTATTCACTCTATGGAGCTACCCTAGGTGAATTTTTGTGTAGAATCCAAATCTGGTCTTAAATCCATGGATTTACTTACTCAATAAAAAGTTATTCATCTTTTCTGAAATTGAAAATGATGAATTTTGGATATATGCATGACTTATGAGTTTTGCATAATTCAAAATTTCTTTTTAAGATAATTGTGGCCTATTTGGGTATGTAAAATATACCTCAAGGCTCACATTCCCTCCCACCAAAAAATAAAATTGTACTACAATTTTATTAGTGATAAAAGAATAAGGCCCCAAAGGGGGTAATGTCCACTGTCCAACCTCTTCACATTACTCAGATCAAGTAATTCAAAGCACATTTATAGACATATTCAGGCTTGTGGCCTTCTTTCATGTCTAAATCTTCTTAAGAGTTTATCTGAGTCAGGTATTTCTGATTCTGCCATCCATTCATCGTCATGTACTGGATTTCTATATCTGACAAGATATTCTCTTTGATTTTTACCCCTAAGTCTCCTTTCTTTAATGACTTTCTTTATCTTTCTGTCTTCATTCTGTTCCACAGGTGGTACAGTTAAAGGAGTTGGGTTTCTTAAGGGAAACAATTCTTTTTCGGCTGGTTGATAAGGCTTTATCGAGCTGACTGGAAATATGGGGTGTTTATTTTCCAACTAACCACTCAATTCCACTTGAACTGCATTGGTTCCATGTAAAGCAACAATAACAAAAGGTCCTACATAAGAATCTTTAAGTTTCTTTGGTCCTTTGATATTATTAAAATTCAAGGTTGAAACTAGAACTAAGTCCCCTACTTTGAAGTCTGGTACTTTATGACTCTTGTCCCACTTCTGTTTTGCATAATCAAAAGCATCATCCATACTCTGTTTTGCATGGTGTTTTACTTTATCAAGCATTAATTTGAAGCTGGAAGCTGTAGGATGAATGTCAATCAAGTCTTTCCTCAGTGTGTCTGCTGGGAGTCTTGGATTCCATCCTTTTTCTAACATAGCAGGAGTTTGTCCTGTGGAAGAATGGACTGATGTCTTGTATGCCAATTCTAGTGCAGGTATCAGAGTGCACCAGTCATGGGTAAAGCCATCTGAGTCTTTGAATTCTAATCCATAAGCACAAAATCTCCTGATCATGTCTTCTAAAGTTTGAATCATCCTCTCTGCTAGCCCATCTGTTTGAGGGTGATATGCTGTAGAGAATGATAACTTAGTCCCAAACAATCTATGAAGATTGGTCCAAAGTGCAGATGTGAACTTGGGGTCTCTGTCACTTATGATATTCTTAAATAACCCTGTCTGAGAAATAACTATACTCCATAAAAGAAGAGCTGTATCCATAGCAGTGTCATCTTTATGACATGGTAAGAATATGGGAGTTTTGCTATATCTGTCTACAATGACCAAACAAGCATTATAGCTTTTGTCACCACTTGGAGAAAGTGCTGTGACCCAATCCATGTGAACAACTTCCCAAGGGGATTTTGGTTCTTGAATATGGATCATCAATCCAAATTTCTTGCCTGTACTCCTGTTTGCTTTTTGGCATCTATCACAGGTATGGCAATATTCAATGGTTTCTTTTCTCCAAGATGGCCACCATGCACAGTTCTTTACTTTTTCAAGTGTTCTGTCTTCTGATAGGTGTCCAGAGTAAATGCTATCATGGCATTCATGAAGAATGGTATTGATAAGCAATCTACTACACAGTGTCATCACACAAGAATGTTTTGTTCTATGGTAAATAATCCCATCAAATAAGTGAAATCTTCCTTCAGAATAGGAATTTTTCCAAACTTCATCTAGTGCATTAACCAAAGATGTATCTTTGCAGTCTTTATCCAATAAAGAAGTCAAGATATGGCAATTCTTGTCTTGTTTATAAGACTCTCTGACCTCTTCAAAGAATTCAGTCCCAATATCAGTTATGTTAATTCCTTCAATTGGAATCTGTGGTTCAGCTTCCAAAGGTACATAAGCTGGGTTATCAGGAGTGTTGGCTAAAGCCCATCTACTAAGTCCATCAGCATTCTTGTGAATGTTTCCTGCTTTATGAACTATAGTCATGTTTCCTCTATATTCTTGAATGGCTATTTGCCATCTCAACATATGTCTGTTGGGAGTTTTCATGTTAAGAAGTGATTTCACGGCATTACAGTCAGTTATCACTTCAAAAACACTGCCATCAAGATAATAGTGTAGTTTCTCAAGTGCCCATACCAAACATAAGCACTCCATTTGGCTTGCACCATATCTGGCTTCTGTTGGTTTGATTTGTCTTGAGATATAACAAACTGGTCCTTCTGTAGGTTTGTCATCAATAATCTGGACTTGATGTAGGGCTGCCCCTAGTCCATCTCCACATGCATCAATGTACAATTTAAAAGGAATATTCCAGTAAGGCATGAGGAGTAAAGGTGCTTCTGTAAGGGCTTTCTTTATCTTCTCATAAGCTTTAATTCTTTCCTGTGTCATCTCAAATACAGTCTGTCAATCACAGATTCTATAGAGTGACTTGGCTAGAATTGCAAAATCTTTCAAGTGCTGCCTATAGTAACTAGCAAATCCAAGAAAAGACATCATTTCTTTTTTATTCTGGGGTATTGGATTAAGTAACATTGCTGCTACTTTATTCTTGTCAATACCCAAGCTCAAACCAGAAACAACATGTCATAATGCTTTGAGTTCTTCAAAACCAAAATTGCATTTCTTAAGTGAAATTTTCATGTTCACTTCTGCAACTTTATGAAGTACTCTTGCAAGTCTTTCAAGGTGCAAAGACCATGAGTCAGAACATATAATAATATCATCAATATAAATGATAAGCCATCCTTCAGACAACTCTGTGGGGAAGATGGTATTCATCATTCTTTGATAATGAGATGGAGCATTTTTAATGCCAAATGGCATTCTAAGATACTCAAAAATGCCACAGTGAGTGATAATTCTAAGTAATTTCTTAGCTTTAGGCGTCAAAACATTTTGATGGAAGCCTTTCAATGCATCCATTGATGTTATATACTTGGCTTGAGACAATTGAGTCAAGGTTTCTTGAATTCTAGGGATTGGATACCTATCTGGAACTGTGTAGGTATTCAAAGCTCTAAAATCTCCAACCATACTTGACTTATCATTATGCCATGAAATAATAACAGGTGTTGTCACTTCAACTTCCTCATTATGGCCTACTTTCCTTAGCACACCAAGTTGGATCAACTCTTGGATATGTTTTTCCAAGGCCTCTCTAGCTCTGGGACCGGCTGGATAAGCTGGTCTTCTAAGTACTGGAGGATATGGTCTGTCAATATTAAGAGTAATATCAACTTCATGTCCTCTTATAGCGCCTAATGGTTCATTATCAGAGGCAAATGCATTTTTATATGTGTATAACACATTAATAAGCTCATTCCTCATCTTTGGTGACAATGATTGATTAATTTGTGCTTCAACAAGTTGATTAGTCACAAATTCATCTTTGTAAGTATCCTTGACAGAAGATACTACAGATATCTGTTTTGGCATATTGGAGAAAGCAAATTTTTGTCTCTTGTTATCTCCAATTGTGAAATATCTGTCTTTATGGTTATTTATATCAATACCATAGATATTCAAGTAATAATTTCCAAGAATGATGTGCTGAGATGTGCAATTATCCATTACTACAATCTCAGTTTTCATTCTTACACTTCCTGCTGGATGTGGGAATACAATATTAGTGTCCAATATGCCCAAGGGGTACATATTGTTACTGGCACTACTGAATTGTACACCTTCTATTGGTAATAGATGGTTTTTCCATTCAGGAAGTATAATTTGGAGATAATCTTTGCCAACACAAGTGCAAAATGCCCCTGTATCCAAATTTACTTTGGCTTCAATATCACTCATCAGAACTGATGTGATACAGGATGCTCCAGCAGTATAACCCTTTCCTCTAGCAGGTTTTGTTTTACACATTCTGGCATCTTGGATATTGATCAGTTTGCAGCAATCTTCACTGTACTGTGGCAAGTGGGTATGGACTTCTGTGACCTCAAAGAAAGCTGAAATGTTTTCAATGGGATAGTCCTCCACTTGTGTATCTTCAGAGATTGCAGAATCTTGATCAGACTCCTCTTTCTCTTCAGTACACTGAATTTCTTCAATGACTTGAACTTCATTGATTTTTGTCTTCTTAGGACAAGTGTTGGCTAAATGTGAAGTACTTCCACATTTATGACACTTCAAGACAGGTCTTTCTGGTCTTCTTTCCTCTCTAGGAATCTTTGAGACTATTTTGGACTCTATTGGGTTTTTAATCAAAGTCTTACCAATTCTTGTCCTGGTAATGATATCTTCCATAGAATTAATGTAGTCCTCTGTTGAACAAGGTTCCACACATCTGCTTTTGATAGCATGTTCCAGTTCTCCTCCACACTTTCTTAATATTTTCATATTAATCATAGTGTCAGACATATCTGGGTGTAAAGCAGATAATCTGTCTTTTTGTTTAAAGAACCAAGTAAGTGGTTTGTCTTTTTCTGAGTTAAAAATGGCACTTTCAAAAGCATTCTCCATTTTAAACCTCCAAGAATTATTGGCCCATTTGGTAATCACTTCAGATTTCCACCAAGACCATTCATGTTTACCATGATCAATCCTCATTTTGTAATACCATTTCTTTGCAGTTCTGGTAAACAAACAGTGTAATTTTCCCACTATGATTTCATCAGGTATATTAAAGTCTTCTTGCAACATATCAATAGTTCTGATGAATTCAATATGGTTATATTCTCCTTCACCAGAGAATGTTGGCCATTCATCTATTTTGGGAATATCTCTTGCAGAGTAGGCATTTTCTCCTAAGAATGGAGTCAAACTTTCTTTGACAGAAAGTTTTTCTTCAGTCAAAGGTGTAGAATGTCTTGGCATATGTGGTTCATGATTCTTATGAATTTGCTCCACACTTGCAATTATATCATTCTTCAATTTCTGCCTTTCACCGTCACTTTTTGCTAAATGTATAGCAAATTGATTGGTGTTCTTAACTATTTGTAAGACATGGTCTTCAAGAGTTTTAAGTCTATCATTTACTTTAAAAATGGAAGGATCCTCTGTGTCATTATTTTGACATTGGGTCTCAATTCTTTCACAAGCATTGCTAATTGACTCAAGGGTGACAGTTGTCAATTGATGCCAATCAGAATGTTGCTTGTCATTTTTCTTTAAATCATTGATGTCTAATGTAATTTGCTTCAACTTTGACTCAAGTTTGCCAATTTCTACACTAATACTTCTATGTACATCATTTATTTGCGTGGAAAAGTCCTGTTCATCCTTTCCTGCTCCTTGGCTGTGAATTCCATAAGAGTTCTGGCCATATTGAAGAAACTGTCCACGGCTGAAGGCTCCAATTTGGGGATCCTGTACCCTTGTGGGTAAGGTCTGTGCCAATTGGCTTTGCCTTTGCCCTTGCCTTGATGGTTCTTGGGACCTCTCTGTTTCTTTTGAGGTCCTTTGGGCTTGTCCTTGGGCGCTTCTGGAGCTGGTTTGGAGCTGGTAGATGCCACTGGTGCCTCTGTCTCCAAAGCTGGAGTCATTTCCAACTCTTTCTTCTGGTCTATGGATAAAAGACTTTGGTTCTTCAACCAATTCTTTATCTTTTTGACCTTGTCTTTGCAAGACAGGGGGCTCCATCCTCCTAAGAGTTCTATGGTCTTCTCCTGACCCAGAAAGCTCTTGATGTGTAAGTAGGAGTTCATGGCCCCCTGCCAAAGGCTTGGGCAGATTTCCCACTCCTCTTCCTTGGCTGCTCTGAACCAGTTTTTGTACTGGCATTGATATATTTCTATTGCTGCCACCTGAAAGTGGTTCAGCCCTGGAAATATTACCATAAATCAGTTCAGGCTCAGAATTTACGTCAAAATCTGTTGGTACAGACCTTGGGGAATGGGGGGCAACTCTGGCATCCTCCATATGTGCCTTTCTTGTCGAAGATTTGGCACTTCTGGATTTGGTCTTGCCTCTTCCTTGTCCACATCCATCTGGTTGGACTGAATAGTTGCTTCCATTTCTGGTATGCACCATTTTCACGTCAATTTAAAGATAAAAGGTGAAAATATAAGATAAAATACACACCTTTTGGTGGTAATTTAGCTTTTTCTGAGTTGAATAAGGTGCCTCTTTTAGCAATCTGCACCTCAATACTGTCTTCAGATTCTGCTTCTGAAGATTCTGGACTATTGATGTATCTTTTACTGAGTCTGTTACCAGCTGCACAGTATTTGATTAAAGACACTTAAAAGAGAAAAAATATGATAAAAGAAATTATTTTTGTGTTTTAAGATATTTTTAAAAGATTTTTTATGAATTTTATTATTTTTTAATATAAAAAAAATTATTCTTTTTAAAGAAAAAAAATAAAATTTAAGATTTTGAATGAAAATTAATTCAGAGTAATTCAAAGAATAATGTTATAAGCTTTTGGATGTGAAAAAGCCACGTGTAAAAACAGTATAAAATTAAACCAAATTCCTCAATGAAAAGATTTCCAAAACAATTTCAAAAATAAGAATTATTTTAACTTTAAAATGAAATAAAAAAATTATTAAATTGATATATTTTAGAGCTTAAAAATATATTAATTAAGGGTACAAGGTTCAAAAAACACGGCCAGGCCCCCAAATGTAAGATGTGACTATGAAACTGGTGATAATATTACTATTAATCAACAGTACTATGTCTGTTCTTATGAAATATAATAATAAAGTATTATTATAACCACAATTAAATAATTAAAAAAATTATTTCTTTCACGTGTTAAGCACTACTAGTGATTTTAACAGTGAGAAAGTAATTGTCTACAAGAATCAATTACAAGAAGAATTTAATAATAAAAACTTCTTTATTAAAATAATAAAATTATTTTAATATATAATTATCTTTTGCAAGAATAATTATAAAGATAATTCTTGAAGAAAACTATTACTAGAGAAAAACTTTAAGAATTAAGAATAAATGACTCACTAATACTCCAAAGAACTTATTGATAGATAAGAGTAGAGAAATTTGACGTGGAATTGTGGATTTAAAGGATCAAAAGGATTTATAACAAGATTACAATAATATATAGTTGGATTCTATGATTTCACGTCTTTCTGGATGATTTTGAAAGATTTAAAACACTTAAGAATAGTTTTAATTAATACTTACTTGTTGGTAATAATGATTTAATAAACTGATAAGATGATGATACGGAAAAAACAGCAAGAATAGGCTTCTTTTAAGTCAACAACAGCTCACAGAGGCGTGCCATGGAGCAAACTGAAAAACCAGTGAGTGAGAAAACAATAAACCCTTTTGGATTAATGATTGCATCATCTGTTGTCACGTAAGATTATCATAATTACTTAATTGATGCTTTTACGTGACTACCAACCCCAATATGGTTAAGAATAAAAGGAGTAACATCTGTAAATCTTCTTTTATTCTAAAATAATCATTGATTTCTCAAAGTTAACAATGTTATTGCCAATTTCATCACAGGTTGTAATTACTGTGAATGTTTGAAGATTCAGTGTTTCACGTAGAATGGTCAAAAATGGACTGTAAGTAAAACTGTTAATTTTACTAGTAAAACCATAATTCTTTTTGGTTGTACCATAGATAATACGGTTCCTCATTGGTCCTGATAGTTTCAGGAAGATTCATTAAGAATTGTATTTTTAATGAATTTTTGAGGTTTTTACCTCATTTCTACGTAGAATTGCAAATAGCAGTATTTTGCTGGTTGCTATGAGGTAAATCAATAAATATGGATCCCAAAAGGGTTTACTTACTCTTTTAGGGTCTAGTCATGGAAAGTCATCAAGAATTGACGTGGTTACAGGAGCCTAAGTAGCTTATTACCTCCTTGGCACGTCAAAATAGCAGGTTATTTGCTATTTTTCTTATAATTACAGTAGGTGTAACTTGGTAACCAAGTTCCCAAAGAGTTTTAGTTTACCAATTGGGCCAAGATGAGCCATGGATCCATGCTCTGGAGCTATCCACGCCTCTGAGGCCTCAGAAGTTGGGTACCCTGGCTCTCTTTGATGTCTTTTGTCCCCCTTGCCTAATTTTTACGTCAAAATAGTAATTTAAGCTTAAAGTGAGATATCCACTATGGATGTACCAAAAGTCCATGTAAGAATACCATGATATTAAGTGCTCAAAACATGCATAACACTATTCTTAGTGTATATGTAACATGGGATTTCTCACTTTCCCATTATTTTGGCTAAAAATCAACAAAAACAAAAAATTTCACGAATCTTTTATGTGGTATTAATGATGTGGTATTGAACTATTTTCCATTTTACCACCTCAAATACTTAAATTGAGCTTATTCACTCTATGGAGCTACCCTAGGTGAATTTTTGTGTAGAATCCAAATCTGGTCTTAAATCCATGGATTTACTTACTCAATAAAAAGTTATTCATCTTTCCTGAAATTGAAAATGATGAATTTTGGATATATGCATGACTTATGAGTTTTGCATAATTCAAAATTTCTTTTTAAGATAATTGTGGCCTATTTGGGTATGTAAAATATACCTCAAGGCTCACAGAGGAAGTGAAGATTTTTTCACCCTCTACTACTGGCTTGTGGTTTGCAAACAGCCTGTATAACCTGTATTGGGCTCAGATGTGGTTTTGAAACCACATCTGGGAAGCTTTCACCAATACAGGGTGAAAATTTTCATCTGGGGACCTCACAGCCTGATTCTGACGTGTATGACGCATAGAATGCTGTACAGCAGCTGTATGGGACCCCGGTATTGACTGAAATATGAGTTATTGATGTAAAAACAAGCTTCTTCATTTATTTGACACCTCATATTCATGGTTATGGGATATTATCCCATGGTAAGGCTGTATATGACAGCAGGTGGGAATCTGACCTTAAAACAACTATACCTTTGTCAATTCTTGAGATATCAACCTCAAAATTGGTTCAGTGTGTATCCCTGTATGTGATATACACAATGGTCGCCCCATTTGACATGGGTATAATTAAATATGGCAAAGTTATCCCATGTACAAAAGTTTTGTACATTTGCGTGGTATAGGCAAAAAGCTGTATTGAGCTTATTTGCCCCATGACTTTTGTTCTAGTTGAGCTATGGGGGAATGGATGACACCATCAGATGGCCCTGATTTTGCTCTGACCAAAAAGACCCCACTTCAAGTATCTCACACTAAAACTGTAGAGGTTAGATGAGAGGTGAATGTTTTGTTCACCCTTATTCCACCTGAAATTGACCATAGCTCCAGTAATATTGGTGCTAGCTCAGTTTGGCTGGTACCATTGAATAGCCCTGGCTTAGAGCTTCATTTTGAGTACCCATTTGATGGGGTTAAGCCCCTCCTTCTAGATTCTAGATGGAGGTGAAAATTAAGGTTTATGCTCAGCAATAACTTTGAGCAGGAATAACTTTGTTATTTCTTCTCCTATGGTGATGGGACTTATATTTTCAGAAAGAGGTGAGTTTATTCTTGCTTTTGATACCTTTTGAGCTGATTTGGCTCAGCACCATGTTTTGGTGGTATCTTGGCTATACCATTGGTGTATGGTATTTTGGCTGTCATGCTTGTGCTCTGGTTTTGAGTCACAGGCTGACAATCACTTCCATCAAAATTAGATGAAACATGGAAAAAGGCATATGATTAAGGAAGATTCCACCTCCTTGATGGAATCCTTTACCATGTAACAAAACACACATGTGTTATGGCCTTAACAGATAGAACCCTGATAAACAATATTTTACATGAATGTCATGATATTGTTACAGCTGGACATCTTTCAGAAGACAGAACACTAGAAAGGGTGAAAACCTGCTCTTGGAGGCCAAATTGGAAGAAAGATGTTTCAGAATACTGCCAAACCTGAGAAAGATATCAAAAAGCCAACAGAGCCACAGGAAAGAAATTTGGAATGATGATCCAAATCAAAGAACCAAAATCCCCTTGGGAAATGGTTCATATGGATTGGGTAACAGCATTACCTCCAGGAGGAGACAGAAGCTATAATGCATGCCTAGTATTAGCTGACAGGTGTGGCAAAACTCCCATATTCCTACGATGTCACAAAGATTACACAACTATGGACACAGCCAAAATGATATGGAATAAAGTCACTAGCCAAACAGGCTTATTCCAGAATATTATAAGTAAAAGAGACCCAAAATTCATTTCAGCATTATGGACAAATCTCCATAACTTGTTTGGGAGAAAGTTATCATTCTCAACAGCTTACCATCCTCAAACTGATGGTTTAGCAGAAAGAATGATACAAACCTTGGAGGACATGATCAGAAGATTCTGTGCTTATGGACTAGAACTCAAAGATTCTGATGGTTTTACCCATTATTGGTGTACACTAATACCAGCCCTTGAACTGGCAGATAAAACATCAATCCATTATTGTAATGGCAAAACACCAGCAATGCTAGAAAAAGGTTGGAATCCAAGACTTCCTTATGATACCCTCAAAAAGGACTTAGTGGATATACATCCAACAGAAAGCAGTTTTAGAATAATGCTTGACAAAGCAAGACACCATGCAAACAGATGTATGCAATATTATTTCAAATATGCAAAAGAAAGATGGGATAAAAGCCATAAACCACCTGAATTCAAAATGGGAGACTTAGTCCTAGTATCAACCATTAATTTCTATAACATAAATGGTCCAAAGAAATTGAAAGATTCCTTTGCAGGATCATTTATGATAAAATCACTTCATGGACCCAATGCCGTGCAATTGGAACTCACAGGTGAATTAATGGAAAAACACCCAACCTTTCCTATAAGTCTGATATAACCTTAAAGCTCAAGTGATAAGGAGCTATTTCAACTAAGAAATAAACCCCCGCTTGAAATTCCCCCCTTGGAAGAAGGAGAAGAAAAGAAAATTGTAAAAGTCCTTAAAGAAAGAAGTACAAGAAACAAAAAAGAAAGAGAATACCTCGTAAGGTATAGGAATTCAACTCAAGAAGATGAATGGCTACTTGAGAAATATATAACAAATGCTGATAAACTAATAAGAAGGTTCAGACATGAAAGAAAACCTAAATAATAGAAAAATCAAGCATTATTGAGCTTCTGTTACAACCACAAAGATTGACCCTCCTCCATGGGGGTTGCGGCAATTCTAACCTGGAACCAAGTTGGGGCCAATTGGCCACACCATATCTTTTATGGCCAATTGGTCTTCTCTGGTACTCGATGGCCATTTGGCCATAACACCTCTTTTTGGCCATTTCTGGCCTCAGGCCATATCCTGCCATCATTGGCCTCCTTGGCCAATTTCCATATCACCAACCCCCAGGCCTTTATCTTTGATTTTTGGCCTGGGGGGTCCTTTAATCTTCCAGGGGGTCTGGCCTCCTAGCCACCACCTTTGGTTTTGGGCCACCCCTTTCATTAGGGGGGTTTAGGGCTAAATTGCCTATTTGGGCCATTTAGGCCCCCTATGGCTTCTACGGCCCGTAGGCCAATTAGGCCCCTTTTGGCCTAATCGAATGAGGCCAAAAGGGGCCAAAGGGGGCAACCATCTAGCCCCCAACGCCAGGTGGGTTCCAAACCACAATTGGGCCCACCTGAGCCAAATTTGGTCACCAATCCCTTGGACCCAAATTTGGCCAAACGCCCTTAGGACACCAAAATGGCCATAGAACCCGTAGGACCCATCTTTGGCCGTGGCCTCTGGCAACCACCAGAGGCCACCAGATCAGCTCAGACAGCCTTTTTCTCAACTTAAGGGGAATTCTTTCAATTCCTCCATTCACCCCGTACTCAAGGTTTCAGGAGTGGTGCATATATGGTATTATATACCATTATGCACCATTTTTGCTCGGCAATTTAATGGTGACGTTTTGAGGAACAAATTTAAAAATTCCAAATCAAGGTCCCAAAATACAACGCCCATTTTGAAGGAGGATTCTTTAGCTCCTCAGTCTGGCAATCCATGGCGGCAATCAGAAGACCATTCAAGGATCCCAATCACCTGGCCCTGAAGGAGTAGGGTTGGCAACTTCATTCAGGATTAATACAAGGGAATTCTCAGAGGTTATACAGTCTTTCAATCAGTTGTCAAGGAATCAAGTATTTCAATACTCCTTGGACAACTCAATTGGTCTATACAGGCGTCAATCAAGCAACCTGTATGGCCTTAGCCCAATTGTGCCAATTGAATCTTCCACTTTGTGAATTCAATCACACAGTTCATTTTAAAGATGGCCACAACTGTTTTGGCCAAATTCAGACAATACAGCTGGTTATCCACCTTCCAGGATCAGTCCTTCAGTTTTTCACATATACTTGCCACCTTTCACCCCCTGGGGACCTTTTCCCCAGTTAATTAATATATTGTATTTATAACTATCTTTATTTTGTTTCACTTTATTAAAGTTAATACTGATAATCTTAAGTCAGTCATTCAGCAACTTTTCTCTTTTCTTCCTTGCCTGTCAGTGGATATTGGTGGTCATATCCTTTACTAATTCCATTCCCTTTTCTGGCAGGTTGAAACAGTGAATTGAGGATTCACTTGGTTGGCTTCTTGGGCTTTGGCTTCTTTATTATCTTTGGTGTTTGTCTTCTTATCTTTTTCTTCTATCTTTGGAATACTTGTCTTCCCTTTCTTCTTCTTTAAAGAAATCAATCTTTATTATTATTTTATCTTTGGAGCCCTCCAAGTGAGTTCTTGATTCCTGAGTGCCAGGCCCTCTTGCTTCCATAAGAGCCTCTGTGACATTATATTAATTAACTCATAATTTTTCTTCTGTTCATTCATTTTTATATTTTGATTCATTCATTTCACTTTATCAAAATTATGACTCTTTAACGTTTTATGAATTTTATGATTCTTTGTCATCTCTCAATTTTCTCTCACTCATTCTTCATTCTGAAAATTGAAAGCTGACCCAATTTCATTTTTTTTTATCTTTTTAAATCTTAATCTCAATTTCAATCATCATCAATCTCATTTTTATCCATAATTCAGGTGTTTTTTCATTTTGATTTTCAAATTACTCATCAGATTATTCAGACACATTCTTCACATCAGGATTTGATTTGATTTTTTTCCTCAAGAATTTTGATTTTCACAAAGAATTCACTTGATAATTGATTTGATTGACTGATTTGATATAATTGACATTGACTTCAAGAAAATTGACTGACCTGAAGATTCTCATTGATTTTGCAAAATTGCACATCAAGAATTCACATAAATTGATTTTGACTCAATAATTCATTTGACTGATTGATTTTCTCTGCAAGATTTGATTTTATTGATTTTGATTGATTGCTTTTATTAAGTTCAAGGCTTTCACTGATATTGATTTTGACTTCAAGACTCATTTGATTTTGGTTGATTGACGTACCTGAAGATTTTAATTGATTCATTGATTTCCTCAAGATTTGATTGTTGATTCTGTACTTCAAGAAAATTTTGATTTTTATTCATTTATTTTAATTTTTTTATTCCTGAACTCATGACCATCAAACATTCACCTCCTACAAGACAAACCAGATCTCAGGCCAGAGCTCAAGCTGCTCTTACTCCAACTCCAAGAGTTCTTCTTGATGGCACCACAGCAGTTCCTCACCTGAGGGCCCAATTGGATAGAGGACCCCACATGGAAGGAGCAGCACCATCCAGGAAGGGAGGAAGAGGGCCAAGAAGATCAATTTCATTATCAGGAGTGGTTGGCGGTTTTCCAGGATTCTCAAGAACCAGTCTCAAGGTTCAAGATGAAGATGATGATGATGAGGAGGAGAATTCTGTGGAAGAGTAAGAGTCTGATGGTGCTGAAGGTGTTCCTGCTCCTGTGGGGGCTTCCCAAAGTACTGGAGGACCAACTCTAGCCCACTCTGATAAGCCTGTCTCTCATCAATCTGAACCATATTTACTGGCCATTATGCAGCAGATGACTCAAATTATGGCCAATCTTCAAGCAGCTTCTTCTTCTGGATCATCAAAACCACCTGCCTTCAAGACTCCATCTATGAAGGCACCAGAATTCTTTGATGGGACTCAGCCCTTCAAAGTCAGCAGCTTCCTTCAGTCATGCCAATTAATCTTTCATAATGATCAGGAAAACTTCTCTCAAGACAGAAAGAAGGTCCTTTATGCCACTTAATTTCTCATTGGCAGGGCTGCAAAATGGATTGAGCCTTATCTTTCCAATCTCACCAATCAAGACTCCAATTAACTTCTCAATTCTTGGACTTTATTTTAATCTCAACTCTTCACTCTATTTGGTGACCTGAATGAAGTCAGAAAAGCTGAAACAGAATTGGATTCACTAAGAATGAAGGAAGGTGTCCATGTTTCACTATACATAGCCAATTTCAGGAGTTTGGTTTCAAGAATTGGAGATTGGGGTGAAAAGGCTCTCATTCATCATTTTGGGAAGGGATTGCAATCCTGGATTTTGGATCAATTGGCCTCCCATCCTTCAAGAATTGATTCTCTTCAAGACTTAATGGACGTTACCCGGGAACTTGAGACCAGGTACCATGAAAGACAAAAGGAGAAGAATCAATATCAAGAGAAGAAACCTGAAGCCCCAAGATCAACTACTTCTCATCCTCAAAATTCTTCAAGTTCAAGTCATAAGAAGAAGAAGAACATTCAGAATTGGGACAAGCCCCATTCTTCTTTTTTGAATAAGGACTTCAAGCTCATGAACTCTGAAAAAGAAAGAAGACTCAAAAAGGGTCTTTGTACCTATTGTGGTGGGAAGCATAGTCTTGAGTCCTGTTTCAAAAGGCCTCAAAACAAGCTTACCCAACTGTCAGGCCAATTGCCCAGCCAGGGAAAAGCCTGAGTGGAGACCATGTTGTGTTCAATGGTCTTCACAGGCTTCCTTCCAGAGCACCATTGTGCATTCTGAATACTGGTGTCAAGAATTCTCTTAGATTTTTTGTTTTTTCTTCTCTTTCTGATGTTTTTTACAGTATCCTCATTGATTCTGGTGCTACCAACTCATTTATTGCAAAGCAGTTTGTTCACAAGTATTCATTGACTACGTCAGAACTTCCAGAGAAGATTCCTCTTATCATTTTGGACTCCTCTGAGTCCCCTTCCTTCTTTGTGACTCACCATACTAAATATATGGTTGACCTCCCTTCCTTCCCAAGCTTTGAATGGGACTTTTTAGTCATTAATACTCCCAAGGGAGAAGACCTCATATTGGGCTTTGACTTTCTAAATTACTTTAATCCTTCTATTGATTGGAGACAAGGGCTGATCACCTTTAATGCTGATTATAAGGACTATCGTGATCCTTCTAATTCCTTCCATACTGCCTCTTCTTCTGCCAAATCATGTGCAGCTCTGGTTGGTGATTCTCAAACACCATCACTTCCATCTTCTGTCCATATTCCTTCCGTTAATCTCCATCAGTCATTACTATTATCCGTAGCTGAAGGCTTCAAAGAGATTCAAGATTTTGGAGAAGATAATTCTGTATCTTCATGTCATCTCTTCTTTGGGAATATGGACCTTCCTCCTTCATCTTATCATGACTCCCTGAAGGAGTTGTGGGAGGAAGAGGAAGAGCCAGAAGAAGTAGAAACCGTGATGAAGGTTGTCCCTTCTGTCTCTCACCAATATTTATATGTATTCTCCAAGTTTAAAGCAGAAAAACGTCCTCCTCACCACACCCGTGATCATCATATTGAGCTGGAGGGGTGTCTACCTCCAGTTGGGGTGATCTACTCTTTATCCAAACAAGAGTCAGATACACTCAGGGCCTACATTTCAGAGAATGTAGAGAAAGGTTTCATCCGCTACTGCCTCTTTTCAGAATCTGGTCAATGATATTTTCCAAGATCTGCTTGATGTTTATGTTGTGGTTTATTTGGATGACATTATGGTCTTTCCCAAATCTGAGGAAGAACATGTCACTCATGTGTCCATTGTTCTTTCTAGACTCAGAGCCAATAACCTTTTTTCTAAGGCTTCAAAGTTCCTTTTTCATGTTTCTAGTGTATAATATCTTGCTTATGTTGTTTTTTCTGAAGGCCTCAAGATGGAACAAGAAAAAGTCCAGCAGATTCTCAATTGGCCGCCTCCAAGAAAACTCAAGGCTCGTCAATCCTTCCTTGGCTTTGCTAAATTCTACTGCCGTTTCATCAAGAATTATTCAAAGAAGATCAGTTCACTCACCAGTTCCCTCAAGAAAGATTCCTGTTTCCCCCTCAATGAGGAAGCTCTCAGTCAGTTTCACCAACGCAAAGAGGCTTTCACCACTGCTCCAATCCTTCTCTACCCACCATTGTAGAGACAGATGCATCCAATTATGCCTTGGGTGCTGTACTGAGTCAGGTCTCTGACTCAGGAAAACATCCCATTGCATTTGACAGCCGCAAGCTTATCCCAGCAGAGCTCAATTACAAAATTCATGACAAGGAACTCCTTGGTATCGTCTGGGCTCTCAAGTGCTGGAGGGCTTTTCTTCTTTCACTGTCTTCCCCTTTTGAAGTTCTCACCGATAACTCTTCCCTTCAATACTTCATGACCTCCAAAGTACTCACTTGCCGTCAAGCCCATTGGGCAGATATTCCTTGCTGAATTTCATTTCTCAATCACTCACCGCCCTGGCCGCTTAGCTACTCTTCCGGATGCCTTATCACATTGGGATGACTTCTATCCGGAGAGGGGGGAGGATTTCATCAGCAAGAATCCAATGAATTGTCAACAACTGATTAAGCAAGATGAAGTTCAACCCTCAAGGTATTTTGCATTCAAGGTGGAATCTTTTTCAAATTTGATTGATTCAATTCAGAAGGCTCTATGGCAAGATGCTCAGTACAGAAGTATCCTTGAAGAATTGGGCAAACGTAAATCCATTCAGGATTCTTCTCTTGATTCCTCTTCCCAACTTCTTCTCTGCAAAGATCGGGTGGTGGTCCCAAATGACCCCACAATTCAATTCAGCATTCTTCAAAAGAGTCATGATTCTCCTCTAGCTGGACACCCTGGCCAAGAGAAGACTCTCAAGGTTGTCAAGCGGGATTTCCACTGGTCTGGCATGACTCAAATCATAAAGGATTATGTTTCATCCTGTCAACAGTGTTCAAGAAACAAGAATATCCATCACAAGAAGTTTGGACTCCTCAAACCTCTTCCAATTTCAAATGGTCCTTGGATTTGGTTTCAATGGACTTCATTACTCTATTGCCACTGTCCAACTCATTTGACTCAATTCTTGTCATAGTGGACAGATTCTCAAAGATGGCAGTTTTTATTCCAACAATGTCTTCAATCACTTGACTAGATTTGGCCCATTTATTCATCAAGAATATCTTTTCAAAGCATGGCCTTCCTTCAAGCATTGGCAGTGATAGAGGTCCTCTTTTTGTTTCTTCCTTCTGGACCAATCTTTGTCAGCAGCTCAAGATTTCAAAAGCTTTGTCAACTGCTTACCATGAAGAAGCTAATGGACAGACAAAGACAGTAGATAAGATAATAGAAAAGTATCTTTGGATGTATTTCAGTTATCATCAAGATGATTGGAACACCTGGTTCCCTCTGACTGAATTTGCCTACAATAACTCTGACCACCCTTCAACAAAACAATCACCGTTTTTCACTGTTTATGGAAGAGATCCACATTTTGACTCAGTTCACATTACTCAAGATACTCCTGCTGGAAATTTATCAACAAAAATCCAATCAGTACAGCAATATGTCAAGAGAGAACTTGAAGTTGCCATAAACAGGTTTAAGAGGTATGCAGATAAAAGTAGAGCAAGTCCACCTGTTTTCAACCCTGGTGACATGGTATGGCTTTCCTCCAAGAACATCAAATCAACCGGACCCACCAAGAAGCTTTCTGAAAGATGGTTGGGTCCTTTTCCAATAGTGAAAAAAGTCAGTACTCATGCTTACCACCTCAATCTTCCATCTCAATGGAAATCCATCCACCCAGTCTTCCATATTTCCCTTCAGGAACCAGTCAAGAAATCAAAAATCCCAAACAGGCATCAAGAGCCTCCTCTTACAATCATCATTGAAGAAGAAGAGGAATGGGAAGTCTCTCAAATACTGGACTCACAGCTCAAGAGAGGGAAATTATGGTATCTGGTGGAATGGAAAGGTTTCAGTCAAGACACAGAAAGATCCATTTGGGAACCAACCAAAAACCTCAAGAATCGTCCTGAACTTGTCAAAGATTTGCATTCACTATATCCTGAAAAGCCTGGGCCCAATTCTTCAAGAGCTTGATTCATTATGTTGCTTGGTGGGGAGAGGAATTACCACAAGGAAGTACAACTCCTGGTATGCACCTTTAGGGTTATTCTACTCTCTTCTGTTGTAAGCATCACCTTGGCCACTCTGTGAGCACTTTTCAATTTGGACACAGATCTTCTGGCCTGGCTTTCAACATCAATTCAAATTTATGGCCATTTCCACTTGGGGCAAATGTACCATTCCTTTCTTATTTCCCTTCCCAAATTATTATCTGTTCAGCACATTCATTTATCAAGATTTTTCTTAATTATGGCACTGGAGGGATTGGTAACTACCAAAAGTAAGTTCCTCTCCTGGTGTGCACTTCCCTGAGGGGTCTACAATCTTTCAAAACATCACCTTGGTCACTCTGTGAGCACCTGGAATCAAGTTTTGTTATCCAGGTCCTTGGCCACTTTCCAAATCAACTGTCGAAATCCATGATGAAGATTGAACTCCCCCTCAAAATTTATTTTTCTTTTTATTTTCTTTTTCTCTTGTTATATTTGCTTCTTTTACTTTTTTATTCTTTATATTTTCTTAAAGTTGTTTTCTTATAACTCTTAATGCCAAAATTTTTATGCCAAATCATGTCTTCAACATTTTGAAAAGCCAAATTTCAAGAGAAGACCAATTCAACCTCAATTCATATGCCAACACTTTTATCAGTTCAAAAATTTTCCTTTCAAGATTCAAATACCTTTGGAATCCCTATGTCCAATCCTTCTCAATAGCCTCAACAGGCTTCTACCTTATCTTGGTGCTCAGGAGCTCACCATTCAAGGTAGGGGGGTACTGTCACAACCATGAAGATTGACCCTCCTCCATGGGTGTTGCGGCAATTCTAACCTGGAACCAAGTTGGGGCCAATTGGCCACACCATATCTTTTATGGCCAATTGGTCCCCTCTGGTTCTCTATGGCTATTTTGCCATAACACCCCTTTTTGGCCATTTCTGGCCACCATCATCATTTATGGCCTCAGGCCATATCCTGCCATCATTGGCCTCCTTGGCCAATTTCCATATCACCAACCCCCAGGCCTTTATCTTTGATTTTGGGCCTGGGGGGTCCTTTAGTCTTCCAGGGGGATCTGGGCCCCCCAGCCACCACCTTTGGTTTTGGGCCAACCCCTTTCATTCAGGGGGTTTAGGCCTAAATGGCCTATTTGGGCCATTTATGCCCCCTACGCCTTCTGTGGCCCGTGGGCCCTAATCATGGTCCCCAGTCCGTAGGCCAATTAGGCCCCTTTTGGCCTAATCCAATGAGGCCAAATGGGGACAAAGGGGGCATCCATCTAGCCCCCAAGGCCAGGTGGGTCCCAAACCACAATTGGGCCCACCTGAGCCAGTTTTGGCCACCAATCCCTTGGACCCAAATTTGGCCAAAAACCCTTAGGTGTCACAGCCAAGGAGGCAGGGGCATTACCAATCATCTTCAACAATCATTACCTCATTGATACCCTTCAAAAACCAATCAGTAACAATCCTTATTTCATGGATACCCTTCAAAACCCAATCAGCAAGGGGGTTTCATTCTACATTCTCCAAATACAGTTTTCAGACCTCAATACAGTTTCATACAGGCAAGACCCAAATACTGGATTCACCAAATACAGGCCTGTCATCAATACAGGCACAAATACATGTATTGACTGTATAACCTGTATTGGATTCACCAATACAGGATTCAATCCCACATCCAACTTCTTCCAGCATACAGGCCAGTATCTCAACACTCAAACTCCAAGGCTGGTATTTCTCACATATACCAGGCCCTCTTCATCCGCCTGGGGGTTTTTCCCCCAGTTAATTAAAATATTGGATTTATTATTTAATATTATTTTATTTCTCATTAAGAAATATTATTTTATTATTTATTAAGTTAGTCTTTGCCTTCCCTTACCTGTTCAGTAGAGTCCTGGTGGCCATAGCCTTTATTAATCCTTTTCTCTTTTCTGAACAGGTTGAAACAGTGGTACAGGATTATTTGTGGTTGGCTCTTTATTATTGCTTTTGTTTTCCTCTCATATCTTTTAACTCTTATTATTTTATGACTAGGAAATTATTATCTTATTTCATTACTCTTATCATTTGAGTATTTCATTTTGAGCCCTCCATAAGTAAGTCTGTTCATTGAGTGCCAGGCCCTCTTCATTTTAGAAGAGCCCCTGTGACATTATCTTAATTAACTCATAATTGCTTCTTTTTCTTTCATTCATTTTATTCATTTCTCTCATTCTTCAATTATGATCTTTTCATGATTTTATGATTTTTATGATTTTTATGATTTCATTATCTCTCATCAATTTTCATCTCATTCATTTCATTCAAATGAAAATTGATTCTCTTTCTCATTTCAAAATTCTGCTGACCATTTCACTTTATTCTTTATCATTCTCATTTCTCTTTTTGTCTGAATTCAGGTTTTTATCAGGTTTTGAGTGGAATTATTTGTGTGAGCCTTGAGGTATATTTTACATACCCAAATAGGCCACAATTATCTTAAAAAAGAAATTTTGAATTATGCAAAACTCATAAGTCATGCATATATCCAAAATTCATCATTTTCAATTTCAGAAAAGATGAATAACTTTTTATTGAGTAAGTAAATCCATGGATTTAAGACCAGATTTGGATTCTACACAAAAATTCACCTAGGGTAGCTCCATAGAGTGAATAAGCTCAATTTAAGTATTTGAGGTGGTAAAATGGAAAATACTTCAATGCCACATCATTAATACCACATAAAAGATCTGTGAAAATTTTTGTTTTTCTTGATTTTTAGCCAAAATAATGGGAAAGTGAGAAATCCCATGTTACATATACACTAAGAAGAGTGTTATGCATGTTTTGAGCACTTAATATCATGGTATTCTTACATGGACTTTTGGTACACCCATAGTGGATATCTCACTTTAAGCTTAAATTACTATTTTGACGTAAAAAATAGGCAAGGGGGACAAAAGACATCAAAGAGAGCCAGGGTACCCAACTTCTGAGGCCTCAGAGGCGTGGATAGCTCCAGAGCATGGATCCATGGCTCATCTTGGCCCAATTGGTAAACTAAAACTCTTTGGGAACTTGGTTACCAAGTTACAACTACTGTAAAACATCAGAAAATAGCAAATAACCTGCTATTTTGACGTGCCAAGGAGGTAATGAGCTACTTACACTCCTGTAACCATGTCAAGTACTAATGACTTTCCATGGATAAACCCCAAAAGAGTAATTAAAACCCTTTTGGGACCCATATTCATTGATTTACCTCATAGCAACCAGCAAAACACTGCTATTTGCAATTCTACGTAGAAATGAGGTAAAACCTTCAAAAATTCATTAAAAATACAATTCTTAATGAATCTTTCTGAAACTTTCAGGACTAAAGGAGAACTGTATTATCTATGGTACAACCAAAAGGAATTACAGTTTTACTAGTAAAATTAAAAGTTTTACTTACAGTCCATTTTTGGATATTCTACGTGAAACACTGAATCTTCAAAAATTCACAGTAATTACAACCTGTGATGAAATTGGCAATAACATTGATAACTTTGAGAAATCAATGATTATTTTAGAATAAAAGAAGATTTACAAGTGTTACTCCTTTTATTCTTAACCATATTGGGGTTGGTACTCACGTAAAAGCATCAATTAAGTAATTATGATAATCTTACATGACAACAGATGATGCAATCAATAATCCAAAAAGGTTTATTGTTTTCTCACTCACTGGTTTTTCAGTTTGCTCCATGGCACGCCTCTGTGAGCTGTTGTTGACTTAAAAGAAGCCTCTTCTTACTGTTTTTTCCTTATGATCATCTTATCAATTTATTAAATCTTTATTACCAACAAGTAAGTATTAGTTCAACTATTCTTAAGTGTTTTAATTCTTTCAGAATCAATCAGAAAGACGTGAAATCATAGAATCCAACTATATATTGTTGTAATACTGTTATAAATCATTTTGATCCCTTAAATCCACAATTCCACGTCAAATTTCTCTACTTTTATTATCAATAAGTTCTTTGGAGTATTAGTGAGTCTTTTATCTTTAATTCTTAAAGTTTTTCTCTAGTAATAGTTTTCTTCAAGAATTATCTTTATAATTATTCTTGTAAAAGATAATTATATATTAAAATAATTTTATTATTTTAATAAAAGAAGTTTTTATTATTAAATTCTTCTTGTAATTGATTCTTGTAGACAATTACTGCTCACTGTTATAATCACTAGTAGTGTATAACACGTGAAAGAAATAATTTTATAATTATTTAATTGTGGTTATAATAATTTTTATTATTATATTTCATAAGAACAGACATAGTGCTGTTGATTAATAGTAATATTATCATCAGTTTCATAGTCACATCTTACAATTTGGGTTACTTGATTCATCATTCAGGGATCTTACTGATTTGGGGTATTCAGTGATTTTCATTTTAAAATTTCTCAAGATTATTGATTGATTGATTGATTCCTTAAGACATTGATTTCACCTTGAGATTTTGAATTGACTTTGATTGATTTGATTTGATTGACTTGATTTGATTCTTCAAGATAGCTCATTTATCCTCAAGATTTGATTTGATTTATTGATTTGAATTTGATTCCTCAAGAAAATTGAATTGATTTTTGAAGATATTGATTGAATTCCTCAAGACTTAATTGATTTGATTTTGAATTGACTTGATTTACTTGATTTGACTTATTGATTGAAATTGATTATTCATAAGAATTTGACTTTGTCATCTTCACTCTTCAAGATTTATTCATATTGATTCACTTCAAGACTATTGATTGATTTCTCAACTTAATCAAGATTATCATTTGAGTGATTTGATCAAGCCTTATTTTATTCAAAGTATCATCAAGTTTTATTCATTCTTCTTTCATGATGCCAGTTCAGCATAGCCCACCAGCCAAGAATACAAGATCCCAGAGACATCAAGCTGTTCTCACTCCTACACCAAGGGCTCCTCTTCACCGCACACCATCAGTTCATCAACTGAGTGCAAATTTGGACAGAGGACCACCAATGGAAGGAGAAGCACCCTCCAGAAGAGGAGGTGTGAAGTCTAGAAGATCAAGATCATTCTCTGGACTATTGGGTGGTTATCCTGGTGTTTCTCAAGGGCCTAGAAGTATATTGGGGGAAGCTGAAGATGAGGAGGGGGAGGAGTCTGTGAAAGAGGAATAATCTGAGGAGACTGAAGTGGCAGCTGCCTTGGAAGGTGCCCCTGAAGCTCCTGAGGCTCCAAATCTAGCCCTTTCTAATCAACCTTCTGTCTCTCAAGCTGAACCAAATTTCCTCAAGATGATGGAGCAAATGACTCAGTTTATGGGACAGCTCACTCAAGCAGTTGCCCCAAGGGACACTTCAAATGTCCCTGCATTAAAGACTCCATCAATGAAGGCACCTGATTCTTTTGATGGTACTAAAGCTTATAAATTGAGAGGATTCATTCAATCCTGTCAATTAATCTTTCATAATGACCCAGAAAACTTCTTCTCTGACAGGAAGAAGGTCTTATACTCAACTTCTTTTCTTACTGGTAGAGCTGGCAAATGGATTGAACCTCATCTCTCAAATATCTCCAATGAAGACCCATCTTATCTCCTCAATAACTGGCAGTTATTTGAAACCCAGTTATTCACTCTGTTTGGTGATCCCAATGAAGTCAGAAAAGCTGAACAAGAGCTGGAAAATTTGAGGATGAGGGAAAGTGGTCAAGTTTCCTTGTACATAGCTGATTTCACAAGTTTAATGTCAAGAATTGGAGACTGGGGGGAAAGGTCCTATATTCATGTGTATAGAAGAGGCTTGGCATCAAGATTGTTGGACCAATTGGCTTCTCACCCTGGAACTTTTGATAGTCTTCAAGAACTCATGGACATCACCTTGGAATTAGATACCAGGTACCATGAGAGGCAGAAGGAAAAGGACATTCATCAAGAGGAGAAGCCTGCAATCAGTGGATCCAACTCCAAGCCCCCTCAAAGTTCATCATCAAAGAAGCCTTATCACAAGAAGCATAAGAAGGGGAAGAATTTTCAAGTGTCCAAAGACAAGCCTCATGCTGCTCTCCTCAATAAGGACAACAAATTAATTGGTTCTTAAAAGGAGAGGAGGATTAAAGAAGGCTTGTGCAATTATTGTGGTGGGAAGCACCCATTTGAAAAATGCTTCAAGTGGCCTGAAAATAGGCAAGGGTCATCAAAAGGCTTCCTTAGCAAGCAGGGAAAAGCCTTAGTGGGAATCATGATGTGTTCAATGGTTCTCACTTATTTCCTTCAAGAGCACAATTGTGCACTCTGAATACTAGTGTCAAGAAATGCTTAAAATTTCTTATTTTTTCTTCAATCTCTGATATTTTTTATAATATTCTCATTGATTCTGGTGCTAAAAACTCCTTTATTGCAAAGGATTTTGGTCTCAAGTACTCATTGACCATGTCAGAGCTCCCTGAAAAGATTCCTCTTTTCATTCTGGATTCCAGTGAATCCACTTCCTTGTTCATCACCCATTATACCAAGTGGGTTGTTGATTTACCTTCCTTCCCGAGCTTTGAATGGGATTTCTTTATCATAGATTCACCCAAGGGAGAAGACCTAATATTGGGCTATGATTTTCTTTACCGTTTTAATCCCATTATTGATTGCAAAAATGGATTGATCACCTATGATTCTGGTCATAAGGATTCTAGTGGTATTATTTCTTCTACTAGTAATGACGTTTCCACTGCTGTCAACAGTGTTGCTCTGGTTGGTGAAGTTAAGACACCTTCCGTCCCTCCTTCTGTCCATAACCCCTCCATTTTTCCCTCTCAGTCATTACTTCCATTAAGGGATGAAGTCTTCAAAGAGAAAAAAGATGTTGGAGAAGATGTTGCTATATCTTAACTTCATCTCTTTCAAGGGGATATGGACCTTCCTCCTTTAGTTTTTCATGCCTCCCTGAAGGAGCAGTGGGATGAGGAGGAAGAGCGAGAAGAGATTGAAACGGTGCTGAAGGTAGTCCCTCCTGCTTATCACAAATATTTGGATGTATTCTCCAAAGTGAAAGCTGAAAAACTTCCTCCAAACCGTCCCTGTGATCATCATATCAAACTGGAGGGTCTTCTACCTCCAGTTGGTGTTATCTACTCTGTGAGCCTTAGAGGTAATTTCATATACCCAAAAGACCACAAATATAAAAAATAACATATTAATATAAATAAAATAAATTTATTTATATTATTAAAATAAAAATAAAAAATATAAATATAAAATTATATTAAAAATAAAAAATTAATTATAATTTAAAAATAAAATTACTTTAAATTTTGTAAATATAAAATTACATTTATACTTGAAAAATTTAAGTAAAAATGAAATTTTAACAAAATTGTGAAAAAATAAATAAATTTGGAAAAAAGTTAAATAAAATTTATTATAACTTTTTATCCAATAAATAAACATATAAATTTTATTTCACCATTGGATTCCTCATAAAAAATCAGGTGGGGTCACCTCTGAGTGAAATTTTTGTAACTCAACTCTAAATAAGCTTAAATTAAGTTTTTAGTATTTTCAATACAAAAGTTGAAAATCCTCAAAACCTTAATTTAATTCACACCACATGTGGTGTTAACCATCAATTTTTGTGTTAAAATTGAGGTGTTGTGTTTAGTTTAGAAGTTATGAGGAATTAAAGTATTTTCAATTGAATTCAATTGAAATGTCAAAATGTGCGCGTGTATTACATAAGTGAACTTTGATTTACATATGAGGTGTCAATTATTACTGTATTGTACTGTACAATTGAATTGAATTACATATGTAAATTATAAGTATAATACATGATGAGGAATTAAAAGAAAAATAAATTGGAAAGATTAAATTTGGGGGGGAAAAGGAACTCCAGCTCTAAGGGGGAGCTAGACCCCCAAAATCCTTGCTGACAGGCGTGGGATGTCAAAATTCACGCAAAAGTTCATCACTTTTGGCCTGGAATTGAGTTACAGGGTCTGTGGACTCAATTGATGATGAGGTTTTGATACCAACTGGGGTAGTTTTAGCTGTTGCCAAGAGGGTAAAACTACCCTTAAGATAAAACAATCATAATAAAAACAGTTTTAACTGGTTTCTACGCCTCTGACACACATTCTGACGTGTTTTGAAGGCTCTAGGCCTGGTATTGCTATAGTAATGGCTGATTTAAGGGTCTAAAATGGCTAAAGATGGCTTAAACCAGCCTTTTTTGGTCTAAACCAGGGTTCAATGATGCCATAATTGGCTTTTCTGTTGTCAGACTGTTTTTCACGACTGACAAGAGTAAATTTTACTTTTGGAGCAAGAGAATTGATGGCTATAAAAGAATGTCTTCTTTGCCCCACTTTTCTCTTCATGTTAGAATCTTTTCCTTTTATTAATTAGTTTAAAACTGTTAAACCAATCAATAAAAGATTCCAACCACCCTTTTTAAATCATTTTAATCCTTTTAACCACGTGAAAAAATCATTATAATCATTGTTTGTAACTCTTATAATCATTTTTACCCCTGAACCACCCCAAAAGTGAATTAAAGCATCTTTCATCACTGTAAACTTTGTCACTTTGTTTCCAAATTCACTCTGGTCACTTTTGGGCGTGTTTTCTCTTTAATATTCTTTTTAAAGACTTTGTTCTTTAATTAATTGCTTGCAGTTCTTTGCTCAATTAATTCCAATTGAAATTGCTCTTGAAGAAATTTCTTTTGTAGCCTTAAAATATCTCTTGTAGAGTATTTTTTGGATAAATCTTTATTGTTGGTAAAACAATAAATTTTTATAATATTATTGTTTTATACTAATAAAGTTATAAACAATAAAATTTGCGTGTTTTCTCTTAAAAATAATATTTCATACTATTTTTAATTGATTTTTACCTTATACAAATTTTGAGGACAGGAAAAGTACTTGATTTTTAATCAAAGTTTCATATCCACACCTTACATTTGGGGGCCCAGCCGTGATATTTTACCTGTGACATATTTTTTTTACTCTTTTTAAATCTTTTTTCTTATATTGAAAAATTTAAAAACATATAAAAAATACTTATAATCCAAAAAAATCCTTAAAAAATAATTTTTTTCATATTATAAGTGAGGCTTATATTTTTATTTCTTTTTTGAAATAACCTTTTTTTTACTTAATTAATTGGCTTTTTCATTAATTTTAGTGTCTGACAACGTGGTAAGACAAGAAAACATTGAAACAGCCTCAACAGTTACCAGTATTATTCCTGCAAGCACTGTGATTTCAGACCATAATAGCACTGTTATTGTGACTCAAAATAACCAACCTGAGCCAATAACCTCTGAATTAATTAACTTGGATATAAGTAATACCCTTCAGAGAGCTAAAAATTTGACAAATAGTGAGTTTTTTGACGTAAAATTACTATTTTTAACCTTTCTAATCATAAATATGCCTTCAACCAGATCAGGAGCAAGCTATAAACCCTCAAGCAGCTCCCAAAAAGGTCATAGACGTGATTATGGCAGAAGCCAATCAGATACAGAAGGACAAGGGTCAGTAAAAGACTTCCACAACAATAAATTGTCCAATTCTGAAGCTGATGACACTATTTTACCTTCAAAAAGAGCTGACACCGCCACAAGAAGCCTCAGTGGACATTTACAAAGCCAGCCAGAAGGCTTACAACAATGCACTTCAGTACAAAGAATACCAGATCCTTGCAGATCTGTGGAGAAACTGCATGAATTCATACCTAACTGTAAGAAAATTCTTGGGCCATCCCAACACTTGCAAATTGCTCAATGGATGGCATCCATTGATGGAGAAGAAAAACATGATGCTTTTGACACTGGAATGGAGGAAAAACAACCCTCCACCACCAAAACCAGTGCCAAAAACAGCCCCAGTGGCCAGCAGCAGCAATTCCAACGTGAAAAAGCAGCCACAACCTCCAAACAAGGGCAAAGGGAAGGCACAAGCTCCAAAACCTTACAGCCAGGGCTACAGGATTCCAAAGATTCAACAGGATGCCATGGAAAATGTATTTCAGATGGCCAGAACCATGATGGAATTACAAAAGAAGGAGGAAGCCAGATTAAAGTTCCAGAAATGATTTCTGATATATTTGATTCCATCCCAGAGTTGTATGATGCTATAAATGACGTGAAAAAACATCTTTCTGATAAAAATGAATCCATTTGTAACAACATTAAAACAAACAACCTGAGTCTGTGCCAAATTAATGAAACACTTATGTGTTTTGAAAAAGTTTTAAGAACAATTAAAAATTCTAATAATGACAATTCTTCTAACATTAAAATAAATGAACAATCTGCCATTATTAAAGAATTAACAGATAAATATTCTAAATTCAATATTGATGACATGATTGAAACAAGAATTGAACAAGCCATAAATATTATCAAGACAGATAACAAGAAAGTCCTTGATGACATTTCAAATTCATTTACTGAAGTAAAGACATATACCATTGCCTTGAAAAAGTGTTTTGATGCTTCACAAGAAGAAGTATCAAAATTATCAATGAAATTGAATCAAGTCATTGCTGATAATACAAGACAGACAGAGTTATGGCAAGAACTTACACATAAAGAAGACATGTATAAAATTGAAGTAATAAATTTAATACAAAGCTTCCAACATGAATACAGAAATTCCCAAAGGTGTAGCAACAGTAAAATGAATGACATTGAACAATTACTGAACACCTTACCAAGAATGTCTACACCTCTAAATCAAAATGAGGGCACAAGAATTTCAAATCCACAAGTATTGGATCCTGATAATTCACAATTAAAAAATGAATTATCCACTTCTTTTCATAACTTGGAACCATCAATGGGCCAAGCACTCTTGAAAGAAGTTCCAAAACTTAAAGAATGGCCTCACTTCAGTGGTGAAGGAGAGTATGACCATATGGAATTCATTAGAGGTATTGACATGATCAAAGAGGATTTTGAATTACCAGACAGATTGGTAACAGCCAGGTTTAACACCTTGTTTACCAGATCAGCTCACAGATGGTACATCAAAATAAGACAAGCACATGGACACCAGAGTTGGACTTGGTGGAAAACCCAAATCATCAACAAATGGGCAAATGATGCTTGGAGGTTTAAAGTTGAAACAGCCTTTGAATCTGCCAAATTTAATGCTGATAAAGACAAAGCTTTACCATGGTTTTGCCAACAAAAGGACAGATTAACAGCATTATATCCTGACATGTCAGAATTTATGATCCATAGAAAAATTCTGAGACAATGTGGAGGTGACTTAGAGCATGCTGTCAAAAGCAGGACTACTGAACAATCTTCAGCAGAGGATATTATCAATATACTAGAAGAAGTAACCACCAGAACCAAAATTGGTTCTAGTAGGGTGAATCTTAAAACAAGGTTTAATACACCTTGGAAAGATTCTGTGGACAAAAACCCCAAAGAAAATTCTAGTAATATTAAATATAAATCTGCAGATACAGTCAGAAAATGCCATATTTGCCAAAGCACCACCCATTTAGCCAATACATGTCCAAAAAGGGGGGAAATCAATGAAATTGACATTGAAAAAGAACCAGATGTTGAAAAAGAAGACATAATTGAAGACAATTAAGATGATAAGTCATCCATATTCTCTGAATCTTCAAAAGATATAGAAAATATTAATGCCACTTTTGACATCATGGAATCTTATTCCCACTTACCACAATTGAGCAATGGTCAAGTTGATTTATCAAAAGTTCAAGATGCACAACTTATGAAGACAAAACCAAACAGAGGAAAAGGTTATACAGCTGGTAACTCCTGTATAACAGAAGTGGTGATTGATAACAAACCCACCAAACTTTTGCTTGACCCAGGAGCCTTCTGCTCTTGTGTTGGAAAATCTTTTCTTAAGACTTGTGTACCAAATTTTGAAGACCAATTGTTACCAATTGATGGTATAAAATTCAACAGTGCAAGTAACCCAATGAAAGCATTAGGAATCTTTGAGACCAATGTCATATTCCCACACATAAATGGGAATTTAAGGATCACAGTTGAATTTGTTGTTATGGAAAATTGCTCTAGTACCCATTTTATATTGGGAAATGACTATTTAATCATGTATGGAATAGATTTACATAATAACAAAGACAGATACTTTACAATTGGAGACAATAAGCGCCAGAAATTTGCCTTTTTACCCTTTAAAAGACAAATTACAGTAAACAAAGTATCACCAGTCAACTTAGAGTTAGGGAAATTCAAGTCTGAACAGTTAAGTGAGGCTGAAATAAGCCTTCATCTGACTGATAAGCAAGAAAATGAACTTTCTTCCCTTTTGTATGACCACAGAGGAGCATTTGCTACAGACAAAGAACCCCTGGGAGCAATTATTGGTCATGAAGTTGACATCATTCTTAACATTGAGAGACCTTATCCACCACTCTTAAGAAGACCTGCTTATCCAGCAAGTCCAAAATCAAGAGAAGCTCTAGAAATTCATATCAAAGAACTTCTAGACCTTGGTGTAATAAGAAAAGTAGGCCACAATGAGGAAGTAGAAATAACTACACCAGTCATAGTGGCGTGGCATAATGGAAAATCCAGAATGGTTGGGGACTTTAGAGCTCTGAACACTTACACTGTTCCAGACAGATACCCAATACCAAAAATACAAATTGCCCTTACTCAAATATCTCAAGCAGTGTATATAACCACTATGGATGCCCTTAAAGGATTCCATCAAAATGTAGTAACACCAAGAGCAAGAAAATATTTGAGAATTATTGTTCATTGTGGAGTGTATGAATACTTAAGGATGCCCTTTGGTATCAAAAATGCACCTTCACACTTCCAAAGAATGATGAATGAAATCTTCCCTGAAGAACTCTCAGAGGGATGGTTAATCATTTACATTGATGACATTATTATCTGTTCAAAGACTTGGGAGGAGCACATGTACAGATTATCAAGAGTTTTGACAAAAATCCAATCAGTAAACATGAAAATCTCCTTGAAGAAATGTCATTTTGGATTTAAAGAACTTAAGGCACTAGGACATGTTGTATCTGGTTTGTCCCTTGGAATTGATAAAAACAAAGTTGCAGCAGTATTGTTAAAACCCATGCCTCAGAATAAGAAGGAAATTCAGTCATTCTTAGGTTTTGCAGGATATTACAGGCAGCACATTAAAGACTTTGCATCCATAGCAAGACCACTTTATAAGTTGTGTGACAAAGACACAGTATTTGAGATGACTGTTGACAGAGTCAAAGCTTTTGAGTCTCTAAGAGAAGCATTGACCACTGCTCCACTCTTACTGATGCCAGACTTTAAATTGCCTTTCAAACTGTATATTGATGCATCAGGGGATGGACTAGGTGCTGCACTTCACCAAGTTCAGATCATAAATGACAAACCTGTAGAAGGACCAATATGTTTCATATCCAGGCAAATCAAACCAACTGAAGCCAGATATGGAGCAAGTCAAATGGAATGTCTATGCCTTGTCTGGGCCTTAGAGAAATTGAACTATTTCTTAGAGGGATGTGTTTTTGAAGTAATAACAGATTGTACAGCTGTGAAATCACTTTTGAACATGAAAACACCTAACAGACACATGCTCAGATGGCAAATAGCCATACAAGAATACAGAGGCAATATGACTATTGTTCATAAGGATGGGAATATTCATAAGAATGCAGATGGACTAAGCAGATGGCCATTACCAAATAACATTGATAATCCTGCTTATGTTCCAGAAGAAGCTTCACCACAAATTCCAATAGAAGGAATAAGTGTTACAGACTTGAACACCACCTTCTTTGAAGAAGTCAGAAATAGTTACACTCAAGATAAGAATTGTAGCATCTTATGCCAATTACTTAACAAAGACTGTAAAGACAACTCTCTAATACATGCCTTGGATGAAGTATGGAGAAAATCTTATAATGAAGGGAGATTTCACCTACTGGATGGTATAATTTACCACAGAACCAAGCACACATGTGTCATGACAGTTGTAGACAGGTCATTAATCAATCTTGTACTGAAAGAATGCCATGATAGTCCCTTTTCAGGACATCTTTCTGAGGACAGAACAAGAGAGAAAGTAAAGACCTGCATATGGTGGCCAATGTGGCAAAAAGATGTTGCAGAATATTGCAAAACCTGTGACAGATGCCAAAAGGCAAATAAATCCACTGGCAAAAGACTTGGAAATATGATGAAAATCCAAGAACCAAACAGACCTTGGGAAATTGTCCATATGGATTGGGTAACTGGCCTACCACCAGGAGGTGACAGGAGCTATAATGCTTGCCTAGTAATTGTGGACAGATTCAGTAAAACTCCAATCTTTTTACCATGTCACAAAGATGATACAGCCATGGATACAGCTCTTCTGATATGGAATAGAGTAGTGTCATGGACTGGGATATTTACAAATATCATCAGTGATAGAGATCCTAAATTCACTTCAGCTCTATGGACAAATCTTCACCAATTATTTGGCACAAAACTGTCTTTCTCTACAGCCTACCACCCACAAACTGATGGTCTGGCTGAAAGAATGATCCAAACCTTAGAAGACATGGTGAGAAGATTTTGTGCATATGGCCTTGAATTCAAAGATTGTGATGGATTTACCCATGATTGGTGTACTCTGTTACCAGCACTGGAATTAGCATATAAAACATCAATCCATGCTAGTACCAATCAGACTCCTGCTGTTCTAGAAAAAGGATGGAACCCCAAGTTACCCCAAGACTCCTTGAGGAAAGACTTAATTGAAATACATCCCACAGCTGCTAGCTTCAAAGGAATGCTAGACAAAGCTAGAAAGCATGCAGTAAGGTGCATGGAGGACTCTTTTGCATATGCTAAAGACAAATGGGATAAATCTCATGCAACTCCAGATTTCAAAGTAGGGGACCTAGTTCTTGTATCCACCACTAACTTCAATAACATCAAAGGATGTAAAAAGTTGAAAGACTCCTTTGCAGGACCTTTTGTGATTAAGGCCCTCCATGGAGAAAATGCTGTTGAAGTAGAGTTATCTGAAGAACTTAGCAATAAGCAACCTACATTTCCAGTGAGCTTGATAAAGCCATATAAATCTAGTGATGCTGAGAAATTTCCCTTGAGGAATAAGATTCCCCAAGTTATACCTCCTATTGAGACATCTGGTGCTAAGAAAATTACCAAAGTTCTTAAAGAAAGGAAATTAAGAACCAAGAAAGTAAGGGAATACCTTGTTAGGTACAGTGACCCAACTTGTGAAGATGAATGGTTAGAAGAAAAAGATATACCAGAAGCTACCAAACTCCTCAGAAGATTCAGACACACTAGAAACTCCAATATTACAAAGTAATATTCTTTTTTAGGGGGAGGGAATGTGAGCCTTAGAGGTAATTTCATATACCCAAAAGACCACAAATATAAAAAATAACATATTAATATAAATAAAATAAATTTATTTATATTATTAAAATAAAAATAAAAAATATAAATATAAAATTATATTAAAAATAAAAAATTAATTATAATTTAAAAATAAAATTACTTTAAATTTTGTAAATATAAAATTACATTTATACTTGAAAAATTTAAGTAAAAATGAAATTTTAACAAAATTGTGAAAAAATAAATAAATTTGGAAAAAAGTTAAATAAAATTTATTATAACTTTTTATCCAATAAATAAACATATAAATTTTATTTCACCATTGGATTCCTCATAAAAAATCAGGTGGGGTCACCTCTGAGTGAAATTTTTGTAACTCAACTCTAAATAAGCTTAAATTAAGTTTTTAGTATTTTCAATACAAAAGTTGAAAATCCTCAAAACCTTAATTTAATTCACACCACATATGGTGTTAACCATCAATTTTTGTGTTAAAATTGAGGTGTTGTGTTTAGTTTAGAAGTTATGAGGAATTAAAGTATTTTCAATTGAATTCAATTGAAATGTCAAAATGTGCGCGTGTATTACATAAGTGAACTTTGATTTACATATGAGGTGTCAATTATTACTGTATTGTACTGTACAATTGAATTGAATTACATATGTAAATTATAAGTATAATACATGATGAGGAATTAAAAGAAAAATAAATTGGAAAGATTAAATTTGGGGGGGAAAAGGAACTCCAGCTCTAAGGGGGAGCTAGACCCCCAAAATCCTTGCTGACAGGCGTGGGATGTCAAAATTCACGCAAAAGTTCATCACTTTTGGCCTGGAATTGAGTTACAGGGTCTGTGGACTCAATTGATGATGAGGTTTTGATACCAACTGGGGTAGTTTTAGCTGTTGCCAAGAGGGTAAAACTACCCTTAAGATAAAACAATCATAATAAAAACAGTTTTAACTGGTTTCTACGCCTCTGACACACATTCTGACGTGTTTTGAAGGCTCTAGGCCTGGTATTGCTATAGTAATGGCTGATTTAAGGGTCTAAAATGGCTAAAGATGGCTTAAACCAGCCTTTTTTGGTCTAAACCAGGGTTCAATGATGCCATAATTGGCTTTTCTGTTGTCAGACTGTTTTTCACGACTGACAAGAGTAAATTTTACTTTTGGAGCAAGAGAATTGATGGCTATAAAAGAATGTCTTCTTTGCCCCACTTTTCTCTTCATGTTAGAATCTTTTCCTTTTATTAATTAGTTTAAAACTGTTAAACCAATCAATAAAAGATTCCAACCACCCTTTTTAAATCATTTTAATCCTTTTAACCACGTGAAAAAATCATTATAATCATTTTTTGTAACTCTTATAATCATTTTTACCCCTGAACCACCCCAAAAGTGAATTAAAGCATCTTTCATCACTGTAAACTTTGTCACTTTGTTTCCAAATTCACTCTGGTCACTTTTGGGCGTGTTTTCTCTTTAATATTCTTTTTAAAGACTTTGTTCTTTAATTAATTGCTTGCAGTTCTTTGCTCAATTCATTCCAATTGAAATTGCTCTTGAAGAAATTTCTTTTGTAGCCTTAAAATATCTCTTGTAGAGTATTTTTTGGATAAATCTTTATTGTTGGTAAAACAATAAATTTTTATAATATTATTGTTTTATACTAATAAAGTTATAAACAATAAAATTGGCGTGTTTTCTCTTAAAAATAATATTTCATACTATTTTTAATTGATTTTTACCTTATACAAATTTTGAGGACAGGAAAAGTACTTGATTTTTAATCAAAGTTTCATATCCACACCTTACATACTCTTTATCAAAGAATGAGTCAGAAACACTGCGGGCCTACATTTCAGAGAATGTAGAGAAAGGTTTCATCAGACCAAGATCCTCCTCCACAGGAGCACCTGTCCTTTTTGTTAAGAAAAAAGATGGTGGTCTTCGTTTGTGTGTTGACTGCCGCGAATTTAATGCTGTCACTAGGAAGAACAGGTATCCTGTTCCTCCAATGAATCAGCTTCTTACCGTATTCAATGGTGCTACTATCTTCTCCAAGATAGATCTGCGTGGTGCTTATAATCTCCTGAGAATTGAAGAGGGGGATGAGCATTTAACTAGATTTAGAACCAAATATGGCAGTTATGAGTATTTGGTTATGCCATTTGGCTTAACCAACGCTCCAGCTTAATTCCAAAATCTTGTGAATGATATCTTTGCAGATTATTTGGATATTTCTGTTGTAGTGTACTTAGATGATATTATGGTCTTCTCTAGCTCTTTGGATGAACATGTTAAACATGTGGCCTCTGTTCTCCAAAGACTGAGAGACAATAATTTGTTTTCTAAAGCCTCAAAGTGTGTATTCCAAGCCTCAAGTGTGGATTACTTGGGCTATGTTGTTTCAAGTGATGGCCTCAAGATGGATTTTTCAAAGGCTCAACAAATCCTCAATTGGCCTCAACCCAAGAACATCAAGGCCCTCCAATCTTTTCTTGTCTTTGGAAACTTTTATCATTGTTTCATTAAAAATTGTTCCAAAAAAATCTCTGCCCTCACTTCCCTCCTTGAAAAAGACTCTCCCTTTATCTTCAATGAGGAAGCTCTTAGTCAGTTTCAAATACTCAAAGAAGCTTTCACCACTGCTCCTATTCTCTCTCATTTTAATCCTTCTCTACCAACTATTGTAGAGACTGATGCTTCTGATTATGCCTTATGTGCTGTACTGAGTCAGGTGAATGACTCAGGAAAGCATCCCATTGCATTTGATAGTCGCAAGCTCTTACCAGCTGAACTCAACTATGAAATTCATGACAAGGAACTCCTTGGCATAGTTTGGGCTCTCAAGCGCTGGAGAGCTTTTCTCCTTTCTCTTTTTGATTCCTTTGAGGTCTTGACAGACCATTTTTCCCTTCATTATTTTATGTCCTCTAAGTTCCTTACTTGTAGTCAAGCCCATTGGGCTGAATATTTGTCCAAATTCCATTTTATCATCACTTACCGCCCAGGCAGGCTGGCTACTTTACCAGATTCCTTGTCACGTCGGGACAACATGTACCCAGAGAGGGGGGTGGACTTCATCAGCAAGAATCCTCAAAGTTTTCATCAAGTTCTCAAGCAAAATGAAATTCAAGAGTCAAGATTCTTTTCAATAAAAGTTGATATTTTTTCAGATGTAGTTGAGCAAATTCAAAGACAAGTATGGCAAGACAAAGATTATAAGGAAATCCTCAAAAAATTAGCAAGAGGAGAATCAGTCCCAGACTATTCTCTTGAACCTCAAGCAAAATTATTATTGTTCAAAGATAGAGTAGTCATTCCAAGCAGTCATGAAATTCAATTGGACATTCTTCAAAAGCATCATGACTCACCATTGGCTGGCCATCCTGGCCAGGAGAAGACCGTCAAGCTCATCAAGAGGGATTTTTATTGGGCTGGCATGAATCAAATCATCAAGGACTATGTGTCCTCATGTCAGAAATGTTCAAGAAACAAGAACATCCACCATAAGAAGTTTGGGTTACTCAAGCCTCTTCAAATTCCATCTGGTCCTTGGAATTCTTTATCAATGCATTTTATCACTCAATTGCCCTTGTCAAGCAACTTTGATTCAATTTTAGTAGTTGTAGACAGATTTTCAAAAATGGCAATATTTATTCCAACTTATTCAACAATCACTGATTTGGACTTAGCTAAAATATTCATTAATCATGTCTTTTCCAAACATGGTCTTCCAATCAGTATTGTTAGTGATAGAGGTTCATTATTTGTTTCATCATTTTGGACTCAATTGTGTCAGCAGCTCAAGATATCAAGAGATCTTTCAACTGCCTTTCACCCTGAAACAGATGGACAGACAGAGAGGGTAAATCAGATTCTAGAACAGTATCTTCGGATGTATTTCAGTTACCATCAAGATGACTGGCACACCTGGCTCCCTCTGGCTGAATTTGCCTATAATAATGCAGAACATTCATCAACAAAACAGTCTCCATTTTCCACTATTTATGGAAGAAATCCCAGCTTTGATTCAATTCACATTTCTCAAGATACACCTGCTGGAAAGTTATCATCAAAACTCCAATCAGTACAGCAAGTTGTCAAAGAAGAATTGGAGTCAGCAATAAAGCGTTTTAAGAAGTATGCAGATAGAAATAGAGAAATTCCACCTGATTTCCAACCTGGGGACAAAGTATGGCTAGCTTCCAAGAACATCAAGACAACAAGACCCAGCAAAAAGCTTTCAGAAAGATGGCTGGGAGCCTTTGAAGTTATCAAGAAGATTGGCAGCCATGCATATCACCTCAATTTGCCTCAACAATGGAAGTCAGTTCAACCTGTTTTCCATGTGTCCTTGTTAGAAACAGTGAAGCAATCAGCTATCCCAAATCCACACCAATTGCCACCACCACCAGTAATAGTGGAAGAGAAAGAAGAATGGGAAGTGGCTCAGGTTCTGGACTCAAAACTCAAGAGAGGTTCATTATGGTACTTAGTGGAGTGGAAAGGATTCAATGAAGACCCAGAAAGAACAACTTGGGAACCAGCTTCCAACCTTACCAACTCCCCAGACCTTTTCAAGGATTTTCACACTTTGTATCCAGACAAGCCTGCCCCAAATGCCTCAAGAGTTTGATTTATGGTGCTTGGTGGGGATTGGAGTTTATGAAAGTAACTTCCTCTCCTGGCATGCACCTTTAAGGGGGTATTCTACCCAAATTTGTTGTAAGCATCACCCTGGCCACTTTGTGAGCACTTGTCAATTCTTTGGACAGGTTCAGAAGGCCTTGCAACATCATACCCTCAAGATTTGGACTTTTCATCAAGATATGGCCCAATCTTTCTCTTATTTTCTTTTCTTTCTTTAATCATGCCATAAATTATCTTTCAAGACATTCATTACCACAATTCATTTTATGGCATAATTTCTTTTTCATTTATGGTGCTTGGTGGGGAGTGTAAGTTATGAAAGTAAGTTCCATCTCCTGGTATGCATCCCTGAGGGGTCTACTTCTTGTAAAACATTACCTTGGCCACGCTGTGAGCATCAATTTCTTGGTTTTATCTTTCAGAACATTTTGGCCAAAATCAAGCAACTCACCACAAGAAGGACAACCCTCAGGCATTTCTTATTTCTTTCTTTACTCTCTTTTTCTCTCAATTCTTTTTCATTTTGATTTTTTTTATTTATTTCATTTCCTTTTACTTGTATCTTTTATTTTTACTTTTATTTTTTATTTCTTATTTCAAAAAGCAGTAGTAATCACTCCCATATCAAGTTTGGGGAGTCAATTCATTTAATAATCAAAGAGCAAAACACTAGTAATGGTAAAGACCACCTACAGATAACCCTCATCAAAACTTCTTCAAGTAAGCCTTAAAATCATTCCTTAAGATCAAAATTGAAAACCAAAAAAACCAATCACCAAGGAATTTATGGCAATTGACCAATCAAGGAGGAGATAAGAAGAAAGACAGTCAGGAAGAAGTCAAGATAAAAAAGGAAAACCCTGCTTCAAATGGCCCAATTGGCCAATTTCATGAACTTATGCACTTTGGCACAAATGGCCATATCAAGCCTCAAAACTTCAAAACAGCTCAGTTTTATCATTTTTCATCAAAATATGCTTAATTAGGCATATTGGCAAATTTGCGCATTTGCGCACTTTTGCACAAAAGGCCTGTTTATCTTGTCAAAAGGCTTCAAAAGGCCTTTTTGGCCAATTTCATCATAATTGCGCATTTGCGCACTTTGCACAAAAATGCGCAAAATGGTCAGAACACCTTATAGGCCATTTTTCCATCATTAATCAGCTTTTTCAATTTTTTCACCAATATATGCCATTATGGCATATATGCGCATTTGCGCACTCTGCGCAAAATGGCCAGAACACCTTATAAGGCCATTTTTTCAATTCTTTCACCATTATATGCCATTAAGGCATATATGTGCATTTGCACATTTTGCACATTTTTGGGCAAATTTGACAAATTCCCTTCAATCACAAAATCAAAGATTTTGGCCAGGACTTCTGAAGTGGTCCAAAACCTCAAGTATTGGCCACCTTATGCCAACACTCTCAAGATTCAAAATTATGATGAAATCAGGTGTTCTTGGCACATAAGCCTAGCTCACCCCCTTTTCAAAAGCCATGAGGACTCAAGAAAAGTTTAGTGAAGACACTCAAGACAAGAATGAACATTATTTCAGAACAATGAAGCCATTTTGAAGGAAAAGAGGGAATTCAGAATCAAGATCAAGGGGAAGATACCTACAAGTGATTAAATGAAGATTTTTGTTTGAGTATTGATTGAAGAAGAAAGTTTAATGGGATACATTTAAGGAATTGGGGGAAAGAACTGTATGGATTGATTGCAAGCTCATCAAGACTCACTATACTTATGGTGCTCAGAGCTCACCACTTTCAAGTGGGGGATAATGTCACAGGCAAGGAGGCAGGGGCATTACCAATCATCTTCAACAATCATTACCTCATTGATACCCTTCAAAACCCAATCAGCAACAATCCTTATTTCATGGATACCCTTCAAAACAGAATCAGCAAGGGGGTTTCATTCTACATTGTCCAAATACAGTTTTCAGACCTCAATACAGTTTCATACAGGCAAGACCCAAATACAGGATTCACCAAATACAGGCCTGTCATCAATACAGGCGCAAATACCTGTATTGGATTCACCAATACAGGATTCAATCCCAGATCCAACTTCTTCCAGCATACAGGCCAGTATCTCAACACTCAAACTCCAAGGCTGGTATTTCTCACATATACCAGCCCCTCTTCATCTGCCTGGGGGTTTTTCCCCCAGTTAATTAAAATATTGGATTTATTATTTAATATTATTTTATTTCTCATTAAGAAATATTATTTTATTATTTATTAAGTTAGTCTTTGCCTTCCCTCACCTGTTCAGTAGAGTCCTGGTGGCCATATCCTTTATTAATCCTTTTCTCTTTTCTGAACAGGTTGAAACAGTGGTACAGGATTTGTGAGCCTTTGAGATATGACCACATACCCAATAAGGTCACAAAAAGACTTAGAATAATTATACCTTTAATATAATTATATTAAAATTACTTAGAATAATTATACATTAAAAAGAATTACTTAAATATACAAAAAATACCATAAATTGGTACAAAAATTGGTTTAACTTAAAAACCAATGATACACATGTAAAATAAATTACACCATTGGATTCCCCATGATAAAATAAACATATACCATTTTTATGGCATATCTGTAAAGTCAATGTTTAATGAGTTATAAGGCATAATACCTTATAAAAACCATAAAACCTTATTTATCTCAAGAACTAATGAAGCAACATGTGAAATAAACTGTACCAGTGGATTCCCCACGAAATTCCACACATAAAACAATTAATAAGCTAATTTCCAAAGTTAATACTTAAGGAATTAACCTGAATATATGCACTTTTTTGGTCAACACATATATTCAAGGATCATAGCTAATATCTCCTAAACTATACATGATAGAATGATTAACCAAAAATAAAGTTACCACGTAATTACTGTAAGAACACAGATGTGAACTTTATTTTACAAATTATAAACAAGGTTAAAACCTATGATGAAATATTGATAAAAATCAACAGAGCTGTTGACCACTTTGTTGTGAAAGTGTTCCAAACTTAAAAAAAAGTATACAGTTGGATTATACTAGTTCATTCGTGAAGAATGATGTAATTTCTATTATTAAATTCAGGATATAACCCCCTGAAATCAAGGTTTGAAGTTTAAAATATTGAATTTCAACAGAAAAGATGAGTTACAAGAAAAATCATCAAAATTAGAGTTTTGATGATGTAATGAAAAGCTCTTGGCAGAAAAATAAGGTTATGCCAGGCTATCAGAATTCACACTTTGAATTGCTGTAGCGTGTAAATCTTCAAAGTTATTGAGGATCAAAGTTTGAGCTTAATTGGAGCAGTTATGATCACTCACTGTCACCTTAATTTAAGTTTAACAGTCTTAAGAGTGATAAAATTGGTGAATAATATTATTTTATGATTAAAACTAATAAAATCCACGAAATTTGGGGTTCTGCCAAGCCTCTGATGCCATCAAACTTAGAGTTATAGTGATAACTCTAAATAATGGTGTAATAATGATGTAATATGGTTTGATAATGATGTAATCATCTTCAAACCTTAAAATATTGATCAATTCCAATGGATATGATCAGTACACGTCTAATAGAAGCCTGTTGTACTCTAGGAGGGAGGTATTTACTATAAATAGAGCTCTTTTTTCTCTATTTTCCCCTCAGACGCATCAAAAACATTAAATCAATTAAATCAAAGGTAATTTCTTTATTCTTTATATATAAAACCATTCTATTATTAAAGACCAAAGACCTCCTTATTATAATCATCTATTTTGACGTGATTAAATCAGTTATTTAATTGTTTTTGTTAAAAATCTCTCTAAAACTCATTTCCACGTAAAAATCCAGAATAATCTGCAATTTTCTTTATTTTTTATTGTAAATACAATTTGAAAAGGTTTTATTTATATTTTTTGGCGTAAAATATTTCAAAATTATTATATTAAGTGTTAAAAGTAGGTTATTTTCTCTTATTATAATAATTTCTCTATTATTACTCTCTTAATAATTCTCTAATTAATATAAATAGTATTTATATTAATTCATAACTTTAATATTGGTAATATTATTGTTATTAATTGTTTTTTATTAATAAAAATCAATTTTTTACGCCTTTATTATTTGTTGGTAACAATAATAAAGAGCTTTTTAAATATATTAGTTATTTTATATTAATATATTTATTTATTATATTATATTTTCATAATATAAATTATATTATTATATTTATTTAATAATATAATTATTTTACGCCATAATAATAATAATTATTTATTATTATTATATTTTTAATCTTATTTATTCAATTCATAAGGACATTCAGAGTACAATAAGTAATAAATTAGTAATTTTTACTTATTGTTTCATAGTCAAACCTTACAGGATTATTTGTGGTTGGCTCTTTATTATTGCTTTTGTTTTCCTCTAATATCTTTTAACTCTTATTATTTTATGACTGGGAAATTATAATCTTATTTCATTACTCTTATCATTTGAGTATTTCATTTTGAGCCCTCCATAAGTAAGTCTGTTCACTGAGTGCCAGGCCCTCTTCATTTTAGAAGAGCCCCTGTGACATTAGGACACCAAAATGGCCATAGAACCCGTAGGACCCACTTTTGGCCATGGACCACCATGGACCATTACTCCAGCCATGGCCTCTGGAAACCACAAGAGGCCACCAGATCAGCTCAGGCAGTCTTTCCCTCAACGTAAGGGGAATTCTTTCCATTCCTCCATGCACCCCATACTCAAGGTTGCAGGAGTGGTGCATATATGGTATTATATACCGTTATGCATCTTTGTTGCTCAGAAATTTAATGGTGACATTTTGAGGACCAAATTTCACAATTCCAAATCAAGGTCCCAAAATAAAACGCCCATTTTGAAGGAGGATTCTTTAGCTTATCAGTCTGGCAATCCATTGCAGAAATAAGAAGACCATTCAAGGATCCCAATCACCTGGCCCTGCAGGAGCTGGGTTGGAAACTTCATGCAGGATTATTCCAAGGGCATTCTCAGAGGTTATACAGTCTTTCAATCAGTTGTCAAGGAATCAAGTATTTCAATACTGCTTGGAAAACTCAATTGTTCCATACAGGCGTCAATCAAGCAACCCGTATGGCCTTGGCCCAATTGGGCCAATTCAAACACACAGTTAATTTTCAAGATGGCCAGAACTGTATTGGCCCAACTCAGAAAATACAGCTGGTGATCCACCTTCCAGGATCAGTCTTTCAGGTTATCACAAATACTGGCCACCTTTCTGCACCTGGGGACTTTTTCCCCAGTTAATTAATATATTGGATTTATTATTATATTTATTTTCTTTGACTTCATTAAAGTCAATACCGAGAATATTAAGTCAGTCATTCAGCACCTTTTATCTTTTCTTCCTCGCCTCTCAGTGGATATTGGTGGTCATATCCTTTAATAATTACATTCCCTTTTCTGGAAGGTTGAAACAGTGAATTGAAGATTCACTTTCTTGGCTTCTTGGCCTTTGGCTTCTTTATTATCTTTGGGCTTTGGCTTCTTTATTATCTTTGGACTTTGGCTTCTTATCTTTTTCTTGTATCTTTGGCCTACTTGTCTTACCTTTCTTCTTATTTAAGAGAATCAATCTTTATTATTCTTTTATCTTTGGAGGCCTCCAAGTGAGCTCTTGATTCCTGAGTGCCAGGCCCTCTTGCTTCCATAAGAGCCCCTTTGACAAATGTGATCTACAACTTGCCAGTATTAACCAGTCATCAACCAGTTTAATAGCCTTTTCGGCAAGAGTTCCCTTTGCTGAGGTCTGGCAGACAGCATTGTGACAATAAACCAGTTACCAACATCATGGGTTTGATTCTGGTCGGAGACAAGAGGAGGTCTCAAACAAACAACCAGAAATCGCTGGGTTTTCTGCTCCATTGGCGAACAAGGGTTCCGCCCCTTGGAGGTTCCTTGTAGGCTCCTGTTGTGACTAATGTAACTCCATGATGGTGACATTGGTAATACCATCAGTTACATGCACTTTGGGACGCAGTGCTCTAAACCTGGGGGTACTGTCACATGGTGGAATGTGATCTAAAACTTTCCAGTATTAATCGGTCTTTCAACCGGTCTCATAGCCTGTTAGGCAAGATTTCCCTTTGCTGAGGTCTGGCAGACAGCATTGTGACAGCTTCACGACTAACAAAGTCTATTGAAGAGGTAGGACAGTGGATGATACCCCAATTACACATATCAGATTGTGGTACAATCTTTTTGGTGGTAGGGAATGTGATACTTTGAGATATGACCACATACCAAAAAGGTCACAAGAAATATTTAAAACAATTTTAACTCAAAATAATTACCTTAAAACTACAAAAATGCCATAAATAGGCAAAAACTTAGTTTAATTTAAAAAGCAATGGATAAAAATGTGAAACAATTACACCATTGGATTCCCCATGGTAAAATCCACCCATACCATTTTTATGGCATATCTGTAGAATCAATATTTAATGAGTTATAAGTAATAATGCCTTATAAAAAACATTAATCCTTAATTATTTTAAATACAAATGGAAGAAAATGTACAATGAATGGTGCCATTGGATTCCCCATAAAGATCTACACATAAAACAATTAAGAAGCCAATCTCCAAAGTCAATACTTAAGGAGTTAAGCTGAATATACGCACTTTTTTGGTCAACACATATATTGAAGGAATTTAGCTAGTATCTTTTGAAATATACATGATAGAGTGATGAACCAAAAATAAAGTCACCACGTAATTGCTGTAGTAGTACAGAGATTAACTTTATTTCACAAGCTATAAACAAGGTTAAAACCTGTAATGGATTATTGATTAAAATTAAGAAAGCTGTTGACCACCTTGTTCTGAAAGTGGTCCAAGCTTAAAAAGAAGTAGACATTTGGATTCTACTAGTTTGTTTGTGAAGAATGATGTATTTTTTATTACAATATTAAAGGTATAACCCCTTTAAATCATGGTTTGAAGTTTAAAATATTAAATTTCGACAGAACAGATGAGTTACAAGAAAAATCATCAAAAATACAGTTTTGATTATGTAATCAAATGCTCTTGTAAGTGTAGTAAGGACATTCCAAACTATCAGAATCCACTCTCAGAATAGTTTTAGGGTGTTTAACTTATAAGTTATAAATGATCAAGGTTTAAGCTTAAATTTGATCATTTAAGATCACTCACTGTAATGTTATTTTAAGTTTGTCAGCCTGTGACTCAAAACCAGAGCACAAGCATGACAACCAAAATACAATAAACCAATGGTATAGCCAAAATACCACCAAAACATGGAGCTGAGCCAAATTAGCTCAAAAGGTATCAAAAGAAAGAGGAAACTCACCTCTTTCTGAAAATATAAGTCCCATCACCATAGGACAAGAAATAACAAAGTTATTCCTGCTCAAAGTTATTGCTGAGCATAAACCTTAATTTTCACCTCTCATCTGAAATCTAGAAGGAGAGGCTTAACCCCATCAAATGGGTATTCAAAATGAAGCTCTAAGCCAGGGCTATCTAATGGTACTAGCCAAACTGAGCTATCACCAGTATTCCTTGAGTTATGGTCAAATTCAGACCAAATAAGGGTGAACAAAACATTCACCTCTCATATAACTTTTACAGTTTTAGTGTGAGATACCTAAAGTGGGGTCTTTTTGGAAAGAGCACAATCAGGGCTATCTGATGGCACCATCCATTTCCTCATAGCTCAACTACAACAGAAGTTATTGGCCAAACAAGCTTAATACAGCTTTTGCCCAGACCACGCCAAAGTACAAAAATACTTGTACATGGGATACCTTTGTCATATTTAATGATAACCATTTCAAGTTGAGTACCATTGTGTAGAGCTCATACAGAGCTATTCAATGAACCAACTTTGAGCTTGATATCTCAAACCCTGACAGAGTTATGACCATTTTAAGGTCAAAATCCCACCTGCTGTCAGATACAGCCTTACCATGGGATAATATCCCATAACCATGAATATGAGGTGTCAAATAGACAAAGAAGCATGTTTTTACTTCAATACCTCATATGTCAGTCAATACTGGGGTCCCATACAGGTTCTGTACAGCATTCTACGCGTCATACACGTCAGAATCAGGCTGTGAGGTCCCCAGATGAAAATTTTCACCCTGTATTGGTGAAAACCACCCAGATGTGGTTTCAAAACCACATCTGGGCCCAATACAGGGTATACAGGCTGTTTGCAAACCACAAGCCTGTCATAGAGAGTGAAAAATCTTCACTTCCTCTACGTGGAAAGGTCTAGCAGCCTTTCCACCTCAATTTCAGGATAAAAGGAGGGCTTTTCACAGCCAAAAGCCTTTCCTCATCCTGCTCTTGAATACCCTATGTAGTAAACTGTCAACAACAGTTTTACTCTTGGGTAATAAACAGGTATACTCTTAATTTAAAGTATTGTAGTCTTTATTATTGTAACCCAACAGGTAAAGCTGCACCCAGGGCTTTCAACAGCGCTCACCACCACTATATTTCTTATAGTAAAGTTCCTTTTATTATTAAATTAATCCATCTTTAACCCTTATAAAACTATTTTAAACCATTTTCCACATGTCACAGTCATAGTTTTAGGTGTAAATAGCTTTATTTCCACTTCAACATAGACTCATCCTGACAAAGTTTAACAGTCATATAAGTGATAATACTGGTGAATACTACTAGAATATGATGATTACTAACAAAATACACGAATTTTAGGCTTCTTCCAAGCCTATGATGTCATCAAACTTAGAGTTATAGTGATAACGCTAAATAATGGCGTAATTATAAGGTAAGATGGTTTGATCATGATGTAATCATCACCAAACCTTAAAATATTGATCATTTCTAGTAGAAAGCATCAGTACACGTCTACCAGAAGCTTGCTGGACTCTAGGAGGGAAGAATTTACTCTGAATAGAGCTCTTTTTACTCTGTTTTCCCCTCAGACGCTTAAAAAACATCAAATCATTAAATAAAAAGGTAATTTCTTTATTCTTTATATATAAAACTTTTATATTATTAAATACCAAAGGTAATATCATTATAATCATCATCTCTGACGTGATTATTGCAATTATTTAATTGTTTTGTTTAAATTTCTCTTCAAAACCTCTATTCCATGTAAAATCAAGAAAAATTATAATTTCTCTTAAATTTTATTGTAACCACCATTTAAATAAGTTGTATTTACATTTTTTGGCGCAAAATTATTCAAATTATTATATAATTTTTCTCTATTATTACTTTAATAGTTCTATAATTGATATAAATAGTATTTATGTTAATTTATAACTTTAATATTAGTAATATTATTGTTATTATTTTTTTTATTAATAAAAAACAACTTTTTACACCTTCATTATTTGTTGGTAACAATAATAAAGTGCTTTTAAATATATTAATTATCTCATATTAATATATTTATTTATTATATTATTATATTTATTTAATAATATAATTATTTTTATGCCATAATTATAATAATTCTTTATTATTATATTTATTTTTATCTTATTTATTTCATTTATAAGGACATTCATAGTACAATAAGTAAAATATTAGTAATTTTTACTTATTGTTCCATAATAAAACCTTACAAGTCATTTCAAAGACTGTGTATTTGTCACACAATTTTTAAAGACGTCTTGCTATGGATGCAAAATCATTAAAATGTTGCCTGTAATATCCTGCAAAACCCAAAAATGACTGAATCTCTTTCTTGTTCTGAGGCATGGGTTTCAGAAATACTGCTGCAACCTTGGTTTTGTCAATTCCAAGGGGAAACCAGATACTACATGTCCCAGTGTTTTAAGCTCTTTAAATCCAAAATGGCATTTCTTTAAGGAAATTTTCATGTTTACAGATTGGATTTTTGGCAAAAATCTGGATAATATTTATATATTTTCTTCCCAAGTTTTGGAACAGACAATAATTTCATCAATGGAAATGATTAACCATCCTTCTGACAGCTCTTCAGAGAAGATTTCATTCATCACTTTTTGGAAGTGTGAAGGTGCATCCTTGATACCAAAAGGCATCCTCAAATATTCATATACTCCACAATGAACAAAAATCCTGAAGTATTCCCTTGCCCTTGGTGCTACTACATTTTGATGAAATCCTTTAAGGGAATCCATAGTGGTGATATACACTGATTGAGATATCTGGGTAAGGGAAATTTGGATTTTTGGTATTGGGTATCTGTCTGGAACAGTGTAAGTATTCAGAGCTCTAAAATCCCCAACAATTCTAGATTTTCCATTAAGCCATACTGCTATGGCTGGGGTAGTTATTTCCACTTCCTCATTATGGCCAACCTTTCTCATTACACCAAGGTCTAAAAGTTCTTTAATGAGAATTCCTAGAGGTCCTCCTGATTTAGGACTTGCTGGATATGTAGGTCTTCTTAAGAGTCGTGGGTAAGGTCTCTCAATATTAAGGTTGATGTCAGCTTCATGACCAATAATTTCTCCCAGAGGTTCTTTGTCTGATGCAAATGCTCCTTTGTAGTCAGATAAAAGAGCAGAAAGCTCTTTTTCCTTATTATCAGTCAGATGAAGGCTTATTTCAGCTTCATTTAACTGTTCATATTTGAATTTTCCCAACTCCAAGCTAACTGGTGCTATTTTAATTACTGTAATTTGTCTTTTAAATGATAAAAGGGAAATTTTTGACACTTATTGTCTCCAATAGTAAAGTATCTGTCTTTGTTGTTATGTAAGACTATCCCATACATGATCAAATAGTCATTTCCCAATAGAAAATGGGTACTAGAGCAATTTGCCATAACAGCAAACTCAACAGTGATTCTTAAATTTCCATCAATATGTGGGAATATGATATTGGTCTCAAAGATTCCCAATGCTTTCATTGGATTACTTGATCTATTGAATTTTATGCCATCAATTGGTAACAAGTGGTCTTCAAAATTTGGCACACAAGTATTAAGAAGGGATTTGCCACCACAAGAGCAGAAGGCTCCTGGGTCAGATAAAGGTTTAGTGGGTTTGTTATCAATTACCACTTCTGTTATACAGGAGTTACCAGCTGCATAGTCTTTTCCTCTGCTTGGTTTGGTTTTCATAAGTTGTGCATCTTGAATTTTTGACAAATCGAGTTTACCATTGCTTAATTGTGTCAAGTTGGAAGAAGATTCCATGATGTCAAAGGTGGAATTTATATTTTATATATGCTTATAAGATTCAGAAAATATTGATGACTTATCATCTGAATTTTCTTCAATATTATCATCTTTTTCAACATCAGGTTCTTTTTCAATGTCAATCTAAGTGATTTTCCCTTCTTTTGGACATGTATTAGCTAAGTGGGTGGTGCCTTGGCAAATATGGCATTTTCTGATTATATCTGCATATTTATATTTAACATTACTAGAATTTTCTTTGGGATTTTTGTCCACAGACTCTTTCCAAGGTGTATTAAGCCCTGCTTTGAGATTCACCCTACTAGAACCAATCCTGGTTCTGGTGGTTACTTATTCCAATATATTAAGAATACCTTCTGCTGAAGATTGTTCAGTAGTCCTACTTTTTACAGCATTCTCTAACTAACCTCCACATTGTCTCAGAATCTTTCTATGGATCATAAATTCTGACATTTCAGGATACAATGCTTTTAATCTGTCTTTTTGTTGGCAAAGCCATTGTGAGCCTTTGAGATATGACCACATACCCAATAATGTCACAAGAAAGACTCAGAATAATTATACCTTTAAGATAATTATACTAAAATTACTTAGAATAATTATACATTAAAAATAATTACTTCAAAAGTACAAAAACACCATAAATTGGTACAAAAATTAGTTGAACTTAAAAACCAATGAATCAACATGTGAAATAAATTATACCATTGGATTCCCCATGGTACAATACACATATACCATTTTCATGGCATAGCTGTAAAGTCAATATTTAATGAGTTATAAGGAATAATACCTTATAAAAACCATAAATCCTTATTTATTTCAAGAAACAATGAAGCAACATGTGAAATAAATTGTACCATTAGATTCCCCATGAACGTTAACACATGAAACAATTAATGAGCTAATTTCCAATGTTAATACTTAAGGAATTAACCTGAATATATGCACTTTTTTGGTCAACGCATATATTCAAGGATCATAGCTAATATCTATTAAACTATACAAGATAGAGTGATGAACCAAAAATAAAGTTACCACTTAATTACTGTAAGAGCACAGATATGAACTTTATTTTACAATCTATAAACAAGGTTAAAACCTATGATGAAATATTGATAAAAATCAACAGAGCTGTTGACCACTTTGTTGTGAAAGTGGTCCAAACTTAAAATAAAGCACACAGTTGGATCTTACTAGTTCATTCGTGAAGAATGACGTCATTTTTATCATTAAATTCAAGGTATAACCCCCTGAATTCATGATTTGAAGTTTAAAATATTGAATTTCAACAGAAAAGATGAGTTACAAAAAAAATGATCAAAATTAGAGTTTTGATGATGTAATGAAAGGCTCTTGGAAGCATAATAAGGTTATTTCAGGCTATCAGAATTCACTCTCTGAACTGATGTATCAATTAAAACTTAAAAGTTATTAAAGATCAAAGTTTGACCTTAAATTGAGCAGTTATGATCACCTACTGTAGCCTTAAATTAAGTTTAACAGTCATATGAGTGATAGAAGTGGTGAATACTATTAGTTTATTATTAAAACTAATAAAATCCAAGAATTTTGGGGTTCTGCCAAGCCTCTGATGTCATTAACTTTAGAGCTATAGTGATAACTCTAAATAATGGTGTAATAATGATGCAATATGGTTTGATCATGATGTAATCATCTCCAAACCTTAAAATATTGATCAATTCCAGTGGATATGATCAGTACACGTCTACTAGAAGACTGCTGGACTCTAGGAGGGAGGTATTTACTATAAATAGAGCTCTTTTTACTCTATTTTCCCCTCAGACGCATCAAAAACATTAAACCAATTAAATCAAAGGTAATTTCTTTATTCTTTATATATAAAAGCTATTATATTATTAAAGACCAAAGACCACCTTGTTATAATCATCTATTTTGACGTGATTAAATCATTTATTTAATTGTTTTTGCTAAAAATCTCTCTAAAACTCATTTCCACGTAAAAATCAAGAATATTAGTAATTTTTCTTTATTTTTATTGTAGATACAATTTGAAAAGGTTGTATTTATATTTTTTGGCGTAAAATATTTCAAAATTATTATATTAAGTGTTAAAAGTAGGTTTTTTTCTCTTATTATAATAATCTTCTCTTTATTACTACTTGAATAATTCTTTAATTAATATAAATAGTATTTATATTAATTTATAACTTTAATATTGGTAATATTATTGTTAACAATTGTTTTTTATCAATAAAAAACAATTTTCTACGCCTTTATTATTTGTTTGTAACAATAATAAAGTGCTTTTAAATATATTAATTATTTTATATTAATATATTTATTTTATTACATTATATTTTATAATATAAATTATATTATTATATTTCATTAATAATATAATTATTTTTACGCCATAATTATAATAATTCTTTATTATTATAATTATTTTTTATCTTATTTATTTCATTTATAAGGACATTCATAGTACAATAAGTAAAATATTAGTAATTTTTACTTATTGTTTCATAGTCAAACCTTACAGCCATGGTAAAGCTTTGTCTTTATCAGGATTTAATTTGGCAGATTAAAAGGTTGTTTCCACTTTAAATATCCAAGCATCATTGGCCCATTTTTTGATAATTTGGGTTTTGCACCAAGTCCAACTTTGGTGTCCATGTGCTTGACTTAATTTGATATACCATCTGTGAGCTGATCTGGTAAACAAGGTGTTAAAGCTTGCTGTTAACAATCTGTCTGGTAATTAAAAGTATTCTTTAATCATGTCAATTCCTCTGATGAATTCCATATGGTCATATTCGCCTTCACCGCTGAAGTGAGGCCATTCTTTAAGTTTTGGTACTTCTTTCAAAAGTGCTTGGCCCATTGATGGTTCCAAGCTATGAAAAGAATTGGATAATTCATTTTTTAAATGTGAATTATCAGGATCCAATAATTGTTGATTTGAAATCCTTGTGCCCTCATTTTGATTAAGAGGTGTAGACATTGTTGGCAAGGTGTTCAGTATTTGTTCAATATAATTCATTTTACTGTTTCTACACCTTTGGGAATTTCTGTATTCATGTTGGAAGGCTTGTATTAAATTTATTACTCCAATTTTATACATGTCTTCTTTATGTGTCACTTCTTGCCATAAATTTGTCTGTCTTGTATTATCAGCAGTGACTTTATTCAATTTCATTGATAATTTTGATACTTCTTCTTGTGAAGCATCAAAACACTGTTTCAAGGCAATGGTATATGTCTTTACTTCAGTAAATGAATTTGAAATGTCATCAATGACTTTCTTCTTATCTGTCTTTCTGATATTTATGGCTTGTTTAATTTTTGTTTCAATTATGTCACCAATATTGAATTTGGAATGATTTTCTGTTAATTCTTTGAAAATGACAGATTGTTCATTTATCTTATTGCTAAAAGAATTATCATTATTGGAAGTTTGAATTTTTTCTAAACGTTTTTTAAAACACATAAGTGTTTCATTGATTTGGCTGAGACTCAAGTTATTTGTTTTAAGATTGTTACAAATTGATGAATTTTTATCATAAATATGACTTTTTATGTCAGTTATAGCTTCATACAATTCTGGAATAGAATCATAAAATTTCAGCAATAATTTCTGATATATTAATCTGGCTTCCTCCTTCTTTTGTAATTCCATTATTGTTCTGGCCATCTGAAACACATTTTCCATAGCATCCTGTAGCCCTGGCTGTAAGGTTTTGTGGCTGGTGCCTTTCCTTTGCCCTTGTTCTAAGCTTGTGGCTGCTGTTTCACGTTGGACTTGCTGCTTCTGGCTACTGGGTCTGTTTTTGGCACTTGCTTGGGTGATGGAGGGTTGTTTTTCCTCCATTCTGCTGTTAAAAGCATCATGTTCTTATTTTAAATTAATGAATGCCATCCATTGAGCAACTTGCAAGTGTTGGGATTGCCCAGGAACTTTCTCACTGTCAGTTAAGAATTCATGTAGTTTTTCCACAGATCTGAAAGGATCTGGTACTCTTTGTGCTTCAGTGCATTGTTGTAAGCCTTCTGGCTGGCTCTGTAGATGTCCACTAGGGCTTCTTGTAGTGATGTAAGCTATGTTTGAAGGTAAAACAGTATCATCAGCTTCAGAATGACTTAATTTATTAATTTGGAAGTCATCAACTGACCCTCTTCCTTCTGTAACTGATTGGCTTCTGCCATAATCATGTCTATAACCTTTTTGGGAGCTGCTTGAGGGATTATATCTTGCTCCTGATCTGGTTGAAGGCATATATTATGGTTAAAAAGCTTTAAAATAGTAATTTTACTCCAAAAACATTACTATTGGGCAAATTATTAGCTTTCTGAAGTGTATTACTTATATCCAAGTGAATCAATTCAGAAGAAATTGGTTCAGTTTGGTTATTCTGAGTCACAATAACAGTACTATTATGTTCAGAATTAACAGTACTGGCAGGGATAATGCTGGTAACTGTTGAGCCTGTTACAATAATTTCTTGTCTTACCATGTTTTCAGACACTGAAATCAATGAAAAGTCAATTAATTAAGTGAAAAAAGGTATTTCAAAAAAATAAATAAAAATATACGCATCACTTATGATATGAATTTTTTAATTTTTTATGGATTGTTTTGAATTATAAGTATTTTTTATATGTTTTTAGAAAATTTTCAATACAGGAAAAAGGATTTAAACGAGTAAAAAAATATGTCACAGGTAAAATATCACGGCTGGGCCCCCAAATGTAAGGTGTGGATATGAAACTTTGATAAAATATCAAGTACGTTTCCTGTCCACAAAATTTGTATAAGGTAAAATGATTTAAAAATAGTAAGAAATAGTATTTTTAAAGAGAAAAAACACCAATTTTGTTTTTTTTAACTTTTTAATTATAAAACAATAATATTATAAAGATTTATTGTTTTACCAACAGTAAAGATTTATCCAAACGTACTGTACAAGAGATATTTAAGGCTAAAAAAGAGGTTTCTTCGAGAGCAATTTCAATTGGAATTAATTGAGAAAAGAGCTGCAAGCAATTACTTAAAGAAAAAAGTCCTTAAAAAGATATTTAAAGAAAAAACATGCCCAAAAGTGACCAGAGTGAATTTGGAAACAAAGGGACAAAGTTAACAGTGATGAAAGATGCTTTAATTCACTTTTGGGGTGGTTCAATGGGTAAAATGATTATAAGAGTTACAAAAGATGATCATTATGATGTTTTCAAGTGGTTAAAGGGTTTAGCTTCATTTAAAAAGGGTGGTCGGAATCTTTTATTGATTGGTTTAACAGTGTTTAAACTAATTATAGAAGGAAAAGATTCTAACATGAAGAGAAAAGTGGGGCAAAGAAGACATTCTTTTATACCCATCTATTTTCTTACTCCAAAAGTGAATTTTTCTCTTCTCAGTCGTGGAAAACACTCTTAAAACACAAAAGCCAATTATGGCATCATTTAACCCTGGTTTAGACCAAAAACAGGCTGGTTTTAGCCTTTTTTTGCTATTTTTAACCGTTTTAGACCCTTAAATCAGCCATTACTATAGTAATACCTGGTCTAGAACCTTCATAACACTTCAGAATGTGTGTAAGAGTCGTAGAAACCAGTTAAAACTGTTTTTACTATGATTGTTTTAACTTAAGGGTAGTTTTACCCTCTTGGAAACAGTTAAAACTGGCCTGGTGGTATCAAAACCTCATCATCAATTGAGTCACAGACCCTGTGACTCAATTCCAGGACAAAAGTGATGAACCTTTTTGTGGATTTTGACATCTCACGCCTGTCAGCAAGGAATTTGTGGGTCTGGCTCCCCCTTAGAGCTAGAGCTCCTTTCCCCCCCAAATTTAATCTTTCCAATTTATTTTTCCTTTAATTTCACATCATTTATTATACTTGTAATTTAAATATGTAATTAAATGGAGTTTTACAGTTCACTACTGTAATAATCGACACCTCATATGTAAATCAAAGTTCACTTATGTAATACACACACACATTTTGACAATTCAATTGAATTCAGTTGAAAATTCTTCAATTCCTCATAACTTCTAAGCTATACAAAACACCTCAATTTTAACACAAAAATTGATGTCTAACACCACATGTGGTGTTAATTAAATTGAGGTTTTCAGTATTTTCAACTTTTGTACAGAAAATACTGAAAACTTAATTTAAGCTTATTTAGAGTAGAAATTTCACTGACAGGTGACCCCACCTAATTTTTTATAAGGAATACAATGGTGAAAAAGATTTTATATGTTTATTTATTGGATAAAAAGTTATAATAAAGTTTATTTAAATTTTTTCCAATTTTTTATTTTTTGGGTAATTTTGTTGAAAATTCATTTTTACTTACATTTTTTGTGAGCCTTGAGGTATATTTTACATACCCAAATAGGCCACAATTATCTTAAAAAGAGATTTTGAATTATGCACAACTCATAAGTCATGCATATATCCAAAATTCATCATTTTCAATTTCAGAAAAGATGAATAACTTTTTATTGAGTAAGTAAATCCATGGATTTAAGACCAGATTTGGATTTTACACAAAAATTCACCTAGGGTAGCTCCATAGAGTGAATAAGCTCAATTTAAGTATTTGAGGTGGTAAAATGGAAAATACTTCAATACCACATCATTAATACCACATAAAAGATCCGTGAAATTTTTTGTTTTTCTTGATTTTTAGCCAAAATAATGGGAAAGTGAGAAATCCCATGTTACATATACACTAAGAATAGTGTTATGCATGTTTTGAGCACTTAATATCATGGTATTCTTACATGGACTTTTGGTACACCCATAGTGGATATCTCACTTTAAGCTTAAATTACTATTTTGACGTAAAAAATAGGCAAGGGGGACAAAAGACATCAAAGAGAGCCAGGGTACCCAACTTCTGAGGCCTCAGAGGCGTGGATAGCTCCAGAGCATGGATCCATGGCTCATCTTGGCCCAATTGGTAAACTAAAACTCTTTGGGAACTTGGTTACCAAGTTACAACTACTGTAAAACATCAGAAAATAGCAAATAACCTGCTATTTTGACGTGCCAAGGAGGTAATGAGCTACTTACACTCCTGTAACCATGTCAATTACTAATGACTTTCCATGGATAAACCCCAAAAGAGTAATTAAAACCCTTCTGGGACCCATATTCATTGATTTACCTCATAGCAACCAGCAAAACACTGCTATTTGCAATTCTACGTAGAAATGAGGTAAAACCTTCAAAAATTCATTAAAAATACAATTCTTAATGAATCTTTCTGAAACTTTCAGGACTAAAGGAGAACTGTATTATCCATGGTACAACCAAAAGGAATTACAGTTTTACTAGTAAAATTAAAAGTTTTACTTACAGTCCATTTTTGGATATTCTACGTGAAACACTGAATCTTCAAAAATTCACAGTAATTACAACCTGTGATGAAATTGGCAATAACATTGATAACTTTGAGAAATCAATGATTATTTTAGAATAAAAGAAGATTTACAAGTGTTACTCCTTTTATTCTTAACCATATTGGGGTTGGTAGTCACGTAAAAGCATCAATTAAGTAATTATGATAATCTTACATGACAACAGATGATGCAATCAATAATCCAAAAAGGTTTATTGTTTTCTCACTCACTGGTTTTTCAGTTTGCTCCATGGCACGCCTCTGTGAGCTGTTATTGACTTAAAAGAAGCCTCTTCTTGCTGTTTTTTCCGTATCATCATCTTATAAATTTATTAAACCATTATTACCAACAAGTAAGTATTAGTTCAAGCTATTCTTAAGTGTTTTAAATCTTTCAGAATCAATCAGAAAGACGTGAAATCATAGAATCCAACTATATATTGTTGAAATACTGTTATAAATCATCTTGATCCCTTAAATCCACAATTCTACGTCAAATTTCTCTACTCTTATCTTTCAATAAGTTCTTTGGAGTATTAGTGAGTCATTTATCTTTAATTCTTAAAGTTTTTCTCTAGTAATAGTTTTCTTCAAGAATTATCTTTATAATTATTCTTGTAAAAGATAATTATATATTAAAATAATTTTATTATTTTAATAAAAGAAGTTTTTTATTATTAAATTCTTCTTGTAATTGATTCTTGTAGACAATTACTGCTCACTGTTATAATCACTTGTAGTGTATAACACGTGAAAGAAATAATTTTATAATTATTTAATTGTGGTTATAATAATTTTTATTATTATATTTCATAAGAACAGACATAGTACTGTTGATTAATAGTAATATTATCATCAGTTTCATAGTCACATCTTACATTTGGGGGCCTGGCCGTGATTTTATCCATAGACTTGGCTTTAATCATATTCTAGACTTCATTTTTTGTGTTCAAAAAACCACCATACCTACCACATCTTACATTTGGGGGCCTGGCCGTGTTTTTTTGAACCTTGTACCCTTAATTAATATATTTTTAAGCTCTAAAATATATTAATTTAATTAATTTTTTTCTTTCAATTTAGAGTTAAAATATTTTTATTTTTGAAATTGTTTTAAAATCTTTTTCATTGAGGAATTTGGTTTAATTTTATATTGTTTTTACACGTGGCTTTTTCACATCCAAAAACTTATAAAATTATTCTTTGAGTTACTCTGAATTAATTTTCATTCAAAATCTTAAATTTTAATTTTTTTTCTTTAAAAAGAATAATTTTTTTAATATTAAAAAATATAAAACTTATAAAAAATCTTTAAAAAATATTTTAAAAAGTATAAAAAATAATTTTTTCTCTTTTAAAATTTCTTTTAGTGTCTTTAATCAAATACTGTGCAGCTGGAAACAGACTCAGTAAAAGATATATCACTAGTCCAGAATCTTCAGAAGCAGAATCTGAAGACAGTATTGAGGTGCAGATTGCTAAAAGAGGCACCTTATTCAACTCAGAAAAAGCTAAATTACCACCAAAAGGTGTGTATTTTATCTTATATTTTCACCTTTTATCTTTAAATTGACGTGAAAATGGTGCATACCAGAAATGGAAGCAACTATTCAGTCCAACCAGATGGATGTGGACAAGGAAGAGGCAAGACCAAATCCAGAAGTGCCAAATCTTCCACAAGAAAGGCACATCTGGAGGATGCCAGAGTTGCCCCCCATTCCCCAAGGTCTGTACCAACAGATTTTGACGTGAATTCTGAGCCTGAACTAATTTATGATAATATTTCCAGGGCTGAACCATTTTCAAGTGGCAGCAATAGAAATATATCAGAGCCAGTACAAAAATTGGTTCAGAGCAGCCAAAGAAGAGGAGTGGGAAATCTGCCCAAGCCTTTGGCAGGGGGCCATGAACTCCTACTTACACATCAAGAGCTTTCTGGGTCAGGAGAAGACCATAGAACTCTTAGGAGGTTGGAGCCCCCTGTCTTGCAAAGACAAGGTCAAAAAGATAAAGAATTGGTTGAAGAACCAGAGTCTTTTATCCATAGACCAGAAGAAAGAATTGGAAATGACTCCAACTTTGGAGACAGAGGCACCAGTGGCATCTACCAGCTCCAAACCAGCTCCAGAAGCATCCAAGGACAAGCCCAAAGGACCTCAAAAGAAACAGAGAGGTCCCAAGAACCATCAAGGCAAGGGCAAAGGCAAAGCCAATTGGCACAGACCTTACCCACAAGGGTACAGGATCCCCAGATTGGAGCCTTCAGCCGTGGACAGTGTCTTCAATATGGCCAGAACTCTTATGGAATTCACAGCCAAAGAGCAGGAAAGGATGAACAGGACTTTTCCACGCAAATAAATGATGTACATAGAAGTATTAGTGTAGAAATTGGCAAACTTGAGTCAAAGTTGAAGCAAATTACATTAGACATCAATGATTTAAAGAAAAATGACAAGCAACATTCTGATTGGCATAAATTGACAACTGTCACCCTTGAGTCAATTAGCAATGCTTGTGAAAGAATTGAGAACCAATGTCAAAATAATGACACAGAGGATCTTTCCATCTTTAAAGTAAATGATAGACTTAAAACTCTTGAAGACCATGTCTTACAAATAGTTAAGAACACCAATCAATTTGCTATACATTTAGCAAAAAGTGACAGTGAAAGGCAGAAATTGAAGAATGAAATAATTGCAAGTGTGGAGCAAATTCATAAGAATCATGAACCACATATGCCAAGACATTCTACACCTTTGACTGAAGAAAAACTTTCTGTCAAAGAAAGTTTGACTCCATTCTTAGGAGAGAATGTTATTTCTGCAAAGGATATTCCCAAATTAGAAGAATGGCCAACATTCTCTGGTGAAGGAGAATACAACCATATTGAATTCATCAGGACTATTGATATGTTGCAAGAAGACTTTAATATACCTGATGAAATCATAGTAGGAAAATTACATTGTTTGTTTACCAAGACTGCAAAGAAATGGTATTACAAGATGAGAATGGATCATGGAAGACATGACTGGTCTTGGTGGAAATCTGAAGTGATTACCAAATGGGCCAATAATTCTTGGAGGTTTAAAATGGAGAATTCTTTTGAAAGTGCCATTTTTAACTCAGAAAAAGACAAACCACTTACTTGGTTCTTCAAACAAAAAGACAGATTATCTGCTTTACACCCAGATATGTCTGACACTATGATTAATATGAAAATATTAAGAAAGTGTGGAGGAGAACTGGAACATGCTATCAAAAGCAGATGTGTGGAACCCTGTTCAACAGAGGACTATATTAATGCTATGGAAGATATCATTACCAGAACAAGAATTGGTAAAACTTGGGTTAGAAACCCAATAGAGTCCAAAATAGTCTCAAAGATTCCTAGAGAGGAAAGAAGACCAGAAAGACCTGTCTTGAAGTGTCATAAATGTGGAAGTACTTCACATTTAGCCAACACTTGCCCTAAGAAGACAAAGATCAATGAAGTTCAAATCATTGAAGACATTCAGTGTACTGAAGAGAAAGAAGAGTCTGATCAAGATTCTGCAGTCTCTGAAGATACACCAGTAGAGGACTATCCCATTGAAAACATTTCAGCTTTCTTTGAGGTCACAGAAGTCCATACCCACTTGCCACAGTACAGTGAGGATTGCTACAACCTGATCAATATCCAAGATGCCAGAATGTGTAAAACAAAACCTGCTAGAGGAAAGGGTTATACTGCTGGAGCATCCTGTATCACATCAGTTCTAATGGGTGATATTGAAGCCAAAGTAAATCTGGATACAGGGGCATTTTGCACTTGTATTGGCAAGGATTATCTCCAAATTATACTTCCTGAATGGAAAAACCATCTATTACCAATAGAAGGTGTACAGTTCAGTAGTGCCAGTAACAATATGTACCCCTTGGGCATATTGGATACTAATATTGTATTCCCACATCCAGCAGGAAGTGTAAGAATGAAAACTGAGATTGTAGTAATGGATAATTGTACATCTCAGCATATCATTCTTGGAAATGATTACTTGAATATTTATGGTATTGATATAAATAACCATAAAGACAGATATTTCACAATTGGAGATAACAAAAGGCAAAAATTTGCTTTCTCCAATATGCCAAAACAGATATCTGTAGTATCTTCTGTCAAAGATACTTACAAAGATGAATTTGTGTCTAAACAACTTGTTGAAGCACAAATTAATCCATCATTGTCACCAAAGATGAGGAATGAACTTATTGATGTATTATATACATACAATAATGCATTTGCATCTGATAATGAACCATTAGGCGCTATAAGGGGACATGAAATTGATATTACTCTTAATATTGATAGACCATATCCTCCAGTACTTAGAAGACCAGCTTATCCAGCCAGTCCCAGAGCTAGAGAGGCCTTGGAAAAACATATCCAAGAGTTGATCCAACTTGGTGTGCTAAGGAAAGTAGGCCATAATGAGGAAGTTGAAGTGACAACACCTGTTATTATTGCATGGCATAATGATAAGTCAAGAATGGTTGGAGATTTCAGAGCTTTGAATACCTACACAGTTCCAGATAGGTATCCAATCCCTAGGATCCAAGAAACCTTGACTCAATTGTCTAAAGCCAAGTATATAACATCAATGGATGCATTAAAAGGCTTCCATCAAAATGTTTTGACGCCTAAAGCTAGGAAATTACTTAGAATTATCACTCACTGTGGTATTTATGAGTATCTTAGAATGCCATTTGGCATTAAAAATGCTCCATCTCATTATCAAAGAATGATGAATACCATCTTCCCCACAGAATTGTCTGAAGGATGGCTTATCATTTATATTGATGATATTATTATATGTTCTGACTCATGGTCTTTGCACCTTGAAAGACTTGCAAGAGTACTTCATAAAGTTGCAGAAGTGAACATGAAAATTTCACTTAAGAAATGCAATTTTGGTTTTGAAGAACTCAAAGCATTAGGACATGTTGTTTCTGGTTTGAGCTTGGGTATTGACAAGAATAAAGTAGCAGCAGTGTTACTTAAGCCAATACCCCAGAATAAAAAAGAAATGATGTCTTTTCTTGGATTTGCTAGTTACTATAGGCAACAATTGAAAGATTTTGCAATTCTAGCCAAGTCACTTTATAGAATCTGTGATCAACAGACTGTATTTGAAATGACACAGGAAAGAATTAAAGCTTATGAGAAGATAAAGAAAGCCCTTACAGAAGCACCTTTACTCCTCATGCCTGACTGGAATATTCCTTTTAAATTGTACATTGATGCATGTGGGGATGGATTAGGGGCAGCCCTACACCAAGTCCAAATTATTGATGACAAACCTACAGAAGGACCAGTTTGTTATATCTCAAGACAAATCAAACCAACAGAAGCCAGATATGGTGCAAGCCAAATGGAGTGCTTATGTTTGGTATGGGCACTTGAGAAATTACACTATTACCTTGATGGCAGTGTTTTTGAAGTGATAACTGACTGTAATGCCGTGAAATCACTTCTTAACATGAAAACTCCCAACAGACATATGTTGAGATGGCAAATAGCCATTCAAGAATATAGAGGAAACATGACTATAGTTCATAAAGCAGGAAACATTCACAAAAATGCTGATGGACTTAGTAGATGGGCTTTAGCCAACACTCCTGATAACCCAGCTTATGTACCTTTGGAAGCTGAACCACAGATTCCAATTGAAGGGATTAACATAACTGATATTGGGACTGAATTCTTTGAAGAGGTCAGAGAGTCTTATAAACAAGACAAGAATTGCCATATCTTGACTTCTTTATTGGATAAAGACTGCAAAGACACATCTTTGGTTAATACACTAGATGAAGTTTGGAAAAATTCCTATTCTGAAGGAAGATTTCACTTGTTTGATGGGATTATTTACCATAGAACAAAACATTCTTGTGTGATGACATTGTGTAGTAGATTGCTCATCAATACCATTCTTCATGAATGCCATGATAGCATTTACTCTGGACACCTATCAGAAGACAGAACACTTGAAAAGGTGAAGAACTGTGCATGGTGGCCATCTTGGAGAAAAGAAACCATTGAATATTGCCATACCTGTGATAGATGCCAAAAAGCAAACAGGAGTACAGGCAAGAAATTTGGATTAATGATCCATATTCAAGAACCAAAATCCCCTTGGGAAGTTGTTCACATGGATTGGGTCACAGCACTTCCTCCAAGTGGTGACAAAAGTTATAATGCTTGTTTAGTCATTGTAGACAGATATAGCAAAACTCCCATATTCTTACCATGTCATAAAGATGACACTGCTATGGATACAGCTCTTCTTTTATGGAGTAGAGTTATTTCTCATACAGGGTTATTTAAGAATATCATAAGTGACAGAGACCCCAAGTTCACATCTGCACTTTGGACCAATCTTCATAGATTGTTTGGGACTAAGTTATCATTCTCTACAGCATATCACCCTCAAACAGATGGGCTAGCAGAGAGGATGATTCAAACTTTAGAAGACATGATCAGGAGATTTTGTGCTTATGGATTAGAATTTAAAGACTCAGATGGCTTTACCCATGACTGGTGCACTCTGATACCTGCATTAGAATTGGCATACAAGACATCAGTCCATTCTTCCACAGGACAAACTCCTGCTATGTTAGAAAAAGGATGGAATCCAAGACTCCCAGCAGACACACTGAGGAAAGACTTGATTGACATTCATCCTACAGCTTCCAGCTTCAAATTAATGCTTGATAAAGTAAAACACCACGCAAAACAAAGTATGGATAATGCTTTTGATTATGCAAAACAGAAGTGGGACAAGAGTCATAAAGTGCCAGACTTCAAAGTAGGGGACTTAGTTCTAGTTTCAACCTTGAATTTTAATAATATCAAAGGCCCAAAGAAACTTAAAGATTCTTATGTAAGACCTTTTGTTATTGTTGCTTTACATGGAACCAATGCAGTTCAAGTGGAATTGAGTGGTGAATTGGAAAATAAACACCCCACATTTCCAGTCAGCTTGATAAAACCTTATCAACCAGCTGATAAAGAATTGTTTCCTTTAAGAAACCCAACTCCTTTAACTGTACCACCTGTGGAACAGAATGAAGACAAAAAGATTAAGAAAGTCATCAAAGAAAGGAGAATTAGGGGTAAAAATCAAAGAGAATATCTTGTCAGATATAGAAACCCAGTACATGAAGATGAATGGATGGCAGAATCAGAAATACCTGACTCAGATAAACTCTTAAGAAGATTTAGACATGAAAGAAGGCCACAAGCCTGAATATGTCTATAAATGTGCTTTAAATTACTTGATCTGAGTAATAAAAAGAGGTTGGACAGTGGACATTACCCCTTTTTGGGGCCTTATTCTTTTATCACTAATAAAATTGTAATACAATTTTATTTTTTGGTGGGAGGGAATGTGAGCCTTGAGGTATATTTTACATACCCAAATAGGCCACAATTATCTTAAAAAGAGATTTTGAATTATGCACAACTCATAAGTCATGCATATATCCAAAATTCATCATTTTCAATTTCAGAAAAGATGAATAACTTTTTATTGAGTAAGTAAATCCATGGATTTAAGACCAGATTTGGATTTTACACAAAAATTCACCTAGGGTAGCTCCATAGAGTGAATAAGCTCAATTTAAGTATTTGAGGTGGTAAAATGGAAAATACTTCAATACCACATCATTAATACCACATAAAAGATCCGTGAAAATTTTTGTTTTTCTTGATTTTTAGCCAAAATAATGGGAAAGTGAGAAATCCCATGTTACATATACACTAAGAATAGTGTTATGCATGTTTTGAGCACTTAATATCATGGTATTCTTACATGGACTTTTGGTACACCCATAGTGGATATCTCACTTTAAGCTTAAATTACTATTTTGACGTAAAAAATAGGCAAGGGGGACAAAAGACATCAAAGAGAGCCAGGGTACCCAACTTCTGAGGCCTCAGAGGCGTGGATAGCTCCAGAGCATGGATCCATGGCTCATCTTGGCCCAATTGGTAAACTAAAACTCTTTGGGAACTTGGTTACCAAGTTACAACTACTGTAAAACATCAGAAAATAGCAAATAACCTGCTATTTTGACGTGCCAAGGAGGTAATGAGCTACTTACACTCCTGTAACCATGTCAATTACTAATGACTTTCCATGGATAAACCCCAAAAGAGTAATTAAAACCCTTTTGGGACCCATATTCATTGATTTACCTCATAGCAACCAGCAAAACACTGCTATTTGCAATTCTACGTAGAAATGAGGTAAAACCTTCAAAAATTCATTAAAAATACAATTCTTAATGAATCTTTCTGAAACTTTCAGGACTAAAGGAGAACTGTATTATCTATGGTACAACCAAAAAGAATTACAGTTTTACTAGTAAAATTAAAAGTTTTACTTACAGTCCATTTTTGGATATTCTACGTGAAACACTGAATCTTCAAAAATTCACAGTAATTACAACCTGTGATGAAATTGGCAATAACATTGATAACTTTGAGAAATCAATGATTATTTTAGAATAAAAGAAGATTTACAAGTGTTACTCCTTTTATTCTTAACCATATTGGGGTTGGTAGTCACGTAAAAGCATCAATTAAGTAATTATGATAATCTTACATGACAACAGATGATGCAATCAATAATCCAAAAAGTTTTATTGTTTTCTCACTCACTGGTTTTTCAGTTTGCTCCATGGCACGCCTCTGTGAGCTGTTATTGACTTAAAAGAAGCCTCTTCTTGCTGTTTTTTCCGTATCATCATCTTATAAATTTATTAAACCATTATTACCAACAAGTAAGTATTAGTTCAAGCTATTCTTAAGTGTTTTAAATCTTTCAGAATCAATCAGAAAGACGTGAAATCATAGAATCCAACTATATATTGTTGAAATACTGTTATAAATCATCTTGATCCCTTAAATCCACAATTCTACGTCAAATTTCTCTACTCTTATCTTTCAATAAGTTCTTTGGAGTATTAGTGAGTCATTTATCTTTAATTCTTAAAGTTTTTCTCTAGTAATAGTTTTCTTCAAGAATTATCTTTATAATTATTCTTGTAAAAGATAATTATATATTAAAATAATTTTATTATTTTAATAAAAGAAGTTTTTTATTATTAAATTCTTCTTGTAATTGATTCTTGTAGACAATTACTGCTCACTGTTATAATCACTAGTAGTGTATAACACGTGAAAGAAATAATTTTATAATTATTTAATTGTGGTTATAATAATTTTTATTATTATATTTCATAAGAACAGACATAGTACTGTTGATTAATAGTAATATTATCATCAGTTTCATAGTCACATCTTACATTTTTCAAGTAAAAATGTGTTTTTACAATTTAAAAATTTAATATATTTTTATTTTTAAATGAAAATTAAATTTTTGATTTTGTATATAAGTTTATATTTGTATTTCAATTTTTGGTTTTAATTAATATAAATAAATTTATTTAATTTATATTTGTATATTAATTTTTGTTTGTGGTCTTTTGGGTATATAAAAATACCTCTAAGGCTCACTAATAAGCATGATAGGTCCAATGCTGGACAACTGGGTTTACTTTCAATGTGCATTGAACTAGTGCACATAAATGGAGAAGGCCAATGCACCAGGAATGGACATGAATGGGGCCTTTGATATTTCTAGCACCAGTGAAGCATCTCCAGACCATTCCATCGCAGATGTCATATTTGGGGGAACTTTCAGCAATTTGGGATTGTTGATGTTGATTCAGAATTTCCACAATTCCAGCCCACTGGAGAAATCTGGCAAGCCAATTTTTGAATGGTTGATAGATGAAATGTTTTGTTGGTATAAAAGTTTGCTTCATGTTGGTTGTGTTTTGGGTGAAGGGTTCAAAGGAATTGATTAATTTGCCTAATGATTGTGTGCAAGGGGGATCATGTGCATTTGATTCATTATGGAATGGACAGTGGTGACAGATTCAGTGAGGCAATTAAGAAAAAAATATTGAGGACAACATATATAGTTTTGAATCACTGGCTCCAATTGGAGATGTTCAAATATGGTACTGAGATCTTGAGGTACATGGAATGCAGGAGTGGGGGGACCACCTGAGCTTGAGATGCTGGACTTGATAAGCAGGTTCAGGGCAGGGTTGAGAATGCGTGAAGACCTGAGGAGTATATTATGCCTTAATGATAGAATGGCAGATATAAACATTCCAAGATCATGTGGGAGAAGGTTTGGATTGCTGCTGTATGGTTTCTGTGCAGTGGAAGTGAGACCCAGTGGTGTGGAGAATGTGCTTTGGGTCAATTGAGAATAATCAGCTGGAAAAATTTGATACAATAGAATTTGCAGGCACTCAGATCCTGGTGCAGAAGTAGGGATGTTTGGAAAAGATTTGAGTGCAATGGCTGATTTGAGATTCTTAATGTGCTGTTAATATTGAAAAGGTGTGAAGGCAACTTCCTGCCTATCACCCTCAGGGGAAGAGTGTGTTTGAGTTGAGCAGTGTTGACACATGCATATACACATTGAGGAATAGTGGAGGGTTGTCATTGTTGCAGGAATTATGAATAAGGTTGGTTTGTTTCTAAATATCTATGGTTGATGTGCAAGTACTTAGGAGTGTTATCAATTGGCAAAAAAATGGAGTGATTATGTATGAAGGGGTGAGATGATTTGAGCCAGTTGAGGATTTTATCCCATTTGTAATGCTTGCTGAGTCGCAGGGGATGAAGTGTAAAATGTCTCATCTGGATGGGGGAACCGGTTAAGGGGCTAGTTGGGTAAAATTCCATTCTTCTCAATGCTTGTACAAATTCTAATTTATTTACAACTGGTGATACTGTGGGTTTGACCCTTGGGGGCATTCCATTAGGGATGTGTAAACATTGAATTGAGGGGATTAACATTCAAACCATGTACTCTGGCATGCCATGGCTTAAACCATATTACAGAAATAACAATATAGCTCTATTACATACGTGTTTGGAGTGGAGTTAAAGTATTGGTATTTGGTTTAAGTGAAGTGGGCTTTCAATTGGTCGGAATCTCTTGCCTTTCTTAAAAAGGTGATGTCTCTTTTGTGGGTAAATCCTTCATGAATATACCCTTATACAGATATAGAATGCTGGGAAATTTTGATGCATATATTGGCAGTTGGATAATTCACACAATGTGACAATGGGGAGGGGAAAATGTTTATTGAATCTGATTACTTATGGATGATGGGTTCCCTTTGAGATCAAGGAAATATGAAATTATATGCTGGTAGGCCGTGCTGTGTGGTTTCCGACAAAAGTGGAGGAGCTCAAGAGTAGGCAGGGAGAATTCTCCAAAAAATAGTCTTATTAGACTTCCGAAAGAGACTTGGTTCCCACTGTTCATACAGTTTCTATATTATATGTTTGAATTAACTCTATTTTATCATAATACTGAGCTTTTTTATCAAGTTGAAAAGATAACTGCGGGTTTTTAGCCATCATTTCATCTTCCAACCCATGTAAATCCCATTCAGGTTCTGTTCATGACTCAGATAGTGAATGTAGTATAGAATATCTTTGAACAGCACACTCACCAATGAGTTCCAACATTCCACTTACAACCCCTATTGCATCCTCAATGAATGTATCAGGTCTCAACATTGATGTTGGAAAAGCGACTGCTCAAACTTAAAGCACTTGGTCCATTCCTAATATTTCCGCCACCCAAATTCCCCCAAATTCCACTATTAAAAAAATGCATGTGTCTGAGGGGCCAGGGAGCACACCTGAGATCTCATCAAAGGCTAATCCACAAGACTTCCTCCTTCATCCTGGTCAGAATCCAGTAGTGTCCCAGGAACCCTTTGGGCAAAGTAAACAGCCAATCCTCATTATTCCATCAGGATCTCAGGTTCATGTGGGCCATGAAAAGCTGGTTGATGGTGGGCGGAAAAAAAGACCATTGGAAAATGTTAGTTGGAGTGGACTTTCAGAGGGAAATCCGGGATTGACCCTTCATCAAAGTAAGTCTGTTGGACTTCAGAATATAAAATTGTGCAAAATCTGACATGTTTGTTTCATGGGCTAGATATGGCACCTAAAGGCAAGACAGTCCAATCTGAGGAGCTAATTGAAGATTGTGAGTATGACCAGTCTTTATTAATTTTTTGATGTGTTAACTGATGATTTGCATGGAAGGTGATGAGCTTTATGCATATTCAACTCTGATCCATATAGAAAAAGTCACTGGACATCATCATCCATATGCCTCCAAACCAGGAAAGGGTCATGCCAGTTCATCAAGAGAAAAAATGGTGGATGATGAGGATGAGAACATGTCTCTGACTCATATGGAAAAAAATGATGAACCAAGGAGGGACAATTTCACGGCGCATGAGCATGGCACTCAGTCAAATAGTGAGTTCACCCATCCACAAATTCCCCTTGCCCAGAGTATACTTGATCAATCTGAGATGGAAAAGCAAATGAACCAGGCTTGCAAAGCTCACAATGTGGCAAAACATGCAAGCAAAAAGGAACAACAAAAATGGCTGAAAGCACAACTTCCAGAAAATGTCCACTGGATGAGATCAGCTGTGCACACCCAGTGTCTGTTGCTACTCAAAGTAAGGGATAAGGATTTTACCTCACTACCAGCACCACCCAGAACAGAAGAGTGTGAAATTTCAATTAACGTGGCTAGTCATCTTGGATATGTCCCCAAGGATGTTTTCAATGAGACATAAACACAGGTTCAGTCTCAGGGTTTCCAAAGCTACTGCAAAAATGAGCTACACAAGTTAGGACTAAAGCAATTCACTTGGGACTTGGAGAACTTGTGGCAACATCTGTTCAACAAGTTGATGTCTATGGTGGTTTACCGTACATTCTGTCTCACACTTTTCAGCACTGAGTGTCAGGCTGAGTCTATGATAAAGGTGTATATGAGTATTTACAAGCTTTAACTATGACTGTGACACGGTAAAAATGGTTTTAAAAGATGATAAGATTGATAATAAATGATTTAATTTAAGATTTAAAGGGCTTTACTATAGAGATATAGTGGTGGTGAGCGCTGTTGAAAGCCCTGGGTGCAGCTTTACCTGTTGGATTACAATAATAAAGACTACAATACTTTAAATTAAGAGTATACCTGATTATTTAACCAAGAGTAAAATTTTTTTTGACAGTTTACTACATAGGTTATTCAAGAGCAGGATGAGGAAAGGTTTTTGGCTGTGAAAAGCCCTCCTTTTATCCTGAAATTGAGGTGGAAAGGCTGCTAGACCTTTCCACGTAGAGCAAGTGAAGATTTTTCACTCTCCTGGACAGGCTTGTGGTTTTCAAACAGCCTGTATACCCTGTATTGGGCTCAGATGTGGTTTTGAAACCACATCTGGGCAGTTTTCACCAATACAGGGTGAAAATTTTCATCTGGGGACCTCACAGCCTGATTCTGACATGTATGATGCGTAGAATGCTGTACAGAAACTGTATGGGACCCCAGTATTGACTGACATATGAGGTATTGAAGTAAAAACATGCTTCTTCGTCTATTTGACACCTCATATTCATGGTTATGGGATATTATCCCAAGGTAAGGCTGTATCTGACAGCAGGTGGGATTTTGACCTTAAAATGGTCATAACTCTGTCCGTTTTTGAGATATCAAGCTCAAAGTTGGTTCATTGAATAGCCCTGTATGAGCCCTACACAATGGTACCCAACTTGACATGGTTCTCATTAAATATGACAAAGTTATCCCATGTACAAGTATTTTTGTACATTGGCATGGTCTGGTCAAAAGCTGTATTAAGCTTGTTTGGCCAATAACTTCTGTTGTAGTTGAGTTATGAGGAAATAGATGGCACCATCAGATAGCCCTGATTGTGCTCTTTCCAAAAAGACCCCACTTTAGGTATCTCACACTAAAACTGTAAAAGTTAGATGAGAGGTGAATGTTTTGTTCACCCTTATTTGGTCTGAATTTGACCATAACTCAAGTAATACTGGTGCTAGCTCAGTTTGGCTGGTACCATTGGATAGCCCTGGCTTAGAGCTTCATTTTGAATACCCATTTGATGGGTTTAAGCCTCTCCTTCTAGATTTTAGATGAGAGGTGAAAATTAAGGTTTATGCTCAGCAATAACTTTGGGCAGGAATAACTTTGTTGTTTCTTGTCCTATGGTGATGGGACTTATATTTTCAGAAAGAGGTAAGTTTCCTCTTTCTTCTGATACCTTTTGAGCTAATTTGGCTCAGCTCCATGTTTTGGTGGTATTTTGGCTATACCATTGGTTTATGGTATTTTGGCTGTCATGCTTGTGCTCTGGTTTTGAGTCACAGGCTGACACTGAGTATCATCCCTACTGTTGGAACAAGGATCATAATAAATATGGGGTTGTGGCAGCTTTAATGGAGCAATATTTCACTCATTTGCAAAGAGAATGGAAGTATATTCAAAAGGATGCGCAGTATTTTGTAAAAGAGAAGTAGAATCAAAAGATCGCAAAGATTTGTCAAAGGGTTAGTTAATGTATCTTTTATTCATTGTGAAGTAACTCTGATGATAATCTAATTGATGATGTGCAGACCTGTGAGCACCATCATGAATGGTGTGATACAGCTAAATTCTCAATTCTAGCATCACAACTCAATGACCCCCCAGTATGCTCAGATATTGTGGAGGTAGTGGAAAGTGGCCATCACGTTTACCGCAAAGTGGGATTACGCTGGTGCTCAGGCCTATTTAATGAGTTGGTATTAAAAACTGAGCAAGACATAGAGTTTTGTAATTGGATTGAAAAAAAAGATAAAATACTATTGATAAACTGCCAGAAATACAATGGAAAGATGATTGGGATATTCCTGAGGGCTATCTTTTCAGGTATTTGATCAAGTTTGGGTCAAAGGTTGTAGTAAGATGCAGACTATCCCCCTCAAAATACTTGAAATGTCAGTTATTAGCGCAAATGGCGATGCTCTGCAATAAGTTAGGAAAATAAATGTACAGCACATTGACATAATAAGGTTTGGTGAATTGTTTGTGTGGGTGTAATACAATCTGATTATTATTTCTTAAATGTGCTACATCCAGTGTGGTAATCCATACCATTAGTACCAGTTTCAAGCTTACCAATAAAACAAAAGAAAAAAATGATAATAAACAAATTACACAAAACATATTTACACATTACAACTACAGATTTCAAACAGAAATATACAATACACAGCCTCAAGATCTTATCAAAAACAGTATAGTATCAAAGGATTTATCCACCATATTGCATCATAAATAACAAATTATACAATTGAAAGGAGTTAATCTAAAGAAAGGTATATGAAGACACACCACAGCATCAGAGCTGTATTTTCCCCATCTTGATTCAATTGAAAGAAGAAATACCTCCAGGCTATGCATAAAATTACAATATATTTTCCAAGAACAAATGCTTCCTTAGTAATAATAACACACATCAAAATTGATAGAAATGAAGAAATATCCATATGAAATGATACAATACTAAAATAAAACCACCAGCATAATTCTCTCAGAACATATGTAAAAAATAGAAACAAAAATACTTTTCCCACCTTCAATAAAACATCACCAGCCATATTATCTCAATGGTATCACATGACTCTGCAAAAAAGAAAATTACACCAGCCAAATTATCTCAAAGACATCACATGATTTTGATAAGAAACAGAAACACCAGCATAATTTTCTCATATATATCATATGACTAGAAGGAAGCACAATTGTCAGGAGCTGTATTTTCTCCACTTTCTTTGCAAAAAGAAAGTCTCACCAGCCCAATTATCTCAAATACATCACATTATTTTGATAAGAAAAAGTACCACCAGCATAATTCTATCAGAAAACACGTAACAAAGTCACCAAGAAATGAAAATCTCACCAGCCAAATTATCTCAAAGACATAACATGATTTTGATAAGAAACAGAAACAACAGCATAATTTTCTCATATATGTCATATGACTAGAAGAAAGCTCAATTGTCAGGAGCTGTAATTTTTCCACTTTCTTGGCAAAAAAGAAAATCCCACCAGCAAAATTATCTCAAGCACATCACATTATTTTGATAAGAAAAAGCACCACCAGCATAATTATCTCAGAAAACACGTAACAAAGTCACCAGAAAAATTATCTCAAAGACATCACATGATTTCGATAAGAAAAAGTACCACCAGATTGATTCTCTCAGTAAACACATTGCTACACCAAAACTACATGTCTCACCAGCTAAAATCTCTCAGCTATGATTTTTTCTAAGTACCCTGTTTTAAGAAGCTTTATGGAGGCCCAAAAGCTATAAATAGAGGTCCTCTATCCCTCATTTTTTCCACCATCATGGAACAAGTTCCCACTATCCAGGATCACCACCATCCCTGAGCTAGCATGTAAGATGTGACTATGAAACTGATGATAATATTACTATTAATCAACAGTACTATGTCTGTTCTTATGAAATATAATAATAAAATATTATTATAACCACAATTAAATAATTAAAAAATTATTTCTTTCACGTGTTAAGCACTACTAGTGATTTTAACAGTGAGCAAGTAATTGTCTACAAGAATCAATTACAAGAAGAATTTAATAATAAAAACTTCTTCATTAAAATAATAAAATTATTTTAATATATAATTATCTTTTGCAAGAATAATTATAAAGATAATTCTTGAAGAAAACTATTACTAGAGAAAAACTTTAAGAATTAAAGATAAATGACTCACTAATACTCCAAAGAACTTATTGATAATAAAAGTAGAGAAATTTGACGTGGAATTGTGGATTTAAGGGATCAAAAGGATTTATAACAGTATTACAACAATATATAGTTGGATTCTATGATTTCACGTCTTTCTGATTGATTCTGAAAGAATTAAAACACTTAAGAATAGTTGAACTAATACTTACTTGTTGGTAATAAAGATTTAATAAATTGATAAGATGATGATACGGAAAAAACAGCAAGAAGAGGCTTCTTTTAAGTCAATAACAGCTCACAGAGGCGTGCCATGGAGCAAACTGAAAAACCAGTGAGTGAGAAAACAATAAACCTTTTTGGATTATTGATTGCATCATCTGTTGTCATGTAAGATTATCATAATTACTTAATTGATGCTTTTACGTGACTACCAACCCCAATATGGTTAAGAATAAAAGGAGTAACACTTGTAAATCTTCTTTTATTCTAAAATAATCATTGATTTCTCAAAGTTATCAATGTTATTGCCAATTTCATCACAGGTTGTAATTACTGTGAATTTTTGAAGATTCAGTGTTTCACGTAGAATATCCAAAAATGGACTGTAAGTAAAACTTTTAATTTTACTAGTAAAACTGTAATTCTTTTTGGTTGTACCATAGATAATACAGTTCTCCTTTAGTCCTGAAAGTTTCAGAAAGATTCATTAAGAATTGTATTTTTAATGAATTTTTGAAGGTTTTACCTCATTTCTACGTAGAATTGCAAATAGCAGTGTTTTGCTGGTTGCTATGAGGTAAATCAATGAATATGGGTCCCAAAAGGGTTTTAATTACTCTTTTGGGGTTTATCCATGGAAATTCATTAGTAATTGACATGGTTACAGGAGTGTAAGTAGCTCATTACCTCCTTGGCACGTCAAAATAGCAGGTTATTTGCTATTTTCTGATGTTTTACAGTAGTTGTAACTTGGTAACCAAGTTCCCAAAGAGTTTTAGTTTACCAATTGGGCCAAGATGAGCCATGGATCCATGCTCTGGAGCTATCCACGCCTCTGAGGCCTCAGAAGTTGGGTACCCTGGCTCTCTTTGATGTCTTTTGTCCCCCTTGCCTATTTTTTACGTCAAAATAGTAATTTAAGCTTAAAGTGAGATATCCACTATGGGTGTACCAAAAGTCCATGTAAGAATACCATGATATTAAGTGCTCAAAACATGCATAACACTATTCTTAGTGTATATGTAACATGGGATTTCTCACTTTCCCATTATTTTGGCTAAAAATCAAGAAAAACAAAAATTTTCACGGATCTTTTATGTGGTATTAATGATGTGGTATTGAAGTATTTTCCATTTTACCACCTCAAATACTTAAATTGAGCTTATTCACTCTATGGAGCTACCCTAGGTGAATTTTTGTGTAGAATCCAAATCTGGTCTTAAATCCATGGATTTACTTACTCAATAAAAAGTTATTCATCTTTTCTGAAATTGAAAATGATGAATTTTGGATATATGCATGACTTATGAGTTTTGCATAATTCAAAATTTCTTTTTAAGATAATTGTGGCCTATTTGGGTATGTAAAATATACCTCAAGGCTCACATAGCAGGATATCTAGAATAGTAGTAGTGTTTTTGTAGTAAAAAGCTCAGTAGCCTTGCTCAGTAGCTTAGTATTAGTGAAGAATAGTAGTATAACTGTAGGAAAAAGATCAGTAGCTTATTATTGTTAAAGAAAGAGTAGTATAACCGTAGTTAAAGCTTAGTCGCCTTGCTCAAAAGCTTAGTGTTATTAACAAAAAAAGTAGTAGTGATATAAACTCAGTATTAAAGAAAAATTCTAAAAGAATCAAATCCAGTAGTCTTATTATTAGTACTCATATCAAAAAAAAATCATTATAATCAACCTAAAACCATAAAAGAAATATATATTCTTATCATTCTTATTAAAAAAAATAAAAAAATATTCTTATTAGTTTTATTAAAATAACAGAAACCCAAAACATATATATATATATATTATCATAACTTTTATTAAAATAGAATAAAAAAATCTTAGTGTTTATTTTATCAGACATTTTAGATCAGAGTTTTTACTGTAGTGTTATTGATAGGTCTGATTTAGAGACTGCTGATAAGTCTTCTCTATCTTTTAAAGCCAGAAATATTATTTTTTTGGTGATTCTCTGTAGGCTGACTATTCAGTATTATTTGGAGGGGCAGCTAATAAACCCTAGCACCCATGGTTATTGGACAATTCTGAAATTCAAAACAGACTTACCAATAATTTCCCCCTAAAGGTACTACCTTATTTAATCTCACACCAAAAGGAGTTCCCACATCTGGTGTCCCAACAGTGGCCAATAGCTTCAACCATCAATAATCCGTCAATTATGAAAGAAAAAAAACATTCAAATTTAGTCCATAAAAAAAGCCTTTTATCAATAAAAAATTTCAAGTGCCTATCAATTAAATCTGGAATCAGCAAAACCACAAAATTCTACATCATCATCACCATCAAGTTCTTCAACAAAATCATTTCACTATTATGTTCTAAAAAGAGGAGAAAACCACCTGGAGAATAATCACCTATAGATTATAGTATACCAGTTGGTACACCCATACCCAAGCAGAAAGATCAAAAGATAGTTACAGATTATTTTCAGAAATTACTCAAGGAACTATTTGAAATTAAAAAGAAAAGTGAAAAAGAGAAAATCAACAAAGAACATATCAATATGGATTCAGCATCATCATCAAAGATACCACACAATCCAGATGAATCCAAAGAAGGAATTATAAATTAAGAGACCATGCAAGTACAAGAAGATATTTCTGATGTAGAAAGACTTCATCAAAGGATGTTGGAAATGCAACTAGAATTAATTGAACTCCTTAAAAAATAAGGGAAAAGGAAAGAGTCAAGTTTTACCGCAGAAAGCAGCCCAAAGGAAGAAACTACAAGCATGCCAACAATCTTTAGACAAGAAGGGTCACCATCACCATTTTCAAGGCATATGGCCTCACGAACTCCATTCACTTCCAAAACACCAGATACTCTAGCAAAGCGGGTTAATATTCATGCACAGGCTTCAAGCCCATTGCAACAAGAAATCCCACAAAACAATACACCCATTTTCAAGATCAGACCAAAGGATTATAATTTATGGTTTTATGGAAAGGAAGTGGATAGATTTATTAAAATAGTGGAAAATATAGCAGAAATTAAAGGAGAAAGTGGAAGGGATATAGCAAGACAGATATCCTTTTGGACTAAAGATCAAGAAATTAGCTACCATATTGAAGGAATGCCTGGATATGAATATGGCAATTGGAAGCAATCAAAATTGGATATGAAGAGGAGATGGGGAACAGTGTCACCTGAAAGAAGATATGAGCTGTCCTCAATTACTCAATTATTTACAAAGATTCAACACAAAGGAGGAATTATAAATATGACCCAATATAAAAAGTTCATTGGTGAATATGAATCCATTATTAATTATCTAAAAAGGTATCAATATATACAAGGAGATATCAATAACAAACAAGAAATTTTGGCAAGTCTTTCCTAAAGTGTTCAAGAATCTATTTCCAAAGAAATGATTAAAGATAAGGACATGGTGCAAGCTTTGGATGGTGGTTATATCATTCCAAGATTGGAAATATTAAAGTTATATATTGAACAAGATTTAGAAGCCAAAGTCATAATTCAACAGAAGGAATTTTCACAACCAAAGTCACAAGAGAAGAAAGCTAGGTTTGAAGAGGAAAGCTGGGAAGAAGTCTTAAAGCAAATGAAAGATCTTACCCAAAAAATTCAAAATCCTCAGCCGCAAGGGCATCAATCAAAGGATACTGGGAAGGAATCAGTTAATGAAGTATTGAATCAGCTCAAAAACCTTTCAGAATTAGTTGAATCTCCAAACAAAACACAAGCAGGCAATAATCAAGATCAGGAAGTTATGCAAAACTCACAGCCATTCAGGCCAAGATATCCTTTAGCACTCATATCTTCTGGTTATCAACCATATGTTCCAGCACAAATGGCTCCAATCACCTCACAGAAGACTTGGAGAAAAGAATTGTCTTGAAGCATGGAGTAACATATATTTTTCCAAATTTTCAAACAGTACCCACTGAAGGCCCTAAATCTTCAAAAGAATCAGTCAGACATTTTTCCAAAGAGCAGGAGGATTTTACAAAGAAAATTATGGAACAATCAAATTCACCCCCAAATAAGCAAAAAACAACAGTAATTGATGAAAGCAAAGGTGAGAAGGAAACTGCTATAGCTCAAATAGAAGAATGGGGAAACTGGAAACCTCCTCAAATATCACCAGCAAATGAAAATCTTCAAATAAATTTTGGGCTTAGACAGACAAGGAAAAGAGCTGCAAGACAGGAATGTCAAAGCCAAACCAAGTAAGAGGATAAAAATGAAACACACAAACCCTTTAAAAATAAGATACCAGGTGCCTACCACAAGGAAGATGAGGCAGAAGAAGAAATAAGAGTTCTAATTCCAACAAAATACAAGAATACACAAGAAGGAAAGGAAGTAGATAATGATGATATCAAAATCATTTCTAGAAACAAGAATAAGGAGGGACTAGGACAGGAGTTACAAAAGATGGAATTAAAATACAAGGTAAAATCTACAGCCAATAACCCAAAGCTAATAATTGAAGATGTGATGAAAAAAATACTTGAACAAAAGAGAAATCTTACTCTTGAAGAAATATTATCAATGTCACCAACCTTTATTAATAAATTACAAAATTTAACTACCCAGGAAAAAGAAGTGATAAAATCAGTCAATATGTAAAATATTCAAGAAATACTACTTTCAGTAAAGCTATGGGACTATGATACCCCAAGATTACATTATGCATGCCCACTTGGATTTATGGAAGTATTTATTGGAAGAGAAGAATATCCTACAATGGCATTGGTGGATACTGGCTCAGAAATTAATATAATACCAGAGGAAATTTCAATTAATGACTCTCAGAGGAATTAGTGGACATACAACATATTTGGTTGGACTCTCGGAATTTACACCAATTACTATGATAACAGGAGAAGAAAAAGGAATTCATTTATTCATAGCAAAAGGAGCTGTACATACCATACTTGGAAGAACATTTGTAGCAGATAATAATGTTAAATTGGAATTTTCACAAAAGCAAGGGGAAATATTTAGTTATCCAGAGCAAGATGGATGTTGATTATGTTTACCAATATGTAACCATCAAGCTATGGGCTGGCAAATTTTTTCTCCACCAAGAGGTATGGAGCTTTGTGCATCTTGAGAGATTGGAAAATGGCCAATACATGGAGCAGAATAATCCAAAAGAAGAGAAACAGAGGAAACAGAAAGTCCATCTTCAACAAGAGTGAAGACAACATTTCTTGGACCAAACAAAATACCCTTCTCAGCTATTTTTTGATGCAAAAAATGAGTTGAATTTCATAACTCAGGAAATAGCCCTGAAAGCAGAATTAAAAATCAGCCCTTACACATCAAAATCAACAGATGCCTTTTCTAAACCAATTGGTCAAATTGAAAATCTTGAAGTCACTACTAGTAATGAGGAGAAAAACTACCGGGACTTCTTAGTATTTGAAAGTTTCAACCACATAATAGATGAAGAAAATATTAGCATATTAACTTTCTCTAAAGAAAGTATTCCACATCAAATTGAAAGAAAATCTAAAGGGAAGGATCCAGAAGAGGATGAATTGAAGGTAGAGGATAGTGAAGCAATAAAAAGAATAAAAATGCAACTGACAAAGATGAGAAGAAATTTGGACATGGCCATAGAAGACCCAGAGAAATGGCTAGCGCTTGAGTTAAGTGGTATGAATAAAGTAGATAAAGTAGAAAGCCAACAGAAGAAATTCAAAATGGATCTGAAGCTACCTGAAGAAAATTCCTCAGGAATTGCAGAAGATTATTTCAATTTATTTCAGGAGGAAGCTTGGTACATTAGTGATACTGACAAAGATTCACTAAATGAAGAACTAAAAGACAACATAATCAACCATTGGCAAAAAGAAAATTTGAAGAATTGGAAAAGGAAAGTGCCGTAATTACTGAAGACAAAATGGATCAAGTTTGGGATAAAAATATTCAAAAGAGGAGTGAACAAAAAAATGGAAACAGCAGAATCAGAAGATGACTTGAAGTTATACCAACAAAATAATGGAGATTTTGAAGATAAACATAAGCAAGGAAGAATATTTGAAGACCTAGAAGAAGGAGAGTTATCAGAAAATACACAAAGGCTAGCTGGACTTAGCATTCTAGAAGAATTTAATGATGCCTATGATCAAATATATGACTCCCAGAATCAAAATGGCATACAGGAAGACATACCAGAATATGAAGTACTGGAAGATTACATAATACTTCCAATGATAACATTTGAAGAACTGTATAACTATGAGCTAGATTCACCAATAATGCAAAGCAAATATCCTTCAGAACTGCCTGGATACAATGTTACAAATGTTGATTTTTTTGAATTACTAACCACTATTTGAATCAAAGGAAATTTACAGAATCCTTACTGGAAGAAGCCTTATGGATATTATAAAATGACAATAGAAGGACTGTATCACAAAATGTTATGGGCTCAAGAAGACTTGAATCTAGATGGTTTGGGACTCTTGGGAGGAACTCTTTTCTGGTGTGATTTTGGCTACATGTTTATTCATGAAGTCAAAGGTTTTGTTTCAGAATGGAAAGGAAATACACAAAGAAAACAAGGCAAACAAGATATTTGGAGAAATATTGAAGGAAATATGTCTTTCAGTAATTCACAACAGAAGGTTGAATATTTCTCAATAATAACTGAAGTAATCCAATTTCAATCATCAATTTAAAAAAACCACCATAAAAAATAGCAAAATAATAAAAGAAATAACCTAAAAAAGAAAAAAAGGGAATCATTTTCATATCTGTATTAGTATCAGGGCAGTGACCTCCTGCCTTATCAAAGATGAATTTCAAATAATTCAAAAACATAAAAAAAATCTTTTTTCAACATTCCCATAATTCTGGGCAGTGACCTCCTGCCTTATCAAAGAGGAATTTCAGCTTATTCAACATTCTTTTTATGTATCAGTAATCAATAAAGTACTTCAAACTCAACATTTCCAAGATATTTTTTTTCAATGTATAAGTATTATGATTTTATTTTTTTAAAAAAACAGGTGTGGTTATCTGTTCTTATGCCACCTCATACTAAAAAAATGGCACAAGTTTGGGGAAGCGTGGGCCCATAGGCCTTTATGAATGTTATTTCTCTCTTTTGAAAAAAAAACCAATGAAAAGATGGTGTGAAGAAACAGCAAAAGAAGATATAGATAGCTAAAAATATCAAAATTATGACCATTGGTCATAATTTGGTTCTTTGAGACAGGAAGAGATCAAATATGGAAAGGAAAACAAGAAGAAACAAAACCCAAACAAACAGGCTAGGTCCTTCAGATATAGAAAAAGAAGATGGAAGAAGTTAAAAATGTCAAAATTATGACTGCTGGTCATAATCTGCCCTAAAAGCAAGAGAACTATATCAAGACAGGGAAGAAAAACCAACCAAACAAGATAGGCCATTCAGATACAGAAAAAGAAGATCAAAGAAGTTAAAATGTAAAAATTATCACCACTGGTCATAATTTGGTAATTTGGATCCAGAAAAAGCAAGAAAACAGTATCTGGATAGGAAAAAACAAGTAACCAAACAACAAAAGGTGCTCAGATACAGCAAAAGAAGACCGTGGAATATGAAATTAAACCAGAAAAGTAATCCAATTCATGGCACAATCAACAAAAAAAACATTACACACAGAGGTATACTGGATAATGCTAGCCCAATATTATTGGTTTAGCCACTCTTTGCATACTCCCATACATCCACCTCAGAAATTCAAATTGAACAGAGTAATCATAGATAAGAAAGAGGATTTAGGCTCCCCAAACATAGCCAGAATATCATGCAATTAGTCCTAACAGATCACCATAACTCAACAGATACTAGGCCATCAGTACAGAGCACCCCCCACAGAGTGATGAACATAATGCCAGCATGATTGTAGTTTGACAACACTCCTGCCAGAGGTGGGAATCAAACCCCCAACCTTGGTGAAAGTTGAAAGCAACCCAGAATCACTAACCATTACACCATTTCAAAATATAAAATCACTCCTCAAATTGGAACCTCATTCAACATCACTCATCAATTTAAACATCATTAAAAAAAAAAAAAAAAATTCAAACATAAAAAAAAAAAAAAAAAAATTTTCAACATAAAAAAAAAAAAAATTTTTAACATGAAAAAAAAAACCAAAAAAAATTTTCAACATAAAAAACAAAAAAAAAAAATTTTTTTCAAGATAAAAAAAAAAAAAAAAATTCAACATAAAAAAAAAAATAGCAAAAAAATTTTTTTGACATAAAAAAAAAAAATTGGTTTCAACAGAAAAAAACAAAAAATTTTTCAACATAAAAAGGAAAAAGAAAAATAAATAAATAAATAAATAAAATAAACAGTCTTGATTAACATTAAGGATAAAAGATCAGATTAAATAAAGAAGGCTAAAATTAGTCCTTGTATGACTTTAAAATATAGGGTAGCAAACTGAAGGCTAAAATCAGTCCTTGTATTACTTTAAACTACAGGGTGGTTCCCAGATGGCCAAAATTAGTCCTTGTATGACTTTAAACTACAGGGTAGCAACCTGAAGCCTAAAATTAGTCTTTGTATGACTTTAAACCAGAGGGTAGCAACCTGAAGGCTAAAATTAGTCCTTGTATGACTTTAAACTACAGGGTGGTTGCCAGACGGCCAAAATAAGTCTTTGTATGACTCAAACTACAGGGGTAGCACACCTGAGGGCTGAATATGCAAGTAAAATCAAGGCACAAAAAAAAATCAAAAAATCAAAAAAAAAGAAGACATCAAGAGTAAAACAAAAGTGAATAATACAATAATGAAAGATTCAAGTAAAACAGTAAACCCAAGACTAGGGTTCACAAATGTCCTTGTATGACATTAAACTGCAGGATTTGGTATACCTAATATACTAGGTTTTATCCACCTGAAGGTAAAGTCCTTGCATGACTTAAAACTACAACACAAATTTAACTATGAAAAAAAAGAAAAGAAGACACTGAAAAGACTGTTTCTTATTTCAACTAAAAACAAAACAAATTATTACAAAATATAATAAAAAAAATATCAATTTATACTTTAAACCAGGCAAATAATCATGGAAGCTCAAGCCAATGCTGCAAAATACAAGTCAGTACTCAAGAAGGTTAGACCAGTCAATGAAGCTATGCTTCAAGATCTGAATCCACCTTTGGAAAGATCTGAATCATCAAGATATCCATATGAACCACCCCTATCACCTAACCCACCTCCATTTTTTGAAACATCAAAAGTTACAGAAGAACGAATTTCAATGATAAACTTTGGACTATCTGGATGGTTATCAGAAGAAGAGATTAGTTTATTAAAGAATGTTATATTTTGTCAAGAAGAAAGAGGCGTACTAAAACATTCTTCTGGAAAACCTTATAAAATACCAGTTATACCACATGAACCATGGTAAAAGAAACCAAAACTAGTACCAAAATCAATTTTACCTCAATTTATTGAGCTAGTGAGGGAAAGAATATGTACAGGACTCCATGAATAATCAACATCAAGCTATAACAGCCCAGTATTTTGTGTGGCAAAACCCAATGGAAAACTTAGAATAGTTCATGATCTTCAAGACCTCAATAAAGTGACAATAAAAGATGCAGGATTTCCACCAAATGATGATGAGCTTGTAGGATCATTGTAAGGTGTGGATATGAAACTTTGATTAAAAATCAAGTACTTTTCCTGTCCTCAAAATTTGTATAAGGTAAAATTCAGTTAAAAATAGTATGAAATATTATTTTTAAGAGAAAACACGCCAAATTTATTGTTTATAACTTTATTAGTATAAAACAATAATATTATAAAAATTTATTGTTTTACCAACAATAAAAATTTATCCAAAAAATACTCTACAAGAGATATTTTAAGGCTACAAAAGAAATTTCTTCAAGAGAAATTTCAATTGGAATTAATTGAGCAAAGAACTGCAAGTAATTAATTAAAGAACAAAGTCTTTAAAAAGAATATTAAAGAGAAAACACGCCCAAAAGTAACCAGAGTGAATTTGGAAACAAAGTGACAAATTTAACAGTGATGAAAGATGCTTTAATTCACTTTTGGGGTGGTTCAGGGGTAAAAATGATTATAAGAGTTACAAACAATAATTATAATGATTTTTTGACGTGGTTAAAAGGATTAAAATGATTTAAAAGTGGTGGTTGGAATCTTTGATTGATTGGTTTAACAGTGTTTAAACTAATTAATAAAAGGAAAAGATTCTAACATGAAGAGAAAAGTGGGGCAAAGAAGACATTCTTTTATAGCCATCAATTCTCTTACTCCAAAAGTAAATTTTACTCTTGTCAGTCGTGAAAAACAGTCTGACAACAGAAAAGCCAATTATGGCATCATTGAACCCTGGTTTAGACCAAAAAGGGCTGGTTTAAGCCATTTTTTCCATTTTTAGCCATTTTAGACCCTTAAATCAGCCATTACTATAGCAATACCAGGCCTAGAGCCTTCAAAACACGTCAGAATGTGTGTAAGAGGCGTAGAAACCAGTTAAAACAGTTTTTACTATAGTTTTTTTATCTTAAGGGTAGTTTTACCCTGTTGGCAACAGCTAAAACTACCCCAGTTGGTATCAAAACCTCATCATCAATTGAGTCCACAGACCCTGTAACTCAATTCCAGGCCAAAAGTGATGAACTTTTGCGTGAATTTTGACATCCCACGCCTGTCAGCAAGGATTTTGGGGGTCTAGCTCCCTCTTAGAGCTGGAGTTCCTTTCCCCCCCCAAATTTAATCTTTCCAATTTATTTTTCCTTTAATTCCTCATCATGTATTATACTCATAATTTACATATTTAATTCAATTCAATTGTACAGTACAATACAGTAATAATTGACACCTCATATGTAAATCAAAGTTCACTTATGTAATACACGCGCACATTTTGACATTTCAATTGAATTCAATTGAAAATACTTCAATTCCTCATAACTTCTAAACTAAACACAACACCTCAATTTTAACACAAAATTTGATGGTTAACACCACATGTGGTGTGAATTAAATTAAGGTTTTGAGGATTTTCAACTTTTGTATTGAAAATACTAAAAACTTAATTTAAGCTTATTTAGAGTTGAGTTACAAGAATTTCACTCAGAGGTGACCCCACCTGATTTTTTATGAGGAATCCAATGGTGAAATAAAATTTATATGTTTATTTATTGGATAAAAAGTTATAATAATTTTTATTTAACTTTTTTCCAAATTTATTTATTTTTTCACAATTTTGTTAAAATTTCATTTTTACTCAATTTTTTCAAGTATAAATGTAATTTTATACTTACAAAATTTAATGTATTTTTATTTTTAAATTGTAATTAATTTTTCATTTTTAATATAATTTTATATTTATATTTTGATTTTTATCTTAATAGTATAAATAAACTTATTTTATTTATATTAATATGTTAATTTTGTATTTGTGGTCTTTTGGGTATATGAAATTACCTCTAAGGCTCACAATCATTTTCAGGAAGAGAATGTTATGGATTGGCAGATATTATGGGAGGATATGATGAAAGAGAATTGGATATTACTACAAGACCCCTTACAACATTTGAAACACCACTTTAAAAACTTCAGCTTACAAGACTACCTCAAGGAGCAACAAGCTGTGTGGCAGTTTATCAAGCACAAATGACTTGGATACTTCAGGATGAAATACCAGAGAACCTTGGAATATCTATAGATGATGGAGGAATTGAAGGACCCAGATCAACATATCAGAATGAAACATTGAAGGAGAATCAGCTCATAAGAAGATTTGTTTGGGAATACGCAGTAACATTAGAAAGAATACTTTTCAGGATAGAAGAGGCAGGACTCAAAATTTCAGGATCAAAACTTGCATCTTGTGTTCCAGCACTTGATATTGTGGGGCATGTTGTGTCTTTGGTAGGAAGAAAGATTTCAAAACAGAAGATAAACAAGATACAAAACTGGCCTAGACAAACAACAAAGAAGGAAGTTAGAGGATTTTTAGGATTATGTGAATATTTCAGAATGCTTATCAAGGACTCTTCACAAGTTGGGGCACCATTGAGAATATTGAAAAGGGAGTATGTATTTTGGAAATGGGATGAAAAATGTGAAGAAGCTTTTATAAAACTCAGGAAGATAGTAGCAGAACAAATTACTTTGAAGACATTGAATTATGATCAAGGCTCAGGGAGAATAAAATTAGCAATAAATTCAAGTTATATTGCAGCAGGTGCAGTTCTTATGCAAGAGGATGAAACTGGAAAGGATATGCCAGTACTATATGAATCAGTAACATTTTCCAGACTAGATTCTAAATACTCTCAGCCAAAATTAGAGCTTTGCAGTGTGGCAAGAATACTCAAAAAACTTAAAACAATATTATGGGGGAAACACTTTGAACTTCAAGTACATGCTAAAGCTTCAACAGAAATGATCAACACACCTTGCTTACCAAATTCACCCATGACAAGATGGGTGGCATAAATTCAGCTTTTTTCATTTGATCTTGTACACAAACCAGGAAAAACATTTACTATGCCGGATGGGTTATCAAAAAGACCAAAAGGAGAAGAAAAAGAAGAAAGTTAAAGGGATGATTTGGATGAAGAGGATCATTTGATTGAACCACATCCAGGATTTGGCCTAAAAGAAGTAAATACAAGTGAAGTGGGAAAGCTATCAAGGAATAAAACAAACAATATTGAAATTCCAATAAAACAGGAAGGATTTGGAAAACATATGCAGGAATATTTGAATAGTTTCAAAAAGCCACAAAGTATTGGGGAAGAATACTTCAAGAAAATTAAGAGAAGATCAGTGAATTTCTATTTAGAATGAGGGAAGCTGAAAAGAAGAAATCAAGAATATCCACAAATAGTTGTATACAATGAAAAAGCTCAGAAACAGATACTAAAGAAAATGCACAAAACGCTGGGGCATAGAGGGGAAAATGAAAAATACAGGAGAATCAAGAAAAGATATTGGTGGAAGGAATGAAAAATATAGTCAAGAAATGGGTCAAATAATGTCAAGAATTTCAAAAAAGGAGTCATTTCCAACAAAACAAAGAAGCAAAGATATCTGTAACATCTACTTTAGTTGAAAGAGTCAGCATGGATGTGGTTCAAATCAAGGCAGGAAGATGGAAATATTTAGTTGTAGCAAGAGACAACTTTTCAGGATGGCCAGAAACTGTGGCGTTAACAAGGCTAACTGCAAAATCAGTCTCAGAATGGCTTATGACAGAATGAATTTGTAGATATGGAGCTCCAAAAGAAGTGACAGTTGACGGAGGAGCAGAATTTGAAAAAGAACTACAAGAAGCAGTCAAGAGAGCAGGATTAATAATTAGAATAACTACACCTTACTACCCAGAATCACAAGGAATGGTTGAAAGAGGAAATAAGCAATTGAAAGATGCCCTTGTAAAAATGTGTGGTGAAAATGGATCCAAATGGAAAGAATACTTACCAATTGTGACTTTGGCAGATAGAATATCAACAAAACGAACAACAGGATACTCACCATTTGAACTTCAATTTGGTCAGCAAGCTGTTTTGCCAATTGATATTGAAACAAATACATATCTAGCCATTGAATGGAATGAAATATCAACAAGAGAAGAACTATTGTAAGCAAAAACTATACAGATTGCAGCAAAAGAGGAAACAAGATTAGCAGCAGCAGAGTGTCACAACCACGAGTTTGACTCTCCTCCTTGATGGTTGCAAAAATCCAACCTGGAAACAAGTTGGGGCCAATTGGTCACGTCATATCTTTTATGGCCAATTGGCCCCCTCGGGTGTTCTATGGTATCCACGCCATAACACCTTCCCATGGCCATTTTATGGCCTCAGGCCATATCCTGCCGCCATTGGCCCTTTTGGCCAATTGCAACTTCACCAACCCCCAGGCCTTCATCTTTTATCTTGGGCCTGGGGGGTAATTTGGTCTTCTAGGGGCCTCCAGGCCCCCTAGCCATCATCTTTGGATTCAGGGCCACCCCTTTCATTAATGGGGTTTTTGGCCTAAATGGCCTTTTTGGGCCATTTAGGCCCCCTACGGCTCCGTAGGACATTTAGGCCCCTTTTGGCCTAATCCAATGAGGCCAAAAGGGGCTTGGGCAAATGGACCATTAACATTCATTTTCCTTCCAAGTTTTCAAATTCAAGACATTCCTTCATCAAATTTATATTCTTAATTATGGCACTGGCAGGATTGGAAACTTCTAAAAGTAAGTCCCTCTCCTGGTGTGCACTTCCCTTAGGGCTCTGCAATCTTTTCAAAACATCACCTTGGCCACCCTGTGAGCACCCGGCATCAAATTCTTTTATTCCAGGTCCTTGGCCACTTTCAAGTCAACTGTCAAAATCCGTGATGAAGATTTGGACCCCCCTTCAAAATTCTTCTTTTATTTTATTTCATTTTCCTTTTCTGTTTCTTTATCTTTATTTTTCTTTAAAATTTCTAAAATTTTAATCTTTATGGAAAAATTCTACTTCAAACTCAATCCTTCAACATTTTCAAGCCAAATGTCAAGAGACGACTTTGTCAGCCTCAATTCATATGCCAACATTATTATCAGTTCAAATTTTCTTTTCAAGATCAAAATACCTCTGGAATCCCTCTGTCCAATCCGTCTCAACAGCCTCAACAGGCTTCTACCGTATCTTGGTTCTCAGCAGCTCACCATTCAAGGTAGGGGGGTACTGTCACAACCACGAGTTTGACCCTCCTCCTTGATGGTTGCGGCGATCCAACCTGGAACGAAGTTGGGGCCAATTGGTCGCGTCATATCTTTTATTGCCAATTGGCCCCCTTGGCTGTTCTATGGTATCCACACCATGACACCTTCCCATGGCCATTTTATGGACTCGACCATCTTTTATGTGCTCAGGCCATATCCTACCGCCATTGGCCCTTTTGGCCAATTCCTACTTCACCAACCCCCAGGCCTTCATCTTGGATTTTGGGCCTGGGGGGTCATTTGGTCTTCTAGGGGCCTCCAGGCCCCCTAGCCATCATCTTTGGATTCAGGGCCACCCCTTTCATTAATGGGGTTTTTGCCTAAATGGCCTTTTTGGGCCATTTAGGCCCCCTACGGCTCCTACGGCCCGTGGGCCGTGATTCATAGTCCACGGTCCGCAGTCTGTAAGCCATGGTCCGCATTGCGTAGGCCATTTAGGCCCCTTTTGGCCTAATCCAATGAGTTTAAAAGGGGCCAGCCACCTAGGTCCCAAACCACAATTGGGCCCACCTGAGCCATTTTTGGCCACCACCTCCTTGGACCCAAAAATGACCAAAACCCTCATGGACACCTTTTTGGCCCTAAATCCTGTAGGACCCATTTTTGGCCATGGAACACCATGGACCAATATTTCAGCCCTGGCCTCTGGAAACCACCAGAGGCCACCAGATCATCTCAGCCCGTCTTTCCCCTCAACTCCAGGGGATTTCTTCCTTTCCTTCATACCATCCGTACTAAAGGTTGTAGGCATGGTGCATATATGGTATTATATACCATTATGCACCATTTTTGCTCAGCAATCCAATGGTGACGTTTTCAGGATCCAATTCCACCTTCCCAACTCAAGGTCTCAAATGCCAACGCCCATTTTGAAGGAGAAGTAATCAGCTCATCAGTCTGACAAGTTATGGAGGCAATCAGAAGACTTTTCAAGGATCCCAACCACCTGTATCTGCATGAGTTGGGTTGCCACAATTCATTCAGGATTACTCAAGGGCAATTCTCAAGAGGTATTACATCATTTCAATCAGTTGTCAAGGCATCAAGTATTCAATACTCCTTTGGACAACTCAAATCATCCGTACAGGCCTCATTCAATCAACCTGTATGGTCTTGGCCCAATTGGGTCATTTCATATTCCACTGTGGGAGTTCCATCACACAGCTCAAAATTCAAGATGGCCAGAACTGCATTTCCCGATCCTGACAATACAGCCATTGATCCACCTTCCAGGATAAATCTTTCAGTTTTCACATATACTGGCTACCTTTCATCACCTGGGGACTTTTCCCCCAGTTAATAAATATATTTGATTTATTATTATCCTTATTTTATTTTATCTTATTAAAGTTAATACTGATAATCTTAAGTCAGTAATTAGCACCCTTTCTCTTTTCTTTCCTCGCCTGTCAGTGGATATTGGTGGTTATATCCTTTACTAATTCCATTGTTCTTTCTGGCAGGTTGAAACAGTGAATTGAGTATTCACTTGGTTGGCTTCTTGGCTTTTGGCTTTCTTTTATCTTTGGCCTCTGCCTTCACTCTTAATATTCTTTGTTATCTTTGGCATATTTTTCCTTTCTCTTATTCCTGCTTAAGAAATATATTCCGTAGTATTTCTTATCATCTTTGGAGCCCTCCAAGTGAGTTCTTGATTCCTGAGTTCCAGGCCCTCTTGCTTCCATAAGAGCCCCTTTGACATTATATTAATTAACTCATAATTTCTTTTCATTCTATTCATTCATTCTTCATCATTTTATTCATTCATTCTTCATCAATTTCATTCATTCATTCATCGAAATTCTGAGTCTTTACACTGACGACAATTTGTGATTCTTCGTCATCTCTCAAACTTCTCTCATTCATTTCTTCATTTTGAAAATTGAAAGCTGACCCAAATTTTATTTTCTGTTTATTTTCTCAATCTTAATCTAAATCATCAATCCCATTTTATCCTTCATTTCAGGCGTCTTATTATTTTGATTTTTCAGATTATTCATCAAATTGTTCAGACACGTTCTTCATATTAGGATTCAATTTGATTTTCTCTTCAAGAATTTTGATTTAAGGAAGAATTCACTTGATAATTTATTTGATTGACTGATTTGACATAATTGATATTGACTTCAAAATATTTGATTGACCTGAAGATTTTCCCATTGATTTGCTGAATTTCATATCAAGACTTTGACATTAATTGATTTTGACTCAAGAATTCATTTGACTGATTGATTTTCCCTGCAAGATTTCATTTATTGATTGATTGATTGATTTGATTTACTTCAAGATTTTTCATTGATATTGATTTCAACTTCAAGACTCATTTGATTTGACTGATTGATGTAATTGAAGATTTTCATTGATTCATTGATTTTTCCTCAAGGTTTGATTTGATTTGATCCTCAAGACTATTTTGGTTTTGCCCCAAGTTTTATTCAAGTTTTGATTCTCTTTATTTAAATTTTACTCTTATTCAATCATGCCACTCAAACACTCACCTCCTGCAAGACAGACCAGATCCCAGGCTTAAACTCAACCTGTTCTTACTCCTACTCCAAGAGTTCCTCTTGATGGCAACCCAGCAGTTCCTCAACTGAGGGCCCAATTAGATAGAGGACCCCGCATGGAGGGAGCAGCACCATCCAGGAAGGAAGGAAGAGTGCCAAGAAGATCAAATTCTTTTTCAGGAGTAGTTGGCGGTTTTACAGGCAAGTCAAGGACTAGTTTCAAAGGTCCAGGTGAAGACGGTGAAGAGGAGGAGGAGAATTCTGTGGAAGAGGAAGAGTCTGAAGGTACTGAAGGTGTTCCTGCTGCGGTGGGGGCATCCCAAGGTACTGGAAGACCAACTCTAGCCCAGTCTGATCAGCCTGTCTCTCACCAATCTGAACCATCTTTATTGGCCATTATGCAGCAAATGACTCAGATCATGGCCAATCTTCAAGCAGCTTCTTCTTCTGATTCATCAAGACCACCAGCCTTCAAGACTCCATCTATGAAGGCACCAGAATTCTTTGATGGGACTCAGCCCTTCAAAGTCAGAAGCTTTATTCAGTCATGCCAGCTTATCTTTCATAATGATCCGGCAAACTTCTCTCAAGAAAGGAAGAAGGTTCTTTATGCCACTTAATTTCTTTTTGGCAGGGCTGCAAAATGGATTGAGCCTTATCTTTCTAATCTCACCAATCAAGACTCAAGTTATCTTCTCAATTGTTGGCCATTGTTTGAATCCCAACTCTTCACTTTATTTGGGGACCCAAATGAAGTTAGAAAAGCTGAAGCAGATTTGGATGGCCTTAGAATGAAGGCAGGTGGCCATGTTTCACTATACATAGCCAATGTCAGGAGTTTGTTTCAAGAATTCGGGATTGGGGTGAAAGGGCTCTCATTCATCATTTTGGGAAGGGATTGCCATCCAGGATTCTGGATCAATTGGCCTCCCATCCTTCAAATACTGATTCTCTTCAAGACTTAATGGATGTTACCCTGGAACTTCATACCAGGTACCATGAAAGGCAAAAGGAGAAGAATCATCATCAAGAGAAGAAGCCCAAAGCCTCAAAGTCAAGTTCTTCTCATCATCAAAATTCTTCAAGCTCAAGTCACAAGAAGAGGAATTTTCATGCTCAAAAGCGAACAAGCCCCATTCTTCCTTGTTGAATAAGGACTTCAAGTTGAAAGGTTTGGAAAAAGAAAGAAGAATAAAGGAGGGCTTTTGTACCTATTGTGGTGGGAAGCATAGTCTTGAGTCTTGTTTCAAAAGACCTCAAAACAAGCTTACCCAACCGTCAGGCCAATTTCCCCCCAGGGAAAAGCCTGAGTGGAGACTATGTTGTGTTCAATGGTCTCCACAGTTTTCCTTCCAGAGCACAATTTTGCATTCTGAATACTGGTGTCAAAAATTCTCTTAAATTTTTTGTTTTTTCTTCTCTTTCTGATGTCTTTTGCAGTATTCTCATTGATTCTGGTGCTACACACTCATTTATTGCAAAGAAGTTTGTTCACAAGTACTCATTGACTATGTCAGAACTTCCAGAGAAAATTCCCCTTATCATTCTTGACTCCTCTGAGTCTCCTTCCTTATTTGTGACTCACCATACTAGATATATGGTTGAGCTCCCTTCCTTCCCAAGCTTTGAATGTGGCTTTTTAGTCATTGATACTCCCAAGGAAGAAGACCTCATATTGGGCTTTGACTTTCTCAATCATTTTAATCCTTCTATTTATTGGAGGCAAGGGCTGATCACCTTTAATTTTTATCATTTGGTTTTCAGTTATCTCATTGATTCTGGTGCTACACACTCATTTATTGCAAAGCAGTTTGTTCACAAGTACTCATTGACTATGTCAGAACTTCCAGAGAAAATTCCCCTTATCATTCTTGACTCCTCTGAGTCTCCTTCCTTATTTGTGACTCACCATACTAGATATATGGTTGAGCTCCCTTCCTTCCCAAGCTTTGAATGGGGCTTTTTAGTCATTGATACTCCCAAGGGAGAAGACCTCATATTGGGCTTTGACTTTCTCAATCATTTTAATCCTTCTATTGATTGGAGGCAAGGGCTGATCACCTTTAATTCTGATCATTTGGACTATTCTGATCCTTCTAATTCTTTCCGTAATGACTTTTCTTCTGACAAATCATGTGCAGCTCTGGTTGGTGATTCTAGAACACCATAATTTCCGTCTTCTGTCCATATTCCTTCCCTTAATTCCACACAGTCATTACTATCTCCTAGAGCTGAACTCTTAAAAGAGATTCAAGATGTTTGAGAAGATAATTCTGTATCTTCACTTCACCTCTTATTTGGGAATATGGACTTTCCTACTTCATCTTATCATGACTCCCTGGAGGAGTTGTGGGATGAAGAGGAAGAGCCAGAAGAAGTAGAAACCGTGATGAAGGTTGTTCCTTTTCTCTAGCACCAATACTTGAATGTATTCTCCAAGGTGAAAGCAGAGAAACTTCCACCCCACCGCGCCTGTGATCATCATATTGAGCTGGAGGGGTCTCTACCTCCAGTTGGGGTGATCTACTCTTTATCCAAACAAGAGTCAGATACACTCAGGGCCTACATTTCAGAGAATGTAGAGAAAGGTTTCATCAGGCCAAGCTCCTGTTCAACAGGAGCACCTGTCCTCTTTGTCAAAAAGAAAGATGGTGGCCTCCGTTTGTGTGTTGATTACCGCAAACTCAATGCTGTTACTAGGAAGAACAAGTATCCTGTTCCTCCTATGAATCAGCTTCTCAATGTCTTTAATGGTTCTTCTATCTTCTCCAAGATTGATTTGCATGGTGCATATAACCTGCTAAGAATCAAGGAGGGTGATGAACACTTGACCCACTTTAGAACTAAATATGACAGTTATGGGTACTTGGTTATGCCATTTGGGCTCACCAATGCTCCTGATTCTTTTCAAAATCTTGTCAATGATATCTTTCAAGATCTTCTCGATGTTTATGTTGTGGTTTACTTTGATGACATTATGGTCTTTTCCAAATCTGAGGAAGAGCATGTCACTCATGTGTCTACTGTTCTTTCCAGACTCAGAGCCAATAACCTTTTTGCTAAGGTGTCCAAATGCCTATTTCATGTTTCAAGCGTGGATTATCTTGGTTATGTAGGTTCTTCTGAAGGCCTCAAGATGGACCAAGCAAAAGTCAAGCAGATTCTAAATTGGCTGCCTCCAAGAAACCTCAAGGCTCTTCAATCCTTCCTTGGCTTTGCCAACTTCTACTGCCGTTTCATCAAGAATTATTCAAAGAAGATCAGTTCACTGACCAGTTTCCTCAAGAAATATTCCTGTTTTCCCCTCAATGAGGAAGCTCTCCGTCAGTTTCACCAACTCAAAGAGGCTTTCACCACCGCTCCAGTCCTTTCCCACTTCAATCCTTCTCTACCCACCATTGTAGAGACCGATGCATCAGATTATGCCTTGGGTGCTGTACTGAGTCAGGTCTCTGATTCAGGAAAACATCCCATTGCATTCGACAGCCGCAAGCTTATCCCAGCAGAGCTCAATTACAAAATTCTTGACAAGGAACTCCTTGGTATTGTCTGGGCTTCCAAGCCCTGGAGGGCTTTTCTTCTTTCACTGTCTTCCCCTTTTGAAGTTCTCACCAATCACTTTTCCTGTGAGCCTTGAGGTATATTTTACATACCCAAATAGGCCACAATTATCTTAAAAAGAAATTTTGAATTATGCAAAACTCATAAGTCATGCATATATCCAAAATTCATCATTTTCAATTTCAGAAAAGATGAATAACTTTTTATTGAGTAAGTAAATCCATGGATTTAAGACCAGATTTGGATTCTACACAAAAATTCACCTAGGGTAGCTCCATAGAGTGAATAAGCTCAATTTAAGTATTTGAGGTGGTAAAATGGAAAATACTTCAATACCACATCATTAATACCACATAAAAGATCCGTGAAAATTTTTGTTTTTCTTGATTTTTAGCCAAAATAATGGGAAAGTGAGAAATCCCATGTTACATATACACTAAGAATAGTGTTATGCATGTTTTGAGCACTTAATATCATGGTATTCTTACATGGACTTTTGGTACACCCATAGTGGATATCTCACTTTAAGCTTAAATTACTATTTTGACGTAAAAAATAGGCAAGGGGGACAAAAGACATCAAAGAGAGCCAGGGTATCCAACTTCTGAGGCCTCAGAGGCGTGGATAGCTCCAGAGCATGGATCCATGGCTCATCTTAGCCTAATTGGTAAACTAAAACTCTTTGGGAACTTGGTTACCAAGTTACAACTACTGTAAAACATCAGAAAATAGCAAATAACCTGCTATTTTGACGTGCCAAGGAGGTAATGAGCTACTTACACTCCTGTAACCATGTCAATTACTAATGACTTTCCATGGATAAACCCCAAAAGAGTAATTAAAACCCTTTTGGGACCCATATTCATTGATTTACCTCATAGCAACCAGCAAAACACTGCTATTTGCAATTCTACGTAGAAATGAGGTAAAACCTTCAAAAATTCATTAAAAATACAATTCTTAATGAATCTTTCTGAAACTTTCAGGACTAAAGGAGAACTGTATTATCTATGGTACAACCAAAAGGAATTACAGTTTTACTAGTAAAATTAAAAGTTTTACTTACAGTCCATTTTTGGATATTCTACGTGAAACACTGAATCTTCAAAAATTCACAGTAATTACAACCTGTGATGAAATTGGCAATAACATTGATAACTTTGAGAAATCAATGATTATTTTAGAATAAAAGAAGATTTACAAGTGTTACTCCTTTTATTCTTAACCATATTGGGGTTGGTAGTCACGTAAAAGCATCAATTAAGTAATTATGATAATCTTACATGACAACAGATGATGCAATCAATAATCCAAAAAGGTTTATTGTTTTCTCACTCACTGGTTTTTCAGTTTGCTCCATGGCACGCCTCTGTGAGCTGTTATTGACTTAAAAGAAGCCTCTTCTTGCTGTTTTTTCCGTATCATCATCTTATAAATTTATTAAACCATTATTACCAACAAGTAAGTATTAGTTCAACTATTCTTAAGTATTTTAAATCTTTCAGATTCAATCAGAAAGACGTGAAATCATAGAATCCAACTATATATTGTTGTAATACTGTTATAAATCATCTTGATCCCTTAAATCCACAATTCTACGTCAAATTTCTCTACTCTTATCTTTCAATAAGTTCTTTGGAGTATTAGTGAGTCATTTATCTTCAATTCTTAAAGTTTTTCTCTAGTAATAGTTTTCTTCAAGAATTATCTTTATAATTATTCTTGCAAAAGATAATTATATATTAAAATAATTTTATTATTTTAATAAAGAAGTTTTTATTATTAAATTCTTCTTGTAATTGATTCTTGTAGACAATTACTTGCTCACTGTTAAAATCACTAGTAGTGCTTAACACGTGAAAGAAATAATTTTTAATTATTTAATTGTGGTTATAATAATATTTTATTATTATATTTCATAAGAACAGACATAGTACTGTTGATTAATAGTAATATTATCATCAGTTTCATAGTCACATCTTACATTTGGGGGCCTGGCCGTGATTTTATCCATAGACTTGGCTTTAATCATATTCTAGACTTCATTTTTGTGTTCTAAAAAACCACCATACCTACCACATCTTACATTTGGGGGCCTGGCCGTGTTTTTTTGAACCCTATACCCTTAATTAATATATTTTTAAGCTCTAAAATATATTAATTTAATTAATTTTTTTCTTTCAATTTGGAGTTAAAATATTTTTATTTTTGAAATTGTTTTAAAATCTTTTTCATTGAGGAATTTGGTTTAATTTTATATTGTTTTTACACGTGGCTTTTTCACATCCAAAAACTTATAAAATTATTCTTTGAGTTACTCTGAATTGATTTTCATTCAAAATCTTAAATTTTAATTTTTTTCTTTAAAAAGAATAATTTTTTTTAATATTAAAAAAAATATAAAACTTATAAAAAATCTTTAAAAAATATTTTAAAAAGTATAAAAAATAATTTTTTCTCTTTTATAATTTCTTTTAGTGTCTTTAATCAAATACTGTGCAGCTGGCAACAGACTCAGTAAAAGATATATCACTAGTCCAGAATCTTCAGAAGCAGAATCTGAAGACAGTATTGAGGTGCAGATTACTAAAAGAGGCACCTTATTCAACTCAGAAAAAGCTAAATTACCACCAAAAGGTGTGTATTTTATCTTATATTTTCACCTTTTATCTTTAAATTGACGTGAAAATGGTGCATACCAGAAATGGAAGCAACTATTCAGTCCAACCAGATGGATGTGGACAAGGAAGAGGCAAGACCAAATCCAGAAGTGCCAAATCTTCCACAAGAAAGGCACATCTGGAGGATGCCAGAGTTGCCCCCCATTCCCCAAGGTCTGTACCAACAGATTTTGACGTGAATTCTGAGCCTGAACTAATTTATGATAATATTTCCAGGGCTGAACCATTTTCAAGTGGCAGCAATAGAAATATATCAGAGCCAGTACAAAAATTGGTTCAGAGCAGCCAAAGAAGAGGAGTGGGAAATCTGCCCAAGCCTTTGGCAGGGGGCCATGAACTCCTACTTACACATCAAGAGCTTTCTGGGTCAGGAGAAGACCATAGAACTCTTAGGAGGTTGGAGCCCCCTGTCTTGCAAAGACAAGGTCAAAAAGATAAAGAATTGGTTGAAGAACCAGAGTCTTTTATCCATAGACCAGAAGAAAGAATTGGAAATGACTCCAACTTTGGAGACAGAGGCACCAGTGGCATCTACCAGCTCCAAACCAGCTCCAGAAGCATCCAAGGACAAGCCCAAAGGACCTCAAAAGAAACAGAGAGGTCCCAAAAACCATCAAGGCAAGGGCAAAGGCAAAGCCAATTGGCACAGACCTTACCCACAAGGGTACAGGATCCCCAGATTGGAGCCTTCAGCCGTGGACAGTGTCTTCAATATGGCCAGAACTCTTATGGAATTCACAGCCAAAGAGCAGGAAAGGATGAACAGGACTTTTCCACGCAAATAAATGATGTACATAGAAGTATTAGTGTAGAAATTGGCAAACTTGAGTCAAAGTTAAAGCAAATTACATTAGACATCAATGATTTAAAGAAAAATGACAAGCAACATTCTGATTGGCATAAATTGACAACTGTCACCCTTGAGTCAATTAGCAATGCTTGTGAAAGAATTGAGAACCAATGTCAAAATAATGACACAGAGGATCTTTCCATCTTTAAAGTAAATGATAGACTTAAAACTCTTGAAGACCATGTCTTACAAATAGTTAAGAACACCAATCAATTTGCTATACATTTAGCAAAAAGTGACAGTGAAAGGCAGAAATTGAAGAATGAAATAATTGCAAGTGTGGAGCAAATTCATAAGAATCATGAACCACATATGCCAAGACATTCTACACCTTTGACTGAAGAAAAACCTTCTGTCAAAGAAAGTTTGACTCCATTCTTAGGAGAGAATGTTATTTCTGCAAAGGATATTCCCAAATTAGAAGAATGGCCAACATTCTCTGGTGAAGGAGAATACAACCACATTGAATTCATCAGGACTATTGATATGTTGCAAGAAGACTTTAATATACCTGATGAAATCATAGTAGGAAAATTACATTGTTTGTTTACCAAGACTGCAAAGAAATGGTATTACAAGATGAGAATGGATCATGGAAGACATGACTGGTCTTGGTGGAAATCTGAAGTGATTACCAAATGGGCCAATAATTCTTGGAGGTTTAAAATGGAGAATGCTTTTGAAAGTGCCATTTTTAACTCAGAAAAAGACAAACCACTCACTTGGTTCTTCAAACAAAAAGACAGATTATCTGCTTTACACCCAGATATGTCTGACACTATGATTAATATGAAAATATTAAGAAAGTGTGGAGGAGAACTGGAACATGCTATCAAAAGCAGATGTGTGGAACCCTGTTCAACAGAGGACTACATTAATGCTATGGAAGATATCATTACCAGAACAAGAATTGGTAAAACTTGGGTTAGAAACCCAATAGAGTCCAAAATAGTCTCAAAGATTCCTAGAGAGGAAAGAAGACCAGAAAGACCTGTCTTGAAGTGTCATAAATGTGGAAGTACTTCACATTTAGCCAACACTTGCCCTAAGAAGACAAAGATCAATGAAGTTCAAATCATTGAAGACATTCAGTGTACTGAAGAGAAAGAAGAGTCTGATCAAGATTCTGCAGTCTCTGAAGATACACCAGTAGAGGACTATCCCATTGAAAACATTTCAGCTTTCTTTGAGGTCACAGAAGTCCATACCCACTTGCCACAGTACAGTGAGGATTGCTACAACCTGATCAATATCCAAGATGCCAGAATGGGTAAAACAAAACCTGCTAGAGGAAAGGGTTACACTGCTGGAGCATCCTGTATCACATCAGTTCTAATGGGTGATATTGAAGCCAAAGTAAATCTGGATACAGGGGCATTTTGCACTTGTATTGGCAAGGATTATCTCCAAATTATACTTCCTGAATGGAAAAACCATCTATTACCAATAGAAGGTGTACAGTTCAGTAGTGCCAGTAACAATATGTACCCCTTGGGCATATTGGATACTAATATTGTATTCCCACATCCAGCAGGAAGTGTAAGAATGAAAACTGAGATTGTAGTAATGGATAATTGTACATCTCAGCATATCATTCTTGGAAATGATTACTTGAATATTTATGGTATTGATATAAATAACCATAAAGACAGATATTTCACAATTGGAGATAACAAAAGGCAAAAATTTGCTTTCTCCAATATGCCAAAACAGATATCTGTAGTATCTTCTGTCAAAGATACTTACAAAGATGAATTTGTGTCTAAACAACTTGTTGAAGCACAAATTAATCCATCATTGTCACCAAAGATGAGGAATGAACTTATTGATGTATTATATACATACAATAATGCATTTGCATCTGATAATGAACCATTAGGCGCTATAAGGGGACATGAAATTGATATTACTCTTAATATTGATAGACCATATCCTCCAGTACTTAGAAGACCAGCTTATCCAGCCAGTCCCAGAGCTAGAGAGGCCTTGGAAAAACATATCCAAGAGTTGATCCAACTTGGTGTGCTAAGGAAAGTAGGCCATAATGAGGAAGTTGAAGTGACAACACCTGTTATTATTGCATGGCATAATGATAAGTCAAGAATGGTTGGAGATTTTAGAGCTTTGAATACCTACACAGTTCCAGATAGGTATCCAATCCCTAGGATCCAAGAAACCTTGACACAATTGTCTAAAGCCAAGTATATAACATCAATGGATGCATTAAAAGGCTTCCATCAAAATGTTTTGACGCCTAAAGCTAGGAAATTACTTAGAATTATCACTCACTGTGGTATTTATGAGTATCTTAGAATGCCATTTGGCATTAAAAATGCTCCATCTCATTATCAAAGAATGATGAATACCATCTTCCCCACAGAATTGTCTGAAGGATGGCTTATCATTTATATTGATGATATTATTATATGTTCTGACTCATGGTCTTTGCACCTTGAAAGACTTGCAAGAGTACTTCATAAAGTTGCAGAAGTGAACATGAAAATTTCACTTAAGAAATGCAATTTTGGTTTTGAAGAACTCAAAGCATTAGGACATGTTGTTTCTGGTTTGAGCTTGGGTATTGACAAGAATAAAGTAGCAGCAGTGTTACTTAAGCCAATACCCCAGAATAAAAAAGAAATGATGTCTTTTCTTGGATTTGCTAGTTACTATAGGCAACACTTGAAAGATTTTGCAATTCTAGCCAAGTCACTTTATAGAATCTGTGATCAACAGACTGTATTTGAAATGACACAGGAAAGAATTAAAGCTTATGAGAAGATAAAGAAAGCCCTTACAGAAGCACCTTTACTCCTCATGCCTGACTGGAATATTCCTTTTAAATTGTACATTGATGCATGTGGGGATGGATTAGGGGCAGCCCTACACCAAGTCCAAATTATTGATGACAAACCTACAGAAGGACCAGTTTGTTATATCTCAAGACAAATCAAACCAACAGAAGCCAGATATGGTGCAAGCCAAATGGAGTGCTTATGTTTGGTATGGGCACTTGAGAAATTACACTATTACCTTGATGGCAGTGTTTTTGAAGTGATAACTGACTGTAATGCCGTGAAATCACTTCTTAACATGAAAACTCCCAACAGACATATGTTGAGATGGCAAATAGCCATTCAAGAATATAGAGGAAACATGACTATAGTTCATAAAGCAGGAAACATTCACAAAAATGCTGATGGACTTAGTAGATGGGCTTTAGCCAACACTCCTGATAACCCAGCTTATGTACCTTTGGAAGCTGAACCACAGATTCCAATTGAAGGGATTAACATAACTGATATTGGGACTGAATTCTTTGAAGAAGTCAGAGAGTCTTATAAACAAGACAAGAATTGCCATATCTTGACTTCTTTATTGGATAAAGACTGCAAAGACACATCTTTGGTTAATACACTAGATGAAGTTTGGAAAAATTCCTATTCTGAAGGAAGATTTCACTTGTTTGATGGGATTATTTACCATAGAACAAAACATTCTTGTGTGATGACATTGTGTAGTAGATTGCTCATCAATACCATTCTTCATGAATGCCATGATAGCATTTACTCTGGACACCTATCAGAAGACAGAACACTTGAAAAGGTGAAGAACTGTGCATGGTGGCCATCTTGGAGAAAAGAAACCATTGAATATTGCCATACCTGTGATAGATGCCAAAAAGCAAACAGGAGTACAGGCAAGAAATTTGGATTAATGATCCATATTCAAGAACCAAAATCCCCTTGGGAAGTTGTTCACATGGATTGGGTCACAGCACTTCCTCCAAGTGGTGACAAAAGTTATAATGCTTGTTTAGTCATTGTAGACAGATATAGCAAAACTCCCATATTCTTACCATGTCATAAAGATGACACTGCTATGGATACAGCTCTTCTTTTATGGAGTAGAGTTATTTCTCATACAGGGTTATTTAAGAATATCATAAGTGACAGAGACCCCAAGTTCACATCTGCACTTTGGACCAATCTTCATAGATTGTTTGGGACTAAGTTATCATTCTCTACAGCATATCACCCTCAAACAGATGGGCTAGCAGAGAGGATGATTCAAACTTTAGAAGACATGATCAGGAGATTTTGTGCTTATGGATTAGAATTTAAAGACTCAGATGGCTTTACCCATGACTGGTGCACTCTGATACCTGCATTAGAATTGGCATACAAGACATCAGTCCATTCTTCCACAGGACAAACTCCTGCTATGTTAGAAAAAAGATGGAATCCAAGACTCCCAGCAGACACACTGAGGAAAGACTTGATTGACATTCATCCTACAGCTTCCAGCTTCAAATTAATGCTTGATAAAGTAAAACACCATGCAAAACAAAGTATGGATGATGCTTTTGATTATGCAAAACAGAAGTGGGACAAGAGTCATAAAGTACCAGACTTCAAAGTAGGGGACTTAGTTCTAGTTTCAACCTTGAATTTTAATAATATCAAAGGCCCAAAGAAACTTAAAGATTCTTATGTAGGACCTTTTGTTATTGTTGCCTTACATGGAACCAATGCAGTTCAAGTGGAATTGAGTGGTGAATTGGAAAATAAACACCCCACATTTCCAGTCAGCCTGATAAAACCTTATCAACCAGCTGACAAAGAATTGTTTCCTTTAAGGAACCCAACTCCTTTAACTGTGCCCCCTGTGGAACAGAATGAAGACAGAAAGATAAAAAAAGTCATTAAAGAAAGGAGACTTAGGGGTAAAAATCAAAGAGAATATCTTGTCAGATATAGAAATCCAGTACATGAAGATGAATGGATGGCAGAATCAGAAATACCTGACTCAGATAAACTCTTAAGAAGATTTAGACATGAAAGAAGGCCACAAGCCTGAATATGTCTATAAATGTGCTTTAAATTACTTGATCTGAGTAATGTGAAGAGGTTGGACAGTGGACATTAACCCCCTTTTGGGGCCTTATTCTTTTTATCACTAATAAAATTGTAGTACAATTTTATTTTTTGGTGGGAGGGAATGTGAGCCTTGAGGTATATTTTACATACCCAAATAGGCCACAATTATCTTAAAAAGAAATTTTGAATTATGCAAAACTCATAAGTCATGCATATATCCAAAATTCATCATTTTCAATTTCAGAAAAGATGAATAACTTTTTATTGAGTAAGTAAATCCATGGATTTAAGACCAGATTTGGATTCTACACAAAAATTCACCTAGGGTAGCTCCATAGAGTGAATAAGCTCAATTTAAGTATTTGAGGTGGTAAAATGGAAAATACTTCAATACCACATCATTAATACCACATAAAAGATCCGTGAAAATTTTTGTTTTTCTTGATTTTTAGCCAAAATAATGGGAAAGTGAGAAATCCCATGTTACATATACACTAAGAATAGTGTTATGCATGTTTTGAGCACTTAATATCATGGTATTCTTACATGGACTTTTGGTACACCCATAGTGGATATCTCACTTTAAGCTTAAATTACTATTTTGACGTAAAAAATAGGCAAGGGGGACAAAAGACATCAAAGAGAGCCAGGGTATCCAACTTCTGAGGCCTCAGAGGCGTGGATAGCTCCAGAGCATGGATCCATGGCTCATCTTAGCCTAATTGGTAAACTAAAACTCTTTGGGAACTTGGTTACCAAGTTACAACTACTGTAAAACATCAGAAAATAGCAAATAACCTGCTATTTTGACGTGCCAAGGAGGTAATGAGCTACTTACACTCCTGTAACCATGTCAATTACTAATGACTTTCCATGGATAAACCCCAAAAGAGTAATTAAAACCCTTTTGGGACCCATATTCATTGATTTACCTCATAGCAACCAGCAAAACACTGCTATTTGCAATTCTACGTAGAAATGAGGTAAAACCTTCAAAAATTCATTAAAAATACAATTCTTAATGAATCTTTCTGAAACTTTCAGGACTAAAGGAGAACTGTATTATCTATGGTACAACCAAAAGGAATTACAGTTTTACTAGTAAAATTAAAAGTTTTACTTACAGTCCATTTTTGGATATTCTACGTGAAACACTGAATCTTCAAAAATTCACAGTAATTACAACCTGTGATGAAATTGGCAATAACATTGATAACTTTGAGAAATCAATGATTATTTTAGAATAAAAGAAGATTTACAAGTGTTACTCCTTTTATTCTTAACCATATTGGGGTTGGTAGTCACGTAAAAGCATCAATTAAGTAATTATGATAATCTTACATGACAACAGATGATGCAATCAATAATCCAAAAAGGTTTATTGTTTTCTCACTCACTGGTTTTTCAGTTTGCTCCATGGCACGCCTCTGTGAGCTGTTATTGACTTAAAAGAAGCCTCTTCTTGCTGTTTTTTCCGTATCATCATCTTATAAATTTATTAAACCATTATTACCAACAAGTAAGTATTAGTTCAACTATTCTTAAGTATTTTAAATCTTTCAGATTCAATCAGAAAGACGTGAAATCATAGAATCCAACTATATATTGTTGTAATACTGTTATAAATCATCTTGATCCCTTAAATCCACAATTCTACGTCAAATTTCTCTACTCTTATCTTTCAATAAGTTCTTTGGAGTATTAGTGAGTCATTTATCTTCAATTCTTAAAGTTTTTCTCTAGTAATAGTTTTCTTCAAGAATTATCTTTATAATTATTCTTGCAAAAGATAATTATATATTAAAATAATTTTATTATTTTAATAAAGAAGTTTTTATTATTAAATTCTTCTTGTAATTGATTCTTGTAGACAATTACTTGCTCACTGTTAAAATCACTAGTAGTGCTTAACACGTGAAAGAAATAATTTTTAATTATTTAATTGTGGTTATAATAATATTTTATTATTATATTTCATAAGAACAGACATAGTACTGTTGATTAATAGTAATATTATCATCAGTTTCATAGTCACATCTTACATTTCCCTTCAATACTTCATGACCTCCAAAGTACTCACTTGCCGTCAAGCCCGTTGGTCTGAATTCCTTGCTGAATTTAATTTCTCAATCACTTACCGCCCTGGCCGCCTAGCTACTCTTCTGGATGCCTTATCACGTTGGGACGACATCTATCCGGAGAGGGGGGAGGATTTCATCAGCAAGAATCCAATGAACTTTCAGCAAATCATTAAGCAGGATGAAGTTCAAGCCTCAAAGTTTTTTGCAGTCAAGGTGGAATCTTTTTCAAATTTGATTTATTCCATCCAGAAGAAATTATGGCAAGATCCCCAGTACAGAAGTATCCTTGAATATTTGGGTAAAGGTAAATCTGTCCAAGATTATTCTCTTGATTCCTCTTCCTAACTTCTGCTCTTCAAAGATCGGGTGTTAGTCCCAAATGACTCGCCCATTCAACTCAGTATTCTTCAAAAGCTTCACAATTCTCCTCTAGCTGGCCACCCTGGCCAAGAGAAGACTCTCAAACTTGTCAAGCGGGATTTCCACTGGTCCGGCATGACTCAATTCATAAAGGATTATGTTTCATCCTGTCAACAGTGTTCAAGAAACAAGAATATCCATCACAAGAAGTTTGGACTCCTCAAACCTCTTCCAATTTCAAATGGTCCTTGGATTTGGTTTCAATGGACTTCATCACTCTATTGCCACTGTCCAACTCATTTGACTCAATTCTTGTCATAGTGGACAGATTCTCAAAAACGGCCGTTTTTATTCCAACAATGTCTTCAATCACTTCCCTGGACTTGGCCCATTTATTCATCAAGAATATCTTTTCAAAGCATGGCCTTCCGTTAAGCATTGTCAGTGATAGAGGTTCACTCTTTGTTTCTTCTTTTGGGACCAATCTTTGTCAGCAGCTCAAGATTTCAAGAGACTTGTCAACTGCTTACCATCCAGAAACTGATGGACAGACAGAGAGGGTAAATCAGATACTAGAACAGTATCTTCAGATGTATGTCAGTTATCATCAAGATGATTGGAACATCTGGCTTCCTCTGGCTGAATTTGCTTACAATAATTCTGATGACTCTTCAACCAAGCAATCCCCGTTTTTCACTGTTTATGGAAGAGATCCACATTTTGATTCAGTTCACATCACTGAAGATACTCCTCCTGGAAAGTTATCAACAAAAATCCAATCAGTACAGCAAGATGTCAAGAGAGAACTTGAAGCTTCCATAAACCGGTTTAAGGGGTATGCAGATAAAGGTAGAGAAAGTCCACCTGTTTTCAATCCCAGTGACATGGTATGGGTTTCTTCCAAGAATATCAAGTCAACCAGACCCACCAAAAAACTATCTGAAAGATGGTTGGGTCGTTTTCCAATCTTGAAGAAAGTCAGTTCTCATGCTTACCACCTCAAGCTTCCATCTCAATGGAAATCCGTCCACCCAGTCTTCCATATCTCCCTTCTGGAACCAGTCAAGACATCAACAATCCCAAATCAGCATCAAGAGCCTCCTCCTCCAATTACCATTGAAGAAGAAAAGGCATGGGAAGTCTCTCAAGTACTGGATTCAAAGCTCAAGAGGAGAAAGTTATGGTATCTGGTGGAATGGAGAGGTTTCAGTCAAGACCCAGAAAGATCCACTTGGGAACCAGCCGAAAACCTCAAGAATTGTCCTGATCTTGTCAAAGATTTGCATTATTTGTATGCTGACAAGCCAGGACCCAATTCTTCAAAAGCTTGATCCTTTATGGTGCTTGGTGGGGAGAGGAATTACCAAAAGTAAGTCCCACTCCTGGTATGCACCTTTAGGGGTATTCTACTCCTCTTTGTTGTAAGCATCACCTTGGCCACTCTGTGAGCACTTTTCAATTTGGACACAGATTCGTTGGCCTGGCTTTCAACATCAATTCCAAAATTATGGCCATTTTTCACTTGGGAAAATGGACCATTCACATTCATTTTCCTTCCAAGTTTTCAAATTCAAGACATTCCTTCATCAAATTTATATTCTTAATTATGGCACTGGCAGGATTGGAAACTTCTAAAAGTAAGTTCCTCTCCTGGTGTGCACTTCCCTTAGGGCTCTGCAATCTTTTCAAAACATCACCTTGACCACCCTGTGAGCACCCGGCATCAAATTCTTTTATTCCAGGTCCTTGGCCACTTTCAAGTCAACTGTCAAAATCCGTGATGAAGATTTGGACCCCCCTTCAAAATTTTTCTTTTATTTTATTTCATTTTACTTTTCTGTTTCTTTATCTTTATTTTTCTTTAAAATTTCTTTTATTTTAATCTTTATGAAAAATTCTACGTCAAATTCAATCCTTCAACATTTTCAAGCCAAATGTCAAGAGAAGACTATGTCAGCCTCAATTCATATGCCAACATTATTATCAGTTCAAATTTTCTTTTCAAGATCAACATACCTCTGGAATCCCTCTGTCCAATCTGTCTCAACAGCCTCAACAGGGTTCTACCGTATCTTGGTGCTCAGGAGCTCACCATTAAAGGTAGGGGGGTACTGTCACAACCACGAGTTTGACCCTCCTCCTTGATGGTTGCGGCAATCCAACCTGGAACCAAGTTGGGGCCAATTGGTCGCATCATATCTTTTATTGCCAATTGGCCCCCTTGGCTGTTCTATGGTATCCACACCATGACACCTTCCCATGGCCATTTTATGGCCTCAACCATCTTTTATGTGCTCAGGCCATATCCTGCCGCCATTGGCCCTTTTGGCCAATTCCTACTTCACCAACCCCCAGGCCTTCATCTTGGATTTTGGGCCTGGGGGGTCATTTGGTCTTCTAGGGGCCTCCAGGCCCCCTAGCCATCATCTTTGGATTCAGGGCCACCCCTTTCATTAATGGGGTTTTTGGCCTGAATGGCCTTTTTGGGCCATTTAGGCCCCCTACGGCTCCTACGGCCCGTGGGCTGTGATTCATAGTCCCCGGTCCGCAGTCCGTAAGCCACAGTCCGCAGTGCGTAGGCCATTTAGGCGCCTTTTGGCCTAATCCAATGAGGCAAAAAGGGGCCAGCCAGGTGGGTCCCAAACCACAATTGGGCCCACTTGAGCCATTTTTGGCCACCACCTCCTTGGACCCAAAAATGACCAAAACCCTCATGGACACCTTTTTGGCCCTAAATCCTGTAGGACCCATTTTTGGCCATGGACCACCATGGACCAATAGTTCAGCCCTGGCCTCTGGAAGCCACCAGAGGCCACCAGATCAGCTCAGCCCGTCTTTCCCCTCAACTCCAGGGAATTTCTTCCTTTCCTTCATACCATCCGTACTCAAGGTTGCAGGCATGATGCATATATGGTATTATATACCATTATGCACCATTTTTGCTCAGCAATCCAATGGTGACGTTTTCAGGATCCAATTCCACCCTCCCAACTCAAGGTCTCAAGTGCCAACACCCATTTTGAAGGAGAATTAATCAGCTCATCAGTCTGACAAGTTATGGAGGCAATCAGAAGACTCTTCAAGGATCCCAATCACCTGTATCTGCAGGAGTTGGGTTGCCACAATTCATTCAGGATTATTCAAGGGCAATTCTCAAGAGGTATTACATCATTTCAATCAGTTGTCAAGGCATCAAGTATTCAATACTCCTTTGGACAACTCAAATCATCCGTACAGGCCTCATTCAATCAACCTGTATGGTCTTGGCCCAATTGGGTCATTTCATATTCCACTGTGGGAATTCCATCACACAGCTCAAAATTCAAGATGGCCAGAGCTGTATTTCCCAATCCTGACAATACAGCCATTGATCCACCTTCCAGGATCAATCTTTCAGTTTTCACATATACCGGCTACCTTTCATCACCTGGGGACTTTTTCCCCAGTTAATTAATATATTTGATTTATTATTATCCTTATTTTCTTGTATCTTATTAAAGTTAATACTGATAATCTTAAGTCAGTCATTAGCACCCTTTCTCTTTTCTTTCCTCGCCTGTCAGTGGATATTGGTGGTTATATCCTTTACTAATTCCATTGTTCTTTCTGGCAGGTTGAAACAGTGAATTGAGGATTCACTTGGTTGGCTTCTTGGCTTTTGGCTTTCTTTTATCTTTGGCCTCTGGCTTCACTCTTAATATTCTTTGTTATCTTTGGCATATTTGTCCTTTCTCTTATTCCTGCTTAAGAAATATATTCTGTAGTATTTCTTATCATCTTTGGAGCCCTCCAAGTGGGTTCTTGATTCCTGAGTGCCAGGCCCCCTGCTTCCATAAGAGCCCCTGTGACACAGAGAAATTAAGAGCTTCAAGACAAAAATCAGTTCAATATTTGTACAAAAAGATGGCACATAGACTGAGAAATCCACTTGAACCAGGGAGCTTGGTATTAGCTTATAATAAACCACTTGAGTCACAGTGGAGTTTAATCTTCAATAACAATTGGAATGGACCTTATAGAGTCATAAATCAAATTGATAATGGACCTTATGCGCTTGAATAATTGGTTGGCACTAAGATTACAAGAAAATTTGCAGCAAGTCACATCAAGAGGTTTTATCCCAGAGGAAAGAAAATTCAATCAAGTACAGGGTCATAAAATGACAGCAGTGGAGAAATTGAAGATGAAGATTTGATATCAGATGGAGAAGCAATTGATCAAAATGGATATTATTGATATTGGAAATATTTTCAACTGAAATTCTGGGGACAGCATTAAATGGAGAGGAGGATGTGGTATTCCATACCATTAGTACCAGTTTCAAGCTTAACAATGAAACAAAAGAAAAAAATGATAATAAAACAAATTATGCAAAACATATTTACACATTACAACTACAGATTTCGAAAAGGAATATACAATACACAGCCTCAAGATCTTTTCAAAAACAGTATAGTATCAAAGGATTTATCAACCATATTGCATCATGAATAACAAATTATGAAATTAAAAGGAGTTAATCTAAATAAAGGTATATGAAGACCCACCACAGCATCAGAGCTGTATTTTCCCCACCTTGATTCAATTGAAAGAAGAAATACCTCAAGGCTATGCATAAAATTACAATATATTTTCCAAGAACAAATGCTTCCTTAGTAATAATAACACGCATCAAACTTGATACACCAGGGCAAATCTCGCGTCAATTGTTGGCGATTGACTTCATATTGCACTGCAGTCAGTATAAAATCTTGCTTCAGTCGCGTTAGTGTCACTTTATAGTCACTGGGTTTAGTGGGTCACATCATGTCAGCGTCAAGACAACGTCAATCGTCACATGTGTCACATGAGAATGTCACTCAAAGCCCAAACGCATTTTAACACTATTCGCAATGTTTGGGTAATTTCAACTCATTGGCTTGCGCATCCCCACCTAATCCTCCCCAACGCTTCGCATGCTTACGCACCGCACCACCCTCCAGATGAGACTCCGACACTGCCCCCCCATCTCTGTCCTCACCAATCCTTACGCTTTCACACCCCCGCCATTACCATCTTTATGCTCAGGTGGTTCCCTCCCGACATGCCTCTGACACCGCTAGCCATCCTTACGCTTGTGTAGTGCCCTCCCGACACTGCTTACCATCCCTAGGATCGCGGAGTGCCCTCCCGACATGCTCTTGACACCACTTATCCTTATGCTTGTGTAGTGCCCTCCCGACATGCTCCCGACACCACTTATCCTTACACTCGCGGAGTTCCCTCCCAACATGCTCCTGACGCGATGTGAGCCTTAGAGGTAATTTCATATACCCAAAAGACCACAAATATAAAAAATAACATATTAATATAAATAAAATAAATTTATTTATATTATTAAAATAAAAATAAAAAATATAAATATAAAATTATATTAAAATGAAAAATTAATTATAATTTAAAAATAAAATTACTTTAAATTTTGTAAATATAAAATTACATTTATACTTGAAAAATTTAAGTAAAAATGAAATTTTAACAAAATTGTGAAAAAATAAATAAATTTGGAAAAAAGTTAAATAAAATTTATTATAACTTTTTATCCAATAAATAAACATATAAATTTTATTTCACCATTGGATTCCTCATAAAAAATCAGGTGGGGTCACCTCTGAGTGAAATTTTTGTAACTCAACTCTAAATAAGCTTAAATTAAGTTTTTAGTATTTTCAATACAAAAGTTGAAAATCCTCAAAACCTTAATTTAATTCACACCACATGTGGTGTTAACCATCAATTTTTGTGTTAAAATTGAGGTGTTGTGTTTAGTTTAGAAGTTATGAGGAATTAAAGTATTTTCAATTGAATTCAATTGAAATGTCAAAATGTGCGCGTGTATTACATAAGTGAACTTTGATTTACATATGAGGTGTCAATTATTACTGTATTGTACTGTACAATTGAATTGAATTACATATGTAAATTATAAGTATAATACATGATGAGGAATTAAAAGAAAAATAAATTGGAAAGATTAAATTTGGGGGGGAAAAGGAACTCCAGCTCTAAGGGGGAGCTAGACCCCCAAAATCCTCGCTGACAGGCGTGGGATGTCAAAATTCACGCAAAAGTTCATCACTTTTGGCCTGGAATTGAGTTACAGGGTCTGTGGACTCAATTGATGATGAGGTTTTGATACCAACTGGGGTAGTTTTAGCTGTTGCCAAGAGGGTAAAACTACCCTTAAGATAAAACAATCATAATAAAAACAGTTTTAACTGGTTTCTACGCCTCTGATACACATTCTGACGTGTTTTGAAGGCTCTAGGCCTGGTATTGCTATAGTAATGGCTGATTTAAGGGTCTAAAATGGCTAAAAATGGCTTAAACCAGCCTTTTTTGGTCTAAACCAGGGTTCAATGATGCCATAATTGGCTTTTCTGTTGTCAGACTGTTTTTCACGACTGACAAGAGTAAATTTTACTTTTGGAGCAAGAGAATTGATGGCTATAAAAGAATGTCTTCTTTGCCCCACTTTTCTCTTCATGTTAGAATCTTTTTCCTTTTATTAATTAGTTTAAAACTGTTAAACCAATCAATAAAAGATTCCAACCACCCTTTTTAAATCATTTTGAACCTTTTAACCACGTGAAAAAATCATTATAATCATTGTTTGTAACTCTTATAATCATTTTTACCCCTGAACCACCCCAAAAGTGAATTAAAGCATCTTTCATCACTGTAAACTTTGTCACTTTGTTTCCAAATTCACTCTGGTCACTTTTGGGCGTGTTTTCTCTTTAATATTCTTTTTAAAGACTTTGTTCTTTAATTAATTGCTTGCAGTTTTTTGCTCAATTAATTCCAATTGAAATTGCTCTTGAAGAAATTTCTTTTGTAGCCTTAAAATATCTCTTGTAGAGTATTTTTTGGATAAATTTTTATTGTTGGTAAAACAATAAATTTTTATAATATTATTGTTTTATACTAATAAAGTTATAAACAATAAAATTGGCGTGTTTTCTCTTAAAAATAATATTTCATACTATTTTTAATTGATTTTTACCTTATACAAATTTTGAGGACAGGAAAAGTACTTGATTTTTAATCAAAGTTTCATATCCACACCTTACATTTGGGGGCCCAGCCGTGATATTTTACCTGTGACATATTTTTTTACTCTTTTTAAATCTTTTTTCTTATATTGAAAAATTTAAAAACATATAAAAAATACTTATAATTCAAAAAATCCATAAAAAATAACTTTTTTTCATATTATAAGTGAGGCTTATATTTTTATTTCTTTTTTGAAATAACCTTTTTTTTACTTAATTAATTGGCTTTTTCATTAATTTTAGTGTCTGAAAACGTGGTAAGACAAGAAAACATTGAAACAGCCTCAACAGTAACCAGCATTATCCCTGCCAGTACTGTTAATTCTGATCATAATAGTACTGTTATTGTGACTCAAAATAACCAGCCTGAACCAATATCTTCTGAATTAATTAACTTGGACATAAGTAATACTCTTCAGAAGGCTAAGAATTTGGCCAATAGTAAGTTTTTGACGTAAAAATACTATTTTAAGCCTTTTTTAACCATAATTATGCCTTCAACCAGGTCAGGAGCCAGCTACAACCCCTCAAGCAGCTCCCAAAAAGGTAATAGACGTAATTATGGCAGAGGCCAACCAGGTACAGAAGGAAAAGGGTCAGTTGATGCCTTCCAAACAACTAAAATGGGTCATTCTGAAGCTGATAATACCATTTTACCTTCAAAAAGAGCTGACACCGCCACAACAAGCCTCTGTGGACATATACAAAGCCAGCCACAGTGCATACAACAATGCACTCCAATTCAAGGAGTACCAGATCCTTGCAGACCTGTGGAAGAATTGCATGAATTCTTACCTGACAGTAAGAAAATTCTTGGGCCATCCCAACACTTGCAAATTGCTCAATGGATGGCATCCATTGATGGAGAAGAAAAACATGATGCTTTTGACACTAGAATGGAGGAAAAACAACCCTCCACCAGCCAAACCAGTGCCAAAAACAGCCCCAGTGGCCAGCAGCAGCAATTCCAACGTGAAAAAGCAGCCACAAACTCCAAACAAGGGCAAAGGGAAGGCACCAGCCCCAAAACCTTACAGCCAGGGCTACAGAATCCCAAAGATTCAGCAGGATGCCATGGAAAATGTATTTCAGATGGCCAGAACCATGATGGAATTACAGAAGAAGGAGGAAGCCAGATTAAGGTTCCAGAAATGATTTCTGACATATTTGATTGCATCCCAGAGTTGTATAATGCTATAAATGACGTGAAAAAACATCTTTCTGATAAAAATGACACCATTTGTAACAACATTAAAACAAACAACCTGAGTCTGTGCCAAATTAATGAAACACTTATGTGTTTTGAAAAAGTTTTGAGAACAATTAAAAATTCCAATAATGATAATTCTTCTAACAATAAAATAAATGAACAATCTGCCATTATTAAAGAATTAACAGATAAATATTCTAAATTCAATATTGATGACATAATTGAAACAAGAATTAAACAAGCCATAAATATTATCAAGACAGATAACAAGAAAGTCCTTGATGACATTTCAAATTCATTTACTGAAGTAAAGACATATACCATTGCCTTGAAAAAGTGTTTTGATGCTTCACAAGAAGAAGTATCAAAATTATCAATGAAATTGAATCAAGTCACTGCTGATAATACAAGACAGACAGAGTTATGGCAAGAACTTACACATAAAGAAGACATGTATAAAATTGAAGTAATAAATTTAATACAAAGCTTCCAACATGAATACAGAAATTCCCAAAGGTGTAGCAACAGTAAAATGAATGACATTGAACAATTACTGAACACCCTACCAAGAATGTCTACACCTCTAAATCAAAATGAGGGCACAAGAATTTCAAATCCACAAGTATTGGATCCTGATAATTCACAATTAAAAAATGAATTATCCACTTCTTTTCATAACTTGGAACCATCAATGGGCCAAGCACTCTTGAAAGAAGTTCCAAAACTTAAAGAATGGCCTCACTTCAGTGGTGAAGGAGAGTATGACCATATGGAATTCATTAGAGGTATTGACATGATCAAAGAGGATTTTGAATTACCAGACAGATTGGTAACAGCCAGGTTTAACACCTTGTTTACCAGATCAGCTCACAGATGGTACATCAAAATAAGACAAGCACATGGACACCAGAGTTGGACTTGGTGGAAAACCCAAATCATCAACAAATGGGCAAATGATGCTTGGAGGTTTAAAGTTGAAACAGCCTTTGAATCTGCCAAATTTAATGCTGATAAAGACAAAGCTTTACCATGGTTTTGCCAACAAAAGGACAGATTAACAGCATTATATCCTGACATGTCAGAATTTATGATCCATAGAAAAATTCTGAGACAATGTGGAGGTGACTTAGAGCATGCTGTCAAAAGCAGGACTACTGAACAATCTTCAGCAGAGGATATTATCAATATACTGGAAGAAGTAACCACCAGAACCAAAATTGGTTCTAGTAGGGTGAATCTTAAAACAAGGTTTAATACACCTTGGAAAGATTCTGTGGACAAAAACCCCAAAGAAAATTCTAGTAATATTAAATATAAACCTGCAGATACAGTCAGAAAATGCCATATTTGCCAAAGCAACACCCATTTAGCCAATACATGTCCAAAAAGGGGGAAAATCAATGAAATTGACATTGAAAAAGAACCAGATGTTGAAAAAGAAGACATAATTGAAGACAATTCAGATGATAAGTCATCCATATTCTCTGAATCTTCAAAAGATATAGAAAATATCAATGCCACTTTTGACATCATGGAATCTTATTCCCACTTACCACAATTGAGCAATGGTCAAGTTGATTTATCAAAAGTTCAAGATGCACAACTTATGAAGACAAAACCAAACAGAGGAAAAGGTTATACAGTGGGTAACTCCTGTATAACAGAAGTGGTGATTGACAACAAACCCACCAAACTTTTGCTTGACCCAGGAGCCTTCTGCTCTTGTGTTGGAAAATCTTTTCTTAAGACTTGTGTACCAAATTTTGAAGACCAATTGTTACCAATTGATGGTATAAAATTCAACAGTGCAAGTAACCCAATGAAAGCATTAGGAATCTTTGAGACCAATGTCATATTCCCACACATAAATGGGAATTTAAGGATCACAGTTGAATTTGTTGTTATGGAAAATTGCTCTAGTACCCATTTTATATTGGGAAATGACTATTTAATCATGTATGGGATAGATTTACATAATAACAAAGACAGATACTTTACAATTGGAGACAATAAGCGCCAGAAATTTGCCTTTTTACCCTTTAAAAGACAAATTACAGTAAACAAAGTATCACCAGTCAACTTAGAGTTAGAGAAATTCAAGTCTGAACAGTTAAATGAGGCTGAAATAAGCCTTCATCTGACTGATAAGCAAGAAAATGAACTTTCTTCCCTTTTGTATGACCACAGAGGAGCATTTGCTACAGACAAAGAACCCCTGGGAGCAATTATTGGTCATGAAGTTGACATCATTCTTAACATTGAGAGACCTTATCGATCACTCTTAAGAAGACCTGCTTATCCAGCAAGTCCAAAATCAAGAGAAGCTCTAGAAATTCATATCAAAGAACTTCTAGACCTTGGTGTAATAAGAAAAGTAGGCCACAATGAGGAAGTAGAAATAACTACACCAGTCATAGTGGCGTGGCATAATGGAAAATCCAGAATGGTTGGGGACTTTAGAGCTCTGAACACTTACACTGTTCCAGACAGATACCCAATACCAAAAATCCAAATTGCCCTTACTCAAATATCTCAAGCAGTGTATATAACCACTATGGATGCCCTTAAAGGATTCCATCAAAATGTAGTAACACCAAGAGCAAGAAAATATTTGAGAATTATTGTTCATTGTGGAGTGTATGAATACTTAAGGATGCCCTTTGGTATCAAAAATGCACCTTCACACTTCCAAAGAATGATGAATGAAATCTTCCCTGAAGAACTCTCAGAGGGATGGTTAATCATTTACATTGATGACATTATTATCTGTTCAAAGACTTGGGAGGAGCACATGTACATATTATCAAGAGTTTTGACAAAAATCCAATCAGTAAGCATGAAAATCTCCTTGAAGAAATGTCATTTTGGATTTAAAGAACTTAAGGCACTAGGACATGTTGTATCTGGTTTGTCCCTTGGAATTGATAAAAACAAAGTTGCAGCAGTATTGTTAAAACCCATGCCTCAGAATAAGAAGGAAATTCAGTCATTCTTAGGTTTTGCAGGATATTACAGGCAGCACATTAAAGACTTTGCATCCATAGCAAGACCACTTTATAAGTTGTGTGACAAAGACACAGTATTTGAGATGACTGTTGACAGAGTCAAAGCTTTTGAGTCTCTAAGAGAAGCATTGACCACTGCTCCACTCTTACTGATGCCAGACTTTAAATTGCCTTTCAAACTGTATATTGATGCATCAGGGGATGGACTAGGTGCTGCACTTCACCAAGTTCAGATCATAAATGACAAACCTGTAGAAGGACCAATATGTTTCATATCCAGGCAAATCAAACCAACTGAAGCCAGATATGGAGCAAGTCAAATGGAATGTCTATGCCTTGTCTGGGCCTTAGAGAAATTGAACTATTTCTTAGAGGGATGTGTTTTTGAAGTAATAACAGATTGTACAGCTGTGAAATCACTTTTGAACATGAAAACACCTAACAGACACATGCTCAGATGGCAAATAGCCATACAAGAATACAGAGGCAATATGACTATTGTTCATAAGGATGGGAATATTCATAAGAATGCAGATGGACTAAGCAGATGGCCATTACCAAATAACATTGATAATCCTGCTTATGTTCCAGAAGAAGCTTCACCACAAATTCCAATAGAAGGAATAAGTGTTACAGACTTGAACACCACCTTCTTTGAAGAAGTCAGAAATAGTTACACTCAAGATAAGAATTGTAGCATCTTATGCCAAATACTTAACAAAGACTGTAAAGACAACTCTCTAATACATGCCTTGGATGAACTATGGAGAAAATCTTATAATGAAGGGAGATTTCACCTACTGGATGGTATAATTTACCACAGAACCAAGCACACATGTGTCATGACAGTTGTAGACAGGTCATTAATCAATCTTGTACTGAAAGAATGCCATGATAGTCCCTTTTCAGGACATCTTTCTGAGGACAGAACAAGAGAGAAAGTAAAGACCTGCATATGGTGGCCAATGTGGCAAAAAGATGTTGCAGAATATTGCAAAACCTGTGACAGATGCCAAAAGGCAAATAAATCCACTGGCAAAAGACTTGGAAATATGATGAAAATCCAAGAACCAAACAGACCTTGGGAAATTGTCCATATGGATTGGGTAACTGGCCTACCACCAGGAGGTGACAGGAGCTATAATGCTTGCCTAGTAATTGTGGACAGATTCAGTAAAACTCCAATCTTTTTACCATGTCACAAAGATGATACAGCCATGGATACAGCTCTTCTTATATGGAATAGAGTAGTGTCATGGACTGGGATATTTACAAATATCATCAGTGATAGAGATCCTAAATTCACTTCAGCTCTATGGACAAATCTTCACCAATTATTTGGCACAAAACTGTCTTTCTCTACAGCCTACCACCCACAAACTGATGGTCTGGCTGAAAGAATGATCCAAACCTTAGAGGACATGGTGAGAAGATTTTGTGCATATGGCCTTGAATTCAAAGATTGTGATGGATTTACCCATGATTGGTGTACTCTGTTACCAGCACTGGAATTAGCATATAAAACATCAATCCATGCTAGTACCAATCAGACTCCTGCTGTTCTAGAAAAAGGATGGAACCCCAAGTTACCCCAAGACTCCTTGAGGAAAGACTTAATTGAAATACATCCCATAGCTGCTAGCTTCAAAGGAATGCTAGACAAAGCTAGAAAGCATGCAGTAAGGTGCATGGAGGACTCTTTTGCATATGCTAAAGACAAATGGGATAAATCTCATGCAACTCCAGATTTCAAAGTAGGGGACCTAGTTCTTGTATCCACCACTAACTTCAATAACATCAAAGGATGTAAAAAGTTGAAAGACTCCTTTGCAGGACCTTTTGTGATTAAGGCCCTCCATGGAGAAAATTCTGTTGAAGTAGAGTTATCTGAAGAACTTAGCAATAAGCACCCTACATTTCCAGTGAGCTTGATAAAGCCATATAAATCTAGTGATGCTGAGAAATTTCCCTTGAGGAATAAGATTCCCCAAGTTATACCTCCTATTGAGACATCTGGTGCTAAGAAAATTACCAAAGTTCTTAAAGAAAGGAAATTAAGAACCAAGAAAGTAAGGGAATACCTTGTTAGGTACAGTGACCCAACTTGTGAAGATGAATGGTTAGAAGAAAAAGATATACCAGAAGCTACCAAACTCCTCAGAAGATTCAGACACACTAGAAACTCCAATATTACAAAGTAATATTCTTTTTTAGGGGGAGGGAATGTGAGCCTTAGAGGTAATTTCATATACCCAAAAGACCACAAATATAAAAAATAACATATTAATATAAATAAAATAAATTTATTTATATTATTAAAATAAAAATAAAAAATATAAATATAAAATTATATTAAAAATAAAAAATTAATTATAATTTAAAAATAAAATTACTTTAAATTTTGTAAATATAAAATTACATTTATACTTGAAAAATTTAAGTAAAAATGAAATTTTAACAAAATTGTGAAAAAATAAATAAATTTGGAAAAAAGTTAAATAAAATTTATTATAACTTTTTATCCAATAAATAAACATATAAATTTTATTTCACCATTGGATTCCTCATAAAAAATCAGGTGGGGTCACCTCTGAGTGAAATTTTTGTAACTCAACTCTAAATAAGCTTAAATTAAGTTTTTAGTATTTTCAATACAAAAGTTGAAAATACTCAAAACCTTAATTTAATTCACACCACATGTGGTGTTAACCATCAATTTTTGTGTTAAAATTGAGGTGTTGTGTTTAGTTTAGAAGTTATGAGGAATTAAAGTATTTTCAATTGAATTCAATTGAAATGTCAAAATGTGCGCGTGTATTACATAAGTGAACTTTGATTTACATATGAGGTGTCAATTATTACTGTATTGTACTGTACAATTGAATTGAATTACATATGTAAATTATAAGTATAATACATGATGAGGAATTAAAAGAAAAATAAATTGGAAAGATTAAATTTGGGGGGGAAAAGGAACTCCAGCTCTAAGGGGGAGCTAGACCCCCAAAATCCTTGCTGACAGGCGTGGGATGTCAAAATTCACGCAAAAGTTCATCACTTTTGGCCTGGAATTGAGTTACAGGGTCTGTGGACTCAATTGATGATGAGGTTTTGATACCAACTGGGGTAGTTTTAGCTGTTGCCAAGAGGGTAAAACTACCCTTAAGATAAAACAATCATGATAAAAACAGTTTTAACTGGTTTCTACGCCTCTGACACACATTCTGACGTGTTTTGAAGGCTCTAGGCCTGGTATTGCTATAGTAATGGCTGATTTAAGGGTCTAAAATGGCTAAAAATGGCTTAAACCAGCCTTTTTTGGTCTAAACCAGGGTTCAATGATGCCATAATTGGCTTTTCTGTTGTCAGACTGTTTTTCACGACTGACAAGAGTAAATTTTACTTTTGGAGCAAGAGAATTGATGGCTATAAAAGAATGTCTTCTTTGCCCCACTTTTCTCTTCATGTTAGAATCTTTTTCCTTTTATTAATTAGTTTAAAACTGTTAAACCAATCAATAAAAGATTCCAACCACCCTTTTTAAATCATTTTGAACCTTTTAACCACGTGAAAAAATCATTATAATCATTGTTTGTAACTCTTATAATCATTTTTACCCCTGAACCACCCCAAAAGTGAATTAAAGCATCTTTCATCACTGTAAACTTTGTCACTTTGTTTCCAAATTCACTCTGGTCACTTTTGGGCGTGTTTTCTCTTTAATATTCTTTTTAAAGACTTTGTTCTTTAATTAATTGCTTGCAGTTCTTTGCTCAATTAATTCCAATTGAAATTGCTCTTGAAGAAATTTCTTTTGTAGCCTTAAAATATCTCTTGTAGAGTATTTTTTGGATAAATTTTTATTGTTGGTAAAACAATAAATTTTTATAATATTATTGTTTTATACTAATAAAGTTATAAACAATAAAATTGGCGTGTTTTCTCTTAAAAATAATATTTCATACTATTTTTAATTGATTTTTACCTTATACAAATTTTGAGGACAGGAAAAGTACTTGATTTTTAATCAAAGTTTCATATCCACACCTTACAAACGACTTATCCTTACGCTTCCATACTATATCCTTAGTGTATGGTGGCTTGTTGGCGTACACAATGAACACAATCGCCAAAATATGCTGAGTGGCCCTCTCTGCCAACAGGACCTAAGGGGAAATTGGTAAGTATATTCACAATGTTGTGGTTAGGGTTTGAATCATGAGACTCACAAATCAAAAAGTAATAAGTGGACTATTAAGACAAGAATTGTGTCTCCTGTTTCCCCGACAAAACCATTTTATTTCATATCATTCAAATGGAACACTTTGCTTAGCCCTTACCTCATGAGTGTTGAATAGTTCAAAAGTTGACTTTAGTAGGTTTCTCACTAGTCAACTCTATTCAATGTCTCACAGGGGAGGGATTTCATTTGCATGATATGAAATAATTTGCAAAACATTGCCTCCTTCAATTTCCCGACAAATCGCATTTTGCAAATGCAATTATTTTACTTCCACCATTTTTCTTCAATTCGGATCTTTTTATTCAAAAATTTTCAAACAAGTTATCAATCAACTGGTCACCATCTCTTTGCTTAATAAACTACCTCCACTATGGCCCATACCCCGGGAAATTCAACTGAATTCAATGAACGACCAACTTCAGCCCCAGAGATTGGAAGTAAAATCTCTGATATCGCCAGTAGTCGTGAATTAGCCATTGAAGTAGAGAGCCAGTCACATGAAGATAAGCAAGATCCACCAGTTCTTCCAGAATATGAGTATGCATCCATCTTGAATATTTCTAATCTCTCAAAACCCAATATTGTGTCATAGCCTTTATTCCAGGTCAGCCTCCAAGCTCTCAAAAACCAATTTTTAAAAGTTATGAGAAGGAAAAGACTGTTGAACCTTGTGCACCGACAGAAGATGATGGGCAAGATGATGTAATTTTAAGTGGGGAGGTGGAAATTCTATCCAAGGAACAATTTGTCTCCAACATTGCTCAAACAATCCCAAAGCTTGAAAAAATTCAAGATGATAGTGAAATTCCTGATTATGTTTGTCAAAAGATTGCTGAAGCCATGAGCCTGCTCAAAATGGATTTGAACTGTAAGTCCATTACTAATTCCAAACAAAATTGATAAAAATAGCTGGTTACAATATATGGGCAGGTGTGGAGGTGGGAGAATCTCTACCTGAAGGATCTCGAGTCGTAATTGGATTTCCAGGCAAAGGATTAGGAAAAAGACCAAATATACATGCAACCAAAAAAACAAACAAAAAATGCTGTACCTTTGGAGCCGCAAAGGATTCTCGGGATCAAGGTAATGAACTGATCAATGTTGAAGGGGACCATATTGATGATGAACCTCCACATACTGAACCCCCCCCATACTCAATGAAACAATCCATGATGAAGCTCCACATACTGAAAGCCCCCCAATACCCAATGAAACAACCCATGATGAAACCTCTCCCACCTCTCCTCGTAATATTCAAGCCTTTCAAGAAAGGGAATCAATTAAACATGATACAATGGGACAAGATATGACTGATATAATTCCTGACCCTGAGCCTGAAGTGTCATTGTCTGCTAATTTTCAAGGAATATTTTTATCCCGCATGGAAGAGTTTGCAGGCATTTTGAATTATCATTCCAATATTGTAAGGTGTGGATATGAAACTTTGATTAAAAATCAAGTACTTTTCCTGTACTCAAAATTTGTATAAGGTAAAAATCAATTAAAAAGAGTAAGAAATATTATTTTTAAGAGAAAACACGCCAATTTTATTGTTTATAACATTATTAGTATAAAACAATAATATTATAAAGATTTATTGTTTTACCAACAATAAAAATTTATCCAAAAAATATTCTACAAGAGATATTTTAAGGCTACAAAAGAAATTCCTTCAAGAGCAATTTCAATTGGAATTGATTGAGCAAAGAACTGCAATAAATTAATTAAAGAAAAAAGTCTTTAGAAATAATATTAAAGAGAAAACACGCCAAAAAGTGACCAGAGTAAATTTGGAAACAAAGTGACAAATTTTACAGTGATGAAAGATGCTTTAATTCACTTTTGGGGTGGTTCAGGGGTAAAAATGATTATAAAAGTTACAAACAATGTAAAAGGTTTAAAATGATATAAGAAAGGTGGTTGGTATCTTTTATTGATTGGTTTAACAATGTTCAAACTAATTATAAAAGGAAAATATTCTAACATGAAGAGAAAAGTCGGGCAAAGAAGACATTCTTTTATAGCCATCAATTCTCTTAGTCCAAAAGTCAAATTTACTCTTGTCAGTCGTGAAAAACAGTCTTAAAACAGGAAAAAGCCAATTATGGCATCATTGAACCCTGGTTTAGACCAAAAAGGGCTGGTTTAAGCCATATTTAGCCATTTTAGACCCTTAAATCAGCCATTAGTATAGCAATACAAGGCCTAGAGCCTTCAAAACACGTCAGGATGTGTGTCAGAGGCGTAGAAACCAGTTAAAACTGTTTTTACTATGATTGCTTTATCTTAAGGGTAGTTTTACCCTCTTGGCAACAGCTAAAACTACCACAGTTGGTATCAAAACCTCATCATCAATTGAGTCCACAGACCCTGTAACTCAATTCCAGGCCAAAAGTGATGAACTTTTCGTGAATTTTGACATCCCACGCCTGTCAGCAAGGATTTTGGCGGTCTAGCTCCCCCTTAGAGCTGGAGTTCCTTTTCCCCCCCAAATTTAATCTTTCCAATTTATTTTTTCTTTAATTCCTCATCATGTATTATACTTATAATTTACATATGTAATCCGATTCAATTGTACAGTACAATACAGTAATAATTGACACCTCATATGTAAATCAAAGTTCACTTATGTAATACACGTGCACATTTTGACATTTCAATTGAATTCAATTGAAAATACTTCAATTCCTCATAACTTCTAAACTAAACACAACACCTCAATTTTAACACAAAAATTGATGGTTAACACCACATGTGGTGTGGATTAAATTAAGGTTTTGATTATTTTCAACTTTTGTATTGAAAATACTAGAAACTTAATTTAAGCTTATTTAGAGTTGAGTTACAAGAATTTCACTCAGAGGTGACCCCACCTGATTTTTTATGAGGAATCCAATGGTGAAATAATTTTTATGTGTTTATTTATTGAATAAAAAAGTTACAATAATTTTTATTTAACTTTTTTCCAAATTTATTTATTTTTTCACAGTTTTGTTAAGATTTCATTTTTACTTAATTTTTTCAAGTATAAATGTAATTTTATACTTACAAAATTTAATGTATTTTTATTTTTAAATTGTAATTAATTTTTTACTTTTAATATAATTTTATGTTTATATTTTGATTTTAATTTGAACAATATAAATAAATTTATTTTATTTATATTAATATGTTATTTTTGTATTTGTGGTGTTTTGGGTATATGAAATTTCCTCTAAGGCTCACATTCCCTCCCCCTAAAAAAGAATATTAATTTGTAATGTTGGTGTTTTTAGTGTTTCTGAATATCCTGAGGAGTTTGGTAGCTTCTGGTATATCTTTTTCTTCTAACCATTCATCTTCACAAGTTGGGTCTCTGTACCTAACAAGGTATTCCCTTACTTTCTTGGTTCTTAATTTCCTTTCTTTAAGAACTTTGGTAGTTTTCTTAGTACCAGATGTCTCAATAGGAGGTATAACTTGGGGAATATTATTCCTCAAGGGAAATTTCTCAGAATCACTAGATTTATATGGCTTTCTCAAGCTCACTGGAAATGTAGGATGCTTATTGCTAAGTTCTTCAGATAACTCTACTTCAACAGCATTTTCTCCATGGAGGGCCTTAATCACAAAAGGTCCTGCAAAGGAGTCTTTCAACTTTTTACATCCCTTGATGTTATCGAAGTTAGTGGTGGATACAAGAACTAGTTCCCCCACTTTGAAATCTGGAGTTGCATGTGATTTATCCCATTTGTCTTTAGCATATGCAAAAGAGTCCTCCATGCATTTTACTGCATGCTTCCTAGCTTGCAACATCTTTCTGCCACATTGGTCACCATATGCAGGTCTTTACCTTCTCTCTTGTTCTGTCTTCAGACAGATGTCCTGAAAAGGGACTATCATGTTGTTCTTTCAGTACAAGATTGATTAATGACCTGTCTACAACTGTCATGACACATGTGTGCTTGGTTCTGTGGTAAATTATACCATCCAGTAGGTGAAATCTTCCTTCATAATAAGATTTTCTCCATACTTCATCCAAGGCATGTATTAGAGAGTTTTCTTTACCGTCTTTGTTAAGCAATTGGCATAAGATGCTACAATCCTTATCTTGAGTGTAACTACTTCTGACTTCTTCAAAGAAGGTGGTGTTCAAGTCTGTAACACTTATTCCTTCTATTGGAATTTGTGGTGAAGCTTCTTCTGGCACATAAGTAGGATTATCAATATTATTTGGTAATGGCCATCTGCTTAGTCCATCTTCATTCTTATGAATATTCCCATCCTTATGAACAATAGTCACATTGCCTGTGTATTCTTGTATGGCTATTTGCCATCTGAGCATATGTCTGTTGGGTGTTTTCATGTTCAAAAGTGATCTGACAGCTGTACAATCTGTTATCACTTCAAAAACACATCCTTCTAAGAAGTAGTCCAATTTCTCTAAGGCCCAGACAAGGCATAGACATTCCATCTGACTTGCTCCATATCTGGCTTCAGTTGGTTTGATTTGCCTGGATATGAAACATATGGGTCCTTCTACAGGTTTATCATTTATGATATGAACTTGGTGAAGTGCAGCAGCTAGTCCATCCCCTGAGGCATCAATATACAGCTTGAAAGGCAATTTAAAGTCTGGCATCAGTAAGAGTGGAGCAGTGGTCAATGCTTTCCTTAGAGACTCAATGTCACAGGGGCTCTTTGAAGTGAAGAGGGCCTGGCACTCAGTAAACTGGGACTCACTTATGGAGGGCTCAAAGATAAGATAAGATGAGATACACTTAAGAGTGTTAAAGATAAATTGCTAAAGATTGAATATAAGAAAAAGCAGAAACAAAAGATAAGAGTAAAGAATAGAAGAGCCAACCACAAACAAGTCCAAGTCCACTGTTTCAACCTGTCAGAATGGAAAGAGGAGGGTTAATAAGGATATGGCCACCCAACTCATACTGTACAGGCAAAGAGAAAAATGCAAAGACTAACTTAAGATTAAATAACTATAATACCCAAAATAAGGATAAGAATAATTATAAAATAATAAATAAACTAAATTAATTAACTGGGGAAAAGTCCCCAGGGGGAAGAAAGAGGGGCTGGTATATGTGAGAATCACCAGCCCTGATCCAGAGGAAGAATTTTCATGAGAATAATTGATGATTGAATTGAGTCTGGCCAATACAGGTCCTGTACGGCTGTACAGAACCTGTACAAGAGGTGTGGTGTATTTGAGTGATCATACAGTTCCATACTGGTGTATTGAAACTGTATTGGGTGAAACCAACCTGTACAGGTATTGACAGGCTGTATTGAGATTCCAAGCTGCTGAAACTGAATGCTGATACAAGTGCTGGATCTGCTGATTTGAGGTGCTTGAGTGGGTGTATTCATGGATACCCTTACCCCTTGGTGAGTGGTTGTTACACTCAAAAGCTTTGACTCTGTCAACAGTCATTTCAAATAATGTGTCTTTGTCACACAATTTAAAAAGTGGTCTTGCTATGGATGCAAAATCTTTAGTGTGTTGCCTGTAATCTCCTGCAAAACCTAAGAATGACTGAATTTCCTTTTTGTTCTGGGGCATGGGTTTTAGCAATACTGCTGCAGCTTTGTTTTTGACGATTCCAAGGGACAAACCAGATACAACATGTCCTAGTTCTTTAAGTTCTTTAAACCCAAAATGACATTTATTCAAGGAGATTTTCATATTTACTGATTGAATTTTTGTCAAAACTCTGGAAAATCTATAGATGTGCTCCTCCCAAGTCTTGGAACAGACAATAATGTCATCCACGTAAATGATTAACCATCCCTCTGAGAGTTCTTCAGGGAAGATTTCATTCATCATTCTTTGGAAGTGTGAAGGTGTATTTTTGATACGTACACTCCACAATGAACAATAATTCTCAACTATTTCCTTGCTCTTGGTGTCACCACATTTTGATGGAATCCTTTAAGGGCATCCATAGTGGTTATATACACTGCTTGAGATATTTGAGTAAGGGCAATTTGAATTTTTCCTATTGGGTAGCTGTCTGCAACAGTGTAAGTGTTTAGAGCTCTAAAGTCCCCAACCATTCTGGATTTTCCATTATGCCACGCCACTATGACTGGTGTAGTTATTTCTACCTCTTCATTGTGGCCTACTTTTCTTATTACACCAAGGTCCAGAAGTTCTTTGATATGAATTTCTAGAGCTTCTCTTGATTTTGGACTTGCTCGATAAGCGGGTCTGCTAAGAGTGGTGGATAAGGTCTTTCAATGTTAAGAATGATGTCAAGTTCATGACCAATAATTGCTCCTAGAGGTTCTTTGTTTCTAGCAAATGCTCCTCTGTGGTCATACAAAAGGGAATAAAGTTCATTTTCTTGTTTATCAGTAAGATGAAGGCTTATTTCAGCCTCACTTAATTGTTCAGACTTGAATTTCTCTAAGTCTAAGTTGACTGGTGATACTTTGTTTGCTGTAATTTTTCTTCTAAATGGTAAAAAGGGAAATCTTTGGCGCTTATTGTCTCCAATAGTAAAGTATCTGTCTTTGTTATTATGTAAATCTATCCCATACATGATTAAATAGTCATTTCCCAATATAAAATGGGTACTAGAGCAATTTTCAATAACAACAAATTCAACTGTGATTCTTAAATTCCCATTTACGTGCGGGAAAATGACATTGGTCTCAAAGATTCCTAATGCTTTCATTGGGTTACGTGCACTGTTGAATTTTATTCCATCAATTGGTAACAATTGGCCTTCAAAATTTGGTACAGAAGTCTTAAGAAAAGATTTTCCACCACAAGAGCAGAAGGCTCCTGGGTCAAGCAAAAGTTTGGTGGGCTTGTTGTCAATCACCACTTCTGTTATACAGGAGTTACCAGCTGTATAACCTTTCCCTCTATTTGGTTTTGTCTTCATAAGTTGTGCATCTTGAACTTTTGATAAATCAACTTGACCATTGCTCAATTGTGGTAAGTGGGAATAAGATTCCATGATGTCAAAAGTGGCATTGATATTTTCTATATCTTTTGAAGATTCAGAAAATATGGATGACTTATCATTTGAATTGTCTTCAATTATGTCTTCTTTTTCAACATCTGGTTCCTTTTCAATGTCAATCTCATTGATTCCCCCCTTTTTGGACATGTATTGGCTAAATGTGTGGTGCTTTGGCAAATATGGCATTTTCTGACTGTATCTGCAGATTTATACTTAATATTACTAGAATTTTCTTTGGGGTTTTTGTCCACAGAATCTTTCCAAGGTGTATTAAACCTTGTTTTGAGATTCACCCTACTAGAACCAATTTTGGTTCTGGTGGTTACTTCTTCTAGTATATTGATAATATCCTCTGCTGAAGATTGTTCGGTAGTCCTGCTTTTGACAGCATGCTCTAAGTCACCTCCACATTGTCTCAGAATTTTTCTATGGATCATAAATTCTGACATGTCAGGATATAATGCTGTTAATCTGTCTTTTTGTTGGCAGAACCATGGTAAAGCTTTGTCTTTATCAGCATTAAATTTGGCAGATTCAAACGCTGTTTTGACTTTAAAACTCCAAGCATCATTTGCCCATTTGTTGATGATTTGGGTTTTCAACCAAGTCCAACTCTGGTGTCCATGTGCTTGTCTTATTTTGATGTACCATCTGTGAGCTGATCTGGTAAACAAGGTGTTAAACCTGGCTGTTACCAATCTTTCTGGTAGTTCAAAATCCTCTTTGATCATGTCAATACCTCTAATGAATTCCATATGGTCATACTCTCCTTCACCACTGAAGTGAGGCCATTCTTTAAGTTTTGGAACTTCTTTCAAAAGTGCTTGGCCCATTGATGGTTCCAAGTTATGAAAAGGAGTGGATAATTCATTTTTTAATTGTGAATTATCAGGATCCAATACTTGTGGATTTGGAATTCTTGTGCCCTCATTTTGATTCAGAGGTGTAGAAATTCTGGGTAAGGTGTTCCGTATTTGTTCAATGTCATTCATTTTACTGTTGCTACACCTTTGGGAACTTCTGTATTCATGTTGGAAGCTTTGTATTCAATTTATTACTTCAATTTTATACATGTCTTCCTTATGTGTCAGTTCTTGCCATAACTCTGTCTGTATTGTATTATCAGCAGTGACTTGATTCAATTTTATTGATAATTTTGATACTTCTTCTTGTGAAGCATCAAAATACTTTTTGAAGGCAATTGTATATGTCTTTACTTCAGTAAATGAATTTGAAATGTCCTCAAGGACTTTCTTGTTATCTTTCTTGATAATATTTATGGCTTGTTTAATTCTTGTTTCAATTATGTCATCAATATTGAATTTAGAATATTTATCTGTTAATTCTTTAATAATGGCAGATTGTTCATTTATTTTATTGTTAGAAGAATCATCATTATTGGAATTTCTAATTGTTCTTAAGACTTTTTCAAAACACATAAGTGTTTCATTAATTTGGCACAGACTCAGGTTGTTTGTTTTAATGTTGTTACAAATGGTTTCATTTTTATCAGAAAGATGTTTTTTCATGTCATTTATAGCATCATAAAACTCTGGGATGCAATCAAATATATCAGAAATCATTTCTGGAATCTTAATCTGGCTTCCTCCTTCTTCTGTAATTCCATAATGGTTCTGGCCATCTGAAATACATTTTCCATGGCATCCTTCTGAATCTTTGGGATTCTGTAGCCCTGGCTGTAAGGTTTTGGGGCTGGTGCCTTCCCTTTGCCCTTGTTTGGAGTTTGTGGCTGCTTTTTCACATTGGAATTGCTGCTGCTGGCCACTGGGGCTGTTTTTGGCACTGGTTTGGGTGGTGGAGGGTTGTTTTTCCTCCATTCTAGTGTCAAAAGCATCATGTTTTTCTTCTCCATCAATGGATGCCATCCATTAGGAAATTTGCAAGTGTTGGGATGGCCCAGGAGTTTTCTTACTGTCAGGTAAGAATTCATTCAATTCCTCCACAGGTCTGCAAGGATCTGGTACTCCTTCAATTGAAGTGCAATGTTGTATGCACTGTGGCTGGCTTTTTATATGTCCACAGAGGCTTGTTGTGGCGGTGTCAGCTCTTTTTGAAGGTAAAATAGAATTATCAGCTTCAGAATGACCCAATTTAGTTGTTTGGAAGTCATCAACTCACCCTTTTCCTTCTGTACCTGATTGGCCTCTGCCATAATCACATTTATTACTTTTTTGGGAGCTGCTTGAGGGGTTTTAGCTGGCTCTCGACCTGGTTGAAGGCATAATTATGGTTTAAAAAGGCTTAAAATAGTGTTTTTACGTCAAAAGACTTACTATTGGCCAAATTCTTAGCTTTCTGAAGGGTATTAATTATGTTCAAGTTAATCAATTCAGAAGATAGTGGTTCAGGTTGTTTGGTTTGAGTCACAATAACAGTACTATTATGGTCTGAATTAATAGTGCTTGCAGGAACAATGCTGGTGACTGTTGAGGCTGTTTCCATGTTTTCTTGTCTTACCACGTTTTCAGACACTAAAATTAATGAAAAAGCCAATTAATTAAGTAAAAAAAGGTTATTTCAAAAAATAAATAAAAATACAAGCCTCACTTATAATATGGAAAAAAATTATTTTTTATGGGTTTTTTTGAATTATAAGTATTTTTCATATGTTTTTAAATTCTTCAATATGAGAAAAAAAGATTTAAAAAGAGTAAAAAAATATGTCACAGGTAAAATATCACGGCCAGCGCCCCAGATGTAAGGTGTGGATATGAAACTTTGATTAAAAATCAAGTACTTTTCCTGTCCTCAAAATTTGTATAAGGTAAAAATCAATGAAAATAGTATGAAATATTATTTTCAAGAGAAAACACGCCAATTTTTTTGTTTATAACTTTATTAGTATAAAACAATAATATTATAAAAATTTATTGTTTTACCAACAATAAAAATTTATCCAAAAAATACTCTACAAGAGATATTTTAAGGCTACAAAATAAATTCCTTCAAGAGCAATTTCAATTGGAATTGGTTGAGCAAAGAACTGCCAGCAATCAATTAAAGAAAAAAGTCTTTAAAAAGAATATTAAAGAGAAAACACGCCCAAAAGTGACCAGAGTGAATTTGGAAACAAAGTGACAAATTTTACAGTGATGAAAGATGCTTTAATTCACTTTTGGGGTGGTTCAGGGGTAAAAATGATTATAAAAGTTACAAAAAATGTTTATAATGATTTTTTCACGTGGTTAAAAGGTTTAAAATGATATAAGAAAGGTGGTTAGAATCTTTTATTGATTGGTTTAACAATGTTTAAACTAATTATAAAAGGAAAATATTCTAACATGAAGAGAAAAGTCGGGCAAAGAAGACATTCTTTTATAGCCATCAATTCTCTGACTCCAACAGTCAAATTTACTCTTGTCAGTCGTGAAAAACAGTCTGACGACAGAAAAGCCAATCATGGCATCATTGAACCCTGGTTTAGACCAAAAAGGGCTGGTTTAAGCCATTCTTAGCCATCTTAGACCCTTAAATCAGCCATTACTATAGCAATACCAGGCCTAGAGCCTTCAAAACACGTCAGAATGTGTGTCAGAGGCGTAGACACCAGTTAAAGCTGTTTTTAATATGATTGCTTTATCTTAAGGGTAGTTTTACCCTCTTGGCAACAGCTAAAACTACCCCAGTTGGTATCAAAACCTCATCATCAATTGAGTCCACAGACCCTGTAACTCAATTCCAGGCCAAAAGTGATGAAATTTTGCGTGAATTTTGACATTCCACGCCTGTCAGCAAGGAATTTGGGGGTCTAGCTCCCCCTTAGAGCTGGAGTTCCTTTTCCCCCCCAAATTTAATCTTTCCAATTTATTTTTCCTTTAATTCCTCATCATGTATTATACTTATAATAATCATATGTAATTCAATTCAATTGTACAGTAAATTACAGTAATAACTGACACCTCATATGTAAATCAAAGCTCACTTATGTAATACACACGCACATTTTGACATTTCAATTGAATTCAATTGAAAATACTTCAATTCCTCATAACTTCTAAACTAAACACAACACCTCAATTTTAACACAAAAATTGATGGTTAACACCACATGTGGTGTGAATTAAATTAAGGTTTTGAGGATTTTCAACTTTTGTATTGAAAATACTAAAAACTTAATTTAAGCTTATTTAGAGTTGAGTTACAAGAATTTCACTCAGAGGTGACCCCACCTGATTTTTTATGAGGAATCCAATGGTGAAATAATTTTTAGATGTTTATTTATTGAACAAAAAGTTACAAGAATTTTTATTTAACTTTTTTCCAAATTTATTTATTTTTTCACAATTTTGTTAAAATTTCATTTTTATTTAATTTTTTCAAGTTTAAATGTAATTTTATACTTACAAAATTTAATGTATTTTTATTTTTAAATTGTAATTAATTTTTCATTTTCAATATAATTTTATATTTATATTTTGATTTATATTTTAATAATATAAATAAATTTATTTTCTCTATATTAATATGTTATTTTTGTATTTGCGGTCTTTTGGGTATATGAAATTACCTCTAAGGCTCACAGTATTACTCATTGCCCTTGTCAAATTCCAATCATTCACAACAATGAGTGAAGTCCAGGTCAATCAATGGGATGAATTATGACAATTCTTATTTCACGAAAAAAGATTCACTGACCCAATTGCAACAAATGGAGCATTACTGGAGGCATTTAGGTGCGCAATTGAGTGGCGCAAATGCAGCACAAAGAATGAACAATTTGGTCTGTATGGAAGTGTTGGGAAAATTGAAAACAAAAAAGATGAATGGCGGAACCGAGGTGCCAATCTTAGCTCAGTGTGTTGCATTCTAGGTCAATCCTTACAATATGTTGGGATAATTCATTTGAGAAGATTCAAAATTTCTACAAGTCATTGGGGGTTTCATCTTTTGATAAAGTTAACTATTAAGCCAATATGCCCGCAAATCAGGGTGCATTTGAGTTTGCTTCCGCACTCACTTTCACCATGAATTGATTCAAAAACGCACCTCATGTTGATAAGGATGCATCGCTGTATGCTTTGGGATGGTGGTTTCAAGCTGATAAGCGGACCGGCCAAATTCAAAGAGATGCGTCAAAGCAGTGTACAGGGGGAAAATTGATTTTCCCAAATGAGCATTTTTGGATTGATCTATCCGCATGTCATGGGCTCATTCAGGTAGTGTGGGCCAGTAGTATATTTGTTCATTATACTGATCCAGCACAGGACAACAAAAGCACGAAACTAGTGGGTATGTCCGTACAATGCTCAAGCAGGTTAGCAAAAACAATGTGGCAAAAAAGCCATGGCTGTTATGAGATTGGCAAGAGAGCAGCATATCAAATAAGGGATGGTCATACAATCTCATGCCAATTCAAAGAATGAGGAGATTTGCATGTGTGTTGGGTAAATAATGATGGGGTAAGGCAGAGGACAATATACACCAGGATTGGATGGTTTCGAGTGCGGGAGATGGGGTGTCTCACATGAAAAAGGGGTGAAGTGGATTATGTACGGTGGCATGCCATCATACATATGTCCTGGTTTGTTGCTCTTGTCCAGGATGCTGATACTTCACACGCGAATCCTTATGCTTGTGCAGGTTCTGACAATGCTAAAAGTTCCTTACGCATATGTGGGGTGCCGACGCTTCACACGCCAATCCTTATGCCTGTGCAGGTTCCCGACAGCTCGCACGCCAATCCTGATGCCTGTGCAGGCTCCTGAAAATTCACACGCCAATTCTTACGCTTGTGAAGGTTCCCCAAAATGCTAAAAATTCCTTACACCTGTACAGGCTTCCGAAGATTCACACGCCAATCCTTATGCTTGTGAAGGTTCCGCACAATGCTGAAAATTTCTTACGCCTGTGGAGGATCCCGAGAATTAACACACCAATTCTTACCCCTGTGCAGGCTCCCAACAATTCACATGCCAATCCTTACGCCTGTGCAGGCTCTCAACAATTCATACGCCAATTCTTACGCTTGTGAATGCTCCCAAAAATGATAAAAATTCCTTATGCCTGTACAGGCTTCCGACAATTCACATTCCAATCCTTATGCTTGGGAAGGTTGCCAACAATGCTGACAAATTCTTACGACTGTGCAGGCTCCCAAAAATTCACACGCGAATCCTTATGCCTGGGCCGGAGCCCAAAAATTCCCACACCAATCCTTAGGCCTGTGCAGGCTCCCAACATCTCACATGCCAATCCTTATGCTTGTGAGGGTTCCTCACAATTTAAACAATTCAATACATGAGTAAGATTAATAGCGTGTGACCATAGGAAATGCCATGTTTCACGAATCTGGAGTGGATTGCTCACATGGGGGAACCTCCTGCTTTTTTACAGTTAAGAATTCATATGACTCTAAACCATGCAAGAAGAAAATATAGGAGACAGTAACTGTAAGGTTTGACTATGAAACCTTAAGTAAAAATTACTAATTTATTACTTATTGTACTCTGAGTGTCCTTATGAATTGAATAAATAAGATTAAAGATATAATAATAATAAATAATTATTATTATTATGGCGTAAAATAATTATATTTTTAAATAAATATAATAATAGAATTTATATTATGAAAATATAATATAATAAATAAATATATTAATATAAAATAATTAATATATTTGAAAAGCTCTTTATTCTTGTTACCAACAAATAATAAAGGCGTAAAAAATTGCTTTTTATTGATAAAAAACAATTAATAACAATAATATTACCAATATTAAAGTTATGAATTAATATAAATACTATTTATATTAATTAAAGAATTATTAAGAGAGTAATAATAGAGAAATTATTATAATAAGAGAAAATAACCTAATTTTAACACTTAATATAATAATTTTGAAAAATTTAACGCCAAAAAATATAAATAAAACTTTTTCAAATTGTATTTACAATAAAAATAAAGAAAATTACAAATTATTCTGGATTTTAACATGGAAATGAGTTTTTATAGAGATTTTTAGCAAAAACAATTAAATAACTGATTTAATCACGTCAAAATAGACGATTACAACAAGGTGGTCTTTCGTATTTAATAATATAATAGTTTTATATATAAAGAGTAAAGAAATTACCTTTGATTTAATTGATTTAATGTTTTTGATGCGTCTGAGGGGTAAATAGAGTAAAAAGAGCTCTATTTATAGTAAATAACTCCCTCCTAGAGTCCAACAGGCTTCTAGTAGACGTGTACTGATCATACCCACTGTAATTGATCAATATTTTAAGGTTTGGAGATGATTACATCATTATCAAACCATATTACATCATTATTACACCATTATTTAGAGTTATCACTATACCTCTAAGTTTGATGACATCAGAGGCTTGGCAGAACCCCAAATTTCGTGGATTTTATTAGTTTTAATCATAAAATAATAGTATTCACCAATTTTATCACTCTTAAGACTGTTAAACTTAACTTAAGGTTACTGTGAGTGATCATAACTGCTCAAATTAAGCTCAAACTTTGATCCTCAATAACGTTTAAGATTTACACGCTACAGAAATTCAGAGAGTGAATGCTGATAGCCTGGCATAACCTTATAATGCTGCCAAGAGCTTTTCATTACATCATCAAAACTCTAATTTTGATGATTTTTCTTGTAACTCATCTTTTCTGTCGAAATTCAATATTTTAAACTTCAAACCTTGATTTCAGGGGGTTATAACCTGAATTTAATAATTAAAATTACATCATTCTTCACGAATGAACTAGTAGAATCCAACTGTATACTTCTTTTTAAGTTTGGAACACTTTCACACCAAAGTGGTCAACAGCTCTGTTGAATTTTATTAATATTTCATCATAGGTTTTAACCTTGTTTATAATTTGTAAAATAAAGTTCATATCTGTGTTCTTATAATAATTACGTGGTAACTTTATTTTTATAGGAGATATTAGCTATGATCCTTGAATATATGCGTTGACCAAAAAAGTGCATATATTGAGGTTAATTCCTTAAGTATTAACTTTGGAAATTAGCTTATTAATTGTTTTATGTGTGGAATTTCGTGGGGAATCCACTGGTATAGTTTATTTCCCATGTTGTTTCATTGGTTCTTGAGATAAATAAGGTTTTATGGTTTTTATAAGGTATTATACCTTATAATTCATTAAATATTGATTTTACAGATATTCCATAAAAATGGTATATGTTTATTTTACCATGGGGAATCCAATGGTATAATTTATTTTACATGTTGATTCATTGTTTTTTAAGTTAAACCAATTTTTGTACCAATTTATGGTATTTTTTGTATATTTAAGTAATTATTTTTAATGTATAATTATTCTAAGTAATTTTAATATAATTATATTAAAGGTATAATTATTCTAAGTCTTTTTTGTGACCTTATTGGGTATGTGGTCATATCTTAAAGGTTCATAGTAACGGTGACTATTGGCGCATTTTTGGCAAAAGAGGGTCACTCAAACTTTTGGTGGGGCACTTGTAAAAAACTTTCTCATGCAATAGGATATTTGAACCATTGAGGAAAATATAATTTCATGTGAGCAAAGAATGTAATAGAAATGGAAAATAACAAAAATTGGATACAAATAATTTATTTAAAAGAAAGTATTACAAATAATAAAAAGAGGAAATAATGACATTTTTTTCATTTTATTTTTCTAAGTATTTCGAGACTATCCCAGTGATGTCCTCCTTTGGATAACCCTCCAGTGCCTGGGCAAGGAGGGAGTTTAGTTCCTCCCGGAATTCCCAGTGCATCTCATTTCGATGAGTTGCATCCTCAAACGGAATCATGTGGAGCAAGCGGCGATGCTCCAACAAGATTCGGTTGATTGATTCATGGACGATGGCTTGAGGAATCATCAAAGTCAGTCGTAAGTCAGTGAATTCTTGGCGAGTGTCATCGTGGGAATGAGAGGGGCTTTGAACCAGGGGGAGGAGGCGTTGGGGTTCTCAGTGGCACTGGAAGGGAACCAGGGTTGGAGTGGAGGGGGGGAACAGAAGGGGAAGGTGGGCGAGTCAGGTAAGAAGAAGGGGAGGGGGAGGGGGGGATCCAACGGGCGTATCGTTGATGATAATGATGGAGTGGGGAGTAGTGGGACAAGCTGGAGATGGTCAAAGGAGGGGTAAGGAAAAGCTGAGTGGAGTTGAAAAATGAAATTGGGACTTACTAAAAGGTTCCTCCGTGGATTGCGTAGGAGCCACCTCAGGTTCTGGCTCACGAGTCGTATTGTCCTCAGGTGGTTGGGAGGATGGAATTGGGCCAGGAATAGGTGGCTCTTTGGTTCAGGAGGGTTCTAAAAAAGGAGTAAGAGTCAGTTCACTCGACTCGAAAGTGAAAGTGAAAATGAAATGAAACTTTGGCTGCTTACCCCGGAATAATTCCTCTGACCATCGGGTGCCACTCGGGCCTGGAGTGGGTTGCCACAGGGTTTGCTCGCAAGGAAAACTAGGAACGGGAGAGTCTTGTCGGGGGGGATTTGGGGGGTTTTGTTCTATGAGTAATGGAAAAAAGTCAGTATTATTGCGTGAAGAGAAATGAGATAAGGAGGAGAAAGATAACTTACTTTGGAGTTTGAATGCCATTGGTGACAAGAAATGGTGACAATCAGCCCAAGCTTGAATGTCCTCTTTCCATCACCATCCTTCATTGGCTGGATAATCACCTCACTGAGGTCAAGGAGTGAAGTGACCATCAGATGGTGGCCTAGGAGGGGGGGTGGACAAATCAATGCTTGAGGGGACAGGGCTAATCGTCCGGAATCATTCCCGTCGGCCTGCTTGAGGTCCCGGTGTCCATTCGCACTTGGATATCATTTCATCATCGTCAACCAAAAAGGAGTCCTCGCAAGGGCGTCTTGGGCGAGAACTCCTCTGGCCTCATGGTCGGAAGGGGCGGACAACAAACAAGCATTTCTTGTGTGCTTGTCGGGAAGCATCACAAGCGTTGGTCATTGTTGAGGAATGAATGCAGGGGATACCCCGCTTGGTGCATAAAGTGCATGACATCTAAAAACAAAACAATTGAGGTTAGTAACTGAATAGAAATTAAACAATCAACAAAGAAAATGAAGACATATGATGAATTATAAATTTAAAACGTTAACAAAATAATGACGCTCTACTCGGAAGGTTTTAAAAGTCTGTAAGAGAGTCGCAAAGAAAAATAAGTATTAATATCGGTATATAATGTTGACAAAAGTTTAAAAAAGAGGTAATGCACGGGGTGGATAGAAGTGAGGTTTTGAAAGGATCAGCAGCATAAATAAACAGGAAAAAGGAAGTGGAGTGGGTTTAGTGGAGTGAAAAAGACAAAAGTAGACAGGCAGGAAGACCAAGGGGAATACGCACAAGAAGGACAAACGCGGGTGAGGTTGAACAAAGTGGAGCAGGTGAGAAAGAAAGTGAAGGGCGTGTTGTTTGAAGATGGTCTTTTATACCATGGTGAAGCTGAGACGAACTCAGCAGTTGCAGCACCCACAAAAGTCTCAGCTTCAAGGCATGTGGGCAAAATTGAAGCTCAGTCGCAGCAAATGCTGCAACTGAGAAGGGAAATGCTGGCGTGAGGCAGAAGAAAAATGGGGTTCTGGCTGAGTATTGCTATTGATTGAATTGTCAAGCTCAGTCAAATCCCCTTTGTTTCCTTAAATAGCCACCCAATCACCCAGGAGGGTGGGCGTGAGGCCCTCATTGAATGTCCATGGTGGGTGCAATTCCCAAATGCCCCATGCAGAAAAGAACGTGGTGCATTTGGTCACAAGTGACCGCAGCGAGATCACCGGCCGTATGGCCTTTTGATAGTCTTTGAACAATGGGGGGGGCTGTAAGACAAGTGAATACAGTGTGAGCTTGCCTCGACCCATTGCTCAGGTATGCTTTCGGGTCATCATTGAAATGCTCAGTGGCTGAACATTTTAATTGCACAGTAATTGAACTATTGATATAACAATATCAAATGCAACCTGCTGAGCCATTGATCAGTCGTTTTTGTATGCACACAATCTGAGCATTTGGCACAGCATTGGATGACATTTCAGCCAGGTGCAGCATTTCACACGCTTTGGTGAAGTGCTCCAAACTGAGCCTTCCAATGAACTATTGCAAAAATAGTTCATTCCATGGCTTTACTGAGCACCTCCACACGGTGCTTTTTACCATGACATGCTCAGATTGCGTGTGCAAATCGGGTGAAACACAATGATGAGCATGTGGCACATGAGCTACGTATATGCAAACGATCGGAAGGTGCATGCACATTCGCTATATGCATGCAGGCTCAAGTAGTATTACCCCTTCCTAATATGTACAGCAAACACTGTAGTATGCAGTACACCTTTGTAAATGTATTCTGTGGGGCATAGCAAAAGCTGTTCAACAATGTAACATGCAATCAAGTCAAGCCATCGAGTCATATATCTCAACTGCATCCCTTTGATGCACCTTGTTGGACAGCTCTGCCTACCTACTGCACAGATGCGCATGTAATCCAAGTTAATGTAAGTGAGTCATAGTGGGATGACTGTTTCTTTTGGTCATACACAAACAGTGGATTCCATCCGGCGCCATTGTCGGGGCAAACAATGACTGGTCCCACTTGTTGATTGCGCGTTCTCATTGTCGGGCAGCCACACGCTTTGATATGCACCCCCGACAGGTCATACACAGGCAGCTTTCACACGCCTGGAAGACATTTTACTGCCAGTCTTCTGACTGGCTATTTTCTTGGTCGGGTGATCAGCTTGACTGCAGACTCTCACCTGCTCGCGCGTGGAAACCTGAGGACAATCAGTGTGGATTTGCTGCAGCGTCATCTACATTAGAAGAATCCCGGCCTATGATTGCTGAGGCTGGTTATGTTTGCGTGGGGATCTCCCACCGCGGGTCATTTTATGCACATTCTCACGCGCCCTGCACAAGCAGAGGGGCCTGGCTTGCAGCCAAAAATTCCCTTGGGCGGGTGGCCTCTTTCTCCAGAGTTTTGTACACGCCTGAGGCAAAGACCCTGATTCCAATCTTGGTGTATTAGTACCCGCCTCAAACGCAATAGGGGTGAATGTATATGTGGATCATGGCTCACAATTGGTGCCCCCTTTGATCATGCCACACATCCCCCCCTGGAAGCCCAGTAGGCATCAGTCATCAAAAAACTTCACGCAAAATCAAACTCATGTTCATTGGCACACCACTGAACATATCTCACCCGCCCACACACAAACATCCCCACAGTGAGATTGCCCTTTGAAACCGCCAACATTTCCCAGTAGGTCCCTGTGTGACAATTAACCTGGGGAGGATACACTCATTGTTTTCTGTCACACCAGCAAACATGGCTGCATGCCTCTAATATGCCCCTCCACAATAAGTGGCTACAACCCACCCAATTTTGGATATGCTAATGTCAACCTTGTTCCACCAAAGGTTTCCTAACTTGCTGCAGATCCAGCAGTCATATTGGCGCACCCACATTTTGGCCACCTTGCCTTGATATATGCCCCAAATTGGATATGAAAATTATGAGCCCAAGAGGCCCACCCCCATCAAGACCATGCACGTAACCACAGGCCATCCCCCCTTGACCCCATTGCTTCTTCTCATATAAGTTCCCCACCTGTGCTTATTTGTCTTCATTCCGTTTAGCTAACCCTTCCCAATAATATAATTTCCAACTGTCCCCAAATAATTTAAAATAGCCATCATGTCAACCCCTTCACAGCCACTTTGCATTGGGATGATTAATATTCGTATTCAAATAAATAGTGATATAAACTTAAATCCTGAGAATTCCCACTTAGCTTCTTGGATTATCATATGGAAAACTCAACACAACATATTTGTTTATCTCCCCAATCACCAGCATGCTATTGGCTCTCTACCTGGAATCCTTTCCAAAACATTGATACCATTCCTTGGGGCACCAAAACCCTTCCTGCACTGTGGTCCTGGTGGGGCATGGATTGAAAATTGCCAATCCAATCCTACTCAAATAGTATTTGTTGAGGGAGTATTTATGACTGATGCAAATGATCCCTCCTCATCTCAGAAACCCAATCTAGCATTGATGCTCTTCACATGGTATCCAAACATTTTATTCATAATGGAAAGCTTTCAAACACAAGATTTCAAGCTTAAAATGCCCAAAGAATATGACTGTAATACTCATAGTCAATTTCAACTCTTTACTCCGACATTTCCTGCTTCAAACTCAATGCCAGCTTCATATCCTGCTGTTTCATCATTGATTTCCAAGCAAAAACTGATACAATTACCCAGTGGATCAGACCTCCCCATGATGACCCCACCCCATGCCATTATTCAAACCCCCCTCCTCCCTCATCAAAATACCAGACTACCTTTTCTCTGGGATTGAGAAATCCCCAATGGCCAATCAGCCCGTAACCTTTGGGCCACCTCACCCCCAGGATCCACTTTTAATGCCAGGCACATCATTACAAACAAGGTCTTTAGCTCATTTGAATCCCTTTCAACCAATACCCCTCTTGGAGGACTGCTTGCGGATGATATGGGATGAGTTAAAACCATTCAGGCCATTGCTCTAATTGGTACCTCCAAGGAGTGGATGATTGCAAACCCCCATCGCTCCACGCCCACCATTATCATCTGCCCCCCTCGCTTAATTACCAACTGGCAATCAGAAATATCCAAGCATTCTCAGGCTGGAGCACTGCATGCCAAAATCTACCCCAAACCAATAACTCTACATCATTCATTTTTCAAATCAATTGGCATTGTATAATTTTGGATGAAGCACAGTGAGTGCCTGAGCTTAAATGATTCAAATTACCTTTTATATCCAATAACCCTTGCCCCATCTTATAGCTATATTTTCTCTCAATACACTGCCACTCACCGTGTCATTAATATCCTCCTTTCATCCCGTCGAATATGTTTAACGGGCACACCTATTCACAACACCATTTATGACCTTTTGGGCATAATATCATTCATCACTCAACCCCAGAGCGCCAATCAAGATAACTGGTCACCATTCATCCTGAGTAGTCTTTCCAAAGGTTGCAATGATATTTTGCATTTCGAATTGCAGCATTTAAGTTTGCGCCGCACCAAAACCACACATATCGAATCCCTCCCCACTATTAGCCATAAAATTGGCGTTTTTTCTCTTAAAAATAATATTTCATACTATTTTTAATTGAATTTTACCTTATACAAATTTTGAGGACAGGAAAAGTACTTGATTTTTAATCAAAGTTTCATATCCACACCTTACAAGTTTTACCCTCTTGCCAACCGCTAAAACTACCCCAGTTGGTATCAAAACCTCATCATCAATTGAGTCCACAGACCCTGTAACTCAATTCCAGGCCAAAATTGATGAACTTTTGCGTGAATTTTGACATCCCACGCCTGTCAGCAAGGATTTTGGGGGTCTAGCCCCCCTTAGAGCTGGAGTTCCTTTTCCCCCCCAAATTTAATCTTTCCAATTTATTTTTCCTTTAATTCCTCATCATGTATTATACTTATAATTTACATATGCAATCCGATTCAATTGTACAGTACAATACAGTAATAATTGACACCTCATATGTAAATCAAAGTTGACTTATGTAATACACGCGCACATTTTGACATTTCAATTGAATTCAATTCAAAATACTTCAATTCCTCATAACTTCTAAACTAAACACAACACCTCAATTTTAACACAAAAATTGATGGTTAACACCACATGTGGTGTGAATTAAATTAAGGTTTTGAGGATTTTCAACTTTTGTATTGAAAATACTAAAAACTTAATTTAAGCTTAGTTAGAGTTGAGTTACAAGAATTTTACTCAGAGGTGACCCCACCTGATTTTTTATGAGGAATCCAATGGTGAAATAATTTTTATGTATTTATTTATTGGATAAAAAGTTATAGCAATTTTTGTTTAACTTTTTTCCAAATTATTTCTTTTTTCACAATTTTGTTAAAATTTCATTTTCACTTGATTTTTTCGAGTATAAATGTAATTTTATACTTACAAAATTTAATGTATTTTTTTTTTAAATTGTAATTAATTTTTTATTTTAAATATAATTTTATATTTATATTTTTTGTTTTATTTTAATAATATGAATAAATTTATTTTATTTATATTAATATGTTATTTTTTATATTTGTGGTCTTTTGGGTGTATGAAATTACCTTTAAGGCTCACATTCCCTCCCCCTAAAAAAGAATATTACTTTGTAATATTGGTGTTTCTAGTGTGTCTGAATCTCCTGAGGAGTTTGGTAGCTTCTGGTATATCTTTTTCTTCTAACCATTCATCTTCACAAGTTGGGTCTCTGTACCTAACAAGGTATTCCCTTACTTTGTTGGTTCTTAATTTCCTTTCTTGAAGAACTTTGGTAATTTTCGTAGTACCAGATGTCTCAATAGGAGGTATAACCTGGGGAATCTTATTCCTCAAGGGAAATTTCTCAGCATCACTACATTTATATGGCTTTATTAAGCTCACTGGAAATGTAGGGTGCTTATTGCTAAGTTCTTCAGATAACTCTACTTTAACAGCATTTTCTCCATGGAGGACCTTAATCACAAAAGGTCCTGCAAAGGAGTCTTTCAACTTTTTACATCCTTTGATGTTATTGAAGTTAGTGGTGGATACAAGAACTAGGTCCCCCACTTTGAAATCTGGAGTTGCATGTGATTTAGCCCATTTATCTTTAGCATATGCAAAAGAGTCCTCCATGCATCTTACTGCATGCTTTCTAGCTTTGTATAGCATTCATTTGAAGCTAGCAGCTGTGGGATGTATTTCAATTACGTCTTTCCTCAAGGAATCTTGGGGTAACTTGGGGTTCCATCCTTTTTCTAGAATAGCAGGAGTCTGATTGGTACTGGCATGGATTGATGTCTTATATTCTAATTCCAATGCTGGAAACAGAGTACACCAATCATGGGTAAATCCATCACAATCTTTGAATTCAAGGCCATATGCACAAAATCTTCTCACCATGTCCTCTAAGGTTTGGATCATCCTTTCAGCCAGGCCATCAGTTTGTGGGTGGTAGGCTGTAGAGAAAGACAGTTTAGTGCCAAATAATTGGTGAAGATTTGTCCATAGTGCTGAAGTGAATTTGGGATCTCTATCACTGATGATATTTGTAAATATCCCAGTCCATGACACTACTCTATTCCATATCAGAAAAGCTGTATCCATGGCTGTATCATCTTTGTGACATGGTAAAAAGATTTGAGTTTTACTGAATCTGTCCACAATTACTAGGCAAGAATTATAGCTCCTGTCACGTCCTGGTGGTAGGCCAGTTACCCAATCCATATGGACAATTTCCCAAGGTCTGTTTGGTTCTTGGATTTTTATCATATTTCCAAGTCTTTTGCCAGTGGATTTATTTGCCTTTTGGCATCTGTCACAGGTTTTGAAATACTCTGCAACATCTTTCTGCCACATTGGCCACCATATGCAGGTTTTTACTTTTTCTCTTGTTCTGTCTTCAGATAGATGTCCTGAAAAGGGACTATCATGGCATTCTTTCAGTATAAGATTGATTAATGACCTGTCTACAACTGTCATGACACATGTGTGCTTGGTTCTGTGGTAAATTATACCATCCAGTAGGTGAAATCTTCCTTCATAATAAGATTTTCTCCATACTTCATCCAAGGCATGTATTAGAGAGTTGTCTTTACAGTATTTGTTAAGTAAGTGGCATAAGATGCTACAATTCTTATCTTGAGTGTAACTACTTCTGACTTCTTCAAAGAAGGTGGTGTTCAAGTCTGTAACACTTATTCCTTCTATTGGAATTTGTGGTGAAGCTTCTTCTGGCACATAAGCAGGATTATCAATATTATTTGGTAATGGCCATTTTCTTCGTCCATCTGCATTCTTATGAATATTCCCATCCTTATGAACAATAGTCATATTGCCTCTGTATTCTTGTATGGCTATTTGCCATCTGAGCATGTTTCTGTTGGGTGTTTTCATGTTCAAAAGTGATTTGACAGCTGTACAGTCTGCTATCACTTCAAAAACACATCCCTCTAAGAAGTAGTTCAACTTCTCCAAGGCCCAGACAAGGCATAGACACTCCATCTGACTTGCTCCATATCTGGCTTCAGTTGGTTTGATTTTCCTGGATATGAAACATATGGGTCCTTCTACAGGTTTATCATTTATGATCTGAACTTGGTGAAGTGCAGCACCCACTCCATCCCCTGATGCATCAATATACAGTTTGAAAGGCAATTTAAATTCTGGCATCAGTAAGAGTGGAGCAGTAGTCAATGCTTCTCTTAGAGACTCAAAAGCTTTGACTCTGTCAACAGTCATTTCAAATACTGTGTCTTTGTCACACAACTTATAAAGTGGTCTTGCTATGGATGCAAAATCTTTAATGTGTTTCCTGTAATATCCTGCAAAAACTAACAATGACTGAATTTCCTTCTTATTATGAGGCATGGGTTTTAACAATACTGATGCAACTTTGTTTTTTTCAATTCCAAGGGACAAACCAGATACAACATGTCCTAGTGCTTTAAGTTCTTTAAATCCAAAATGACATTTCTTCAAGGAGATTTTCATGTTTACTGATTGGATTTTTGTCAAAACTCTTGATAATCTGTACATGTGCTCCTCCCAAGTCTTTGAACAGAAAATAATGTCATCAATGTAAATGATTAACCATCCCTCTGAGAGTTCTTCAGGAAAGATTTCATTCATCATTCTTTGGAAGTGTGAAGGTGCATTTTTGATACCAAAGGGCATCCTTAAGTATTCATACACTCCACAATGAACAATAATTCTTAAGTATTTTCTTGCTCTTGGTGTTACCACATTTTGATGGAATCCTTTAAGGGCATCCATAGTGGTTATATACACTGCTTGAGATATTTGAGTAAGGTGAATTTGGATTTTTGGTATTGGGTATCTGTCTGGGACAGTGTCAGTGTTCAGAGCTCTAAAGTCCCCAACCATTCTGTATTTTCCATTATGCCACGCCACTATAACTGGTGTAGTTATTTCTACTTCCTCATTGTGGCCTACTTTTCTTATTACACCAAGGTCCAGAAGTTCTTTGATAAGAATTTCTAGAGCTTCTCTTGATTTTGGACTTGCTGGATAAGCAGGTCTTCTTAAGAGTGGTGGATAAGGTCTCTCAATGTTAATAATGATGTCAACTTCATGACCAACAACTGCTCCCAGGGGTTCTTTGTCTGTAGCAAATGCTCCTCTGTGGTCATACAAAAGGGAAGAAAGTTCATTTTCTTGTTTATCAGTCAGATGAAGGCTTATTTCAGCCTCATTTAACTGTTCAGACTTGAATTTCTCTAACTCTAAGTTGACTGGTGATACTTTGTTTACTGTAATTTGTCTTTTAAATGGTAAAAAGGCAAATTTCTGGCGCTTATTGTCCCCAATTGTAAAGTATCTGTCTTTGTTATTATGTAAATCTATTCCATACATGATTAAATAGTCATTTCCCAATATAAAATGGGTACTAGAGCAATTTTCCATAACAACAAATTCAACTGTGATCCTTAAATTCCCATTTATGTGTGAGAATATGACATTGGTCTCAAAGATTCCTAATGCTTTCATTGGGTTACGTGCACTGTTGAATTTTATACCATCAATTGGTAACAATTGGTCTTCAAAATTTGGTACACAAGTCTTAAGAAAAGATTTTCCAACACAAGAGCAGAAGGCTCCTGGGTCAAGCAAAAGTTTGGTGGGCTTGTTGTCAATCACCACTTCTGTTATACAGGAATTACCAGCTGTATAACCTTTTCCTCTGTTTGGTTTTGTCTTCATAAGTTGTGCATCTTGAACTTTTGATAAATCAACTGGACCATTTCTCAATTGTGGTAAGTGGGAATAAGATTCCATGATGTCAAAAGTGGCATTGATATTTTCTATATCTTTTGAAGATTCAGAAAATATGGATGACTTATCATCTGAATTGTCTTCAATTATGTCTTCTTTTTCAACATCTGGTCCCTTTTCTTCAAAAATTCACAGTAATTAAAACCTGTGATGAAATTGGCAATAACATTGATAACTTTGAGAAATAAATGATTATTTCGGAATAAAAGAAGATTTACAGATGTTGCTCCTTTTATTCTTAACCATATTGGTGTTAGTAATCACGTAAAAGCATCAATTAAATAATTATGATAATCTTACGTGACAAAAGATGATGCAATCATTAATCCAAAAAGTTTTATTGTTTTCTCACTCACTGGTTTTTCAGTTTGCTCCATGGCACGCCTCTGGGAGCTGTTGTTGACTTAAAAGAAGCCTATTTTTGCTGTTTTTTCCGCATCATCATCTTATCAATTTATTAAATCATTATTACCAACAAGTAAGTATTAGTTAAAGCTATTCTTAAGTGTTTTAAATCTTTCAAAATCATCCAGAAAGACGTGAAATCATAGAATCCAACTATATATTGTTGTAATACTGTTATAAATCCTTTTGATCCCTTAAATCCACAATTCCACGTCAAATTTCTTTACTCTTATCTATCAATAAGTTCTTTGGAGTATTAGTGAGTCATTTATTTTTAATTCTTAAAGTTTTTCTCTAGTAATAGTTTTCTTCAAGAATTATATTCATAATTATTCTTGTAAAAGATAACTATATATAAAAATAATTTTATTATTTTAATAAAGAAGTTTTTATTATTAAATTCTTCTTGTAATTGATTCTAGTAGACAATTACTGCTCACTGTTATAATCACTAGTAGTGTATAACACGTGAAAGAAATAATTTTATAATTATTTAATTGTGGTTATAATAATTTTTTATTATTATATTTCATAAGAACAAACATAGTACTGTTGATTAATAGTAATATTATCATCAGTTTCATAGTCACATCTTACAGTGGCATAATGGAAAATCAACAATGGTTGGGGACTTTAGAGCTCTAAACACTTACACTGTTCCAGACAGATACCCAATACCAAAAATCCAAATTGCCCTTACTCAAATATCTCAAGCAGTGTATATAACCACTATGGATGCCCTTAAAGGATTCCATCAAAATGTGGTAACACCAAGAGCAAGAAAATACTTGAGAATTATTGTTCATTGTGGAGTGTATGAATACTTAAGGATGCCCTTTGGTATCAAAAATGCACCTTCACACTTCCAAAGAATGATGAATGAAATCTTCCCTGAAGAACTCTCAGAAGGGTGGTTAATCATTTACATTTATGACATTATTATCTGTTCCAAGGCTTGGGAGAAGCACATGTACAGATTATCAAGAGTTTTGACAAAAATTCAATCAGTAAGCATGAAAATCTCCTTGAAGAAATGTCATTTTGGATTTAAAGAACTTAAAGCACTAGGACATGTTGTATCTGGTTTGTCCCTTGGAATTGACAAAAACAAAGTTGCATCAGTATTGTTAAATCCCATGCCTCAGAATAAGAAGGAAATTCAGTCATTGTTAGGTTTTGCAGGATATTACAGGCAACACACTAAAGATTTTGCATCCATAGCAAGACCACTTTATAAGTTTTGTGACAAAGACACAGTATTTGAAATGACTGTTGACAGAGTGAAAGCTTTTTAGTCTCTAAGAGAAGCATTGAACACTGCTCCACTCTTACTGATGCCAGACTTTAAATTGCCTTTCAAAATGTATATTGATGCATCAGGGGATGGACTGGGTGCTGCACTTCACCAAGTTCAGATCATAAATGATAAACCTGTAGAAGGACCCATATGTTTCATATCCAGGCAAATCAAACCAACTGAAGCCAGATATGGAGCAAGTCAGATGGAATGTCTATGCCTTGTCTGGGCCTTGGAGAAATTGAACTCCTTCTTAGAGGGATGTGTTTTTGAAGTGATAACAGATTGTACAGCTGTCAAATCACTTTTGAACATGAAAACACCCAACAGACACATGCTCAGATGGCAAATAGCCATACAAGAATACAGAGGCAATATGACTATTGTTCATAAGGATGGGAATATTCATAAGAATGCAGATGGACTAAGCAGATGGTCATTGCAAAATAATATTGATAATCCTGCTTATGTGCCATAAGAAGCTTCACCACAAATTCCAATAGAAGGAAGAAGTGTTACAGCCTTGAACACCACCTTCTTTGAAGAGGTCAGAAGTAGTTACACTCAAGATAAGAATTGTAGCATCTTATGCCAATTACTTAACAAATACTGTAAAGACAACTCTCTAATACATGCCTTGGATGAAGTATGGAGAATATCTTATGATGAAGGAAGATTTCACCTACTGGATGGTATAATTTACCACAAAACCAAGCACACATGTGTCATGACAGTTGTAGAAAGGTCATTAATCAATCTTGTACTGAAAGAATGCCATCATAGTCCCTTTTCGGGACATCTGTCTGAAGACAGAAGAAGAGAGAAAGTAAAGACCTGCATATGGTGGCCAATGTGGCAGAAAGATGTTGCAGAGTATTGCAAAACCTGTGACAGATGCCAAAAGGCAAATAAATCCACTGGCAAAAGACTTGGAAATATGATAAAAATCCAAGAACCAAACAGACCTTGGGAAATTGTCCATATGGATTGGGTAACTGGCCTACCACCAGGAGGTGACAGGAGCTATAATGCTTGCCTAGTAATTGTAAGGTTTGACTATGAAACAATAAGTAAAAATTACTAATTTATTACTTATTGTACTCTGAATGTCCTTATAATTGAAATAAATAAGATTAAAATAATAATAATAATAAAGAAATATTATTATGATGGCGTAAAAATATTATATTATTAAATAAATATAATAATATAATTAATATTATATGAAATTATAATATTATAAATAATATATTAATATAAAATAATTAATATATTATAAAGCTCTTTATTATTGTTACCAACAAATAATAAAGGCGTAAAAAATTGTTTTTTATTAATAAAAAACAATTAATAACAATAATATTACTAATATTAAAGTTATTAATTAATATAAATACTATTTATATTAATTAAAGAATTATTAATAGAGTAATAATAGAGAAATTATTATAATAAGAGAAAATAACCTACTTTTAACACTTAATATAATAATTTTGAAGTATTTTACGCCAAAAAATATAAATACAACCTTTTCAAATTGTATTTACAATAAAAATAAAGAAAATTACAAATTATTCAGTATTTTTACTTGGAAATGAGTTTTAGAGAGATTTTTAACAAAAACAAGTAAATAAATGATTTAATCACGTCAAAATAGATGATTATAGCAAGGTGGTCTTTGGTCTTTAATAATATAACAGTTTTATATATAAAGAATAAAGAAAATTACCTTTGATTTGATTGATTTAATGTTTTTGATGCGTCTGAGGGGATAACAGAGTAAAAAGAGCTCTATTTATAGTAAATACCTCCCTCCTAGAGTCCAACAGGCTTCTAGTAGACGTGTACTGATCATATCCACTGGAATTGATCAATATTTTAAGGTTTGAGGGTGATTACATCATGATCAAACCATATTACATCATTATTGCACCATTATTTAGAGCTATCACTATAACTCTAAGTGTGATGACATCAGAGGCTTGGAAGAACCCCAAATTTCGTGGATTTTATTAGTTTTAATCATAAACTAATAGTATTCACCAATTTTATCACTATTAAGACTGTTAAACTTAATTTAAGGCTACAGTATGTGATCATAACAGCTCAATTTAAGCTCAAACTTTGATCCTCAATAACTTTTAAGGTTTTCACGCTACAGCAATTCAGAGAGTGAATTCTGATAGCCTGACATAACCTTATTATGCTGCCAAGAGCCTTTCATTACATCATCAAAACTCTAATTTTGATGATTTTTCTTGTAACTCATCTTTTCTGTCGAAATTCAATATTTTAAACTTCAAACCTTGATTTCAGGGGGTTATACCCTGAATTTAATAATAAAAATTACATCATTCTTCACGAATGAACTAGTAGAATCCAACTGTGTACTTTTTTTTAAGTTTGGAGCACTTTCACAACAAAGTGGTCAACAGCTCTGTTGATTTTTCTCAATATTTCATCATAGGTTTTAACCTTGTTTATAACTTGTAAAATAAAGTTTATATCTGTGTTCTTACAGTAATTACGTGGTGACTTTATTTTTGGGTCATCATTCTATCATGTATATTTTAGAAGATATTAGCTATGATCACTGAATATATGCGTTGACCAAAAAAGTGCATATATTCAGGATAATTCCTTAAGTATTGCTTTTGGGAGTTAGCTTATTAATTGTTTTATATGTGGAATTTTGTGGGGAATCCACTGGTACAATTTATTTCACATGTTGTTTCATTAGTTTCTGAGATAAATAAGGTTTTATGATTTTTATAAGGTATCATACCTTATAATTCCTTAAATATTGACTTTACAGATATGCCATAAAAGTGGTATATGTGTATTTTTCCATGGGGAATCCAATGGTATAATTTATTTCACATGTTCATTCATTGGTTTTTAAGTTAAACCAATTTTAGTACCAATTTATGGTATTTTTTGTATATTTGAGTAATTATTTTTAGTGTATAATTATTCTAATTAATTTTAATATAATTATATTAAAGGTATAATTATTATTAATCTTTTTTGTGACCTTATTGGATATGTGGTCATATCTCAAAGGCTCACATTCCCTACCACCAAAAAAGATTGTACCACAATCTGATATATGTGATTAGGGTATCATCCACTGTCCTACCTCTTCAATAGACTTTGTTAGTCTTGAAGCTCAATAATGCTTAACTTTTTTTTATTTTTCAGGTTTTCTCTCATGTCTGAACCTTCTTAGTAACTTATCAGCATTTGTTATATCTTTCTCAAGTAGCCATTCATCTTCTTGAGTAGAATTTCTATACCTCACAAGGTATTCCCTTTCTTTTTTGTTTCTTGTCCTTCTTTCTTTAAGGACTTTTACTATTTTCTTTTCCTCTCCTTCTTCCAAGGGGGGAATTTCAAGTGGGGGTTTATTTCTTAGTGGAAATAACTCTTTGTCACTTGAACTGTAAGGTTTTATTAGACTTACAGGGAAAGTTGGGTGTTTGTTCATTAGTTCACCTGTGAGTTCTAATTGTACAGCATTGGGTCCATGAAGTGCTTTTATCATAAATGGTCCTGCAAAGGAATCTTTCAATTTCTTTGGGCCTTTTATGTTATTTAAATTAAGGGTTGATACTAAAACCAAGTCCCCTATTTTGAAGTCAGGTGGTTTATGACTTTTATCCCATCTTTCTTTTGCATATTTAAAAGAATCTTGCATGCATCTGTTTGCATGGTGTCTTGCTTTGTCAAGCATTATCTTGAAACTGCTTGCTGTTGGATGTATATCCACTAAGTCCTTTTTGAGGGTATCATAAGGAAGTCTTGGATTCCAACCTTTCTCTAGCATTGCTGGTGTTTTGCCAGTAGAAGAATGGATTGATGTCTTATATGCCAGTTCAAGTGCTGGTATTAGTGTACACCAATCATGGGTAAAACCATCAGAATCTTTGAATTCTAGCCCATAAGCACAGAATCTTCTGATCATATCCTCTAGGGTTTGTATCATTCTTTCTGCTAGACCATCAGTTTGAGGATGATAAGCTGTTGAGAATGATAACTTTGTCCCAAACAAGTTATGGAGGTTTGTCCATAATGCTGAAGTGAACTTTGGGTCTCTGTCACTTATAATATTTTGGAATAAGCCTGTGTGGCTAATGACTTTATTCCATATCATTATGGCTGTATCCATAGCTGTGTCATCTTTATGACATGGTAAGAACATGGGAGTTTTACTGTACCTGTCAACTAACACTAGACATGCATTATAACTCCTGTCTCCTCCTGGAGGTAAGGCTGTTACCCAATCCATATGAACTATTTCCCATGGGGATTTTGGTTCTTGGATTTGGATCATCATTCCAAATTTCTTTCCTGTGGCTCTGTTGGCTTTTTGACATCTGTCACAGGTTTGGCAGTACTCTGCAACATCTTTCTTCCAATTTGGCCACCAAGAGCAGGTTTTCACCCTCTCTAGTGTCCTATCTTCTGAGAGATGTCCAGATGCAACACTATCATGACACTCATGTAAAATAGTGTTTATTAGTGTTCTATCTGTTAAGGCCATAACACATGTGTGTTTTGTTCTATGGTAAAGGATTCCATCAAGGAGGTGAAATCTCCCTTCATCATATGCCTTTTTCCATATTTCATCTAGTTTTGATGAAAGTGATGGATCTTTGCAGTCTTTCATTAGAAGTTGGCTTAAGATATGGCAATTTTTGTCTGTCTTATAGCTTTCTTTAACTTGGTTAAAGAATTCTGTGCCAATGTCTGTAACACATATTCCTTCTATATGGTGCTCTTCTTGTGGTACCCATGCTGGATTGTCAGGGGTATTTGCTAGAGCCCATCTGCTAAGACCATCTGCATTTTTATGAATATTTCCAGATTTATGAACAATAGTCATATTTCCTCTATATTCTTGTATAGCAATTTGCCATCTCAGCATATGTCTATTTGGAGTCTTCATATTTAATAGTGATTTCACAGCATTACAGTCTGTGATTACATCAAATACTGTGCCATCCAAATAATAGTGCAGTTTTTCTAAAGCCCATACTAGGCATAAGCATTCCATTTGGCTTGCTCCATACCTTGCTTCTGTTGGCTTTATCTGCCTTGAAATGAAACAAATTGGTCCTTCCACTGGTTTATCATTGATAATTTGTGTTTGGTGAAGTGCAGCACCTAGTCCTTCTCCACAAGCATCAATGTACAGTTTGAAGGGTAGTTTCCAATCTGGCATCAGAAGAAATGGGGCATTTGTTAAGGAATTTTTCAATTCTTCATATGCCTTGACTCTTTCTTCTGTCATCTCATAGACTGTTTGTTGGTCACATAGCTTATACAAGGATTTAGCAATCTTTGCAAAGTCCTTTATATGCTGTCTATAGTAACCAGCAAATCCTAGAAATGATTGCATTTATTTTTTGGTTTGAGGCATTGGCTTAAGTAGTACTGCTGCTACTTTATTTTTGTCTATGCCTAGACTAAGGCCAGATACTACATGTCCTAGGGCTTTTAATTCACTATATGGAAAATGATATTTTTTCAATGAAATTTTCATATTTACTTGGACTATTTTCTGTAGTACCCTTTCTAGTCTTGTCAGGTGATTTTCCCAAGTTTCTGAGCAAACTATGATATCATCAATGTAGATTATTAACCATCCTTCTGATAATTCTTCAGGAAATATGGTATTCATCATTCTTTGATAATGGGAAGGTGCATTTTTTATCCCAAATGGCATTCTTAAGTTTTCAAAAATTCCACAATGGACTATTATTCTTAGTAGTTTCTTGGCATTGTCTGTTAAGACATTTTGATGAAAACCCTTAAGAGCATCCATAGCTGTGATGAACTTAGCTTGTGACAATTGGGTCAATGTCTCATGGATTCTGGGTATTGGATATCTGTCTGGAATGGTATAGGTATTCAGGGCTCTGAAGTCTCCTACCATCCTTGATTTTCCATTATGCCAAGTTATAATGACAGGTGTAGTAACTTCTACTTGCTCATTATGTCCAACCTTTCTTAATACTCCAAGGTCCATTAATTCTTTAATGTGCACTTCTAAGGCTTCTCTAGCTCTTGGGCTGGCTGGATAAGCAGGTCTTCTTAATAAAGGTGGGTAAGGTTTTTCTACATTAAGAATTATATCCACTTCATGTCCAATTATGGCACCTAGTGGCTCTTTGTCAGTTGCAAAGGCATTTTTATACTTAAATAAGAGGTCAATCAATTTTTCTTTCATTTTTTCTGTTAACTCTTGATTGAATTCTGCCTCTCTGAGTTGTTCAGATATAAAAAGTTCTTTTTCTGGAATTTTTTCCTCATTCTTAACAACTGTGATTTGTTTTTTGTTATTTAAGAATCCAAACTTTTGTCTTTTATTATCTCCTATGGTAAAATATCTATCCTTTTGGTTGGAGATATCTATACCATAGATTGATAAGTAGTCATTTCCAAGTATGAAATGATTACTAGTACAGTTGTCCATTACTACAAACTCTACTTTGATTCTGACACATTGTGAGGGATGAGGAAAAATTAGTGTTAAATCAATTATTCCAAGGGGCTTCATGCTCTCACTTGCACTACTAAATTTGACACCTTGTATTGGCATAAGTTTTTCTTGCCAGTCTGGGACAATGGTTTTTAAATAACTTTTGCCAACACAAGTGCAATATGCTCCTGTATCCAAGTTAACCTTTCCTTCTTGGTTATCAACCATAACAATACTAATACTTGATTTTCCAGCTGTATATCCCATTCCTCTTGCAGGTTTGGTTCTATACATTTTGGCATCTTGTATGTTTGTCAGATTTGTGTCAGATGTTCCAACTTGTGGCAAGTTTGAGTTAACATCCAGTACTTCATAAATTATATCAATATTATTAATTTGTGCATTAATTATATTGATTTCATCACTTTCAGAGCTCTCTGACTCTTCTGTCTCTTTTTCAGAGTCAGATTCCTCTTCTTTGTCATTGTGGTTTTCTGTTTCCACAATTTCATTAATCTTTGCTTTTTTAAGGCAATTATTGGCTAAGTGTCCAATACCTCCACATTTATGGCATTTTCTTTGCTCATTATTGTTGGATGTATTGGGTTTAAAGGATTCTTTTGATTTATCTTTCTTGATAAATGGTTTATTTGGGCTTTTAATGTCCAATTTTTTCCAAGTCCTGCCAATTTTTGTCCTTGTCACTATATCTTCTAGTGCATTTATATACTCTTCTGTGGAGCATGGTTCTATACACCTGCTTCTTAGGGCATGTTCTAGTTCCCCTCCACATTTTTTAAGTATTTTCATATGCACCATCTTTTGTGACATTTCTGGGTACAGTGCATTAAGTCTTTCAACTTGTTTTAGGAACCAAGTTAAAGGTTTATCTTTCTCAGGGTCAAAGAAAGAGTTTTCAAATGCATTTTCTATCTTATACCTCCAGGCATCATTTGCCCACTTGGTGATTATTTCTTGTTTCCACCAAGACCAGGTATTTTTACCATTTGTTTGTCTTATGCCATAATACCATCTTTTTGCAGATTTCTCAAACAATGAATGTAATCTTGCAGTGATTAATTCATCTGGTATGGCATAGTCTTCTTGTAACATGTCAATTGTTTTAATAAATGACATGTGGTCATATTCACCTTCTCCTGTGAATGTTGGCCATTCCTTCAATTGAGGTGCTTCCTTCATTAAGACTTGGTTATTGTCTTGGTGACTCAAGTCTGTTATGAAAGGATTTGACAATTCCTCTTTTGTTTTAATAGGGCTTCTTATATGGGAAAATGGTGTTGATAACTTTGGCATATTTAAATTAGCCTCATTAATTTTATCCATTTTTTCAGTAATAAGCCTTATTTCACTTTGAATATCATCTTTCAGATGCATTCTTGCTTCATCACTTTTTTCCACATGGTCCAAAAGTAATTTTTGGTGTGATGAAGTCTTTTCTTCAAATTTTTCTACAGAAATACTTAATTTATTTAATTTTTCTGTAAGATTGTCAATACTCACATCATAATTGATTGTCAAAGTCTTGTCTTTGATATCTTTTATGTATTTATACAATTCTTGTTGTCCTTGTATTAATTTTTGAGTATTGTCAATTAAATTCTTTGGTTTATTATTTTCAACAATAAACTTAATGTTGTCAATTTCTTTCTTGTTTTGTACAACAATTTTTGTTAAAGAAGATAAATTGTTATTTATTTCTTGTAGTGATAATAAACTGTCTTTAATTTCTTTTAGAGGTAATATACTATTTTTAATTTCTGTTAAAGTATTTACAACATCTTTGGACAAGGTTATTTCTTTGGGAAATGAGGTTGTCTCATTCTTTGCTCTTCCTTGTCCTTGAATTCCATCAAGGTTCTGGCCATGTTGAAGACATTGTCCATGGCATCCTTTTGGATTCTTGGGATTCTGTAGCTTGGGGAATATGGTTTCCTCCAATGCTTTTTCTTGTTCTTCTTCCCTTCTTGGGGAAGTGGGTTGAATTGAGGCTTGCTGGTAGAAGCTACTGGGGCTTCTTCCTTGGTTGCCTCCCTCTTTTTGGCATGATAATCCTTGATTTTTTTGATTTGAGGTTTGGATGACAGTGGATTCCATCCATTGGAGTATCTCACTATCTCCTCCTCTTTGAGGAACTTTTTCAGGATGTGCCAGGAGTTCATCACTCCTTGGTGTATTTGAGGCAGCATTTCCCAGTCTTTGTCCTTGTATACTGTGTAATACTGCTTGTACTGGCTCATGTAGATGTCTATCTGAGCCCTCTGAATGTGATTTGTACCTGTTTGAGTTACTCATACTTAGTTCCAATTCAGGCTCAGATATCATGGGCATTTCTGGGACTTGCCTTTGGGATAAGGCACTTCCTTGTGTGGATTCTGTTCCACTGGGGATATTGCCCTTTCTTTTCCCTTTTGAGGGATCAATTCTACTTCTGAGTCCAGCTCCATCTGATTGGATGGAGTATTGGGAACCTCTTCTGGTAGTCATAATTAAAGAATAAGAAAAAATAAAAGTGTTTTAGAATAAAAATTCTTTTATGGCAATTTAAAAGGAGGTGCTCACCTTCAGAGTCTTGAATGGTGGGCCCTGGAAAGTCTAATTTCTTAGCTTTCTTTCTTTTGGTGATAACTGGTGTTGGAGAACTTTGACAAGTTTCTTCCACCAATCTCTCAACAGTAGCTTGGTTGTCTTCTGTTGGGTTATCTTCAAACACTAAAAAAGACAAATAAATATAAGTCTTTTTATAAGAAGTGTTATTTTTGGCAAGATATGGCAATTTTCCACGTAGAAATTGCTTTTATATCTTAAAAAAATGAAATAAATAAAGAAATGAATAAAAATGAATAAGAATAACTTTTTTTATTGGTTTTTAATATTTTTTAATATTTTTTATGTATATTTTTATTTTTAAAGAATAAAATAAAAAATGAATATGATTCTTATAAAATTAAATTATAATAAAAATTATTTTTAATTTATAAATTATCTTTTTTAATCACTAGAGTCACTCAAAGAAAGTTCTTGCAAGTCTAAGGATGTGAAAAACCACGTGTAAGACAGTACAATTGCTTTCCAAATGCCTCAATAGCTTTTAAAATCAATAAAATATAAAATTATTATATAATTTTATGATTATAAATATAATTTATTATGGATAAACCCAAATAGAATCTTTTTAAAGGTCTTTTAAGTAAATATCATGGCCAGGCCCCCAAATGTAAGGTTTGACTATGAAACAATAAGTAAAAATTACTAATTTATTACTTATTGTACTCTGAATGTCCTTATAATTGAAATAAATAAGATTAAAATAATAATAATAATAAAGAAATATTATTATTATGGCGTAAAAATATTATATTATTAAATAAATATAATAATATAATTAATATTATATGAAATTATAATATTATAAATAATATATTAATATAAAATAATTAATATATTATAAAGCTCTTTATTATTGTTACCAACAAATAATAAAGGCGTAAAAAATTGTTTTTTATTAATAAAAAACAATTAATAACAATAATATTACTAATATTAAAGTTATGAATTAATATAAATACTATTTATATTAATTAAAGAATTATTAATAGAGTAATAATAGAGAAATTATTATAATAAGACAAAATAACCTACTTTTAACACTTAATATCATAATTTTGAAGTATTTTACGCCAAAAAATATAAATACAACCTTTTCAAATTGTATTTACAATAAAAATAAAGAAAATTACAAATTATTCAGTATTTTTACGTGGAAATGAGTTTTAGAGAGATTTTTAACAAAAACAATTAAATAAATGATTTAATCACGTCAAAATAGATGATTATAGCAAGGTGGTCTTTGGCCTTTAATAATATAACAGTTTTATATATAAAGAATAAAGAAAATTACCTTTGATTTGATTGATTTAATGTTTTTGATGCGTCTGAGGGGATAACAGAGTAAAAAGAGCTCTATTTATAGTAAATACCTCCCTCCTAGAGTCCAACAGGCTTCTAGTAGACGTGTACTGATCATATCCACTGGAATTGATCAATATTTTAAGGTTTGAGGGTGATTACATCATGATCAAACCATATTACATCATTATTGCACCATTATTTAGAGTTATCACTATAACTCTAAGTGTGATGACATCAGAGGCTTGGCAGAACCCCAAATTTCGTGGATTTTCTTGGTTTTAATCATAAACTAATAGTATTCACCAATTTTATCACTATTAAGACTGTTAAACTTAATTTAAGGTTACAGTATGTGATCATAACAGCTCAATTTAAGCTCAAACTTTGATCCTCAATAACTTTTAAGGTTTTCACGCTACAGCAATTCAGAGAGTGAATTCTGATAGCCTGACATAACCGTATTATTCTGCCAAGAGCGTTTCATTACATCATCAAAACTCTAATTTTGATGATTTTTCTTGTAACTCATCTTTTCTGTCAAAATCCAATATTTTAAACTTCAAACCTTGATTTCAGGGGGTTATACCCTGAATTTAATAATAAAAATTACATCATTCTTCACGAGGGAAATAGTAGAATCCAACTGTGTACTTTTTTTTAAGTTTGGAGCACTTTCACAACAAAGTGGTCAACAGCTCTGTTGATTTTTCTCAATATTTCATCATAGGTTTTAACCTTGTTTATAGCTTGTAAAATAAAGTTCATATCTGTGTTCTTACAGTAATTACGTGGTGACTTTATTTTTGGGTCATCATTCTATCATGTATATTTTAGAAGATATTAGCTATGATCACTGAATATATGCGTTGACCAAAAAAGTGCATATATTCAGGATAATTCCTTAAGTATTGATTTTGGGAGTTAGCTTATTAATTGTTTTATATGTGGATGTTTGTGGGGAATCCACTGGTACAATTTATTTCACATGTTGTTTCATTAGTTTCTGAGATAAATAAGGTTTTATGATTTTTATAAGGTATCATACCTTATAATTCCTTAAATATTGACTTTACAGATATGCCATAAAAGTGGTATATGTGTATTTTTGCATGGGGAATCCAATGGTATAATTTATTTCACATTTTCATTCATTGGTTTTTAAGTTAAACCAATTTTAGTACCAATTTATGGTATTTTTTGTATATTTGAGTAATTATTTTTAGTGTATAATTATTCTAATTAATTTTAATATAATTATATTAAAGGTATAATTATTATTAATCTTTTTTGTGACCTTATTGGATATGTGGTCATATCTCAAAGGCTCACAGTAATTGTGGACAGATTCAGTAAAACTGCAATGTTTTTACCATGTCACAAAGATGATACAGCCATGGATACAGCTCTTCTGATATGGAATAGAGTAGTGTCATGGACTGTGATATTTACAAATATCATCAGTGATAGAGATCCCAAATTCACTTCAGCACTATGCAAAAATCTTCAACAATTATTTGGCACTAAACTGTCTTTCTCTACAGCCTACCACCCACAAACTGATGGCCTGGCTGAAAGAATGATCCAAACCTTAGAGGACATGGTGAGAAGATTTTGTGCATATGGCCTTGAATTCAAAGATTGTGATGGATTTACCCATGATTGGCGTACTCTGTTGCCAGCACTGGAATTAGCATATAAAACATCAATCCATGCCAGTACCAATCAGACTCCTGCTATTCTAGAAAAAGGATGGAACCCCAAGTTACCCAAAGAGTCCTTGAGGAAAGACGTAATTGAAATACATCCCACAGCTGCTAGCTTCAAATGAATGCTATACAAAGCTAGAAAGCATGCAGTAAGATGCATGGAGGACTCTTTTGCATATGCTAAAGACAAATGGGATAAATCACATGCAACTCCAGATTTCAAAGTGGGGGACCTAGTTCTTGTATCCACCACTAACTTCAATAACATCAAAGGATGTAAAAAGTTGAAAGACTCCTTTGCAGGACATTTTGTGATTAAGGCCCTCCATGGAGAAAATGCTGTTGAAGTAGAGTTATCTGAAGAGCTTAGCAATAAGCACCCTACATTTCTAGTAAGCTTGATAAAGCCATATAAGTCTTGTGATTCTCAGAAACTTCCCTTGAGGAATGAGATTCCCCAAGTTATACCTCCTATTGAGACATCTGGTACTAAGAAAATTACCAAAGTTCTTAAAGAAAGGAAATTAAGAACCAAGAAAGTAAGGGAATACCTTGTTAGGTACAGAGACCCAACTTGTGAAGATTAATGGTTAGAAGAAAAAGATATACCAGAAGCTACTAAACTCCTCAGGAGATTAAGACACACTAGAAACACCAATATTACAAAGTAATATTCTTTTTTAGGGGGAGGGAATGTGAGCCTTAGAGGTAATTTCATATACCCAAAAGACCACAAATACAAAAATAACATAATAATATAAATAAAAGAAATTTACTTATATTATCAAAATAAAAATCAAAATATAAATTTAAAATTATATTAAAAAATAAAAAATCAATGACAATTTAAGAATAAAAATACATTAAATTTTGTAAGTATAAAATTACATTTATACTTGAAAAAATTGAGTAAAAATGAAATTTTAACAAAACTGTGAAAAAATCAATAAATTTGGAAAAAAGTTAAATAAAGATTATTAAAACTTTTTATTCAATAAATAAACACATAAAAATTATTTCACCATTGGATTCCTCATAAAAAATCAGGTGGGGTCACCTCTGAGTGAAATTCTTGTAACTCAACTCTAAATAAGCTTAAATTAAGTTTTTAGTATTTTCAATACAAAAGTTGAAAATCCTCAAAACCTTAATTTAATTCACACCACATGTGGTGTTAACCATCAATTTTTGTGTTAAAATTGAGGTGTTGTGTTTAGTTTAGTAGTTATGAGGAATTGAAGTATTTTCAATTGAATTCAATTGAAATGTCAAAATGTGCACGTGTATTACATAAGTGAACTTTGATTTACATATGAGGTGTCAATTATTACTGTATTGTACTGTACAATTGAATTGAATTACATATTTCAATTATAAGTATAATACATGAGGAGGAATTAAAACAAAAATAAATTGGAAAGATTAAATTTGGGGGGGAAAAGGAACTCCAGCTCTAAGGGGGGCTAGACCCCCAAAATCCTTGCTGACAAGCGTGGGATGTCAAAATTCACGCAAAAGTTCATCACTTTTGGCCTGGAATTGAGTTACAGGGTCTGTGGACTCAATTGATGATGAGGTTTTGATACCAACTGGGGTAGTTTTAGCTGTTGCCAAGATGGTAAAACTACCCTTAAGATAAAACAATCATAGTAAAAACAGTTTTAACTGGTTTCTACACCTCTGACACACATTCTGAAGTGTTTGAAGGCTCTAGGCCTGGTACGGCTATAGTAATGGCTGATTTAAGGGTTTAAAATGTCTAAAAATAGCTAAAAATGGCTTAAACCAGCCTTTTTTGGTCTAAACCCGTGTTCAATGATGCCATAATTGGCTTTTCTGTTGTCAGACTGTTTTTCACGACTGACAAGAGTAAATTTGACTTTTGGACTAAGAGAATTGATGGCTATAAAAGAATGTCTTCTTTGCCCGACTTTTCTCTTCATGTTAGAATATTTTCCTTTTATAATTAGTTTAAACATTGTTAAACCAATCAATAAAAGATACCAACCACCTTTCTTATACCATTTTAAACCTTTTAACAACTTGAAAAAATCATTATAAACATTGTTTGTAACTCTTATAATCATTTTTACCCCTGAACCACGCCAAAAGTGAATTAAAGCATCTTTCATCACTGTAAACTTTGTCACTTTGTTTTCAAATTCACTCTGGTCACTTTTGCGCTTGTTTTCTCTTTAATATTCTTTTTAAAGCCTTTGTTCTTTAATTAATTGCTTTCAGTTCTTTGCTGAATTAATTCCAACTGAAATTGCTCTTAAAGAAATTTCTTTTGTAGCCTTAAAATATCTCTTGTAGAGTATTTTTTTGGATAAATTTTTATTGTTGGTACAATAATAGATTTTTATAATATTATTGTTTTATACTAATCAAGTTATGAACAATAAAATTGGCGTGTTTTCTATTAAAAATAATATTCCATACTATTTTTAATTGAATTTTACCTTATACAAATTTTGAGGACAGGAAAAGTACTTGATTTTTAATCAAAGTTTCATATCCACACCTTACATTTGCTATATATCAAGACAACTGAAACACTCAGAAGCCAGATATGGAGCTACTCAGACAGAATGTCTCTGTTTGGTATGGGCATTAGAAAAACTTCATTACTACTTAGAAGGAGAAGTATTTGAAGTTTTTACTGATTGAGCAGCCCTCAAATCACCGTGAACATGAAAACAACAAACAGACACATGCTCAGATGGCAAATAGCCATAAAAGAATACAGAGGGAATATGACTATTATCTATAAAGAAGGGAAAAGTCATACTAATGCAGATGGTCTCAGCAGGTCGCCACTGAAGAATGACCAAGGGAATCCAGCATATGACCCAGAAAATGGGGCCAAAATACCCATACAATGCATGGAGATAGATATGAGAAAGAACTTCAAACTATCAAACTGGGCATTAGGGAATGACCCATCAAACCCAGCACAGAGCTATGGGGAGAGCAAAGAGATACCCATATTGGAAATCAGCTCTTCTAATCTAAATACAGAGTTCTTTAGTATAGTACAATCATCATACAATAAACACAAACAATGTAGTATATTGATACAACTATTAAAGCAAAAGTACAGGAGTGCTGAACTAGAGAGCCAATTGGAACAGCCATGGCTGAAAAAATTCAAAGAGAATAGATTTTTTCTGATAGATGATCTACTATACCATAGGGAAAACACACAAGTGCCCTGGTGATAATAGATAGAGAACATATTTCCCTGATACTACAGGAATGGCATGACTGCCCATACATGGGACATATGAGTGAAGAAAGAACTAAAGAAAGAGTCTTTAGCACAGCTCGGTGGCCAAAGTGGGAACAAGACATGAGTGAATACATCAACACTTGTACCAGATGCCAAAAAGCCAACAAAGGTCATGGCAAAAGATATGGATTACTCCAGAGTATAGAGGAGCCCAAACACCCCTGGGAAATAATAAACATGGATTGGGTGACAGGCCTGGTCCCTGGAGGGAAAGACATCTTTAATGCATGCCTGGTAGTAGTAGGCAGGTACAGCAAGAGTGTCAGATGTCTCCCCTGTCACAAAGAGGACACAGCAATGGACACAGCCATATTGTTCTGGAACAATTTGATAGCAAACTGTGGAGTTCCAAGAATTATAATTAGTGACAGAGACCCTAAATTCACATCAGAATTTTGAACTAATCTATATGAGATGCTGGGAACCAAACTAGCATTCTCCACAGCTTACCATCCACAAACAGATGGTCTAGCAGAAAGAATGATTCAAACATTAGAAGACATCATTAGAAGATCTTGGGCATATGGAATGGAATATAAAGACAATGAGGGATATACCCATGACTGGGTAACCCTCCTACCAGCTGTACAATTGGCATACAACACAAGTATACACTCAGTGACAGGAAAAACCCCTGCAACGTTAGAGAAATGATGGAACCCACTACTTCCAGTAGACTACTTGAAGAAGAACCTCCTCTGAGTACACCCCACAGCTAAAGACTTCCACACAATGTGGAAAACTGTGTGTGAAAAAGCAGAACAATGTGTGGCTGAAGCTAAATTATACAACAAACAGAGATATGATAAAAGTCACCAAGAACCTGATTTCAAAGAAGGAGACCAAGTTCTAATCTCAACTCTTAACTTCAACAATCTAAGAGGACCCAAGAAGATGAGAGACTCATTCATAGGACCATTCACCACTATTAAATTAATAGGAAAGAATGCAGTAGAAGTCAACCTGACCAAAGAGTTTTTTAGCAAACAGCAAGTTTTCCCTGTGAGCCTGGTCAAACCTTATCACCAAGCAGATGAGGAGAAATTCCCTGACAGAAAGAAGACAGTCACCCATGAAAGATTGGTAGAGGAAGATGACTCACCTGGACCAGTGAAAAAGATCATTAAAGCCAGGAAAATAAGAATTAATGGGAAAGACAACAGGCAATATCTGGTTAGATTTAAGAATAAACCAGCAGAAAAAGATAAATGGTTAACTTAGAAAGAAATCCCAGATGGACAAATACACCTCAGAAGATTCAGAGCCTCCAGAAGGGCTGAATAGTCTCATCAATGATGAGCCTTCTTTTGAGGGAGGGTATGTCATCCTGTGACTCAAAACAGAGCACTAGCATGACATCCAACATACCATAAATAATGGTATGACAAGTATTGAACAAACATAGTCAATACAGGTAATAAATAAGAGGAAAAACTCCTCTTAAATTAAACACCAACCTTATCCAAACAGAATAAGGAAACCTAGAGGAGAATAAACAAGTCAAAACCCTTATTTTCACCTCTCATATAACTTATGCATATTTGAGTTATTCTATACCAAAATGGTATTTTTATTAAAGCCCACATAGAGAGCTACACAATGGTATCATCCATGTTGCTATAACACCACTACAACTGGAGATACCATATGACCTTTATTTTAAAGCCAAGCCCCCCTGAAAATCAAAGAGGCCTTGTACAAAACTGTACAAAAGTATAACCAAATCAAAGATCTAAACAAGAGCTTCAATTTGAGACACCTTAGACCTCTGTATCTCTTAAATTGACTAAGGGATCTTGGTTCAAAGGTTTAACAACCAAAATACAGATATTCTGAAAACAACAAGGTAAACAAACCCCTGTATCTTTGGCATACACTCATACAACTGTACAGTGTAATATACCAAACTGTAGAGCTAATCAAGCCCTACAAGACTGTATCATCAGAATACAGATATCTTCCAAATTGAAGAAGATATCTGGTATGGAAGGTTTTGAAGCCTCATACTGATGTACAAAAATACATCCAAAAACTTAAAACCCTTATAGCTTTTGCTATTCTAAAGAAGGGTAAACATGAAGCATACCAAATTGAAGGGCTCATTAAGACCTTCAATTCTGTGCTCTTGGTTTCTTGATATCTTAAGAACAGGCTGAGATATCTTGATTGGAAGGTTTTTCTAGCAATACATGACTGTATCAAACTTGTATCAAACAGTATTGCTCCCATACTTAAAACAATATACTTATGAAGATATAACCTCTCCAAAAGTATCATTATTGATCATAAAGACACCAGACTAACGTCATCCAAGTGCTTACGTGGCAGGTGAAAAGTTTTTTCACCCTGTATTGATCCAGAATGATCACTTGTGGTTCCGAAACCACAATTCTGCGTCTATTGACCTCAGGATTGATGATCCAGAACCACAGGCTGATCATTGCAGTGGAAATTTTCACTCCTCTGACATGTGAAGAGTTAATAACTCTTGACAGTCTTGAAAGATATAAAAGGAAGGGTTTTTTCCTTGAAAACTCATCATCTTATCGTGTTTATCCATATTCTTACGTGACAAAACTGTTATCAATCAGTAGTGTACTTAGAATTATTATTAAAGATATAATTAGAATATAATTATTGTAGTACCTCTTGACAGTCAAAGATATTAGAGTATTGCAACCCAGGTCCTCAATAGACTCATCACCACTGTTACCACATGGCAGTAGGACCTGAAGATTTAATTTTATTTGTTTTTGACGTATCAAAGTCATAATACTAGCTTGTAACTACATTTTATAGCTACTATATAGACTCACCCTGACACTATGTATCGATCCATTTTTAATACCAATTCATTAAATAACTGGGAGCGCCAGCGTAATCCCACTTTGCGGTAAACTTGACGGCCATTTTACAGTACCTCCTCAGTATCTGAACATACTTGAGGGTCATAGAATCGTGATGCTAGAATGGGAGATTTAGCCGTATCACACCATTCACGACGGTGCTCACAGGTCTGCACATAATCAAGTAGATCATCATCAGTCTTTGCTCACAATGAAGAAGAGATACATTAACTCACCCTTTGACGAATCTTTGCAAGCTTTTGATTCTCCTTCTTTTTAACCAAATACTCCACATCCTTTTGAATAGACTTCCATTCTCTTTTCAAATAAGTGAAATATTGCTCCATTAAAGCCGCCACAACCCCATAGTTATTATGATCCTTGTTCCAACAGTAATGATGATAATTGGTGCTTACCAGTGTGAGATTGAATGCACGGTAAAACACTATAGACATCAGCTCATTGAACGGATTTTGCCATGAGCTCTCCCAGTCCCAAGTGAACCGTTTAGTCCTACCTTGTGGAGCTCATTTTTGCAGTAGCTTTGGAAAGCCTGAGACTGAACCTGTGTTGATGGCTCATTGAAAACATCCTTGGGGACATATCCAAGATAATCAGCCACTTGAATTGCAATTTCACGCTCTTCTGTGCTTGGTGGTGCTGGTAGTGAGGAAAAATCCTTATGCCTAACTTTGAGTAGGAACAGGCAATGGGCATGTACTGATGATCTCATTCCATGGAAATTCTCTGGAAGTTCTGCTTTCAGCCATTTTTGTTGCTCCTTCTGGCTTGCATGTTTTGCCACATTGTGAGCTTTACGAGCCTGGTTCCTTTGCTGTCTGATCTTGGATTGTTCAAGCATACTCTGGGCAAGGGGCATTTGAGGATGGGTGAACTCACTATGTGACTGAGTGCCATGCTCATGCCCTGTGAAATTGTCCCTCCTTGGTTCATCATTTGTTTCCATTTGAGTCGGAGACATGTTCTCATCCTCATCATCCACCATTTTTTCTCTTGATGAACTGGCATGAGCTGTTCTTGGTTTGGAGGCATATGGATGATGACGTCCAGTGACTTTCTCTTTATGGACCAGAGGTGAAGATGCATAAAGTTCATCACCTGCTATGAACATCATCAGTTAGCACATCAAAAAATTAATGAAGACTGGTCATACTCACAATCTTCAATTGGCTCCTTTGATCAGACTGACTTGCCTTTAGGTGCCATATCTAACCCATGAAACAAAAATATCAAATTTTGAAAAAGGTTATACTCCGAAATTCAAATGACTTACTTTGATGAAGCGTCAATCCTGGATTTCCCTCCGACAGACCACTCCAAGTTACATTCTCCAATGGTCTTTTTTGTTGCCCCCCATCCATGCGCCTTTCATTGCCCACATGAACCTGAGATCCTGATGGAATATTGAGGGTTGGCTGTTTACTTTGGCCAAAGGGATCCTGGGATGCGACTGGATTCCGACCGGGATTAAGGAGGAACTCACGTGGAAATTTTGATTGGGGATTAGCGTTTGATGAGATTTGAGGTCTGCCTTCTGGCCCCTGAGACACATGCGTTTGTGTATTAGTGGGATTTGGTGGAATTGGAGTGATGGAAATATTTGGGATGGACCAAGTGCTTGAAGTTGGAGCCTTTGGATTTCCCACATCAATTTTAAGACGTGATACATTCATTGAGGATGCAATAGGGGTTGTGAGAGGAATGGTGGGACTCAATGGTGAGTGTGTTTGAACATATTCTATGCTAGATTCACTATCTGAGTCATGAACAGAACCTGAACGGGATTTATTTGACTTGGATGATGACATAAGGGCCAAAAAAGTACAGTAATATTTTTAACTAGATAAAAGACCTCAGTATTATGATAAAAGAGAGTGATATGAGATAAAATCTTTTCAAATTTAGAATAGAGAAATTCTATGAATAGTTGGAACTAAGTGTCGCGTGGAAGTCCAATAAGACTCTTTTTAGGAGAATCCTCCCTGCCTCCTCTTGAGCTCCTCTGCTTTTGTCGGAAACCACCCGGCACGGCCTACCACCATATAATGTAATATTCCCTTGATCTCAAAGGGGACCCATCATCCATAAGTAATCATATTTGGTAACATTTCTGCCTCCCCATTGTCACATTTTGTGAATTATCCAAACTGCCAATATATGCATTGAAATTCCACAGCATTGTACATCTGTAAAGGGGTATATTCATGAAGGATTTACCCACAAAAGAGACATCACCTTTTAAAGAAAGGTGAGACCATCCAAATCACATTCCAACTGATTAAAATCCTGCTGCACTCAAACCAAATACCAAGACTTTAGCTGCACTCCAACCCCTTATGTAATAGAGTTATATTGCTATGTCTGTAATAAGGTTTAAGCCATGTACAGTGGCGTGCCAGTGTACATGGTTTGAATGTCAATCCCCTCAAATCATTTTTGACACATCCCTATTGGAATACCCCTCAAGGGTCAAAACCGCAGTATCGCCATGTGTAAATAAAATAGAATATGTATGAGCATTGAGCAGCATGGAATTTTACCCAATTAAACTCCTAACCAATTCTGCCATCCAGATGAGACATGTTACACTCTATCAGCTGCAGCTCAAGCACCATTACAAATGGGATAAAATTCTCAGCTGGCTCAAATCATCTCCCCCTTCATAAATATTAACTCAATTTTTTTGCCAATTAATAACACTCCTAAACACTTTCAAATCAGCCATAGATATTTATACACAAACAAACTGTACTCCCAATTCCTGCAGCAATGACAACCAGCCACTATTCCTCAATGGGTATATGCATGTGTCAACGCTGCTCAACTCAAACACCCTCTTCCCCTGAGGGTGATAGGCCTGGAGTTGCCTTCACACCTTTCCAATATAAACAGCATATTAAAAAGCTCAAATCAACCATTGCACCCAAATCTCTTCCAAACATCCCTACTTCTGCATCAGGATCTGAGTGCCCACAACTTCTATTGGATCAAATATTCCCAGCTGATTATTCAACATTGACCTTAAGCACCTTCTCCACAGCACCGGGTCTCAATTCAACATCACAGAAACCATACAGAAGCAGTCAAACCCTTCCCCCACAAGACCTTGGAATGATAATATCTGCCATTCTATCATTAAGGTATAATATACCCCACAGGGATTCATGAATTCTCAACCCCACCCTAAACCTGCTGATCAAGTCCAGAATCTCAAGCTCTGGTGGTCCCCCCACTCCTGCATTCCATATACCTCAAGATCTGAGTACCATATTTGAACATCTCCAATTGGAACCAGTGATTCAAAACTATATATGTTTTCCTCAATGTTTCTCTCTTAATGGCCTTACTGAATCAGTCACAACTGACCAACCCTACTGTCAAGGCCATGATGACCCAAATGATCATGATCCCCCTTGCACACAATCATTAGGCAAATTCATCTATTCATTTGAATCCCACACCCAAAACACAACCAACATGAAGCAAAAATTTATACCAACAAAACATCTCATTTATCAACCATTCAAAAATTGGCTTGCCAGATTTCTCCAGCGGGCTGGAATTATGGAAGTTCTGCATCAACATCAACAATCCCTAACTCCTGAAGGTTCCCCAAAATGTGACGTCTGGGATGGATTGGTCTGGAGACGCTTCACTGGCACTAGAAATATCCATGACCCCCCATTCATGTCCATTCCTGTTGCATTGGCCTTCTCCATTTATGTATACTGGTTTAATGCACATGGAAAGTCCGCCCGGTTGGCCAGCATTGGACCTATCATGCTTATTTGTCTTAATCTCACCCCAAGTGAAAGATTGAAGCCAGAGAATTTCCATGTTGCAGGAATAATCCTTGGGCTGAAGGAGCCAACTTCCCTTCAATTGAATTACCTATTAATGCCACTCATCATCGAGCTCAAAGAGCTATGGCAAGGTTACCATTTTTCACCCACCTCAACAGGTCCTTCAGGATCCTTTATCCGTGTTGCCATTCTCACAGCCATTGCGGATGTGGTTGCCATGCGCAAGCTTACTGGATTTATTTCCCATTCAGTCAACCACTTTTGTAATTTTTGCACCATTCACAAAGCTCAAATTGAAGAAATTGGTCCTCAATTTCACTACACACACTCATATCAAAATCATAAATCAACCATTGCCAAATGGCTTCAGGCAACCCCACAACAAAGACAAGCAATTTTCTATGAGTATGGAGTGTGATATTCAATTTTAGAAGACCTTACGTATTGGGATGCAACCAGAATGGTTAATATTGACATAATGCATAATTTAATACTGGGAATTTTGAAGGATCATGCAACTTTCAAATTGTGCATTCCAAAGTCCAAATCAAAAATTTACCTCAGGTCCCGCAGGAAATCCAATGACACCAACAGTTCAGACTCAGATTCCATGACCTCCAACAGCTCTCTTGATAAAATCACATTGAGAGAGGCCCGCTCCCGGAGAAGAGACGCAGCAAAAATAAGAAATGAGCCACTCCCCACTACTTCCCAATGCCCATCCATCTAGTGGTTCTGCGGAGATGCCTTCATTTGATGTGGATTCCATCCCCACTTCTGAAATCCCCTTTTAATTGTATATCACTTCACTGAGTGATCACCAGATCAAGGGTGAGGCTCTGGAGCATCTCCAACAAATCATATCTGAGACAATAATCCCCTCATCATAGACAACAGTACCTCGCAACATGGGTTCCCCCTCTCATGGTAGCTTAAAAGCCGCTGAATGGGCTCTCTTATATAAGGTCTATATTCCATTTTTAATGCTCAGTAAACAGATGTCATTATATGTACACCAATCTGCCAAAGTTCAAAGAAAAATGGGTCAGTCAGAAGAACTTGCAAATGAACTAACCAAGAATATATTCCATTTGATTAGTGCTATCAACATTGCCACAAGTTGGACTGTTTCAATAGATGATGTGACTGCATTTGCTTAACATTGGAAAAAATTCCACCTTTCCAATCAACTCCTGTCCCCAAAACAGAAAAGTATAACAAATCATCATTTTGCTGATCATATTCCCAAACTCTTCCAACGTTGGGGCCCAGCACAAGCCTCAGCCACATGGGGTTATGAGCGCTTGATTGGAGTATTTGCAAAAATGCCAACAAATAACAAAATATGTACGTCAATTAATAAAATCAATATATTCACATTGATTAGACACCTGAACTGAATAAGACTAACTTCTTGCAACTCTGAATAGATGATATAGATAAAACCTTACTTCAACATATCTGTCAATGTTCCAACCTTTCCGTTCTCCTGAAATCCCCATCTGTGCCATGTGAAATAAAACAGCTTTTTGAATCACAGTAACCTGCCCTGTTCAATCACCATAGATATAACAAACCATCCCGCCATGACCAAGAAAATTATGATTGCCTGGTTTAGTACTTACAGAATTTTCATGCAAAAAGGGAAATAGTTGATTCGATCAGCTTAGACACTACCGTGCAATCCACAAGTCCTCCCACTTCAAGGATTGTCTCACCTTGGTATTTTCCAGTTTCAAAAATTAATATAGGGAACAATATATTTTCAATTGAATCCAAAAATGTCAGCAACAGTGTGATATGTTTTCTGAGGGGCAACTCACGACGATTTGGTATTCTTAATAGCATTGTTAAAGTCTCTGAGCCATCTAGCATACTGAACAATAACTTTCTGTCCTTAAAGACTTTGAAGATTGATGTGAATTTCTTACCAAATTGGCCGCATCTGAATATTTATAAAGCTGTTGTTTTTGATGATGCACACTTGATTATATCTGAAGAAGAAATTGAAGGTAACTGTGGATTGTATGATAACAAAGTTCTGTCATGTGGACTGCTTGTAATGATAAAGCCGTTATTTCATGATATTTAGTCTACTAAAATGCAAATCTCTCAGATTCATTAGCAATTCTGCTATTGAAATAACTGCCTCAAAATTTAGTGACAGAGACATGCAATTGTGACAAGCAAAGCCCATTATTTCACATTGCCACAAAGAACTTACTATTTTGACATTGGGTACAGTGTGAATAAGCCAAGTTCAATGATCAAATGACCCACACACTCACCTTTCACAGCATCCAAAATTTCTAACTGTGCCATCATCATGTTGGAAGGAGAATCGGCCCTTGCGCACCCGCACATGCCAATGCACACGCAAACGCACCCACACCTGCATACGCAAGTGCACCCACACCCGCCAATGCACACGGAAGCACACCCAAACCCGCTAATGAACACGCAAGTGCACCCGCACCCACAGTATTGTGCGGCGGGCTCTACCAGTGTCATCTCCAAAACCACAATCCCGCTCAGGCAGAGTCCTTTCATGGATGACCTGGTGAAGTCAAACCCCCCGCCTACATCAAGACTGGCTGAAGGACCTCTTTGATGTGTGTTTGTGCAAACAGGAGGGTCTTGTGTAATTTTTACCAACCATCGGACGGTTGTGGGATGATCAGGTGGTGAGGAATCTGAGTTGAAGGCACAGGGGAACCAATATTGGTGGATGTCACAGGATTTGGTGTAAGACAAGAGTAGGACGTGTGCTTGACGTGAGTTCGACTTTTATCCTGCTTGACGTGAAGTCAATTGCCAACGATTGACATGAGATTTGCCCTGGTGATAGAAATGATGAAATCTCCATATGAAATGATACAATACTAAAATAAAACCACCAGCATAATTCTCTCAGAACATAAATAAAAAATAGAAACAAAAATACTTTCTCCACCTTCAAGAAAACATCACCAGCCATATCATCTCAATGATCTCACATGATTCTGGAAAAAAAAAAAAGTCACCAGCCAAATTATCTCAAAGATGTCACATGATTTTGATAAGAAACAGAAACACCAGCATAATTTTCTCATATATATAATATTACTAGAAGAAATCTCAATTGTCAGGAGCTGTGTTTTCTCCACTTTCTTTGAAAAAAGAAAGTCTCACCAGCCCAAATATCTCAAATACATCACATGTTTTTGATAAGAAAAAGTACCACCAGCATAATTCTATCAGAAAACACGTAACAAAGTCACCAAAAAAAAAAATCTCACCAGCCAAATTATCTCAAAGACATCACATGATTTTGATAAGAAACAGAAACAAAAGAATAATTTTCTCATATATATCATATGAGTAGAAGAAAGCTCAATTGTCAGGAGCTGTATTTTCTCCACTTTCTTGGAAAAAAAAAATCCCACCAGAAAAATTATCTCAAACACATCACATGATTTTGATAAGAAAAAGCACCACCAGCATAATTATCTCAGAAAACATGTAACAAAGTCACCAGCAAAATTATCCCAAAGACATCACATGATTTTGATAAGAAAAAGTACCACCAGATTAATTCTCTCAGCAAACACGTTGCTACACCAAAACTACACGTCTCACCAGCTAAAACCTCTCAACTATGATTTTTTCTAAGTACCCTGTTTTGAGAAGCTCTATGGAGGCCCTCTATCCCTCATTTTTTCAATCATCATGGAACAAGTTCCCACTATCTAGGATCACCACCATCCCTGAACTAGCAGGATATCTAGAATAGTAGTAGTGTTTTTGTAGTAAACAGCTCAGTAGCCTTGCTCAGTAGCTTAGTATTAGCAAAGAATAGTAGTATAACTGTAGTAAAAAGACCAGTAGCTTATTATTGTTAAATAAAGAGTAGTATAACCGTAGCTAAAGCTTAGTAGCCTTGCTCAAAAGCTTAGTGTTATTAACAAAAAAATTAGTAGTGATATAAACTCAGTATTAAAGAAAAATTCTAAAAGAATCAAATCCAGTAGTCTTATTATTAGTACTCATATCAAAAAAAAATCATTATAATCAACCTAAAACCATAAAAAAAATATATATTCTTATCATTCTTATTAAAAAAAAATAAAAAAATATTATTATTAGATTTATTAAAATGACAGAAACCCAAAACATATATATATATATTATCATAACTTTTATTAAAATAGAATAAAAAAATCTTAGTGTTTACTTTATCAGAAATTTTAGATCAGAGTATTTACTGTAGTGCTATTGATAGGTCTGATTTAGAGACTGCTGATAAGTCTTTTCTATTGGTTAAATCCACAAATCTTATTTTATTTTGTGATTCTCTGTAGGCTGACTATTCAGTATTATTTAGAGGGGCAGCTAATACACCTTAGCACCCATGGTTATTGGACAATTCTGAGATTCAAAACAGACTTACCAATAATTTCCCCCTCAAGGTACTGCCTTATTTCATCCCACACCAGAAAGGAGTTCCCGCACCAGATAAATAAATTAGAATATGAACAATATGAGCTTTCATGTAGTAATGTACTATGGTGTCACTTATCAATATTTGCCTATTCCTAATTTTCATTCAGGAAATATTGATGAAGTTCTATCCAGCACATGGTGTTCATAATTTTGGACCTGTGATGGGGTGAAAAAGGTTATCAACTTTGTCAAACACAAATGACATAAAATTAGGAAGGCTCACGCAGATAATGAGCATTTATTTTTGTGGACCTATTGGTGATGGGCATATGGGATTTCCATAAAGAATTATTTCAGAATAGTAATACAATCAGGGACACATTTTAGCTTGAAAGGTACTATCTGAATGTTGACCTCAACTGAATGAGGAGTGATATAGTGAATATCCTTCAAAGGTTGCTTTTGTCCAATACAATGGAGACAAACAAAAGCCTGAGCCTCATTTGCTGGGTTCTAATTTGGCTCCTGGAAAGGTTGACGTCAGTGTTGGAAAATTTGGGTCAAATTCTGGGGGTCCCCTCACCATTGAGTAGACAATATTAGCACAAGTGATGTTGAGGCCAGTTTCAGCTGCAGCAATTGAGGCAATGGGTACCTCACATTCAGGATTATTGAAGAGGTTCTCTAGGGCTTTCTCCTGACCACTTGCTGTAATTGTTCCATCAATGCATGCTGAAGGGATAGAGTTATGAACAAGGACTATACCAACTCTACCAAAACAATGTTGTCAGATCAATTTAATTTGGAAAGGATGCATAGTATAAATTACTCACAAATCAAGAAACTGGGTCCATTGCAAGTAAACAACCAATTTGCATGGACCACAGTTTTATTGTTTGTTCTTCAGTAATCTTTTGAGAAGTTGTGCAATTTTACTACTCATAATGCATGTTTCCACATCAACAATAGCTTGGGTGATTGTTGAGGAGTTATCCTGAGTGCTCCTGCCCTCATGATCTTCCAAATACAGATCCGCCATTGTGTTAAGCATTATATGATGGTTACAAAATATTGAAGCTTATTAATACTTCTGAAAAATCCCCCTGGTCCTTTTGTTTTGGATGATAGGAATTATTTGTATAATGCAGAATATTCTTTCTGCATCGTGGGGTTGAGTGGGAGCAGTTAATAGTGATGGCTAATAATGGGGAGAGATTTGAGCTGGGAGGTTTTGGTGTGGTTCAAGCTCAAATTGAGCAATTCCAAATGCAAAATATCATTGCTACCTTTGGGAAAACTATTCAGGATGAATGGTGACCAGTTATCTTGAGCTGAGCTCTGGGGTTGTGTAAGGTGTGGATATGAAACTTTGATTAAAAATCAAGTACTTTTCCTGTCCTCAAAATTTTTATAAGGTAAAAATCAATGAAAAATAGTATGAAATATTATTTTTAAGAGAAAACACGCCAATTTTATTGTTTATAACTTTATTAGTATAAAACAATAATATAAAAATTTATTGTTTTACCAACAATAAAGATTTATCCAAAAAATACTCTACAAGAGATATTTTAAGGCTACAAAAGAAATTTCTTCAAGAGCAATTTCAATTGGAATTAATTGAGCAAAGAACTGCAAGCAATTAATTAAAGAACAAAGTCTTTAAAAAGAATATTAAAGAGAAAACACGCCCAAAAGTGACCAGAGTGAATTTGGAAACAAAGTGACAAAGTTTACAGTGATGAAAGATGCTTTAATTCACTTTTGGGGTGGTTCAGGGGTAAAAATGATTATAAGAGTTACAAACAATGATTATAATGATTTTTTCACGTGGTTAAAAGGATTAAAATGATTAAAAAGTGGTGGTTGGAATCTTTGATTGATTGGTTTAACAGTTTTAAACTAATTAATAAAAGGAAAAGATTCTAACATGAAGAGAAAAGTGGGGCAAAGAAGACATTCTTTTATAGCCATCAATTCTCTTACTCCAAAAGTAAAATTTACTCTTGTCAGTCGTGAAAAACAGTCTGACAACAGAAAAGCCAATTATGGCATCATTGAACCCTGGTTTAGACCAAAAAAGGGCTGGTTTAAGCCATTTTTAGCCATTTTAGACCCTTAAATCAGCCATTACTATAGCAATACCAGGCCTAGAGCCTTCAAAACACGTCAGAATGTGTGTCAGAGGCGTAGAAACCAGTTGAAACTGTTTTTATCATGATTGTTTTATCTTAAGGGTAGTTTTACCCTCTTGGCAACAGCTAAAACTACCCCAGTTGGTATCAAAACCTCATCATCAATTGAGTCCACAGACCCTGTAACTCAATTCCAGGCCAAAAGTGATGAACTTTTGCGTGAATTTTGACATCCCACGCCTGTCAGCAAGGATTTTGGGGGTCTAGCTCCCCCTTAGAGCTGGAGTTCCTTTTCCCCCCCAAATTTAATCTTTCCAATTTATTTTTGTTTTAATTCCTCATCATGTATTATACTTATACTTTACATATGTAATTCAATTCAATTGTACAGTACAATACAGTAATAATTGACACCTCATATGTAAATCAAAGCTCACTTATGTAATACACGCGCACATTTTGACATTTCAATTGAATTCAATTGAAAATACTTCAATTCCTCATAACTTCTAAACTAAACACAACACCTCAATTTTAACACAAAAATTGATGGTTAACACCACATGTGGTGTGAATTAAATTAAGGTTTTGAGGATTTTCAACCTTTGTATTGAAAATACTAAAAACTTAATTTAAGCTTATTTAGAGTTGAGTCACAAGAATTTCACTCAGAGGTGACCCCACCTGATTTTTTATGAGGAATCCAATGGTGAAATAATTTTTATATGTTTATTTATTGGATAAAAAGTTATAATAATTTTTATTCAACTTTTTTCCAAATTTATTTATTTTTTCACAATTTTGTTAAAATTTCATTTTTACTTAATTTTTTCAAGTATAAATGTAATTTTATACTTACAAAATTTAATGTATTTTTATTTTTAAATTGTAATTAATTTTTTATTTTTAATATAATTTTATATTTATATTTTGATTTTTATCTTAATAATATAAAGAAATTTATTTTATTTATATTAATATGTTATTTTTGTATTTGTGGTCTTTTGGGTATATGAAATTACCTCTAAGGCTCACAGGTTGGGTGATGAATGATATTATTCCCAAAAGGTCATAAATGGTGTTGTGAATAGGTGTGCCCATTAAACATATTTGACAGGATGATAGGAGGCTATTAATGGAACGGTGAGTGGCAGTGTATTGAGAGAAAATATAGCTATATATCACAGCCATGGAGACAGACAGGGCATTACCATTCATTACTAATGGAAAATATTCCAACACCTAATCAGAAAGGGGTTTCATGGGAGATTCACCAGATACAGTTTCAAACCTCAATACAGCTCAATACAGGCAGGACCCAAATACAGGCCTGCCCTCAATACAGCTGCAAACACCCGTATTGATTGAAATAACTGTAGTGGATACCCCAATACAGTTTCACATCTCAAATACAGGCTCTTCAATAATACAATCATGGTTTCTTAACATTCAAACCCCAGGCTGGCACTTTTTCACATATACCAGCCCCCTTTCACCCACCTGGGGGTTCTTCCCTGTCACAACCACAAAGAATGACCCTCCTCAATTGGTGTTGCATCAATCCCATCCTGAAACCAAGTTTGGGCCAATTGGTCACACCATATATTTATGACCAATTGGCCCACTCTGGTGCTCTATGGCCTTTTGGCTATAACACCTTTTTCCCCTGGCCATATCCTGTCATCATTGGCCTCCCTGGCCAACTTTCATCTCACCAACCCTCAGGCCTGGGGGGTGCTTTCAGTCTTCCAGGGGTCTATGGACCCTCTAGCCACCATCAGGCCTCTTGGCCCAACCCTTTATATTAGGGGGGTTTTGGGGCCTTTAGGCCCCCTACAGCCTCTACGGCCCGCAGTCCGTGGGCCCTTTAGGCCCCTTCTGGCCTAATATAATGAGGCCAAAGGGGACAGTCCACCAGCCCCCAAGGCCAGGTAAGTCGCAAACCACAAGTGGGCCCACCTGAGCCAGTTTTTGACCATGGACCCAAATCCACCAATTTTGGCCAAGAACCCAAAGGACCCAATTTCCAACCAAGGACCACCTGTGGCGCACTTTCAGCCATGGCCTCTGGTACCCCCAGAGGCCACCAGCTCAGATCCAATTCACTCTTCCCCTCAACTCAAGGGGAAGATTTCCCATTCCTCCACGCACCCTGTACTCAAGGATGCAGGAGTGGTGCATATATGGTATTATATACCATTATGCACCATTTTTTCTCAGCAATCCAATGGTGACGTTTTCAGGACCCAATTCCAGGAGCCCAAATCAAGGTCCCAAAATTCATCAACAATTTCAAAGGAGGACTCTGCAGCTCAGCAGTCTGGAAATCCATGGGGGCTATCAGAAGACCATTTCAGGACCCCGACCACTTGGCCCTGCAGGAGTTGGGTTGGCAATTCTTTCAGGATTATTCCAAAGGCCATTCTCAGAGTTTATGCATCATTAAATCAGTTGTCAAGGCAGAAAGTACTTCAATACTCCTTGGACAACTCAATTGATCCATATAGGCAGCAATCAATCATACCTGTCTGTGCTTGGCCCAATTGGGCCAATTCATATTCCACTGTGGGAATTCAATCACACAGTTCAATTCTCAGGATGGCCAGAACTGTATTGACCCAATTCATACAATAAAGCCGGATTAATCACCTTCCAGGATCAGCCTCTCAGTTTTTTACATATACTGGCCACCTTTCATCACCTGGGGACTTTTTCCCCAGTTAATTAATATATTGAATTTATTTTTATCCTTATTTTCTTTTACCTTATCAAAGTGGATACTGATAATATTAAGTAAGTCATTGGCACCTTTTTTTCTTTTCCTGTCAGTGGATATTGGTGGTCATATCCTTTACTAATTTCATTGTTCTTTGTGGAAGGTTGAAACAGTGAATTGGGAATTCATTTGGTTGGCTCTTTGGCTTTTGGCTTCTTATTATCCTAGCCGTTGGCTTCCTTTTCTTTTATCTTTGGAATACTTGTATTTACCCTTTTTATTCTTCTTTTAAGAAATATATTCTTTTGGACCCCTCCAAGTTAGTTCTTGATTCCTGAGTGCCAGGACACTATTACTTTCATCAGAGCCCCTGTGACATTATATTAATTAACTCATAATTTCTTTTCAATCTGTTCATTCATCTTTTATCATTGTCACAGGGGCACTTATGGAAGCAAGAGGGCCTGGCACTCAGGAACCAAGAACTCACTTGGAGGGCTCCAAAAGATGATAAGAAATACTATGGAATATATTTCTTAAGCAGGAATAAGAGAAAGTATAAATATTCCAAAGATAACAAAGAATAATAAGAATGTAGCCAGAGGCCAAAGATAAAAGAAAGCCAAAGTCCATGAAGCCAACCAAGTGAATCCTCAATTCACTGTTTCAACCTGCCGGAAGGAACAATGGAATTAGTAAAGGATATGACCACCAATATCCACTCACAGGCGAGGAAAGAAAAGAGAAAGGGTGCTAATGACTGACTTAAGATTATCAGTATTAACTTTAATAAAGTACAAGAAAATAAGGATAAAAATAAATCCAATATATTAATTAACTGGGGAAAAAGTCCCCAGGTGATGAAAGGTAGCCGGTATATGTGAAAACTGGAAGATTGATCCTGGAAGGTGGATCCATGACTGTATTGTCTAAATCGGGAAATAAAGTTCTGGCCATCTTGAAATTTGAACTGTGTGATGGAATTCACACAGTGGAATATGGAATGGCCAATTGGGCCAAGACCATACAGCTTGATCGAATGAGGCCTGTACGGATGAATTGAGTTGTCCAAGGAGTATTGAATACTTGATGCCTTGACAACTGATTGAAATGATGTAATACCTCTTGAGAATTGCCCTTGAAGCAACCAAACTCCTGCAGATACAGGTGGTTGGGATCCTTGAAGAGTCTTCTGATTGCTGCCATAACTTGTCAAACTGATGAGCTGATTAATCCTCCTTCGAAATGGGCGTTGGGATTTGAGACCTTGAGTTGGAAAGGTGGAATTGGGTCCTGAAAACGTCACCATTGAATTTCTGAGCAAAAATGGTGCATAATGCTATATAATACCATATATGCACCATGCCTGCTGTCAGGGTGAGTCTATGATAAAGGTGTATATAAGTATTTAAAAGCTTTAACTATGACTGTGACACGGTAAAAATAGTTTTTAAAAGATGATAAAGCTGATAATAAATGATTTAAATTAAGATATTAAGGGCTTTACTATAGAGATATAGTGGTGGTGAGCGCTGTTGAAAGCCCTGGGTGCAACTTTTACCTGTTGGGTTATAATAATAAAAGCTACAATACTTAAATTTAAATTATACCTGATTATTTTCCAGGAGTATAACTGTTTTGGACAGTTGTACTACGTAGGAATTCAAGAGGAGGATGAGGAGACAATTCTGTCTGTGGAAAGCCTCCATTTTATCCTGAAATGGGGTGGAAAGGGCGCTAGACCTTTCCACGTAGAGGAAGTGAAGATTTTTTCACTTTCTAGTACTGGCTTGTGGTTTGCAAACATCCTGTAAAGCCTGTATTGGGCTCAGATGTGGTTTTGAAACCACATCTGGGCAGTTTTCACCAATACAGGGTGAAAATTTTCATCTGGTGACCTCACAGCCTGATTCTGACGTGTATGACGCGTAGAATGCTGTACAGAAACTGTATGGGACCCCAGCATTGACTGACATATGAGGTATTGAAGTAAAAACGTGCTTCTTTGTCTATTTGACACCTCATATTCATGATTATGGGATATTATCCCATGGTAAGGGTGTATATGACAGCTGGTGGGATTTTAACCTTAAAACAGCCATACCTTTGTCAATTCTTGAGATATCAACCTCAAAATTAGTTCAGTTTGTAGCCCTGTGTGTGCTCTTCACAATGGTACCTCATTTGATATGGGTATCATTAAATATGGAAAAGGTATCCCATGTACAAGATTTTTGTACATTTGCATGTTTTAGGCAAAAAGCTGTATTGAGCTTGTTTGCCCCATAGCTTCCGCAGTAGTTGAGTTATTAGGAAGTGGATGAGACCATCAGATAGCCCTGATTGTGCTATTTCCAAAAGGACCCCACTTCAGGTATCCCACACTAAAACTGTAGAAGTTAGATGAGAGGTGAATGTTTTGTTCACCCTTATTTGGCCTGAAATTGACCATAACTCCAGCAATATTGGTGCTAGCTCAGTTTGGGTGGTACCATTGGATAGCCCTGGCTTAGAGCTTCATTTTGAGTACCCATTTGATGGGGTTAAGCCTCTCCTTCTAGATTTTAGATGAGAGCTGAAAATTAAGGTTTATGCTCAGCAATAACTTTGAGCAGGAATAGCTTTGTTATTTCTTGTCCTATGGTGATGGGACTTATATTTTCACAAAGAGGTGAGTTTCCTCTTTCTCTTGATACCTTTTGAGGTGATTTGGCTCAGTTCCACATTTTGGTGGTATCTTGGCTATACCATTGGTTTATGGTATTTTGGCTGTCATGCTTGTGCTCTGGTTTTGAGTCACAGGCTGACACCTGCAACCTTGAGTACGGATGGTATGAAGGAAAGGAAGAAATCCCCTAGAGTTGGGGGGAAAGATGGACTGAGCTGATCTGGTGGTTGCCAGAGGCCATGGCTGAAGTATTGGTCCATGGCCAAAAATGGGTCCTACGGGATTTATGGCCAAAATGGTGTCCATGAGGTTTTTGGTCACTTTTGGGTCCAAGGAAGTGGTGGCCAAAAATGGCTCAGGTGGACCCAATTGTGGTTTGGGACCCACCTGGCTGGCCCCTTTTGGTCACATTGGATTAGGCGAAAAGGGGCCTAAATGGCCTACGGACCGCGGACCGCGGCTTACGCAGTGTGGACCGTGAATCACGGCCCACGGGCTGTAGGAGCTGTAGGGGGCCTAAATGGCCCAAAAAGGCCATTTAGGCCAAAACCCCATTAATGAAAGGGGTGGCCCTGAATCCAAGGATGATGGCTAGGGGGCCTGGAGGCCCCTAGAAGACAAAATGACCCCCCAGGCCCAAAATCAAAGATAAAGGCCTGGGGGTTGGTGAAGTGGGAATTGGCCAAAAAGACCAATGATGGAAGGATATGGCCTGAAGCCATAAAAGATGGTTGAGGCCATAAAATGGCCAGTGGAAGGTGTTATGGCATGGGTGGCATAGAACACCCAGGGGAGCCAATTGGCCATTAATAATATGACGTGAACAATTGGCCCCAACTTGGCTCCAGGTTGGATTACCGCAACCATCAAGGAGGAGGGTCAAACTCGTGGTTGTGACAATCATTCTGATTCACTCATTTCATCGAATTTATGGCTCTTTAATGCTTATGAACTTTATGATTTGTTGTCACCTCTCAATTTTCTCTCATTCATTCTTCATTTTGAAAATTGAAAGCTAACCAAATTTTATTTTTGTTTCTCTTTCGAATATTATTTCAAATAATCATTTTCACTTCATTCATAATTCAGGCGTAATCTTAAAATTCATTTGATTTTCAAATTTCTCATCAAAATTCATTCAGACACCCTCTTCACATCAAGATTCATTATGATTTATTTATCAAGAATAATTGATTTTCAAGAAGAACTCACTTGATTTGAATTGATTGATTAATTTGACATAAATTGATATTGAACTCAAGAAAATTGATTGACCTAAATATTTCATTGATTTTGCTGATTTTTCACATCAAGAATTTTGACATAAATTGATTTTTCCTCAAGAATTCATTTGATTGATTGATTGATTTTGCAAGATTTTGGTTTTTGATTGATTTTGATATATCAATTTATTGACTTGAAGATTTCATTTGACTTTGATTGATTGATTACTATAAGATTTCATTTTTATTGATTTATATTCCTCAAGATTTGATTTTTGACTTTGACTTGAAGCAAATTTTGATTTTTTAGTTCATTTTATTTCATTTTTATCCTGAAATCATGCCCATCCAACACTCACCTCGTGCAAGGCAGACAAGATCTCAGGCCAGAACTCAACCTGTTCTTACTCCAACTCCAAGAGCTGCTCTTGATGGCACTCCAGCAGTTCCTCAACTGAGGGCCAAATTGGATAGAGGACCCCGTATGGAAGGAGCAGCACCATCCAGGAAGGAAGGAAGAGGGCCAAGAATATCAAGCTCATTCTCAGGAGTAGTTGGCCGATTTCCAGGAACTTTGATGACCATTTTCAAGGGTCCAGGTGAAGATGGTGAATTGGAGGAGGGGAATTCTGTGGAAGAGGAAGAGTCTGATGGTACTGAAGGTGCTCCTGCTCCTGTAGGGGTACCCCAAGGTACTAGAGGACCAACTCTATCCCAGTCTGATCAGCCTGTCTCTCATCAGTCTGAAACATCCTTTTTAGCCATTATTCAGCAGATGACTCAAATTATGGCCGATTTTCAAGAAACTTCATCTTATTAGTTATCAAGACCACCAGTATTCAAGACTCCATCTATGAAGGCACCAGAATTTTTTGATGGGACTTAACCCTTAAAGGTCAGAAGCTTTATTTACTCTTGTCAGTTAATCTTTCATAATAATATGGAAAATTTCTCTCAAGACAGAAAGAAAGTTCTCTATGCCACTGCATTTCCTTTTGGCAGGGCTGCAAAATGGATTGAGCCTTATCTCTCCAACCTCAATAATCAAGACCCAAGATACCTTATTATTTCTTGGACATTATTTGAATCTCAACTTTTTACTTTATTTGGGGACCCAAATGAAGTCAGAAAAGCTGAAGCAGAATTGGATTCCTTAAGAATGAAAGAAGGCAGGCATTTATCTATATAAATTTCTGATTTTAGAATTTTGGTGTCAATAATTGGGGATTGAGGTGAAAGGGCTCTCATTCATCATTTCAGGAAGGGATTGCAATCCAGGATTTTGGATCAATTGGCCTCCCATCCTTCAAGCATTGATTCTCTTCAATACTCAATGTATATTACCCTGGAGCTTGATACCAGGTACCATGAGAGGCAAAAGGAGAGGAATCATCATCAAGAGAAGAAGCCTGAAGCCTCAAGGTCGATTTTTTCTCATCCTCAAAATTCTTCAAGCTCAAGTCATAAGAAGAAGAAGAATTTTCAGAAGAGGGAAAAGCCCCATTATTCATTGCTGAATAAAGAATTAAAGTTAATGAATTCTGAAAAAGAAAGAGGAATCAAGGAGGGTCTATGTACCTATTTTGGTGGGAAGCATAGTCTTGAGTCCTGTTTCAAAAGGCCTCAAAACAAGCTTACCCAACCATCATGCAATTTTCGCAGCCAGGGAAAAGCCTGAGTGAAGATCATTTTGTGTTCAATGGTCTTCACTGTTTTCCATCCAGAGCACAATTGTGCATTCTGAATACTGGTGTCAAAAATTCTCTTAAATTCTTTGTTTTTTCTTCTCTCTCTGATATGTTTTACAGTATTCTCATTGATTCTGGTGCTACCTATTAGAATGCAGAACTAAAGGTGTATTTCATTAGGTTTTTGTTAAAGGTAAAAATATAACAAGAGAGATATTAAATACCTAAAGGTGGATGACAAGTATATAAATAACAATAATATAAGGACAAGATTGATATGACTGTGATCAACAAACACCAAAGGAGAAGTATTAGTTTGTTGTTCAAACAACGACAATCAATTAGGTGATTAATCATACCTATGATCAGCTAATACACCTTATAAGTAAAGAAAGGAGAGAATAGAGAAATGAAAGTGATGTTTGATAAAAAAAGAGAGTAGAGATGAAAAGATTCAATGAGAGTAAGAGATCTTTGATAATTCAGGAGGAGTTGTTTGCTCCTCTTGTTGGTATAAAAGGTATTGCTAAATCTAATGCACAAAGGGGTGTGCATAGATCTTGAGTAAATACATTGGGGTTTGTGAGTGCAAAAGCGTAGATAGTGTTGATCATTCTACATCTTCCCTTGCTTTCAGCGGCAAAACACAAAGACAACAAAGAGCTTTAACCAATACAACCCAAGAGACTGACTTAGTGAGGAAGTCGGCAAGCATTTTACTGGTCAGGGTGTAGACTAGCTGAGTCTTTGCGTCTGAAATCGCCTCTTTGACAAAATGAATCTGAATATCCACATGCTTCATCCTCCTCCCATTAATCCCCCTGTTCCCACTGGCTGCGTCAATGCAGCCCTGATTCTCCTTGTGAATCGGAATCCCCAAGCCAGAATCCCAAAGAGCTCCCTCTTCACGCCACTGCCTCATCCATAATAATTCAGATGTTACATAGCACAGAGGCTTCTACTCCACCTCGGAATTCAATAGTGATACCGTTGGCTGTTTCCTGGTTTCCAGATTACCAGACACCCATTAAAAGTGGTAAGAAACCTTGTTACTGACCTCCGCGTGTAGGGACAATTACCCCAATCTGTGTCACTACAAGCCACAGTGCCAGAATTTTTGTCCCAGAGATAGGTAAGAGCAAGATCCTGAGTTCCCTTCAAGTATCGGAGGACATGCAGGAAGGCTTTCCAGTGATTAATTCCTGGTTTCTCAAGAAATTGCAATAATGAGCTGACAGCATAGGAAAGATCAGGCCTGGTGGCTGTTCTAAGGTAGTTGATGCTATCAATTGCACTCCTGTAGCTTATCCCAAGGGAGTTGAACAGAGAGAGCTCTACCTCATTTTCCAAGGAAATATGATGATTGGGCACCAGGGGTGGGGCTACAGGACGACAGTCACTCATACCATAGAGCAAGAGCAATGACTCCGAGAAATTTTGCTGGTCGAGTGCAATGAAGTCTTCATTCTGAGTCACTTCAACCCCCAGCATTAGATTGGCTTCACCGATGTTCTTGATCTCAAATTCCCTTGAGATTTCAGCTTTGAAAGATTCAACGTCTTTACCAAAAATGGCTATATCGTCGAAATGAATTTAAAGCCATACAGGTGACTCCCCCGACTGATAGAAAACACAAGGGTCGAGAACACAGGGTCAAAAGCTGACTTTAACCAACCTTCCTCGCAGACGCTTGTACCAAGCGAGTGGTGCTTGCTTGAGGCCATAAATGGCTTTGTTCAGCCTCAAGAAGAATTTCTTTTGGTCCTGGCTAAGCCCTTGAGGAATGGAAAGGTAGACACATTCTGTTAATAGCTCGTTCAAGAATGCCCTCTTGATGTCGATTTGGTGAAAAAGAAGGCAGTTGCCTGCAGCTAATGCAATGAGAGTACAAAGTGAGTTCAGTCGACCAGTTGGAGAGTAAGTCTTTTCAAAGTCAACCCCAGCCGTCTGAGTGAAGCCTTGAGCACATAACCTTACTTTATGTTCCACGACCTTGCACAGGTGAACCTTTGTAACCTTGAAGACCCAAGTCATCCCAACAAGTTTGAAAGCAGGACTTAGTTCAATGACATCCCACACCTTGAGGTCGTCCATCGACTTGAGTTCCTTTGAAATGGCTGCCAGCCAGACGTCTTTAGAAGCTGAGTTGACTTTCATTGTAAGGTGTGGATATGAAACTTTGATTAAAAATCAAGTACTTTTCCTGTCCTCAAAATTTGTATAAGGTAAAAATCAATTAAAAATAGTAAGAAATATTATTTTTAAGAGAAAACACGCCAATTTTATTGTTTATAACTTTATTAGTATAAAACAATGATATTATAAAGATTTATTGTTTTACCAACAATAAATATTTATCCAAAAAAACTCTACATGAAATATTTAAGGCCACAAAAGAAATTTCTTCAAGAGCAATTTCAATTGGAATTAATTGAGCAAAGAACTGGAAGCAATTAATTGAATAACAGAGTCTTTAGAAATAATATTAAAGAAAAAAAATGCCCAAAAGTGACCAGAGTGGATTTGGAAACAAAGTGACAAAGTTTACAGTGATGAAAGATGCTTTAATTCACTTTTGGGGGGGTTGTGAGCCTTAGAGGTAATTTCATATACCCAAAAGACCACAAATATAAAAAATAACATATTAATATAAATAAAATAAATTTATTTATATTATTAAAATAAAAATCAAGATATAAATATAAAATTATATTAAAAATAAAAATTAATTATAATTTAAAAATAAAAAATACATTAAATTTTGTAAATTATAAAATTACATTTATACTTGAAAAAATTAAGTAAAAATGAAATTTTAACAAAATTGTGAAAAAATAAATAAATTTGGAAAAAAAGTTAAATAAAATTTATTATAACTTTTTATCCAATAAATAAACATATAAAATTTATTTCACCCTTGGCTCCTCATAAAAAATCAGGTGGGGTCACCTCTGAGTGAAATTCTTGTAACTCAACTCTAAATAAGCTTAAATTAAGTTTCTAGTATTTTCAATACAAAAGTTGAAAATCCTCAAAACCTTAATTTAATTCACACCACATGTGGTGTTAACCATCAATTTTTGTGTTAAAATTGAGGTGTTGTGTTTAGTTTAGAAGTTATGAGGAATTGAAGTATTTTCAATTGAATTCAATTGAAATGTCAAAATGTGCGCGTGTATTACATAAGTGAACTTTGATTTACATATGAGGTGTCAATTATTACTGTATTGTACTGTACAATTGAATTGAATTACATATGTAAAGTATAAGTATAATACATGATGAGGAATTAAAGGAAAAATGAATTGGAAAGATTAAATTTGGGGGGGAAAAGGAACTCCAGCTCTAAGGGGGAGCTAGACCCCCAAAATCCTTGCTGACAGGCGTGGGATGTCAAAATTCACGCAAAAGTTCATCACTTTTGGCCTGGAATTGAGTTACAGGGTCTGTGGACTCAATTGATGATGAGGTTTTGATACCAACTGGGGTAGTTTTAGCTGTTGCCAAGAGGGTAAAACTACCCTTAAGATAAAACAATCATAATAAAAACAGTTTTAACTGGTTTCTACGCCTCTGACACACATTCTGACGTGTTTTGAAGGCTCTAGGCCTGGTATTGCTATAGTAATGGCTGATTTAAGGGTCTAAAATGGCTAAAAATGGCTAAAAATGGCTTAAACCAGCCCTTTTTTGGCCTAAACCAGGGTTCAAGGATGCCATAATTGGCTTTTATGTTGTCAGACTGTTTTTCACGACTGACAAGAGTAAATTTGACTGTTGGAGTCAGAGAATTTATGGCTATAAAAGAATGTCTTCTTTGCCCGACTTTTCTCTTCATGTTAGAATATTTTCCTTTTATAATTAGTTTAAACATTGTTAAAGCAATCAATAAAAGATTCCAACCACCTTTCTTATATCATTTTAAACCTTTTAAACACGTGAAAAAATCATTATAAACATTTTTTGTAACTTTTATAATCATTTTTACCCCTGAACCACCCCAAAAGTGAATTAAAGCATCTTTCATCACTGTAAAATTTGTCACTTTGTTTCCAAATTCACTCTGGTCACTTTTGGGCGTGTTTTCTCTTTAATATTCTTTTTAAAGACTTTGCTCTTTAATTAATTGCTTGCAGTTCTTTGCTCAATTAATTCCAATTGAAATTGCTCTTGAAGAAATTTCTTTTGTAGCCTTAAAATATCTCTTGTAGAGTATTTTTTGGGATAAATCTTTATTGTTGGTAAAACAATAAATTTTTATATTATTGTTTTATACTAATCAAGTTATGAACAATAAAATTGGCGTGTTTTCTCTTAAAAATAATATTTCATACTATTTTTAACTGAATTTTACCTTATACAAATTTTGAGGACAGGAAAAGTACTTGATTTTTAATCAAAGTTTCATATCCACACCTTACATTTGGGGGCCCAGCCGTGATATTTTACCTGTGACATATTTTTTTTTACTCTTTTTAAATCTTTTTTCTTATATTGAAAAATTTAAAAACATATAAAAAATACTTATAATTCAAAAAATCCATAAAAAATAACTTTTTTTCATATTATAAGTGAGGCTTATATTTTTATTTCTTTTTTGAAATAACCTTTTTTTACTTGATTAATTGGCTTTTTCATTAATTTTAGTGTCTGACAACGTGGTAAGACAAGAAAACATTGAAACAGCCTCAACAGTAACCAGCATTATCCCTGCCAGTACTGTTAATTCTGATCATAATAGCACTGTTATTGTGACTCAAAATAACCAGCCTGAACCAATATCTTGGGAATTAATTAACTTGGACATAAGTAATACCCTTCAGAAAGCTAAAAATTTGGCCAATAGTAAGTTTTTGACGTAAAAATACTATTTTAAACCTTTTTTAACCATAATTATTCCTTCAACCAGGTCAGGAGCCAGCTACAACCCCTCAAGCAGCTCCCAAAAAGGTAATAGATGTGATTATGGCAGAAGCCAACCAGGTACAGAAGGAAAAGGGTCAGTTGATGACTTCCAAACAACTAAATTGGGTCATTCTGAAGCTGATAATACTATTTTACCTTCAAAAAGAGCTGACACCGCCACAACAAGCCTCTGTGGACATATACAAAGCCAGCCACAGTGCATACAACAATGCACTTCAATTCAAGGAGTACCAGATCCTTGCAGACCTGTGGAAGAATTGCATGAATTCTTACCTGACAGTAAGAAAATTCTTGCACCATCCCAACACTTGCAAATTGCTCAATGGATGGCATCCATTGATGGAGAAGAAAAACATGATGCTTTTGACACTAGAATGGAGGAAAAACAACCCTCCACCACCCAAACCAGTGCCAAAAACAGCCCCAGTGGCCAGCAGCAGCAATTCCAACGTGAAAAAGCAGCCACAAGCTCCAAACAAGGGCAAAGGGAAGGCACCAGCCCCAAAACCTTACAGCCAGGGCTACAGAATCCCAAAGATTCAGCAGGATTCCATGGAAAATGTATTTCAGATGGGCAGAACCATGATGGAATTACAGAAGAAGGAGGAAGCCAGATTAAGGTTCCAGAAATGATTTCTGACATATTTGATTCCATCCCAGAGTTGTATAATGCTATAAATGACGTAAAAAAACATCTTTCTGATAAAAATAAAACCATTTGTAACAACATTAAAACAAACAACCTGAGTCTGTGCCAAATTAATGAAACACTTATGTGTTTTGAAAAAGTTTTTAGCACAATTAAAAATTCCAATAATGATAATTCTTCTAATAAAATAAATGAACAATCTGCCATTATTAAAGAATTAACAGATAAATATTCTAAATTCAATATTGATGACATAATTGAAACAAGAATTAAACAAGCCATAAATATTATCAAAACAGATAACAAGAAAGTCCTTGATGACATTTCAAATTCATTTACTGAAGTAAAGACATATACCATTGCCTTGAAAAAGTGTTTTGATGCTTCACAAGAAGAAGTATCAAAATTATCAATGAAATTGAATCAAGTCACTGCTGATAATACAAGACAAACAGAGTTATGGCAAGAACTTACACATAAAGAAGACATGTATAAAATTGAAGTAATAAATTTAATACAAAGCTTCCAACATGAATACAGAAATTACCAAAGGTGTAGCAACAGTAAAATGAATGACATTGAACAAATACTGAACACCTTACCAAGAATGTCTACACCTCTAAATCAAAATGAGGGCACAAGAATTTCAAATCCACAAGTATTGGATCCTGATAATTCACAATTAAAAAATGAATTATCCACTTCTTTTCATAACTTGGAACCATCAATGGGCCAAGCACTCTTGAAAGAAGTTCCAAAACTTAAAGAATGGCCCCACTTCAGTGGTGAAGGAGAGTATGACCATATGGAATTCATTAGAGGTATTGACATGATCAAAGAGGATTTTGAATTACCAGACAGATTGGTAACAGCCAGGTTCAACACCTTGTTTACCAGATCAGCTCACAGATGGTACATCAAAATAAGACAAGCACATGGACACCAGAGTTGGACTTGGTGGAAAACCCAAATCATCAACAAATGGGCAAATGATGCTTGGAGGTTTAAAGTTTAAACAGCCTTTGAATCTGCCAAATTTAATGCTGATAAAGACAAAGCTTTACCATGGTTTTGCCAACAGAAGGATAGATTAACAGCATTATATCCTGACATGTCAGAATTTATGATCCATAGAAAAATTCTGAGACAATGTGGGGGTGACTTAGAGCATGCTGTCAAAAGCAGGACTACTGAACAATCTTCAGCAGAGGATATCATCAATATACTAGAAGAAGTAACCACCAGAACCAAAATTGGTTCTAGTAGGGTGAATCTTAAAACAAGGTTTAATACACCTTGGAAAGATTCTGTTGACAAAAACCCTAAAGAAAATTCTAGTAATATTAAATATAAATCTGCAGATACAGTCAGAAAATGCCATATTTGCCAAAGCACCACCCATTTAGCCAATACATGTCCAAAAAGGGGGAAAATCAATGAAATTGACATTGAAAAGGGACCAGATGTTGAAAAAGAAGACATAATTGAAGACAATTCAGATGATAAGTCATCCATATTTTCTGAATCTTCAAAAGATATAGAAAATATCAATTCCACTTTTGACATCATGGAATCTTATTCCCACTTACCACAATTGAGCAATGGTCAAGTTGATTTATCAAAAGTTCAAGATGCACAACTTATGAAGACAAAACCAAACAGAGGAAAAGGTTATACAGCTGGTAACTCCTGTATAACAGAAGTGGTGATTGACAACAAGCGCACCAAACTTTTGCTTGACCCAGGAGCCTTCTGCTCTTGTGTTGGAAAATCCTTTCTTAAGACTTGTGTGCCAAATTTTGAAGACCAATTGTTACCAATTGATGGTATAAAATTCAACAGTGCAAGTAACCCAATGAAAGCATTGGGAATCTTTGAGACCAATGTCATATTCCCACACATAAATGGGAATTTAAGGATCACAGTTGAATTTGTTGTTATGGAAAATTGCTCTAGTACCCATTTTATATTGGGAAATGACTATTTGATCATGTATGGGATAGATTTACATAATAACAAAGACAGATACTTTACAATTGGGGACACTAAGCGCCAAAAATTTTCCTTTTTACCATTTAAAAGACAAATTACAGTAAACAAAGTATCACCAGTCAACTTAGAGTTAGAAAAATTCAAGTCTGAACAGTTAAATGAGGCTGAGATAAGCCTTCATCTGACTGATAAACAAGAAAATGAACTTTCTTCCCTTTTGTATGACCACAAAGGAGCATTTGCTACAGACAAAGAACCTCTGGGAGCAATTATTGGTCATGAAGTTGACATCATTCTTAACATTGAGAGACCTTATCCACCACTCTTAAGAAGACCTGCTTATCCAGCAAGTCCAAAATCAAGAGAAGCTCTAGAAATTCATATCAAAGAACTTCTAGACCTTGGTGTAATAAGAAAAGTAGGCCACAATGAGGAAGTAGAAATAACTACACCAGTCATAGTGGCGTGGCATAATGGAAAATCCAGAATGGTTGGGGACTTTAGAGCTCTGAACACTTACACTGTTCCAGACAGATACCCAATACCAAAAATCCAAATTGCGCTTACTCAAATATCTCAAGCAGTGTATATAACCACTATGGATGCCCTTAAAGGATTCCATCAAAATGTGGTAACACCAAGAGCAAGAAAATACTTAAGAATTATTGTTCATCGTGGAGTGTATGAATACTTAAAGATTCCCTTTGGTATCAAAAATGCACCTTCACACTTCCAAAGAATGATGAATGAAATCTTCCCTGAAGAACTCTCAGAGGGATGGTTAATCATTTACATTGATGACATTATTATCTGTTCAAAGAATTGGGAGGAGCACATGTACAGATTATCAAGAGTTTTGACAAAAATCCAATCAGTAAACATGAAAATCTCCTTGAAGAAATGTCATTTTGGATTTAAAGAACTTAAGGCACTAGGACATGTTGTATCTGGTTTGTCCCTTGGAATTGACAAAAAAAAAAGTTGCAGCAGTATTATTGAAGCCCATGCCTCAGAATAAGAAGGAAATTCAGTCATTCTTAGGTTTTGCAGGATATTACAGGCAACACATTAAAGATTTTGCATCCATAGCAAGACCACTTTATAAGTTGTGTGACAAAGACACAGTGTTTGAGATGACTGTTGACAGAGTCAAAGCTTTTGAGTCTCTAAGAGAAGCATTGACCACTGCTCCACTTTTACTGATGCCAGACTTTAAATTGCCTTTCAAACTGTATATTGATGCATCAGGGGATGGACTGGGTGCTGCACTTCACCAAGTTCAGATCATAAATGACAAACCTGTAGAAGGACCAATATGTTTCATATCCAGGCAAATCAAACCAACTGAAGCCAGATATGGAGCAAGTCAAATGGAATCTCTATTCCTTGTCTGGGCCTTGGAGAAATTGAACTATTTCTTAGAGGGATGTGTTTTTGAAGTAATAACAGATTGTACAGCTGTGAAATCACTTTTGAACATGAAAACACCTAACAGACACATGCTCAGATGGAAAATAGCCATACAAGAATACAGAGGCAATATGACTATTGTTCATAAGGATGGGAATATTCATAAGAATGCAGATGGAATAAGCAGATGGCCATTACCAAATAACATTGATAATCCTGCTTATGTTGCAGAAGAAGCTTCACCACAAATTCCAATAGAAGGAATAAGTGTTACAGACTTGAACACCACCTTCTTTGAAGAAGTCAGAAGCAGCTACACTCAAGATAAGAATTGTAGCATCTTATGTCAATTACTTAACAAAAATTGTAAAGATAACTCTCTAATACATGCCTTGGATGAAGTATGGAGAAAATCTTATGATGAAGGAAGATTTCACCTACTGGATGGTATAATTTACCACAGAACCAAGCACACATGTGTCATGACAGTTGTAGACAGGTCATTAATCAATCTTGTACTGAAAGAATGCCATGACAGTCCCTTTTCAGGACATCTTTCTGAAGACAGAACAAGAGAGAAAGTGAAGACCTGCATATGGTGGCCAATGTGGCAAAAAGATGTTGCAGGGTATTGCAAAACCTGTGACAGATGCCAAAAGGCAAATAAATCCACTGGCAAAAGACTTGGAAGTATGATGAAAATCCAAGAACCAAACAGACCTTGGGAAATTGTCCATATGGATTGGGTAACTGGCCTACCACCAGGAGGTGACAGGAGCTATAATGCTTGCCTAGTAATTGTGGACAGATTCTGTAAAACTACAATCTTTTTACCATGTCACAAAGATGATACAGCCATGGATACAGCTCTTCTGATATGGAATAGAGTAGTGTCATGGACTGGGATATTTACAAATATCATCAGTGATAGAGATCCCATATTCACTTCAGCACTATGGACAAATCTTCACAAATTATTTGGCACTAAACTGTCTTTCTCTACAGCCTACCACCCACAAACTGATGGCCTGGCTGAAAGAATGATCCAAACCTTAGAGGACATGGTGAGAAGATTTTGTGCATATGGCCTTGAATTCAAAGATTGTGATGGATTTACCCATGATTGGTGTACTCTGTTACCAGCACTGGAATTAGCATATAAAACATCAATCCATGCTAGTACCAATCAGACTCCTGCTATTCTAGAAAAAGGATGGAACCCCAAGTTACCCCAAGACTCCTTGAGGAAAGACTTAATTGAAATACATCCCACAGCTGCTAGCTTCAAAGGAATGCTAGACAAAGCTAGAAAGCATGAAGTAAGATGCATGGAGGACTCTTTTGCATATGCTAAAGACAAATGGGATAAATCTCATGCAACTCCAGATTTCAAAGTGGGGGACCTAGTTCTTGTATCCACCACTAACTTCAATAACATCAAAGGATGTAAAAAGTTGAAAGACTCCTTTGCAGGACCTTTTGTGATTAAGGCCCTCCATGGAGAGAATTCTGTTGAAGTAGAGTTATCTGAAGAACTTAGCAATAGCACCCTATATTTCCAGTGAGCTTGATAAAACCATATAAATCTAGTGATGCTGAGAAATTTCCCTTGAGGAATAAGGTTCCCCAAATTATACCTCCTATTGAGACATCTGGTACTAAGAAAATAACCAAAGTTCTTAAAGAAAGGAAATTAAGAACCAAGAAAGTAAGGGAATACCTTGTTAGGTACAGTGACCCAACTTGTGAAGATGAATGGTTAGAAGAAAAAAATATACCAGAAGCTACCAAACTCCTGAGGAGATTCGAACACACTAGAAACACCAATATTACAAAGTAATATTCTTTTTTAGGGGGAGGGAATGTGAGCCTTAGAGGTAATTTCATATACCCAAAAGACCACAAATATAAAAAATAACATATTAATATAAATAAAATGAATTTATTTATATTATTAAAATAAAAATCAAAATATAAATATAAAATTATATTAAAAATAAAAATTAATTATAATTTAAAAATAAAAAATACATTAAATTTTGTAAATTATAAAATTACATTTATACTTGAAAAAATTAAGTAAAAATGAAATTTTAACAAAATTGTGAAAAAATAAATAAATTTGGAAAAAAAGTTAAATAAAATTTATTATAACTTTTTATCCAATAAATAAACATATAAAATTTATTTCACCATTGGCTCCTCATAAAAAATCAGGTGGGGTCACCTCTGAGTGAAATTCTTGTAACTCAACTCTAAATAAGCTTAAATTAAGTTTCTAGTATTTTCAATACAAAAGTTGAAAATCCTCAAAACCTTAATTTAATTCACACCACATGTGGTGTTAACCATCAATTTTTGTGTTAAAATTGAGGTGTTGTGTTTAGTTTAGAAGTTATGAGGAATTGAAGTATTTTCAATTGAATTCAATTGAAATGTCAAAATGTGCGCGTGTATTACATAAGTGAACTTTGATTTACATATGAGGTGTCAATTATTACTGTATTGTACTGTACAATTGAATTGAATTACATATGTAAAGTATAAGTATAATACATGATGAGGAATTAAAGGAAAAATAAATTGGAAAGATTAAATTTGTGGGGGAAAAGGAACTCCAGCTCTAAGGGGGAGCTAGACCCCCAAAATCCTTGCTGACAGGCGTGGGATGTCAAAATTCACGCAAAAGTTCATCACTTTTGGCCTGGAATTGAGTTACAGGGTTTGTGGACTCAATTGATGATGAGGTTTTGATACCAACTGGGGTAGTTTTAGCTGTTGCCAAGAGGGTAAAACTACCCTTAAGATAAAACAATCATAATAAAAACAGTTTTAACTGGTTTCTACGCCTCTGACACACATTCTGACGTGTTTTGAAGGCTCTAGGCCTGGTATTGCTATAGTAATGGCTGATTTAAGGGTCTAAAATGGCTAAAAATGGCTAAAAATGGCTTAAACCAGCCCTTTTTTGGCCTAAACCAGGGTTCAATGATGCCATAATTGGCTTTTCTGTTGTCAGACTGTTTTTCACGACTGACAAGAGTAAATTTTACTTTTGGAGTAAGAGAATTGATGGCTATAAAAGAATGTCTTCTTTGCCCCACTTTTCTCTTCATGTTAGAATCTTTTCCTTTTATTAATTAGTTTAAAACTGTTAAACCAATCAATGAAAGATTCCAACCACCACTCTTAAATCATTTTAATCCTTTTAACCACGTGAAAAAATCATTATAATCATTGTTTGTAACTCTTATAATCATTTTTACCCCTGAACCACCCCAAAAGTGAATTAAAGCATCTTTCATCACTGTAAACTTTGTCACTTTGTTTCCAAATTCAATCTGGTCACTTTTGGGCGTGTTTTCTCTTTAATATTCTTTTTAAAGACTTTGTTCTTTAATTAATTGCTTGCAGTTCTTTGCTCAATTAATTCCAATTGAAATTGCTCTTGAAGAAATTTCTTTTGTAGCCTTAAAATATCTCTTGTAGAGTATTTTTTGGGATAAATCTTTATTGTTGGTAAAACAATAAATTTTTATATTATTGTTTTATACTAATAAAGTTATAAACAATAAAATTGGCGTGTTTTCTCTTAAAAATAATATTTCATACTATTTTTAACTGAATTTTACCTTATACAAATTTTGAGGACAGGAAAAGTACTTGATTTTTAATCAAATTTTCATATCCACACCTTACAGGGGTTCAGGGGTAAAAATATTTATAAGAGTTACAAAAAATGACTATAATGATTTTTTCACGTGTTTAAGAGGTTCAAAATGATTTAAAAGTGGTGGTTGTAATGTTTTATTGATTGGTTTAACAATGTTTAAACTAATAATAAAAGGAAGAGATTTTAACATGAAGAGAAAAGTGGGGCAAAGAAGACATTCTTTTATAGCCATCAATTTTCTTACTCCAAAGGTAAAATTTACTCTTGTCAGTCGTGAAAAACAGTCTTACAACAGAAAAGCCAATTATGGCATCATTGAACCCTGGTTTAGACCAAAAAAAGGGCTGGTTTAAGCCAATTTTAGCCAATTTTAGCCATTTTTAGACCCTTAAATCAGCCATTGCTATGGCAATACCTGGTATAGAGCCTTCAAAACACGTCAGAATGTGTGTAAGGGAAGTAGAAACAAGTTAAAACTGTTTTAACTATGATTCTTTTATCTTAAGGGTAGCTTTACCCTCTTGGCATCAGCTAAAACTACCCCAGTTGGTATCAAAACCTCATCACCAATTGAGTTCACAGACCCTGTAACTCAATTCCAGGCCAAAAGTGATGAACTTTTGCATTAATTTTGACACCACACGCCTGTCAGCAAGGATTTTGGGGGTCTAGCTCCCCCTTAGAGCTGGAGTTCCTTTTCCCCCCCAAATTTAATCTTTCCAATTTATTTTTTGTCTAATTCCTCATCATGTATTTTACTTATAATTTACATATGTAATGCAATTTAGTTGTACAGTTTAATACCGTAATAATTGATACCTCATATGTAAATCAAAGTTCACTTATGTAATACACGCGCACATTTTGACATTTCAATTGAATTCAATTGAAAATACTTCAATTCCTCATAACTTCTAAAATATACACAACACCTCAATTCTAACACAAATTTTGGTGATTAAAACTTCATGTGATTTGAATTAAGTTAAAGTTTTGAGGATTTTCAATTTTCATACAGAAAATACAAAAAACTCAATTTAAGCTTCTTTAGAGTTGAGTTACAAAATTTTCACTCAGAGGTGATCCCACCTGATTTTTTATGAGGAATCCAATGGTGAAATAATTTTTATAAGTTTATTTATTTAATAAAAAGTCATAATAATTTTTATTTAACTTTTTTCCAAATTTATTTATTTTTTTACAATTTTGTTAAAAAATCATTTTTACTTAATTTTTTCAAGTATAAATGTAATTTTACAATTTCAAAATGTAATCTAATTTTATTTTTAAATTGTAATTAAATTCTTTATTTTTAATATAGTTTTTCATTGATATTTTTATTTCCATTCTAATAATATAAATAAGCTTATTTCATTTATATTTATATGTTAATTTTGTATTTGTGGTCTTTTGGGTATATGAAATTACCTCTAAGGCTCACAGCCATCTTGAAGGTTTGTGGAAAAACTTCTACTGAGGAGAGCAAAGCTGCAGCTCTCCTGGAGTAAGGTAGAATGTTGGAATAGTTGATGTCGGAAGAAATGAGTGTAGGATGCCTGGGCCCAATGATGCAAAGCCTTTACTGAACAATTAGTCGATGTTCTGTTGCAGCTTCTGTGGGTAGACAGGAGGGTATTTAATTTACCCCTTCCTCATGTTGGTCAAGGGAAGAAGGATCATCTTCAGGTTGGCGGTCTTCATCTACCGCTTCTTGAGACCTCAGATGATCACAAGGCTCCCCAGAGCAGGATTGGTTGTTGTTGCTGCCCTCTTCAAGGCAAAAAGGTGTGAGTAAACCCACATGAGGAGGCAAGATTTTTGAAACAATCATTAAGGAACTCGCCGCCATGCTCCAATATAAGCTTTTTGATTCTGCAATTGGGTTGCGTCTCCATTAGATTTTTGACTGATAAAGCAGTCAAACGCTTCAGATTTATGCTTCAACATGCAAGTGAGCTTAGAAGAGGTGAATTGATAAAGGATAGTTAAGAAGTAGCAAGATCCAGCAATGGAGGGTGGAGAGATTGAACCAACAAGGTCAATATAAACACAGTCAAGTGGATGACTTACATGTTTTATTTAAGATGCGACTATGAAGCTGATGATAATATTACTATTAATCAACAGTACTATATCTGTTCTTATGAAATATAATAATAAAATATTATTATAACCACAATTAAATAATTAAAGAATTATTCTGTTCACGTGTTAAACACTACTAGTGATTTTAACAGTGAGAGGTAATTGTCTACAAGAATCAATTACAAGAAGATTTTAATAATAAAACTTCTTTTATCAAAAGAATTAAACTATTTTAATATATAATTATCTTTTTCAAGAATAATTATAAATATAATTCTTGAAGAAAACTAATTATTTAGAGAAAAAATTTAAGAATGAAGGGGAAATCACTCAATAATATTCCAAAGAGCTTATTGAAAGATAAGATAGAGAGATTTGACGTAGAATTGTGGATTTAAAGGATAAAAATGTATTTATAACAGTATTAAAAAAATATATGGTTGGATTCTATGATTTCATGTCTTTCTTATTGATTCTGAAAGATTTAAAACACTTAATAATAGCTTTAACTAATACTTACTTGTTGGTAACAATGATTTAAATGATAATAAGATGATGATTATGTGGAAAAAACAGCAAGAGGAGGCCTCTTTTAAGTCAACAAAAGCTGACAGAGGCGTGCCATGGAGCAAACTGAAGAACCAGTGAGTAAGAAAACAATAGACCTTTTCGGATTGTTGATTTCATCATTTGTTGTCATGTAAGATTATCATAATTACTTAATTAATGCTTTGACTTGACTCCCAACACCAATACGGTTAAGAATCAAAGGAGTAACATATGTGAATCTTCTTTTATTCCAAAATAATCATTGATTTCTCAAATTTATCAATGTTATTGGAAATTTCATCACAGGTTGTAATTACTGTGAATTTTTGTAGATTCAGTGTTTCACCTAGAATAGTCAAACATGGACTGTAAGTAAGACTTTTAATTTAACTAGTAAAACCATAATTTTTTTTGGTTGTACCATAGAACATACAGTTCTCCATTGGTCCTGAAGGTTTCAGAGATATTAATTAAGAATTGTATTTTTAATGAATTTTGGAAGGTTTTACCTCATTTCTATGTAGAATTGCAAATATCAGTGTTTTACTGGTTGCTATGAGGTAAATAAATGGATACACGTCCAAAAAGGGTTTTAATTACTCTTTTGGGGCTTAGCCATGAAAGGTCATTAAGAATTGACATGGTTAGAGGAGTCTAAGTAGCTCTTTACCTCCTTAGCACATCAAAATAGCAGGTTATTTGCTATTTTCTTAGGATTTACTGTAGTTGTAACATGGTAACAAAGCTCCCAAAAGGTTTTAGTTTACCACTTAGGCCAAGATCAGCCATGGATCCAACCTTTGGAGCTGTCCACGCCTCTGAGGCTTCAGAAGTTGGGTACCCTGGCTCTCTTTGATGTCTTTTGTCCCCCTTGCCTATTTTTCACGTCAAAATAGAAATTTAACCTTGAAGTGAGATATCCACTATGGGTGTATCAAAAGTGCATGCAATAATACCATGATATTAAGTGACCAAAACATGCATAACACTATTCTTAGTGTATATGTAACATGTGATTTCTCACATTCCCATTATTTTGGCGTGAAATTAAGAAAAACAAAAATTTTCACGGATCTTTTATGTTGTATTAATGATGAGGTATTGAACTATTTTCCATATTACCACCCCAAAGAGTTAATTTGAGCTTATTCACTTCATGGAGCTACCCTAGTTGAATTTTTGTGTAGAATCCAAATCTGGCATTAAATACATAGATTTACTTACTCAATAAAAAGTTATTCATATTTCTGAAATAAAAAATGATGAATTTTGGATATATGCATGACTTATGAGTTATGCATAATTCAAAATTGATTATTAAGATAATTGTGACCTATTTGCATATGTAAAATATAACTCAAGGCTCAAATTCCCTCCCATCAAAAAAATAAAATTCTACTAAAATTTTATCAATGGTATAAATAATAAAAACCCCAAAGGGGGTTAATTTCCACTGTACAACGTCTTTACATTACTCAGCTCAAGTAATTTAAAGCACATTTTTAGACATATTCAGGCTTGTGGCCTTCTTTCATTTCTAAATCTTCTTAATAGTTTATCCGAGTCAGGTATTTCTGATTCTGCCATCCATTCATCTTCATGGACTGGATTTCTATATCTGACAAGATATTCTCTTTGATTTTTACCCCTAAGTCTCCTTTCTTTAATGACTTTCTTTATCTTTCTGTCTTCATTCTGTTCCACTGGTGGTACAGTTAAAGGAGTTGGGTTCCTCAAAGGCAACAATTCTTTATCAGCTGGTTGATAAGGTTTTATCAAGCTGACTGGAAAAGTGGGGTGTTTTTTTTCCAATTCACTACTCAATTCCACTTGAACTGCATTCGTTCCATGTAAGGCAACAATAACAAAACGTCCTACATAAGAATCTTTAAGTTTCTTTGGTCCTTTGATATTATTCAAATTCAAGGTTGAAGCTAGAACTCATCCCCTACTTTGAAGTCTGGTACTTTATTACTCTTGTCACACTTCTGCTTTGCATAATCAAAAGCATCATTCATACTTTGTTTTGCATTATGTTTTACTTTATCAAGCATTATCTTGAAGCTGGAAGCTGTAGGATGAATGTCAATCAAGTCTTTCCTCAGTGTGTCTTCTGCGAGTCTTGGATTCCATCCTTTTTCTAACATAGCAGGAGTTTTTCCTGTGGAAGAATGGACTGATGTCTTATATGCCAATTCTAATACAGGTATAAGAGTGCACCAGTCATGGGCAAAGCCATCTGAGTCTTTGAATTCTAACCCATAAGCACAAAATCTCCTGATCATGTCTTCTAAAGTTTCAATCATCCTCTCTGCTAGCCAATCTGCTTGAGGGTGATATATTGTAGAGAATGATAACTTAGTCCCAAAAAATCTATGAAGATTGGTCCAAAGTGCAGATGTGAACTTGGGATCTCTGTCACTTATGATATTCTTAAATAATCCTGTATGAGAATAACTCTACTCCATATAGGAAGAGCTGTATCCATAGCAGTGTCATCTTTATGACATGGTAAGAATATGAGAGTCTTGCTATATCTGTCTACAATGACTAAACAAGCATTCTAAAATTTGTCACCACTTGGAGGGAGTGCTGTTACCCAATCCATGTGAACAACTTCCCAAGGGGATTTTGGTTGTTGAATACGGATCATCAGTCCAAATTTCTTTCCTGTACTCCTGTTTGCTTTTTGACATCTGCCACAGGTATGGCAATATTCAATGGTTTCTTTTCTCCACGATGGCCACCATGCACAGTTCTTCACTTTTTCAAGTGTTCTGTCCTCTGACAGGTGTCCAGAGTAGATGCTATCATGGCATTCATGAAGAATGGTATTGACAAGCAATCTGCTGCATAATTTCATTACACAAGAATGTTTGGTTCTATGGTAAATAATCCCATCAAACAGGTAAAATCTTCCTTCAGAATAGGAATTTTTCCAAACTTCATCCAGTGCATTGACTAAAGATATATCTTTGCAGTCTTTATCTAATAAAGAAGTCAGAATATGGAAATTATTGTCTTGCTTATAAGATTCTCTGACCTCTTCAAAGAATTCAGTCCCAATATTAGTTATGTTAATCCCTTCAATTGGAATCTGTGGTTCAGCTTCCAAAGGTACATAAGCTGGGTTATCAGGAGTGTTGGCTAATTCCCACCTTCTAAGTCCATAAGCATTCTTGTGAATTTTTCCTTCTTTGGCAACTGTGGTCATGTTTCCTCTATATTCTTGAATGGCTATTTGCCATCTCAACATATGTCTGTTGGGAGCTTTCATGTTAAGAAGTGATTTTACTGCATTACAGTCAGTTATCACTTCAAAAAAACTGCCATCAAGATAATAGTGTAATTTGTCAAGTGCCTTTACCAAACATAAGCACTCTATTTGGCTTGCACCATATCTGGCCTTTGTTGGCTTTATTTGTCTTGAGATGTAACAAACTGGTCCTTCTGTAGGTTTGTCATCAATAATTTGGACTTGATGTAGGGCTTCCCCTAATCCAACTCCACATGCATCAAGGTACAATTTAAAAGGAATGTTCCAGTCAGGCATGAGGAGTAAAGGTGCTTCTATACGAGCTTTCTTTATCTTGTCATAAGCTTTAATTCACTCCTGTGTCATCTCAAATACAGTCTGTTGATCACAGATTCTATAAAGTGATTTGGCTAGAATTGCAAAGTATTTCAAGTGTTGCCTATAGTAACTAGCAAATCCAAGAAAAGACATCATCTCTTTTTTATTCTGGGGTATTGGCTTAAGTAGCACTGCTGCCACTTTATTTTTGTCAATACCCAAGCTTAAACCAGAAACAACATGTCCTAAAGCTTTGAGTTCCTCAAAACCAAAATTGCATTTCTTAAGTGAAATCTTCATGTTCACTTCTGCAACCTTGTGAAGTACCCTTGCAAGTCTTTCAAGGTGTAAAGACCATGAATCAGAACATATGATAATATCATCAATATAAATGATAAGCCATCCCTCTGACAATTCTGTGGGAAAGATGGATTCATCATTCTTTGATAATGGGATGGAGCATTTTTAATGCCAAATGGCATTCTAAGGTACTCATAAATACCACAGTGAGTGATAATTCTAAGTAATTTGTTATCTTTAGATGTCAAAAAAGTTTGATGGAAGCCTTTCAATGCATCCATTTATGTTATATACTTAGCTTTAGACAATTGAGTCAAGGTTTCTTAAATTCTAGGCATTGGATACCTATCTGGAACTGTGTAGGTATTCAATGCTGTAAAATCACCAACCATTCTTGACTTATCATTATGCCATGCAATAATAACAGGTGTTGTCACTTGAACTGACTCATTATGGGCTACTTTCCTTAGTACACCAAGTTGTATCAACTCTTGGATATGCTTCTCCAAGGCTTCTCTAGCTCTTGGACTGGCTGGATAAGCTGGTCTTCTAAGCACTGGAGGATATGGTCTGTCAAAATTAAGAGTAATATCAACTTCATGTCCCCTTATAGCACCTAATGGTTCATTATCAGAGGCCAATGCATTATTGTATATGTATAACACATCCATAAGTTCATTCCTCATTTTTGGTGACAATGATAGATTAAGTTGTGCTTCAAAAAGCTGATTAGACACAACTTCCTCCTTATGAGTATCATTTTTGAAAGATACTATTGATATTTGTTTTGGCATATTGGAAAAAGCAAATTTTTGTCTTTTGTTATCCCCAATTGTGAAAGATCTGTCTTTATGGTTATTGATGTCAATACCATAAATATTTAAGTAATCATTTCCAAGAATGATGTGCTGAGATGTGCAATAATCCATTACCACAATCTCACTTTTCATTATTACACTTCCTGATGGGTGTGGAAATACAGGATTGGTGTCTAATATACCCAAGGGGTACATATTGTTACTGGCACTACTAAATTGCACACCTTCTATTGGTAATAGATGTGTTTTCCATTCAGGAAGTATAACTTGGAGATAATCTTTTCCCACACAAGTGCAAAATGCCCCTGTATCTAAATTGACTTTGGCTTCAATATCATTCATCAAAACTGATGTGATACAGGATGCTCCAGCAGTACAACCTTTTCCTTTAGCAGGTTGGTTTTACACATTCTGGCATCCTGGATATTGATCAGGTTATGACAATCCTCAATTTAATGTGGTGAGTGAGTATGGACTTCTGTGACTTCAAAGAAAGCTGTAATTTTCTCAATGGGATGCTTCTCTGCTGGTGTATCTTAGGAGACTACAGAATCTAGGTCAGATTCCTCTTTCTCTTTGTCAGCCTGTGACTCAAAACCAGAGCACAAGCATGACAGCCAAAATACCATAAACCAATGGTATAGCCAAGATACCACCAAAACATGGAACTGAGCCAAATAAGCTCAAAAGGTATCAAAAGAAAGAGGAAACTCACCTCTTTCTGAAAATATAAGTCCCATCACCATAGGACAAGAAATAACAAAGTTATTCCTGCTCAAAGTTATTGCTGAGCATAAACCTTAATTTTCACCTCCGATTTAAAATCTAGAAGGAGAGGCTTAACCCCATCAAATTGGTATTCAAAATGAAGCTCTAAGCCGGGGCTATCCAATGGTACCACCCAAACTGAGCTAGCACCAATATTACTGGAGTTATGGTCAATTTCAGGCCAAATAAGGGTGAACAAAACATTCACCTCTCATCTAACTTCTACAGTTTTACTGTGGGATACCTGAAGTGGGGTATTTTTGGAAATAGCACAATCAGGGCTATCTGATGGTGTCATCCATTTCCCCATAACTCAACTAGAACAAAAGTTATGGGGCAAACAAGCTCAATACAACTTTTTGCCCAAAACACGCAAATGTACAAAAATCCTGTACATGGGATAACTTTGCCATATTTAATGATACCCATATCAAATGAGGTACCATTGTGTAGAGCACATACAGGGCTACACACTGAACCAACATTGAGGTTGATATCTCAAGAATTGACAAAGTTATGGCTGTTTTAAGGTCAAAATCCCACCTGCTGTCATATACAGCCTTACCATGGGATAATATCCCATAACCATGAATATGAGGTGTCAAATAGACGAAGAAGCATGTTTTTACTTCAATACCTCATATTTCTGTCAATACTGGGGTCCCATACAGTTTCTGTACAGCCTTCTACGCGTCATACACGTCAGAATCAGGCTGTGAGGTCCCCAAATGAAAATTTTCACCCTGTATTGGTGAAAACTGCCCAGATGTGGTTTCAAAACCACATCTGAGCCCAATAAAGGCTATACAGGCTGTTTTCAAGCCACAAGCAAGTACTAGAAAGTGAAAAAATATTCACTTCCTCTACATGGAAAGGTCTAGCACCCTTTCCACCCCATTTCAGGATAAAAAGGAGGGTTTTCACAGCCAGAATTGTCTCCTCATCCTGCTCTTGAATAACCTACGTAGTAAATTGTCAAAAACAGTTAATAATCAGGTATAATTATAGATTGAATTATTTCAGTCTTTTATTATTGTAACCCAACGGATAAAGCTGCACCCAGGACTTTCAACAGCACTCACCACCATTATATCAAATATAATAAAGCCCTTTTTATCTTAAATTAAAATATCTTTTAAACCTTATAACTCTTTTTTTAAACTATTTTACCATGTCACAAACATAGATAAAGTTGTATTTAGCCTATTTACACCTTCATCATAGTTTCATCCTGACACTCTTCAGTACACTGAACTTCTTCAATGACTTGAACTTCATTGATTTTTGTCTACTTGGTGCAAGTGGTGGCTAAATTTGAAGTACTTCCACATTTATGACACTTCAAGACAGGTTTTTCTGGTCTTCTATCCTCTCTGGGAAACTTTGGGACCATCTTGGATTCCATAGGGATTCTAGTCCAAGTTTTACCAATCCTTGTTCTGGTAATGATATCTTCCATTGCATTAATGTAGTACTCTGTTGAACAGGGTTCTACACAACTGCTCTTGATAGCATGTTGCGGTTCTCCTCCAAAATTTCTTAATATTTTCATATTAATCATAGTGTCAGACATATCTGGGTTTAAAGAAGATAATCTGTCTTTTTGCTTGAAGAAACAAGTAAGTGGTTTATCTTTCTCTGAGTTAAAAATGGCACTTTCAAAAGAATTTTCCATTTCAAAACTCCAAGAATTATTGGCCCATTTGGTAATCACTTCATATTTCCACCAAGACCAGTCATGTTTTCCATGATCTATTCTCATCTTGTAATACCATTTCTTTGCAGTCCTGGTAAACAGACAGTGTAATTTACCCACTATGATTTCATCAGGTATATTAAAGTCTTCTTGTAACATATCAATAGTCCTGATGAACTCAATGTGGCTGTATTCTCCTTCACCAGAGAATGTTGGCCATTATTCCAATTTGGGAATATCTTTAACAGAAACAAAATTTTCTCCTAAAATTGGGGTAAAAATTCCTTTAACAGAAAGTTTTTCTTCAGTCAAACGTGTATAATGTCTTGGCATATGTGGTTCATAATTCTTATGCATTTGTTCTACATTTGCAATGATTTCATTTTTTAACTTCTGCCTTTCACTGTCACTTTTTGCTAAATGTGTAGCAAACTGATTAGTATTTTCAACCATCTTTAAGACATGATCTTGTAGAACTTTAAGTTGATCATTTATTTCAAAAATAGAAAGATCTTCCGTTTCATCATTCTGAACTTGACATTTACTCTCAATTCTGCTACATGCATTGATAATTGAATCAAATCTGGCATTTGTCAATTTATACCATTCAGTATATTTTTTGTCATGTCTTTTCAAATCACTGATATCCAATGTTATTTGAGTTAACTTTTTGTCAAGTTTACCAATTTCTACATGAATACTAGTGTGTACATGATTTATTTGCGTGGAAAGGTCCTGTTCATCATTTTCTGTTCCTTGGCTGTGAATTCCATTACAGTTCTGGCCATATTAAACACACTGTCCACGGCTGAAGGCTCCAATTTGGGGCTCCTGTACCCCTGTGGGTAAGGTCTGTGCCAATCGGCTTTGCCTTTGCCCTTGCCTTGATTGCTCTTGGGACCTCTCTGCTTCTTCTTAGGTCCTTTGGGCTTGTCTTTGGACACTGGTGGAGCTGGTTTGGACCTGGTAGACGCCACTGGGGCCTCTGTCTCCAAAACTGGAGTAACTTACAGTTCCTTATTCTGGTCTATGGATAAAAGACTTTGGTTCTTCAACCAATTCTTTATCTTTTTGAACTTTTCTTTGTAAGACAGGGGGCTCCACCCTCCTAAGAGTTCTATGGTCTTCTCCTGACCCAGAAAGCTCTTGATGTTTAAGTAGGAGTTCATGGCCCCTGCCAAAGGCTTGGGCATATTTCCCACTCCTCTTCTTTGGCTGTTCTGAACAAATTTTTGTATTGGCATTGATATATTCCTATTGCTGCCACTTGAAAATGGTTCAGCCCTGGAAATATTATCATTAATCAGTTCAGGCTTGGAATTCAAGTTGAAATCTGTGTGGTACAGACCTTGCGGAATGGGGGGCAACTCTGGCATCCTCCAAATGTGTCTTTCTTGAGGAAGACTTGGCACTTCTGGATTTAGTCTGGCCTCTTCCTTGTCCACATCTATCTGGTTGGACTGAATATTGCTTCTATTTCTGGTGTGCACCATTTTCACATCAATTCAAAGATAAAAAGAGGAAAATATAAGATAAACACACACCTTTTGGTGGTAATTTATTCTTTTCTGAGTAAAATAAGGTGCCTCTTTTAGAAATTTGAACCTCAATACTGTCTTCAGATTCTGCTTCTGAAGATGCTGGACTAGTTATATATCTTTTACTGAGTCTGTTGCCAGCTGCACAGTATTTGATTAAAGACACTAGAAAAATTATAAAAGAGAAAAAATTATTTTTTATACTTTTTAAAATATTTTTATAGATTTTGTATAAGTTTTATATTTTTTAATATTAAAAAAATTATTCTTTTTTAAAGAAAAAAAATTAAAATTTAAGATTTTGAATGAAAATTAATTCAGAGTAACTCAAAGAATAATTTTATAAGTTTTTGGATGTGAAAAAGCGACGTGTAATAACAGTATAAAATTAAACCAAATTCCTCCATGAAAAAGATTTCCAAAAGAATTTCAAAAAATAAGAATTATTTTAACTTTAAAATGAAAGAAAAAAGTATTATGAAATTAATATATTTTAGAACTTAAAAATATATTAATTAAGGGTACAAGGTTCAAAAAACACGGCCAGGCCCCCAAATGTAAGATTTGGTAGGTATGGTGGTTTTTTAGAACACCAAAATGAAGTATAGAATATGATTATATCAAAAACTCTGGTTACAATCACGGCCAAGCCCCCAAATGTAAGATGTGATATGAAACTGATGATAATATTACTATTAATCAACAGTACTGTGTCTGTTCTTATGCAATATAATAATAAAATATTACTATAACCACAATTAAATAATTAAAGAATTATTTCTTTCATGTGTTAAGCACTACTAGTGATTTTAACACTGAGCAGTAATTGTCTACAAGAATCAATTACAAGAATATTTGAATAATAAAACTTCTTTTATTAAAATAATAAAATTATTTTCATATATAATTATCTTTTTCAAGAATAATTATAAATATAATTCTTGAATAAAACTAATTATTTAGAGAAAAACTTTAATAATAAAGGGGAAATCACTCACTAATATTCCAAAGAGCTTATTGAAAGATAAGATAGAGAGATTTGACATAGAATTGTGGATTTAAAGGATCAAAATGTATTTATAACAGTATTACAACAATATATAGTTGGATTCTATGATTTCACGTCTTTCTCATTGATTCTGAAAGATTCAAAACACTTAAGAATAGCTTTAACTAATACTTTCTTATTGGTAACAATGATTCAAATGATAATAAGATGATGATTATGTGGAAAAAACAGCAAGAGGAGGCCACTTTTAAGTCAACAACAGCTCACAGAGGCGTACCATGGAGCAAACTGAAAAACCAGTGAGTGAAAAAACAATAAACCTTTTTGTATTGTTGATTGCATCATTTGTTGTCATGTAAGATTATCATAATTACTTAATTAATGATTTTACGTGACTACCAACCCCAATATGGTTAAGAATAAAAGGAGTAAAATCTGTATATCTTTTTTTATTCCAAAATGATCATTGATTTCTCAAAGTTATCAATGTTATTGGCAATTTAATCACAGGTTGTAATTACTGTGAATTTTTGAAGATTCCGTGTTTCACGTAGAATAGTCAAAAATGGACTGTAGGTAAGACTTTTGATTTTACTGGTAAACCCATAATTGTTTTTGGTTTTACCATAGAAAATACAGTCCTCCATTAGTCCTGAAAATTTCAGAAAGATTCATTAAGAATTGTATTTTTCATGAATTTTTGAAGTTTTTACCTCATTTCTATGTAGAATTGCAAATGTCAGTGTTTCACTGGTTGCTATGAGATAAATCAATGGATAAAACTCAAAAAAGGGTTTTAATTACTCTTTTGGGGTTTATCCATGGAAAATCATTAAGAACTGACATGGTCACAGGAGTCTAAGTAGCTCTTTACCTCCTTGGCATGTCGAAATAGAAGGTTATTTGCTATTTTCTTAAGATTTACTGTAGTTGTAACATGGTAACCAAGTTCCCAAAAGGTTTTAGTTTACCACTTAGGCCAAGATCAGCCATGGATCCAACCTTTGGAGCTGTTCACGCGTCTGAGGCCTCAGAAGTTGGGTACCCTGGCTCTCTTTGATGTCTTTTGTCCCCCTTGCCTATTTTTCACGTCAAAATAGAAATTTAAGCTTCAAGTGAGATATCCACTATGGGTGTATCAAAAGTGCATGTACGAATAACATGATATTAAGTGCTCAAAACATGCATAAAACTATTCTTAGTGTATATGTAACATGGGATTTCTCACATTCCCATTATTTTAGCGTGAAATTAAGAAAAACAAAAATTGTTATGGATCTTTTATGTGGTATTAATGATGTGGTATTGAAGTATTTTACATATTACCACCTCGAACAGTTAATTTGAGCTTATTCACTCTATGGAACTACCCTAGGTGAGATTTTGTGTAGAATCCAAAGATGGCCTTAAATCCATGGATTTACTTACTCACTAAAAAGTTATTCATATTTTCTGAAATCAAAAATGATGAATTTTGGATATATGCATGACTTATGAGTTATGCATTATTAAAAATTTATTTTTAAGTTGATTGTGGCCAATTTGGTTTTGTAAAATATACATCAACGCTCACATTTGAATTGCTCCTTGAATGTAACTGATGTATTTTGTTAAGGTCGCAAGTGTGGCAAGAGCCATTAAGTGACAGAAGACCCATTGCAGGACTGGTCCTCTACCTGGATGGCCAAGTTGCTTGGGCCACAAGTCATCCACGATTGTGGTTGACAAAGACGTTGGCCCTGTAAAATCTTGTGAGCCTTTGAGATATGACCACATACCCAATAAGGTCACAAGAAAGACTCATAATAATTATACCTTTAAGATAATTATACTAAAATTACTTAGAATAATTATACATTAAAAATAATTACTTCAAAAATACAAAAACACCATAAATTGGTACAAAAATTGGTTTAACTTAAAAACAAATGAATCAACATGTGAAATAAATTATACCATTGGATTCCCCATGGTAAAATACACATATACCATTTTTATGGCATATCTGTAAAGTCAATATTTAATGAGTTATAAGGAATAATACCTTATAAAAACCATAAATACTTATTTATTTCGAGAACCAATGAAACAACATGTGGAATAAATTGTTACATTGGATTCCCCATGAAAATTAACACATAAAACAATTAATGAGCTAATTTCCAATGTTAATACTTAAGGAATCAACCTGAATATATGCACTTTTTGCGTCAATGCATATATTGAAGGATCATAGCTAATATCTCTTAAGCTATACAAGATAGAGTGATGAACCAAAAAAAAAGCTACCACGTAATAACTGTAAGAACACAGATATGAAATTGATTTTACAACTTATAAACAAGGTTAAAACCTATGATGAAATATTGATAAAAATCAACAGAGCTGTTGACCACTTTGTTGTGAAAGTGGTCCAAACTTAAAATAAAGCACACAGTTGGATTCTACTAGTTCATTCGTGAAAAATGACGTAATTTTTATTATTAAATTCAGGGTATAACCCCCTGAAATCATGATTTGAAGTTTAAAATATTGAATTTGGACAGAAAAGATGAGTTACAAGAAAAATCATCAAAATTAGAGTTTTGATGATGTAATGAAAAACTCTTGGCAGCATAATGGGGTTATGTCAGGCTATCAGAATTCACTCTCTGAATTGCTGTACTGTGTAAATCTTAAAAGGTCTTAAGGATCAAAGTTTGAGCTTAATTTGATCATTTATGATCACTCACTGTAACCTTAAATGAAGTTAAACAGTCATATAAGTGATAAAATTGGTTAATACTATTAGTTCATGATTGAAACTAATAGAATCCACGAAATTTGGGGTTCTGCCAAGCCTCTGATGTCATCAACTTTAGAGTTATAGTAATAACTCTAAATAATGGTGTAATAATGATGCAATATGGTTTGATCATGATGTAATCATCTCCAAACCTTAAAATATTGATCAATTCCAGTGGATATGATCAGTACACGTCTACTAGAAGCCTGCTGGACTGTAGGAGGGAGGTATATACTATAAATAGAGCTCTTTTTACTCTATTTTCCCCTCAGACGCATCAAAAACATTAAATCAATTAAATCAAAGGTAATTTCTTTATTCTTTATATATAAAACCATTATATTATTAAAGACCAAAGACCACCTCGTTGTAATCATATATTTTGATGTGATTAAATAATTTATTTAATTGTTTTTGTTAAAAATCTCTCTAAAACTCATTTCCACGTAAAAATTAAGAATATTAGTAATTTTCTTTATTTTTTACTGTAACTACAATTTGAAAAAGTTGTATTTCTATTTTTTGGCGTAAAATATTTCAAAATTATTATATTAAGTGTTAAAAGTAAGTTATTTTCTCTTATTATAATAATTTTCTCTTTATTATTATTTTAATAATTCTTTAATTAATATAAATAGTATGTATATTAATTTATAACTTTAATATTGGTAATATTATTGTTCTTGATTGTTTTTTATTAATAAAAAACAATTTTTTATTAATAAAAAACAATTTTTTATGCCTTTATTATTTGTTTGTAAAAATAATAAAGTGCCTTTAAATATATTAATTATTTTATATTAATATATTCATTTTATTATATTATATTTTATAATATAAATTATATTATTATATTTTATTAATAATATAATCATTTTTACACCATAATTATAATAATTATTTTTATCTTATTTATTTCACTTATAAGGAAATTAATAATACAATAAGTAAAATATTAATAATTTTTACTTATTGTTTCATAGTCAAACCTTACAAATCTACTTTCATCAAATTCTTGATTATTTTTCTGTGAAAGAGGATGTCTTCATTTGTTTTGAGGTCAAACATATCCAAGTTTTTAGTAATTGTAACTTGTCTGTGAAACAGTTGTAGGAGACTGATGAGATTACAGTTGAGCTTGGTAACATACAGAAAATCAACTAAGTTGAGGGGTCTTCTATCAACAATGATCGAAGCAGTCCCCATTCCTTCAGCACAGAACTGACTCATTGAGTCCCCGGTAGAGATGAACAAGTTAAGAGTATCAAAGAGTGAGGTGAAAACTTCCTTAGAGTGGAACATATGATGTTTAAGGTGTGGATATGAAACTTTGATTAAAAATCAAGTACTTTTCCCGTCCTCAAAATTTGTATAAGGTAAAAATTACTTAAAAATAGTAAGAAATATTATTTTTAAGAGAAAACACACCAATTTTATTGTTTATAACTTTATTAGTATAAAATAATAATATTATAAAAATTTATTGTTTTACCAACAATAAAAATTTATCCAAAAAATACTCTACAAGAGATATTTTAAGGCTACAAAAGAAATTTCTTCAAGAGCAATTTCAATTGGAATTAATTGAGAGAAGAACTGCAAGCAATTAATTAAAGAACAATGTCTTTAAAAAGAATATTAAAGAGAAAACACGCCCAAAAGTGACCAGAGTGAATTTGGAAACAAAGTGACAAAGTTTACAGTGATGAAAGATGCTTTAATTCACTTTTGGGGTGGTTCAGTGGTAAAAATGATTATGAAAGTTACAAACAATGATTATGATGATTTCTTCACGTGGTTGAAAGGTTTAAAATGATTTACTAAAGGTGGTTGGAATCTCTTATTGATTGGTTTAACAATGTTTAAACTAATTATAAAAGGAAAAGATTCTAACATGAAGAGAAAAGTGGGGCAAAGAAGACATTCTTTTATAGCCATCAATTTTCTTACTCCAAAAGTAAAATTTACTCTTTTCAGTCGTGAAAAACAGTATGACAACAGAAAAGCCAATTATGGAATCAATGAACCCTGGTTTAGACCAAAAAGGGCTGGTTTAAGCCATTTTTAGCCATTTTTAGCCATTTTAGACCCTTAAATCAGCCATTACTATAGCAATACCAGGCTTAGAGCCTCCAAAGCATGTCAGAATGTGTGTCAGAGACGTAGAAACCAGTTAAAACTTTTTTACTATGATGGTTTTATGTTAAGGGTAGTTTTACCTTCTTGGCAACAGCTAAAACTACCCCAGTTGGTATCAAAACCTCATCATTAATTGAGTCTACAGACCCTGTAACTCAATTCCAGGCCAAAAGTGATGAACTTTTGCGTGAATTTTGACATACCACGCCTGTCAGCAAGGATTTTGGGGGTCTAGCTCCCTCTTAGAGCTGGAGTTCCTTTCCCCCCCCAAATTTAATCTTTCCAATTTATTTTTCCTTTAATTCCTCATCATGTATTATACTCATAATTTACATATGTAATTCAATTCAATTGTACAGTAAATTACAGTAATAACTGACACCTCATATGTAAATCAAAGCTCACTTATGTAATACACACGCACATTTTGACATTTCAATTGAATTCAATTGAAAATACTTCAATTCCTCATAACTTCTAAACTAAACACAACACCTCAATTTTAACACAAAAATTGATGGTTAACACCACATGTGGTGTGGATTAAATTAAGGTTTTGATTATTTTCAACTTTTGTATTGAAAATACTGAAAACTAAATTTAAGCTTATTTAGAGTTGAGTTACAAGAATTTCACTCAGAGGTGACCCCACCTGATTTTTTATGAGGAATCCAATGGTGAAATAATTTTTATGTGTTTATTTATTGAATAAAAATTTATAATAATTCTTATTTAACTTTTTTCCATATTTATTTATTTTTTCACAATTTTGTTAAAATTTCATTTTTACTTAATTTTTTCAAGTATAAATGTAATTTTATACTTACAAAATTTAATGTATTTTTATTTTTAAATTGTAATTAATTTTTTATTTTCAATATAATTTTTTATATTTATATTTTGATTTTTATGTTAATAATATAAATAAATTTATTTTATTTATATTAATATGTTATTTTTTGTATTTGTGGTCTTTTGGGTATATGAAATTACCTCTAAGGCTCACATGATGTGCTGCTCCACAATCAATGACTACTTGGTTAGGATGACCTTGAGAGCTGATTGTCAAGGTTACAAGGGCATGAGCCATAGCAAGATGAGCCAAAGCTGGTGTTCCTTGGGCTTTTTGCTTGTTGTTTTGTCGTGGTGGATGGAGATGTGGATTTTCCGCATAGCACTGATCTTTTCTGTGTGTCATGCACTTGGGATTGTGTAGACCATTAGAACAGAAGTGGGTTATTTTGAATTGATGATCACTTGACAAAATAAGAGAAGAGGAAGGAGAGGGGTCTTTGACAACAACTTTTGCTGTCTGCAAGTTGGAATACTCTTGTAGTCATAGAAGAACTTGATCTGGTTCCTCGAGAAGGTTATCATTAAGAGTGAGCATTTTGACTACCTGAGTGAGAGAGGCATCATTGCCAAGTTTTCCAAGTATGATATACAATAAAATTTCTGGTGGTAGTTCTACACTGACAGACTGAAGATCCAAGAGAAAAGTTTGCATATTATCAATGTATAATTGGAGTTTCCCTGTATAATTAAGTCTTTGCCAATTTATCCCAACTCTTCCCTTGTTCATGTTCCTCTTTGAAGCATATTGTTTTTTGATACATGTTCATAGCAGATCAGCCTTATCAGAGGTTTTGGGACGTACTTCCAGGAATACTTGTTGATTGATTCTAGAGGCAATTAGGTTGATAGCTTCAAAACATAGCTTATTCCACCTATTTCTGGAAGCAGGTGTTGCATATTGTCATATAGGGTTTTCACAGACCTCCAATAGCTCTCTGGAGCTCAGGACAAAACACATTTAAAGATACCACTCGGAGTAGTTAGTGCCATCTAGAAGTGGTATGTAATTTTCTTCTTTGTTGTTGTTTCTTTCGGACATCTGGCTGAGTCATCTTCTTGTTCTACACCTGTTCTGATTGTATTAGAGCGGCCAAGGCTGTAAATCTATTAGGATGCAGAGCTGAAGGTGCATTTCATTAGGTTTTTGCTAAAGGTAAAAATATAAAAAGAGAGATATTAAATACGTAAAGGTGGATGACAAGTATATAAATAAAAATAATATAAGGACAAGATTGATATGACTGTAATCAAAAAACACTGAAGCAGAAGTATGAGTTTGTTGTTCAAACAACGAGAATTGATTAGGTGATTAATCATACGTATGATCAGCTAATACAATTCATAAGTAAATAAAGGAGAGAATAGAGAAATGCAAGTGATTTTTGATAAAAAAGAGAGTAGAGATGAAGAGATCTTTGATAATTCAGGAGGAGTTTGCTCCTCTTGTTTGTATAAAGGGTATTACTAAATATTATGCACATAGGAGTGTGCATAGATCTTGAGTAAATACATTGGGGTTTGTGCGTGCCAAAGCGTAGATAGTGTTCATCATTCTACACTACCAATTCATTTATTGCAAACCAGTTTGTTCACAAGTACTCTTTGACAATGTCAGAACTCACAGAGAAGATTCCTCTTATCATTCTTGACTGCTCTGAGTCTCCTTCCTTATTTGGGACTCACCATACTAAATATATGGTTGGGCTTGCTTCATTCCAAAGCTTTGAATTCGATTTTTTAGTCATTGATACTCCCAAGGGAGAATACCTCATATTGGGCTTTGACTTTCTTAATCATTTCAATCCTTCTATCGATTGGGGGCAAGGGTGGATCACCTTTAATGCTGATAAAAAGGACTATTCTTATCCTTCAAATTCTTTCAGTAATGACTTTTCTTCTGCCATATCATGGGAAGCTCTGGTTAGTGATTCTAGAACACCATGAGTTCCATCTTCTGTCCATATTCCTTCCCTTGATTGCCATATGTCATTATTATCTTCTAGAGATGAAGTCTTCAAAGAGATTCAAGATGTTGGAGAATATAATTCTGTATCTTCACTCAATCTCTTCTTTGGGAATAAGGACCTTCCCCCTTCATCTTATCATGACTCCCTGAAGGAGTTGTGGGATGAGGACAAAGAGCCAGAAGAAGTCAAAATGGTGTTGAAAGTTTTTCCTTCTGTCTATCACCAATATTTGGATGTCTTCTCCAAGGTGAAAGCAGAAAGCCATCCTCCTCACTGTGCCGTGGATCATCATATTGAGCTGGAGGGGTCTCTACCTCCAGTTGCAGTGGTCTACTCTTTATCAAACCAAGAGTCAGATACACTCAGGGCCTACATTTAAGAGAATGTAGAGAAAGGTTTCATCTGTCCAAGCTGCTCTTTAACAAGAGCACCTGTCCTCTTTGTTGAAAAGAAGGATGGTGGCCTCCGTTTGTGCGATCATTACCACAAACTCAATGCCGTGACTAGGAAAAACAAGTATCCTGTTTCTCCTATGAATCAGCTTCTCAACGTATTTAATGGTTCTTCTATCTTCTCTAAGAATGATTTTCTTGGTGCATATAACCTGCTCAGAATGAAGGACGGTGATAAATATTTGACAGCTTTTAGAACTAAATATGGCAGTTATGAGTACTCAGTTATGCCATTTTGGCTCACCAATTCTCCAGCCTCTTTTCAAAATCTTGTCAATGATATTTTCAAAGATCTTCTTGATGTTTATGTTGTGGTTTATTTGGATGACATTATGGTCTTTTCCACATCTGAGGAGAAACATGTCATTCATGTGTCCACTGTTCATTCCAGACTCAGAGCCAATAACCTTTTGGCTAAGGCTTCCAAGTGCCTATTCCATGTTTCTAGTGTGGAATATTTGGGTTATATTGTTTCTTCTGAAGGCCTCCAGATGGACCAAACAAAAATTCCAGCAGATTCTCAATTGGCCACCTCCAAGAAACCTCAAGGCTCTTCAATCTTTCCTTGGCTTTTCCCATTTCTACCTCCGTTTTATCAAGAATTATTCAAAAAAGATCAGTTCACTCACCAGTTTCCTCAAGAAAGATTCCTGTTTCCCCCTTAATGAGGAAGCTCTTAGTCAGTTTCATCAACTCAAAGAGGCTTTCACCACCGCTCCAATCCATCTCTACCCACCATTGTAGAGACTGATGCATCCAATTATGCCTTGGGTGATGTACTGAGTCAGGTCTCTGACTCAGAAAAACATCCCATTGCATCTTACAGCCCAAAGCTTATTCAAGCAGTGCTAAACTATGAGATTCATGAGAAGGAACTCCTTGGAATAGTGTGGGCTTTTCTTCTCTCTCTTTCCTAACCTTTTGAAGTTCCCACGAATCATTCTTCTCTTCAATACTTCATGTCTTCAAAAGTACTCACTCTCCGTCAAGCCCACTAGGCTTAATTCTCTTCTGAATTTCACTTCTCAATCACTTACCTCCCTGGCCGCCGAGCTACTCTTCCAGATGCCTTATCACGTCAGGATTACGTTTATCTGGAGAGGGGGGAGGATTTCATCAGCAAGAATCCAATGAACTTTCAGCAACTCATTAAGCAGGATGAACTTCAACCCTCAAGGTATTTTGCAGTCAAGGTGGAATATTTTTCAAATTTGATTGACTCAATTCAGAAGAAATTATGGCAAGATCCTCAGTACAGAAGTATTCTTCAAGAATTGGGAAAATGTAAATCTGTGCAAGATTCCTCTCTTGATTCCTCTTCCAAACTTCTTCTTTTCAAAGATGGGGTGGTGGTCCAAATTGACCACACAACTCAACTCAGCATTCTTCAAAAGAGTCATGACTCTCCTCTTGTTGGAATCCCTGGCCAAGGGAAGACTCTCAAACTTGTCAAGGGGGATTTCCACTGGTCCAGCATGACTCAATTCATCAAGGATTATGTCTCATCCTGTCCACAGTTTTCAAGAAACAAGAATATTCATCACAAGAAGTTTGGATTCCTCAAACCTCTTCCAATTACAAATGGTCCTTGGATTTGTCTTTCAATGGACTTTATCACTAAACTCCCACCGTCCAATTCCTTTGATTCCATCTTGGTCATAGGGGACAGGTTCTCAAAAATGGCAGTTTTTATTCTGACAATTTATTCAATGACTTCACTGTTTTTTGGCCATTTATCCATCAAGAATATCTTTTCAAAGAATGGCCTTCCTTCAAGCATTGTTGGGGATAGAGGTTCACTTCTTGTTTCTTCTTTTTGGACCAATATTTGTCAGCAGATCAAGATTTGAAGAGATCTTTCAACTTCTTACAATCCAGAAACTGATGGACATACAGAGAGGGTAAATCAGATACTAGAACAGTGCCAGCCTATGACTCAAAACCAGAGCACAAGCATAACAGCCAAAATACCATAAACCAATGGTATAGCCAAGATACCACCAAAACGTGGAGCTGAGCCAAATCAGCTCAAAAGGTATTAAACAAAAGAGGAAACTAACCCCTTTATGAAAATATAAGTCTGATCACCATAGGACAAAGAATAACAAAGTCATTCCTGCTCAAAGTTATTGCTGAGCATAAACCTTAATTTTTACCTCTCATCTTGTAAGGTTTGACTATGAAACAATAAGTAAAAATTACTAATATTTTACTTATTGTACTATGAATGTCCTTATAAATAAAATAAATAATATAAAAATAATTATAATAATAAAGAATTATTATAATTATGGCGTAAAATTAATTATATTATCAATAAAATATGATAAGATAATTTATATTATAAAATATAATATAATAAAATAAATATATTAATATAAAATAATTAATATATTTAATGGCACTTTATTATTGTTACAAACAGATAATAAAGGCGTAAAAAATTGTTTTTTATTAATAAAAAACAATGAATAACAATAATATTACTAATATTAAAGTTATAAATTGATATAAATACTATTTATATTAATTAAAGAATTATTAAAAGAATAATATAGAGAAAATTATTAATATAAGAGAAAATAACCTACTTTTAACACTTAATATAATAATTTTGAGATATTTTACGCCAAATAATGTAAATAAAACTTATACAAATTGTATTTACATTAAAGAATAGAGAAATAGCAAATATTCTTGATTTTTTACGTGGAAATGAGTTTTAGAGAGATTTTTAACAAAAACAGTTAAACAAATGATTTAATCACATCAAATTGATGATTATAATAAAGATGAACTTTGGTCTTTCATAATATAAAAGTTTATATATAAAGGATAAAGATATTACCTTTTTGTTTGTATTGATTTAATGTTTTTGATGTGTCTGAGGGGAAAACAGAGCAGAAAGAGCTCTATTTATAGTAAATACCTCCCTCCTAGAGTCCAAAAGGCTTCTAGTAGACGTTTACTTATCATATCCACTGGAATTGATCAATATTTTAAGGTTTGGTGATGATTACATCATGATCAAACCATATTACATCACTATTACACCATTATTTAGAGTTATCACTATAGCTCTAAGTCTCATGACGTCAAAGGCTTGGCAGAACCCCAAATTTCGTGTATTCTATTAGTTTCAATCATGAACTAATAGTATTCACAAATTTTATCACTTATATGACTGTTTAACTTCATTTAAGGTTACAGTGAGTGATCATAAATGATCAAATTAAGCTCAAAATTTGATCCTTAAGACCTTTTAAGATTTACACACTACAGCAATTCAGAGAGTGAATTCTGATAGATTGGCGTAACTTCCTTATGCTTCCAAGAGCATTTCATTACATCATCAAAACTCTATTTTTGATGATTTTTCTTGTAACTCATCTTTTCTGTTAAAATTTAATATTTTAAACTTCAAACTATGATTTCAAGGGGTTATACCTTGAATATTATAATGAAAAATACATCATTATTCACAAATGAACTAGTAGAATCCAACTGTCCCCTTTTTTCCAAGTTTAGACCACTTTCACAACAAAGTGGTCAACAGCTCTATTGATTTTAATCAATAATTCCTTACAGGTTTTAACCGTGTTTATAACTTGTGAAATAAACATCATATCTGTATTCCTACAGTAATTACGTGATGACTTTTTTTTGGTTCATCACTCTATCATGCATATTCAAGAGATATTAGCTAAAATCCTTGAATATATGTGTTGACCAAAAAAGTGCATATATTCAGGTTAATTCCTTAAGTATTGGTTTTGAAGCTTAGCTTATTAATTGTTTTATGTGTGAGGCTTTATGGAGAATTCAATGGTACCATTTATTTCACATGTTGTTTCCTTGGGTTATAAAATAAATAAGGATTTGTGTCTTTTATAAGGTATTATTACTTATAACTTATTAAATATTGACTTTACAGATATGCTATAAAAATGGTATATGTGTATTTCACCATGGGTAATCCAATGGTGTAATTTATTTCACATTTTTATTCATTGTTTTTTAAGTTAAACCAAGTTTCATACCAATTTATGGTATTTTTGTAGTTTTAAGGTACTTATTTTTAATGTATAATTATATTAAATATTTCTTGTGACCTTTTTGGGTATGTGGTCATATCTCAAAGGTTCACACATCTAAACTCTAGAATTAGGGGCCTCAACCCATCAAATGGGTAATCAAAATGAAGCTCTAAGCCAGGGCTATCTAATGGTACCAGCCAAACTGAGCTAGCACCAATATTACTGGAGTTATGGTCAGTTTCAGGCCAAATAAAGGTGAACAAAACATTCACCTCTCATCTAACTTCTACAGTCTTAGTGTGAGATACTTGAAGTGGGGTCTTTTTGGAAAGGGCACAATCAGGGACATCTGATGGTGTCATCCACTTCCCCATATCTCAACTATAGCAGAAGCTATGGGGAAAACAAGCTCAATACCGATTTTTGCCTAAACCATGCATATGTACAAAAATCTTGTACATGGCATAACTTTGCCATATTTAATGATAAGCATATCAAATAAGGTACCATTTTGTCAAAAACACATACAAGGCTACACACTGGATCAGCTTTGAGGTTGATGTCTCAAAAACTGACAAAGCTATAGGTGTTTTAAGGTCAAAATCCCAAATTCTGACCAATACAGGCTTACCATGGGATAATATCCCATAACCATGAATATGAGGTGTCAAATAGACAAAGAAGCATGTTTTTACTTCAATACCTCATATGTCAGTAAATACTGGGGTCCCATACTGCTTCTGTACAGCATTCTACATGTCATACATGTCAGAATCAGGATGTGAGGTCCCCAGATGAAACTTTTCACCCTGTATTGGTGAAAACTGCAACCACGTCTGAGCCCAATACAGGTTATACAGGCTTTTTGCAAACCACAAGCCAGTACTAGAGAGTGAAAAATCTTCACTTCCTCTACGTGAAAAGGTCTAGGACCCTTTGCACCCCATTTCAGGATAAAAAGGAGGCTTTTCACAGCCACAATTGTCTCCTCATCCTGTTCTTGAATAACCTACGTAGTAAACTTTAAAAAACAGTTTTACTCATGGTTAATAATAATGTATAATTAAAAAACTTAATTATTGTAGTCTTTTATTATTGTAACCCAACAGATAAAGCTGCACCCAGGACTTTCAACAGCGCTCACCACCACTATGATATATAGTAAAGCCCTTTTAATCTTAAATGAAATCATCTTTCACTCTTATAAATCCTTTTAAACAATTTTTTACTGTGTCACAAACATAGTTAAAGCTGTAACTAACCTATTTAAAGCTTTATCATAGTTTCATCCTGACATTTTGCAGGCCTGCGTGTGTTTTAATCCTTTTTGGACCTTATAAGTGAGTTTTTTTCTTTTATTATTCATTTCTGACAATTTTTTTATCTTTTTTAGGCATAATTTCTTTTAAAAATACATATTTTATATATATTTTTACTTTAATACTCATATTATAAGAGTACTTACCACGTGGTTAATACCCAGAAAAAAACCTTTATTTTTGGTGTGTTTACATATAAAAACACATAAGCCATCAATACGTCCTGTATTTGTGATTGAATAAGGACACCTCTGACTGAAAAACCATCTGTTGAGGCGTGGTAAGTGTATTGTTAACTCAATAACACTTATACAGATTACACTTGAAAACCACAAGTGTATATGTGGGATACTGGCACACAAACAGTGTGACAGCGTACCATAAGCTGTAATTCTGACGTTAAATTGTTGATTCAATTATACTGTCATTATACAAGGGAACATTGTAGTAACATGGAAGCCCAGAGGCCATTCTTAGATGTGCAAAACCAGCCTTTTAAGAAGTCTTAACTAACATAAACCCTCTTTTTCCTGTTTGATTCAGTGGAAGAAAACTATATCCTACTTGAAACCCAGTCACAGGCCAACACACCAGTGACACCCTCAGAGCCAGAGGGAGGCAAGGGCAAAGGAAGGAGGCTAAGTGAAGGTCTCATCACAGCCAAGAAGTGGACTCCAATAGCCACTCAGAGGAGTAGAAAACCACAAAAATCTGCATCAATACAAGGTAAACCAACCTTAACCACTTGTACAGGGAAGATTACAATTGTTAACCCAGTTGTAACCTGCAAAGGCAAGCTGCCCAAATCAGCAGATAACAAATTTGTACAAGGAACAGTCAAAGGTAAATACCCTAAGAACATAAAGTTTTTGACTTCTTGCAAACATTGATATGTCCCCTGTATACTTCAGAGACCTTGGCTTCCAAAGGAACCAGCCAGAGGACAGAGAAGGCTTGTCCAGAACCAGAATATCTGGAAGAGGACACCTTGGACACAGTGGTGGATGGAAAAACAATGAGGGAGATAATATCAACCTTGCAGTTCACACTCCAATTCAACAGGAACCTCAAACCAGAGGACTGGACGGATATGGATCAAATTCTTCACCTCCACCAACTCCTTCAAGATTTATTTCAATGGAGCATGGACAACAAAAGGTTCAACCTAGCAACTCACTGGGCAGAACTGGGATCAAGTTGCCAGAAGATCTGTCTCAAAGAGATAGACTTCAAAGACCTTATGGTAATCATCAAGGGTTGGAATCCTACCAGGAAGCACAGACTCCTGGGAGCAAGGGCACAGAGGATAAGGGAGAATCAAGCCACTATCCTAGCTATAGAAGAAAAGTTGACCCAGACAGGGCCTACTCAGATTCCTTCAGGTTCACAAGGAGCAGGCCAAATCGACTCTCCAGTTGCTTCACACCATTCAGAAACCAGCAGATCAGTGGCCAAGAGTCACCATTCTTGACAATTCCAGGAAGTTTCCAGGAGAATACAAGGAAACAAGGGCAAGAACAAAACCTCCTTCAACCAGAGGAGGAAAGAGTCAGGCCCTATGATTCAGAAGCTGTTTCATTTGGTAAAAGAAGTGCACAAGAACCAGAAGTAGCTTTAAACCACTCTAGAATCAGTAGTCCTAGTAATAGAAACAATACCCCCACTCAGATTAAACATAACATTGTCTCACCCAAGAGTAACTTAAACAGTGATGCACTGTCGTTACAAATGTCCCAATATGCTGAGCAATCTGTAAAGCAGTTTGAAGAACTTGAAGCTGGCCATTCAAGGACCAAAAAAACACAAGGCTCCTTGGAACAGATAGTTAAGAATCTTCAAGAAGGATATGCTCAATTGAGCAAAGCCTCTGAAGAAACCAACAAAAGACTGAATCTGGTCTTTGAAGAACAACACCACAGCAAAAGGGACAGGGATTGTCTGGATCAAGACATAAACAAACTGTTTAATGTCTACCATAACTTTAAGCCCCAACCACAATTCCAAGTTATGGATAATCCATATCAACCAGATGGCATCAAACCAGATGCCATATTGATGAATAAGGCAAGATCTCCATCACAATACCAGGATGGAAATGGAATGTCTTATTCAGAGAAGGAAGCCTTGAAACAGGTTCCTGAGGCCTCAAGCTGGCCCAAATTCTCTGGATCAGGAGAATATGATCATATGGAACTCATAGATTATATTGATGGACTCTTTATTGATGTACCAAGCATACCAGATTACTGGATCACTGCTAGATTAAATACAGCATTTAAACGTCATGTGTCACAACCATGGCAATTCATCCCCTTGAACTTCAATATGGCATATCCATGCCACGTCCAATATATGGCAATTTGGCCATATCCATAAATCATTGGCCAAATTGGCCATCTCACTTCATTTGGCATTTTATGGCCATTTCATCATCTGGGCCCAACTTGGGCCCTTCACCATCATCAGGCCTTTCCTGGCCTTTCTCTACCTTTTGGGAAATTTTGGTATTTCCCAGTCAACAGGGGAAATACAGCCCAAGAAGCTGTATTTGGCTTTAAATACAGTTTCTCCGCATTTGCGCACTTTTGCGCATTTTGCACATTTTTGTGCATTTGCCCACTTTTGCGCATTTTGCACATTTGCCCACTTTTTGCCCATTTTGCGCATTTTTGCGCACTTTCGCACACTTTTTGCACACTTTTGTGCACTTTTTGCGCACTTTGCGCAAATATAGTTTTAAGACTGTATGAGCTGTATTTGGACAAAAACCCAAAAATAGCCAAATACCTCAAAAGACATTCTGACACCTCTGAAGCCCTTCAAAACCAATTTTCACCAATATCCTCCTGGCGTCATCTCTAAAGACTTATGGCCATCTTCAACCTCATCAACCAAAGTGCCATATATGGTGTTATACACCATTATGCATCTTTTTTCAGCAGCAATCCACTGGCGGCAATATGATCTGGTTATTTCAGCTTTCAATTAGGCCATGCAGTCACGTCATCAAGAGGATTCATCAAGGCTCAAGGGCAAGTGTCAAAACCTCAAATACCAATGACGCCATCAAGCAGTCATTGGTTATTCTCACTCCAAGTATTCCTTCCAAGCAAATACTGTCAATTCATTCTCAAGGTGTATTCAAGAGGCAGTTCCAAAAGAAGTTGTCAAGTTTCAAAGCTCCACTCAATCCATCTTGGCAACCATATTTATTTCAATACAGCCTGGATCCATCAAGAACTGTATTTCATTTTCAAGCATTGGAAATTCATTCAACCCAATTCAATTGCCATATTAGCCAGCTGTATCAATTCCCAAAAAAATCAATACAGCCTCAAGGATCAATACAGATCAGTTTTCAGCCTGAAGAACTCAAGCTCCCAACTTTTCACATATACTGGCTACCCTTTCCACCCTGGGGGGTTTTCCCCAGTAAATTAATATACTTTGATTTTATTTTATCTTTATTTTCTTTTCATTTTAGTCAAGCAAATACTGATATTATTAATTCAGTCATTTAGCACCTTTCTTTTTCTCTTTCTTTGCCTGTCAATGGATATTTGGTGGTCATATCCTTACTAATTCCATTATTCATTTTCCCCAGGTTGAAACAGTGATTTGGGACTTACTTTGTTGGCTCTTTGGCCATTTGGCTTCCCTTTCCTCTTTGCATCTCATCTTGTACTGGCATATCTTTAGAGGAATTCATTCTTATTATTTTTATTCTTTATTCTTTGGAGTCTTCCAAGTGAGTTCCCTGATTGCTGAGTGCCAGGCCACTCTTGTATTTCTGTCCAAGAGCCCCTGTGACATTATATTAATTAGCTCATAATTTCTTTTCATTCTGTTGATTTTTTCTTTATAATTTCATTCACTCATTTCATTGAAATTATGATTCTTTTACGCTTATGAACTTAATAATTCATTGTCACCTCTCAATTTTCTTTCATTCATTCTTCATTTTGAAAATTGAAAGCTGACAAATTTTTATTCTTGTTATTCTTTTTGAAATCCTTTTCAAATCATCAAATTTTCATTTCATTCATAATTCAGGCGTCATCTTGATTTTCTTTGATTTTCAAATTTTTCATCAAGATATTCAGACACATTATTCACATCAAGATTCATAATTGATTCATTCTTCAAGAATTTTGGTTTTTAAAGAATAATTCACTTGATAATGATTGATTGATTGATTTGACATATTTGATATTGACCTCAAGAAAATTGATTGACCTGAAGATTTCATTGATTTTTCTGATTTCTTCACATCAAGAATTTTGACATAAATTGATTTTTCTTCAAGATTTCATTTGATTAATTGATTTTTGCAAGATTTTGATTTTGATTGATTTGATTCATTGATTTATTGACTTGAAGACTTCATTTTGATTTGATTCATTGATTTACTTCAAGATAATTGAGTTGATTTTTATTTTGACTTCAAGACTTCATTTGATTTTCATTTATTGACGTACTTGAAGATTTTCATTTGATTCATTGATTTCTCTCAATGTTTGATTGTTGACTCTTTCCACTTCAAGCAAATTTTGATTTGAATTCATTTATTTCAATTTTGTTGATGAAATCATGCCTGTTCAGCATTCACCTCCGGCAAGACAGACAAGATCTCAAGCCAGAGCTCAAGCTGTTCTCACTCCAACTCCAAGAGCACCTCTAGATGGCACCCCAGCAGTTCCTCAACTGAGGGCCCAATAAGATAGAGGACCCCGCATGGAAGGAGCAGCACCATCCAGGAAGGAAGGAAGAGGGCCTAGAAGATCAAGCTCATTTTCAGGAGTAGTTGGCGGATTTCCAGGAACTTCAAGGACTATTTTTAAAGGTCCAGGTAAAGATGAAGAAGAGGAGGAGGAGAATTCTGTGGAAGAGGAAGAGTCTGATGGTACTGAAGGTGTCCCTGCTCTGGTGGAGGCATCCCAAGGTACTGGAGGGCCAACTCTAGCCCAGTCTAATCAGCCTGTCTCTCATCATTCTGAACCATCTTTATTGGCCATCATGCAGCAAATGACTCAGATTATGGCCAATATTCAAGCAGCTTCATCTTCTGAAGCATCAAGACCACCAGCCTTCAAGACTCCATCTATGAAGGCACCAGAATGCTTTGATGGGACTCAGCCCTTCAAAGTTAGAAGCTTTATTCAGTCTTGTAAATTGATTTTTCATAGTGATCCGGCAAACTTTGCTCAAGACAGAAAGAAGGTCCTTTATGCCACTTCATTTCTCATTGGCAGGGCTGCAAAATGGATTGAGCCTTATCTTTCCAATCTCACCAATCAAGACTCAAATTACCTTCTCAATTCTTGGCCTTTATTTGAATCTCAACTCTTCACTCTATTTGGTGACCTGAATGAATTCAGAAAAGCAGAAGCTGAGTTGGATTCTTTAAGAATGAAAGAAGGTGGGCATGTATCCTTATACATTTCTGATTTCAGAATTTTAGTCTCAAGAATCGGGGATTGGGGTGAAAGAGCTCTCATCCATCATTTCAGGAAGGGATTGCCATCCAGGATCTTGGATCAATTGGCCTGCCATCCTTCAAGGATGGACTCTCTTCAAGAATTAATGGACGTTACCCTGGAAATTAATACCAGGTACCATGAGAGGCAAAATGAAAAGAGTCATCATCAAGAAAAGAAGCCAGAAGCCTCAAAGTCAAGTTCTTCTCATCCTGAAAATTCTTCAAGTTCAAGTCATAAGAAGAAGAATTTTCAGAAGAGGGACAAGCCCCATTCTTCTTTATTGAATAAAGATTTCAAGCTCATGAACTCTGAAAAAGAAAGAAGAATCAAGGAGGGTCTTTGTAGCTATTTTGGTGGGAAGCATAGTCTTGAGTCCTGTTTCAAAAGGCTTAAAAACAAGCTTGCCCAACCATCAGGCAAATTTCCCAGCCAGGGAAAAGCCTGAGTGAAGATCATGTTGTGTTCAATGGTCTTCACAGTTTTCCATCCAGAGCATAATTGTGCATTCTGAATACTGGTGTCAAGAATTCTCTTAAATTCTTTGTTTTTTCTTCTCTTTCTGATGTTTTTTACAGTATTCTCATTGATTCTGGTGCTACCAACTCATTTATTGCAAAGCAGTTTGTTCACAAGTATTCATTGACTACGTCAGAACTTACAGAGAAGATTCCCCTCATCATTTTAGACTCCTCTGAGTATCCTTCTTTATTTGTGACCCACCATACTAAATATATGGTTGAGCTCCCTTCCTTCCCAATCTTTGAATGGGACTTTTTAGTCATTGATACTCCCAAGGGAGAATACCTCATGTTGGGCTTTGACTTTCTTAATCATTTTAATCCATTTATTGATTGGAGGAAAGGATTGATCACCTTTAATTCTGATCATAAGGACTATCATGATCCTTCAATTTCTTTTAGTAATGACTTTTCTTCTGCCAAATCATGTGCAGCTCTGGTTGGTGATTCTAGAACACCATCATTTCCGTCTTCTGTCCATATTCCTTCCCTTAATTCCCATAAGTCATTACTATCATCTAGAGATGAAGTCTTCAAAGAGATTCAAGATGTTGGAGAAGATAATTCTGTATCTTCACTTCATCTCTTCTTTGGGAATATGGACCTTCCTCCTTCATCTTATCGTGACTCCCTGGAGGAGTTGTGGGATGAAGAAGAAGAGCCAGAAGAAATAGAAACCGTGATGAAGGTTGTTCCTTCTGTTTATCACCAATACTTGGATGTATTTTCCAAGGTGAAAGCAGAGAAACTTCCTCCTCACCATGCCTGTGATCATCATATCGAGCTGGAGGGGTCTCTACCTCCATTTGGGGTGATCTACTCTTTATCAAACCAAGAGTCAGATACACTCAGGGCCTATATTTCAGAGAATGTAGAGAAAGGTTTCATCCGGCCAAGCTCCTCTTCTACAGGAGCACCTGTTCTTTTTGTCAAAAAGAAAGATGGTGGCCTCCGTTTGTGTGTTGATTACCACAAAATCAATGCTGTTACTAGGAAGAATAAGTATCCCGTTCCCCCTGTGAATCAGCTTCTCACTGCCTCAACGGTTCTTCTATCTTCTCCAAGATTGATTTGTGTGGTGCATATAGCCTGCTCAGAATCAAGGAAGGTGATGAACATTTGACTTGTTTTAGAACAAAATATGGTATTTATGAGTACTTGGTTATGCCATTTGGGCTTACCAATGCTCCTGCTTCTTGTCAAAATCTTGTCAATGATATTTTTTATGATGTTCTTGATGTTTATGTTGTGGTTTATTTGGATGACACTATGGTCTTTTCCAAATCTCAGGAAGAACATGTCACTCATGTGTCCACTGTTCTTTCCAGACTCAGAGCCAATAACCTCTTTGTAAGGCGTCCAAATGCCTATTCCTTGTTTCTAGTGTAGAGTATTTAGGTTATGTTGTTTCTTCTGAAGGCCTCAAGATGGACCAAGCAAAATTCCAGCAAATTCTCAATCGTCCACCTCCAAGAAACCTCAAGGCTCTTCAATCATTCCTTGGCTTTGCCAATTTTTACCGCCGGTTCATCAAGAATTATTCAAAGAAGATTAGTTCACTCACAAGTTTCCTCAAGAAAGATTCCCATTTTCCCCTCAAGGAGGAAGCTCTCAGACAGCTTCATCAACTCAAAGAGGCATTCACCACTGCTCCAATCCTTCTCTACCCACCATTGTAGAGACTGATGCTTCAGATTATGCCTTGGGTGCTGTACTGAGTCAGGTCTCTGACTCAGGAAAACATCCCATTGCATTTGATAGCCGCAAGCCTCTCCCAGCTGAGCTTAATTATGAGATTCATGACAAGGAACTCCTTGGCATAGTCTGGGCTCTCAAGCGCTGGAGAGCTTTCCTTCTTTCAATTTCTTCCCCTTTTGAAGTTCTCACCAATAATTCGACTCTTCAATATTTTATGTCTTCCAAGATTCTCACTCGCCATCAAGCCCGCTGGGCTGAATTTTTATCTGAATTTCATTTCTCAATCACTTACCGCCCTGGCCGCTTGGCCACCCTTCCAGATGCCTTGTCACGTTGGGACAACGTTTACCCGGAGAGGGGGCAGGATTTCATCAGCAAGAATCCAATGAACTATCAGAAGATAATCAAGCAACATGAATTTCAAGCCTCAAAGTTTTTTGCAGTCAAGGTGGATTCATTTTCAAATTTGATTAATTCAATTCAGAAGGCAGTGTGGCAAGATTATCAATATAGAAGTGTCCTTGAAGATTTGGGTAAAGGTAAATCTGTCCAAGATTATTCTCTTGATTCCTCTTCCAAACTTCACCTTTTCAAAGATTGGGTGGTGGTCCCAAATGACTCCACAATTCAACTCAGAATACTTCAAAAAAGGGATGACTCTCCTCTAGCTGGACACCCTGGCCAAGAGAAGACTCTCAAACTTGTCAAGCGGGATTTCCACTGGTCCGGCATGACTCAATTTATCAAGGATTATGTATCATCCTGTCAACAGTGTTCATCCAATTCCAAGTGGTCCTTGGATTTGTCTCTCAATGGATTTCATCACTCAATTGCCACTGTCCAATTCCTTTGACTCAATCTTTGTCATAGTGGACATATTCTCAAAAATGGTGGTTATTATTCCAACAATAGCTTCAATCACTTCATTAGATTTGGCCTATTTATTCATCAAGAATATTTTCTCAAAGAATGGCCTTCCTTCAAGCATTGTTAGTGATCGAGGTTCTCTTTTTGTTTCTCCTTTTTGGAACAATCTTTGTCAGCAGCTCAAGATTTCAGGAGATCTGTCAACTGCTTACCATCCAGAAGGTGATGGACAGACAGAGAGGGTAAATCAGATACTAGCACAGTACCTTTGCATGTATGTCAGTTATCATCAAGATGATTGGAACACCTGGCTCCCTCTGGCTGAATTTGCCTACAATAACTCTGACCACTCTTCAACAAAACAATCACCGTTTTTCACTGTTTATGGAAGAGATCCTCAATTTGACTCCGTTCACATCACTAAAGATACTCCTGCTGGAAATTTATCAACAAAAATCCAATCAGTACAGCAAGATGTCAAGAGAAAACTTGAAGTTGCCATAAACAGGTTTAAGAGGTATGTAGATAAAAGTAGAGCAAGTCCACCTGTTTTCAATCCTGGTGACATGGTATGGCTTTCTTCAAAGAACATCAAATCAGCCAGACACACCCAAAGCTTTCTGAAAGATGGATGGGTCCTTTTCCAATCTTGAAGAAAGTCAGCACTCATGCCTACCACTTCAAGCTTCAATCTCAATGGAAAGCCATCCACCAAGTTTTCCATATTTCCCTTTTGGAACCAGTCAAGACGTCAACAATCCCAAATAGGCATGAAGAGCCTCCTACAATAATCATTGAAGAAGAAGAAGAATGGGAAGTCTCCCAAATACTGGACTCAAAGCTCAAGAGAGGAAAATTCTGGTATTTGGTGGAATGGAAAGGTTTCAGTCAAGACTCAGAAAGATCCACTTGGGAACCAACCAAAAACCTCAAGAATTGTCCTGAACTTGTCAAAGATTTTCATTCATTATATCCTGACAAGCCTGGGCCCAATTCTTCAAAAGCTTGATTCATTACGGTGCTTGGTGGGCAGAGAAATTACCAAAAGTAAGTCCCACTCCTGGTATGCACCTTTAGGGGTATTCTACTCTTTTTTGTTGTAAGCCTCACCTTGGCCACTCTGTGAGCACTTTGTAATTTTGGACACAGATCTTTGGCATGGCTTTCAACTTCATTTCCAATGTAATGCCCATTTTGACTTGGGACAATGGGCCATTCAATTTTCAATTCATTTCCAAGACTTCAAAATTCAAATTCATTCCTTCAGGATTTTGTTTTATTTTTATGGCACTGGCGGGAGTGGTAATTACCAAAAGTAAGTTCCTCTCCTGGTGTGCACTTCCCTGAGGGGTCAACAATCTTGTCAAAAACATCACCTTGGCCACTTTGTGAGCACCTGGCATCAAAATTCTCTTTCCAGGTCCTTGGCCAATTTCAAAATCAGTTATCAACCTCAGTGATGACGATTGGAACCTCCTCAAGATTCAATTCATTTTTCTGTTTTATTTTCTTTTCTTATTTTATATTTCATTCTTTATTTTTACTTTACTTTCATTTTAAATTTTCCTTTAATCACATCAATTATCACGTCAAACATTTTGATTCATTTTAACATTCAATTCAAATCATGAAGCCAATGTCACAAGAAGATCAAGCAAGTCCTGCATGAAATGTCAAATTTTTAATATCAGTTTTCAAATTTGTTATCTTAATTGGTCCTCTTGAATCACTCTCTCAAAATCTTTCCAATAGCCTCAACAGGCTTCACCTTGTATTGGTGCTCAGGAGCTCACCAGTTCAGGGGGGGGGGGTACTGTCACAATGTCAGCCTGTGACTCAAAACCAGAGCACAAGCATGACAGCCAAAATACCATAAACCAATGGTATAGCCAAGATACCACCAACAAATGGAGCTAAGCCAAATGAGCTCAAAAGGTATCAAAGGAAAGAGGAAACTCACCTCTTTCTGAAAATATAAGTCCCATCACCATAGGACAAGAAATAACAAAGTTATTCCTGCTCAAAGCTATTGCTGAGCATAAACCTTAATTTTCACCTCTCATCTAAAATCTAGAAGGAGAGGCTTAAACCCATCAAATGGGTATTCAAAATGAATCTCTAAGCCAGGGCTATCCAATGGTACCAGCCAAACTGAGCTAGCACCAATACTACTGGAGTTATGGTCAATTTCAGGCCAAATAAGGGTTAACAAAACATTCACCTCTAATCTAACTTCTACAGTTTTAGTTTGGGATACCTGAAATGGGGTATTTTTGGAAAGAGAAAAATCAGGGCTATCTGATGGTTTCATCCATTTCCTCATAACTCAACTAGAACAAAAGTTATGGGGAAAACAAGCTCAATACAGCTTTTTGCCCAAAACACGCAAATATACAAAAATCTTGTACATGGGATAACTTTGCCATATTTAATTATACCCATATCAAATGAGGTACCATTGTGTAGAGCACATACAGGGCTACACATTGAACCAATTTTGAGGTTAATATCCCAAGAATTGACAAAGTTATGGCTGTTTTAAGGTCAAATTCTCACATGCTGTCATATACAGCCTTACCATGGGATAATATCCCATAACCATGAATATGAGGTGTCAAATAGACGAAGAAGAATGTTTTTACTTCAATACCTCATATGTCAGTCAATACTGGGGTCCCATACAGTTTCTGTATAGCATTCTACGCGTCATACACGTCAGAATCAGGCTGTGAGGTCCCCAAATGAAAGTTTTCACCCTGTATTGGTGAAAACCGCCCAGATGTGGTTTCAAAACCAAATCTGAGCCCAATACAGGCTATACAGGCTGTTTTCAAACAACAATCCAGTACTAGAAAGTGAAAAAATCTTCACTTCCTCTACGTGGAAAGGTCTAGCACCCTTCCCACCCCATTTCAGGATAAAAAGGAGGCTTTTCACTGCCAGAATAGCTTCCCTCATCCTGCTCTTGAATAACCTACGTAGTAAAATGTCAAAAAAAGTTTTACTCTTGGTTAATAATCAGGTATACTCTTAAAATTAAAGTATTGTAGTCTTTATTATTGTAACCCAACAGGTAAAGCTGCACCCAGGGCTTTCAACAGCGCTCAGCACCACTATATCCATTATAGTAAAGCCCTTATATCTTATATCAAATCCATCTTCAACCCTTATAAATCTTTTTTAAACTATTTTCCACGTGTCACAGTCATAGGTTTAGTTGTAAATAGCTTTATTACCACTTCAACATAGACTCATCCTGACATTTGGGGGGCCTGGCCGTGTTTTAAATTGTTTTGGACCTTATAAGTAAGTTTTTTCTCTAATTTTCTATTTTCTCACAATTGTTTTACATTTTTTTAGGCGTATTTTCTTTTGAAATATATATTTTTATATATATTTTACCTTATTACTCATATTATAAGAGTGTTTACCATGTGGTTAATACCCACTGGGACCTTTTATTTTGGGCGTGTTTACATATAAAACACTTAATCCATCAATAAGTCCTGTGTTCTTGATTGAATAAGGACACCTCTGACCAAAAAACCATCAGTTGAGGCGTGGTTAAGTGTATTGTTAACTCAATTACACTTATACACAGCCACTTATTCAGATTACACTTGAAAACCACAAGTGTATCTGTGGGATACTGGCAAACAAACCGTGTGACAGGGTACCAAAAGCTGTAATTCTGACGTGGAATTGTTGATTCAATTACACTTTCATTATACAGGGCATATTGTAGTAACATACAAGCCCAGAGGCCAATCCCAGACATGCAAAACCAGCATCCTTGAGAAGTCTTAACTGACATAAGCCCTCTTTTTTCCTGCCTTGATTCAGTGGAAGAAAATTACATCCCACTTGAGACCCAGTCACAGGCCAACACACCAGTGACACCCTCAGAACCAGAGGGCAGAAAGGGCAAAGGAAAGAGGCACAGTGAAGGTCTCATTACAGCCAAAAAGTGGACACCCATAGCCACTGAGGGGAGTAGAAAACCACGAAACTCTGCATCCATACAAGGTAAACCAACCTTAACCACTTGTACAGGAAAGATTACAATTATGAACCCAGTTGTAACTTCCAAAGGCAAACTGCCCAAGTCAGCAGACAATAAATTTGTACAAGGCACAGTCAAATGTAAATACCCTAAGAACATAAAGTTTTTGACTGCTTGCAAACACTGATATGTCCCCTGCATACCTCAGAGATCTTGGCTTCCAAAGGAACCAGCCAGAGGACAGAGAAGGATTGTCCAGAACCAGAAGACCAGGAAGAGGACACTGTGGACACAGTGGTGGATGGCAACACAATGAGGGAGATAATATCAACCTTGCCATTCACACTCCAATTCAACTGAAACCTCAAACCAGAGGACTGGAAGGATATGGATCAAGCTCTTCAGATCCACCAACTCCTCAAAGACTTATTTCAATGGAGCATGGACAACAAGAGGTTCAACCTAGCATCTCACTGGGCAGAACTTGGATCAACTTGCCAGAAGATCTGTCTCAAAGAGATAGACTTCAAAGACCTTATGGAAATCACCAAAGGTTGGAATCCTACCAGGCAGCAAAGACTCCTGGAAGCAAGGGCACAGAGGATAAGGGAGAATCAAGCCACTATCCAAGCTATAGAAGAACAGTTAACCCAGACAGGGCCTACTCAGATTCCTTCAGGTTCACAAGGAGCAGTAAAAATTAGCACTCCAGTGGCTTCACACCATTCAGAAACCAGCAGATCAGTGGCCAAGAGTCACCATTCTTCACAATTCCAGGAAGTTTCCAGGAGAAGACAAGGGAACAAGGGCAAGAACAAAAACTCCTTCAACCAGAGGAGGAAAGAGTCAGACCCCATGATCCAGAAGCTGTTAGATTTGGTAAAAGAAGTACACAAGAACCAGAAGTAGCTGTAAACCACTCTAGAATCAGTAGTCCTAGTAATAGAAACATTACCCCCACTCAGACTGAAAATAACATTGTCACATGTGAGAGTAACATCAACAGTGATACATTGTGGTTACAAATGTCCCAATATGCTGAACAATCGGCAAAGCAGTTTGCAGAAATTAAAGCTAGCCAAGAGTGGATGAGACAAACTCAAGCCTCCTTGGAACAAATAGTTAAGAATATTCAAGAAGGATATGCTCAACTGCGCAAAGCCTCTGAAGAAACCAACAAAATACTGAACAGAGTCTTTGAAGAACAACACCACAGCACAAGGGACAGGGAGTGTCTGGATCAAGACATTAACAAGTTGTTTAATGCCTACCATAGCTTGAAGCCCCAACCACAAGGCCAAGCTATGGAGAATCCATATCAACCAGATGATATCAAACCAGATGCCATGTTGATGAATAATGCAAGATCTCCATCACAATACCAGGATGGGGATGGAATGTCTTATTCAGAAAAGGAAGCCTTGAAACAGCTTCCTGAGGCCTCAAGCCGGCCCAAATTCTCTGGATCAGGAGAATATGATCATATGGAACTCATAGATTATATTGATGGAATCTTCATTGATGTACCAAGCATACCAGACTACTGGATCACTGCTAGATTAAATACTGCATTTAAAGGTCATGCAAGTATATGGTACACAGAAATGAAAGAAATCCATGCCAGAAGAAACTGGCCATGGTGGAAGAGTCAAATCATCCAAACGTACAGTAATGGAACTTGGATATGGCAAAAGACCATGTCATTTGAGAATGATAAATACTCTTTGGACAAAGATCCATATGAGTGGTGTCTTAGACAGTCTAAAAGACTTAAAGCCATTGATCCTCAGATGAATATCCAAATGAGGAATCACAAACTTCTGACACAACTGCCAGGAGAACTATAGCATGCAGTAAAATGCAGCTGCAACCAGAATTGCACTCTAGATGACATAGCCAACACCTTACAAGACATAAGGAAGAGGACTAATATAGGGAAATTCACCCCATATAGAAGCAGCAGTTTCAAAGAGAAACAACCACTCACGGTAGAGTTTAAAGACAAACACAGAGAAAGAGTGGCAGAAGTGGCTAAGAAGAATAATTCTTGCCAAAATTGTGGTTCAACAGACCACTATGCCAACAACTGTCCAAAGGCAAAGAAAAAAGTCTATGCCATAGAGAAAGTCCCTGAGGAAGAACCTCCAACAGAGGATTCTGATTCAGACTCTATGGGAGATTCCATCAGAGAACCATCTGAGGATGATCAAGACCCAAGAGAGGAGTTTCTAGTGGAATACCAGCAGGAAACACCACTGGAAATCCAGGACATACAGTTGGAAGCAGGAATGCCACAGGACACTGCTAACAAGAACTTGTGCAAACACACACAAGATGCACAAACATTTCTGGTTACACCAACCAAAGGAATGGCATATATACATGGAACAGCCACAAAAATGACTGTTTGTATTGACAATGCTCAGCATCCACTGATCATTGATAGTGGAGCACACTGCTCCAGAGTGGCCAGAAACTATCTGGATACCCACTTCCCAAACTGGGAAAAACAGCTCTTGCCCACTAAGGCAAAGAACTTTAAAAGTGCATCAGGGAAGATGACTTACATTGGGATAATTATCAAAGAGATAATTATACCCTACAGGAAGGGTAATATCAGACTCAATCCAGAGCTTGTAGTGCTTAATGATGCCCACATCTAAGGGTTTTTACTGGGAACAAATTACCAGAGGATGTATGGAATAGACATTTACAACATTAAAAATAGGCACATCTCCATTGGTACTAACAAGGAAAAAAAAATTTCACTTGACATATACCAGATATCTTCTCAAGATCCACTAGAAGAACTTCTGAAGGAATTCAGAGAAGGACAGTTTAGCACTACCCTCACCAGTAAACAAAAACTAAGTTTACTGAAAATGCTGAGAAAGAACAGACCAGCATTTGCCGTTGGTGAAGAACCATTAGGCAAGATCAAAGGCCATGATATAGAACTATATCTGGATATGGAAAGACCTTATCCACCCATGCTGAGGAGACCTCCTTATCCAGAAAGCCTGGAAACCAGGAAAGAAATTGAGAATAACATCAATGAGCTCCTGGTTATGGATGTCATCAGGAAGATTGGACATAATGAAATAGTGGAAATCACCACCCCAGTCCTAATCACCTGGCATGATGGCAAGTCTAGATTATGTGGAGATTTCAGAGCCCTGAATAACTACACAAAAGCAGACAGGTACCCTATACCAAGGATACCCCATGCCTTAGATAAGCTGGCTAAAGCCAAATACATAGCCAAAATGGATTGTATGAAAGGCTTCCAGCAAAATGGAGTTAAACCAAACTCCATGAAGTTACTCAGGATAATATGCCATATGGGTATATATGAGTATACCAGGATGCCTTTAGGCATTAAGAATGCACCAGCCCACTTCCAAAGGATGATGGACACCATGTTTCAAGAAGAAATAATGGAAGGCTGGATGGTAGTATATATTGATGATATCATTATATACTCAGAGACATGGGAAGGCCATGTACAATACATAGAAAGAGTTCTAAGTAAATGTATACCCATTAATCTGACAATTTCACTCAAAAAGTGTAATTTTGGCCAACAAGAGCTACTAGCTCTAGGACATAAAGTCTCAGGCCTTAGTCTGGCAATTGACCAGAAAAAAGTAGCAGCAGTACTGCAAAAGCCAGTACCAAAGAACATCAATGAGATGCAATCTTTCCTTGGGTTTGCTAGCTACTATAGAAACCATATCAAAAATTTTGCACACATAACTAGTAGTTTATACAAGTTATGTTCAAAAGATGTAGTTTTTGAAATAACCAAGGAGAGGAGGGATGCATATGAGAGAATCAAACATGAACTCACCAATGCACCAGTGCTCATCTTTCCTGACTTTCAGCTACCATTCAAGTTATATATAGATGCAGCATGCAGCCAAGGCTTAGGAGCAGCCCTTCACCAAAGACAAATTGTGGATGGTAAACCAAGAGTGGGTGTAATATGTTACATCTCTAGGCAACTGAAAGATTCAGAAGCCAGGTATGGGGCCACCCAGACTGAAGGTCTATGTCTAGTATGGGCTCTAGAAAAACTCCATTATTATTTGGAGGGTGCAGTCTTTGAAGTCTACACAGACTGGACAGCCTTGAAGTCTTTACTAAACATGAAGACTACAAATAGACATATGCTGAGATGGCAAATAGCCATCCAGTAGTATAGAGGGAACATGACCATCATATACAAGGAATGTAAAAGCCATACCGATGCAGATGGCCTCAGCAGATGGCCACTGGACAATGTCAAAAGCAATCCAGCTTATGACTAAGAAGTTGCAGCAAAAATCCCTATCCATTTCATGGAAAGAGATAGGAGGCAAAACTTCATATTATTTGAATGGGCACCAGAAATGGTACCCTTGACAGTGGAAACAATGACTCAGAAGGGACAGAAACTCCCATACTGGGAATAAGTTCCTCAGAATTGCACAATGAATTCTTCAGTGCAGTACAAAAGTCTTATGCCAAACACAAACAGTGTAGCATACTATTCCAACTCCTTCAACAAAAATACAGGAGTCCAGAACTGGAAACCCAGCTGGAAGAACCCTGGTTGAGGGCCTATAAGGACAATAAGTATTTTCTTATAGATGGCCTGCTCTAACACAGAGAAAAGCACACAAGTGCACTCACAGTGGTAGACAGAGACCACATCTCATTGATCTTACAAAAAATGCCATGACTGCCCCTATATGGGACACATGAGTGAAGACAGGACCAAAGAGAGGGTAGCAAGCACAGCTTGGTGGCCCAAGTGGGAAAAAGAGTTGAGTGAATACATCAACACTTGTGAAAGATGCCAAAAGGCAAATAGGAAACATGGGATGAAGTATGGGTTACTTCAACACATAGAAGAACCCAAACACCCATGGGAAACCATCAACATGGACTGGGTAACAGGACTTGTGCCAGGAGGCAAAAAAAACTATAATACCTGTTTGATCATAGTTGATAGGTTCAGCAAGAGCATGAGGTGTCTACCATGCCATAAAGAAGACACAGCCATGGATACTGCTCTGTTATTTTGGAATAAAATCATATCTACCTGTGGAGTCCCTAAGATCATCATTAGTGATAGGGACCCAAAATTCACATCTGAATTTTGGATTAACTTATATGACATGTTTGGTACCAAACTTGCTTTTTCCACAGCTTACCATCCACAAACAGACGGCCTAGCTGAGAGGATGATCCAAAAAATGGAGGACATCCTCAGAAGATTCTGTGCCTATGGCATGGAATACAAGGACCATGAGGGATACACCCATGATTGGGTTACCCTCTTACCAGCAGTCCAACTGGCTTATAATACAAGCCAGCACTCAACCACAGGTAAAACTCCTGCACTGGTGGAGAAAGGGTGGAACCCCCTTGTGAGCCTTGAGGTATATTTTACATACCCAAATAGGCCACAATTATCTTAAAAAGAAATTTTGAATTATGCAAAACTCATAAGTCATGCATATATCCAAAATTCATCATTTTCAATTTAAGAAAAGATGAATAACTTTTTATTGAGTAAGTAAATCCATGGATTTAAGACCAGATTTTGATTCTACACAAAAATTCACCTAGGGTAGACCCATAGAGTGAATAAGCTCAATTTAAGTATTTGAGGTGGTAAAATGGAAAATACTTCAATACCACATCATCAATACCACATAAAAGATCCGTGAAAATTTTTGTTTTTCTTAATTTCACGCCAAAATAATGGGAAAGTGAGAAATCCCATGTTACATATACACTAAGAATAGTGTTATGCATGTTTTGAGCACTTAATATCATAGTATTCTTACATGGACTTTTGGTACACCCATAGTGGATATCTCACTTGAAGCTTAAATTACTATTTTGACGTAAAAATTAGGCAAGGGGGACAAATGACATCAAAGAGAGCCAGGGTACCCAACTTCTGAGGCCTCAGAGGCGTGGATAGCTCCAGAGCATGGATCCATGGCTCATCTTGGCCCAATTGGTAAACTAAAACTCTTTTGGAACTTGGTTACCAAGTTACACCTACTGTAATCACAAGAAAATAGCAAATAACCTGCTATTTTGACGTGCCAAGGCGGTAATAAGCTACTTAGACTCCTGTAACCACGTCAATTCTTGATGACTTCCCATGACTAGACCCTAAAAGAGTAATTAAAACCCTTTTGGGACTCATATTCATTGATTTACCTCATAGCAACCAGCAAAATACTGCTATTTGCAATTCTACGTAGAAATGAGGTAAAAACTTCAAAAATTTATTCAAAGTACAATTCTTAATGAATCTTTCTGAAACGTTCAGGACCAATGAAGAGCTGTATTATCTATGGTACAACCAAAAATAATTACAGTTTTACTAGTAAAATTAAAAGTTTTACTTACAGTCCATTTTTGACCATTCTACGTGAAACAGTGAATCTTCAAAAATTCACAGTAATTAAAACCTGTGATGAAATTGGCAATAACATTGATAACTTTGAGAAATCAATGATTATTTTAGAATAAAAGAAGATTTACTGCTGTTACTCCTTTTATTCTTAACCATATTGGGGTTGGTAGTCACGTAAAAGCATCAATTAAGTAATTATGATAATCTTACGTGACAACAGATGATTCAATCATTAATCCGAAAAGGTTTATTGTTTTCTCAATCACTGGTTTTTCAGTTTTCTCCATGGAACGCCTCGGTGAGCTGTTGTTGACTTAAAAGAAGCCCCTTCTTGCTGTTTTTTCTGTATCATCATCTTATCAATTTATTAAATCATTATTACCAACAAGTAAGTATTAGTTAAAGCTATTCTTAAGTGTTTTAAATCTTTCCAAATCATCCAGAAAGACGTGAAATCCTAGAATCCAACTATATATTGTTGTAATACTGTTATAAATCCTTTTGATCCCTTAAATCCACAATTCCACGTCAAATTTCTCTACTTTTATCTATCAATAAGTTCTTTGGAGTATTAGTGAGTCATTTATCTTTAATTCTTAAAGTTTTTCTGTAGTAATAGTTTTCTTCAAGAATTATCCTTATAATTATTCTTGTAAAAGATAATTATATATTAAAATAATTTCATTATTTGAATAAAAGAAGTTTTTATTATTAAATTCTTCTTGTAATTGATTCTTGTAGACAATTACTGCTCACAGTTATAATCACTAGTAGTGTATAAAAAGTGAAAGAAATAATTTTATAATTATTTAATTGTGGTTATAATAATTTTTTTATTATTATATTTCATAAGAACAGACATAGTACTGTTGATCAATAGTAATATTATCATCAGTTTCATAGTCACATCTTACACCCCTGTTGCCTGTGGATCACTTGAAGAAAAATCTCCTGAATATCCACCCCACAGCCAAAGACTTCCATGATATGTGGAAGAAGGCCTGTGACACAGCTGCCAAATGCATAGCTTAGGCAAAAGAATACAATAAGCAGAGGTGGGACAAATCACATATGGAACCTGAATTCAAGGAGGGGGACCAGGTGCTAGTGTCTACACTGAACTTCAACAATCTCAAAGGACCTAAAAAGATGAGAGACTCATTTTTAGGACCTTTTACTATCATTAAGTTGGTAGGAAAAAATGCAGTGGAAGTCAAACTCACTGAGGAGTTTTCAAGGAAACATCCAGTCTTTCCAGTGAGTTTGGTCAAACCATACTTCCAGACAGAGGAGGACAAATTCCCCTCAAGGAGGAAGAATGCCACACCACAAGAGATAGTGGAAGTGGAAGACTCCCCTGGACCTGTGAGTAAGATCATCAGGGCCAGGAAGATCAGACTGAATGGGAAGGATCAAAGACAATACCTAGTCAGATTCAAGAACCAGACAGCAGATAAGGACAAATGGTTGGCAGAGGATGCCATACCAGATGTGAACCTTCATTTAAGGAGATTCAGAGCCTCTAGGAGGACTGAGCAGTCTCATCAATGATGTGCCTTTTTAAAGGGAGGGTATGTCAGCCTGTGACTCAAAACCAGAGCACGAGCATGATAGCCAAAATACCATAAACCAATGGTATAGCCAAGATTCCACCAAAAAATGGAACTAAGCCAAATCAGCTCAAAAGGTATCAAAAGAAAGAGTAAACTCACCTCTTTCTGAAAATATAAGGCCCATCACCATAGGACAAGAAATAACAAAGTTATTCCTGCTCAAAGCTATTGCTGAGGATAAACCTTAATTTTCACCTCTCATCTAAAATCTGGAAGGAGAGGATTAACCCGATCAAATGGGTATTCAAAATGAGGCTCTAAGCCAGGGCTATCCAATGGTACCAGCCAAACTGAGCTAGGACCAATACTACTGGAGTTATGGTCAATTTCAGGCCAAATAAGGGTTAACAAAACATTCACCTCTCATCTACCTTCTTCAGTTTTAGTGTGGGATACCTGAATTGGGGTATTTTTGGAAAGAGCACAATCAGGGCTATCTGTTGGTGTCATCCATTTCCTCATAACTCAACTAGAACAAAAGTTATGGGGAAAACAAGCTCAATACAGCTTTTTGCCCAAAACATGCAAATATACAAAAATCTTGTACATGGGATAACTTCGCCATATTGAATGATACCCATATCAATTGAGGTACCATTGTGTAGAGCACATACAGGGCTACACACTGAACCAATCTTGAGGTTGATATCTCAAGAATTGACAAAGTTATGGCTGTTTTAAGGTCAAAATCCCACCTGCTGTCATTTAGAGCCTTACCATCGGATAATATCCCATAGCCATGAATATGAGGTGTCAAATAGACAAAGAAGCATGTTTTTACTTCAATACCTCATATATCAGTCATTAATGGGGTCCCATACAGTTTCTGTACAGCATTCTACGTGTCTTACACATCAGAATCAGGCTGTGAGGTCCCCAGATGAAAATTTTTACCCTGTATTGGTGAAAACTGCCCAGATGTGGTTTCAAAACCACATCTGAGCCCAATACAGGTTATACAGGCTGTTTGAAAACCACAAGCCAGTACTAGAAAGTGAAAAAATCTTCACTTCCTCTATGTGGAAAGGTCTAGCACCCTTTCCACCCCATTTCAGGATAAAAAGGAGGCTTTTAACTGCCAGAATAGCTTTCCTCATCCTGCTCTTGAATAAACTATGTAGTAAGCTGTCAAAAACAGTTTTACTCTTGGTTAATAATCAGGTATACTCTTAAAATTAAAGCATTGTCGTCTTTATTATTGTAACCCAACAGGTAAAGCTGCACCCAGCGCTTCCAACAGCGCTCACCACCACTATATCCATTATAGTAAAGCCCTTATATTTTATATCAAATCCATCTTTAACCCTTATAAATCTTTTTTAAACTATTTTCCACATGTCACAGTCATAGTTTTATTTGTAAATAGCTTTATTACCACTTCAACATAGACTCATCCTGACACACAACCATGGCAATTCATCCCCATGGACTTCAATATGGCATATCCATGCCACAACCAATATATGGAAATTTCGCCATATCCATAAATAATTGGCCAAATTGGCCGTCTCACCTCATTTGGCCTTTTATGGCCATTTCATCATCTGGGCCCAACTTGTGCCCTTCACCGTCATCAGGCCTTTCCTGGCCTTTCTCTATCTTTTGGGCAATTTTGTTATTTCCCAGTCAACAGGGGATTACAGCGCAAGAAGCTGTATTTGGCTTTAAATACCGTTTCTGCGCATTTGCGCACTTTTGCACATTTTTGCGCATTTGCGCACTTTTTGCGCATTTTGCACACTTTGCGCAAATACAGTTTCAAGACTGTATGAGCTGTATTTGGCCAAATACCTCAAAAGACACCTACAATAACCAAAGTGCCATATATGGTGTTATACACCATTATGCATCTTTTCTCAGCAGCAATCCACTGGAGGCAATATCATCTGGTTATTTCAACTTTCCATCAGGCCATCTAATCACGTCATCAAGAGGAATCATCAAGGCTCAAGGGCAAGTGTCAAAACCTCAAATACCAATGACGCCATCAAGCAGTCATTGGTTATTATCACTCCAAGTATTCCTTCCCAAGGAATCCTCTCAATTCATTCTCAAGGTTTATTCAAGAGGAAGTGCCAAAAGAAGTTGTCAAGTGTCAAAGCTCCACTCAATTCATCTTGGCAACCATATTTATTTCAATACAGCCTGGATCCATCAAGAACTGTATTTCATTTTCAAGCATGGGAAATTCATTCAACCCAATTCAATTTCAATATTAGCAAGCTGTATCAATTCCCAAAACAATCAATACAGCCTCAAGGATCAATACAGATCAGTTTTCAGCCTGAAGAACTCAAGCTCCCAACTTTTCACATATACCGGCTACCCTTTCCACGCTGGGGGGTTTTCCTCAGTTAATTAATATACTTTGATTTTATTTTATCTTTATTTTCTTTTCATTTTGGTCAAGAAAATACTGATATTATGAAGTCAGTCATTTAGCACCTTTCTTTTTCTCTTTCTTCGCCTGTCAATGGATATTTGGTGGTCATATCCTTAATAATTGCATTATTCATTTTTGGAAGGTTGAAACAGTGATTAAGGAATTACTTTGTTGGCTCTTTGGCCATTTGGCTTCCCTTACCTCTTTGAATCTCATCTTGTTCCTGCATATCTTTAGAGGAATCAATTCTTATTATTTTTATTCTTTATTCTTTGGAGTCTTCCAAGTGAGTTCTTTGATTGCTGAGTGCCAGGCCACTCTTGAATTTCTGTCCAAGAGCCCCTGTGACATCATGCTAGTATATGGTGTACTGAAATGAAAGAAATCCATGGTGGAAGAGTCAAATAATCCAAAAGCACAGTAATGGTACTTGGATATGGCAAAAGACAATGTCATTTGAAAATGACAAATACTCTGTTGACAAAGATCCATATGAGTGGTGTCTTAGACAGTCTAAGAGACTTAAAGCCATTCATCCTCAGATGAACATTCAAATGAGGAATCACAAACTCCTGACACAACTTCCAAGAGAACTAGAGAATGAAGTAAAATGTAGATGCAACTAAAATGGCACTCTAGATGACATTGGCAAAACCTTACAAGACATAAGTAAAAGGACTAATATAAGGAAATCCATCCCATACAACAGCAGTCATTTCAAAGAGAAACAACCTTTCAGGGTAGAGTTTAAAGACAAACCCAAAGAAAGAGTGGCAGAAGTGGCAAAGAAGAGAAATTCTTGTCACAATTGTCGTTCAACAGACCACTGTGCCAACAACTGTCCAAAGGCAAAGAAAAAAGTCTATGCCATTGAGAAAGTCCCAGAGGAGGAATCCCCAACAGAGGATTCTGGATCAGACTCTATGGGTGATGCCATCAGAGAACAATCTGATGATGAACAGGACCCAAGAGAAGAGTTTCTAGTGGAGTACCAAGGGGAAAACCCACTGGAAATCCAGGACATACAGTTGGAAGGGGCATACCACAACATACTTCCAACAAAAACTTGTGCAAACATACACAAGATGCCCAAACATTCCTGGTTACACCAACCAAGGGAATGGCATATATACATGGAACAGCCACAAAGATGACTGTCTCTATTTACAATGCTCAGCATCCACTGATCATTGACAGTGGAGCACACTGCTCCATAGTGGCCAGAGAATATCTGGACAACCACTTCCCACATTGGGAAAAGCAGCTCTTGCCCACCAAGGCAAAGAACTTTAAAAGTGCCTCAGAGAAGATGACTTCCATTGGTACAATTATCAAAGAGATAATCATAGCCCACAAGAAGGGTAATATCAGACTGAACCCAGAGTTTGTAGTGCTTGATGATGCTCACATACAAGGGTTTTTACTGGGAAAAGACTACCAGAGGATGTATGGCATAGACATTCACAACATTAAAAATAGGCACATCACCATTGGTACTAAGGAGGAAAAGAAATTTTCACTTGATATATACCAGATATCTTCTCAAGATCCACTAGAAGAACTTCTGAAGGAATTCAGAGAGGGACAGTTTAGCACTACCCTCAGCAGTAAACAAAAACTAAGTTTACTGAAGATGCTGAGAAAGAACAGACCAGCATTTGCCATTGGTGAAGAACCATTAGGCAAGATTAAAGGCCATGATATAGAACTATATCTGGATGTGGAAAGGCCTTATCCACCCATGCTTTGGAGAAATGCTTACCGAGCAAGTCTGGAAACCAGGAAAGAAATTGAAAAACATATCAATGAACTCCTGGACATGGATTTCATCAGGAAGATTGGACACAATTAAATAGTGGAAATAACCACTCCTGTCCAAATCACCTGGAATGATGGCAAGTCCAGATTGTGTGGAGACTTCAGAGCTCTGAATAACTACACAAAAGCAGACAGGTACCCTATATCCAGGATACCTCATGCCTTGGATAGACTGGCAAAAGCCAAATACATAACCAAAATGGACTGTATGAACAGCTTCCACCAGAATGGAGTTAAACAAAACTCCATGAAATCATTCAGAATAATATGCCATATGCGCAAATATGAGTATACCGGGATGCCTTTAGGCATTAAAAATGCACCAGCCCACTTCCAAAGGATGATGGACACCATATTTCAAGAATAAATATTAGAAGGCTGGATGGTAGTATATATTTATGATATCATTATATACTAAGAAACATGGGAAGACTATTTACAATATATAGACAGAGTGCTCAGTAAATGTATACCCATCAATCTGAAAATTTCACTCAAAAAGTTTAATTTTGGCCAGCAAGAGCTACAAGCTCTAGGACATAAAGTCTCAGGTCTTAGCCTGGCAATTGACCAGAAAAAAGTAGCAGCAGTAGTGCAAAATCATCAAAGAGATGCAATCCTTCCTTGGGTTTGCTAGCTACTATGGAAACCAAATCAAAAACGTTGCACACATAACTAGTAGTTTATACAAGTTATGTTCAAAGATGTAGTTTTTGAAATAACCAAGTAAAGGACAGATGCATGTGAGAGGATAAAACATCAACTCAGAAATGCACCTGTGGTCATCTTGCCTGACTTTGAACTACCATTCAAGTTATATATAGATGCAGCATGTAGCCAAGGCTTAGGAGCAGCCCTCCACCAAAGACAAATTGTGGATGGTCAACCAAGAGAAGGTGTAATATGTTACATCTCCAGGCAACTGAAAAATTCAGAAGCCAGGTATGGGGCCACCCAGATTGAATGTCGATGTCTAGTCTGGGCTCTAGAGAAACTCAATTATTATTTGGAGGGTGCAGTCTTTGAAGTCTACACAGACTGAACAGCCTTGAAGTATTTACTAAACATGAAGACTACAAATAGACACATTCTGAGAGGGCAAATAGCTATCCAGGAGTATAGAGGTAACATGACCATCATATAAAAAGAAGGTAAAAGTCATACCAAAGCAGATGGACTCAGCAGATGGCCACTCGACAATGTCAAAAGCAATCCAGCTTATGACCCTGAAGCTGGAGCCAAGATCCCGATCCATTTCATGGAAATAGATAGGAGGATGAACTTCAGATTTTCTGAATGGGCCACAGGAAGTGGTACCCTTGACAGTGAGAACACTGCTTCATAGGGAACAGAAACTCCCATACTGGGGATAAGTTCCTCAGAACTGCACAATTAATTCTTTAATGCAGTACTGAAGTCTTATGCCAAACACAAACAGTGTGGCATATTACTACAACTCCTTCAACAAAGGTACAGGGGTCCAGAACTGGAATCCCAGCTGGAATAACCTTGGTTGAGGGCCTATAACGATAACAAGTTCTTCCTTATAGATGGCCTTCTCTACCACAGAGAAGAACACACAAGTGCACTCACAGTGGTAGACAGAGACCACATCTCTCTGATCCTACAGGAATGCCATGACTGCCCCTACATGGGACACATGAGTGAAGACAGGACCAAAGAGAGGGTAGCAAGCACAGCTTGGTGGCCCAAGTGGGAACAAGAGCTGGGAGAATACATAAAAACTTGTGAAAGATGCCAAAAGGCAAATAGGAAACATGGGAAGAAGTATGGGTTACATCAACATATAGAATAACCCAAACACCAATGGGAAACCATCAACATGGACTGGGTTACAGGACTTGTCCCAGGAGGCAAAGAAAACTACAATGCCTGCTTGATCATAGTTGATGTCAGGCTGAGTCTATATTGAAGTAGTAATGCGGGTATTTACAACTAGAATTATGACTGTGACACGTAGAAAAAAATTTTAAAATAAGGGTTTTGGGTTATAAAGATTATTTATAATATAATCAAGGGTTTCTACTATTGGATGATAGTGGTGGTGAGCGCTGATGAGAACCCAGGGTGCAATCTTACCAGTTGGGTTACTATAATAAGAGTTACAATAATTAAATATATAATTATACCTGTTCGTTACCCAAGAGTAAAACTGTTTTTGACAGTTTACTACGTAGGGTATTCAAGAGCAGGATGAGGATACAATTTCTGGCTGTGAAAAGCCTCCTTTTTATCCTGAAATGGGGTGGAAAGGGTGCTAGACCTTTCCATGTAGAGGAAGTGGAGATTTTTTCACTTTCTAGTACTGGTTTGTGGTTTGCAAACAGCCTGTATAACCTGTATTGGGCTTAGATGTGGTTTTGAAACCATATCTGGGCAGTTTTCACCAATACAGGGTGAAAATGTTTGTCTGGGGACCTCACAGCCTGGTTCTGACGTGTATGACGCGTAGAATGCTGTACAGAAACTGTATGGGACCCCAGTATTGACTGACCTATGAGGTATTGAAGTAAAAAAATGCTTCTTTGTCTATTTGACACCTCATATTCATGATTATGGGATATTATCCCATGGTAGGGCTGTATATGACAGCAGGTGGGATTTAACCTTAAAACAGCCATAACTTTGTCAATACTTGATATATCAACCTCAAGATTGTTTCAGTCTGTAGCTCTGTATGTGCTCTACCCAATGGTACCTCATTTGATATGGGTATCATTAAATATGGCAAAGTTATCCCATGTACAAAATATTTGTACATTTGCGTGTTTTAGGCAAACAGCTGTATTGAGCTTGTTTGCCCCATAGCCTCTACAGTAGTTGAGATATGAGGAAGTGGATGACACCATCAGATAGCCCTTATTGTGCTCTTTTCAAAAAGACCACACTTCAGGTATCACACACTAAAACTGTAGACGTCAGATGAGAGGTGAATGTTTTGTTTACCCTTATTTGGCCTGAAATTGACCCTAACTCCAGTAATATTGGGGCTAGCTCAGTTTGGCTGGTACCATTGGATAGCCCTAGCGTAGAGCTTCATTTTTGAGTACCCATCCAATGGGGTTAAGCGTCTCCTTCCATATTTTAGATGAGAGGTGAAAATTAAGGTTTATGCTCAGCAATCACTTTGAGCAGGAATAACTTTGTTATTCTTAGTCCTATGGTGATGGGACTTATATTTTCAGGAAGAGATGAGTTTCCTCTTTCTTTTGTTACCTTTTGAGTTGATTTGGCTCAGCTCCATGCTTTGGTGGTATCTTGGCTATACCATTGGTTTATGGTATTTTGGCTGTCATGCTTGTGCTCTGGTTTTGAGTCACAGGCTGCCAGTTGATAGGTTCAGCAAGAGCATGAGTTGTCTACCATGCCAAAAAGAGGACACAGCCATGGATACTGCCCTGTTATTTTGGAATAACATCATATTTATCTTTTGGAGTCCCTAAAATCATCATTAGTGATAGGGATACAAAATTCACATCTGAATTTTAGACCAACTTATATGACATTCTTGGCACCAAGCTTGCTTTTTCCACAGCTTACCATCCACAAACAGATGGCCTAGCTGAAATGATTATCCAGACTATTGAAGACATACTTAGAAGTTTCTGTGCCTATGGCATGAAATACAAGGGCCATAAAGGATACACCCATGACTGGGTTACCCTTCTACCACCTGTCCAGCTGGCTTATAATACAAGTCAGCACTCTACAACAGGTAAAACACCTGCAGTAGTAGAGAAAGGGTGGAATCCCCTGTTGCCTGTGGATCACTTGAAGAAAAATCTTCTGACCATCCACCCCACAGCCAAAGACTTCCATGATATGTGGAATAGGGCTTGTTACACAGCTGTCAAATGCATAGCCAAGGCAAAAGAATATAATAAGAAGAGGTGGGACAAGACACACATGGAACCTGACTTTAAGGAAGGGGACCAGGTGCTAGTGTTTACACTGAACTTTCATAATCTTAAAGGACCCAAGAAGATGAGGGACTCATTTGTAGGGCCCTTTACTATCATTAGATTGATAGGAAAGAATGCAGTAGAAGTCAAACTTACAGAGGAATTTTCCAGGAGAACCCAGTCTTCCCAGTAAGTTTGGTCAAACCATACTTCCAGACAGAGGAGGATAAATTCCCCTCCAGGAAGAAGAACCCCACACCACGTGATATAGTGGAAGTGGAGGACTCCCCAGGACCTGTCAGTAAGATCATCAGGGTCAGGAAGATCAGACTTAATGGAAAGGATCAAAGACAATACTAAGTCAGATTCAAGCACCAAACAGCTGATAAAGACAAATGGTGAGCAGAAGATGCCATACCAGATGGGAACCTTCATCTAAGGAGATTCAGAGCCTCTAGGAGGACTGAACAGTCTCATCAATGATGAGCCTTTTTTAGAGGGAGGGTATGTCAGCCTGTGACTCAAAACCAGAGCACAAGCATGACAGCCGAAATACCATAAACCAATGGTATAGCCAAGATACCACCAGCAAATGGAGCTAAGCCAAATCAGCTCAAAAGGTATTAAAAGAAAGAGGAAGCTCACCTCTTTCTGAAAATATAAGTCCCATCACCATAGGACAAGAAATAACAAAGTTATTCCTGCTCAAAGTTATTGCTGAGCATAAACCTTAATTTTCACCTCTCATCTAAAATCTGGAAGGAGAGGCTTAACCCCATCAAATGGGTATTCAAAATGAAGCTCTAAGCCAGGGCTATCCAATGGTACCAGCCAAACTGAGCTAGCATCAATATTACTGGAGTTATGGTCAATTTCAGGCCAAATAAGGGTGAACAAAACATTCACTTCTCATCTAACTTCTACAGTTTTAGTGTGAGATACTTGAAGTGGAGCCTTTTTGGAAAAAGCACAATCAGGGCTATCTGATGGTGCCATCCACTTCCCCATATCGCGACTACTGCAGAAGCTATGGGGTAAGCAAGCTCAGTACAGCTTTTTGCCTAAAACACGCATATGTACAAAAATCTTGCACATGGCATAACTTTGCCATATTTAATGATAACCATATCAAATAAGGTACCAAGGTGTAGAAAGCATACAGGACTACACACTGGTTCAGCTTTGAGGTTGTTGTCTCAAAAACTGGAAAGGGTATAGCTGTTTTAAGGTCAAAATCCCAAATTCTGACCAACACAGCCTTGACATGGGATAATATCCCATATCCATGAATATGAGGTGTCAAATAGACAAAGAAGCTTGTTTTTACTTCAATACCTCATATGTCAGTCAATACTGGGTCCCATACAGCTTCTGCATAGCATTCTACATGTCATACATGTCAGAATCAGGCTGTGACGTCCCCAGATTAAAATTTTCACCCTGTATTGGTGAAAGCTGCCCAGATGTGGTTTCAAAACCACATCTGAGGCCAATACAGGTTGTACAGGCTATTTGAAAACCACAAGCAAGTACTAGAGAGTGAAAAATCTTCACTTCTTCTACATGGAAGGGTCTAGGACCCTTTCCACCCCATTTCAGGATACAAAGGAGGCTTTTCACAGCCAGAATTGTCTCCTCATCCTGCTCTTGAATAACCTACGTAGTAAACTGTCAAAAAAGGTTTTACTCTTGGTTAATAATCAGGTACAATTATAAATCTTAATTATTGTAGTCTTTTGTTATTGTAACCCAACAGATAAAGCTACACCCAATGCTTTCAAAAGCGCTCACCACCACTATATTATATATAGAGAGGCCCTTTTTGTCAGCCTGTGACTCAAAATCAGAGCACAAGCATGACAGCCAAAATACCATAAACCAATGGTATAGTCAAGATACCACCAACAAATGGAACTAAGCCAAATCAGCTCAAAAGGTATCAAAAGAAAGAGGAAACTCACCTCTTTCTGAAAATATAAGTCCCATCACCATAGGACAAGAAATAACAAAGTTATTCCTGCTCAAAGTTATTGCTGAGCATAAACCTTAATTTTCACCTCTCATCTAAAATCTAGAAGGAGAGGCTTAACCCCATCAAATGGGTATTCAAGCTGAAGCTCTAAGCCAGGGCTATCCAATGGTACCAGCCAAACTGAGCTAGCACCAATACTACTGGAGGTATGGTCAATTTCGGGCCAAATAAGGGTGAACAAAACATTCACCTCTCATCTAACTTCTACAGTTTTAGTGTGGGATACCTGAAGTGGGGTATTTTTGAAAAAAGCACAATAAGGGCTATCTGATGGTGTTATCCATTTCTTCATAACTCAACTATAACAAAAGTTATGGGGCAAACATGCTCAATACAGCTTTTTGCCAAAACACGCAAATATACAAAAGTCTTGTACATGGTATCACTTTGCCATATTTAATGATACCCATATCAAATGAGGTACCATTGTGTAGAGCACATACAGGGCTACACACTGAACCAATTTTCAGGTTGATATCTCAATAATTGACAAAGCTATGGCTGTTTTAAGGTCAAAGTCCCACCTTCTGTCACATACAGCCTTACCATGGGATAATATCCCATAACCATGAATATGAGGTGTCAAATAGACAAAGAAGCATGTTTTTACTTCAATACCTCATATGTCAGTCAATATTGGGGTCCCATACAGTTTCTGTACAGAATTCTACGCGTCATACACATTAGAATCAGGCTGTGAGGTCCCCAGATGAAATTTTTCACCCTGTATTGGTGAAAACCGCCCAGATGTGGTTTCAAAACCACATCTGAGCCCAATACAGGTTATACAGGCTGTTTGCAAACCACAAGCCAGTACTAGAAAGTTCAAAAATCTTCACTTCCTCTATGTGGAAAGGTCTAGCACCCTTTCCACCCCATTTGAGGATAAAAAGGAGGCTTTTCACTTCCAGAATAGCTTTCCTCATCCTGCGCTTGAATAACCTACGTATTAAACTGTCAAAAACAGTTTTACTCTTGGTTAATAATCAGGTATACTCTTAAAATTAAAGTATTGTAGTCTTTATTATTGTAACCCGACAGGTAAAGCTGCACCCAGGGCTTTCAACAGTGCTCACCACCACTATATCCATTATAGTAAAGCCCTTATATTTTATATCAAATCCATCTTTAACCCTTATAAATCTCTTTTAAACTATTTTCCACGTGTCACAGTCATAGTTTTAGTTGTAAATAGCTTTATTACCACTTCAACATAGACTCATCCTGACACTTTTAATCTTAAATCAAATCATCTTCCACTCTTATACATCTTTTTAAACCATTTTTTACCATGTCCCAAACATAGTTAAGGTTGTAACTAGCCTATTTACACCTTTATCATAGTTTCATCCTGACACCTGGTATACACCTTTAGGAAATTCCAATTTAAGGCCATTTCCACTTGGGGAAATGGACCATTTTTCCTCTTAAATCCTTTTTTCCAAGTCATTACTTTTCAACACATTCACTCATTAATCTTTTTTCCTCTATGGCACTGGCAGGTGGTAACAATCAAAAGTAACTTCCTCTCCTGGTGTGCACTTCCCTGAGGGGTCTACAGTATTTCAAAACATCACCTTGGCCACTTTGTGAGCACCTGGAATCAAAACTTGTCTTTCCAGGTCCTTGGCTATCTCAAATCAACTGTCAATATCAGTGCTGAAGATTGGAATCCTCCTCAAGATTCTTTTTCTTTTATTTTCTTATTCTCTTCTTTTCTAATTTCCTTGTTAACTTTCTCTCTTTATATTTCTTCAAATTTCTTATTATATCTTTTATTCAAATCTTTACATCAACTCATTCTTCAAAAAATCCAAAGCCAAATGTCAGAAAAAGACCAAATCAACCTCATTTCATATGCCAAACTCTTTACCAGTCTCAAAGCTCTTTTAAAGATTCAATACCTCGGGAATCGCTACCCCCAATCCATCTCAACAGCCTCAACAGGCTTGTACCTTATCTTGGTGCTCTGGAGCTCACCATTCAAAGTAGGAGGGTACTATCACCACCGCAAAGAATGACCCTCCTGAATTGGTTTTGTGTCAATCCCAGCCTGAAACCAAGTTGGGGCCAATTGGCCACACCATATCTTTATCGCCAATTGGCCCCCTCTGGTGCTCCATGGCGTTTTGGTCACAACACCTTTTTCCCCTGGCCATATCCTGCCATCATTGGCCTGCCTGGACAACTTTCATCTCACCAACCCCCAGGCCTTTATCTTTGTTTGGGCCTGGGGGATCCTTTCAGTCTTCCAGGGGTCTATGGACCCTCTAGCCAATATCAAGCCTCTTGGCCCAACCCCTTATATCAGGGGGGTTTGGGCTAAATGGCTTTTTTGGGGCCTTTAGGCCCCCTATGCACTCTATGTTCCGTGGGCTCCTTAGGCCCCTTCTGGCCCAATCCAATGAGGCCAAAGGGGGAAGTCCACTACCCCCCAAGGCTAGGTTGCCCCAAACCACAAGTGGGCCCACCTGAGCCAGTTTTTGACCATGGATCCAAATCCACCAATTTTGGCCAAGAACCCAAAGGACCCAATTTCTGACCAAGGACCACCTGTGGCCCACTTTCAGCCATGGCCTCTGGTAGCACACAGAGGCCGCCAGCGCAGCTCAAATTCACTCTTCCCCTCAACTTGAGGGGAAGATTTCCCATGCCTCCATGCACCGCGTACTCAAGGATGCAGAAGTGTGGCATATATGGTATTTGTGAGCCTTTAGGTATATTTTACATACCCAAATAGGCCACAATTATCTTGGAAACAAATTTTGAATTATGCATAACTCACAAGTCATGCATATATCCAAAATTCATCATTTTTGATTTCAGAAAATATAAATAACTTTTTATTGAGTAAGTAAATCGATTGATTGAAGGCCATATTTGGATTCTACACAAAAATTCACCTAGGGTAGCTCCATAGAGTGAATAAGCTCAAATTAACTCTTTGAGGTGGTAATATGGAAAATACTTCAATACCACATCATCAATACCACATAAAAGATCCATGAAAATTTTTGTTTTTCTTAATTTCACGCCAAAATAATTGGAATGTGAGAAATCCCTTGTTACTATAAAAAAAAAGAATAGTGTTATGCATGTTTTGGGCACTTATAATCATGATATTCTTATATGGACTTTTGGTACACCCATAGTGGATATCTCACTTTAAGCTTAATTTTCTATTTTGAAGTGAAAAATAGGCAAGGGGGACACAAGACATCAAAGAGAGCTAGGGTACCCAACTCCTGAGGACTCAGAGGGGTGGAAAGCTCCAAAACTTGGATCCATGGCTGATCTTGGCCCAATTAGTAAGCTAAAACACTTTGGGAACTTGGTTACCATGTTACAACTACAGTTAATTATAAGAAAATAGCCAATAACCTTCTATTTTGACGTGCCAAGGAGGTAAATAGCTACTTAGACTCCTGTAACCATGTCAATTCTTAATTAATTTCCATGGATAAACCCCAAAAGAGTAATTAAAACCATTTTTGGACGTCTATCCATTTATTTACCTCATAGCAACCAGTTAAACTCTGATATTTGCAATTCTTCATAGAAATGAGGTAAAAACTTCAAAATTTCATTAGTAATACAATTCTAAATGAATCTCTCTGAAGCTTTCAGAAGAAATGGAGAAATGTATTATCTATGGTAAACCAAAAATAATTATGGTTTTACTAGTAAAAGTAAACATTTTACTTACAGTCCATTTTTGACTATTCTACGTGAAACATTGAATCCTCAAAAATTCACAGTAATTACAAACTGTCATGAAATTGCCAATAAAATTGATAAATTTGAGAAATCAATGATTATTTTGCAATAAAAGAATATTTACAGATGTTACTCCTTTTATTCTTAACCATATTGGGGTTGGTAGTCACGTAAAAGCATCAATTAAGTAATTATGATAATCTTACGTGACAACAGATGATGCAATCAATAATCCAAAGGGGTTTATTGTCTTCTCACTCAATGGTTTTTCAGTTTGCTCCATAGCATGCATCTGTGAGCTGTTTCTGACTTAAAAGAGGCCTCCTCTTGCTGTTTTTTCCACATCAAATCATCTTATTATCCATTTAGACCATTGTTACCAAAAAGTAAGTATTAGTTAAAGATATTATTGAATGTTTTGATTCTTTCAGAATCAATCAGAAAGACGTGAGATCCTAGAATCCAACTATATATTGTTGTAATACAGTTATAAATACATTTTGATCCCTTACATCTGCAATTCTAAGTCAAATCTCTCTATCTTCTCTTCCAATAAGCTCTTTGGAATATTAGTGAGTGATTTATCTTTAACTCTTAAAATTTTTCTCTAAAAATTAGTTTTCTTCAAGAATTGTATTTATTATTATTCTTGCAAAAGATAATTATATATTAAAATAATTTTATTATTTTAATAAAAGAAGTTTTATTATTAAAATCTTCTTGTAATTGATTCTTGTAGACAATTACTGCTCAGTGTCAAAATCACTAGTAGTGTTTAACATGTGAAAGAAAGAATTCTTTAATGATTTAATTGTTGTTATAATAATATTTTATTATTATATTTCATAAGAACAGACATAGTACTGTTGATTAATAGTAATATTGTCATGAGTTTCATAATCAAATGTTACAGTTTTATATACCATTATGCACCATTTTTGATCAGCAATCCATTGGTGGCTTTTCAGGACCCAGTTTCATGATCCCAAATCAAGGTCCCAAAATCCATCAGCAATTTCAAAGGAGAACTCTTCAGCTCATCAGTCTGGAAGTCCGTGGCGGCTATCATAAGACCATTTCAGGACCCCAACCACCTGGCCCTGCAGCAGTTGGGTTGGAAATTCTTTCAGGATTATTCCAAGGGCCATTATCAGAGGTTATGCATCATTAAATCAGTTGTCAAGGCAGAAAGCACTTCAATACTCCTTGGACAACTCAATTGATCCATATAGGCAGCAATCAATCATACCTGTCTGTCCTTGGCCCAATTGGGCCAATTCATATTCCACTGTGGGAATTCAATCACACAGTTCAATTCTCAGGATGGCCAGAACTGTATTGACCCAATTCATAAAATAAAGCCGGATGAATCACCTTCCAGGATCAGCCTCCCAGTTTTTCACATGTACTGGCCACCTTTCTTCACCTGGGGACTTTTTCCCCAGTTAATTAATATATTGGATTTTTTTCCTTATTTTCTTTTACCTTATTAAAGTAAATACTGATAATCTTAAGTCATCCATTTGCACCTTTTCTTCTTTGCCTGTCAGTGGATATTGGTAGTAATATCCTTTACTAATTCCTTTTTCTTTCTGGAAGGTTGCAACAGTGAATTGAGGATTCATTTTGTTGGGTCTTTGGCTTTTGGCTTCTTATTATTCTGGCCATTGGCTTCCTTTTCTTTTATCTTTGGCATACTTGTATTTACACTTTTTAGTCTTCTTTTAACAAATATATCCTTTTATTCCTTTATTCTTTTGGAGCCCTCCAAGTGAGTTCTTCATTCCTGAGTGCCAGGCCACTCTTACTTTCATAAGAGCCCCTGTGAAATTCCCCCAGTTAGTTCAAATATTGGATTTATTATTCAATATTCTTTTATTTCTCATCAAGAAATATTATTCTATTAATTATTAAGTTATTCTGTACCTTCCCTCACCTGTTCAGTAGATTCCTGGTGGCCATATCCTTTATTAATCCCTTTTATCTTTTCTGAACAGGTTGAAACAGTGGTACAGGATTATTTGTGGTTGGCTATTTATTGTTGCTTTTGTTTTCTCTAATATCTTTTAATTCTTATTATTTCATGACTAGTAATTCATTTCTATTATCTCATTACTCTTATCAATTGAGTATTCATTCTGAGCCTTCCATAAGTAAGTCTGTTCACTGAGTACCAGGCCCTCTTCATTTAGAAGAGCCCCTGTGACATTAGTTCAATTAACTCATAATTGCTTCTTTTCTTTCATTCATTCTTATTCAATTATCTCATTCTCAATTATGATTCTTATGATTTCATTCCCTCTCATCAATTTTCATCTCACTCATATCATTCAAATAAAAACTGATTCTCTTTCTCATTTCTTAAATTTTTCTGACCATTTCATTTTCTTAATTCTCAATCAAATTTTGATTTCATTTTATGTCCAAATTCAGGTTCTTTATCAGATTTAATTGATTGGAATCGGGGTTAATTGATTCATCGTTTCAGGAGTTTCATTGATTTGGGGTTATCATTGGTTGATTTTGAAATTTCTCAAGATTTATTGATTGATTGATTTATTATTCAAGAAATTGACTTTACCTCAGGGTACTTATTTGATTTAATTGATTGACCTGATTTGATTCCTCAAGATAGCTGACTTATCCTCAAGATTGATATAATTGATTGATTTGAAGTTGATTCCTCAAGCAATTGAATTGATTTTTGAAGATATTGACTGAACTCTTCAAGACTTAATTGATTTAATTTTTAATTGAGTTGACTTGATTTGACTTATTGATTGAGCTTGATTATTCATAAGAATTTTACTCTGTCATCTTCATTCTTCAAGATTTATTCATATTGATTGATTTCTCAAGTTCATCAAGATTCTAATTTGATTGATATGGTCAAGACTTGTTTAATTCTCAAGTATTGTCAAACTTTCCTTTATTTCTTCAATAATGCCATTTCAGCATAACCCTCCAGCCAATAATACAAGATCTCAAAGACATCAAGCTGTTCTTACTCCTACAGCAAGGGTGTGAGACTTTGAGATATGACCACATACCCAATAAGGTCACAAAAAAGACTCAGAATAATTATACCTTCAATATAATTATATTGAAATTACTTAGAATAATTATACATTAAGAATAATTACTTAAACATACAAAAAATACCATAAATTGGTACAAAAATTGGTTTAACTTAAAAACCAATGAATCAACATGTAAAATACATTATACCATTGGATTCCCCATGGAAAAACACACATATACCATTTTTATGGCATATCTGTAAAGTCAATATTTAAGGAATTATAAGGTATAATACCTTATAAAAACCATAAAACCTTATTTATCTTAAGAACTAATAAACCAACATGTGAAATAAATTGTACCAGTGGATTCCCCATGAAAATCAACACATAAAACGATTAATAAGCTAATTTCCAATGTTAATACTTAAGGAATTAACCTGAATATATGCACTTTTTTGGTCAACGCATATATTCAAGGATCATAGCTAATATCTTCTAAGCTATACATGATAGAATGATGAACCAAAAATAAAGTTACCACGTAATTACTGTAAGAACACAGATATGAACTTTACTTTACAAATTATAAACAAGGTTAAAACCTATGATGAAATATTGATAAAAATCAACAGAGCTGTTGACCACTTTGTTGTGAAAGTGCTCCAAACTTAAAAAAAAGTATACAGTTAGATTCTACTAGTTCATTCGTGAAGAATGATGTAATTTTTATTATTAAATTCAGGTTATAACCCCCTGAAATCAAGGTTTGAAGTGTAAAATATTGGATTTTGACAGAAAAGATGAGTTACAAGAAAAATCATCAAAATTAGAGTTTTGATGATGTAATGAAACGCTCTTGGCAGAATAATAAGGTTATGCCAGGCTGTCAGAATTCACTCTCTGAATTGCTGTAGCGTGTCAATATTAAAAGTTATTGAGGATCAAAGTTTGAGCTTAATTTGAGCAGTTATGATCACACACTGTAACCTTAATTTAAGTTTAACAGTCTTAAGAGTGATAAAATTGGTGAATACTATTAGTTTATGATTAAAACTAATAAAATCCACTAAATTTGGGGTTCTGCCAAGCCTCTGATGTCATCAACTTTAGAGTTATAGTGATAACTCTAAATAATGGTGTAATAATGATGTAATATGGTTTGATAATGATGTAATCATCTCCAAACCTTAAAATATTGATCAATTCCAGTGGATATGATCAGTAAACGTCTACTAGAAGCCTGTTGGACTCTAGGAGGGAGGTATTTACTATAAATAGAGCTCTTTTTACTCTATTTTCCCCTCAGACGCATCAAAAACATTAAATCAATTAAATAAAAGGTAATTTCTTTATTCTTTATATATAAAACTCTTATATTATTAAAGACCAAAGAGCATCTTAATATTAATCACTATTTTTGTGTGATTAAATAAATTCTTTAATTGTTTTTGTCATAAATCTCTCTATAAACTCATTTCCACGTAAAATCAAGAAATTTAGTAAATTTTCTTTATTTTTATTGTAAATACAATTTGAAAAAGTTGTATTATATTCTTTTGGCGTAAAATATCTCAAAATTATTATTTTAAGTGTTAAAAGTAGGTTATTTCATCTTATTATAATAATTTCTCTCTTATTATTACTCTCAATAATTCTTAATTAATATAAATAGTATTTATATTAATATATAACTTTAATATTGGTAATATTATTGCTATGAATTGTTTTTTATTTATAAAAAACAGTTTTTTACGCCTTTATTATTTGTTGGTAACAATAATAAAGAGCTTTATAATATATTAATTATTTTATATTAATATATTATTTACAATATTATAATTTCATATAATATTAATTATATTATTATATTTATTTAATAATATAATATTTTTACGCCATAATAATAATATTTCTTTATTATTATTATTATTATTTTAATCTTATTTATTTCAATTATAAGGACATTCAGAGTACAATAAGTAATAAATTAGTAATTTTTACTTATTGTTTCGTAGTCAAACCTTAGATTTGGGGGCCTGGCCGTGATATTTACTTGAAAGACCTTTAAAAAGATTCTATTTGGGTTTATCCAATAATAAATTATATTTATAATCATAAAATTATATAATAATTTTATATTTTATTGATTTTAAAAGCTATTGAGGCATTTGGAAAGCAATTGTACTGTCTTACACGTGGTTTTTCACATCCTTAGACTTGCAAGAATTTTCTTTGAGTGACTCTAGTGATTAAAAAAGATAATTTATAAATCAAAAATAATTTTTATTATAATTTAGTTTTATAAAGAATCATATTAATTTTTATTTTATTCCTTAAAAATAAAAAATATAAAAAATATTAAAAAATATTAAAAACCAATAAAAAAAGTTATTTTTATTCATTTTTATTCATTTATTTATTTATTTCAAGTTTTTAAAGATATAAAAGCAATTTCTACGTGGAAAATTGCCATATCCTGCCAAAAAATAACACTTCTTATAAAAAGACTTATATTTATTTGTCTTTTTTTTAGTGTTTGAAGATAACCCAACAGAAGACAGCCAAGCTACTGTTGAGAGGTCGGTGGAAGAAACTTGTCAAAGTTCTCCAACACCAGTTATCACCAAAAGAAAGAAAGCTAAGAAATTAGACTTTCCAGGACCCACCATTCAAGACTCTGAAGGTGAGCACCTCTTTTTAAATTGCCATAAAAGAATTTTATTCTAAAATACTTTTTTCTTATTCTTTAATTATGACTACCAGAAGAGGTTCCCAATACTCCATCCAATCAGATGGAGCTGGACTCAGAGGTAGAATTGATCCCTCAAAAGGGAAAAGAAAGGGCAATATCCCCAGTGAAACAGAATCCACACAAGGAAGTGCCCTATCCCAAAGGCAAGTCCCAGAAATGCCCATAATATCTGAGCCTGAATTAGAACTAAGTATGAGTAACTCAAACAGGTACAAATCACATTCAGAGGGGTCAAATAGACATCTACATGAGCCAGTACAAGCAGTATTGCACAGTGTACAAGGACAAAGATTGGGAAATGTTGCCTCAAATACACCAAGGAGTGATGAACTCCTGGCACATCCTGAAAAAGTTCCTCAAAGAGGAGGAGATAGTGAAATACTCCAATGGATGGAATCCACTGTCATCCAAACCTCAAATCAAAAAAATCAAGGACTACCATGCCAACAAGAGGGAGGCAACCAAGGAAGAAGCCCCAGTAGCTTCTACCAGAAAGCCCCAAGCCAGCCCACTTCCCCAAGAAGGGAAGAAGAACAAGAAAAAGCATTGGAATAAACCATATTCCCCAAGCTATAGAATCCCAAGAATCCAAAAGGATGCCATGGACAATGTTTTCAACATGGCCAGAACCTTGATGGAATTCAAGGACAAGGAAGAGCAAAGAATGAGACAACCTCATTTCCCAAAGAAATAACCTTGTCCAAAGATGTTGTAAATACTTTAACAGAAATTAAAAATAGTATATTACCTCTAAAAGAAATTAAAGATAGTTTATTATCACTACAAGAAATCAATAACAATTTATCTTCTTTAACAAAAATTGTTGTGCAAAACAAGAAAGAAATTGACAACATTAAGTTTATTGTTGAAAATAATAAACCAAAGAATTTAATTGACAATACTCAAAAATTAATACAAGGACACGAGAATTGTATAAATACATAAAAGATATCAAAGACAAGACTTTGACAATCAATTATGATGTGAGTATTGACAATCTTACAGAAAAATTAAATAAATTAAGTATTTCTGTAGAAAAATTTGAAGAAAAGACTTCATCACACCAAAAATTACTTTTGTACCATGTGGAAAAAAGTGATGAAGCAAGAATGCATCTAAAAGATGATATTCAAAGTGAAATAAGGCTTATTACTGAAAAAATGGATAAAATTAATGAGGCTAATTTAAATATGCCAAAGTTATCAACACCATTTTCTCATATAAGAAGCCCTGTTAAAACAAAAGAGGAATTGTCAAATCCTTTCATAACAGACTTGAGTCACCAAGATAATAACCAAGTCTTAATGAAAGAAGCACCTCAATTAAAAGAATGGCCAACATTCACAGGAGAAGGTGAATATGACCACATGTCATTTATTAAAACAATTGACATGTTACAAGAAGACTATGCCATACCAGATGAATTAATCACTGCAAGATTACATTCACTGTTTGAGAAATCTGCAAAAAGATGGTATTATGGCATAAGACAAACAAATGGTAAAAATACCTGGTCTTGGTGGAAACAAGAAATAATCACCAAATGGGCAAATGATGCCTGGAGGTATAAAATAGAAAATGCATTTGAAAATTCTTTCTTTGACCCAGAGAAAGATCAACCTTTAACTTGGTTCTTAAAACAAGCTGAAAGGCTTAATGCACTGTACCCAGAAATGTCACAGAAAATGGTGCATATGAAAATACTTAAAAAATGTGGAGGGGAACTAGAACATGCCCTAAGAAGCAGTTGTATAGAACCATGCTCCACAGAAGAGTATATAAATGCACTAGAAGATATAGTGACAAGAACAAAAATTGGCAGGACTTGGAAAAAATTGGACATTAAAAGCCCAAATAAACCATTTATCAAAAAAGATAAATCAAAAGAATCCTTTAAGCCCAATACATCCAACAATAATGAACAAAGAAAATGCCATAAATGTGGAGTTATTGGACACTTAGCCAATAATTGCCTTAAAAAAGCAAAGATTAATGAAATTGTGGAAACAGAAAACCACAATGACAAAGAAGAGGAATCTTACTCTGAAAAAGAGACAGAAGAATCAGAAAGCTCTGAAAGTGATGAAATCAATATAATTAATGCACAAATTAATAATATTGTTATAATTTATGAAGTAATGGATGTTAATTCAAACTTGCCACAAGTTGGAACATCTGACACAAATCTGACAAACATACAAGATGCCAAAATGTATAGAACCAAACCTGCAAGAGGAAGGGGATATACAGCTGGAAAATCAAGTATAAGTATGGTTATGGTTGATAACCAAGAAGGAAAAGTTAACTTAGATACAGGAGCATATTGCACTTGTGTTGGCAAAAGTTATTTAAAAACCATTGTCCCAGACTGGCAAGAAAAACTTATGCCAATACAAGGTGTCAAATTCAGTAGTGCAAGTGAGAGCATGAAGCCCCTTGGAATAATTGATTTAACACTAATTTTTCCTCATCCCTCACAATGTGTCAGAATTAAAGTAGAGTTTGTAGTAATGGACAACTGTACTAGTAATCATTTCATACTTGGAAATGACTACTTATCAATATATGGTATAGATATCTCCAACCAAAAGGATAGATATTTTACCATAGGAGATAACAAAAGACAAAATCTTGGATTCTTAAATAACAAAAAACAAATCACAGTTATTAAGAATGAAGAAAAAATTCCAGAAAAGGAACTTTTTATATCAGATGAACTCAAAGAGGCAGAATTCAATCAAGAATTAACAGAAAAAATGAAAGAAAAATTGATTGACCTCTTATTTAAGTATAAAAATGCCTTTTCAACTGACAAAGAGCCACTAGGTGCCATAATTGGACATGAAGTGGATATAATTCTTATTGTAGAAAAACCTTACCCACCTTTATTAAGAAGACCTGCCTATCCAGCAAGTCCAAGAGCTAGAGAAGCCTTAGAGGTGCACATTAAAGAATTAATGGACCTTGGAGTATTAAGAAAGGTTGGACATAATGAACAAGTAGAAGTTACTACACCTGTCATTATAACTTGGCATAATGGAAAATCAAGGATGGTAGGAGACTTCAGAGCCCTGAATACCTATACCATTCCAGACAGATATCCAATACCCAGAATCCATGAGACATTGACCCAATTGTCACAAGCTAAGTTCGTCACAGCTATGGATGCTCTTAAGGGTTTTCATCAAAATGTCTTAACAGACAATGCCAAGAAACTACTAAGAATAATAGTCCATTGTGGAATTTTTGAATACTTAAGAATGCCATTTGGAATAAAAAATGCACCTTCCCATTATCAAAGAATGATGAATACCATATTCCCTGAAGAATTATCAGAAGGATGGTTGATTATCTATATTGATGATATCATAGTTTGCTCAGAGACTTGGGAAAATTACCTTACAAGACTAGAAAGGGTACTACAAAAAATAATCCAAGTGAATATGAAAATTTCCTTGAAAAAATGTCATTTTGCATATAGTGAATTAAAGGCACTAGGACATGTAGTATCTGGCCTTAGTCTAGGCATAGACAAAAATAAAGTAGCAGCAGTACTACTTAAACCAATGCCTCAAACCAAAAAAGAAATGCAATCATTTCTAGGATTTGCTGGTTACTATAGACAGCATATAAAGGACTTTGCAAAGATTGCTAAATCCTTGTATAAGCTATGTGACCAACAAACAGTCTATGAGATGACAGAAGAAAGAGTCAAGGCATATGAAGAATTGAAAAATTCCTTAACAAATGCCCCATTTCTTCTGATGCCAAATTGGAAACTACCCTTCAAACTGTACATTGATGCTTGTGGAGAAGGACTAGGTGCTGCACTTCACCAAACACAAATTATCAATGATAAACCAGTGGAAGGACCAATTTGTTTTATTTCAAGGCAGATCAAGCCAACAGAAGCAAGGTATGGAGCAAGCCAAATGGAATGCTTATGCCTAGTGTGGGCTTTAGAAAAACTGCATTTTTATTTGGATGGCACAGTATTTGATGTAATCACAGACTGTAATGCTGTGAAATCACTATTAAATATGAAGACTCCAAATAGACATATGCTGAGATGGCAAATTGCTATCCAAGAATATAGAGGAAATATGACTATTGTTCATAAATCTGGAAATATTCATAAAAATGCAGATGGTCTTAGCAGATGGGCTCTAGCAAATACCCCTGACAATCCAGCATGGGTACCACAAGAAGAGCACCATATAGAAGGAATATGTGTTACAGACATTGGCACAGAACTCTTTAACCAAGTTAAAGAAAGCTATAAGACAGACAAAAATTGCCATATCTTAAGCGAAATTCTAATGAAAGACTGCAAAGATCCATCACTTTCATCAAAACTAGATGAAATATGGAAAAAGGCATATCATGAAGGAAGATTTCACCTCCTTGATGGAATCCTCTACCACAGAAAAAAACACACATGTGTTATGGCCTTAACAGACAGAAAAATAATAAACACCATTTTACATGAGTGTCATGATAGTGTTGCATCTGGACATCTCTCAGAAGATAGGACACTAGAGAGGGTGAAAACCTGCTCTTGGTGGCCAAATTGGAAGAAAGATGTTGCAGAGTACTGCGAAACCTGTGACAGATGTCAAAAAGCCAACAGAGCCACAGGAAAGAAATTTGGAATGATGATCCAAATCCAAGAACCAAAATCCCCATGGGAAATAGTTCATATGGATTGTGTAACAGCCTTACCTGCAGGAGGAGACAGGAGTTATAATGCATGCCTAGTGTTAGTTGACAGGTACAGTAAAACTCCCATGTTCTTACCATGTCATAAAGATGACACAGCTATGGATACAGCCATAATGATATGGAATAAAGTCATTAGCCACACAGGCTTATTCCAAAATATTCTAAGTGACAGAGACCCAAAGTTCACTTCAGCATTATGGACAAATCTCCATAACTTGTTTGGGACAAAGTTATCATTCTAAAAAGCTTATCATCCTCAAACTGATGGTCTAGCAGAAAGAATGATACAGACCCTAGAGGATATGATCAGAAGATTCTGTGCTTATGGGCTAGAATACAAAGATTCTGATGGTTTTACCCATGATTGGTGTACACTAATACCAGCACTTGAACTGGCATATAAGACATCAATCCATTCTTCTACTGGCAAAACACCAGCAATGCTAGAGAAAGGTTGGAATCCAAGACTTCCTTATGATACCCTCAAAAAGGACTTAGTGGATATACATCCAACAGCAAGCAGTTTCAAGATAATGCTTGACAAAGCAAGACACTATGCAAACAGATGCATGCAAGATTCTTTTAAATATGCAAAAGAAAGATGGGATAAAAGTCATAAGCCACCTGATTTCAAAATAGGAGACTTGGTTTGAGTATCAACCCTTAATTTCAATAACATAAAAGGCCCAAAGAAATTTAAAGATTCCTTTGAAGAACCATTTATGATAAAAGCACTTCATGGACCCAATGCTGTGCAATTAGAACTCACAGGTGAACTAATGAACAAAAACCCAACTTTCCCTGTAAGTCTAATAAAACCTTACAGTTCAAGTGACAAGGAGTTATTTCCACTAAGAAATAAACCCCCACTTGAAATTCCCCCCTTGGAAGAAGGAGAAGAAAAGAAAATAGTAAAATTCCTTAAAGAAAGAAGGACAAGAAACAAAAAAGAAAGGGAATACCTTGTAAGGTATAGAAATTCAACTCAAGAAGATGAATGGCTACTTGAGAAAGATATAACAAATGCTGACAAACTACTAAGAAGGTTCAGAAATGAAAGAAAGCCTGAAAAATAGAAAAGCTAAGCATTATTGAGCTTCAAGACTAACAAAGTCTAATGAAGAGGTAGGACAGTGGATGATACCCTAATCACACATATCAGATTGTGGTACAATCTTTTTTGGTGGTAGGGAATGTGAGCCTTTGAGATATAACCACATACCCAATAAGGTCACAAAAAAGACTCAGAATAATTATACCTTTAATATAATTATACTAAAATTACTTAGAATAATTATACATTAAGAATAATTACTTAAACATACAAAAAATACCATAAATTGGTACAAAAATTGGTTTAACTTATAAATCAATGAATCAACATGTAAAATAATCTATACCATTGGATTCCCCATGGAAAAACACACATATACCATTTTTATGGCATATCTGTAAAGTCAATATTTAAGGAATTATAAGGTATAATACCTTATATAAACCATAAAACCTTATTTATCTTAAGAACTAATGAAACAACATGTGAAATAAATTGTACCAGTGGATTTCCCATGAAAATCCACACATAAAACAATTAATAAGCTAATTTCCAATGTTAATACTTAAGGAATTAACCTGAATATATGCACTTTTTTGGTCAACGCATATATTCAAGGATCATAGCTAATATCTTCTAAACTATACATGATAGAATGATGAACCAAAAATGAAGTTACCACGTAATTACTGTAAAAACACAGATATGAACTTTATTTTACAATTTATAAACAAGGTTAAAACCTATGATGAAATATTGATAAACATCAACAGAGCTGTTGACCACTTTGTTGTGAAAGTGCTCCAAACTTAAAAAAAAGTATACAGTTGGATTCTACTAGTTCATTCGTGAAGAATGATGTAATTTTTATTATTAAATTCAGGGTATAACCCCCTGAAATCAAGGTTTGAAGTTTAAAATATTGGATTTCGACAGAAACGATGAGTTACAAGAAAAATCATCAAAATTAGAATTTTGATGATGTAATGAAACGCTCTTGGCAGAATAATAAGGTTATGCCAGGCTGTCAGAATTCACTCTCTGAATTGCTGTAGCGTGTAAATCTTAAACGTTATTGAGGATCAAAGTTTGAGCTTAATTTGAGCAGTTATGATCACACACTGTAACCTTAATTTAAGTTTAACAGTCTTAAGAGTGATACAATTGGTGAATACTATTAGTTTATGATTAAAACTAATAAAATCCACGAAATTTGGGGTTCTTCCAAGCCTCTGATGTCATCAACTTTAGAGCTATAGTGATAACTCTAAATAATGGTGTAATAATGATGTAATATGGTTTGATAATGATGTAATCATCTCCAAACCTTAAAATATTGATCAATTCCAGTTAATATGATCAGTACACGTCTACTAGAAGCCTTTTGGACTCTAGGAGGGAGGTATTTACTATAAATAGAGCTCTTTTTACTCTATTTTCCCCTCAGACGCATCAAAAACATTAAATCAATTAAATAAAAGGTAATTTCTTTATTCTTTATATATAAAACTCTTATATTTTTAAAGACCAAAGAACACCTTAATATTAATCACTATTTTTGTGTGATTAAATAAATTCTTTAATTGTTTTTTTCATAAATCTCTCTATAAACTCATTTCCACGTAAAATCAAGAAATTTAGTAAATTTTCTTTATTTTTATTGTAAATACAATTTGAAAAAGTTGTATTATATTCTTTTGGCGTAAAATATCTCAAAATTATTATTTTAAGTGTTAAAAGTAGGTTATTTCATCTTATTATAATAATTTCTCTCTTATTATTACTCTTAATAATTCTTAATTAATATAAATAGTATTTATATTAATATATAACTTTAATATTGGTAATATTATTGTTATTAATTGTTTTTTATTTATAAAAATGTAAGATGTGACTATGAAACTGATGATAATATTACTATTAATCAACAGTACTATTTCTGTTCTTATGAAATATAATAATAAAATATTATTATAACCACAATTAAATAATTAAAAAATTATTTCTTTCACGTGTTAAGCACTACTAGTGATTTTAACAGTGAGCAAGTAATTGTCTACAAGAATCAATTACAAGAAGAATTTAATAATAAAAACTTCTTTATTAAAATAATAAAATTATTTTAATATATAATTATCTTTTGCAAGAATAATTATAAAGATAATTCTTGAAGAAAACTATTACTAGAGAAAAACTTTAAGAATTAAAGATAAATGACTCACTAATACTCCAAAGAACTTATTGATAATAAAAGTAGAGAAATTTGACGTGGAATTGTGGATTTAAAGGATCAAAAGGATTTATAACAGTATTACAACAATATATAGTTGGATTCTATGATTTCACGTCTTTCTGATTGATTCTGAAAGAATTAAAACACTTAAGAATAGTTGAACTAATACTTACTTGTTGGTAATAAAGATTTAATAAATTGATAAGATGATGATGAAAAAACAGCAAGAAGAGGCTTCTTTTAAGTCAACAACAGCTCACAGAGGCGTGCCATGGAGCAAACTGAAAAACCAGTGAGTGAGAAAACAATAAACCTTTTTGGATTATTGATTGCATCATCTGTTGTCATGTAAGATTATCATAATTACTTAATTGATGCTTTTACGTGACTACCAACCCCAATATGGTTAAGAATAAAAGGAGTAACACTTGTAAATCTTCTTTTATTCTAAAATAATCATTGATTTCTCAAAGTTATCAATGTTATTGCCAATTTCATCACAGGTTGTAATTACTGTGAATTTTTGAAGATTCAGTGTTTCACGTAGAATATCCAAAAATGGACTGTAAGTAAAACTTTTAATTTTACTAGTAAAACTGTAATTCTTTTTGGTTGTACCATAGATAATACAGTTCTCCTTTAGTCCTGAAAGTTTCAGAAAGATTCATTAAGAATTGTATTTTTAATGAATTTTTGAAGGTTTTACCTCATTTCTACGTAGAATTGCAAATAGCAGTGTTTTGCTGGTTGCTATGAGGTAAATCAATGAATATGGGTCCCAAAAGGGTTTTAATTACTCTTTTGGGGTTTATCCATGGAAAGTCATTAGTAATTGACATGGTTACAGGAGTGTAAGTAGCTCATTACCTCCTTGGCACGTCAAAATAGCAGGTTATTTGCTATTTTCTGATGTTTTACAGTAGTTGTAACTTGGTAACCAAGTTCCCAAAGAGTTTTAGTTTACCAATTGGGCCAAGATGAGCCATGGATCCATGCTCTGGAGCTATCCACGCCTCTGAGGCCTCAGAAGTTGGGTACCCTGGCTCTCTTTGATGTCTTTTGTCCCCCTTGCCTATTTTTTACGTCAAAATAGTAATTTAAGCTTAAAGTGAGATATCCACTATGGGTGTACCAAAAGTCCATGTAAGAATACCATGATATTAAGTGCTCAAAACATGCATAACACTATTCTTAGTGTATATGTAACATGGGATTTCTCACTTTCCCATTATTTTGGCTAAAAATCAAGAAAAACAAAAATTTTCACGGATCTTTTATGTGGTATTAATGATGTGGTATTGAAGTATTTTCCATTTTACCACCTCAAATACTTAAATTGAGCTTATTCACTCTATGGAGCTACCCTAGGTGAATTTTTGTGTAGAATCCAAATCTGGTCTTAAATCCATGGATTTACTTACTCAATAAAAAGTTATTCATCTTTTCTGAAATTGAAAATGATGAATTTTGGATATATGCATGACTTATGAGTTTTGCATAATTCAAAATTTCTTTTTAAGATAATTGTGGCCTATTTGGGTATGTAAAATATACCTCAAGGCTCACATTCCCTCCCACCAAAAAATAAAATTGTACTACAATTTTATTAGTGATAAAAAGAATAAGGCCCCAAAAGGGGGTTAATGTCCACTGTCCAACCTCTTCACATTACTCAGATCAAGTAATTTAAAGCACATTTATAGACATATTCAGGCTTGTGGCCTTCTTTCATGTCTAAATCTTCTTAAGAGTTTATCTGAGTCAGGTATTTCTGATTCTGCCATCCATTCATCTTCATGTACTGGGTTTCTATATCTGACAAGATATTCTCTTTGATTTTTACCCCTAATTCTCCTTTCTTTGATGACTTTCTTAATCTTTTTGTCTTCATTCTGTTCCACATGTGGTACAGTTAAAGGAGTTGGGTTTCTTAAAGGAAACAATTCTTTATCAGCTGGTTGATAAGGTTTTATCAAGCTGACTGGAAATGTGGGGTGTTTATTTTCCAATTCACCACTCAATTCCACTTGAACTGCATTGGTTCCATGTAAGGCAACAATAACAAAAGGTCCTACATAAGAATCTTTAAGTTTCTTTGGGCCTTTGATATTATTAAAATTCAAGGTTGAAACTAGAACTAAGTCCCCTACTTTGAAGTCTGGTACTTTATGACTCTTGTCCCACTTCTGTTTTGCATAATCAAAAGCATCATCCATACTTTGTTTTGCATGGTGTTTTACTTTATCAAGCATTAATTTGAAGCTGGAAGCTGTAGGATGAATGTCAATCAAGTCTTTCCTCAGTGTGTCTGCTGGGAGTCTTGGATTCCATCCTTTTTCTAACATAGCAGGAGTTTGTCCTGTGGAAGAATGGACTGATGTCTTGTATGCCAATTCTAATGCAGGTATCAGAGTGCACCAGTCATGGGTAAAGCCATCTGAGTCTTTAAATTCTAATCCATAAGCACAAAATCTCCTGATCATGTCTTCTAAAGTTTGAATCATCCTCTCTGCTAGCCCATCTGTTTGAGGGTGATATGCTGTAGAGAATGATAACTTAGTCCCAAACAATCTATGAAGATTGGTCCAAAGTGCAGATGTGAACTTGGGGTCTCTGTCACTTATGATATTCTTAAATAACCCTGTATGAGAAATAACTCTACTCCATAAAAGAAGAGCTGTATCCATAGCAGTGTCATCTTTATGACATGGTAAGAATATGGGAGTTTTGCTATATCTGTCTACAATGACTAAACAAGCATTATAACTTTTGTCACCACTTGGAGGAAGTGCTGTGACCCAATCCATGTGAACAACTTCCCAAGGGGATTTTGGTTCTTGAATATGGATCATTAATCCAAATTTCTTGCCTGTACTCCTGTTTGCTTTTTGGCATCTATCACAGGTATGGCAATATTCAATGGTTTCTTTTCTCCAAGATGGCCACCATGCACAGTTCTTCACCTTTTCAAGTGTTCTGTCTTCTGATAGGTGTCCAGAGTAAATGCTATCATGGCATTCATGAAGAATGGTATTGATGAGCAATCTACTACACAATGTCATCACACAAGAATGTTTTGTTCTATGGTAAATAATCCCATCAAACAAGTGAAATCTTCCTTCAGAATAGGAATTTTTCCAAACTTCATCTAGTGTATTAACCAAAGATGTGTCTTTGCAGTCTTTATCCAATAAAGAAGTCAAGATATGGCAATTCTTGTCTTGTTTATAAGACTCTCTGACCTCTTCAAAGAATTCAGTCCCAATATCAGTTATGTTAATCCCTTCAATTGGAATCTGTGGTTCAGCTTCCAAAGGTACATAAGCTGGGTTATCAGGAGTGTTGGCTAAAGCCCATCTACTAAGTCCATCAGCATTTTTGTGAATGTTTCCTGCTTTATGAACTATAGTCATGTTTCCTCTATATTCTTGAATGGCTATTTGCCATCTCAACATATGTCTGTTGGGAGTTTTCATGTTAAGAAGTGATTTCACGGCATTACAGTCAGTTATCACTTCAAAAACACTGCCATCAAGGTAATAGTGTAATTTCTCAAGTGCCCATACCAAACATAAGCACTCCATTTGGCTTGCACCATATCTGGCTTCTGTTGGTTTGATTTGTCTTGAGATATAACAAACTGGTCCTTCTGTAGGTTTGTCATCAATAATTTGGACTTGGTGTAGGGCTGCTCCTAATCCATCTCCACATGCATCAATGTACAATTTAAAAGGAATATTCCAGTCAGGCATGAGGAGTAAAGGTGCTTCTGTAAGGGCTTTCTTTATCTTCTCATAAGCTTTAATTCTTTCCTGTGTCATTTCAAATACAGTCTGTTGATCACAGATTCTATAAAGTGACTTGGCTAGAATTGCAAAATCTTTCAAGTGTTGCCTATAGTAACTAGCAAATCCAAGAAAAGACATCATTTCTTTTTTATTCTGGGGTATTGGCTTAAGTAACACTGCTGCTACTTTATTCTTGTCAATACCCAAGCTCAAACCAGAAACAACATGTCCTAATGCTTTGAGTTCTTCAAAACCAAAATTGCATTTCTTAAGTGAAATTTTCATGTTCACTTCTGCAACTTTATGAAGTACTCTTGCAAGTCTTTCAAGGTGCAAAGACCATGAGTCAGAACATATAATAATATCATCAATATAAATGATAAGCCATCCTTCAGACAATTCTGTGGGGAAGATGGTATTCATCATTCTTTGATAATGAGATGGAGCATTTTTAATGCCAAATGGGATTCTAAGATACTCATAAATACCACAGTGAGTGATAATTCTAAGTAATTTCCTAGCTTTAGGCGTCAAAACATTTTGATGGAAGCCTTTTAATGCATCCATTGATGTTATATACTTGGCTTTAGACAATTGAGTCAAGGTTTCTTGGATCCTAGGGATTGGATACCTATCTGGAACTGTGTAGGTATTCAAAGCTCTAAAATCTCCAACCATTCTTGACTTATCATTATGCCATGCAATAATAACAGGTGTTGTCACTTCAACTTCCTCATTATGGCCTACTTTCCTTAGCACACCAAGTTGGATCAACTCTTGGATATGTTTTTCCAAGGCCTCTCTAGCTCTGGGACTGGCTGGATAAGCTGGTCTTCTAAGTACTGGAGGATATGGTCTATCAATATTAAGAGTAATATCAATTTCATGTCCCCTTATAGCGCCTAATGGTTCATTATCAGATGCAAATGCATTATTGTATGTATATAATACATCAATAAGTTCATTCCTCATCTTTGGTGACAATGATGGATTAATTTGTGCTTCAACAAGTTGTTTAGACACAAATTCATCTTTGTAAGTATCTTTGACAGAAGATACTACAGATATCTGTTTTGGCATATTGGAGAAAGCAAATTTTTGCCTTTTGTTATCTCCAATTGTGAAATATCTGTCTTTATGGTTATTTATATCAATACCATAAATATTCAAGTAATCATTTCCAAGAATGATATGCTGAGATGTACAATTATCCATTACTACAATCTCAGTTTTCATTCTTACACTTCCTGCTGGATGTGGGAATACAATATTAGTATCCAATATGCCCAAGGGGTACATATTGTTACTGGCACTACTGAACTGTACACCTTCTATTGGTAATAGATGGTTTTTCCATTCAGGAAGTATAATTTGGAGATAATCCTTGCCAATACAAGTGCAAAATGCCCCTGTATCCAGATTTACTTTGGCTTCAATATCACCCATTAGAACTGATGTGATACAGGATGCTCCAGCAGTGTAACCCTTTCCTCTAGCAGGTTTTTGTTTTACACATTCTGGCATCTTGGATATTGATCAGGTTGTAGCAATCCTCACTGTACTGTGGCAAGTGGGTATGGACTTCTGTGACCTCAAAGAAAGCTGAAATGTTTTCAATGGGATAGTCCTCTACTGGTGTATCTTCAGAGACTGCAGAATCTTGATCAGACTCTTCTTTCTCTTCAGTACACTGAATGTCTTCAATGATTTGAACTTCATTGATCTTTGTCTTCTTAGGGCAAGTGTTGGCTAAATGTGAAGTACTTCCACATTTATGACACTTCAAGACAGGTCTTTCTGGTCTTCTTTCCTCTCTAGGAATCTTTGAGACTATTTTGGACTCTATTGGGTTTCTAACCCAAGTTTTACCAATTCTTGTTCTGGTAATGATATCTTCCATAGCATTAATGTAGTCCTCTGTTGAACAGGGTTCCACACATCTGCTTTTGATAGCATGTTCCAGTTCTCCTCCACACTTTCTTAATATTTTCATATTAATCATAGTGTCAGACATATCTGGGTGTAAAGCAGATAATCTGTCTTTTTGTTTGAAGAACCAAGTGAGTGGTTTGTCTTTTTCTGAGTTAAAAATGGCACTTTCAAAAGCATTCTCCATTTTAAACCTCCAAGAATTATTGGCCCATTTGGTAATCACTTCAGATTTCCACCAAGACCAGTCATGTCTTCCATGATCCATTCTCATCTTGTAATACCATTTCTTTGCAGTCTTGGTAAACAAACAATGTAATTTTCCTACTATGATTTCATCAGGTATATTAAAGTCTTCTTGCAACATATCAATAGTCCTGATGAATTCAATGTGGTTGTATTCTCCTTCACCAGAGAATGTTGGCCATTCTTCTAATGTGGGAATATCCTTTGCAGAAATAACATTCTCTCCTAAGAATGGAGTCAAACTTTCTTTGACAGAAAGTTTTTCTTCAGTCAAAGGTGTAGAATGTCTTGGCATATGTGGTTCATGATTCTTATGAATTTGCTCCACACTTGCAATTATTTCATTCTTCAATTTCTGCCTTTCACTGTCACTTTTTGCTAAATGTATAGCAAATTGATTGGTGTTCTTAACTATTTGTAAGACATGGTCTTCAAGAGTTTTAAGTCTATCATTTACTTTAAAGATGGAAAGATCCTCTGTGTCATTATTTTGACATTGGTTCTCAATTCTTTCACAAGCATTGCTAATTGACTCAAGGGTGACAGTTGTCAATTTATGCCAATCAGAATGTTGCTTGTCATTTTTCTTTAAATCATTGATGTCTAATGTAATTTGCTTTAACTTTGACTCAAGTTTGCCAATTTCTACACTAATACTTCTATGTACATCATTTATTTGCGTGGAAAAGTCCTGTTCATCCTTTCCTGCTCTTTGGCTGTGAATTCCATAAGAGTTCTGGCCATATTGAAGACACTGTCCACGGCTGAAGGCTCCAATCTGGGGATCCTGTACCCTTGTGGGTAAGGTCTGTGCCAATTGGCTTTGCCTTTGCCCTTGCCTTGATGGTTCTTGGGACCTCTCTGTTTCTTTGGAGGTCCTTTGGGCTTGTCCTTGGATGCTTCTGGAGCTGGTTTGGAGCTGGTAGATGCCACTGGTGCCTCTGTCTCCAAAGTTGGAGTCATTTCCAATTCTTTCTTCTGGTCTATGGATAAAAGACTCTGGTTCTTCAACCAATTCTTTATCTTTTTGACCTTGTCTTTGCAAGACAGGGGGCTCCAACCTCCTAAGAGTTCTATGGTCTTCTCCTGACCCAGAAAGCTCTTGATGTGTAAGTAGGAGTTCATGGCCCCCTGCCAAAGGCTTGGGCAGATTTCCCACTCCTCTTCTTTGGCTGCTCTGAACCAATTTTTGTACTGGCTCTGATATATTTCTATTGCTGCCACTTGAAAATGGTTCAGCCCTGGAAATATTATCATAAATTAGTTCAGGCTCAGAATTCACGTCAAAATCTGTTGGTACAGACCTTGGGGAATGGGGGGCAACTCTGGCATCCTCCAAATGTGTCTTTCTTGTGGAAGATTTGGCACTTCTGGATTTGGTCTTGCCTCTTCCTTGTCCACATCCATCTGGTTGGACTGAATAGTTGCTTCCATTTCTGGTATGCACCATTTTTACGTCAATTTAAGGATAAAGAGTAAAAATAAAGATAAAAACACACCTTTTGGTGGTAATTTATTCTTTTCAGAATTAAATAAGGTGCCTCTTTTAGCAATTTGCACCTCAATACTGTCTTCAGATTCTGCTTCTGAAGATTCTGGACTAGTGATATATCTTTTACTGAGTCTGTTGCCAGCTGCACAGTATTTGATTAAAGACACTAAAAGAAATTATAAAAGAGAAAAAATTATTTTTTATACTTTTTAGAATATTTTTTAAAGATTTTTTATAAGTTTTATATTTTTTAATATTAAAAAAATTATTCTTTTTAAAGAAAAAAAATTAAAATTTAAGATTTTGAATGAAAATTAATTCAGAGTAACTCAAAGAATAATTTTATAAGTTTTTGGATGTGAAAAAGCCACGTGTAAAAACAATATAAAATTAAACCAAATTCCTCAATGAAAAAGATTTTAAAACAATTTCAAAAATAAAAATATTTTAACTCCAAATTGAAAGAAAAAAATTAATTAAATTAATATATTTTAGAGCTTAAAAATATATTAATTAAGGGTACAAGGTTCAAAAAACACGGCCAGGCCCCCAAATGTAAGATGTGGTAGGTATGGTGGTTTTTTGAACACAAAAAATGAAGTCTAGAATATGATTAAAGCCAAGTCTATGGATAAAATCACGGCCAGGCCCCCAAATGTAAGATGTGACTATGAAACTGATGATAATATTACTATTAATCAACAGTACTATGTCTGTTCTTATGAAATATAATAATAAAATATTATTATAACCACAATTAAATAATTAAAAAATTATTTCTTTCACGTGTTAAGCACTACTAGTGATTTTAACAGTGAGCAAGTAATTGTCTACAAGAATCAATTACAAGAAGAATTTAATAATAAAAACTTCTTTATTAAAATAATAAAATTATTTTAATATATAATTATCTTTTGCAAGAATAATTATAAAGATAATTCTTGAAGAAAACTATTACTAGAGAAAAACTTTAAGAATTAAAGATAAATGACTCACTAATACTCCAAAGAACTTATTGATAATAAAAGTAGAGAAATTTGACGTGGAATTGTGGATTTAAAGGATCAAAAGGATTTATAACAGTATTACAACAATATATAGTTGGATTCTATGATTTCACGTCTTTCTGATTGATTCTGAAAGAATTAAAACACTTAAGAATAGTTGAACTAATACTTACTTGTTGGTAATAAAGATTTAATAAATTGATAAGATGATGATGAAAAAACAGCAAGAAGAGGCTTCTTTTAAGTCAACAACAGCTCACAGAGGCGTGCCATGGAGCAAACTGAAAAACCAGTGAGTGAGAAAACAATAAATCTTTTTGGATTATTGATTGCATCATCTGTTGTCATGTAAGATTATCATAATTACTTAATTGATGCTTTTACGTGACTACCAACCCCAATATGGTTAAGAATAAAAGGAGTAACACTTGTAAATCTTCTTTTATTCTAAAATAATCATTGATTTCTCAAAGTTATCAATGTTATTGCCAATTTCATCACAGGTTGTAATTACTGTGAATTTTTGAAGATTCAGTGTTTCACGTAGAATATCCAAAAATGGACTGTAAGTAAAACTTTTAATTTTACTAGTAAAACTGTAATTCTTTTTGGTTGTACCATAGATAATACAGTTCTCCTTTAGTCCTGAAAGTTTCAGAAAGATTCATTAAGAATTGTATTTTTAATGAATTTTTGAAGGTTTTACCTCATTTCTACGTAGAATTGCAAATAGCAGTGTTTTGCTGGTTGCTATGAGGTAAATCAATGAATATGGGTCCCAAAAGGGTTTTAATTACTCTTTTGGGGTTTATCCATGGAAAGTCATTAGTAATTGACATGGTTACAGGAGTGTAAGTAGCTCATTACCTCCTTGGCACGTCAAAATAGCAGGTTATTAGCTATTTTCTGATGTTTTACAGTAGTTGTAACTTGGTAACCAAGTTCCCAAAGAGTTTTAGTTTACCAATTGGGCCAAGATGAGCCATGGATCCATGCTCTGGAGCTATCCACGCCTCTGAGGCCTCAGAAGTTGGGTACCCTGGCTCTCTTTGATGTCTTTTGTCCCCCTTGCCCAATTTTTACGTCAAAATAGTAATTTAAGCTTAAAGTGAGATATCCACTATGGGTGTACCAAAAGTCCATGTAAGAATACCATGATATTAAGTGCTCAAAACATGCATAACACTATTCTTAGTGTATATGTAACATGGGATTTCTCACTTTCCCATTATTTTGGCTAAAAATCAAGAAAAACAAAAATTTTCACGGATCTTTTATGTGGTATTAATGATGTGGTATTGAAGTATTTTCCATTTTACCACCTCAAATACTTAAATTGAGCTTATTCACTCTATGGAGCTACCCTAGGTGAATTTTTGTGTAGAATCCAAATCTGGTCTTAAATCCATGGATTTACTTACTCAATAAAAAGTTATTCATCTTTTCTGAAATTGAAAATGATGAATTTTGGATATATGCATGACTTATGAGTTTTGCATAATTCAAAATTTCTTTTTAAGATAATTGTGGCCTATTTGGGTATGTAAAATATACCTCAAGGCTCACAAAAAAACAGTTTTTTACGCCTTTATTATTTGTTGGTAACAATAATAAAGAGCTTTATAATATATTAATTATTTTATATTAATATATTATTTACAATATTATAATTTCATATAATATTAATTATATTATTATATTGTTTTAATAATATAATATTTTTACGCCATAATCATAATATTTCTTTATTATTATTATTATTTTAATCTTATTTATTTCAATTATAAGGACATTCAGAGTACAATAAGTAATAAATTAGTAATTTTTACTTATTGTTTCATAGTCAAACCTTACAAAGGGCTCCTCGGGACCATACACCATCATTTCATCAACTGAGTGAAAATTTGGACAGAGGACCACCAATGGAAGGAGCAGCACCCTCCATAAGAGGAGGTGTGAAGTGAATAAGATCAATATAATTCTCTGGCTTGTTGGGTGGCTATCCAAGCATTTCTCAAGGGCCTAGAAGTAGATCAGAGGAAGACAAAGATGAAGAGGGGGAGGAGTCTGAAGAAACTGAAGTAGCAGGTGCCTTGGAAGGTGCCCCTGAGCCTTCTAAAGCTCCAAATCTAGCCCATTCTAATCAACCTCTTGTCTCTCAAGCTGAACCAAATTTTCTCAAAATGATGGAGCAGTTGACTCAATTCATGGGACAACTAACTCAAGCAGTTGCACCAAGGGACACTTCAAAAGCCCCACAACTCAAGACTCCATCAATAAAGGCACCTGATTCCTTTGATGGTACTAAAGCTTATAAACTGAGGGGGCTTATTCAATCCTGTCAATTAATTTTCCATAATGACCTAGAAAACTTCTTCTCTGACAGGAAGGAGGTTTTGTACTCAACTTCTTTTCTCACTGGTAGAGCTGGAAAATGGATTGAACCTTACCTCTCAAATATCTCCAATGAATACCCTTCTTATCTCCTCAATAACTGGCAGTTATTTGAAAATAGGACATTCACTCTGTTTGGTGATCCCAATGAAGTCAGGAAAGCTTAACAAGAATTAGACAATCTCAGGATGAAAGAAAGTGGTCAAGTTTCCTTGTACATAGCAGATTTCAGAAGTTTAATGTGAAGAATTGGAGACTGGGGGGAAAGGGCCTATATTCATGTGTATAGAAGAGGCTTGGCATCAAGATTGTTGGACCAATTTGCTTCTCACCCTGGAAAATTCGATAGCCTTCAAGAGCTCATGGACATAACTTTGGAATTAGATACCAGGTACCATGAAAGGCAGAAGGAAAAGGGTAGCCATCAAGAGAAGAAGCCTCCAATCAGAGGAGCCAACTCCTCCAAGACTCCTCAAAGTTCATCATCAAAGAAGCCTTATCACAGGAACAATAAGAAGGGGAAGAAATTCCAAGTGTCCAAAGACAAGCCTCATGCTGCTCTCCCCACTAAGGACAACAAATCAATTGGTTCTGAAAAGGATAGGAGGAGTAAAGAAGTCTTGTGCAACTATTTTGGTGGAAAGCAGCCATTTGAAAAATGCTTCAAGAGGCCTGACAATAGGAAGGGTTCATCAAAAGGCTTCCCTAGCAAGCAGGGAAAAGCCTGAGTGGGAATCATGATGTGTTCAATGGTTCTCACTTGTTTCTTTCAAGAGCACAATTGTGCACTTTGAATACTAATGTCAAGAAATCTTCAAAATTTCTTATTTTCTCTGCTTGGTCTGATATTTTTTATAGTATTCTCATCAATTCTGGTGCTACTAACTCTTTTATTGCAAACAATTATGTTATCAAGTACTCATTGACCATATCAGAGCTCCCTGAAAAGATTCATCTTTTCATTTTGGATTCTAATGAATCCACTTCCTTGTTCATCACCCATTATACCAAGTGGGCTGTTGACTTGCCTTCATTACCAACTTTGAATGCGATTTCTTTATCATAGATCCACCCAAGGGAGAAGACCTAATATTGGGCTATGATTTTCTTTACCATTTTAATCCCATTATTGATTGGAAAAATGGATTGATCACCTATGATTCTGGTCATAAGAACTCTAGTGGTATTACTTCTTCTACTTGTAAGGTGTGGATATGAAACTTTGATTAAAAATCAACTACTTTTCCTGTCCTCAAAATTTGAATAAGGTAAAATTCAGTTAAAAATAGTATGAAATATTATTTTTAAGAGAAGACACACCAATTTTAGTGTTTATAACTCCATTAGTATAAAACAATAATATTATAAAAATTTATTGTTTTACCAACAATAAAAATTTATCCAAAAAATACTCTACAAGAGATATTTTAAGGCTACAAAAGAAATTTCTTCAAGAGCAATTTCAATTGGAATTAGTTGATCAAAGAACTGCAAGCAATTAATCAAAGAAAAAAGTCTTTAAAAATAATATTAAAGAGAAAACATGCCCAAAAGTGACCAGAGTTAATTTGGAAACAAAGTGACAAAGTTTACAGTGATGAAAGATGCTTTAATTCACTTTTGGGGTGGTTCAGGGGTAAAAATGATTATAAGAGTTACAAACAATGATTATAATGATTTTTTCACGTGGTTAAAAGGATTAAAATGATTTAAAAATGGTGGTTGGAATCTTTGATTGATTGGTTCAACAGTGTTTAAACTAATTAATAAAAGGAAAAGATTCTAACATGAAGAGAAACGTGGGGCAAAGAAGACATTCTTTTATAGCCATCAATTCTCTTACTCCAAAAGTAAAATTTACTCTTGTCAGTCGTTAAAAACAGTCTGACAACAGAAAAGCCAATTATGGCATCATTGAACCCTGGTTTGGACCAAAAAGGGCTGGTTTAAGCCATTTTTAGCCATTTTAGACCCTTAAATCAGCCATTACTATAGCAATACCAGGCCTAGAGCCTTTAAAACACGTCAGAATGTGTGTCAGAGGCGTAGAAACCAGTTCAAACTGTTTTTACTATGATTGTTTTATCTTAAGGGTAGTTTTACCCTCTTGGCAACAGCTAAAACTACCCCAGTTGGTATCAAAACTTCATCATCAATTGAGTCCACAGACCCTGTAACTCAATTCCAGGCCAAAAGGGATAAACGTTTGCGTGAATTTTGACATCCCACGCCTGTCAGCAAGGATTTTGGGGGTCTAGCTCCCCCTTAGAGCTGGAGTTCCTTTTCGCCCCCAAATTTAATCTTTCCAATTTATTTTTCCTTTAATTCCTCATCATGTATCATAGTTATAATTTACATATGTAATTCCATTCAATTGTACAGTACAATAAAGTAATAATTGATACCTAATATGTAAATCAAAGTTCACTTATGTAATACACGCGCACATTTTGACATTTCAATTGAATTCAATTGAAAATACTTCAATTCCTCATAACTTCTAAACTAAACACAACACCTCAATTTTAGCACAAAAATTGATGGTTAACACCATATGTGGTGCGAATTAAGTTAAGGTTTTGAGGATTTTCAACTTTTGTATTGAAAATACTAAAAACTTAATTTAAGCTTATTTAGAGTTGAGCTACATGAATTTCACTCAGAGGTGACCCCACCTGATTTTTTATGAGGAATCCAATGGTGAAAAAATTTTTATGTGTTTATTCATTGAATAAAAAGCCATAATAATTTTTATTTAACTTCTTTCCAAATTTATTTATTTTTCACAATTTTGTTAAAATTTTATTTTTACTTAATTTTTTCAAGTATAAATGTAATTTTATACTTACAAAATTTAATGTATTTTTATTCTTAAATTGCAATTAATTTTTTATTTCTAATATAATTTTATATTTATATTTTGATTTTGATTTTAATAATATAAATAAATTTATTTTATTTATATTAATATGTTATTTTTGTATTTGTGGTCTTTTGGGTATATGAAATTACCTCTAAGGCTCACATTCCCTCCCCCAAAAAAAGAATATTACTTTGTAATATTGGTGTTTCTAGTGTGTCTGAATCTCCTGAGGAGTTTGGTAGCTTCTGGTATATCTTTTTCTTCTAACCATTCATCTTCACAAGTTGGGTCACTGTACCTAACAAGGTATTCCCTTACTTTCTTGGTTCTTAATTTCCTTTCTTTAAGAACTTTGGTAATTTTCTTAGTACCAGATGTCTCGATAGGAGGTATAACTTGGGGAATCTTATTCCTCAAGGGAAATTTCTCAGCATCACTAGATTTATATGGCTTTATCAACCTTACTGGAAATGTGGGGTGCTTATTGCTAAGTTCTTCAGATAACTCTACTTCAACAGCATTTTCTCCATGGAGGGCCTTAATCACAAAACGTCCTGCAAAGGAGTCTTTCAACTTTTTACATCCTTTGATGTTATTGAAGTTAGTGGTGGATAAAAGAACTAGCTTCCCCACTTTGAAATCTGGAGTTGCATGTAATTTATCCGATTTGTCTTTAGCATATGCAAAAGAGTCCTCCATGCATCTTACTGCATGCTTTCTAGCTTTGTCTAGCATTCCTTTGAAGCTAGCAGCTGTGGGATGTATTTCAATTAAGTCTTTCCTCAAGGAATCTTGGGGTAACTTGGGGATCCATCCTTTTTCTAGAATAGCAGGAGTCTGATTGGTACTGGCATGGATTGATGTTTTATATGCTAATTCCAGTGCTGGCAACAGAGTACACCAATCATGGGTAAATCCATCACAATCTTTGAATTCAAGGCAATATGCACAAACCCTTCTCACCATGTCCTCTAAGGTTTGGATCATTCTTTCAGCCAGGCCATCAGTTTGTGGGTGGTAGGCTGTAGAGAAAGACAGTTTAGTGCCAAATAATTGGTGAAGATTTGTCCATAGTGCTGAAGTGAATTTGGGATCTCTATCACTGATGATATTTGTGAATATCCCCGTCCATGAAACTACTCTATTCCATATCAGAAGAGCTGTATCCATGGCTGTATCATCTTTGTGACATGGTAAAAAGATTGGAGTTTTACTGAATCTGTCCACAATTACTAGGCAAGCATCATAGCTCCTGTCACCTCCTGGTGGTAGGCCAGTTACCAAATCCATATGGACAATTTCCCAAGGTCTGTTTGGTTCTTGGATTTTTATCATATTTCCAAGTCTTTTGCCAGTGGATTTATTTGCCTTTTGGCATCTGTCACAGGTTTTGCAATACTCTGCAACATCTTTCTGCCACATTGGCCACCATATGAAGGTCTTTACTTTCTCTCTTGTTCTGTCTTCAGACAGATGTCCTGAAAAGGGACTATCATGGCATTCTTTCAGTACAAGATTGATTAATGACCTTTCTACAACTGTCATGACACATGTGTGCTTGGTTCTGTGGTAAATTATACCATCCATTAGGTGAAATCTTCCTTCATCATAAGATTTTCTCCATACTTCATCCAAGGCATGTATTAGAGAGTTGTCTTTACAGTCTTTGTTAAGTAATTGGCATAGGATGCTACAATTCTTATCTTGAGTGTAACTACTTCTGACTTCTTCAAAGAAGGTGGTGTTCAAGTCTGTAACACTTATTCCTTCTATTGGAATTTGTGGTGAAGCTTCTTCTGGCACATAAGCAGGATTATCAATACTATTTGGTAATGGCCATCTGCTTAGTCCATCTGCATTCTTATGAATATTCCCATCCTTATGAACAATAGTCATATTGCCTCTGTATTCTTGTATGGCTATTTGCCATCTGAGCATGTGTCTGTTGGGTGTTTTCATGTTCAAAAGTGATTTGACAGCTGTACAATCTGTTATCACTTCAAAAACACATCCCTCTAAGAAGTAGTTCAGCTTCTCCAAGGCCCAGACAAGGCATAGACACTCCATCTGACTTGCTCCATATCTGGCTTCAGTTGGTTTGATTTGCCTGGATATGAAACATATGGGTCCTTCTACAGGTTTATCATTTATGAGCTGAACTTGGTGAAGTGCAGAACCCAGTCCATCCCCTGATGCATCAATACAGTTTGAAAGGAAATTTAAATTCTGGCATCAGTAAGAGTGGAGCAGTGGTCAATGCTTCTCTTAGAGACTCAAAAGCTTTGACTCTGTCAACAGTCATTTCAAATACTGTGTCTTTGTCACACAACTTATAAAGTGGTCTTGCTATGGATGCAAAATCTTTAATGTGTTGCCTGTAATATCCTGCAAAACCTAACAATGACTGAATTTCCTTCTTATTCTCACGCATGGGTTTTAACAATACTGATGCAACTTTGTTTTTGTCAATTCCAAGGGACAAACCAGACACAACATGTCCTATTATTTAAGTGCTTTAAATCCAAAATGACATTTCTTCAAGGAGATTTTCATGTTTACTGATTGAATCTTTGTCAAAACTCTTGATAATCTGTACATGTGCTCCTCCCAAGTCTTGGAACAGGTAATAATGTCATCAATGTAAATGATTAACCATCCCTCTGAGAGTTCTTCAGGGAAGATTTCATTCATCATTGTTTGGAAGTGTGAAGGTGCATTTTTGATACCAAAGGGCATCCTTAAGTAATCATACACTCCACAATTAACAAGAATTCTCAAGTATTTTCTTGCTCTTGGTGTTACCACATTTTGATGGAATCCTTTAAGGGCATCCATAGTGGTTATATACACTGCTTGAGATATTTGAGTAAGGGCAATTTGGATTTTTGGTATTGGGTATCTGTCTGGAACAGTGTAAGTGTTCAGAGCTCTAAAGTCCCCAACCATTCTGGATTTTCCATTATGCCACGCCACTATGACTGGTGTAGTTATTTCTACTTCCTCATTGTGGCCTACTTTTCTTATTACACCAAGGTCCAGATGTTCTTTGATATGAATTTCTAGAGCTTCTCTTGATTTTGGACTCGCTGGATAAGCAGGTCTTCTTAAGAGTGGTGGATAAGGTCTCTCAATGTTAAGAATGATGTCAACTTCATGACCAATAATTGCTCCCAGAGGTTCTTTGTCTGTAGCAAATGCTCCTCTGTGGTCATACAAAAGGGGAGAAAGTTCATTTTCTTGTTCATAAGTAAGATGAAGGCTTATCTCAGCCTCATTTAGCTGTCCAGACTTGAATTTCTCAAACTCTAAGTTAACTGGTTATACTTTGTTTACTGTAATTTGTCTTTTAAATGGTAAAAAGGGAAATTTTTGGTGCTTATTGCCTCCAATAGTGAAGTATTTGTCTTTTTTGTTATGCAAATCTATCCCATACATGATTAAATAGTCATTTCCCAATAGAAAATGGGTACTAGAGCAATTTTCCATAACAACAAATGCAACTGTGATCCTTAAATTGCCATTTATGTGTGGGAATATGACATTGGTCTCAAAGATTCCTAATGCTTTCATTGGGTTACTTGCACTGTTGAATTTTATACCATCAATTGGTAACAATTGGTCTTCAAAATTTGGTACACAAGTTTTAAGAAAAGATTTTCCAACACAAGAGCAGAAGGCTCCTGGGTCAAGCAAAAGTTTGGTGGGCTTGTTGTCAATCACCACTTCTGTTATACAGGAGTTACCAGCTGCATAAGCTTTCCCTCTATTTGGTTTTGTCTTCATAAGCTGTGCATCTTGAACTTTTGATAAATCAACTTGACCATTGCTCAATTGTGGCAAGTGGGAATAAGATTCCATGATGTCAAAAGTGGCATTGATATTTTCTATATCTTTTGAAGATTCAGAAAATATGGATGACTTATCATCTGAATTGTCTTCAGTTATGTCTTCTTTTTCAACATCTGGTTCCTTTTCAATGTCAATTTCATTGATTTTCCCCCTTTTTGGACATTTATTGGCTAAATGGGTGGTGCTTTGGCAAATATGGAACTTTCTGACTGTATCTGCAGATTTATACTTAATATTAGTAGAATTTTCTTTGGGGTTTTTGTCCACAGAATCTTTCCAAGGTGTATTAAACCTTGTTTTGAGATTCACCCTACTAGAACCAATTTTGGTTCTGGTGGTTACTTCTTCTATTATATTGATAATATCTTCTGCTGAAGATTGTTCAGTAGTCCTGCTTTTGACAGCATGCTCTAAGTCACCTCCACATTGTCTCAGAGTTTTCCTATGGATCATAAATTCTGACATGTCAGGATGTAATGCTGTTATTCTGTCCTTGTAAGATGTGACTATGAAACTGCTGATAATATTACTATTAATCAACAGCACTATGTCTGTTCTTATGAAATATAATAATAAAAATTATTATAACCACAATTAAATAATTATAAAATTATTTCTTTCACGTGTTATACACTACTAGTGATTATAACAGTGAGCAGTAATTGTCTACAAGAATCAATTACAAGAAGAATTTAATAATAAAAACTTCTTTTATTAAAATAATAAAATTATTTTAATATATAATTATCTTTTACAAGAATAATTATAAAGATAATTCTTGAAGAAAACTATTACTAGAGAAAAACTTTAAGAATTAAAGATAAAAGACTCACTAATACTCCAAAGAACTTATTGATAATAAAAGTAGAGAAATTTGACGTGGAATTGTGGATTTAAGGGATCAAAAGGATTTATAACAGTATTACAACAATATATAGTTGGATTCTATGATTTCACGTCTTTCTGATTGATTCTGAAAGATTTAAAACACTTAAGAATAGCTTTAACTAATACTTACTTGTTGGTAATAATGGTTTAATAAATTTATAAGATGATGATGATGATAAGGAAAAAACAGCAAGAAGAGGCTTCTTTTAAGTCAACAACAGCTCACAGAGGCGTGCCATGGAGCAAACTGAAAAACCAGTGAGTGAGAAAACAATAAACCTTTTTGGATTATTGATTGCATCATCTGTTGTCATGTAAGATTATCATAATTACTTAATTGATGCTTTTACGTGACTACCAACCCCAATATGGTTAAGAATAAAAGGAGTAACACTTGTAAATCTTCTTTTATTCTAAAATAATCATTGATTTCTCAAAGTTATCAATGTTATTGCCAATTTCATCACAGGTTGTAATTACTGTGAATTTTTGAAGATTCAGTGTTTCACGTAGAATATCCAAAAATGGACTGTAAGTAAAACTTTTAATTTTACTAGTAAAACTGTAATTCCTTTTGGTTGTACCATAGATAATACAGTTCTCCTTTAGTCCTGAAAGTTTCAGAAAGATTCATTAAGAATTGTATTTTTAATGAATTTTTGAAGGTTTTACCTCATTTCTACGTAGAATTGCAAATAGCAGTGTTTTGCTGGTTGCTATGAGGTAAATCAATGAATATGGGTCCCAAAAGGGTTTTAATTACTCTTTTGGGGTTTATCCATGGAAAGTCATTAGTAATTGACATGGTTACAGGAGTGTAAGTAGCTCATTACCTCCTTGGCACGTCAAAATAGCAGGTTATTAGCTATTTTCTGATGTTTTACAGTAGTTGTAACTTGGTAACCAAGTTCCCAAAGAGTTTTAGTTTACCAATTGGGCCAAGATGAGCCATGGATCCATGCTCTGGAGCTATCCACGCCTCTGAGGCCTCAGAAGTTGGGTACCCTGGCTCTCTTTGATGTCTTTTGTCCCCCTTGCCCAATTTTTACGTCAAAATAGTAATTTAAGCTTAAAGTGAGATATCCACTATGGGTGTACCAAAAGTCCATGTAAGAATACCATGATATTAAGTGCTCAAAACATGCATAACACTATTCTTAGTGTATATGTAACATGAGATTTCTCACTTTCCTATTATTTTGGCTAAAAATCAAGAAAAACAAAAATTTTCACGGATCTTTTATGTGGTATTAATGATGTGGTATTGAAGTATTTTCCATTTTACCACCTCAAATACTTAAATTGAGCTTATTCACTCTATGGAGCTACCCTAGGTGAATTTTTGTGTAGAATCCAAATCTGGTCTTAAATCCATGGATTTACTTACTCAATAAAAAGTTATTCATCTTTTCTGAAATTGAAAATGATGAATTTTGGATATATGCATGACTTATGAGTTTTGCATAATTCAAAATTTCTTTTTAAGATAATTGTGGCCTATTTGGGTATGTAAAATATACCTCAAGGCTCACAGTCCTTTTGTTGGCAAAACCATGGTAAAGCTTTGTCTTTATCAGCATTAAATTTGGCAGATTCAAAGGCTCTTTCAACTTTAAACCTCCAAGCATCATTTGCCCATTTGTTGATGATTTGGGTTTTCCACCAAGTCCAACTCTGGTGTCCATGTGCTTGTCTTATTTTGATGTACCATCTGTGAGCTGATCTGGTAAACAAGGTGTTAAAACTCGCTGTTACCAATCTGTCTGGTAATTCAAAATCCTCTTTGATCATGTCAATACCTCTAATGAATTCCATATGGTCATACTCTCCTTCACCACTGAAGTGAGGCCATTCTTTAAGTTTAGGAACTTCTTTCAAGAGTGCTTCGCCCATTGATGGTTCCAAGTTATGAAAAGAAGTGGATAATTCATGTTTTAATTGTGAATTATCAGTATCCAATACTTGTAGATTTGGAATTCTTGTGCCCTCATTTTGATTTAGAGGTGTAGACATTCTTGGTAAGTTGTTCAGTATTTTTTCAATGTCATTCATTTTACTGTTTCTACACCTTTCGGAATTTCTGTATTCATGTTGGAAGCTTTGAATTAAATTTATTACTTCAATTTTATACATGTCTTCCTTATGTGTCAGTTCTTGCGATAACTCTGTCTGTCTTGTATTATGAGCAGTGACTTGATTCAATTTCATTGATAATTTTTATATTTCTTCTTTTGAAGCATCAAAACACTTTTTCAAGGCAATGGTATATGTCTTTACTTCAGTAAATGAATTTGAAATGTCATCAAGGACTTTCTTGTTATCTGTCTTGATAATATTCATGGCTTGTTTAATTCTTGTTTCAATTATGTCATCAATATTGAATTTAGAATAATTATCTGTTAATTCTTTAATAATGGCAGATTGTTCATTTATTTTATTGTTAGAAGAATTATCATTATTGGAATTTTTAATTGTCCTTAAAACTTTTTCAAAACACATAAGTGTTTCATTAATTTGGCACAGACTCAGGTTGTTTGTTTGAATGTTGTTAAAAATGGTTTCATTTTTATCAGAAAGATGTTTTTTCACGTTATTTATAGCATTATACAACTCTGGGATGGAATCAAATATGTCAGAAATCATTTCTGGAATTGTCAGGCTGAGTCTATGTTGAAGAGGTAATAAGGCTATTTACAACTAAAACTATGACTGTGCAACGGTAAAAAATAGATTTTCAAAGATAAAAGGTTGTTAAAAGATGATTGAATTGAGATTTTAAAGGCTTTACTATGGAAATATAGTGGTGGTGAGTGCTGCTGAGAGCCCTGGGTGCAGATTATCTGTTGGGTTACAACAATAAAGACTACAATAATTAAGTTTATAATTATACCTGATTATTAACCAAGAGTAAAACTGTTTTTGACAGTTTACTACGTAGGTTATTCAAGAGCAGGATGAGGAAAGGTTTTTGGCTGTGAAAAGCCCTCCTTTTATCCTGAAATTGAGGTGGAAAGGCTGCTAGACCTTTCCACGTAGAGGAAGTGAAGATTTTTCACTCTCTATGACAGGCTTGTGGTTTGAAAGCAGCCTGTATACTCTGTATTGGGCTCAGATGTGGTTTTGAAACCACATCTGGGCGGATTTCACCAATACAGGGTGAAAATTTTCATCTGGGGACCTCACAGCCTGATTCTGACATGTATGACGCGTAGAATGCTGTACAGAAGCTGTATGGGACCCCAGTATTGACTGAAATATGAGGTATTGAAGTAAAAACATGCTTCTTCGTCTATTTGACACCTCATATTCATGGTTATGGGATATTATCCCATGGTAAGGCTGTATCTGACAGAAGGTGGGATTTTGACCTTAAAATGGTCATAACTCTGTCAGTTTATGAGATATCAAGCTCAAGGTTGGTTCATTGAATAGCTCTATATGGGCCCTAAACAATGGTACCTAACTTGACATGGTTATCATTAAATATGACAAAGTTATCCCATGTACAAGTATTTTTGTACATTGGCGTGGTCTGGGCAAAAGCTGTATTAAGCTTGTTTGGCCAATAACTTCTGTTTTAGTTGAGCTATGAGGAAATGGATGGCACCATCAGATAGCCCTGATTGTGCTCGCTCCAAAAAGACCCCACTTTAGGTACCTCACACTAAAACTGTAAAAGTTAGATGAGAGGTGAATGTTTTGTTCACCCTTATTTGGTCTGAATTTGACCATAACTCAAGTAATACTGGTGCTAGCTCAGTTTGGCTAGCACCATTAGATAGCCCTGCCTTAGAGCTTCATTTTGAATACCCATTTGATGGGGTTAAGCCTCTCCTTCTAGATTTTAGATGAGAGGTGAAAATTAAGGTTTATGCTCAGCAATAACTTTGAGCAGGAATAACTTTGTTATTTCTTGTCCTATGGTGATGGGACTTATATTTTCAGAAAGAGGTAAGTTTCCTCTTTCGTTTGATACCTTTTGAGCTAATTTGGCTCAGCTCCATGTTTTGGTGGTATTTTGGCTATACCATTGGTTTATGGTATTTTAGCTGTCATGCTTGTGCTCTGGTTTTGAGTCACAGGCTGACATACCCTCCCTCTAAAGAAAGGCTCATCATTGATGAGACTGTTCAGTCCTCCTAGAGGCTCTGAATCTCCTTAAATGAAGGTTCCCATCTGGTAGGGCATCATCTGCCAACCATTTGTCTTTGTCAGCTGTCTGGTTCTTGAATCTGACTAGATATTGTCTCTGATCCTTCCCATTAAGTCTGATTTTTCTGGCCCTGATGATTTTACTCACAGGTCCAGGAAAGTCTTCTACTTCCACTATTTCTGGTGGAGTGATGTTTTTCTTCCTGGAGGGGAATTTATCCTCCTCTGTTTGGAAGTATGGTTTGACCAGGCTTACTGGAAAGACTGGGTGTTTCCTAGAAAACTCCTCAGTGAGCTTGACTTCTACTGCATTCTTCCCTATCAACTTAATGATAGTGAAAGGCCCTACAAATGAGTCTCTCATCCTCTTGGGTCCTTTGAGATTGTTAAAGTTCAGTGTAGACACTAACACCTGGTCCCCTTCCTTGAAGTCAGGTTCCATATGTGATTTGTCCCACCTCTGCTTGTTATACTCTTTGGCCTCAGCTATGCATTTAGCAGAAGTATCCCAGGCTTTCTTCCACATATCATGGAAGTCTTTGGCTGTGGGGTGGATGGTCAGAAGATTTTTCTTCAAGTGATCCACAGGTAACAGGGGATTCCACCCTTTCTCTACCAGTGCAGGTGTTTTTCCTGTGGTAGAGTGCTGGCTTGTATTATAAGCCAGTTGGACTGCTGGTAAGAGGGTGACCCAATCATGGGTGTATCCCTCATGGTCCTTGTATTCCATGCCATAGGCACAGAACCTCCTGAGGATGTCCTCCATTGTTTGGATCATCCTCTCAGCTAGGCCATCTGTTTGTGGATGGTAAGCTGTGGAAAAAGCAAGTTTGGTGCCAGGCATGTCATAAAAATTGGTCCAAAATTCAGATGTGAATTTTGCGTCCCTGTCACTAATTATGATCTTAGGGACTCCACAGGTGGATATGATGTTATTCCAAAATAACAGAGCAGTGTCCATGGCTGTGTCCTCTTTATTGCATGGTAGACATCTCATGCTCTTGCTGAACCTATCAACTATGATTAAGCGGGCATTGTAGTTTTCTTTGCCTCCTGGGACAAGTCCTGTGACCCAGTTCATGTTGATGGTTTCCCATGGGTGTTTGGGTTCTTCTATGTGTTGAAGCAACCCATATTTCTTCCCATGATTTCTATTTGCCTTTTAGCATCTTTCACAAGTGTTGATGTATTCACTCAACTCTTGCTCCCACTTGGGCCACCAAGCTGTGCTTGCTACCCTCTCTTTAGTCCTGTCCTCACTCATGTGTCCCATGTATGGGCAGTCATGGCATTCCTGCAGGATTAAAGAGATGTGGTCTCTGTCTATCACTGTGAGTGCACTGGTGTGCTTTTCTCTGTGATAAATCAGGCCATCTATAAGGAAGAATTTATTGTCCTTATAGGCCCTCAACCAGGGTTCCTCCAGCTGGGTTTCCAGTTCTGGGCTCCTGTATTTTTGTTGAAGGAGTTGGAGTAGTATGCTACACTGTTTGTGTTTAGCATATGATTTCAGTACTGCATTGAAAAATTCATTGTGCAGTTCTGAGGAACTTATTCCCAGTATGGGGGTTTCTGTCCATTCTGAATCAGTGTTTCCACTGTCAAGGGTACCACTCCGTGGTGCCCATTCAGAGAATCTGAAGTTCTTCTTCCTATTTGTTTCCATAAAATGGATAGGAATTTTTGCAGCAACTTCAGGGTCATAAGCTGGATTGCTTTTGACATTGTCCAGTGGCCATCTGCATTGGTATGGCTTTTACCTTCTTTGTATATGATGGTCATGTTCCCTCTATACTCCTGGATGGCTATTTGCCATCTCAGCATGTGTCTATTAGTAGTCTTCATGTTTAGTAAATACTTCAAGGCTGTGCAGTCTGTGTAGACTTCAAAGACTGCACCCTCCAAATAATAATGGAGTTTTTCTAGAGCCCAGACTAGACATAGACATTCTGTCTGGGTGGCCCCATACCTGGCTTCTGAATCTTTCAGCTGCCTGGAGATGTAACATACTACACCTTCTCTTGGTTCACCATCCACAATTTGTCTTTGGTGAAGGGCTGCTCCCAAGCCTTGGCTGCATGCTGCATCTATATATAACTTGAATGGTAGTTCAAAGTCAGGAAAGATGAGCACAGGTGCATTTTTGAGTTCATATTTGATCCTCTCATATGCATCCCTCCTTTCCTTGGTTATTTCAAAAACTACATCCTTTGAGCATAACTTGTATAAACTACTAGTTATGTGGGCAAAGTTTTTCATGTGGTTTCTATAGTAGCTAGCAAATCCAAGGAAAGATTGCATCTCTTTGATGTTCTTTGGTACTGGCTTTTGCAGTACTGCTGCTACTTTGTTCTGGTCAATTGCCAGACTAAGGCCTGAGACTTTGTGTCCTAGAGCTAGTAGCTCTTGTTGTCCAAAGTTACACTTTCTAAGTGAAATTTTCAGATTGATGGGTGTACATTTACTTAGAACTCTGTCTATGTATTTTACATGGTCTTCCCATGTCTCTGAGTATATAATGATATCATCAATATATACTACCATCCAGCCTTCCATTATTTCTTCTTGAAATATGGTGTCCATCATCCTTTGGAAGTGGGCTGGTGCATTCTTGATGCCAAATGGCATCATGGTGTACTCATATATGCCCATATGGCATATTATTCTGAGCAACTTCATGGAGTTTGGTTTAACTCCATTTTGGTGGAAGCCTTTCATACAATCCATCTTGGTTATGTATTTGGCTTTGGCCAGTTTATCCAAGGCATGAGGTATCCTTGGTATAGGGTACCTGTCTGCTTTTGTGTAGTTATTCAGGGCTCTGAAGTCTCCACACAATCTAGACTTGCCATCATGCCAGGTGATCAGGACAGGAGTAGTGATTTCCACTATTTCATTATGTCCAATCTTCCTGATGACATCCATGTCCAGGAGTTCATTGATGTGTTTTTCAATTTCTTTCCTGGTTTCCAGACTTGCTGGATAAGGAGGTCTCCTCAGCATGGGTGGATAAGGTCTATCCACATCAAGATATAGTTCTATATCATGGCCTTTAATCTTGCCTAGTGGTTCTTCACCAATGGAAAATGCTGGTCTGTTTTTCCTCAGCATCTTCAGTAAACTTAGTTTTTGTTTACTGGTGAGGGTAGTGCTAAACTGTCCCTCCTTGAATTCCTTCAAGAGTTCTTCTAGTGGATCCTGTGAAGATATGTGGTATATATCAAGTGAAAATTTCTTTTCCTTGTTGGTACCAATGGTAATGTGCCTGTTTTTACTGTTGTAAATATCTATGCCATACATCCTCTGGTAATCTGTTCCCAGTAAAGACCCTTGGATGTGGGCATTTTCAAGCACTAAAAACTCTTGGTTGAGTCTGATATTACCCTTCCTGTGGGGTATAATTATCTCTTTGATAATTGTCCCAATGGCAGTCATCTTCCCTGATGCACTTTTGAAGTTCTTTGCCTTAGTGGGCAAGAGCTGTTTTTCCCAGTTAGGGAAATGGTTATCCAGATAATTTCTGGCCACTATGGAGCAATGTGCTCCACTGTCAATGATCACTGGGTGCTGAGCATTGTCAATACATACAGTCATTTTTGTGGCTGTTCCATGTATATATGCCATTCCTTTGGTTGGTGTAACCAGGAATGTCTATGCATCTTGTGTGTGTTTGCACAAGTTCTTGTTGGCAATGTCCTGTGGCATGCCTGCTTCCAACTGTATATCCTGGATTTGCAGTGGGGTTTCCTCTTGGTATTCCACTAGAAGTTCCTCTCTTGGGTCTTTATCATCATCAGATGGTTCTCTGATGGAATCTCCCATAGAGTCTGATTCAGAATCCTCTGTTGGAGGTTCTTCTTCAGGGACTTTTTCTATAGCATAGACTTTTTTCTTTGCTTTTGGACAGTTGTTGGCATAGTGGTCTGTTGAACCACAATTGTGACAAGAATTCTTCTTCTTTGCCACTTCTGCCACTCTTTCTCTGGGTTTGTCTTTCAACTCCACCCTGAAAGGTTGTTTCTCTTTGAAACTACTGCTTCTATATGGGGTGAATTTCCCTATATTAGTCCTTTTCCTTATGTCTTGTAAGGTATTGGCTATGTCATCTAGAGTGCAATTTCGGTTGCATCTGCATTTCACTGCATGCTCTAATTCTCCTGGCAGTTGTGTCAGAAGTTTGTGATTCCTCATCTGGATGTTCATCTGAGGATCAATGGCTTTAAGTCTTTTAGACTTTCTGAGACACCACTCATATGGATCTTTGTCCACAGAGTATTTGTCATTTTCAAATGACATGGTTTTTTGCCATATCCAAGTTCCATTACTGTACTGTTGGATTATTTGACTCTTCCACCATGGGCAGTTTCTTCTTCCATGGATTTCTTTCATTTCTGTGTACCATATACTTGCATGACCTTTAAATGCAGTATTAAGTCTAGCAGTAATCCAGTAGTCTGGTACGCTGGGTACATCAATGAATAGTCCATCAATATAATCTATGAGTTCCATATGATCATATTCTCCTGATCCAGAGAATTTGGGCCAGTTTGAGGCATCAGGAAGCTGTTTCAAGGCTTCCTTCTCTGAATAAGACATGCCATCTCCATCCTGGTATTGTGATGGAGTTCTTGCCTTATTCAACAACATGGCATCTGGTTTGATGTCATCTGGTTGATATGGATTCTCCATAGCTTGGCCTTGTGGTTGGGGCTTCAAGCTATGATAGGCATTAAACAATTTGTTAAAGTCTTGATCCAGAAACTCCCTGTCCCTTGTGCTGTGGTGTTGTTCTTCAAAGACTTGGTTCAGTCTTTTGTTGGATTCTTCAGAGGCTTTGCTCAGTTGAGCATATCCTTCTTGAAGATTCTTAACTATTTGTTCCAAGGAGGCTTGAGTTTGTCTCATCCTCTCTTGGCTAGCTTTAATTTCTGCAAATTGCTTTGCAGATTGTTCAGCATATTGGGACACTTGTAACCACAGTGTATCACTGTTGATGTTACTCTCAGATGTGACAATGTTATTTTGAGTCTGAGTGGGGGTAATGTTTCTATTACTAGGACTACTGATTCTAGAGTGGTTTACAACTACTTCTGGTTCTTTTTTACTTCCTTTACCAAATCCAACAGCTTCTGGATCATGGGGTCTGACTCTTTCCTCCTCTGGTTGAAGGAGGTTTTGTTCTTGCCCTTGTTTCCTTGTCTTCTCCTGGAAACTTCCTGTAATTGTGAAGAATGGTGACTCTTGGCCACTGATCTGCTGGTTTCTGAAGGGTGTGAAGCAACTGGAGAGTCAATTTGGCCTGCTCCTTGTGAACCTGAAGGAATCTGAGTAGGCCCTGTCTGGGTCAACTGTTCTTCTATAGCTAGGATAGTGGCTTGATTCTCCCTTATCCTCTGTGCCCTTGCCTCCAGGAGTCTGTGCTTCCTGGTAGGGTTCCAACCCTTGATGATTACCATAAGGTCTTTGAAGTCTATCTCTTTAAGACAGATCTTCTGGCAACTTGATCCCAGTTCTGCCCAGTGAGTTGCTAGGTTGAACCTCTTGTTGTCAATCCTCCATTGAAATAAATCTTTGAGGAGTTGGTGGATCTGAAGAACTTGATCTATATCCTTCCAGTCCTCTGGTTTGAGGTTTCTGTTGAATTGGAGTGTGAATGGCAAGGTTGATATTATCTCCCTCATTGTTTTGCCATCCACCACTGTGTCCAGGGTGTCCTCTTTCAGGTCTTCTGGTTCTGGACAATCCTCCTCTATCCTCTGGCTGGTTCCTTTGGAAGCCAAGGTCTCTGAGGTATACAGGGGACATATCAGTGTTTGCAAGCAGTCAAAAACTTTATGTTCCTAGGGTATTTACCTTTGACTGTGCCTTGTACAAATTTACTGTCTGCTGACTTGGGAAGTTTGCCTTTGGAAGTTACAACTGGGTTAATAATTGTAATCTTTCCTGTACAAGTGGTTTAAGATTGGTTTACCTTGTATGGATTCAGAGTTTCGTGGTTTTTTACTTCTCTGAGTGGCTTTTGGTGTCCACTTCTTGGCTGTGATGAGACCTTCACTGTGCCTCTTACCTTTGCCCTTGCTGCCCTCTGGTTCTGAGGGTGTCACTGGTGTGTTGGCCTGTGACTGGGTCTCAAGTGGGATGTAATTTTCTTCCACTGAAATCAAGGAAGAAAAGGGAGGACTTATGTCAGTTAAGAATTCTTAGAAATGCTGGTTTTGCACGTCTAAGATTGGCCTCTGGGCTTGTATGTTACTACAATGTGCCCTTTATAATGACAGTGTAATTTAATCAACGATTCCACGTCAGAATTACAGCTTTTGGTACCCTGTCACACTGTTTGTGTGCCAGTATCCCACAGGTACACTGGTGGTTTTCAAGTGTATTCTGTACAAGTGGTTTTTGTATAAGTGTTATTGAGTTAACAATACACTCAATCCACGCCTCAACTGATGGTTTTTCAGTCAGAGGTGTCCTTATTCAGTCAAGAATACAGGACCTATTGATGGCTTATGTGTTTTTATATACAAAACACGCCAAAAATAGTTATATTCAGTGGGTATTAGCCACGTGAAAAATACTCTTATAATATGAGTATATATATAAAGAAAGATAAATATATATGAAATATATTTTTAAATAGAGAAATTACGCCTACAAAAAGATAAAACACTGGTTAATAAGTCATAAAGAGAAAAAAGACTTACTTATAAGGTCCAAAAAAAAGATTTAAAACACGGCCAGGCCCCCAAAATGTCAGGCTGAGTCTATGTTGAAGAGGTAATAAGGCTATTTACAACTAAAACTATGACTGTGACGCGGTAAAAAATAGATTTTTAAAGATAAAAGGTTGTTAAAAGATGATTGAATTGAGATTTTAAGGGCTTTACTATGGAAATATAGTGGTGGTGAGCGCTGCTGAAAGCCCTGGATGCAGTTTTATCTGTTGGGTTACAATAATTAAGTTTATAATTATACCTGATTATTAACCAAGAGTAAAACTGTTTTTGACAGTTTACTACGTAGGTTATTCAAGAGCAGGATGAGGAAAGGTTTTTGGCTGTGAAAAGCCCTCCTTTTATCCTGAAATTGAGGTGGAAAGGCTGCTAGACCTTTCCACGTAGAGGAAGTGAAGATTTTTCACTCTCTATGACAGGTTTGTGGTTTGAAAGCAGCCTGTATACTCTGTATTGGGCTCAGATGTGGTTTTGAAACCACATCTGGGCGGATTTCACCAATACAGGGTGAAAATTTTCATCTGGGGACCTCACAGCCTGATTCTGACGTGTATGACGCGTAGAATGCTGTACAGAAGCTGTATGGGACCCCAGTATTGACTGACATATGAGGTATTGAAGTAAAAACATGCTTCTTTGTCTATTTGACACCTCATATTCATGGTTATGGGATATTATCCCATGGTAAGGCTGTATCTGACAGCAGGTGGGATTTTGACCTTAAAATGGTCATAACTCTGTCAGTTTATGAGATATCAAGCTCAAAGTTGGTTCATTGAATAGCTCTATATGGGCGCTACACAATGGTACCCAACTTGACATGGTTATCATTAAATATGACAAATTTATCCCATGTACAAGTATTTTTGTACATTGGCGTGGTCTGGGCAAAAGCTGTATTAAGCTTGTTTGGCCAATAACTTCTGTTGTAGTTGAGCTATGAGGAAATGGAAGGCACCATCAGATAGCCCTGATTGTGCTCTTTCCAAAAAGACCCCACTTTAGGTATCTCACACTAAAACTGTAAAAGTTAGATTAGAGGTGAATGTTTTGTTCACCCTTATTTGGTCTGAATTTGACCATAACTCAAGTAATACTGGTGCTAGCTCAGTTTGGCTAGCACCATTAGATAGCCCTGCCTTGCAGATTCATTTTGAATACCCATTTGATGGGGTTAAGCCTCTCCTTCTGGATTTTAGATGAGAGGTGAAAATTAAGGTTTATGCTTAGCAATAACTTTGAGCAGGAATAACTTTGTTATTTCTTGTCCTATGGTGATGGGACTTATATTTTCAGAAAGAGGTGAGTTTCCTCTTCCTTTTGATACCTTTTGAGCTAATTTGGCTCAGCTCCATGTTTTGGTGGTATTTTGGCTATACCATTGGTTTATGGTATTTTAGCTGTCATGCTTGTGCTCTGGTTTTGAGTCACAGGCTGACAGGAATCTTAATCTGGCTTCCTCCTTCTTCTGTAATTCCATCATGGTTCTGGCCATCTGAAATACATTTTCCATGGAATCCTGCTGAATCTTTGGCATTCTGTAGCCCTGGCTGTAAGGTTTTGGGTCTGGTGCCTTCCCTTTGCCCTTGTTTGGAGTTTGTGGCTGCTTTTTCACGTTGGAATTGCTACTGCTGGCCACTGGGGCTGTTTTTGGCACTGGTTTGGGTGGTGGAGCATTGTTTTTCCTCCATTCTAGTGTCAAAAGCATCATGTTTTTCTTCTCCATCAATGGATGCCATCCATTGAGCAATTTGAAAGTGTTGGGATCGCCCAAGAATTTTCTTACTGTCAGGTAAGAATTCATGCAATTCTTCCACAGGTCTGCAAGGATCTGGTACTCCTTGAATTGGAGTGCATTGTTGTATGCACTGTGGCTGGCTTTGTATATGTCCACAGAGGCTTGTTGTGGCCGTGTCAGCTCTTTTTGAAGGTAAAATGGTATTATCAGCTTCAGAATGACCCAATTTAGTTGTTTGGAAGTCATCAACTGACCCTTTTCCTTCTGTACCTGGTTGGCCTCTGCCATAATCACGTCTATTACCTTTTTGGGAGCTGCTTGAGGGGTTGTAGCTGGCTCCTGACCTGGTTGAAGGCATAATTATGGTTTAAAAAGGCTTAAAATAGTATTTTTAAGTCAAAAAACTTACTATTGGCCAAATTCTTAGCTTTCTGAAGAGTATTACTTATGTCCAAGTTAATTAATTCAGAAGATATTGGTTCAGGTTGATTATTTTGAGTCACAATTACAGTACTATTATGGTCTGAATTAATAGTGCTTGCAGGAACAATGCTGGTGACTGTTGAGGCTGTTTCAATGTTTTCTTGTCTTACCACGTTTTCAGACACTAAAATTAATGAAAAAAGCCAATTAATTAAGTAAAAAAAAGGTTCTTTCAAAAAAAGAAATAAAATATAAGCCTCACTTATAATATGAAAAAAATTATTATGGATTTTTTGGATTCTAAGTATTTTTTATATGTTTTTAAATTTTTTAATATAAGAAAAAAGATTTAAAAAGAGTAAAAAAATATGTCACAGGTAAAATATCACGGCTGGGCCCCCAAATGTAAGGTGTGGATATGAAACTTTGATTAAAAATCAAGTACTTTTCCTGTCCTCAAAATTTTTATAAGGTAAAATTCAGTTAAAAATAGTATGAAATATTATTTTTAAGAGAAAACACGCCAATTTTATTATTTATAACTTTATTAGTATAAAACAATAATATTATAAAAATTTATTGTTTTACCAACAATAAAAACTTATCCAAAAAATACTCTACAAGAGATATTTTAAGGCTACAAAAGAAATTTCTTCAAGAGCAATTTCAATTGGAATTAATTGATAAAAGAACTACAAGAAATTAATAAAAGAACAAAGTCTTTAAAAAGAATATTAAAGAGAAAATATGCTGTTGAGAATGATAATTTTGTACCCAAAAGCTTATGTAAATTAGTCCATAAGGCTGATGTAAATTTTGGGTCTCTGTCACTAATGATGTTTTTAAAGAGACCAGTATGGGATATTACTCTATTCCAGATCAAAATAGCTGTATCCATAGCTGTGTCATCTTTGTGACATGGTAAAAAGATTGGTGTTTTGCTATATCTGTCTACAATAACAATACATGCATTGTAACTCTTATCACCTTCAGGTGGTAATGCAGTTACCCAATCCATGTGAACCACTTCCCATGGGGTACTTGGTTCTTGGATATGGATCATCAGACCAAATCTTTTACCAGTAGCTTTATTGGCTTTCTGGCATCTATCACAACTATGACAGTACTCAATGACATCTTTTCTCCAAGATGGCCACCAGGCACATGTCTTAATTCTTTCCATTGTTCTGTCTTCAGACAGATGTCCATAATAAATGTTGTCATGGCATTCTAGTAGTATTGTGTTAATCAACATTCTACTACATAGGACCATGACACATGTGTGTTTAGATCTATGATATAGTATCCCATCAAACAAATGGAATCTTCCATTATCATAAGATGTTTTCCAAATATCATCCAGAGAATTAGCCAATGCTGCATCTTTACAATCTTTGTCAAGTAGAGCAGTAAGAATATGACAATTCCTATCTTGCTTGTAGCTTTCTCTAACTTCTTCAAAGAATTCTGTTCCAACATCTGTGATATTAATTCCTTCAATTGGAATTTGAGGTTCTGCACTTGTAGGAACATAGGCAGGATTATCAGGTGTATTTGGTAATGCCCATCTACTCAAGCCATCAGCATTCTTATGAATATTTCCGGCTTTATGTACTATGGTCATATTGCCTCTATACTCCTGTATAGCAATCTGCCATCTTAACATGTGTCTGTTTGGAGTTTTCATGTTAAGAAGTGATTTAACTGCATTACAATCAGTAATTACTTCAAACACACTACCATCAAGATAATAATGAGGTTTTTCCAGAGCCCAAACAAGGCAAAGGCACTCCATTTGGCTAGCTCCATATCTGGCCTCAGTAGGTTTAATTTGTCTTGAAATGAAACAAATTGGACCTTCATAAGGCTTGTCATTGACAATTTGAACTTGATTAAGAGCAGCTCATAAACCATCACCACATGCATCAATATATAGCTTGAAAGGAAGTTTCCAATCTGGCATCAATAATAATGGTGCATTGGTCAAGGCATACTTGATTTTATCATATGCTTGAATTCTCTCCTGTGTCATTTCAAAAACAGTTTGTTGATCACAAATTCTGTATAATGATCTGGCATGGATTGCAAAATCTTTAAGGTGTTGTCTGTAATAACTGGCAAACCCTAAGAAAGACATCATTGCTTTTTTGTTCTGGGGCATTTGTTTCAGTAAAACTGCAGCCACTTTGTTTTTATCAACACCAAGGCTTAGTCCTGAGACTACATGTCCTAGAGCTTTTAACTCATGGAACCCAAAATTACATTTTTTAAGAGAAATTTTCATGTTCACTTGTAGAATTTTCCTAAGTACTAATGAAAGTCTCTCCAAATGTAATTGCGAGGTTTCTGAACAAATTATAATGTCATCAATATAAACGATTAACCATCCCTCTGATAATTCATGTGGGAAGATAGTATTCATCATTCTTTGGTAATGAGAGGGTGCATTTTTGATACCAAAAGGCATTCTCAAATATTCATAAATACCACAATGAGCAATTATTCTCAATAATTTTCTAGCATGAGGTGTCAAAACATTCTGGTGAAAGCCTTTTAGAGCATCCATAGAAGTGATGAATCTTGCTTTGGATAATTGAGTCAAAGTCTCATGAATTCTAGGGATTGGATACCTGTCTGGAATAGTATAGGTATTCAGTGCTCTAAAATCACCAACCATCCTTGACTTATCATTATGCCAAGTAATGATTACTGGAGTTGTGACTTCAACTTCCTCATTGTGCCCAACTTTTCTAAGAACTCCCAGTTTCATTAGTTCATTAATATGATTTTCTAATGCTTCTCTAGCCCTAGGGCTAGCTGGGTAAGCTGGTCTCCTTAATAGTGGCGGATAAGGCCTTTCCACATTAAGCATAATGTCCACCTCATGGCCTTTTATAGCCCCAAAAGGCTTCTCTATATTGAAATAAAATTTCAATAAGTTCTTCCTTCATTTCTGGTGTTAATTCAGGACTAATTTGTGCTTCACTTAGCTGATCTGACACAAATTTTCCTTTTTTAACATTCTTTACTTGTTGAATGACAGTAATTTCTTTTCTTTCTAGAGAAAAAGCAAATTTTTTGCCTTTTATTTTCCCCTATAGTGAAATACCTGTCCTTATGATTGTTGATATCAATACCATAGATATTGAGATAATCATTTCCAAGTATAAAGTGTTGTAAAGTACAATTGTTCATAACAACAAATTCAGCTTTCAATCTTATACTCCCTGCTGGATGAGGAAATATTATTGCTGCTTCAAATATACCCAAAGGGTGCATGTTCTGGCTAGCACTGCTGAATTTTACACCTTCAATTGGCATCAACTTGTCTTGCCAGTTGGTATAAATTTTGTCAAGATAATCTTTTCCAACACAAGTGCAAAAAGCACCTGAGTCAAGATTTATCTTGGCTTCTGTGTTATTTATCACAATATTAGTGATGCAAGATGACCCAGCTGTATAACCTTTACCTCTATCAGGTTTGGTTTTTTGCATTTTTGCATCTTGCACATGTATGAGATCCATACATTCATCACTGTACTGTGGTAAGTGAGTATGTACCTCAGTGACCTCAAAAGAAACATTAATATTTTCTATACCAAGTTGCTCTGATGCTTCTTCTTCTTCTGAAGGCTCAGAATCACTTTCATGTAAAGATACATCAGTTTCTTTTGTTTCTTCCACTTTTTCAACATTTATCTCATTAACTCTTGTCTTTTTTGGACAAGTGTTTGCTAAATGAGATGTACTTCCACATTTATGACATTTCAAAGGAGGTCTGTCATGTGGTTTATTTGGTTTTAAAATTGGTTTCCCACTAGTCTTGTTGTCTATTGGGGGTTTATACCAATTTCTTCCAATTTTTGTTCTAGTAGTGATATCCTCCATAGCATTGCTATAATCTTCTGTAGAGCAAGGCTCAATACATCTGCTTCTTATAGCATGCTCAAGGTTACCACCACACTTTCTTAATATCCTTTTATGTACCATTGGTTCAGACATATCAGGATGAAGGGCAGTTAATCTGTCCTTCTGTTTAAGAAACCAAGTCATGGGCCTGTCCCTCTCAATATTAAAAATGGCTTCTTCAAAAGAATTTTCCATTCTAAATCTCCAGGAAACATTTGCCCATTTGGAAATAACTTGTTCTTTCCACCAAGGCCAAGAATGTTTACCATGGTCTTGTCTCATTTTATAATACCATTTCTTTGCTGATTTGGTAAATAATGAGTGTAATCTGGCACTTATGTATTCATCTGGTATGTTAAAGTCTTCTTTAAACATATCAATTGTTTTCATAAATTCCATATGATTATATTCTCCTTCACCACTGAAGGTTGGCCATTCCTCTAATCTTGGAATGTCCTTATAATTGCAAGCAGTTTCCACATCATGACTTGAAATTGTATGATGTAAATCATTATTCAAGTTAAGGACATTTCTGTCAAGAAATGGTGTGGATTGTCTTGGCAATTCATTTTTCAGTGATATATTATTAATACTTGACTGAATGTCTTCTTTCAATTCAAGTCTTGCTTTATCACTTTTTTCCAATTGTTCTTGAAAAAGAGCTGCATTGTGACCAGTTGAATTTTCCAAGTTTTGTACTTGTATTTTCAATTCTTTTAACTGTCCAGTTATAAAAGAAATTGAATGTTCATCTGGTTGATTGAGTAAAGTAACTTTAAGCTCAAGTCTTTCACAAATTTGCGTCAAAGACAAAATATTTGCCTTATTAACATTTTCAAGGCCAATTATGGTCTTTTTTTGGTCTTTTACTTGTAGTATCTCATTACCCAACTTTTGTTGGACGTGATCAAATGCTTTAAATTTTGCCATAATTTCTTTATTACAAGATTCAAAGTAAGTTACAAGCTTTACAAGATCTACTTCTTTGGAAAGGATTGGTTCAATCTTTCCTCCTCCTTGTTTTTGAATTCCATCAAAGTTCTTGCCATATTGAACACATTGTCCATGGCTGTCTTTTCCTTCTTTGGGATTCTGTAATTCTGAGGGTAAGGTTTGTTCCACTTGGGCGTTGCCTTTCCCTTTGCCTTTTGCTTGCCCTTCTGATTGGTCTTTGGGGCTTGCTTGGCACTTGTTGAGGCGGATTTTTGCTGGTGGATGCTTGAGGAGCTTCCACTGGGCTGTTGTCCTTGCCTTGAGCCAATTTCTTCTTCTGATCCTCTGACAACATGCTTTGGTTTTTCAACTAAGCTTTGATCTGTTGGACTTGTACTTTGACAGACATTGGTGTCCAACCCAGCAGAGGATCTTCTGTCTTTTCTGGCCCCATGAACTTCTTCACCTGAAGATAAGAGTTCATGGTGCCTATCCAAAGACTTGGAAGGAGTTCCCACTCTTGTTGTTTTGACGCCAGGAACCAGTTTTTCCATTGGGATTGATAAATTTCCACAGCTGCCTGTTGGAAATGGTTCAGGTCTAACAGCAATAGCAGTTATGTCAGCTTCTGGACTCTCAATAAGAGGTTCAAAGGTGCTGGCTAACCTTTGGGAACTGGTGGAAGTTCTGGCATCCTCCATTTGTGCCTCTCCTCTGGGAGGACATTCTTGCCTTTTGGATTTGTGGCTGGAATGTCCTGGTCCAGATCCATTTGATTGGATGGAGTAGTTGCTTCCACTTCTAGTAGGAGTCATTTCACGTCAATTTTAATAAAAAATAGAGTAAAAAATTGAATTGAATTCACCTGCAGGACCTTTAAAGGGTTCTTTGGTTATTAAACCCCTTGGTGCTGGACTGGTTTGAATTTCAATACTGGACTCTGAGGCTTCAGAGTCTGAAGAACTTTCTCTGATTGAAGACACTAGAGAAATTTAAAAATATAAGTTATTTTATTAAATAATGAAAATAACTTATAAGCTCAACTTATGAAATAAAGTTGTGTAAATGTAATTTTATGGCAAATTACATCAAAAATAAAGAAAAATGTCTAAGACAAAAGAAAAAATGTTTTTAGTAAAGATTTTATTTTTTAAATATTTTTTATTTGACTTATTATTTTCTTTAAAGAAATAATAATTATGCAATTAACAAGTTAATTAATCAAAATTGTATTATTATTCACTTTATACTAGAATAACTCAAAGAATAAATTTCAAGTCTGTGATGTGAAAAAGCCACTAGTTAGACAAAAGAAATTTATTCCAAGTCACTCAATAGTATATTGTTTCAAACAATATTCTTAAGAAAAAATAACTTTATTAATATTATAAAGATTATTTATAAGGGATAAGTCCCAAAAAAGCCAATATTAAGACAAATATGGCAATTTTACGTCAAAAATAGTAAAATAAGGTCTAGAATATGATTTATGTCCCAAAAATTGGTTTAAAATAACGGCCAGGCCCCCAAATGTAAGGTTTGTCTATGAAACTCTTGATAATAGTAACAATATCAAGAGTACTATGACTGTCCTCAGTAGAAAAATATAATATAATAAAATATTACAACCACAAATTTAAATATAATTATTAGAAATAATTATATAAAAAAAATAAATTTAATTATTATTATAATAATATAATAATAAAAAAAATATAATAATTATAATAAATTATAATTATTCTATTATTGTTATAGCCACTGACAGTTATAACAATAAGAAGTGTAAAGCTCTTAATGAAACAATTACACGTGGAAAATATAAATATTATTTATAAAAGAATTAAAACACACACTGTGCAGAAATAATTCTTATAGAGAAAATTCTATATAAAAAACTAATACTAGGCAAAAAAAATATAGAATTTTTAGAGAAAACTTACTTATAAGATTTATTTAATATAATAAGTCAAACAACAACAGTTATAATATTAAATAATGATTATAAGTTAAAAACACGTCAAAAATCAATAAATTTAAAGATAAAACAACTTTTTATAATATAAATTATGATTAAAGAGTTTTTGAGAGGAATTTGTGGATTTTAAAAGATATTTAAAATGAAAATTTTATATAATAAAATATATTATTGGTGATTACAACAATAATCTAAATTCTATGACTTCAACTCTTTAATTTTAATAAATAAAGAATAAAAATAACTTAAGAATTACTTTTAATAATAAGATTTTATATTTAATAAAACTTTACCTGTTTAAATTTCTAATATGATTGGATTGATAATGAATAATGGACAAAAACAGTGATGAAAAGACTCCTTTTATGTCTTCAGAGCAGCTCTCATGATTCATAATGGATGTAGAGGGCGTGCTCAGGTCAAAACTGAAAAACTACGCTTAAAAATAAAGTTCTTAACTTAAGGCAACTTATTTTTACTTCCAATTTAAAGTTACCAGTGTTATTCTTAACTCCATGTAACTTTAATCCTCATTTAAACTAATTATTTTAAGTTTTTAATATAAATAAGTTTATTTATATTAAAGTTCATCACATGAACAACTTAAAAATAAAGTTTCAAGTAGAAATCTCTTAAACTCAATTTTTAATTAATTTTTAAAGAAATCATAAATTTCTTTGAGTTTAATTAAAAGAGTAAATTTCCAGGCTAATTACCGAGGAAATTTTTATATTGATAATATTAAATTCTAAGTTGTGTGAAATTTTCAACCAAATCCATTAAGAATTGGATTTTTAATGAATTTTTGAAGTTTTTGCTATTTTTCCACGTAAAATAGCAAAACACACTAAACCTTAAGTTTTGATAAGGTTTTGATGCTTGAAACTTTAAAGTTTTAAGCTTATTTAAGGTTTTTAAGCTTAAATAAGTTCTGGCTGTTCTTAAAACCTTGATTTCAAGCCTGCATATAGGGATTTACCCTTTGGCAGCTTGAAATTCCTGTCCAAATTGGGATAAAACCAGTTTAAACCTTAAGGTTGGATCAAAGTCTAATCTTAAAGTTTAAATAAGGTTGAAAATCCTCCAATACAGGTGGACAACCTTAATTGAATCCTTGCAGATCCAAAAAGTTGGGTACCCCAGCTCTATTTGGTCTTTTTCCTTTGTCCCACCTTTCTGCGTGGATTTTGCCCTTTTATTTATTTAAAGCCATACTATGGCCTTAAACCCTTTTAAATTGAGCTCACGCAGGATTTACATTCTGTATGGCAGATCCTTAGCCAATTCAGTAAATATACACCACACCTCAATTTTAACTAAAATTTTGGTAAGTTTGCATAAACCTTATGCAACTTTAAATTTAAGCTTAATTAAGCTTAAATTTAACAATTTTAAAAAAATGTTAAAAAAGTTACATTGGTACTGTGAGATTCTTAAATCTTCCAATAACATAAAAAATAAGTGGTTTTGGGTATAACACCCTATGGGTGTACCCTAGGTTATTTTTGGTGTAGAATCCAAAAATGACATAATATTTATGACTTTGTTTATCCAAAAAAAAGTTATACTTATTTTTTATTATTTTTTATTTTAAATTCAACTAAAAAGTCTGTTTAAGACAAAATTAACTGTTTATAAAATCATTTGTGGCCTTATGGGTATGTCATACATACCTCACAGGCTCACAAGTGGTGCAAAGAAGAAATTCTTTTATAGCCATCAATTCTCTTACTCCAAAAGTAAAATTTACTCTTTTCAGTCGTGAAAAACATTCTGACAACAGAAAAGCCAATTATGGCATCATTGAACCCTGGTTTAGACCAAAAAGGGCTGGTTCAAGCCATTTTTAGCCATTTTAGACCCTTAAATCAGCCATTACTATAGCAATACCAGGCCTAGAGCCTTCAAAGCATGTCAGAATGTGTGTCAGAGGCGTAGAAACTAGTTAAAGCTGTTTTTACTATGATTGTTTTATCTTAAGGGTAGTTTTACCCTCTTGGCAACAGCTAAAACTACCCCAGTTGGTATCAAAACCTCATCATCAATTGAGTCCACAGACCCTGTAACTCAATTCCAGGCCAAAATTGATGAGCTTTTTTTGACATCCCACGCTGTGGGAACTCCTTTTGGTGTGGGATGAAATAAGGCAGTACCTTGAGGGGGAAATTATTGTTAAGTCTGTGTTGAATTTCAGATTTGTCCAATAACCATGGGTGCTAAGGTGTATTAGCTGCCCCTCTAAATAATACTGAATAGTCAGCCTACAGAGAATCACAAGAATAAAATAAGATTTGTGGCTTTAACAGATAGAGAACACTTATCAGCAGTCTCTAAATCAGACCTATCAACAACACTTCAGTAAAAATTCTGATCTAAAATTTCTGATAAAATAAACACTAGATTTTTTTTACTTTATTTTAATAAAAGTGATGATAATATATATATATATATGTTTTGGGTTTCTGTTATTTTAATGAAACTAATAAGAATTTTTTTTTTTTTTTTTTTTCAATACCAATGATAAGAATATATATATTTTTTATGGTTTTAGGTTGATTATAATGATTTTTTTTTGATATGAGTACTAATAATAAGACTACTGGATTTGATTCTTTGAGGATTTTCTTTTAATACTGAGTTCATATCACTACTACTTCTCTTTGTTAATAACACTAAGCTTTTGACCAAGGCTACTAAGCTTTAACTACGGTTATACAACTATTCTTTACTAATACTAAGCTACTGAGCTTTTACTACAGTTATACTACTATTCTTCACTAATACTAAGCTACTGAGCAAGGCTACTGAGCTTTTACTACGGTTATACTACTATTCTTCACTAATACTAAGCTACTGAGCAAGGCTACTGAGCTTTTACTATGGTTATACTACTATTCTTCACTAATACTAAGCTACTGAGCAAGGCTACTGAGCTTTTCACTACTAAGACACTACTACTATTCTAGATATCCTGCTAGTTCAGGGATGGTTGTGATCCTGGATAGTGGGAACTTGTTCCATGATGATGGGAAAAATGAGGGAGAGAGGACCTCTATTAATAGCTTTTTGACCTCCATAGAGCTTCTCAAAATAGGGTACTTGGAAAAAATCATAGTTGAGAGGCTTTAGCTAGTGAAATGTGTGGTTTTGGTGTGGCGGTGTGTTTGCTGAGAGAATTATGCTGGTGGTGCTTTTTCTTATCAAGATCATGTGATGTATTTGAGATAATTTGGCTGGTGGGATTTTCTTTTTATCAGAGTCATGTGAGGTCATTGACATAATATGGCTGGTGATGTTTTCTTGAAGGCGGGGAAAGTATTTTTTGTTTCTATTTTTACGTATTCTATGAGAGAATTATGCTGGTGGTGCTTTTTCTTATCAAAATCATGTGATGTGTTTGGACAATTTGGCTGGTGGGATTTTCTTTTCGCCAAGAAAGTGGAGAAAATACAGCTCCTGACAATTGAAATGTCTTCTAGTCATATGATATATATGAGAAAGTTATGCTGGTGCTTTATTTTAGTATTTTATCATTTCATATGGAGATTGCATCATTTCTATCAATTTTGAAGCGTGTCATTATTACTAAGCAAACCTTTCTTCTTGGAAAATATATTGTAATTTTATGCATAGCCTTGAGGTATTTCTTCTTTCAATTGAATCAAGGTGGGGAAAATTCAGCTCTGATACTGTGGTCTGTCTTCATATACCTTTATTTAGCTTAACTGCCTTTAATGACGTAATTTGTTATTGATGATGCGATAAGGTGGATATATCCTTTTGTGAGCCTTTGAGATATGACCACATAGCCAATAAGGTCACAAGAAAGACTCAGAATAATTATACCTTTAAGATAATTATACTAAAATTACTTAGAATAATTATACATTAAAAATAATTACTTCAAAAATACAAAAATACCATAAATTGGTACAAAAATTGGTTTAACTTAAAAACCAATGAATAAACATGTGAAATAAATTATACCATTGGATTCCCCATGGTAAAATACACATATACCTTTTTTTGGCATATCTGTAAAGTCAATATTTAATGAGTTATAAGGAATAATACCTTATAAAAACCATAAATCTTTATTTATTTCAAGAACCAATGAAGCAACATGTAAAATAAATTGTACCATTGGATTCCCGATGACGATTCACACACAAAACAATTAATGAGCTAATTTCCAATGTTAATACTTAAGGAATTAACCTGAATATATGCACTTTTGTGGTCAACGCATATATTCAAGGATCATAGCTAATATCTCTTAAACTATACAAGATAGAGTGATGAACCAAAAATAAAGTTACCACGTAATTACTGTAAGAACACAGATATGAACTTTATTTTACAATTTATAAACAAGGTTAAAACCTATGATGAAATATTGATAAAAATCAACAGAGCTGTTGACCACTTTGTTGTGAAAGTGGTCCAAACTTAAAATAAAGCTCACAGTTGGATTCTACTAGTTCATTCGTGAAGAATGACGTAATTTGTATCATTAAATTCAGGGTATAACCCCCTGAAATCATGATTTGAAGTTTAAAATATTGAATTTTGACAGAAAAGATGAGTTACAAGAAAAATCATCAAAATTAGAGTTTTGATGATGTAATGAGAAGCTCTTGGAAGAATAATTAGGTTATGTCAGGCTATCAGAATTCACTCTCTGAATTTCTGTATCGTGCAAAACTTAAAAGTTATTAAAGATCAAAGTTTGAGCTTAAATTGAGCAGTTATGATCACCTACTGTAACCTTAAATTAAGTTTAACAGTCATATGAGTGATAAAATTGGTGAATACTATTAGTTTATGATTAAAACTAATAAAATCCACGAATTTTGGGGTTCTTCCAAGCCTCTGATGTCATCAACTTTAGAGTTATAGTGATAACTTTAAATCATGGTGTAATAATGATGCAATATGGTGTCACATGGTGGAATGTGATCTACAACTTGCCAGTATTAATGAAGTCTTTCAACCGGTTTAATAGCCTTTTCGGCAAGAGTTCCCTTTGCTGAGGTCTGGAAGACAGCATTGTGACAATAAACCGGTTACCAACGTCATGGGTTCGATTCCGGTTGGAGACAAGTGGTGGTCTCAATCAAACAACCAGGAATCGCTGGGTTTTCCGCTCCATTGGCGTACAAGGGTTCCGCCCCTTGGGGGTTCCTCGTAGGCTCCTGTTGTGACTAATGTAACTCCATGAGGGAGACATGGGTAATACCATCAGTTACATGCACTTTGGGACGCAGTGCCCTAAACCCGGGGGTACTGTCACATGGTGGAATGTGATCTACAACTTGCCAGTATTAATCGGTCTTTCAACCGGTTTAATAGCCTTTTCGGAAAGAGTTCCCTTTGCTGAGGTCTGGCAGACAGCATTGTGACATATGGTTTGATCATGATGTAATCATCCCCAAACCTTAAAATATTGATCAATTCCAGTGGATATGATCAGTACACGTCTACTAGAAGCCTGTTGGACTCTAGGAGGGAGGTATTTACTATAAATAGAGCTCTTTTTACTCTATTTTCCCCTCAGACGCATCAAAAACATTAAATCAATCAAATCAAAGGCAATTTCTTTATTCTTTATATATGAAACTATTATATTATTAAAGACAAAAGACCACCTTGTTGTAATGATCTATTTTGACGTGATTAAATCATTTATTTAATTGTTTTTGTTAAAAATCTCTCTAAAAACTCATTTCCACATAAAAATCAAGAATATTAGTAATTTTCTTTATTTTTTATTGTAAATACAGTTTGAAAAGGTTGTATTGATATTTTTTGGCGTAAAATATTTCAAAATTATTATATTAAGTGTTAAAAGTAAGTTATTTTCTCTTATTATAATAATTTTCTCTTTATTATTATTTTAATAATTCTTTAATTAATATAGATAGTATTTATATTAATTTAGAACTTTAATATTGGTAATATTATTGTTATTAATTGTTTTTTATTAATAAAAAACAATTTTTTACGCCTTTATTATTTGTTTGTAACAATAATAAAGTGCCTTTAAATATATTAATTATTTTATATTAATATATTTATTTTATTATATTATATTGTATAATATAAATTATATTATTATATTTTATTAATAATATAATCATTTTTACGCCATAATTATAATAATTCTTTATTATTATAATTATTTTTATCTTATTTATTTCATTTATAAGGACATTCATAGTACAATAAGTAAAATATGAGTAATTTTTCCTTATTGTTTCATAGTCAAACCTTACATTTGGGGGCCTGGCCGTGATATTTACTTAAAAGACCTTTAAAGGAGATTCTAATTGGGTTTATCCATTAAAAAATTATATTTATAGTCATAAAATTATATAATAATTTTATATTTTATTGATTTTAAAAGCTATTGAGGCATTTGGAAAGCAATTGTACTGTGTTACACGTGGTTTTTTCACATCCTTAGACTTGCAAGAACTTTCTTTGAGTGACTCTATTGATTAAAAAAGATACTATATAAATTAAGAATAATTTTATTATAATTTAATTTTATAAAGAATCATATTAATTTTTATTTTATTCCTTAAAAATAAAAATAAAAAATAAGAAATATTAAAAAATATTAAAAAACAATAAAAGAGTTATTTTTATTCATTTTTATTCATTTCTTTATTTATTTCAATTTTTTCAAGATATTAAAGCGATTTCTATATGGAAAATTGCCATATCTTACCAAAAAATAACACTTCTTATAAAAAGACTTATATTTATTTGTCTTTTTTAGTTTTTGAGGATAACCCAACAGAAGAAAACCAAACTACTGTTGAGAGATTGGTGGAAGAAACTTGTCAAAGTTCTCCAACACCAGTTATCACTAAAAGAAAGAAAGCTAAGAAATTAGACTTTCCAGGACCCACCATTCAAGACTCTGAAGGTGAGAACCTCTTTTATAATTGCCATAAAAAGAATTTTTATCTTAAAATACTTTTATATTTTTTTTTCCTTAAATTATGACTACCAGAAGAGGTTCCCAATACTCCATCCAATAAGATGGAGCTGGACTCAGAAGTAGAACTGATCCCTCAAAAGGGAACAGAAAGGGCAATATCCCCAGTGGAGCAGAATCCACACAAGGAAGTGCCTTATCCCAAAGGCAAGTCCCAGAAATGCCCATGATATCTGAACCTGAATTGGAGCTAAGTATGAGTAACTCAAATAGGTACAAATCACATTCAGAGGGCTCAAATAGACATCTACATGAGCCAGTACAAGCAGTATTACACAGTGTACAAGGACAAAGATTGGCAAATGCTGCCTCAAATACACCAAGGAGTGATGAACTCCTGGCACATCCTGAAAAAGTTTCTCAAAGAGGAGGAGATAGTGAAATACTCCAATGGATGGAATCCACTGTCATCCAAACCTCAAATCAAAAAAATCAAGGATTACCATGCTGTGGTATTCCATACCTTATTGGCCCAGTTTCAAGTGAAATTTCATTTATAAGGCTATAAATTGAAGAAATAACAAAGAAAAATCAATAATTAATCAGCTATAATAGAGGAATTCAGCAATAAAATGGATTTAAATTCATCAAAATGTATAATCCCATAATCAAATCCTGGAAGAATGGACCATTTGATTACAAGAATAACAATAAAATAAGGAAAAGAAAAAGACAAACTAGCAAGAATGTTAAAGTTACCAGTGAAAGGGGTAATGTAACACTCAAGTTACCCTAGCTCTGCTCAACCTTTGGATTACTCGGCAATTCAGTTATTAAACTGAGGCCACTTCAATAAGGAATAAATTAAAACTGTATCAATCAACAGTCACAAGACATAAAGAAAAAGAAATCAATCAATTTATGCAAGGAAAATCCATCAAAAACCTTAAATTACACAGCATATCTGTGGAAACACAAGCACAGCCAACTGATAAGCCAGTAAGTATAAATTAAAAGCAGAATTAAGTTAGATAAAGAAAAGAAGAAACTCATACAGGACAAATGGAATCCCCACAATACACAGCATTCTCCACCTACAGTTCAAACAATGCACAGACCTATGGTGCAATAACTGTACAAAATCATCTCATACCACCAAAAATTGTGCAACAAACCAAACAAATGGTGCAATACCTGAAAGGAATGACCCAATCTCAAAATTACTCACCAGCTAAATACCCTCAAGGCTGTGCATAATAATATTAAAGTTTGAGTAAAATATAAATAAAGCTTCAGAAATGGTGCAATATACCAAACATATGGTGCAATATCTTGATCAAATGACACCATCTCAAAAATTCCTCACCAGCAAAAACATCTCAGATTACATGATCATACATAAATTGGTGCAAAAAACCAAACAAATGGTATCTCACCACTATAAAGAAATTATCCCAGCCAAAAGAAGTGGAAAAATTCTAAGTCCCTTGTTTTTGAGTGCCTCTATGGAGAGCCCAAAGAATATAAATAAAGGGCCTCTCTCCCTCATTTCTTTCCTCTTTTCCCCATGAATTTAATTAGTTATATACCAAGAAGGAGAATAACTATTCATCCCTTACTAGTAGGTTAATCTAGTTATTTTATTAAAGTATTATAGAATTATAAGTTTAATTCATAGTGATTTCTAATTAATAGTAGTTAACCAAAGGTCTACTTAATATTATTAATCCACCCTATGTTTAAATTAATAGTCTTATAATTATTATACTATCAATAATACTCATAATATTGAGTTTATCACCATAACCTTTACATTATAAAGGAAAAAATAGTCTTATTATATATTCATATTTTTAAAAAAAAAAAAAACCTTACAACTATATATTATTATATATATAAAAAACCTACCCTTATATTATATTATATCTTTTATACATTTAACAAACATCCTCTATATATTGAACAATATCTTACCAATAAATTATTAAAGGTCTTATTGTTATATTATATTAACAATTACACTCTCAAACCATTAAGTATTATAACATATATAACATCAAATTGAGCTTACCGCTTAAAATATATATTATTACTATTATATTCAATCAACCTTTTATACTATTAAGGTCTTACCCTTAAAATTACCTTATATCATTGTTTGAAAATTATATTTTATACTGTTTTAACTTATAAGTTACTTACCTGATTACTGAATAGGTCTGATAGAGACTGCTAAAAAGTCTTCTCTAGTTGTAAAGCCACAATCTTAAATATTGATTTGTGAGCTCTGTAGGGAGATTGTTTAGTATATTCAGAGGGGCAGCTAAAACACCCTTAGCACCCTTGGTTACAGGATTATTTCAGCAATTCAAAACTGTTTACCTGTGATTTCCCCCTCAAGGACTGCCTTATCCAATCCCACACTAAAAGGAGTTCCACAACACCAAAAAGAGGGAGGCAACCAAGGAAGAAGCCCCAGTAGCTTCTACCAGCAAGCCTCAAGCCAACCCACTTCCCTAAGAAGGGAAGAAGAACAAGAAAAAGAATTGGAGGAAACCATATTCCCCAAGCTACAGGATCCCAAAAATCCAAAAGGATGCCATGGACAATGTTTTCAACATGGCCAGAACTTTGATGGAATTCAAAGACAAAGAGGAACAAAGAATGAGACAAACCCATTTCCCAAAGAAATAACCTTGTCTCCTGATGTTGTAAATACTTTAACAGAGTTGAAAAATAGTATTTTACCTCTTAAAGACATTAAAAATAGTTTATTATCTTTCCAAGAAATAAATAATAGCTTATCATCTTTAACCAAACTTGTTGTACAAAATACGAAAGAAATTGATAACATAAAATTTATGATTGAAAATAATAAACCAAACGTATTGATTGACAATACTCAGAAATTAATACAAGGATAACAAGAGTTTTACAAATACATAAGTGATATCAAAGAAAAAACTTTGACAATCAACTATGATGTGAGTATTTACAATCTTACAGAAAAATTAAACAAATTAAGTATTTCTGTAGAAAAATTTGAAGAAAAGACTTCATCACACCAAAAATTACTTTTGGACCATGTGGAAAAAAGTGATGAAGCAAGAATGCATCTAAAAGATGATATTCAAAGTGAAATAAGGCTTATTACTGAAAAAATGGATAAAATTAATGAGGCTGATTTAAATATGCCAAAGTTATCAACTCCATTTTCTCATATAAGAAGCCCTGTTAAAACAAAAGAGGAATTGACAAATCCTTTTATAATAGACTGAGTCACCAAGAAAATAACCAAGTCTTAATGAAAGAAGCACCTCAGCTGAAAGAATGGCCAACATTCACAGGAGAAGCCGAATATGACCACATGTCATTTATTAAAACAATTGACATGTTACAAGAAGACTATGCCATACCAGATGAATTAATCACTGCAAGATTACATTCATTGTTTGAGAAATCTGCAAAAAGATGGTATTATGGCATAAGACAAACAAATGGTAAAAATACCTGGTCTTGGTGGAAACAAGAAATAATCACCAAGTGGGCAAATGATGCCTGGAGGTATAAGATAGAAAATGCATTTGAAAATTCTTTCTTTGACCCAGAGAAAGATAAACCTTTAACTTGGTTCTTGAAACAAGTTGAAAGGCTTAATGCACTGTACCCAGAAATGTCACAGAAAATGGTGCATATGAAAATACTTAAAAAACGTGGAGGGGAACTAGAACATGCCCTGAGAAGCAGGTGTATAGAACCATGCTCCACAGAAGAGTACATTAATGCACTGGAAGACATAGTGACAAGAACAAAAATTGGCAGGACTTGGAAGAAATTGGACATTAAAAACCCAAATAAACCATTTATCAAAAAAGATAAATTAAAAGAATCCTTCAAGCCCACTACATCCAATAATAATGAGCAAAGGAAATGCCATAAATGTGGAGGTATTGGACACTTAGCCAATAATTGCCTAAAAAAGGCAAAAATCAATGAAATTGTGGAAACAGAAAACCACAATGACAAAGAAGAGGAATCTGACTCTGAAAAAGAAACAGAAGACTCAGAAACTTCTGAAAGTGATGAAATCAATATAATTAATGCAGAAATTAATAAAATTGATATAATTTATGAAGTACTAGATGTTAGCTCAAATTTACCACAAGTTGGAACATCTGACACAAACCTGACAAATGTGCAAGATGCCAAAATGTATAGAGCCAAACCTGCAAGAGGAATGGGATATACAGCTGGAAAATCAAGTATAAGTATTGTTATGGTTGATAACCAAGAAGGAAAAGTTAACTTAGATACAGGAGCATATTGCACTTGTGTTGGCAAAAGTTATTTAAAAACCATTGTCCCAGACTGGCAAGAAAAACTTATGCCAATACAAGGTGTCAAATTCAGTAGTGCAAGTGAGAGCATGAAGCCCCTTGGAATAATTGATTTAACACTAATTTTTCCTCACCCTTCCCAATGTGTCAGAATTAATGTGGAATTTGTGGTAATGGACAACTGTACCAGCAATCAATTTATCCTGGGAAATGACTACTTATCAATCTATGGTATAGATATCTCCAACCAGAAGGAAAGATATTTTACTATAGGAGACAATAAGAGACAGAAGTTTGGCTTCTTAAATAACAAAAAACAAATTACAGTTATTAAGAATGAAGAAAAGATGGCAGAAGAGGATCTTTTTATATCTGAACAACTTAAAAAGGCAGAATTCAATCAAGAATTAACAGATAGAATGAAAGAAAAATTAATTGACCTCTTATTTAAGTACAAAAATGCCTTTGCAACTGACAAAGAGCCACTAGGTGCTATAATTGGGCATGAAGTAGACATAATTCTTAATGTGGAAAAGCCTTACCCACCCTTACTAAGGAGACCAGCTTACCCAGCTAGTCCAAGGGCTAGAGAAGCCTTAGAAGTACATATTAAAGAATTAATGGACCTTGGAGTATTAAGAAAAGTTGGACATAATGAACAGGTAGAAGTTACTACACCTGTCATTATAACTTGGCATAATGGAAAATCAAGGATGGTAGGAGACTTCAGAGCCCTGAACACCTATACCATTCCAGATAGATATCCAATACCTAGAATCCATGAGACATTGACTCAATTGTCACAAGCTAAGTTCATTACAGCTATGGATGCTCTTAAGGGTTTTCATCAAAATGTCTTAACAGACAATGCCAAGAAGCTACTAAGAATAATAGTTTCACAGGGGCTCTTCAAAGTGAAGAGGGCCTGGCACTCAGTAAACCGGGACTTACTTATGGAGGGCTCAAAGATATGGTAAGAAGGAACACACTGAAGAGTGCTAAAGATAGATTGCTAAAAGAATAATATAAGAAAAGCAGAAACAAGAATAAGAGTAAGAAATAGAAGAGCCAACCACAAACAAGTCCAAGTCCACTGTTTCAACCTGTCAGAATGGAAAGAGGAGGGTTAATAAGGATATGGCCACCCAACTCATACTGTACAGGCGAAGAGAGAAAAGGCAAAGACTAACTTAAAATTAAATAATTATAATACCCAATTATAAGGATAAGAATAATTATAAAATAATAAATAAACTAAATTAATTAACTGGGGAAAAGTCCCCAGGGGGAGAAAGAGGGGCTGGTATATGTGAGAATCACCAGCCCTGATCCAGAGGAAGAATTTTCTTGAGAATAATTGATGATTGAATTGAGTCTGGCCAATACAGGTCCTGTACAGCTTTACAGAACCTGTACAAGAGGTGTGGTGTATTTGAGTGATCATACAGTTCCATATTGGTGTATTGAAACTGTATTGGGTGAATCCAACCTGTATGGGTATTGACAGGCTGTATTGATGTACCAAGCTGTGTGCATGTTTCAGAATGAAGATTGCTGAAACTGAATGCTGATGCAGATACTGGATTTGCTGGTTTGGGGTGTTTGAGTGGGTGTATGAATGAATACCCTTACCCCTGATGGATGGTTGTTACAGTATCCCCCTCTTGAAACTGGTGGGCTCCTGAACATCATAATACCCTGCCACTGTTGAGTGGCATCTCAATATCCCCACATTTTTTCAAAAAATTTCTTTTTTTAATTTTCTACCCCTCTTGACCATTATCCTGAAAATCCTTCATTACTTCTTCTCTGTCAAATTTCAATTGATTCCCCCCTTTTTCCAGGTTTGAGTAAGTATTCCACTTCAAAGTATGCATTTCTTTTCTTCTGATTCAATCAGCCATGCCCTTGAGATGTGGCCTTGGCATATATCCCAGAATAAGGACCACTGAGCTCTTGTGCTCAAAAAATGATGCCCAATGAGTATATGAAGTGTACTCATTGGGCAGGGCTTAATCCATTGCAATATTGAATTTATTTCCTCCAAGGGGTCTTGTCCCCATTACCCATGGAAATGGCCTCCACAGCCCTCCAAAATGTTTTGGGCTGTGGCCTTTACCCAGATGATTCTTGATGTATCTTGATTTTTTATGGCCTTTTGGCCTTTTTGGGTGTTTTGGTGAATTTGGCGTTTTATGTGATTTTTGGCCAAAATTGGCCTTTTGGATGTTTTGGGGTCCTACGGTCTGTGGGCCCTACGCCGTGGTCTGTGATTCGTGGTTCGCGGTCCGCGGTCCGTGGGGGTTAATGGAGCCCCTGGGCCCAAATTTTCTGGGGACCCAGGGTGACCAAGGGGGCCAGAGATGGCCCAAGCATAAAAGTTCACCATACATGGCCTGGACCCATTGATGGGGTCCAGGACCTTCAAGATCCTGGCCTCCCCAAAATTGCAGGGGAGGCCCTGGGTGATCAGTTCAGCCCCAAAGGGGCATGAATCTTCACCTTAGAGGCTTTGAGGGGGGGCATAATTGAGTTATGGCCCCATTTCCTTGAGGTCACATTCTTTTTTCTTAATATGGAGTGGATTGATTCTGACGTCTTGAATCTTCTTCTTGCATACTCTTCAGTTATGAGTTCCAAACTGACTGAACTCACTGAATATTCCCCTTCTGCACCACCACTGTCTGTTCTTCATGGCTCTGGCGTCTTCAGTCGATTGTCCTCCCTTTCCATGGCGTCTTCTGGCCATTTTGATCCTTCCCAAACATATGATGGGTTGAGAGCAGTTGAAGTTCTTGATCCTGCCTGTACTGAGTGTTTGGCCAAGGGAAAGGATTGCTTTCAACATTACAATCCTCGATCATCAAAATGCCATTTTTGTTTTGTTGGGAAGAAGCCATGCCGCCATACCGGATCGACTTTGTCCCAGGTCAGGAGACACTTATGGAGCAGGAAAGATGGGCCTTATGGGCAGGAATTCCCCATTTTTGAGGAGCCTACCCCTGATGCCACTTCTGGATTTTCTCAATGTGAGTGATTTGCATATTTTGATTGAATTGGTGCTGATATCTTGATGTAGTGACTGGTTCCAGGCAGAGGGATGTGGCCAGATGGACTAATGTTGGAGGGTCCATTCCAATTGGTGGTAGGCCCAGCCACTACAGCTCAGAAATTCCAATTTCAAGGACCAATGCTGATGGAGTGGTGAAAGTAGTGAAGAAGGTAAGAAGAATTGTTGATTCCCCATCAGATCCAGATGCTGAAGGAAGTGATGAGCTGGATGGTGAAGAAGTTCAAGTTATTCCTCATTCCATTGGCCATCCATCCAGAAATTCCTCTTCTCAACCTCTTTCCAACACCAGATTCCAAAGTCAAGTCATTCCCAGTACTCCAAGAACCTTCCAACCAATGCTTGCCTCCATTCCTACAACCCTTCCTCCTCCTTCACCAACTACTTCCCACACCACCAGGCCTGCCTTGAATCCAGCAGTAAGACCATCCCCAGTTCAACAGCCCAGGAACTCACCCATAAACACCTCCCGTCAACTCCAACCTGTGGCCAGCTCCAGCAGAAGAAGAGATGGATTGTCCCCTCTGCCGTTTCCCGCCGCTCAAGTTTTTCAAATAAGAGAACGTTGGCCTATCCGGGTTACCAGAGAAGATCCCAACGTGGCTAGTGAAAGTAAAGATGCTGTGGCCAGATTGTTCAGGAGAGTTGATAGGAATAGCAGAGAGGTGATTATGTATTGCAATGACAGGACTATTCCAGGTACTGCTTCTGAAGAGATGGCTGCAAAATTTGCCTGGTATGAAGATGAGTTGATAAATGATTTCCAGAGAACTTTTGATGATTTGGGTAGAGATAACTAGTTTCCTTTTCCTTGTTTGTGTTTGGTTTTCCTTCTATCCCCACTCTTATAAATACTAAAAAATGAAAAAAAATAATGGAACCTCCCAATACATGATTTGGGAGGGGATGCTACTGCTTTAAGAAATAAAAGAAAGAAAATTATACAAGTAATAAAGAAAGAAAAATAAAGAATAAGAGAAAATGAGAGTAAAGAAAGAAATAAAGAAAAATCCTGATGGTTGGTCCTTCTTGTGGTGAGTTGCTTGATTCTGGCCAAAAGTGTCTGAAAATGAAAACCAAGCATTTGATGCTCACAGAGTGGCCAAGGTGATGTTTTACAAGAAGTAGAACCCTCAGGGATGCATACCAGGAGATGTAACTTACTTTCATAACTTCCACTCCCCACCAAGCACCATAAAATTGAAAAGATTGCCATAAATGACTTCTGAGATGTATTGCCATAAATGACTTCTGAAAAGAATTGCCATAAATGACTTGAAGTAATGAATGTCTTGAATTATGATGATTGGCATAAATTGCAATGATAAATGAAAAGAAAGAAAAGAAACAAAGAAAGGAATATTTGGCCATATCTTGATAAGGTCCGAATTGGGGGGGTATTGGTGTTGTATGCTTCCTGAACCTGTCCAAAGAATTGAAAAGTGCTCACAAAGTGGCCAAGGTGATGCTTACAACAACATATGGGTAGAATACCCCCTTAAAGGTGCATGCCAGGAGAGGAACTTACTTTCATAACTTCTTCTCCCCACCAAGCACCATAAATCAAACTCTTGTGGTATTTGGACCAGGCTTGTCTGGATACAATGATTGGAAGTCCTTGACAAGATCTGGTGAGTTGGTAAGGTTTGAAGCTGGTTCCCAAGTGGTTCTTTCTAGGTCTTCACTGAATCCTTTCCACTCTACAAGGTACCATAATTTACCTCTTTTGAGTTTTGAGTCCAGAACCTGAGCCACTTCCCATTCTTCTTGCTGCTCCACTAAAACTGGTGGTGGCGGCAATTGATGACGATTTGGGATAGTTGAATGCTTGACTGTTTCTAATAAGGACACATGGAATACAGGGTGAACTGTCTTCCATTGCTGAGGCAACTTGAGGTGATATGCATGACTGCCAATCTTCTTCAGAACTTCAAAAGGTCCCAACCATCTTTCTGATAATTTCTTGGTGGGTCTTGTTGTCTTGATGTTCTTGGAAGCTAGCCATACTTTGTCCCCAGGTTGGAAATCAGGTGGAATTGCTCTATTTCTATCTGCATACTTCTTGAATCTCCTTATTGCTGACTCTAATTCTTCTTTGACAACTTGCTGTACTGATTGGAGTTTTTTTGATAACTTTCCAGCAGGTGAGTCTTGAGAAATATGGATTGAGTCAAAGCTGGGATTTCTTCCATAAATGGTGAAAAAAGGTGATTGCTTGGTTGATGAATGTTCTGCATTATTATAGGCAAATTCAGCCAGAGGGAGCCAGGTGTACCAGTCATCTTGATGATAGCTGACATACATCCGAAGGTACTGTTGTAGTATCTGATTTACCCTCTCTGTCTGTCCATCTGTCTCAGGGTGAAAGGCAGTTGAAAGATCTCTTGATATCTTGAGCTGCTGACACAATTGAGTCCAAAATGATGAATCAAATAAGGATCCTCTATCACTGACAATACTGACTGGAAGTCCATGCTTGGAAAATACATGACTAATGAAGATTTGAGCTAAATCCAGAGCAGTGATTGTGCCATAAGCTGGAATGAAGATTTCCATTTTTGAGAATCTGTCCACAACTACTAAGATTGAATCAAAGTTGTTTGACAGTGGCAATTGAGTGATGAAGTCCATTGATAATGAATTCCAAGGACCAGACAGAATTGAAAGAGGCTTGAGTAATCCAAACTTCTTGTGATGAATGTTCTTGTTTCTTGAACATTGCTGACATGAGGACACATAGTCCTTGATGAATTGATTCATGCCAGCCCAATAGAAATCCCTCTTGATGAGCTTGAGGGTCTTCTCCTGGCCAGGGTGGCCAGCCAATGGTGAGTCATGACGCTTTTGAAGAATATTGAGTTGAAGTTCTTCATTGCTTGGGATTACCACTCTATCTTTGAATAATAATAACTTGGCTTGAGGTTGAAGAAAATAATCTGGAACTGATTCACCTCTTGCTAGTTGCTTGAGTATTTCTTTATAGTCTTTGTCTTGCCATACTTCTTTTTGAATCTTGTCCACTAAATCTGAGAAAATTTCCACTTTGATTGAGAAGAATCTTGACTCTTGAATTCCATCTGGCTTAAGTACTTGATGAAAATTATGAGGATTCTTACTGATGAAGTCCACCCCCCTCTCTGGGTACACGTTGTCCTGACGTGACAAGGCATCTGGTAAAGTGGCCAGCCTGCCTGGGCAGTAAGTGATAGTGAAATGAAATTCTGAGAGAAATTCAGCCCAACGGGCCTGACGACAAGTAAGAACTTTGGAAGACATGAAATACTGCAAGGAAGAGTGGTCTGTCAAGACCTCAAAAGGATTGGAAAGAGAAAGAAGAAATGCTCTCCAGCGCTTGAGAGCCTAAACTATGCCAAGGAGTTCCTTGTCATGAATTTCATAGATGAGTTCAGCTGGTAAGAGCTTGCGACTATCAAATGCAATGGGATGCTTTCCAGAGTCATTCACCTGACTTAGTACGGTGCCCAATGCATAATCAGAAGCATCAGTCTCTACAATAGTAGGTAGAGATGGATTGAAATGGGATAAGATAGGAGCAGAGGTGAAAGCTTCTTTGAGTGCTTGAAACTGACTAAGAGCTTCCTCATTGAAGATGAAAGGAGAATCTTTTTTGAGAAGGGAAGTGAGAGAAGTGATTTTTTTGGAATAATTTTTAATGAAACGACAATAAAAATTGGCAAAGCCAAGAAAGGATTGAAGAGCCTTAATGTTTTTGGGCTGAGGCCAATTGAGGATTTGCTGAACTTTTGAAGAATCCATCTTGAGGCAATCACTTGAAACAACATAGCCCAAGAATTCCACACTTGAGGCATGGAATACACACTTGGAGGCTTTGGCAAACAGATTATTGTCCCTCAGTCTTTGGAGGACAGAGGTCACATGTTTGACATGTTCCTCCTCAGAACTGGAAAAGACCATAATATCATCTAGATAAACCACAACAAACACATCCAAAAAATCTGCAAAGATATCATTTACTAGATTTTGGAAAGAAGCGGGAGCATTGGTCAAACCAAATGGCATGACCAAATACTCATAACTGCCATATTTGGTTCTGAAGGCAGTCAAGTGCTCATCCCCCTCTTTGATTCTCAGAAGGTTATATGCACCAGGCAAATCTATCTTGGAGAAGATAGTGGAACCGTTGAATACGGTAAGAAGCTGGTTCATAGGAGGAACAGGGTATCTGTTCTTCCTAGTGACAGCATTGAGTTTGCGGTAGTCAACACACAAACGAAGACCTCCATCCTTTTTCTTGACAAAAAGGACAGGTGCTCCTGTTGAAGAGGAGTTTGGTCTAATGAAACCTTTCTCTACATTCTCTGAAATGTAGGCCCGCAGTGTTTCTGACTCTTGATTTGATAATGAGTAGATAACACCAATTGGAGGTAGAAGACCCTCCAATTTGATATGGTGATCACAGGCGCGGTGTGGAGGAAGTTTCTCTGCTTTTACCTTGGAGAATACATCCAAATATTGGTGATAAACAGGAGGAACAACCTTCAACACAGTTTCAATTTCTTCTGGCTCTTCCTCCTCATCCCACTGCTCCTCCAGGGATGCATGAAAAGATAAGGGAGGAAGGTCCATATCCCCTTGAAAGAGATGAAGTGAAGATATGGCAACATCTTCTCCAACATCCTTTATCTCTTTGAAGACTTCATCTCTTGATGGAAGTAATGACTGAGAGGGAGTATTGGAAGGGATATGGACAGAAGAAGGAAGGGAAGGTGTCTTAAGTTCACCGACCAGAGCAACACTGTTGACAGCAGTGGCTAAGTCATTACTAGTAGAAGGAATAATACCACTAGAATCCTTATGATTAGAATCATAGGTGATCAATCCATTTTTCCAATCAATAATGGGTTTAAATTGTTAAAGAAAATCATAGCCCAATATCAGGTCTTCTCCCTTGGTTGAATCTATGATAAAGAAGTCCCATTCAAAGCTTGGGAAGGAAGGCAAGTCAACTACCCACTTGGTATAATGGGTGATGAACAAGGCAGGGGATTCATTAGAATTCAAAATGAAAAGAGGAATCTTTTCAGGGAGCTCTGACAGAGTCAATGAGTACTTGAGAACAAAATTCTTTGCAATAAAAGAGTTTGTAGCACCAGAATCAATGAGAATACTATAAAAAATATCAGAGACAGAAGAGAAAATAAGAAATTTTAAAGATTTCTTGACACTAGTATTCAGAGTGCACAATTGTGCTCTTGAAGGAAATAAGTGAGAACCATTGAACACATCATGATTCCCACTCAGGCTTTTCCCTGCTTGCTAGGGAAGCCTCTTGATGATGACCCAGGCTTGTTCTGAGGTCTCTTGAAAAATTTTTCAATTGGGTGCTTTCCACCACAATAAGTACACAACCCCTCTTTAATCCTCCTCTCCTTTTCAGAACCAATTAATTTATTGTCCTTATTGAGGAGAGCAGCATGGGGTTTCTCCTTTGAAGCTTGAAATTTCTTGCCCTTCTTGTTCTTCTTCTGGTGAGACCTCTTTGAAGATGAGTTCTTAGGAGGCCTAGATTGATTGGATCCAATGACTGGAGGCTTTTTCTCTTGATTGCCACCCTTTTCTTTTTGCCTCTCATGATACCTTGTGTCTAATTCTAAGGTGACATTCATAAGTTCTTGAAGAGTATCAAAGGTTCCAGGGTGAGAAGCCAACTGATCCAATAATTTTGATGCCAATCCTCTTCTGTAAACATGGATATAAGCTCTTTCCCCCCAATCTCCAATTCTTGACATTAAGCTTCTGAAATCTGAAATGTACAAGGAAACATGACCACTTTCCTTCATCCTCAAATTGTCCAACTCCTGTTCAGCTTTCCTGACTTCATTGGGGTCACCAAACAGAGTGAATAATTGAGATTCAAATAATGGCCAATTATTGAGGAGGTAGGAAGGGTCTTCATTGGAAATATTTGAGAGATAGGGTTCAATCCACTTTCCAGCTCTACCAGTGAGAAAAGAAGTTGAGTAAAGAACTTTCTTCCTGTCAGAGAAGAAATTTGCCAGATCATTATGGAAGATTAATTGACAGGATTGGATAAATCCTCTCAATTTATGAGCTTGAGTACCATCAAAAGAATCAGGTGCCTTCATGGATGGATTCTTGAAAGCAGGGGCTTTGGAATTGTCCCTGGGAGCAACTGCTTGAGGGAGTCGCCCCATGAATTGAGTCATCTGCTCCATCATCTTGAGGAGACTTGGATCAGTTTGAGAGACAAGAGGTTGACTACAAAGGGCTAGATTAGAACCCTGAGGCACCTTTGGAGCATTTGCCACTTCAGTTTCCCCAGAATCTTCCTCTTCCACAGACTCTTCCCCCTCTTCATCTCCAACTTCCCTTTGTCTTGCTCTTGCACCTTCAGACATGCCAGGGTAGCCACCCAAAAGTCCAGAGAAAGATCTTGATCTTCTAGATTTCATTCCACCTCTTCTTGAGGGTGCTGCTCCTTCCATTGGTGGTCCTCTGTCCAAATTTGCACTCAGTTGATGAACTGATGGTGTGCGGTCAAGAGGAGCCCTTGCTGTAGGAGTGAGAACAGCTTGAATTCTTTTGGATCTAGTATTTTTGGCTGGGGGACTATGCTGAACTGGCATTTTGAATAAAATGAAATGAAACTTGATGATACTTTGAATAAAAGAAGGCTTTACCAAAACAATCCAATGAGAATCTTGATGAACTTGAGAAATCAATCAATAGTCTTGAAGTGAATCAATATGAATAGATCTTGAAGAGTGAAGATGACAAAGTCAAATTCTTATGAATAATCAATTCAATCAATAAATCAAATCAAGTCAATCACAATCAAATCAATTAAGTCTTGAGGATTTCAATCAATATCTTCAAAAATCAATTCAATTTTCTTGAGGAATCAAATTCAAATCCATAAATCAAATCAAATCTTGAGGATAAGTCAGCTATCTTGAGGAATCAAATCAAGTCAATCAATCAAATCAATCAAAGTCAAATCAAAGTCTTGAGGTGAAATCAATGTCTTGAGGAATCAATCAATAAGTTTGAGAAATTTCAAAACCAAAGTAACTGAATACCCCAAATCAATAAAAATTCCTGAATGATGAATCAATTAACCCAAATAATTCCACTCAAATAACCTGATAAAAACCTGAATTCAGACAAAAGAGAAATGAGAATGACAAAGAATACATTGAAATGGTCAGCAGAAATTTTTGAAATGAGAAAAGAATCAATTTTCATTTTGAATGAAATGAATGAGATGAAAATTGATGAGAGAGAAAAAATCATAAAAAATCATAAAAACCATAAAATCATGAAAAGGTCATAATTGAAGAATGAGAGAAATGAATAAAATGAATGAAAGAAAGAATCAAATATGAGTTAAGTAATTTAATGTCACAGGGGCTCTTCGAAGTGAAGAGGGCCTGGCACTCAGTAAACTGGGACTCACTTATGGAGGGCTCAAAGATATGGTAAGAAGGAACACACTGAAGAGTGTTAAAGATAAATTGCTAAAAGAATAATATAAGAAAAGAAGCAACAAGAATAAGAGTAAGAAATAGAAGAGCCAACCACAAACAAGTCCAAGTCCACTGTTTCAACCTGTCAGAATGGAAAGAGGAGTGTTAATAAGGATATGGCCACCCAACTCATACTGTACAGGCAAAGAGAGAAAAGGCAAAGACTAACTTAAAATTAAATAATTATAATACCCAATTATAAGGATAAGAATAATTATAAAATAATAAATAAACTAAATTAATTAACTGGGGAAAAGTCCCCAGGGGGAGAAAGAGGGGCTGGTATATGTGAGAATCACCAGCCCTGATCCAGAGGAAGAATTTTCTTGAGAATAATTGATGATTGAATTGAGTCTGGCCAATACAGGTCCTGTACAGCTGTACAGAACCTGTACAAGAGGTGTGGTGTATTTGAGTGATCATACAGTTCCATATTGGTGTATTGAAACTGTATTGGGTGAATCCAACCTGTACGGGTATTGACAGGCTGTATTGATGTACCAAGCTGTGTGCATGTTTCAGAATGAAGATTGCTGAAACTGAATGCTGATGCAGATACTGGATTTGCTGGTTTGGGGTGTTTGAGTGGGTGTATGAAATATACTTAAGGATGCCATTTGGGATAAAAAATGCACCTTACCATTATCAAAGAATGATGAATACCATATTCCTTGAAGAATTATCAGAAGGATGGTTGATTATCTATATTGATGATATCATAGTTTGCTCAGAAACTTGGGAAAATCACCTTACAAGACTAGAAAGGGTACTACAAAAAATAGTCCAAGTGAATATGAAAATTTCCTTGAAAAAGTGTCATTTTGCATATAGTGAATTAAAAGCACTAGGACATGTTGTATCTGGACTTAGTCTAGGCATAGACAAAAATAAAGTAGCAGCAGTACTACTTAAACCAATGCCTCAAACCAAAAAAGAAATGAAATCATTTTTAGGATTTGCTGGTTACTATAGACAGCATATAAAGGACTTTGCAAAAATTGCCAAATCCTTATATAAATTATGTGACCAACAAACAGTTTATGAAATGACTGAAGAAAGTGTCAAGGCATATGAAGAATTAAAAAATTCACTAACAAATGCCCCATTTCTTCTAATGCCAGATTGGAAACTACCCTTCAAACTATACATTCATGCTTGTGGAGAAGGACTAGGTGCTGCACTTCACCAGACACAAATTATGAATGATAAACCAGTGGAAGGGCCAAATTGTTTCATTTCAAGACAGATAAAGCCAACAGAAGCAAGGTATGGAGCTAGCCAAATGGAATGCTTATGCTTAGTGTGGGCTTTAGAAAAACTGTATTATTATTTGGATGGTACAGTATTTGATGTAATCACAGACTGTAATGCTGTGAAATCACTATTAAATATGAAGACTCCAAATAGACATATGCTGAGATGGCAAATTGCTATCCAAGAATACAGAGGAAATATGAACATTGTTCATAAATCTAGTAATATCCATAAAAATGCAGATGGTCTTAGCAGATGGGCTCTAGCAAATACCCCTGAAAATCCAGCATGGGTACCACAGGAAGAACACCATATAGAAGGAATATGTGTTACAGATATTCGCACAGAATTCTTTAACCAAGTTAAAGAAAGCTATAAGATAGACAAAAATTGCCATATCTTAAGCCAACTTCTAATGAAAGACTGCAAAGACCCATCACTTTCATCAAAACTAGATGAAACATGGAAAAAGGCATATGATGAAGGAAGATTCCACCTCCTTGATGGAATCCTCTACCATAGAACAAAACATAGATGTGTTATGACCTTAACAGATAGAACACTAATACACACTATTTTGCATGAGTGTCATGATAGTGTTGCATCTGGACATCTCTCAGAAGATAGGACACTAGAGAGGGTGAAAACCTGCCCTTGGTGGCCAAATTGGAAGAAAGATGTTGCAGAGTACTGCCAAACCTGTGACAGATGCCAAAAAGCTAACAGAGCCACAGAAAAAAAAATTGGAATGATGATCCAAATCCAAGAACCAAAATCCCCATGGGAAATAGTTCATATGGATTGGGTAACAGCATTACCTCCAGGAGGAGACAGGAGTTATAATGCATGCCTAGTATTGGTTGACAGGTATAGCAAAACTCCCATGTTCCTACCATGTCACAAAGATGACACAGCTATGGACACAGCTATAATGATATGGAATAAAGTTATTAGCCATACAGGCTTATTCCAGAATATTATAAGTGACAGAGACCCAAAGTTCACTTCAGAATTATGGACAAATCTCCATAACTTGTTTGGTACAAAGTTATCATTCTCAGTAGCTTATCATCCTCAAACTGATGGTTTAGCAGAAAGAATGATACAGACCTTAGAGGACATGATCAGAAGATTCTGTGCTTATGGATTAGAATTCAAAGATTCTGATGGCTTTACCCATGATTGGTGTACACTAATACCAGAACTGGAACTTGCATATAAAACATCAATCCATTCTTCTACTGGAAAAACACCAGCAATGCCAGAAAAAGGTTGGAATCCAAGACTTCCTTATGATACCCTCAAAAAGGACTTAGTGGATATACACCCAACAGCAAGCAGTTTCAAAATAATGCTTGACAAGGCAAGACACCATGCAAACAGGTGTATGCAAGATTCTTTCAAATATGCAAAAGAAAGATGGGATAAAAGTCATAAGCCACCTGATTTCAAAACAGGAGACTTGGTTCTAGTGTCAACCCTTAATTTCAATAACATAAAAGGCCCAAAGAAATTGAAAGATTCCTTTGCAGGACCATTTATGATAAAAGCACTTCATGGACCCAATGCTGTGCAATTGGAACTCACAGGTGAACTAATGAACAAACAAGCAACTTTCCCTGTAAGTCTGATAAAACCTTACAGCTCAAGTGACAAGGAGTTATTTCCACTAAGAAATAAACCCCCACTTGAAATTCCCCCCTTGGAAGAAGGAGAGGAAAAGAAAATATGAAAAAGTCCTTAAAGAAAGAAAGACAAGGAACAAAAAAGAAAGGGAATACCTTGTAAGGTATAGAAATTCAACTCAAGAAGATGAATGGCTACTTGAGAAAGATATGACAAATGCTGATAAACTACTAAGAAGGTTCATACATGAAAGGAAGCCTGAAAAATAGAAAAGTTAAGCATTATTGAGCTTCAAGACTAACAAAGTCTATTGAAGAGGTAGGACAGTGGATGATACCCTAAGTACAAATATCAGATTGTGGTACAATCTTTTTTGGTGGTAGGGAATTTGAGCCTTTGAGATATGACCACATACCCAATAAGGTCACAAGAAAGACTCAGAATAATTATACCTTTAAGATAATTATACTAAAATTACTTAGAATAATTATACATTAAAAATAATTACTTCAAAAATACAAAAATACCATAAATTGGTACAAAAATTGGTTTAACTTAAAAACCAATTAATCAACATGTGAAATAAATTATACCATTTGATTCCCCATGGTAAAATACACATATACCATTTTTATAGCATATCTGTAAAGTCAATATTTAATGAGTTATAAGGAATAATACCTTATAAAAACCATAAATCTTTATTTATTTCAAGAACCAATGAAACAACATGTGGAATAAACTGTTCCATTGGATTCTTCATGAATATTCACACATAAAACAATACATGAGCTAATTTCCAATGCTAATACTTAAGGAATTAACCTGAATATATGCACTTTTGTGGTCAATGCATATATTCAAGGATCATAGCTAATATCTCTGAAACTATACAAGATAGAGTGATGAACCAAAAATAAAGTTACCACGTATGTACTGTAAGAACACAGATATGAACTTTATTTTACAATTTATAAACAAGGTTAGAACCTGTGATGAAATATTGATAAAAATCAACAGAGCTGTTGACCACTTTGTTGTGAAAGTGGTCCAAACTTAAAATAAAGCTCACAGTTGGATTCTACTAGTTAATTCGTGAAGAATGAAGTAATTTTTATCATTAAATTCAGGGTATAACCCCCTGAAATCATGATTTGAAGTTTAAAATATTGAATTTCGACAGAAAAGATGAGTTACAAGAAAAATCATCAAAATTAGAGTTTTGATGATGTAATGAAATGCTCTTGGCAGCATAATGAGGTTATACCAGGCTATCAGAATTCACTCTCTGAATTGCTTGAGCGTGTAAAACTTAAAATTTATTAAAGATCAAAGTTTGAGCTTAAATTGAGCAGTTATGATCACCTACTGTAACCTTAAATTAAGTTTAACAGTCATATGAGTGATAAAATTGGTTAATACTATCAGTTTATGATTAAAACTAATAAAATCCACAAATTTTGGGGTTCTGCCAAGCCTCTGATGTCATCAACGTTAGAGTTATAGTGATAACTTTAAATAATGGTGTAATAATGATGCAATATAGTTTGATCATGATGTAATCATCTCCAAACCTTAAACTATTGATCAATTCCAGTGGATATGATCAGTACACGTCTACTAGAAGCCTGTTGGACTCTAGGAGGGAGGTATTTACTATAAATAGAGCTCTTTTTACTCTATTTTCCCCTCAGACGCATCAAAAACATTAAATCAATTAAATCAATGGTAATTTCTTTATTCTTTATATATAAAACTATTATATTATTAAAGACCAAAAACCACCTTGTTGTAATCATCTATTTTGACATGATTAAATCATTTATTTAATTGTTTTTGTTAAAAATCTCTCTAAAAACTCATTTCCATGTAAAAATCAAGAATATTAGTAATTTTCTTTATTTTTTATTGTAAATACAATTTGAAAAGGTTGTATTTATATTTTTTGGCGTAAAATATTTCAAAATTATTATATTAAGTGTTAAAAGTAAGTTATTTTCTCTTATTATAATAATTTTATCTTTATTATTATTTTAATAATTCTTTAATTAATATAAATAGTATTTATATTAATTTATAACTTTAATATTGGTAATATTATTGTTATTAATTGTTTTTTATTAATAAAAAACAATTTTTTACGCCTTTATTATTTGTTTGTAACAATAATAAAGTGCCTTTAAATATATTAATTATTTTATATTAATATATTTATTTTATTATATTATATTTTATAATATAAATTATATTATTATATTTTATTAATAATATAATCATTTTTACGCCATAATTAGAATAATTCTTTATTATTATAATTATTTTTAACTTATTTATTTCATTTATAAGGACATTCATAGTACAATAAGTAAAATATTAGTAATTTTTACTTATTGTTTCATAGTCAAACCTTACACCTTTGATACTATACTGTTTTGATAAGATGTTGAGGCTTTGTATTGTATATTTCTTTTTGAAATTTTTAGTTGAAATGTGTAAATATTTTTTGCGTAATTTGTTTTATTATCATTTTTTTTTGTTTTATTGGTAAGCTTGAAACTGGTACTAATGGTATGGAATACCACATCCCCCTCTCCATTTAATGCTGTCCCCAGCATTCCAGTTGAAAAGCTTGCCAATATCAATCATATCCATTTTGATCAATTTCTTCTCCCTCTGATATTAAATCTTCATCTTCTATTTCTTCACTGCTGTCATTTTCTGACTCTGTACTTGATTGAACTTTATTTCCTCTGGGATAAAACCTCTTGATGTGACTTGCTGCAAATTTTCTTGTAAGTTTAGTGCCATCCAATTCTTCAAGCTCATAAGGTCCATTATTAATTTGCTTTATGACTCTATAAGGTCCATTCCAACGGTTCTTGAAGAGTAAACCCCACTGTGACTCAAGTGGTTTATTATAAACTAATACCAAGTCCCCTGGTTCAAGTGGATTTCTCAGTCTATGTGCCATCTTTTTGTCCAAATTTTGAACTGATTTGTGTCTTGAATCTCTTAATTTCTCTGCTGCTGCTAATCTTGTTTCCTCTTTTGCTGCAATCTGTATTTCTCTTGCTTCCAAAAGCTCTTCTGTGGTTGAGATTTTATTCCATTCTATGGCCAGGTATGTTTTTGTTTCTATGTCAATTGGTAAGACAGCCTTCTGACCAAACTGAAGCTCAAATGGTGAGTATCCTGTTGTTCTTTTTACCAAAATTCTATCTGCCAAGGTTACAATTGGTAAGTATTCTTTCCATTTGGATCCATTTTCACCACACATTTTTACAAGTGCATCCTTCAATTGCTTATGGCCTCTTTCAATCATTCCTTGTGCTTCTGGGTAGTAAGGTGTAGTTATTCTGATTCTTGATCCTGCTCTTTTGACTGCTTCTTGTAGCTCTTTTCCAAATTCTGCTCCTCCATCTACTGTGACTTCTTTGGGTGCTGCATATCTACAAATCCATTCTGAATTAAACCATTCTGAGACTGATTTTGCCGTTAGCCTAGTTAATGCAACAGTTTCTGGCCATCCTGAAAACTCATCCCTTGCTACAACTAAGTATTTCCATCTTCCTTCCTCAATGCGAACCACATCCATGCTGACTCTTTCAAATAAAGTAGATGTTACAGATATCTTTGCTTCTTCTTTTTGTTGCAAATGACTCCTTTTTTGACATTCGTGACATGATTTTACCCATTTTTTAACTATCTTTTTCATTCCTTCCCATCAATATCTCTTCTTGATTCTCCTGTATGTTTCATTTTCCCCTCTATGCCCCAGCTCTTCATGCATTTTCTTTAGTATTTGTTTCTGAGCTTTTTCATTGTATACAACTATTTGTGGATGTGCTTGATTTCTCCTTTTTAGCTGCCCTCCTTCTAAATGGAAATTCACTGATCTTCTCTTAATTTTCTTGAAGTATTCTTCCCCAATACTTTGTGGCTTTTTTAAACTATTCAAATATTCCTGCATATGTTTTCCAAATACTTCCTGTTTTATTGAAATTTCAATATTGTTTGTTTTATTCCTTGATAATTTTCCCACTTTGCTTGTATTTACTTCTTTTAGGCCAAGTCCTGGATGTGGTTTAATCCAATCTTCCTCTTCATCAAAATCATCCCTTTCACTTTCTTCTTCATCTTCTCCTTTTGGTCTTCTTGATAACCCATCTGGCATAGTAAATGTTTTTCCTGGTTTGTGTACAAGATCAAATGAAAAAAGTTGAATAAATGCTACCCATCTTGTCATTGGTGCATTTGGTAAACATGGTGTGTTGATCATTTCTATTAAAGCTTTAGCATCTACTTGAAGTTCAAAGTTTTGCCCCCATAATATTGTTTGAAGTTTTTTGAGTATTCTTGCTACACCGCAAAGCTCTAATTTTGGCTGAGAGTATTTAGATTCTAGTCTGGAAAATGTTACTGATTCATATAGTACTGGTCTATCCTTTCCATCTTCATCCTGTTGCATAAGAACTGCACCAGCTGCAATATAACTTGAATCTATTTCTAATTTTATTTTTCCTGAATCTTTATCATAATTTAATGTCTTCAAAGTAATCTCTTCTCCTACTATTTTCCTGAGTTCTATAAATGCTTCTTCACATTTTTCATCCCATTTCCACAATACATCCTCCCTTGTCAATCTTCTCAATGGTGCTGCAACTTGTGAAAAGTCCTTGATAAACATTCTGACATATACACATAGTCCTAAAAATCCTCTAACTTCCTTCTTTGTTGTTGGTCTAGGCCAGTCTTTTATCTTGTTTATCTTCTTTTTTGAAATCTTTCTTCCTCCCAAAGACACAACATGCCCCACAATATCAAGTGCTGGAACACAACATGCAAATTTTGATCCTGAAATTGTGAGTCCTGCCTCTTCTATCCTGAAAACTATTCTTTCTAATGTTACTGAATATTCCCAAACAAATCTTCTTATGAGTGGATTCTCCTTCAATTTTTCGTGCTGATACGTTGATCTGGGTCCTTTAATTCCTCCATCATCTATAAATATTCCAAGGTGCTCTGGTATTTCCTCCTGAAGTATCCAAGTCATTTGTGCTTGATAAACTGCCACAGAGTTTGTTGCTCCTTGAGGTAGTCTTGTAAGATGAAGTCTTCCAAGTGGTGTTTCAAATGTTGTAAGTGGTCTTGTAGTAATATCCAATTCTTTTTCATCATATCCTCCCATAATATCTCCCAATCCATGACATGCTCTTCCTGAAAATGATCCTACAAACTCATCAACATTTGGTGGCAATCCTTCATCTTTGATTGTTACTTTATTGAGGTCTTAAAGATCATGAACTATTCTAAGTTTTCCATTGGGCTTTGCCACACAAAATACTGGGCTGTTATAGCTTGATGTTGATTGTTTATAGAGTCCTGTACGTATTCTATCTCTTACTAGCTCAATAAATTGAGGTAAAATTGATTTTGGTATTGGTATTAGTTTCTTTTGCCATGGTTCATGTGGTATAACTGGTATTTTATAAGGTTTTCCATAAGAATGTTTTAGTACACCTCTTTCTTCTTCACAAAATGCTATAGCCTTTTGCCTTAGTAATATAAAATTCTTTAATAAATTAATCTCTTCTTCTGATAACCATCCAGATGGTCCAAAGTTTATCATTGAAATTCTTTCTTCTGTAACTTTTGATGTTTCAAAAAATGGAGCTGGGTTAGGTGATAGGGGTGTTTCATATGGATCTCTTGATAATTCAGGTCTTCCCAAAGGTGGATTAAGATCTTGAGGCATAGCTTCATTGACTGGTCTAACCTTCTTGAGTACTGACTTATATTTTTCAGCATTGGCTTGAGCTTCCATGATTATTAGTCTGGTTTTAAAGCATAAATTGATAATATATATATTATTATTGTTATTTTTTTTTTTATAATAATTTTTTTAGTTGAAATAAAAACAGTCTTTTCAGTTCCTTCTTTTCCTTTTATTCATAATTGTATTTGAGTTGTAGTTTTAAGTCATGCAAGGACTTTACCTCTAGGTGGATAAAACCCAGTATATTAGGTATACCAAATCCTGCAGTTTAATGTCATACAAGGACATTTGTGAACGCTAGTCCTGAGTTTACTGTTTTACTTGAGGCTTTCATCATTCTATTATTCCTTTTTGTTTTACTCTTGATATCTTCTCTTTTCGTTTTATTTTCTTAATTCCTTGATTTTACTTGCATCTTCAGCCCTCTGGTGTGCTACCCCTGTAGTTTGAGTCATACAAAGACTAAATTTTGGCCGTCTGGGAACCACCCTGTAGTTTAAAGTGATACAAGGACTTATTTTAGCCTTCAGGTTGCTACCCTGTAGTTTAAAGTCATACAAGGACTGATTTTTTAGCCTTCAGGTTGCTACCCTGTAGTTTAAAGTCATACAAGGACTAATTTTAGCCTTAAGGTTGCTACCCTGTAGTTTAAAGTCATACAAGGACTAATTTTTTAGCCTTCAGGTTGCTACCCTGTAGTTTAAAGTCATACAAGGACTAATTTTAGCCTTAAGGTTTCTACCCTGTAGTTTAAAGTCATACAAGGACTAACCTTTGGCCTTAAGGTTGCTACCCTGTAGTTTAAAGTCATACAAGGACTGATTTTAGCCTTAAGGTTGCTACCCTTTAGTTTAAAGTCATACAAGGACTAAATTTTAGCCTTCAGGTTGCTACCCTGTAGTTTAAAGTCATACAAGGACTGATTTTTTAGCCTTCAGGTTGCTAACCTGTAGTTTAAAGTCATACAAGGACTAATTTTAGCCTTAAGGTTGCTACCCTGTAGTTTAAAGTCATACAAGGACTAATTTTTTACCTTCTTTATTTGATCTGATCTTTTATCCTTAATTTTAATCATGACAGTTCATTTTATTTATTTTTGTTATTATAATTTTTCTTATGTTGAAAAAAGTTTTTTTTTTTGAAAAAAATTATTTTCTGTTGAAAAATTTTTTTTTTTTTTTTTTTTTTTTTGTTTTATGTTAAAAAAAATTTTTTTTCATTTATGTTGAAAAAAAAATTTTCTTATGTTGAAAAATTTTTTTTTTTTTTTTATTGGTAAAAAAATTATTTTATTTTTTTTTTTTTTGTTGAAATTTTTTTTTTTTTTTTTTTTGGTTGAATTTTTTTTTTTTTTTTTTTTTTTTTTTCATGTTAAAAAAAACTTTTTTTAATGTTGAAATTTTTTTTTTTTTTTTTTTGAATTGGAAATTTTTTTTTTTTAAGAGTCATTAAATTGATGAGTGATGTTGAATGAGGTTTCAATTTGAGGAGTGTTGTTATATTTTCAAATGGTGTAGTCACTCCAGGCAAACAGCTGACGTATTCATGCACACGTCACCTCGACGTACGCACGGGGTTTGCATATTGGTGGTGATAACTGCGTATTACATATTTGTAAATTTAGTTTCAAAATGTCTTTGTGAATAAAATTGATGTCTCAAGAATTTTTCTGGCGCATTTGATTAATGTAATTATATTAGTAATGCTTTGTAATACCCCTTTATTCTAAAAGCACTAAACTAACACAACAAAAGAAAAAGAAGCCTATTTGTATCACACAATCTGAAAACAAAAGAAGTTCAAATTAAATTTTGTTCGATCAAAAGAAATTGAATCTTATTATCAAACTCATGAAGGGATTCTTTGACCAAGAGCCTTTGTATAATTTAGTAATGCATTTCTTTCAAGCTACCACTTTACTATGCCACAAGTTGATGTAAAAGGTATAATGCCGATGAACAATAGCAAACAGGAAGAGATGATAATACAAGCATTATATTATTCATTCCCATTGTCATAATGCAACAATTAAGTCAAACATTTCCTATTGTTATCAATACATATCTCTCACATCAAATGAATTCAGAGACTTCACTTTCTTCACTCTCCTCCCACTTTTTTTTCTGTTTACCTTTTCTGATCTTATGCCTTCCTTGATTCAACTGTTCTTCTTGTTCGTCTCTATTACAGTAGCTTACTCAATTGCAAAGTTTTTCATTCCTCCTCTCACCTGCATCTATTACTTTTTCTGCTATATCTGCTATTTCTTTAGATTTCTATATCACGTATTCTTGTTTGAACCCAGCACTACTGATATTATAAGCTTCCAGGCTAATCCACACAGTTTCCATCTATTAATTAACATTACATATGAATTTCAATAGCTATTTCCCACAAAATTTTGCCTCAGAAAATCACAATAATCTTACTTACCTCTTTGAACAGCAAACCCAGAAAATTAAACAGCTTGAAGAAAAACTTGAAAGTCGCGAACAAAATTTGGAAGCTTTACTAGTTAAATTCAATCTTAAAGAGGCAGGTCCCTCTGAAAGTACTACATCAGCAGAATCAAAGGGGAAAGGGCAGGAAAAATTAGAAAATATCTTGAACAAACCTAAATCACAAAAAAAACCCTCTTGACATACTTTAGCCAATACATCAGGAAGCATAAGTAGGATACCACGCAAAGTCAACAATATTGATCCAAAAAGACTTTCTACCCCATCTCCTTTAAAAAAGAGAAACCCCCACCAGCTTCTACATGTTGAAATTCCCAAAGGATTCGCACCTACAAAAGTAATGCAGTATTTTTTTAGATTTAAATCCTTCATTTTCATACTGATCCATAAAATTGTTTTTAATTAAAGAAAGAATTTTACGAACATATAAAAGTTCTTTGGGGCCTCATTAATCAACAACCTGTACCAATATCCCCCAATTATTCAATGTTGAAAGAATTCAATACTCGGTTTTTGTTTTTAAGTGAAATTTCGGCCCATGTTGAAAATACTACTCTTCCACCCTTGGTACCATTGAAAGAAATCCTCACTTTGAGAGGTATGAAGCCAGGAAAGAAGAGGATTGGCAGCTCAATTATACACATGAGCGATTTTTCAATAAAATATGTAGTTTCAGTTCTAGCCAAACTTGGTATCCGCCAATGGGCTCCGGATCTTAACGACTTGGTTGATACGCTATATAACAAGGAATGTAGAATCAGTGCAATTCAAACCTTTCGTCAGCTTTCTATTTGTGGGACATACGAGTTCATGAATGTCAATCTTAGTTATCTAGAGGACATACAGCTTCTCACCAAAGTCTACAACCACTACGTGCATTGGTATATGGCCCAACACTACAAGAAGGAGGCCAAGGAGAGTGGAAAACATGCTAAGGATGAAGAAAGGAAAGCCATTCTGAGAGCCCGCCTAAAGGTTAATCTCTTTTTTCATTTAACTACGAATTGTTCTAACAGCTGGATTGTTTTTTGCTTAGGTCAAAAACATTCGATATGCATTTGGGGTGGCCCAAGGATTCCCGAAGCGATACCTAAGAGTCCTAGCCGACGTTAATTCACACAGTGAAGATGAATTGGATCCTGTAACCAATAGATACACAATGAAGAGAATGGAATGCCGGTCAGAAAAAGCAAATCAATTCATTAGGAGGCTAGATGAAGAAATAGAAAAGGCTGACCAAGGCAATAAAAAGAGGATTCAAAGGCGTCAACGTTATCTTCCAGCTGAAGGCATGGGCTCAATTAGCAGCTATGCACCTGAAGGGCTTCCAATTGATTTTTACAGTGCAGATTGGTTTAATAATCGTACAGCAGGCCAGAAGAGAGTTTTGGCTGATTCATCCAGTATTGCGTTTTTGCCAGATGCCTCCAAGTCACTACTAGGAAAGCAGCATCCCGACGAAAGACTCAGTGATAAGCAATTTACTCAAAAGTATTGGGATGAAGCAATTTTACCTTACGATATTTCACACGAGATTGCAAATGACGAAGACTTGGATGACTCAGTGAATGAAGGAAGTGATGATCTTGAACATTTGGCAGCAGACGATCTTGATCAGGTAAATGAAAATGAGTCAATGACTGACAATCAACAGGGGGAATTCAGTCATATTTTCAATAAGGATACTGAAATGGAAGATTCTGAAGACATTAGTAAAGATAATATGATTGGAAATTCAAATAATTTTTTTCTTACAGTTCCTAATGAATGGACTTCTTGATAAGTAAAACTTTCTCTTTAAATGTGAAATTGATAGCCAATATTAGAAATTTGATTTCTTAAAAATAAAGCCAAAAAAAAATTGAAAATAAAGAAAAATAATTAAAAAAATTATTAATTAGAGTTTGGAAATAAATTTTGTTTGAATTTTTTTTGTTAGACATGTTGTTTGAAAATAAAACTAAAAAATGATAAAAATTGTTAAAAAATTATTTCTATTAGATTTGGTTAGATTTTTTTTGTGTAGATATTAGTGTTTTGTTTTATATTGGGCTTGGATCGATTTTTATTAGAAAACATGGATAGATTGATTATTTGTATGAAAAAGCTAAGCTACTCATTGTAAATAATCTTGGCTGATTGAAATAGTGACTGTTATAAAGTTGAAGAATTCGGAAAAGGTTCTTATTGAAAAATTCTATTGCTCTAAAGCCCAAAAGAATATTGCAAAATATTCAAATGAGATTTTTCAAGTGAAATTTAATACATATCATACATTACTGACCTGTTTCGTAAGATCCAGTATTTTTCTTCCTTAATCAAAGGCCTCCAGACCCACCCTTTTATTTCTTGGCCGAGCCATTAATGACAACTCTCTTCATCCTAATGACCATGCTGGCATCTTCAAATATGCACCTAGCCCTGAGATTTGAGAAAATGATACATAACCATCTCGATGAGCTTCTTTTAAATGCATTACTTTCCATGCCCCCAAAAATGCTTCAAGCTCATTGAATCCTTCTTCTCGTTCTTTAACTTCTTCAAACCAACTGACCAATATGATTGGGCCTTTTTGAATCTTGTCATTGGCTAAATCCAGAATGTGGACAATTTTTGCAAATTCGATTTTTCCTAAACTGTTGGTTACATAGATTAGATTTTTTGGTGGGAATTTTGAAATGTTTGATTGGAATTTCCATGATATGGTAGCCTTTTCAATGATTGAATTTCTCAAAACCATTGAGCTTAATGGATGAGGTAGGTCACAATAGCTACGTAACTGAGGTAATTCTTTTTGAAGATGCTTTAATAATTGAATGTATGATGGTTCATCTAAAGCTTTGCGATTTGAACTTGATGAGTGATCTTTGTTGGGAAGGGCCCACTCTACTTCAGCCTCGAATTGCTGAAACCTTTGCATTTGGCCAAACTTTTTCATAATTGTTTCTTCAACAGACCCTGGTAATACTTGTTATAAATCAAAAAAATGAATTGAAGCAAGAAATTCTTTTTTACATACCAATTAGTGAGTTAGTTTTAAATTTTTGGAGTATACCGATCAACCGTTCACCACCATACTCAGATATACCTTTCAAGGGTCCCCACCTCATTAGCTGTTCAGGAATGTGCATAGCATAGTGGTGATTGGGTGTTACTCGAATATTTGGAAATAAGATTTTTGATGTGTGTTGATATTTTTCATATGATTTTGAAAACAAATCAATATCCTCTTGTTTGATGGAAATGGCCCCAACGATATCAGTACATTGGATCAATGCACCAATATTGACCAAGAGAAGACGATTTCTTGATCCCAAATCCCAAAAAATGTCCAATAAAGCTAATGGGAGGTAAATATCAAATAGCACTGACCACTCGTTGGCTTTCAATTTACCAGCTGAAGGTGTACCAATTTGCGATGGTATATGGCTTATTCCTTTCGGGACAATGATTTTGAATCTTCTCAATAAGATCTTGTGTAAGATACCCTTTTATTGTTATGTTTTCATCATTTTCTGAGCCAAAGTTATCTTGCATTATCTCATCTGATCCTGAATCTGATGGTTCGAGTGAAACATTTTTTTGGATTAAGCTTATGTCAAAACCCCATCGATAAAGCACATGGTGCCGCAAGACCCCTTCATACCAGTTTTGAACAATTCCTAATGCAACGCTGGTGAGTGGATCCCAATATGGTAAGCGGTTTAGTTCAGACCATCGGATTCCACTGGATTTGGCAAATTTTTGCTGTAGTTTTATGGTTCTAGCATTGTTCCATCGATGTGATGCCCCCAAAACACTACTTTTTTTGACGGGTCTTTCCAAGTATTAATTCTTCCCTACTGTGGTCTTGGAGCTCACACCAGGAGCAAAAGTATTTGGCCGAATGGGACATGAATCCTGCAACCTTGTGAGTAGCAACAATGTCACCAATTAAAGCTACCAGCTTGATGCTTACATTTCTTCCATGTGGGTGACTAGGTGTTGAAATCTTGACCTTTTGTATTTCAATGAGCTCATCAATAATTGGCTTCAAAATATTGTTGATGGTAATCATGTCAGGCTGGTTTGGTGAAGGAATGACCCCAGCAAGACAGGAAAACCTTGGTTGAAATCGTTCTCGTGGTTGAAGATTAAGACAGTAAAGAACAAGTAAGCCCATTGAAAGTTGTTTTCCTGAAAGCTTGTTTCCTCTGGGATTGAACCAATCGACAAAAAGTGCAAACTTTAATTGTAAACTTTGGTCTGAAGAAAGCTGGTCTAATTCCCTTTTGCACACCACAGCTTGTGTCACATCAAAAACAACCTCACCTTCATGAGAAGAAAGATTGTGTTCCCATTGTTCAAGCTTTGCTTCAACACCTGGAATGTTGAGACACCATTTGACCCATGAAAGGATTGATTTTGATATGAATGTTGCTTGGGGATTACGAGGACGTCGCTGGCCACGTAATTGGATTTGACCATAAGTTAGAGGTGGACCTCGTACAGCCTGGTTCCTTGTAGTAAAAGTGATATGAGGAAGGGGGGGATTTTATGAGTGCGGAAAAGCTCAGAAAAGCATTGATTGCTTGAGATTGTAGGCTTGAATGTACAGACTTCAGGTGCTACTTCAATATTGTAAAGTGAGTAACAACGTGGGCAACAGATGTGTCAATCAAATGAAGACTCCAATTCCAATTTCTTTGAAATTGTACGGATATTGAATGGAACACTAGATAGTTTACTGCTGGTAATATTATTTTGTTGAGTGAGTTTAATAATATTAATAACCATATCCCTTGCTCTCCTGCATTTTTCACGACTAATCCCACACACAAGATACAACCACATAATGAAATATAAAATAAAATCTAAAAAAGACATAAGTCAAACTTTAATCTATAAAGAAAACAAAAAGAACAAAACTCACCAATTAGCTTTGAGTTAGCTGTACCATAAGTATTTATTTCATTTCTGTCAGGGTCACTTGGTGTGTTATTCTCATACGTAGAAATATCGTTTTGAGGATTGCCTTTATCGCTGAGAGATAATTCGGAAAGCCCATGATTGAGAACAGAATTGCCCTGTTTTGCTGATTTTGCCCAATGCCTTCGTCGAGTGCTTTGGTCAACATAAAGTCCTTGCCGAGTTTGTCCATCAGCAAGAGTGACTTGGTACCTCTTGCAACTTGGGCAGGTGCAGAAATCCATGTTGGGATTTTAGAGAACCATAAAAGTGGAATAAAAGATGAAAATTAATGAATTGGGAGCAAGAGATGAATATAAAAGGTAATTTCTGTAAAATAAAAAAAAAGAAAAGATGAAAAAGATAAAAAAAAGTTGATCGTAACTGTGTGTGAGGTTGAGGGTACCCCAGTATACACATATAAGCATATATGCATAGTAGTAAAGTACTGTAGTGTACCGTATTAATTATTAAAAAAAATATAATGAAATTATATAAAATTAATATTTAAATTAAAACCAAAAAATGAACCCTTGAAATATAGATAAAATGGAAGTAGAATCAAATCAAAATGAAATCAAATGAAAGCCCCAGTTCAATTAAAATTAAAAAAAGTAGATGCAATAAAAACTGAAATATAAATATTAATGAATTAGAATAAAATTTTGATATATGAAAAGAATTAAGATAGCATTAAAGTGAAATTAAAAAAAAGCTCAAAAAAGAGATATAGTGGAAAGAAAATTGGGATAAAGTAAAACTCCCATAAAATAATGAAAATAAAAGAAAATAATCAAATTTTATCAAAAGAAAGTGAAGCCAAAATAAAATAAAAGAGAAAAAGAAAATTGAAGAAAAATGAGATAGAAATACAATAAAAAAAATTCAATTTAAAAAATGTAACATGAAAAAAAGCACCCAAATGCCAACCACCTGAAGAATAAATGCAACTTAAACTCAAATCAACTTATAATTCCAACCATACAAACTCAATGAAACTTGAATTGAAAGAATGAATTGCAATAATATTAGATGAAAAAATGCAATTAAAGTCAATTTAAATGAAAAAGGAATAAATATGAATATGAAATAACATGAAATAATATAGTATAAATATTATTAACAGAGAAGAAAAGGAAAATTGAAATATGAACAAAAATCCATTTAAAATGTGTACATATTTTTTTATTAATTTTTATAATATAAAATATATAATATTAGGTGTTATGAGAGTAAATTGAGGGTAATAAGAGAGTAAAAAGAACAATTTCTGTGATGAAAATATAATGACATAAAAACTGCAAATAATCACATCTCACAAACATCCACATTGTGTATGGGATATAAATAACCATTGTTATAACCTCAGTAAATTCATGCTTTATTAAATATGGTTATTGCTTATCTATTATTCAGAATCATAATGTGTATTATTATTATAATTAATTGACTAATTATTCATAGTGAATAACTCAAATATTATTATGCTGTATTTATTAATTACTTTCAATTATAATGGATGTGGTATCTGTAATCTGATTCAATGGTTAATCATCATTATTCCAGTCTTAAATTTTATAGCCTAATCTTTGAAGATTATTATGTGTAAAAATCATTATTTATTAATTTTTATAATATAAAATATATAATATTGAGTGTTATGAGGGTAAATTGAGGGTAATGAGAAAGTAAAAAGAACAAGTTCTGTCATGAAAATATAATGACATAAAAACTGAAAATAAGTACATCACACAAACATCCACATTGTGTATGGAATATAAATAACCATTGTTATAACCTCAGTAAATTCATGCTTGATTAAATATGGTTATTGATTATCTATTATTCAGAATCATAATGTGTATTATTATTATAATTAATTGACTAATTATTCATAGAGAATAACCCAAATATTATTATGCTGTATTCATGAATTACTTTCAATTATAATGGATGTGTTATCTGCAATCTGATTCAATGGTTAATCATTAATATTAATTTTTACTTTAGCTGAAAAGAATTACATAATCTGTGAAGGACTTGGTATTTTGGTTAATCATCATTATTCCCATGTTAACTTTGATATCTTAATCTTTGATGATGATAAGGAAGAATTTGTTTCTTATTATTATAATTTAATTATGAATTTTTATTGGTAAAAAGAATATGAATTTTGATAAGTCACATTATTATTATGTTGGATTTATTAATTAATTTCCATTAGAATGGATGTGTTAATTTTAATCATAGTCATTGGTTAATCATTAATATTATCTCTTAATTGAGGTAAAAATAAATAAATAATTTGTGAAGGATTGACATTTTGGTTAATCATCATTATTCCCATCTTAATTTTGATATCTTAATCTTTGATGATTATAAGGAAGAATTTTTTTCTTATTATTATAATTTAATTATGAATTTTTATTGGTAAAAAGAATATGAACTTTGATAGGTCACATTATTATTATGTTGGATTTATTAATTAATTTCCATTTTAATGGATGTGTTAATTTTAATCATAGTCATTGATTGTTAATTGAGTTCAAAATAATTAAATAATATGTGAATGATTGACATTTTGGTTAATCATCATTATTCCCATCTTAATTTTGATAGCTTAATATTTGCTGATTATTATGAAGAATTCGTTTCTTATTATTATAATTTAATTATGCATCCTTATTGATAAAAAACATATGGATTCTCATAAGTCAAATTATTATTATTTTGGATTTATTCATTACTTTCAATTAGAATGGATGTGTTAATTTTAATCATAATCATTGGTTAATCATTAATATTATTTCTTAATTGAGCTTAAAATAATTAAATAATTTGTGAAGGATTGATATTTTGGTTAATCATCATTATTCCACTCTTAAATTTGATAGCTTAATATTTGATGATTATGATGAAGAATTTATTTCTGATTATTATAATTTAATTATGAATTTTTATTGAGAGAAGCCATATGAATTTTGATCACTCATTAGTGATTATAATTATAAATATCTTCTTATTATTAAAAATGATTCATCTTTTACATATAGCTTTAATTCTTTTCTTAATTTATTTATCAATTTTGACTATACGTCATTTATTGACTATTATGACATTTTCCAATTGTAATGAAAACTCATATTTCAGCTATAGATACAAGTATTTAATCAATTCCAATTGATTTCTTTTGTTAATATAAATCATTGATTGTTCATTATGTTCATTGCTCAATTTTCATGAAAATAATTAATTAGTTATTATTATATTTCATTAAAGATTTCTATTTTGGTTAAGCATTATTCATTATTGTTAATTAATCATTTATTATAATATGCTTTTTGCCTTTTATTATAATACAATAATTTTAATAAATATTAATTCATCCATCTCATAAGGATTATTGAATAATTACGTATGAATTATTATAATTATGTATCTTATTAATTATAATTATAATTGATAAATTCCCTACTAATTTTATGAAATAACCAATTATTAGTCTTATTTTACTAATTGGTTTTATAGTTTACCTCTTAATGACTATTACAATTAATCTAACACTTGTCGTTTTAAGAGAAATTCTTAAGGTGTAAATAAAATTCACGTTTTGGGACAAATTGAAAGAATGGAATATTAATTCCAGCAAAAACCATAGAAATAATTTTTGATACTTGTTAATTTTAAGTGTTTTGAAAAATTTGGGCAGCAGTTCCCCGGTGTTGGCTATTACAAAGAAATACAAATACTGGTCATGGTGTGGGCCCCCACCATGACCAGTCATTATTCTAATTTTAATGATAAAAAAAATATTTTTTAAAGATGTTTAATTCATCTAATTTTATAGTGTTATTTCACTGTTTATTGTACTGGGCACTTTCAAAAGAGGCACCGGCCCTATTGGCCTGGACAGCTCCTCTTTTGTGGATCAGAAGACCCAAGCCCTCAGTTTATTCGTCTCCACAAGATGTTACAGCCTCAAGCTGTCTCTATGCATGTGCACCCACATAGAGAGGAGATGCCTTAAGCAACACCTTGCTTCGACAAAGTCCACTGAGAGCTTCCAGTGGCAAATTATACCTGAGTAGTTGAATTACCAATGAGCATGGCTGGCGTTAGTTCTAAATCGGATGTCGAATTCAACTGAGTCTCATGCGTTGGTGATGATGAGGCTAGGACTGGTGAAGACTTGAGCTCTTTGATAGACTGTAAAGCAGCGGGAGTTTTTTGATTTATTTGATCTACTGATGAGTCTGATGCTTTACTGAATGAACTCATGTTTTAGAACCTGAAGTTTTTGCAGCAGGTGGGGTGAGACCATCAGGCATGGTTTGATTTGGTAAAGTACCCACATCACAAGCTTCATAAGAATAAGCTAAAATAAATAAATTAAAAGAATTAATAAAAAGATGGGTTAAATGTAATAAAAGAATTAATAAAAAAAAAGTCAACTTACACCACATTCCTTCATTTGAAACACCAAAACCAGCTCTAGCCAAGTTACCCATAGTCCAAACTCCAGGCCAAAAACCTTGTACGCCAGGTTTACCAGGTAATGAGATATTAACTTAAATATAACCTTCAGTGAAACAAAATTTATTCCAAGATTGAATCATTCCAGATCTTGCATGTAGATCATGAATATTTTCTTGATCAATTTGAATGACTAAATTACCATCTTGAGTTGTTATGGCATCACGATCATACCATTCAAAATTAGTAGTTTGCCTAAAAATTCCAAAAAAATAGTGATTAAAATGATGATAAGAAAAATTTTAAAGAAAAAAAAAATGACATACCAATAATGTATATCTACTGCTTCCCAAAAAGGATCATCACCAGGCCAAAATTTTCTACCATCTGTATTAAATTCATCTGAGAAGACTGAATGATATTTTTGACCATTGAAACCTGCACGAGTTTTAACCTTGTTTGGAGTTGATGAATCGATTAAAGAAGGTAAGTTTGGAATATCAGAAAATTGACCTGTACCATTTATACCGGTTAAATTCCAACCTAAAGCTGAAGGAGCACGACGAATGACATATGGGATGATAGGATAAAGAGCGAAAAGTCCTACTAGACCAATTATTAAGATGAATGATTAAGTTGACCGAATTTGATTGAATCTGAATGAAAATTTTTATTAAATTTTTAAATTGATTTGAGTCGGAATGATTAAAATGATCTGAATTAGAAGATAATGAAGAAGGATCTAAATTAGAATGATTTTGATTTTGATTTGGTGAATGATTTGATGATTGAGAATGATTTTGATTTAAAGAATGAGATTGATGATCGATATTATTAAAATGATTTGCAAGATGGTTGACATGGTTAAGTCTTGAGGGAAACGACCATAATCTGAGTTAATTAAGATAGATTGAATAGCTTCTAAAGAGGTATGATTGGGGTCAAGATTTGAGTTTGAGTTTAAATTAGAAGAATCTCTAAAACGATTTGAGAATCTTTTATAAGGATTTTGAAATGAATGAGATTGATTTGAAGATTGTAAGTTTAAATTGACAAGAGGTTGAATTAAAGTAGGAGAAGGAGTGTTTGAATTTGAAGATTGAATTGGAGAGTGAATATTTTGATTTGAAATTTTTTTAAGATGATTTGATGAATTAGAAGAATTTGGTGGTGAAGTAGGATTTGAGATTGGAATGTTTAATTTTGGGGAATTAATTAAATGATCTTCAGCGCTACAAAATGATTCCATTGAATCAGGAGTATCTTGGCTTGAATTTTTTGCAGGTTGATTAAATCAAGGTGGTAAAGGTAAAGGTTTTTGAATTTTTTGATTTCGATTTGATTGATTATTTTGAGAATGAGAATGAGATTGAGATTGAGATTGAAGATTAGTTAAATTTAAACCGATCGAAGAATAAGATCCAGATGAAAATGAAGAAGAAGATGAATTAGTTGAGTTAGTCATGATTTTTGAATTTTTAAATTTTTAAATTTCTAAATGAATGAAAAAGAATGGAAAAAAGATTTAAGATAAGAAAGCTTATAATCATCAAGCCAATTGCTTACATTTAAACCTTAACACAAGCAGTCGAAATTGATCCAGGCACATGTTTTTTGTGATTTTGAATCAAAATGTCTAATAAAGTCCTGGCTTGTTTGATTTAAATGATATAAGCCTTAGTATTGAAGACAATGGAATCCATGTAAGTGAGATGGCGTTTCGCGTCAATAGTGGTAGAGACTGAAAATGAATCCTTGACTTACTCTTGGTTTATCTCTTGCTGGCCTGATTTCAACAGAATTGGTCATAACGCCTGATGATGTGCAGATGATGTTACTAACCGTAATTAATGATATGCAGATGATGTTACTAAACTTACCCCAGCATTCATACATTTTTCTCGATCACCAACTAACACATGTGCCGTAACACCAATTATGGGCACTGGCGCTACTGAGTGTGCTTGTTCCCATTTTCGAATATCTTGGGTTGCTTCGCTGCCATCCTTGACCGGCATCGAGCTGAAGTAGATTTGTTACACAAGTATATATTAATATCCACAATAAAACCATAATGATCTGGAAGGCATACCAAGGGTAAAAATCGATTGGACCTTAGACGATCTGCCTCTTCTATAGTCGAGATGATTGTGCAATCAAACAGATCTCCTGAAGGAACTTCCTCAATCGAACGTACCCGATGCACAGATAAACCAAACTTGAGACACGACTGTTCTAAGCTATCAGGTTTTTAACCATCAATTAACAGCACACATTGATCTGTGTCAATCTTTTCAGTTTGCTTGCGTAACTCCACTGCCGTATCAGCTAATCCCAAAAGTAGGTCAACTGAAAAATCGGATCCCTTATCCACTTCAGATTCTACATTAAGTTGGCCCCCCATCATTTGAACTAAGTTTTGGGAAATTGCCAAGCCCTGCACCAAAAAAAGAAGACAAAAAAATCAATCATTAAGTATATGATAATAAGAGTGGTAGGGGATAAATCAAAGAAAACTTAAACGAATTACAAGGCTGGTTCCACCATACTTTCTGAAATGATTTATACATTAGGTGTCAGATTAAAAAACCAAACCAAAGTCCGAACGAATGTGACGTACCTGGTGACCGGTCCATCAGTTTAGGATCTGCTTTATTGAGAAGCATGACTGTTTGAAAAAATAAAAGTCTCTATTCAGTCACTTTCATTGATTTGACTATATCCCCTACCCAATTGAGTCCTTCGAGTTGAATAAGTGGGACTGGCGGAAGACGGGAGAAATTTAGAACCAAAGACCATGCGCTCCTCTCGATTGACCTCGTCCATTGAAGAATGACGACTGCGATGTTCGTCAAAACTAGGAAGGGGGACCTCCCTTTGCCAAGCTCCGCCAGTTCAATCTTCTTTAGCTACGAGGTCAGGGAAGATAAGTTCACAACCGAGCTGTCAAAATTATTAAAAATGCAAAACGAACGAGGTTCTGCTGCTCTAATCCTAATCAGCCTTGATCCCAATTCTTGACCTGATTTCTTGATAGCTTCAACTAATGCATCTATTTCATCAAACTGATTCAAGCAATCAAAATATCAGTTAAGTGATGATGTAATATATGCGTCATTTGACTGACCTCAATAGAGCCTAATCCTTTGGGTTTTCCAGTCACATTATCTGTAATCATTCTGATGGAAGTGATCTGAATGGATATAGATGAAGATATGTGTTTGGAAAAATAAAATGATCAGTGTTGGTTGGTTAGTAAAACAAATCGAAAATATTGGAGTAAAGAATTGAACAGAAGCAAGTGCCACCCCGGTCAGATTTGACTCCTGTATGCTCTACAGGGGGCAAACTCCTGTGCTTGATACAACACTGTACTGTTGTGTTTTCAAACAGCCCAAAATTATGCGTCAGAGCTTTTCAATTAATACAGTAATGATAGGACTTGATATTTTCAATTGTTCACGCTGAAACACTGTAATAAGTGTTATTCTACTCTCATAAAGGGCACACTGCAGTCAAGTACTGTAATCAAAATCAACACCATAGGATAGTACTGTACGTTACCACCTTTAATCAATTTTCTTTCTTAATAATAAGAAATTTCCTGTTTGCACACTATGTGCTCTAGCATCACTCCTCACTCCAAATGTCAAGAAAATTCATATTCTGCTTTCATTCATAGCCCCCACAATTATATTACATGGATTCCTGAGCTCAAAGCTGATGGTTCAAATTTTCAAGATTGGATGACACAACTGGACCTATTTATATGTTTTATTTTTGATTTTTCTGATTTCACCCATAACTACCTCAACCATACCTTACAGCCTCAAGAAAACAAAGCACTTCGCTACCTAATTCAAAAAAGAATTGATATAAAATTGCTTGATCTAGTCAAGGATGAAAAATCAGCAGCAAAGGCAATCATCATTTTACAAAACTATTTTCATTATTTGATACAAAATCATCAACTAGAATTGTTCCTTCAGCTAATGGATTGTCACCACAGAGCTAGATCCCAAAACAAAGGCTCAACTGCAATGATCCCCAAGTATTTTTCACTGTTCAAAGAGCTTCGTCAAACGGGATTGAATATACCTCAAAATATTCAGAGTATTTTCATTCAAACAGCAATACCACCACCTCCCAACTTTTCTCAGGATGAATGGTTTGAATTCATGACATCAAAAATGAAAAAAAATAAAATCTTGCTCTCCAAAAGATGTTCATAAGATGATGTATACCTACTTCCACTCTCATGAGACTGAAATGAGACCAGTAGAGAAAAAAGAATTTATCAAAGGAAAAACAAGTACCTATGCCAGTACAGCTTCCCTAGTGAAATCATTTTGTTGTTTAGATGTTCAAGCTACTGAAAGCAAAGAAAACGAAGACAAAGAACAGGGAAAATCAAGTAATAACAAGCCCCTTAGGCCTCCCAACATGAATGAAATCAGTCAAGCCTTATTGAACATTGAATTTGGAAACAAACAGCCTGATTTTGAAAAACAAATGAAATATGGCATTCAATGTCATTACTGCAAATTACATGGACATTGGAAATCTACCTGTCCATTCATACGTGAGATAGAGAATCTTCCACAAGCTCCCTTGCCAATGTAAGCAAAACAATAATCATAATATTCTCCACATCTCTTGATATGATTCTGACAATTTATGAGCCAGATGATACTTATGGTTTCTCTATAGATTATCCAATTCAATCTCATTTTCTCCTATTTTTATAATTCTCATTTTATTATTTTTATTTATTTTGAACTTTTATCATCTTTGAATTATTTTTATAATCCATGAATTGTTTTCATTTCCAAAGAAAAAAAGGAGAAGCCAAACCAACTATTGGACTTTACAAAGGATGTGAGACTAAGTGAGATGGATTGCATCAGATGTTGATCATGATTCAGAGATCATCTGGAAGCCAAAAATTACAAAAGTGAATGGCCTTCAAGAAAAAGTATATTAAAGGGAAAAAAACGATTTGATTAACTCATTATTCAAATGTTTAAGTAACTAATCATCATCTTCTACTTTGAGATGCATTTGATGATCACCCAAATCATCAAACTCTTCTGTGAATTCGCCATCATTTTCATTTAATGCCTTGTCTTTTCCTTTTCCTATTTGCATTATGTGAGCTTCCTTTGGCCATTCTTTGTATGATCCTGCATCGTGGGGTAGTATTTGATCAAGATTCACAATATTGTCAAATATTTCGGGTTTCATTTGTAGGCCATGCTTCTCAGAATATGATAGCTTGCTTAGAAAATTTTCATCATAAAAATCCCTTCGGAGGCCAATGGGGATATGTGCATGTAAGTCAAAGACTGGTGGATTTGGTCTTTGACGGGGTCTTGGGCTAGCTCCTGGTCCGAAGCTTCCCAGAGTGAGATATTTGTGGCCTGTAGAGAGCTTTATGCGACGTCTGCGTAATTCAATCCAGTCAATAAATTCAGTGCCTTTTTTTGAGCGCCAAAAGGGGTTTTTAGGTTGTACAAGGGGGCTTTCATTCTTCAAAACAACTTCATCATCCAAGTTCACTGTTTTCTCATCAAACAAAGTAACAAACTGCTCATCCACACCTTGCTCTTGAATATAAACCTGACGAACTTGATATTTCTATTAATTTATAGGGCAGATGGGTTAGTATTGGCTGTTCTAGATAAAGAAGGTTAGACTTACACGAAATAGAATCGAACGTTTAGTATTTGCTTCAGAATCTTTCTGCAACCCTTCTTGATCAGAAAGTCCACGTTTGTAATAGCGCTTTAGACTTTTTGCATGTCACCAATAGACTGCCATCAAGATCAGCTCGTCCATATTTATAGATCTTGCTTGAGATTCAGCATCCAAACCAAAGCGATTGCAAACAAGACCCCATTTCCAAACACGAAGGAAAAATTGGGTCATTATTTGGTTAAAGCGATTGTCCCAATGGCTGTCCCAGTCCATTGTAAATCTAGGTATTCCCCACCGGCGCATTGTTGCATGAATGAATACAACGTAATCTGTGTCAATTTTGGAATTGTGCTGAATAGGGGTAATTTGTTTTAATTGAAGTCAATGACTGGCAGCATCAGAAGGCGGTTCTGGTGAAACATTGAAGAAACCTTCTACAACTTGTCTCTCAGCTTCAGTGGGGGGGTTAGGTACCAATGATTTTGCATTTCTACGGTTCATAAGTACCCTAGCCAGGGTATAACAGCTGTTCTGTTGCCACATGCATAAGTAAATTTGTGTCAGTTATGAGTTTGTAAAGGATAGGTTAAAAGCATGGAGATTAAGGGTGCGCTTACTAAGAGTTTCTGGTTGAGGTGGCCAAGCTCAACATGATCAAGGTCAAAGTCAGCAGAAGGCTTAGAGCTCTGGAGTTTTTCTGGCTGAATGGATTTACGGGGTCCCCCTTTGCAGCGTGGAGAGGGGGTACTGGGGTTTTGAAAAGATGTGTTTGCTTGTGAATTTGCTTGATTGACATTGATGTTTTGAAATAGTGCTTTTAATTGCGATATTTCATCCTTCAAGCGTTGATTTTCAGCTTTCATATATTCTAAATCATCAGAAATGGTGGGATCGATTGGAACTGTTTGTGAGCGAAATGATGCCATTGAATGTTAGAGGCGTTCTGGAGAATAAGGTGTTGGCTTGAGAAAGCAAGCTTTCTTAGAAAAATAAGACTTTGGTATAACAAACTGAAGGATAATTTGAAAAGGGATGTTGATGAGTATTTGAAAATTGATGAAATGGGTAAGAGCAAGGTTGGTTGTACAAAAGATTAGACAAAGGATGAGCAACTTGGGTCGATGTCTCCTAGGAAACCTAATAAACTCCTAGGAAACCTAGTACACTTTATGCTCAAATTAATATGATTTTTTCTGTCTTCAATGACAGCATAACTTGAAAAATGGAACCTTTTAAATGAATTCATTTCGTTTCACACTAAACTACAAATCAAGAATAACAAATATGATGTCTGAATACAAGCCATCATTGAGATAAGGTGCGACCTCTTGACAACGTTTTAACTGCAACAACATTATGAGATGTACCAAAGGCTGCAGAGCTATGTGTATATGTTGCCACATGATAAACAATATCCTCTATGTGGATTAAATGACTAAATTGCAGTTTATCTTTTTCTGAAAGAACTGGGAGCTGATAAAAGCATCTTATATCTAATTCAGGACATAATTTTTTATAAGGGACTTTTAATGAATCATTATTATCCAGTGAAGGAAACTCATAAACGCATAAATATTCATCTAAAATATACTTGTTTTCCACAAATGTGCGGTGTTGAAAGATTCCCACAATAAGTCCAAATCTGGTGCTTTGCAAGTTTGTCAATGGGGAATGAAATTCAACCACCGCATTGTTCCACTTGAGCCCTTTCCCAACACTGAAGACCATGTTCTTATACTTTAAGCTTGAGACAAACTTTCCAACAATGGGAACAGGAACCTCTCCTTTTTTAAAATTTCCCTTCTGCTCATTAACATAAATCCAGCTGTTACCCTTTCTCAAATTCAGAATTTCAATCAAGCGATAATACAAATCCTTGGGGAGAAAGTCTTTCATCTGTTTCGGTTGAGTTTTCTTTTCTATTTTCATGTTTTCTTCGGAAAATTCACCCACCAAGGACCGAAGCTTTTTGTGGTTGTTTATGACTGGTTCCATTTTGTGCAGAATTTCAGGCAAGTCCTTTGAATCCATAAAACTCCCAAGATTTGAGGCTTGGCATATACGACTGAGCATGGCTAGCTCAATTTGATCTAATCATATGATGAAAAATCATCAGAAAGTATATTTGGATACACTTATATTAGGATAAAAAGTAACACTTACTTTGTTTTTGATTTGTTGGAAACCTTTGTAAGATACCATTGATCTGCTCAAAATGCCAAGCTGCCAGGTGATTTGTTGGACCAAAATTCCAAAGCTGTTGTGGAAGGTGGAATGCAACGTGATGATTAGGTGTTGGATTAAGTTATGGATAGATTTCTCCAACTAAGCAGCGATAAGTAACTAAATGGTAGAAATAGATTTGAATTTTTTCTTCACTGATCTCATAATCCATTTCCAACTCTGATAATCTTGCTAAATGAACAAATGCATCAATAAATGTTTTATGATGGCCTTTCATTTCAACGATAATGAAAGGTATGATGATTGTAAATAAAGAAATCCAGTCGGCCGAGCAAACTTTACCAGCTGAAGGGTCTCCCAAATTTCTTGATGGCCTCTTGAGCCAGGACGGGAGTTGAACCTTGCTAATTGATGAACGTATTAAGAACAAGTCATTTGTTGATAGTGAAGGACCTAAGCTATTTGAATTGTCTTCTTCGAATTCATCAACACCTTCATCTATCTCCATCAAGACTTCTTGCAGGGCACCTAAGTCTAAGTAATCCAAGTTTTTGTCATTTTCCCTCAAGCTACCCAAATTTGCAATTTCATGGTCATCTTCATTGAAAAAATCTTCCATCTCAATGACTTCCATATTCTCTTGAATTGCTGACCTGGTGTTCTTAATTGTTGCCGCAGTCAAATCAAGTTTCCATGCTTTGCGTGCATGCCATTCTAGCATTCCTGCTATGCAGTGCATGGGCTCAACAATCGTCATCTGAGTCGGATCCCAATAAGGTAGTTTGTTCAGAACCGACCATCTAACCCCGTTTGAATCAAATAAGTCTTTTCTCTCCGCTTGGGTTCTTGCTTCTTTCCATGCAGTCGACTCTCTTTTATGGCCTTCAAGATTTCAAGATTTTCAACAATTATAATTGACAGGCATATTTTCGTTTTTCTGGAGATAACAGAATGAGCAAAAATACTTGGCACTATGACCAGCATAACCTATCAGTTTCCGAACAGCAGGAAGATCACAAACAACTGCAATTAATGCAGCTTTGATTTTACGGCCTGTAGAGCAGTGCCTGGTAGGACAAAATAGACCAGTCTCCCATAGCTCAATAAGCTCCGATACGAGTGGTAAAATTGTATTGTTCATTTGGAGTATGCTTGGTTCATTTGGCCCCGGCGTGATCCCAGCGAAAAATAGGTTGTTCAACCGATAGCGATGACTTGGTGGTAGTGAGAGACAAAAGAGAATGATAACACCAACTGATTTTCTTTTCCCGGATGTTTTATTTCCAAGAGGGTTGAACCAGCCGACAAACATTGCAAAAGACAGGTTACCAAACCCAGTTGAAAATAATTCATATTCCTGATTTTTGAAGGAATTCCAGAATTTCCCATCCCAAATGTTTTTTGAGGTTCCTTCGAATTTGGGTGTCTGCTTTTTAGTGGAAGGAAGTAGTAATTCTTCAATTCCATCACGCATTAAGAATTCTCGAAGCCAATCTTTGAAATTCTGAGTACAATATTCGCGCATTGGGTGGCCATCATCTGTAAATAATCTGGAGGAGCATTTCTGACTGTGTGATGTTTCTTGATAGTCACAAAGTAGGTTTTGGGGAACCATTGGTGAGGGGAATAGCTTAAAGCATGTTGAGCAACATATCGTTCGTTTAATTTTGGGGTTTACTTGTAACCAGGAGAGGGCAGTACGAATATCGGAGGGGAAATTTTGAACCAGTTTTCTGTTGGTGAGTGAGCTGCCCTTATTCAAATTTTCAATCATAAGCTTCATTGCTTTGAGGCAGATATTTGTGTCGTTTCTTGACAGATTGGCTATAACATGAAGGTAAACAACGAGAGTAAGACCTAAAATCAACCAATCGTGAGAAAACTGTTTGTCTAAAAAAGAGTGGAAAGATGATTAGACATTTTCAGAATTTTGTTTTATTCATGTCATTTCAAAACAACCAACCAGATTGTCAAGGCTTTGAGCTTTTTGAAGATGGCAAGGCTTGTGTTTCATCGCAGGTTGATCTGAGCATGTTGATTGAGACTTCTCTTGGAAAGTTTTGAGCACTAAGATGCTTTTGAATTGTTTGTTCTGTGACATATGGTCTGTTTTGTTTGTACTTGAGGATACATGAATTGCATGGGCAGGGTCGATCACCCATCAGTAGTAGAGGAAGGTGAGAAAGTGAAAAACGTGTGAAATGAAAATATTTTTGAGCAGAATGTAAAATATTAAAATAAATGATAGAGTTAAAAGGTACAGTTCAAGCTCATTTGGAATTGCATATAGTCTTCAAGAAAATGGCGTACATTATTGAAACAGGTGATATAAGCATATTCAACACTTAGAGTACTGTAAGTCATGCGCAGCTCTAAGTGTTGTATATGTGTGATTTTTTTACACACCTTTGCATCCTGTATGGTATACAGGATTTGAATCTGTCCGGAGTGTGCAATGTCTATTATTCATATAAATGATCTATTTGTCTTTATCACTAGTTAGGTTTTGATATTTCTACATGCATATTCATTTGTTGTATACAAGCGCGAAAAATGAAAAACAAATAATAAAGAGGAATAATAATAGAAATTAAAATATACATAATAAGGAATAACAATAGAGATTAAAATATACATAATAAGGAAAAATAAAATATGAATAAGAAAAATAAATAATAAATAAATAATAAAAATAAATGAACTTAAGAGTAAAATAAAGGGTTAACAAATTATAAAAATTAAAAATAAAGCATAAGTATGAATTAAAAAACAATGCTTAATAAAAGAACAAACTTCCAATAAATAATAAAAAAGAAAGAAAATATGATTACCAATAAAAAAACTTATTACAATTCAAAATCAATATATTAATAATTAATAATAAAAATAAACAAATGAGGAATGGAAGTGTAAATTTGGATAAATAATGGATGAATGATTTAAAGGGGGAATAAGAAGTTTATAATGAAGAACACACACTAAAAATAAATAATGGAATTTAATTATTAAAAAAATAATAAATGAATCATAATGATAAATAAATCATAAATGATAAATAAAAACAAAAAAGAATAATGGTTAATGAAAATTACTAATTAAAGAAACAAAAAAATAATAATAAAATATGCATAATCAATAATAAAAACTGAAAAGAAATAATAAACTATAAATAATAAAAATAAAAAATAAATAATTAAAGCTATAATTCAAATAAATTAATTAAAATAATAAATCAATTATAAGACTTGAATAACCCAAAATTCATACAGAATGATAAAAACTAAAAATAAATGATAAATAAAATGAAATATAGAATGCTTAGCAATTAATAAGAAGGGTAAAGAAAGATTAAAAAATGAATAGTAAATGATAAAAGTTAAAAATAAATAATGGAAATTAAAAATTAAATGAAGAATAAATATCAAAAATATATTTTTTTCTTTACTATGTAGAAAAAAAATAAGAATAAAATAATCAAATATTATAAAAATAAATTAAAGCAAAAATAAAATAAAATAAAAAGGAAATAAAAGAAAAATGAGATAGAAATACAATAAAAATTAAATAAAAATACAAAAAGACTAAGGTCAAAGGAAAAATAAAGCTAAAAATAAAGAAATAAAGAAATAAGTATATAGCAAAAATAAAATTCAAATAAAGTTAAAATTAAAATAAAAATGACAATCACAATAAAAAATGAAATAAAATAAAAAATGAATAAAAAAATATAATGAAGATAAAATAAAAAAATAAAATTAAACAATAAAAACATTAGCATAAAATTAAATAATAAAAAAGCTAAAATTAAAAGTGAAATATCATTAAAAATAACAATAAAATAGATAATGAAATAAAAACTCAAATAAATCAAAAATAAAATGAGAATTAACACATTAATTTTAAAGAAAAATTCTCACAAAAAATAAAAATAATAAAAAAAATAGAATGGAATAAGATTAAAATAAATTAAATAAACCAAAAACCAAAATGAAAAAGAAGAAATGAATTCACATTTGGTAAGTTGGCAAATGTAATGGTAGGTTTCAGAACTGCGCCGTGCGTGCCAAACCAGCATGCATACACAATGTGTGACTGCACATGTCAACTGAACATATGTGAAAGTGTAGTTAGGTTTCACTGCCGCACAGCTCAAACAAAATCGCCACGCGCACGTCCAGGTGACGTACAAATGAGTACGTCACCTGTTTGCCGGTAGTGAGTGGTTAGTGATTCCGGGTTGCTTTTCACTTTCATCAAGTTTGAAACGGGTTCAATTCCCCCCTCTGGCAGTAATTCTGCTCCCGGACCTGTCAGTTTCAGGAATAGGGTAACCGTGCTGGGTAGCATATTCTGAGCCTTGAGCAAGCTTAGTGATGCAATTTGGTATTGTTGTGTTCCTTGAGTCTGTCAAACAAAATTGATCTTTGGAAAATTGTTGTGATTGAGGGTGCTCAACCTTGATCATGGTTTGAGAAGTACTGATTTCAATTCCCTTATTTAAAATGCTAGAAGGATGCGTGCTTGTCAAATATTGACAAAACTCATCAATTTGGGGCTATAAGAGCAGCATCCAGTATAAATCAGAGTAGTCTTTTGGTGGGTTGAATTCTTTTCTGTATTGAGGTGGTCATTTTATGACCGGCGGTCATAATTTTACATTTTGAATTTGTTGATCTTCCTTTTCTGTATCTGAACAGCCTAGCTTGTTTAGTTGGTTTTTCTTCCCTGTCTTGATATAATTTTCTTGATTTTAGGCCAAATTATGACTGGCGGTCATAATTTTGACATTTTGAACTTCTTCTATCTTCTTTTTCTGTATCTGAATAGCCTAGCTTGTTTGGTTGATTTTTCCCCCATGTCTTGATATAATTTTCTTGAGTTTAGGCCAAATTATGACCAGCTGTCATAATTTTGACATTTTGAACTTCTTCTATCTTCTTTTTCTGTATCTGAATGGCCTAGCTGGTTTGGTTGGTTTTTGTTTCTTCTTGTTTTCCTTTCCATATTTTATATCTTCCTGTCTCAAAGAACCAAATTATGACCGGCGGTCATAATTTTGATATTTTGAGCTATCTATATCTTCTTTTGCTGTTTCTTCACACTATCTTTTCATTGTTTTTTTTCAAAAAAGAGAAATAACATTAATAAAGGCCTATGGGCCCACACTTCCCCAAACCTTTGCCATTTTTTATATGAGGTGGCATAAGAACAGATAACCACCCCTGTTTGTTTTATAAAAATAAAATCACAATACTTATACATTGAAAAAAAATATCTTGAAAAATGTTGAGTTTGAAGCCCTTTATTGAATACTGATTTATAGCCTTGAGTGATAAGATACTTGAAAAAAAAATTGAAAAAATTGAAATTCCTCTTTGATAAGGCAGGAGGTCACTGCCCTGAATTATGGGAATTTTGAAAAAGATTTCTTTTTTTTTTTTTTTATGTTTTTGAATGATTTATAATTCCTCTTTGATAAGGCAGGAGGTCACTGCCCTGATACTAATACAGATATGAAAATAATTCTCTTTTTTTTTTTTATTTTTTTTTATTATTTTTGCTATTTTTTATGGTGGTTTTTTTTTTTAATTGGCGATTGAAATTGGATTACTTCAGTTGTTATTGAGAAATATTCAACCTTCTGTTGTGAATTACTGAAAGACATATGTCCTTCAATATTTCTCCAAAGATCTTGTTGCGTTGTTTTCTTTTTGTATTTCCTTTCCATTTGGAAACAAAACCTTTGACTTCATGAATAAACATGTACCCAAAATTACACCAGCAAAGAGTTCCTCCCAAGATTTCCAAACCATCTAGATTCAAGTCTTCTTGAGCCCATAACATTTTGTGATACAGTCCTTCTATTGTCATTTGATAATATCCATAAGGCTTATTCCAGTAAGGATTCCTTAAATTTCCTTTGATTCCAATAGTGGTTAGTAATTCCAGAAAATCAACATTTGTAAGATTTGATCCAGGTAGTTCTGAAATATATTTGGTTTGAATTATTGGTGAATCTAGCTCATAATCATACAGTTCCTTAAAGGTTATTATTGGAAGTATTACATAATATTCCAGTCCTTCATATTCTGGTATGTCTTTCTGTATGCCATTTTGATTCTGGGAGTCATTTGGTAATCCAAATTTAGCTCCTTGATTTTGATTAAATAAATCAGTTGAGCTTGTAAGGAAGAATATTTGATCATAGGCATGATTAAATTCTTCTAGAATGCTAAGTCCAGCTAGCCCTTGTGTATTTTCTGATAACTCTCCTTCCTCTAGATCTTCAAATATTCTTCCTTGCTTATATTTATCTTCCAGATCTCCATTATTTTGTTGGTATAACTTCAAGTCATCTTCTGATTCTGCTGTTTCCTTTTTTTTCTCATTCCTCTTTTGAATATTTCTATCCCAAACTTGATCCATTTTGTCTTCAGTAATTATGGCACTATCCTTTTTCAATTCTTCAAATTTTCTTTTTGCCAATGGCTTGATTATGCTATCTTTTGGTTCTTCACTTAGTAAATCTTTTTCAGTGTCACCAATGTACCCCATTTCCTCTTGAAATAAATTAAAATAGTCTTCTGAAATTCTTGAGGAATTTGCTTCAGGTGGCTTCAGATCCATTTTGAATTTCTTCTGTGGGCTTTCTACTTGATCTTCTTTGTTCATACCACTTAACTCAAGTGCTAGCAATTTCTCTGGATCTTCTATGGCCATGTCCAAATTTCTTCTCATCTTCTTCAGTTCCATTTTTATTTTTTCTATTGCTTCACTATCTTCTACCTTTGATTCATCCTCTTCTGGATCCTTCCCTTTAGATTTTCTTTCAGTTTGAGGTGGAATAATTTCTTTATATGAAGATAATATGCTTAACTTTTCTTCATCTATTATCTGGTTGAAGTTTTCAAATACTAAGAAGTCCAGGTAGGTTTTCTCTTCACTTTCCAAAGTGACTTCAAGATTTTTAATTTGACCAATTGGCTTCAAAAAGTTATCTGATGATTTTGATGTGTAAGGGCTGATTTTTAATTCTGCTTTTAGGGCCATTTCCTGAGTTATAACATTCAAGTCATTTTTTGCATCAAAAATGGCTGAGAAAGGTATTTTGTTTATTCCAAGAAATATTGTCTTCAATCTTGTTGAAGATTGAATTTCTGTTTCCTCTGTTTCTTTTCTTTTGGATGATTCTGCTCCATTTATTTACCATTTTACAATCTCTGAAGATGCACAAAGCTCCATACCTCTTGGTGGAGAAATTTGCCAGCCCATAGCTTGAGGGTTACATATTGGTAAGCATAATCAACGTCCATCTTGCCCTGGATAACTAAATATTTCCCCTTGCTTGTGTGAAAATTCCAATTTAACATTATTATCTGCTAAAAATGGTCTTCCAAGTATGGTGAGTACAGCTCCTTTTGCTATGAATAAATGAATTTCTTTTTCTACTCCTGTTATCATAGTAATTGGTGTAAATTCTGAGAGTCCAACCAAGGATGTGGTATGTCCACCAATTCCTCTGAGATTCATATTGAGCTTTCTACTTGTAAGTGAGGCTTTAATTGCAATTTCCTCTGGTATTATATTAATTTCTGATCCAGTATCCACCAATACCATTGTAGGATATTCTTCTCTTCCAATAAATACTTCCATAACTCCAAGTGGGCATGCATAATGTAATCTTGGGGTATCATAGTCCCGTAGCTTTACTGAAAGTAGTCTTTCTTGAATATTTGACGTATTGACTGATTTTATTTCTTCTTTTTCCTGGGTAGTTGAATTTTGTAGTTTATCAATAAAGGCTGGTGAAATTGATAATATTTCTTCAAGAGTAAGATTTTTTTTTTGTTCAAGTATTCTCTTCATCACATGTTCAATTATTATCTTTGGGTTATTGGGTGTAGATTTTACCTTGTTTTTTAATTCCATCTTTTGTGAATCCTGTCTAAGTACCTCCTTATTCTTTTCCTTGGAAATGATTTTAATATCATCATTATCTACTTCCTTTCCTTCTTGTGTTTTCTTGTATTTTGTTGGAATTAGAACTCTTATTTCTTCTTCTGCCTCATCTTCCTCGTGGTAGGCACCTGGTATCTTCTTTTTAAAGGGTTTGTGTGTTTCATTTTTATCCTCTTGCTGGTTTTGGTTTTGATTTTCCTGTCTTGCAGATCTTTGCCTTGTCTGTCTAAGCCCAACATTTATTTGAATATTTTCATTTGCTGGTGATATTTGAGGAGGTTTCCAGTTTCCCCATTCTTCTATTTGAGCTATAGCTGCTGCCTTCTCACCTTTACTTTCCTCAATTACTGTTGTTTCTTGCTTCTTTTGGGGTGGATTTGATTGTTCCATCATTTTCTCTGTAAAATCCTCCTGCTCTTTGGCAAAATGTCTAACCAATTCTTTTGCAGATTTAGGGCCTTCTGTGGGTACTCTTTGAAAATTTGGAAAAAGATATGTTCCTCCACGCTTCAAGACAATTCTTTTCTCTAAGTCTTCAGTGAGATGATTACATCTTATTGTGGAATGTCCTTCTTCTAGGCAGTAATAACACTTCAATGGCTGTCTTGGAGCCATTTGAGCTGGAACATATGGTTGATAACCAGAAGATATGGGTGGTGAAGGATATCCTGGCCTGAATGGCTGTGAGTTTTGTATAGTTCTATGATCTTGATTATTGTTTGGTTGAGGCTTCTTTGGAGATTCAACTACTTCAGAGAGGTGTTTGAGCTGATTCAATACTTCCTTAACTGCTTCATTCCCAGTATCCTTTGATTTATTTTCTTGTGGCTGAGGATTTTTAATTGTTTTGGTAAGATCTTTCATTTTTTTTAAGACTTCTTCCCAGCTTTCCTCTTCAAACCTAGCTTTCTTCTCTTCTGACTTTGGTTGTGGAAATTCCTTCTGTTGAATTAAGACTTTGGCTTCTAGATCTTGTTCAATATACAACTTTAAGATTTCCAATCTTGGAATGATATAAACACCATCCAAAGCTTGCACCATGGCCTTATCTTTAATCATTTCTTTGTAAATAGATTCTTGAACACTTGAGGAAAGACTTGCCAAAATTTCCTTATTGTGATTGATATCTCCTTGTATATATTGATACCTTTTGAGATAATTAATAATAGATTCATATTCACCAATGAACTTTTTATATTGGGTCATATTTCTAATTCCTCCTTCTTGTTGAATCTTTGTAAATAATTGAGTAATTGAGGACAGCTTGTATCTTCTTTCAGGTGACATTGTTGGCCATCTCCTCTTCATGTCCAATTTTAATTGCTCCCAATCGCCAGTTTCATATCCAGGCATTCCTTCAATATGGTAGCTAATTTCTTGATCTTTAGTCCAAAAGGATATCTGTCTTGCTATATCCCTTCCACTTGCTCCTTCAATTTCTGCTATATTTTCTACTCTTTTAATAAATCTTTCCACTTCCTTTCCATCAAACCATAAATTATAATCCTTTGGTCTGATCTTGACAATGGGTGTATTGTTTCGTGGGATTTCTTGTTGCAATGGGCTTGAAGTCTGTGCATGAATATTAACCCGCTTTGGTAGAGTATTTGGCCTTTGTGAAGTGAATGGAGTTGATGAGGCAATAGGCCTTGAAAATGGTGATGGTGACCCTTCTTGTCTAAAGATTCTTGGCATGCTCGTAGTTTCTTCCATTGGGCTGTTTTCTGCGGTAAAACTTGACTCTTTCCTTTTCCCTTCTTTTTTAAGGAGTTCTATTAATTCTTGTTGCATTTCCAACATTCTTTGATGAAGTCTCTCTACATCAGAAATATCTTCTTGTCCTTGCATGGTCTCTTCATTTATAATTTCTTCTTTGGATTCATCTGGATTGTGTGGTATCTTTGATGATGATGCTGAATCCATATTGATATATTCTTTGTTGATTTTCTCTTTTTCACTTTTCTTTTTAATTTTGAATAGTTCCTTGAGTAATTTCTGAAAATAATCTGTAACTATCTTTTGATCTTTCTTCTTGGTTCTGGGTGTACCAACTGGTATACTATAATCTATTATAGCTTTTGGGCCTCCATAGAGCTTCTCAAAATAGGGTACTTAGAAAAAATCATAGTTGAGAGGTTTTAGCTAGTGAGACGTGTAGCTTTGGTGTAGTGGCGTGTTTGCTGAGAGAATTATGCTGGTGGTGCTTTTTCTTATCAAGATCATGTGATGTATTTGAGATAATTTGGCTGGTGAGATTTTCTTTTTATCAGAGTCATGTGAGGTCATTGAGATAATATGGCTGGTGATGTTTTCTTGAAGGCGGGGAAAGTATTTTTTATTTCTATTTTTACGTATGTTATGAGAGAATTATGCTGGTGGTTCTTTTCCTTATCAAAATCATGTGATGTGTTTGAGATAATTTGGCTGGTGGGATTTTCTTTTTGCCAAGAAAGTGGAGAAAACACAGCTCCTGACAATTGAACTGTCTTCTAGTCATATGATATATATGAGAAAATTATGCTGGTGTTTCTGTTTCTTGTCAAAATCATTTGATGTCTTCGAGATAATTTTGCTGGTGACACTTTCATTTTTGGTGACTTTGTTACGTATTTTCTGAGAGAATTATGCTGGTGGTGCTTTTTCTTATCAAAATCATGTGATTTCTTTGAGATAATTTTGCTGGTGAGTTTTTCTTTTTGCCAAGAAAGTGAAGAAAATACAGCTCCTGTCAATTGAAATTTCTTCTAGTCATATGATATATATGAGAAAATTATGCTGGTGTTTCTGTTTCTTATCAAAATCATGTGATGTCTTTGAGATAATTTGGCTGGTGATGTTTTCTTGAAGGCGGGGAAAGTATTTTTTGTTTCTATTTTTACGTATTTTATGAGAGAATTATGCTGGTGGTGCTTTTTCTTATCAAAATCATGTGATGTGTTTGAGACAATTTGGCTGGTGGGATTTTCTTTTTTCCAAGAAAGTGGAGAAAATACAGCTCCTGACAATTGAAATTTCTTCTAGTCATATGATATATATGAGAAAATTATGCTGGTGCTTTATTTTAGTATTGTATCATTTCATATGGAGATTGCATCATTTCTATCAATTTTGATGCGTGTCATTATTACTAAGCAAACCTTTGTTCTTGGAAAATATATCTTAATTTTATGCATAGCCTTGAGGTATTTCTTCTTTCAATTGAATCAAGGTGGGGAAAATACAGCTCTGCTGCTGTGGTCCGTCTCCATATACCTTTATTTAGCTTAACTGCCTTTAATGACGTAATTTGTTATTGATGATGGAATAAGGTGGATATATCCTTTGATACTATACTGTTTTGATAAGATCTTGAGGCTTTGTATTGTATATTTCTTTTTGAAATTTGTAGTTGTAATGTGTAAATATTTTTTGCGTAATTTGTTTTATTATCATTTTTTTTGTTTTATTGGTAAGCTTGAAACTGGTACTAATGGTATGGAATACCACAACGCCTGTCAGCAAGGATTTTGGGGGTCTAGCTCCCCCTTAGAGCTGGAGTTCCTTTTCCCCCCCAAATTTAATCTTTCCAATTTATTTTTCCTTCAATTCCTCATCATGTTCTATACTTATAATTTACATATGTAATTCAATTCAATTGTACAGTACCATACAGTAATAATTGATACCTCATATGTAAATCAAAGTTCACTTATTTAATACATGCGCACATTTTGACATTTCAATTGAATTGAATTGAAAATACTTCAATTCCTCATAACTTCTAAGCTAAACACAACACCTCAATTTTAACACAAAAATTGATGGTTAACACCACATGTGGTGTGAATTAAGTTAAGGTTTTGAGGATTTTCAACTTTTGTATTGAAAATACTAAAAACTTAATTTAAGCTTATTTAGAGTTGAGTTACAAGAATTTCACTCAGAGGTGACCCCACCTGATTTTTTATGAGGAATCCAATGGTGAAATAATTTTTATGTGTTTATTTATTGAATAAAAAGTTATAATAATTTTTATTTAACTTTTTTCCAAATTTATTTATTTTTCACAATCTTGTTAAAATTTTATTTTTACTTAATTTTTTCAAGTATAAATGTAATTTTATACTTACAAAATTTAATGTATTTTTATTATTAAATTGCAATTAATTTTTTCTTTTTAATATAATTTTAGATTTATATTTTGATTTTGATTTTAATAATATAAATAAATTTATTTTATTTATATTAATATGTTATTTTTGTGCCAGATGTGGTTTCAAAACCACATCTGAGACCAATACAGGTTATACAGGCTGTTTGCAAACCACAAGCCAGGACTAGAGAGTGAAAAAATCTTCACTTCCTCTACGTGGAAAGGTCTAGGACCCTTTCCACCCCATTTCAGGATAAAAAGGAGGCTTTTCACAGGCAGAGTTGTCTCCTCATCCTGCCCTTGAATATCCTACGCAGTAAACTGTCCAAAACAGTTTTACTCTTGGGTAATAATCAGGGTATAATTATAGTTTTAATTATTGTAGTTCTTATTATAGTAATCCAGCTGGTAGGACTGCATCCTGGGTTCTCAATAGCACTCACCACCACTATTTTTTAATAGTAGAACCCTCTTATTATATTATAAAACCATAATGTTATTAAAAACTCTTATTTTAAAACTATTTTCACGTGTCACAGTCAAAGTTCTAGTTGTAAATAGCCTAATTACTGCTTCAACATAGACTCCAGCTGACAATGACTCAGGAAAGAATCCCATTGAATTTGATAGTCGCCAGCTCCTCCCAGCTGAGCTAAACTATGAAATTCATGACAAGGAACTCCTTGGCATAGTTTGGCTATCAAGCCCTGGAGAGCCTTTATTATTTCTCTTTATGATTCCTTTGAAGTTTTGACAGACTACTCTTCCTTTCAATATTTTATTTCTTCCAAAGTCCTTACTTGCTGTCAAGCCTGTTGGGAAGAGTTTGTCTCTGAATTTCACTTTTCTATCACTTACCACCCAGGCAGACTGGCCACTTTACCAGATGCCTTGTCACACTGGGACAACGTGTACCCAGAGAGGGGGTGCACTTCATCAGCAAGAATCCTCAAAAATATCATCAAGTTCTCAAGAAAAATGAAATTAAAAAGTAAAGATTTTTCTCAATCGAAGTTGAAGTTTGCTCAGATTTAGTTGATCAAATTCAGAAGGAAGTATGGCGAGACAAATATTATAAGGAAATTCTCAAGAACTTAGAAAGAGGTGAATCAGTCTCAGATTATACTTTTGAGCCTCAAGCCAAATTGTTATTATTCAAAAATAGAGTAGTCATCCTAAGAAATAATGAACTTCAATTGGATATCTTTCAAAGGCATCATGACTCACCGTTTGCTGGCCACCCTGGCCAGGAGAAGACCCTCAAGCTCATCAAGAGGGATTTTTATTGGGATGGCATGAATCAAATTATTAAGGACTATGTGTCCTCATCTCAAAAATGTCCAAAAAACAAGAACATTCCCCATAAGAACTTTGGATTACTCAAGCCTTTTCAAATTTCATCTGGTCCTTGGAATTCATTATAAATCAACCTTGTCACTCAATTGCCTCTGTCAAGCAAGTTTGATTCAATTTTAGTAGCTGTAGACATATTTTCAAAGATGGCAATATTTATTCGAAATTATTCAACAATCACTCCTTTGGACTTAGCTCAAATCTTTATTAGTCATGTCTTTTCCAAACATGGTCTCCCAAGCAGTATTGTTAGTGATAGAGGTTCATTTTTTGTTTCATCATGTTGGACTCAATTGTGTCAGAAGCTCAAGATATCAAGGGATCTTTCAGCTTCCTTTCACCCTGAAACAGATGGACAGACAGAGAGGATAAATCAGATTATAGAAGAGAATCTTTGGATGTATGTCAGTTACCATCAAGATGACTGGCACACCTGGATACCTCTGGCTGAATTTGCCTAAAATAATGCAGAACATTCATCAACAAAACAGTCACAATTTTTCACCATTTATGGAAGAAATCCCAGCTTTGACTCAATTCACATTTCTCAAGATACACCTTCTGGAAAGTTATCAACAAAACTTCAATCAGTACAGAAAGTTGGCAAAGAATAATTAGAGTCAGCAATAAAGCGTTTTAAGAAGTATGCAGATAGAAGTAGAGCAATTCCACCTGATTTATAACCTGGGGACAAAGTATGGCTAGCTTCCAAGAACATCAAGAGAACAAGACCCACCAAGAAAGTTTCATAAAGATGTTTGGGGCCCTTTGAAGTTCTCAAGAAGATTGGCAGCCATGCATATCACCTCAAGTTGCCTGCAAAATGGAAGTCAGTTCAGCCTGTCTTTCATGTTTCCTTATTAGAGCCAGTGAAGCAATCAACTATCCCAAATCAACATCAATTGACACCACCACCAGTAATAGTGGAAGAGCAAGAAGAATGGGAAGTGGCTCAGGTTCTGGACTCAAAACTCAAGAGAGACCCATCATGGTATCTAGTGGAGTGCAAAGGATTCAATGAATACCCAGAAAGAACAACTTGGGAACCAGCTTCCAACCTTATCAGCTCTCCAGACCTATTCAAGGATTTTCATACCCTTTATCCAGACAAGCCTGGCCCAAATTCCTCAAGAGTTTGATTTATGGTGCTTGGTGGGGATTGGAGTTTATGAAAGTAAGTTCCTCTCCTGGAATGCACCTTTAAGGGGGTATTATACCCAAATATGTTGTAAGAATTACCTTGGCCACTTTGTGAGAACTTGTCAGTTTATTTGGAAAGTCTTGGAAGGCCTTGCGCCATCAATACCCTTGAATTTGGACTTTTCAGCAAGATATGGCCAAATTACCTCTTTTCTTTTTATTCCTTCTCTTTCTTTCATACTCCATTATTCCAAATTATTCCATCCAATATCATTCAAGACATTCCTCAACTCAAAATTCATTTATGGAAAAGTTTGTATTCTTTTATGATGCTTGGTGGGGAGTGGAAGCTATGAAAGTAAGTTCCATCTCCTGGTATGCATCTCTGAGGGTTCTACTTCTTGTAAAAAAACACCTTGGCCATTCTGTGAGCATCAAATGTTTGGTTTCATTTTATCAGGAAAATGTATGGCCAAAATCAAGCAAATCACCACAAGAAGATCAATCCTCAGAAGTTTCTTTCTTTTCATTTCTTTACTCTCTTTTCTCTCAATGCTTTCTTTTTTATTCTTATTTCATTTTATTTTTACTTGTATAATTTTATTCTTTATTTCTTGTTTTCAAAAGCAGTGGTCATCTCCCATATCCTGTTTGGGGAGTCAGTTTATTTAATAATAAAAGAGCAAACACTAGTAATGTTAAAGACCAACTACAGATACTCCCCATCAAAATTTCTTCAAGGCTTCTCAAAACTTAACAACCAAGGCATCTTCATAAGCAACTGCCTCTTGGGACAAAGAAATAGTGGGTTCCCCTGGAATAGCACTGTTCATAGCCTTATGACCAAACACCTCATTCAAAGAATCAACTTCATTAAATAGGGAGGTGACCACCTTCTTATTCACCTCATTCTGATCAGTGAAGCTTCCAGAGATATTCCAGCAGCAACAGTTGTCAAATATTGATTCAGGTTCTTGAGAAATTGGGTCTCTAGAAGTGCTGGCCACAGGCAGTTGAATATTGGTGGAGGTGGAGGCAAGTGTGGATGGCCTGGTTGGGGATCTAATTGGAGGTTGAGGTGGTTGGGCAGGCCTGATCACTTCATTGGTGGTGGTACTGGCTTGGACTGGGGATAGTGAAGTGGATCAGATTCTTCTTTTCTGGATGGGGGTAGTTATTTCAAGTTCTTCTCCATCAATCTCATCACTGCCTTCAGCATCAGTATCATTTTTGTCTTGAACCACCAAACTCCTCTTCAATTTTCCAAGTCTTCCATCCTTTCTGGTGACTAAAATAGGAACTTCTGGGGCTACTCCAATGGGGTTGCCTTGGGGGTGAATGGGTCCTCCAGTGTTGGCCCAAGAACTGCTGGTATTAGTCCATTGTTGAACACCTCTCATTCTGGATGCAGGCACTGAAGCAGAAGAAAAGAAAATCATAGAAGTAAGTAACTCAGCAATTCCTTGATCATTCAACTGACAATTGGAGTGGCCAGAGGTGGCATCAGAAGTTGGAGGTTCATCTACAGGAGCTTCCAGCCCAAATCTTCCACCCTTCTTGATGCTGCTCCATAATCTTCTGGGATTGTCTGGGAAATTATGGTAGCCTGAGAACAATTTCTTTTCCCAAGGTTACAGAATTCGCACCTGGTGGACCTAGCAGTAGCAGATTCAACACAAGGAACTATCTTCTTCTGACAATTGATGCAGGGTGGCTCAATAGCTCTAACAGATTTAAAACAATTATAGGTTTTATTGATGTCCCAAATCACTGTAGGGGACATGCTCTCTTCAGAAATATCCCTCAAGGTATCAAAGACACCAGCACCATAAAGTACAGAAGGCGGGGAACTAGAGTGATCAGAGTGACAAATGAAAGTAAGCTTTGAGCTCATCTTCAAGTCAAGATTCAAAGCCAAGACCAAGCAAATCATGGAAAAATTCCAAGCAAGCAAGTCAAATATGGCAATTTGAACTTCAAGGACCGAGTGAAGCACAAGAAAATAGAAGAAGTCATTGTCAAAAGCTGTTTCATTGGCCAAATTGGCCATTTTAAGGCTTTTGTGCACTTTTGCACATTTTGCGCATTTTGCACACAAAGCCATCAAATCATCTTCAAATTATGTAAAAATCCTTCAAAACATCAAAAACCCAAAGAAAAATAGTCAAATGGTAAAATTGGTGCATTCACACATTTTGTGCATTTTGCACATTTCTGACTAATTCATGTCCAAAACCTTCAAAAATTTCATCAAAATATGCCATTTCAGTCGTATTGGCATATTTGGGCATTTTGCGCATTTTTGTGAACTTTGCGCAAATTTGTGCATTTTGTGCATTTTTGTGAACTTTGGCAAATTTGCGCACTTTTGCACGTTTTGCACATTTGTGGCTATTACTTCTTTAAATCATGAAAAACTCCAAAACAGTCATTTCAATAAAGAAATCATCAAATTCTTCAATACCTTGCATTTTGCGCATTTTGGTGAATTCAGCCAAAAAACCACAGAAAACAACAATTGGGGAAAAAAAATTAATTGATCCTGCAAGGACCCAAGAGCAAGAAAATGCAAATTTGGCCCAATCTCAAAATGAAGACAATTTGATGCCATGAAAGTAAGTTGTTAGGACATAAACCTGAATCACCATTTTCATGAGCCATGAGGAATCAAGAAAAATTGGGTGAAGAACACTGCAATAAGAAGGAGATCAAAAAAGTTAAAGAACAGAAGAAATGAAGAGAAAATTTACAAAGAAGGGAGGAGGAATCAGAATCAAGTCAAGCAAGATAGACCTACAAGTTGTGAAGATGAAGGAGTTGAAATTATAATTGATGAAGAAGCATTATGAGGGAATGAAATTTGGGTAATTGGGGGGGAAGAAAGCTTCATTTGACCTCATCAATATTCACTTGCTCTTATGGTGCTCAGAGCTCACCACTTTCAAGAGGGGGATAATGTCACAGCCATGGAGATAGACAGGGCATTACCATTCATTACTAATGGAAAATCTTCCAACATGGAATCAGCAAGGGGCTTCATGGAAGCTTCACCAAATACAGTTTCAAACCTCAATACAGCTCAATACAGGCAGAACCCAAATGCAGGATTCACCAAATACAGGCCTGCACTCAATACAGGTGCAAACACCTATATTTATTCAAATAACTGTATTGGATACACCAATACAGTTTCACATCTCAAATACAGGTTCTTCAATCATTCAAACATGGTTTCTCAACATTCAAACCCCAGGCTGGCACTTTTTCACATATACCAGCCCCCTTTCACCCACCTGGGGGTTTTCCCCCAGTTAATTAAAATATTGGATTTGTTATTTAATATTATTTAATTAATTATTAAGTTGGTCTTTGCCTTCCCTCACCTGTTCAGTCCAGTCCTGGTGGCCATATCCTTTATTAATCCCTTTTCTCTTTGCTGAACAGGTTGAAACAGTGGTTGGATCTTTATTGTTGCTTTGGTTTTCTCTCATATCTTCTAATTTTAATTATTTTATGACTCGGAATTTATTTCTCTTATCTCATTACTCTTATCAATTGAGTATTTCTTCTAAGCCCACCATAAGATAGTCTGTTCACTGATTGCCAGGCCCTCTTCATTTAGAAGAGCCCCTGTGACACTATAAGATGGGGGAAGCGTTATTGGAAATAATAGGATATTTGAATTATTAAGAGATCAGATATTCACTGTGCTTCATCCAAAATTATATGAAGCCAATTGATTTTAAAAATTAATGATGTAGAGCTATTGGGTTTTATAAATGATTGGGTGATAGTACTGTAAGAAGTGATGACAATATCACATTTTAGGATGTTTGCCTCAGATAATAAGTGACAAGTGGGGCCATGGTAGGTGTTTGCTTGCAGTGCTCCAGGCTGAGCATGCTTGGATATTTCTGATTGCCAGTTGGTCGTTAAGAAAGGTGTGCAGATTATGATGGTGGGAATTTGTAATTAGCTGCTTCTTGGAGGTACCAATTAGAGCAATGGCCTGAATGGTTTTACCTAATCCCTTATCATGCGCAAGCAGTCCTCCAAGAGGGGTATTGGTTGAAAGGGATTTGAATGAGCTGATGACCCTGTTTGTAACGATGTGCCCACCATTAAAAGGGGATCCAGGGGGTGAGGTGGCCCAAAGGTTACAGGCTGATTGGCCATTGGGGATTTCTCAATCCCAGAGAAAAGCTAGTCTGGTCTTTTGATGAGGGAGGAGGGGGGTTTGAATAATGGCATGGGGCGGGGTTATCATGGGGTGGTCTGATCCACTGGGTAATTGTATCGGTTTTTGCTTGGAAGACAAAGAAAAGACAGCTGGATACAAGGGGGTAGTCAAGATTGAAGTGGGAGTTGTTGGAGCAAAGAGTTGACTTTGGCTATGAGAATGATAGTCATATTCATTAGGCATTTGAAGATTGAAGTCTTGCTTTCTAAAACTTTCAATTATGAATAGAATGTTTGAATACCATGTGAAGAACATCGACACTAGATTGGGTTTCTGAGATGAGGAAGGATCATGCTGATAAGTCATAAATCCTCCCTCAACAAATAATGTTTGAGTAGGTTTGGATTGTCAATTTTCAATCCATGCCCCACCAGGACCACAGTGCATGAAAGTTTGTGGCACCCCAAGAAATGGTATCAACGTGTTGGAAAGGGTTCCAGGGAGAGAGCCAATAGAATTCTGGTGATTGCGGAGATATGGGAATATGTTGTGATGATTTTCCCATAGGATAATCCAAGAAGCTAAGTGGTAATTATCAGCATTTAAGTTTATATCACAATTTATTTGAATATGAATATTAATGATCCCAATGCAAAGTTATGGTAAAGGGGTTTACATGATGGCTATTATAAATTATTTGGGGACATTGGGAAATTATATGATCAGGAAGGGTTAGCTAAAGGGAATGAAGACAAATAAGCGCAGGTGGGGAAGTTATATGAGAGGCAGCAATGGACTCAAAGTGGAATGGTCCTCTTGGGCTTATAATTTTACTATACAATTTGGGGCATATATCAAGGCAAGGTGGCAAGAATGTGGGAAAGCCAATATGATTTCTGGATCTGCTGCATATTACCCAACGTTTGGTGATCCAAAGTTCACATCAACATATGTAATATTGGGTGGGTTGTAGCAACTTCTTGTACAGTGGGATATTAGAGGCATGCAGACATGTTCACTAGTGAGACACCAAACAGTAAGTGAATCTTCACCAGTTCAATTGTCTTACAGTGGCCTACTGGGCAATGGTGGCGGTGGAAAAAAAAATTTCACTGTGGGGATCTTTTTGTGTGGGAGGGTGAGGTATGTTTGGTGGCACACCACCAAAAATGAGTTTGGCCTTGCGTGGAAATTCTAGTGGACTGATGCCTACTGGGATTCCAGGGGTGAATGTGTGGCTTGATAAAAGGGGGAACCCTCCGTGACCCATGATCCACCTACACATTCACCCCTATTGTGGTTTTCGCTGTTACTAATCCACCCAGATTGGCATCAGGGTTTTTCCCTCACATGTGTGAGAATCTCTGGAGAAATAGGCCACCTGCCCAAGGTATTTTTTGGCTGGAAGACAGGTGCCAATAGTTTTATGCCATGTGTTAGCATTTCCGGAGTATTACCCGCAGTGGCGGATCCCCCCCAATTATAACCAGCCTCAGGGATAATAAGCGGGGGCTATGAAAAAGTGTATGAGGCTTAAAAAAATCCACACTGATTGGCCTCAGGTTTCCACGTGCAAGCAAGTGAGTGCCTGCAGATAAGAGGGCCACCCACACATGCAAAGAGCTGGTTGGAAGGCCGGCAGAAAAAGGTCCACCAAGAATGTGAAAATTGCCTGCTTATAATCCTTGGGGGGGGGTGCGTATGAAAGCTGTGGCAGCCCAACAATGTGCGGGCGCAAAAGACAGTTGGGGCCAGTCATAGCATTCCCCAACCTTGGCACTGGAGTGAATCTGCCTTTTGCATATGACCCAAATCATTATTCATCCCAACATGCACCCCTTACTTTAACCGGGAATACACCAGCATCTGTGTGGTAGTTAGGCGCAGCTCTCCAACAAGGTGGATCAACGGGATGCATTTGAGAAATTCAGCTTGATGGCTTGGTGTGATTTCCTGGTACATTCTTGTACATCTTTTTCTCTTCCCTGAAATTGTAGTATGTACAAAGGTGTACGTACTACAATGTTGGCTGTACGGATTAGGATGGTGTAATACTACTTCAGCCTGCATGCATATAGCCATTGGGTATCCACCTTCCAATTGTTTGCATATACGTAGCTCATGTGACCAATTCTCAGAATTGTGATTCACCCGATTTGCACATGCAAGCTGAGCATGTCATGGTCAAAATCTCAGTGTGGAAGTTTTTGGTAAAGCCATGGTTGGGAGACTTTTTGTATTGATTCATTGGAAGGCCCACTTCTGAGCACTTCACCAAAGTCTGTGATATGCTGTGCCTGGCTGAAATGTCATCCAATGATGTGCCAAACGCTCAGATTTCATGCTTACAAAAATGACCTAGCAAGTGCTCAGCATGGTGCATTTGATATTTTTATATCAATAGCTCAACAACTGTGCAATTCAAATGTTCAGCCACTGAGCATTACAATTATGACCCCAAAGCAGACCTGAGACATGGGTTGGTCCAAGCTCATGCTGTATTATCTTGTCATACAGCCATCTGACCCTTTGTTCAAACAATTTCCCCTGGCCATAAGGCTGGTATGCTTGCCCTGGTCACCTGTGACCAAATGCCCTATGTCCTAATGTTCATGGGGAATTTGTGGATTGCACCCACTATGCACATTCAACAATTCCCTCACAAAGTCCCTCCCGGGCGGTTGGGCTATTTAAGGAAGCAAAGGAGATTTGACTCAGTCTGTCAATTCCATCAATTGCAATACTCAGCCCAAACCCCTTGGTTCCTCTGCCTCACATGGGCATTTTCTTCTCATTTTCAGCCAACGCTGCGGCTGAGCTTCAATTTTGCCGACACGCTTTGAAGCTGAGACTTTGGTGGGTGCTGCAACTGCTGAAATTGGCTGTAAGATGTGACTATGAAACTGATGATAATATTACTATTAATCAACAGTACTATGTCTGTTCTTATGAAATATAATAATAAAATTATTATAACCACAATTAAATAATTATAAAATTATTTCTTTCACGTGTTATACACTACTAGTGATTATAACAGTGAGTAGTAATTATCTACTAGAATCAATTACAAGAAGAATTTAATAATAAAAACTTCTTCATTAAAATAATAAAATTATTTTAATATATAATTATCTTTTGCAAGAATAATTATAAAGATAATTCTTGAAGAAAACAATTACTAGAGAAAAACTTTAAGAATTAAGAATAAATGACTCACTAATACTCCAAAGAACTTATTGATAGATAAGAGTAGAGAAATTTGACGTAGAATTGTGGATTTAAGGGATCAAAAGGATTTATAACAGTATTACAACAATATATAGTTGGATTCTAGGATTTCACGTCTTTCTGGATGATTTGGAAAGATTTAAAACACTTAAGAATAGCTTTAACTAATACTTACTTGTTGGTAATAATGATTTAATAAATTGATAAGATGATGATACGGAAAAAACAGCAAGAATAGGCTTCTTTTAAGTCAACAACAGCTCACAGAGGCGTGCCATGGAGCAAACTGAAAAACCAGTGAGTGAGAAAACAATAAGCCCTTTTGGATTAATGATTGCATCATCTGTTGTCATGTAAGATTATCATAATTACTTAATTGATGCTTTTACGTGACTACCAACCCCAATATGGTTAAGAATAAAAGGAGTAACATCTGTAAATCTTCTTTTATTCTAAAAAAATCATTTATTTCTCAAAGTTATCAATGTTATTGCCAATTTCATCACAGGTTGTAATTACTGTGAATTGTTGAAGATTCAGTGTTTCACGTAGAGTGGTCCAAAATGGACTGTAAGTAAAACTTTTAATTTTACTGGTAAAACCATAATTGTTTTTGGTTGTACCATAGATAATACAGTTATTCATTGGTCCTGAAAGTTTCAGGAAGATTCATTAAGAATTGTATTTTTAATGAATTTTTGAAGTTTTTACCTCATTTCTACGTAGAATTGCAAATAGCAGTATTTTGCTGGTTGCTATGAGGTAAATCAATGAATATGGATCCCAAAAGGGTTTAATTACTCTTTTAGGGTCTATTCATGGAAATTCATCAAGAATTGACGTGGTTACAGGAGCCTAAGTAGCTTATTCCCTCCTTGGCACGTCAAAATAGCAGGTTATTTGCTATTTTTCTTATGATTACAGTAGGTGTAACTTGGTAACCAAGTTCCCAAAGAGTTTTAGTTTACCAATTGGGCCAAGATGAGCCATGGATCCATGCTCTGGAGCTATCCATGCCTCTGAGGCCTCAGAAGTTGGGTACCCTGGCTCTCTTTGATGTCTTTTGTCCCCCTTGCCTAATTTTTACGTCAAAATAGTAATTTAAGCTTAAAGTGAGATATCCACTATGGGTGTACCAAAAGTCCATGTAAGAATACCATAATATTAAGTGCTCAAAACATGCATAACACTATTCTTAGTGTATATGTAACATGGGATTTCTCACTTTCCCATTATTTTGGCTAAAAATCAAGAAAAACAAAAATTTTCACGGATCTTTTATGTGGTATTAATGATGTGGTATTGAAGTATTTTCCATTTTACCACCTCAAATACTTAAATTGAGCTTATTCACTCTATGAAGCTACCCTAGGTGAATTTTTGTGTAGAATCCAAATCTGGTCTTAAATCCATGGATTTACTTACTCAATAAAAAGTTATTCATCTTTTCTGAAATTGAAAATGATGAATTTTGGATATATGCATGACTTATGAGTTTTGCATAATTCAAAATTTCTTTTTAAGATAATTGTGGCCTATTTGGGTATGTAAAATATACCTCAAGGCTCACATTCCCTCCCACCAAAAAATAAAATTGTACTACAATTTTATTAGTGAAAAAAAAGAATAAGGCCCCAAAGGGGGTAATGTCCACTGTCCAACCTCTTCACATTACTCAGATCAAGTAATTTAAAGCACATTTATAGACATATTCAGGCTTGTGGCCTTCTTTCATGTCTAAATCTTCTCAAGAGTTTATCTGAGTCAGGTATTTCTGATTCTGCCATCCATTCATCTTCATGTACTGGATTTCTATATCTGACAAGATATTCTCTTTGATTTTTACCCCTAAGTCTCCTTTCTTTAATGACTTTCTTTATCTTTTTGTCTTCAGTCTGTTCCACAGGTGGTACAGTTAAAGGAGTTGGGTTTCTTAAAGGAAACAATTCTTTATCAGCTGGTTGATAAGGTTTTATCAAGCTTACTGGAAATGTGGGGTGTTCATTTTCCAATTCACCACTCAATTCCACTTGAACTGCATTGGTTCCATGTAAAGCAACAATAACAAAAGGTCCTACATAAGAATCTTTAAGTTTCTTTGGGCCTTTGATATTATTAAAATTCAAGGTTGAAACTAGAACTAAGTCCCCTACTTTGAAGTCTGGTACTTTATGACTCTTGTCCCACTTCTGTTTTGCATAATCAAAAGCATCATCCATACTCTGTTTTGCATGGTGTTTTATTTTATCTAGCATTAATTTGAAGCTGGAAGCTGTAGGATGAATGTCAATCAAGTCTTTCCTCAGTGTGTCTGCTGGGAGTCTTGGATTCCATCGTTTTTCTAACATAGCAGGAGTTTGTCCTGTGGAAGAGTGGACTGATGTCTTGTATGCCAATTCTAATGCAGGTATCAGAGTGCACCAGTCATGGGTAAAGCCATCTGAGACTTTGAATTCTAATCCATAAGCACAAAATCTCCTGATCATGTCTTCTAAAGTTTGAATCATCCTCTCTGCTAGCCCATCTGTTTGAGGGTGATATGCTGTAGAGAATGATAACTTAGTCCCAAACAATCTATGAAGATTGGTCCAAAGTGCAGATGTGAATTTGGGATCTCTGTCACTTATGATATTCTTAAATAACCCTGTATGAGAAATAACTCTACTCCATAAAAGAAGAGCTGTATCCATAGCAGTGTCATCTTTATGACATGGTAAGAATATGGGAGTTTTGCTATATCTGTCTACAATGACTAAACAAGCATTATAACTTTTGTCACCACTTGAAGGAAGTGCTGTGACCCAATCCATGTGAACAACTTCCCAAGGGGATTTTGGTTCTTGAATATGGATCATCAATCCAAATTTCTTGCCTGTACTCCTGTTTGCTTTTTGGCATCTATCACAGGTATGGCAATATTCAATGGTTTCTTTTCTCCAAGATGGCCACCATGCACAGTTCTTCACCTTTTCAAGTGTTCTGTCTTCTGATAGGTGTCCAGAGTAAATGCTATCATGGCATTCATGAAGAATGGTATTGATAAGCAATCTACTACACAGTGTCATCACACAAGAATGCTTTGTTCTATGGTAAATAATCCCATCAAACAAGTGAAATCTTCCTTCAGAATAGGAATTTTTCCAAACTTCATCAAGTGCATTAACTAAAGATGTATCTTTGCAGTCTTTATCTAATAAAGAAGTCAAGATATGGCAATTCTTGTCTTGTTTATAAGACTCTCTGACCTCTTCAAAGAATTCAGTCCCAATATCAGTTATGTTAATTCCTTCAATTGGAATCTGTGGTTCAGCTTCCAAGGGTACATAAGCTGGGTTATCAAGAGTGTTGGCTAAAGCCCATCTACTAAGTCCATCAGCATTCTTGTGAATGTTTCCTGCTTTATGAACTATAGTCATGTTTCCTCTATATTCTTGAATGGCTATTTGCCATCTCAACATATGTCTGTTGGGAGTTTTCATGTTAAGAAGTTATTTTATGGTATTACAGTCAGTTATCACTTCAAAAACACTGCCATCAAGATAATAGTGTAGTTTCTCAAGTGCCCATACCAAACATAAGCACTCCATTTGGCTTGCACCATATCTGGCTTCTGTTGGTTTTATTTGTCTTGAGATATAACAAACTGGTCCTTCTGTAGGTTTTTCATCAATAATCTGGACTTGATGTAGGGCTGCCCCTAGTCCATCTCCACATGCATCAATGTACAATTTAAAAGGAATATTCCAGTCAGTCATGAGGAGTAAAGGTGCTTCTGTAAGGGCTTTCTTTATCTTCTCATAAGCTTTAATTCTTTCCTGTGTCATCTCAAATACAGTCTGTTGATCACAGATTCTATAGAGTGACTTGGCTAGAATTGCAAAATCTTTCAAGTGTTGCCTATAGTAACTAGCAAATCCAAGAAAAGACATCATTTCTTTTTTATTCTGGGGTATTGGCTTAAGTAACACTGCTGCTACTTTATTCTTGTCAATACCCATGCTCAAACCAGAAACAACATGTCCTAATGCTTTGAGTTCTTCAAAACCAAAATTGCATTTCTTAAGTGAAATTTTCATGTTTACTTCTGCAACTTTATGAAGTACTCTTGCAAGTCTTTCAAGGTGCAAAGACCATGAGTCAGAACATATAATAATATCATCAATATAAATGATAAGCCATCCTTCAGACAATTCTGTGGGGAAGATGGTATTCATCATTCTTTGATAATGAGATGGAGCATTTTTAATGCCAAATGGCATTCTAAGATACTCAAAAATGCCACAGTGGGTGATAATTCTAAGTAATTTCTTAGCTTTAGGCGTCAAAAAATTTTGATGAAAGCCTTTCAATGCATCCATTGATGTTATATACTTGGCTTTAGACAATTGAGTCAAGGTTTCTTGAATTCTAGGGATTGGATACCTATCTGGAACTGTGTAGGTATTCAAAGCTCTAAAATCTCCAACCATTCTTGACTTATCATTATGCCATGCAATAATAACAGGTGTTGTCACTTCAACTTCCTCATTATGGCCTACTTTCCTTAGTACACCAAGTTGGATCAACTCTTGGATATGTTTTTCCAAGGCCTCTCTAGCTCTGGGACTGGCTGGATAAGCTGGTCTTCTAAGTACTGGAGGATATGGTCTGTCAATATTAAGAGTAATATCAACTTCATGTCCTCTTATAGCGCCTAATGGTTCATTATCAGAGGCAAATGCATTTTTATATGTGTATAACACATTAATAAGCTCATTCCTCATCTTTGGTGACAATGATTGATTAATTTGTGCTTCAACAAGTTGATTAGTCACAAATTCATCTTTGTAAGTATCCTTGACAGAAGATACTACAGATATCTGTTTTGGCATATTGGAGAAAGCAAATTTTTGTCTCTTGTTATCTCCAATTGTGAAATATCTGTCTTTATGGTTATTTATATCAATACCATAAATATTCAAGTAATCATTTCCAAGAATGATGTGCTGAGATGTGCAATTATCCATTACTACAATCTCAGTTTTCATTCTTACACTTCCTGCTGGATGTGGGAATACAATATTAGTGTCCAATATGCCCAAGGGGTACATATTGTTACTGGCACTACTGAATTGTACACCTTCTATTGGTAATAGATGGTTTTTCCATTCAGGAAGTATAATTTGGAGATAATCTTTGCCAACACAAGTGCAAAATGCCCCTGTATCCAAATTTACTTTGGCTTCAATATCACTCATCAGAACTGATGTGATACAGGATGCTCCAGCAGTATAACCCTTCCCTCTAGCAGGTTTTGTTTTACAAATTCTGGCATCTTGGATATTGATCAGGTTGCAGCAATCTTCACTGTACTGTGGCAAGTGGGTATGGACTTCTGTGACCTCAAAGAAAGCTGAAATGTTTTCAATGGGATAGTCCTCTACTGGTGTATCTTCAGAGATTGCAGAATCTTGATCAGACTCCTCTTTCTCTTCAGTACACTGAATTTCTTCAATGACTTGAACTTCATTGATTTTTGTCTTCTTAGGACAAGTGTTGGCTAAATGTGAAGTACTTCCACATTTATGACACTTCAAGACAGGTCTTTCTGGTCTTCTTTCCTCTCTAGGAATCTTTGAGACTATTTTGGACTCTATTGGGTTTTTAATCCAAGTCTTACCAATTCTTGTCCTGGTAATGATATCTTCCATAGCATTAATGTAGTCCTCTGTTGAACAAGGTTCCACACATCTGCTTTTGATAGCATGTTCCAATTCTCCTCCACACTTTCTTAATATTTTCATATTAATCATAGTGTCAGACATATCTGGGTGTAAAGCAGATAATCTGTCTTTTTGTTTGAAGAACCAAGTAAGTGGTTTGTCTTTTTCTGAGTTAAAAATGGCACTTTCAAAAGAATTCTCCATTTTAAACCTCCAAGAATTATTGGCCCATTTGGTAATCACTTCAGATTTCCACCAAGACCAGTCATGTTTACCATGATCAATCCTCATTTTGTAATACCATTTCTTTGCAGTTCTGGTAAACAAACAGTGTAATTTTCCCACTATGATTTAATTAGGTATATTAAAGTCTTCTTGCAACATATCAATAGTCCTGATGAATTCAATATGGTTGTATTCTCCTTCACCAGAGAATGTTGGCCATTCTTCTATTTTGGGAATATCTCTTGCAGAGTAGGCATTTTCTCCTAAGAATGGAGTCAAACTTTCTTTGACAGAAAGTTTTTCTTCAGTCAAAGGTGTAGAATGTCTTGGCATATGTGGTTCATGATTCTTATGAATTTGCTCCACACTTGCAATTATATCATTCTTCAATTTCTGCCTTTCACTGTCACTTTTTGCTAAATGTATAGCAAATTGATTGGTGTTCTTAACTATTTGTAAGACATGGTCTTCAAGAGTTTTAAGTCTATCATTTACTTTAAAAATGGAAGGATCCTCTGTGTCATTATTTTGACATTGGGTCTCAATTCTTTCACAAGCATTGCTAATTGACTCAAGGGTGACAGTTGTCACTTGATGCCAATCAGAATGTTGCTTGTCATTTTTCTTTAAATCATTGATGTCTAATGTAATTTGCTTTAACTTTGACTCAAGTTTGCCAATTTCTACACTAATACTTCTATGTACATCATTTAGTTGCGTGGAAAAGTCCTGTTCATCCTTTCCTGCTCCTTGGCTGTGAATTCCATAAGAGTTCTGGCCATATTGAAGACACTGTCCATGGATGAAGGCTCCAATTTGGGGATCCTGTACCCTTGTGGGTAAGGTCTGTGCCAATTGGCTTTGCCTTTGCCCTTGCCTTGATGGTTCTTGGGACCTCTCTGTTTCTTTTGAGGTCCTTTGGGCTTGTCCTTGGATGCTTCTGGAGCTGGTTTGGAGCTGGTAGATGCCACTGGGGCCTCTGCCTCCAAAGCTGGAGTCATTTCCAACTCTTTCTTCTGGTCTATGGATAAAAGACTTTGGTTCTTCAACCAATTCTTTATCTTTTTGACCTTGTCTTTGCAAGACAGGGGGCTCCATCCTCCTAAGAGTTCTATGGTCTTCTCCTGACCCAGAAAGCTCTTGATGTGTAAGTAAGAGTTCATGGACCCCTGCCAAAGGCTTGGGCAGATTTCCCACTCCTCTTCCTTGGCTGCTCTGAACCAGTTTTTTTACTGGCATTGATATATTTCTATTTCTGCCACCTGAAAGTGGTTCAGCCCTGGAAATATTACCATAAATCAGTTCAGGCTCAGAATTTACGTCAAAATCTGTTGGTACAGACCTTGGGGAATGGGGGGAAACTCTGGCATCCTCCATATGTGCCTTTCTTGTGGAAGATTTGGCACTTCTGGATTTGGTCTTGCCTCTTCCTTGTTCACATCCATCTGGTTGGACTGAATAGTTGCTTCCATTTCTGGTATGCACCATTTTCACGTCAATTTAAAGATAAAAGGTGAAAATATAAGATAAAATACACACCTTTTGGTGGTAATTTAGCTTTTTCTGAGTTGAATAAGGTGCCTCTTTTAGCAATCTGCACCTCAATACTGTCTTCAGATTCTGCTTCTGAAGATTCTGGACTATTGATGTATCTTTTACTGAGTCTGTTACCAGCTGCACTGTGAGCCTTTGAGATATGACCACATATCCAATAAGGTCACAAAAAAGATTAATAATAATTATACCTTTAATATAATTATATTAAAATTAATTAGAATAATTATACACTAAAAATAATTACTCAAATATACAAAAAATACCATAAATTGGTACTAAAATTGGTTTAACTTAAAAACCAATGAATGAACATGTGAAATAAATTAGACCATTGGATTCCCCATGGAGAAATACACATATACCACTTTTATGGCATATCTGTAAAGTCAATATTTAAGGAATTATAAGGTATAATACCTTATAAAAATCATAAAACCTTATTTATCTCAGAGGCTAATGAAACAACATGTGAAATAAATTGTACCAGTGGATTCCTCACAAAAATCCACATATAAAACAATTAATAAGCTAATTCCCAAAATCAATACTTAAGGAATTATCCTGAATATATGCACTTTTTTGGTCAACGCATATATTCAGTGATCATAGCTAATATCTTCTAAACTATACATGCTAGAATGATGAACCAAAAATAAAGTTACCACGTAATTACTGTAAGAACACAGATATGAACTTTATTTTGAAAATTATAAACAAGGTTAAGACTTATGAGGAAATATTGATAAAAATCAACAGAGCTGTTGACCACTTTGTTGTGAAAGTAGTCCAAACTTAAAAAAAAGTATACAGTTGGATTCTACTAGTTTATTCGAGAAGAATGACGTAATTTTTATTGTTAAATTCAGGGTATAACCCCCTGAAATCAAGGTTTGAAGTTTAAAATATTGAATTTCGACAGAAAAGATGAGTTACAAGAAAAATCATCAAAATTAGAGTTTTGATGATGTAATAAAAAGCTCTTGGAAGCATAATAAGGTTATGTCAGGATATCAGAATTCACTCTCTGAATTGCTGTAGCGTGAAAACCTTAAAGGTTATTGAGGATCAAAGTTTGAGCTTAAATTGAGCTGTTATGATCACATACTGTAACCTTAAATTAAGTTTAACAGTCTTAATAGTGATAAAATTGGTGAATACTATTAGTTTATGATTAAAACTAATAAAATCCACGAAATTTGGGGTTCTGCCAAGCCTCTGATGTCATCACACTTAGAGTTATAGTGATAACTCTAAATAATGGTGTAATAATGATGTAATATGGTTTGATCATGATGTAATCACCCTCAAACCTTAAAATATTGATCAATTCCAGTGGATATGATCAGTACACGTCTACTAGAAGCCTGTTGGACTCTAGGAGGGAGGTATTTACTATAAATAGAGCTCCTTTTCCTCTATTTACCCCTCAGACGCATCAAAAACATTAAATCAATCAAATCAAAGGTAATTTTCTTTATTCTTTATATATAAAACTGTTATATTATTAAAGACCAAAGACCACCTTGCTATAATCATCTATTTTGACGTGATTAAATCATTTATTTAATTGTTTTTGTTAAAAATCTCTCTAAAACTCATTTCCACATAAAAATACTGAATAATTTGTAATTTTCTTTATTTTTATTGTAAATACAATTTGAAAAGGTTGTATTTATATTTTTTGGCGTAAAATACTTCAAAATTATTATATTAAGTGTTAAAAGTAGGTTATTTTCTCTTATTATAATGATTTCTCTATTATTACTCTATTAATAATTCTTTAATGAATATAAATAGTATTTATATTAATTCATAACTTTAATATTAGTAATATTATTGTTATTAATTGTTTTTTATTAATAAAAAACAATTTTTTACGCCTTTATTATTTGTTGGTAACAATAATAAAGATCTTTATAATATATTAATTATTTTATATTAATATATTATTTATAATATTATAATTTCATATAATATTAATTATATTATTATATTTATTTAATAATATAATATTTTTACGCCATAATAATAATATTTCTTTATTATTATTATTATTTTAATCTTATTTATTTCAATTATAAGGACATTCAGAGTACAATAAGTAATAAATTAGTAATTTTTACTTATTGTTTCATAGTCAAACCTTACATGCACAGTATTTGATTAAAGACACTTAAAGAAAAAAAACATGATAAAAGAAATTATTTTTGTGTTTTAAGATATTTTTAAAAGATTTTTTATGAATTTTATTATTTTTTAATATTAAAAAAATTATTCTTTTTAAAGAAAAAAATTAAAATTTAAGATTTTGAATGAAAATTAATTCAGAGTAACTCAAAGAATAATTTTATAAGTTTTTGGATGTGAAAAAGCCACATGTAAAAACAGTATAAAATTAAACCAAATTCCTCAATGAAAAGATTTTCAAAACAATTTCAAAAATAAGAATTATTTTAACTTTAAAATGAAAGAAAAAATTATTAAATTAATATATTTTAGAGCTTAAAAATATATTAATTAAGGGTACAAGGTTCAAAAAACATGGCCAGGCCCCCAAATGTAAGATGTGACTATGAAACTGATGATAATATTACTATTAATCAACAGTACTATGTCTGTTCTTATGAAATATAATAATAAAATTATTATAACCACAATTAAATAATTATAAAATTATTTCCTTCACGTGTTATACACTACTAGTGATTATAACAGTGAGTAGTAATTGTCTACAAGAATCAATTACAAGAAGAATTTAATAATAAAAACTTCTTTATTAAAATAATAAAATTATTTTAATATATAATTATCTTTTGCAAGAATAATTATAAAGATAATTCTTGAAGAAAACTATTACTAGAGAAAAACTTTAAGAATTAAGAATAAATGACTCACTAATACTCCAAAGAACTTATTGATAGATAAGAGTAGAGAAATTTGACGTAGAATTGTGGATTTAAGGGATCAAAAGGATTTATAACAGTATTACAACAATATATAGTTGGATTCTAGGATTTCACGTCTTTCTGGATGATTTGGAAAGATTTAAAACACTTATGAATAGCTTTAACTAATACTTACTTGTTGGTAATAATGATTTAATAAATTGATAAGATGATGATACGGAAAAAACAGCAAGAATAGGCTTCTTTTAAGTCAACAACAGCTCACAGCGGCGTGCCATGGAGCAAACTGAAAAACCAGTGAGTGAGAAAACAATAAACCCTTTTGGATTAATGATTGCATCATCTGTTGTCATGTAAGATTATCATAATTACTTAATTGATGCTTTTACGTGACTACCAACCCCAATATGGTTAAGAATAAAAGGAGTAACATCTGTAAATCTTCTTTTATTCTAAAATAATCATTTATTTCTCAAAGTTATCAATGTTATTGCCAATTTCATCACAGGTTGTAATTACTGTGAATTGTTGAAGATTCAGTGTTTCACGTAGAATGGTCAAAAATGGACTGTAGGTAAAACTTTTAATTTTACTAGTAAAACCATAATTATTTTTGGTTGTACCATAGATAATACAGTTCTTCATTGGTCCTGAAAGTTTCAGGAAGATTCATTAAGAATTTTATTTTTAATGAATTTTTGAAGTTTTTACCTCATTTCTATGTAGAATTGCAAATAGCAGTATTTTGCTGGTTGCTATGAGGTAAATCAATGAATATGGATCCCAAAAGGGTTTAATTACTCTTTTAGGGTCTAGTCATGGAAATTCATCAAGAATTGACGTGGTTACAGGAGCCTAAGTAGCTTATTCCCTCCTTGGCACGTCAAAATAGCAGGTTATTTGCTATTTTTCTTATGATTACAGTAGGTGTAACTTGGTAACCAAGTTCCCAAAGAGTTTTAGTTTACCAATTGGGCCAAGATGAGCCATGGATCCATGCTCTGGAGCTATCCACGCCTCTGAGGCCTCAGAAGTTGGGTACCCTGGCTCTCTTTGATGTCTTTTGTCCCCCTTGCCTAATTTTTACGTCAAAATAGTAATTTAAGCTTCAAGTGAGATATCCACTATGGGTGTACCAAAAGTCCATGTAAGAATACCATAATATTAAGTGCTCAAAACATGCATAACACTATTCTTAGTGTATATGTAACATGGGATTTCTCACTTTCCCATTATTTTGGCTAAAAATCAAGAAAAACAAAAATTTTCACGGATCTTTTATGTGGTATTAATGATGTGGTATTGAAGTATTTTCCATTTTACCACCTCAAATACTTAAATTGAGCTTATTCACTCTATGGAGCTACCCTAGGTGAATATTTGTGTAGAATCCAAATTTGGTCTTAAATCCATGGATTTACTTACTCAATAAAAAGTTATTCATCTTTTCTGAAATTTAAAATGATGAATTTTGGATATATGCATGACTTATGAGTTTTGCATAATTCAAAATTTCTTTTTAAGATAATTGTGGCCTATTTGGGTATGTAAAATATACCTCAAGGCTCACATTGGCTCAGCTTCACCGTTGAATAAAAGACCATCATCGCCTGACATGCCCTCCATCTGTTTTCTCACCCGCTCCACTTTCTCCCAGCTCACTTGCTCTTCTCATTCTTCTGCATATTTGCCTTTGTCTTCCTGCCTTTCCACTCTTTTCTATCTCACTCCACTAAGCACACTCCCCTTCCTTTTTTCTGTTTGTTTCTCCCGCTTATACATCCAGAACCCTCCTTCTATCCACCCCGTGCGTCTCCTTCATTGGAAACTTTCATTGATATTATGTTCCGATATTAATACTAAATTTTGATTATGAATTTCACTCAGAATTTTCAAACCCCACTTCTAGAGCTTTTCTTTTTAAATTCTGTTTTAGATTTATAAATCATCGTATGTCTTCCTTTTTGCTTCATATCTTAATTTCTATTCAGTTACTAACCTCATTTGTCTTGTTTTTAGATGTGGTGCAGTTTGTGCAGTAAGTGAGGTATCCCCTGCATTCACTCCTTGACAACAACCAATGCTTGTGATTCTTGCTTACAAGCACACAAGAAAAGCTTGTTTGTTGTCGGACCCTTCTAACTGCGCGGCCAGAGGAGTTCCCACCCAAGACGCCCTTGTGAGGACTCCTTTGTGGTTGAAAATGATGAATGAATTCCCGAGCGGGAATGGACACTGGGACCCCAAACAGGCAGACAGGAAGGCTTCCAGACAATTAGCCCCATGCCCTCAAGTATTGATTTGTCCACCCCCCTCCAATGGTCACTTTGCTCCTCAACTGGAGGGAAGTGATTATCCAGCCAATGAAGGATGGGAATGGTGAGAGGATATTCAAGCTTGAGCCAATATTGACCATGTCTTGTCACCCATGGGATTCAAACGCCAAATTATGTTTCCTTTTTCCTCCTTAATTCATTTCTCCTCATGCAATCATACTGACTTTTTTCCATTATGCATAGAACAAAACGCACAAAATCCCCCATGAGAAGACTCAACCCACTCCAGGCCCAAGTGGCACCCAATGGTTGGATGACTTATTCCGTGGTAAGAATCCACCTTTCCCTTTTCTCATTTTACCTTTTGCATCAAGTGAACTGACTTTGCCTCCTTTTGTAGAACCCTCCCAACACCATGAGCCACCTATTCCAGGCCCGAGTCAACCCTCCGAGCCACATGAGGACACTTCAACTTGTGAGCCTGAACCTGAGGTGGCTCCAACGCAATCCATGGAGGAACATTTTGGTTAGTACTTTTTTTTGATTTTTTTCCTGTTCCCAGCTTTCCCTTACACCTCCTTTGACCATCTCCAACTTGTCCAGTTACCCCTGCCTCGGCAATAATCATTGACAATATGCCCGTTGCCTCCCCCTCCTTCCCAGTGCCCCCAAGAGCCCCAAAACCTCCTCCCCTCATTCCCACGACAAGGCTTGCCAGGAACATAATGACTTACAACCAACCTTAATGATTCCTCAAGCCATCGGCCACAAATCCATCAACCAAATATTGTTGGAGCATTGCCGATTGCTCCACATGGTTCCCTTCATGGATGCCACTCATGGAAATGAGATGCACTGGGAATTTCAGGAGGAACTAAACTGTAAGCTGTGGATAAAAAACTTTGATAAAATATCAAGTACTTTTCCTGTCCTCAAAATTTATATAAGGTAAAATTATTTAAAAATAGGGGAAATAGTATTTTTAAAAACAAAAGCACACCAATTTTATTTTTTTCAACATGGTAAGTATATAAAAAGAGTATAATAAAACTTATTGTTTTACAAACAATGAATATTTATCCAAAAATACTCTACAAGATATATTTAAGGCTACAAAAGAAATTTGTTCAAGAGCAATTTCAATTGGAATTAATTGAGCCAAGAACTGCAAGCAATTAATGAAAGAAGAAAGTCCTTAAAAAGATATATAAAGAGAAAACATGCCCAAAAGTGACCAGAGTGAATTTGGAAACAAGGTGAGAAAGTTAACAGTGATGAAAGATGCTTTAATTCACTTTTGGGGTGGTTCAGGGGTAAAAATGATTATAAGAGTTACAAACAATGATTATAATGATTTTTTCACGTGGTTAAAAAGGTTTAAAATGATATGAAAAGGGTTTTTGGAGTCTTTTATTGATTGGTTTAACAGTGTTTAAGCTAATTATAAAAGGAAAAAATTCTAACATGAAGGGAAAAGTGGGGCAAAGAAGACATTCTTTTATAGCCATCGATTCTCTTACTCCGGAAGTAAAACTTACTCTTGTCAGTCGTGGGGAACACTCTGGAAACAGAAAAGCCAACTATAGCATCAATGAACCCTGGTTTAGATAAAAAAGGGTTGGTTTAGGCATTTTTTGCTATTTTTATCCATTTTAGACCCTTAAATCAGCCATTACTATAGTAATACTTGGCCTAGAGCCTTCAAAGCACGTCAGAGTGACTGCAAGAGATGTGGAAGCCAGTTAAAACCGTTTTTACAAATATTTTTTTATCTTAAGGGTAGTTTTACCCTCTTGGCAACAATTAAAACTACCCTTGTGTCACAACCATGGAAATCCACCCTCTTGAACCTCAATATGGGATATCCATGCCAAATCCAATATATTGCAATTTGGCCATATGCATAATCATTGGCCAAATTGGTCATTGTCATGTTCTATGGCCTTAATGGTCATTCTATCATCTGGGGCCAACCAGACCCCTTCACCATCATCAAGACATCATAGGCTGTCTCTGTGCTTTTGGGCATCTTGGGTATTTTCCATACAACAGGAAAAATACAGCCCAAAAGCCTGTATTTGGATTTTTAAGCTTTAAATACAGTTTGCGCACTTTTTGCGCATTTAGCTGTATTAAGCAATCTAGGCCATATTTTTCAGGTATTATGTGAAATATGCCCAAAAGGCCTGATATGGCCTTTTGGGGCTTAATTTCCAGCTTTGTGCATTTTGTGCAGTTTTGCGCATTTTTGCACACTTTGCACAAATACAGTTTTGAAGCTTTCTTAGCTGTATTTGCCCAAAAACCCAAAAATGGCAATATACCCCAAAAACCACTTTGTCACCTCTGAAGCTTCCAAAACCCAAATTTCATTCATATCCTCCTGGAATCATTCCAAAAGACCTTTGGCCACATTCAACCTGGAGTAACCAAAAGTGCCATACATGGTGTTATACACCATTATGCATCTTTTTTCAGCAGAAATCCAATGGCAGCAATTTCAAATGGTTATTTTAACTTTTCAACAGGTCATAAAGGCACACCTTGCAGAGGATTCATCAAGGCTCAAGGGCAAGTGTCATAATCTCAAATACCAATGATGCCATCAAGCAATAAATGGTTATTCTCACTCAAAGTATTCCTCCAAGGGGATACTGGCTGTTCATTCTCAAGGGATATTCAAGAGGCAGTTCCAAAACCAGTTGTCAAGGGTCAATGCTCCATCCATCCTACTTGGAAACCACATTCATTTCAATACAGTCTGGATTCACAAAGAACTGTATTTCAATCATACATCATGGGAAAATAATTCAACACAGTTCATTTCCCAATCTGGCAAGGTATACACTCCATCAGAAAATCAATAAAGTTTCCAGTATTCAATACAGGACCCCTGCTAGCCCAAAGGAGTAAAGCTCTGAACTTTTCACATATACCAGCCTCCTTTGACCCTGGGCGGTTTTCCCCCAGTTAATGAATATATTTTGATTTTAGTTTATCTTTATTTATATTACCATTTTTGTTAAGTGAATACTGATATTATCAAGTCAGTCATTTGGCACCTTTTCCCTTTTCTTTCTTTGCTTGTCAATGGATATTTGGTGGTCATATCCTTACTAATTCCATTGTTCATTTTGGCAGGTTGAAACAGTGATTAAGGACTTACTTGGTTGGCTCTTTGACCAATTGGCTTCTCATTTCTCTTATTGCATCTCATCTTTGTGCTTGCATCCTTCTTTGAGAAATTTATTCTTGTATTTTATTTTATTTATTATTTTGGAGTCTTCCAAGTGAGTTCCCTGATTGCTGAGTGCCAGGCCACGCTTGTTTTTCTGTCCAAGAGCCCCTCTGACATTATATTAATTAACTCATAATTTATTTTCATTCTGTTCATTCTTTCTTTATAATTTCATTCACTAATTCCATTGAAATTATGACTCTTTAATGCTTATGAACCTTATGATTCATCATCACCTCTCAATTTTCTCTCATTCATTCTTCATTCTGAAAATTGAAAGCTGACCCCAGTTTTATCTTTTGTTTCTCTTTTTTGAAGGCTTATCTCAAATCATCATTTTTAAATAATTCATAATTCAGGTGTCATCTTAATTCTCATTTGATTTTCAAATGATTCTTCAAGTTACTCAGACACATTCTTCACATCAAGATTCATGTTTGATTCATTCTTCAAGTATTTTGAGTTTTAATAAGAACTCACTTGATTTTGATTTGATTGATTGATTTGACATGAATTGATATTGACCTCACAAAAATTGATTGACCTGAAGATCTCATTGATTTTGCTTATTTTTCACATCAAGAATTTTGACATAATTGATTTTGCCTCAAGAATTCATTTTGATTGATTGATTTTCTGAAAGATTTTTATTTTGATTGATTTTACCTTTTTGATTCATTGACTTCAAGTTTTCATTTGATACTTAATTGATTGATTTACCTGAATATCTCATACAATTCATTGATTTTTATTGTTTTTCCTCAAGATATTGATTTTGAATTTTGACTTCAAGCATTATTTAAATTGCCTCAAGTTTTCATCTTCAAATCTTGATTCTTGTTCATTTTATTTCATTTTTTATCCTGGAATCATGCCCATCCAGCACTCACCTGCGGCAAGGCAGACAAGATCTCACGCCAGGACTCAAGCTGTTCTCACTCCAACTGTCAGCCTGTGACTCGAAACCAGAGCACAAGAATGACAGCCAAAATACCATGAACCAATGGTATAGCCAAAATACCACCAAAACATGGAGCTGAGCCAAATTAGCTCAAAAGGTATCAAAAGAAAGAGGAAACTCACCTCTTTCTGAAAATATAAGTCCCATCACCATAGGACAAGAAATAACAAAGTTATTCCTGATCAAAATTGATGCTGAGCATAAACCTTAATTTTCACCTCTCATCTAAAATCTGGAAGGAGCGCCTTAAACTCATCAAATGGGTACTCAAAATGAAGATCTAAGTCAGAGCTATCCAATGGTACCAGCCAAACTCATCTAGAACCAATATTACTGGAGTTATGGTCAATTTCAGGACAAATAAGGGTGAACAAAACATTCACCTCTCATCTAACTTCTACAGTTTTAGTGTGGGATACTTGAAGTGGGGTCTTTTTGGAAAGAGCACAATCAGGGATATCTAACGGTGCCATCCACTTCATCATATCTCAACTATAACAGACCTTATGAGGCAACCAAGCTCAATACAGCTTTTTGCCCAAACCATGCCTATGTACAAAAAGACTTGTACATGGGATACCTTTGTCATATTTAATGATAACCATACCAAAGTAGGTATCATTGTGTAGAACGCATATAGGGCTATCCAATGAACCAAATTTGAGCATGATATCTCAAAAACGGACACAGTTATGGCCATTTGAAAGCTATAATCCCACAATATGACCAATACAGCTGTATTATGACAGGATACAGTTGTACTCTCATTATGAGGTGTCAAACAGATTAAGAAGCATGTTAATACTTAAATACCTCATAAGTCAGTCAATACTGGGGTCTCATACAGCTTCTGTACAGCATTCTATGCGTCATACACGTCATAATCAGGCTGTGAGGTCCCCAGATGAAAATTTTCACCCTGTATTGGTGAAAACTGCCCAGATGTGGTTTCAAAACCACATCTGAGCCCAATACAGGCTATACAGGCTGTTTGCAAACCACAAGCCAGTACTAGAGGGTGAAAAATCTTCACTTCCTCTACGTGGAAAGGTCTAGCACCCTTTCCACCGCATTTCAGGATAAAAAGGAGGCTTTTCACAGCCAGAATTGTTTCCTCATCCTGCCCTTGAATATCCTACATAGTAAACTCTCCAAAAGAGTTTTACTCTTGGGTAATAATCAGGGTATAGCTATAATCTTAATTATTGTAGTTCTTATTATAGTAATCCAACTGGTAAGACTGCATCCAGGGTTCTCAATAGCGCTCACCACCACTATTTTTTTCAATAGTAGAGCCCTATTATTATATTATAAGCTATTATATTATTAAAACTCTTATTCAAAAATTATTTTCATGTGTCACAGTCATAGTTCTAGTTGTAAATAGCCTAATTACTGCTTCAACATAGACTCCAGCTGACATTTTGGGCGGCTGGCCATGTTTTAAACCTTTTTTGGACCCTTACAAGTGAGTTTTTCTCTTATTTCTCACTTTCTGACAATTGTTTTATTCTTTTGAGGCATCATATTTTTTAGAAATATATATATTATATGTTTATTTTTCCTTTTTTTGGTACATACACCACATGTTACTCATATCTTAAGAGTACCTGTCATGTGGCTAATAACCACAAGACCCTTATTTTTGGCGTTTTTTACATATAAAAACACTTAAGCCATTAATAAAGTCTCATTTTTTAATTATAATAAGACACCTAATACTGATAAACCAACAGTTGAGGCGTGGTTGGACATATTGTTAGCTCAATTGCCCTGTTACACACCACTTTTTGACAGTTTACACTTGCTAATTACACGTTATTCTGTGAGATATTGGTATACAAACAGTATACCAAATCTCAGTAAGCTGTATTTCTGATGTGGAATTGTTAATTCAATTACACTTTCATTATACAAGGGCACATTGTAACAATATACAAGCCCAAAGGCCATTCTTAGACGTGCAAAACCAGCATTTTTCGAGAAGTCTTAACTGACATAAGCCCTCTTTTCCCTGTTTTGATTCAGTTGAAGATAACTTCATACCAATAGAAAGCTAGTCACAGGCCAACACACCAGTGACACCCTCAGAACCAGAGGGCAGCAAAGGGAAAGGAAAGAGGCACAGTGAAGGCCTGATAACAGCAAAGAAGTGGCCACTCATTGCCACACAGAAGAGTATAAAACACGAAAGTCTGCATCAATACAAGGTAAACCAACTTTGATAACTTGTACAGGGAAAATTACTATAATTAACCCAGTTGTAACCTCTAAAGGTAAATTGCCCAGATCAGCAGACAACAAATTTGTACAAGGCACAGTCAAAGGTAAATACCCTAAGAACATAAAGCTTTTGACTGCTTGCAAACACTAACATGTCACCTGTACAACTCAGAGATCTTGGCTTCCAAAGGAACCAACCAGAGAACAGAGAATGTTTGTCCAGAGCCAAAAGACCTGAAAGAGGACCCCTTGGACACAGTAGTGGATGGCCCAACAATGAGGGAGATAATATCAACCCTGCCATTCACACTCCAATTTAATGGAGACCTCAAACCGGAGGACTGGAAAGACATGGTTCAAGTTCTTCAGCTCCACGAACACCTCAAGGACTTATTCCAATGGAGCATGGACAACAAGAGGTTCAACCTGGCAACTCACTGGGCAGAACTTGGAGCAAGTTGCCAGAAGATCTGTCTCAAAGAGATAGACTTCAAAGACCTGATGGTAATCACCAAGGGTTGGAACCCTACGAGGCAGCACAGACTCCTGGAGGCAAGGGCACAGAGGATAAGGGAGAATCAAGCCACTATCCAAGCTATAGAAGAACAGTTAACCCAGACAGGGCCTACTCAGATTCCTTCAGGCTCACAAGGAGCAGGCTAAATCAGCTCTCCAGTGGCTTCACACCATTCAGAAACCAGCAGATCAGTGGCCAAGAGTCACCATTCTTCACAATTCCAGGAAGTTCCCAGGAGATGACAAGGAAACAAGGGAAAGAACAAAACCTCCTTCAACCACAGGAGGAAAGAGTCAGACCCTATGATTCAGAAGCTGTTGGATTTGGTAAAAGAAGTGCACAAGAACCAGAAGTAGTTGTAAACCACTCTAGAATCAGTAGTCCTAGTAATAGAAACATAACCCCCACTTAGGCTGAACATAACATTGTCACATCTGAGAGTAACATCAACGGTGATACACTGTGGCTACAAATGTCCCAATATACTCAACAATCTGAAAAGCAGTTTGCAGAAATTGAAGCTGGCCAAGAGAGGATGAGAAAAACACAAGCCTCCTTGGAACAGATAGTTAAGAATCTTCAAGAAGGATATTCTCAACTGAGCAAAGCCTCTGAAGAAACCAACAAAAGACTGAATCTAGTCTTTGAAGAACAACACCACAGCAAAAGGGACAGGGATTGTCTGGACCAAGACATAAAAAAATTGTTTAATGTCTACCATAACTTGAAGCCCCAACCACAAGACCAATGTATGGAGAATCCATATCAACCAGATGACATCAAACCAGATGCCATGTTGATGAATAAGGCAAGATCTCCATCACAATACCAGGTTGGAGATGGAATGTCTTATTCAGAAAAGGAAGCCTTGAAACAGCTTCCTGAGGCCTCAAGCTGGCCCAAATTCTCTGGATCAGGAGAATATCATCATATGGAGCTCATAGATTATATTGATGGACTCTTCATTGATGTACCAAGCATACCAGACTACTGGATTAATGCTAGATTGAATACTGAATTTAAAGGTCATGCTAGTATATGGTACACAGAAATGAAAGGAATTCATGGCAGAAGAAACTGGCCATGGTGGAAGAGTCAAATCATCCAAAAGTACCGTAATGGAACTTGGATATGGCAGAAGACCATGTCATTTGAAAATGACAAATACTCTGTGGACAAAGATCCATATGAGTGGTGTCTTAGACAGTCTAAAAGACTTAAAGCCATTGATCCTCAGATGAAAAGCCAAACGAGGAATCACAAACTTCTGACACAGCTTGCAGGAGAGCTAGAGCATGCAGTAAAATGCAGATGCAACCAAAATTGCACTCTAGATGACATTGCCAACACCTTACAAGACATAAGGAAAAGGACTAATATAGGGAAATTCACCCCATATAAGAGCAGTATTTCAAAGAGAGAAAAACCTTTCAGGGTAGAGTTTAAGGACAAACCCAAAGAGAGAGTGGCAGAAGTGGCAAAAAAGAGTAATTCTTGTCACAATTGTGGTTCAACAGACCACAATTCCAACAACTGTCCAAAGGAAAAGAAAAGAGTCTATGGCACTGAGAATGTCCCAGAGGAAGAATCTCAAACAGAGGATTCTGAATTAGACTCCATGGGTGATGCCATCAGAGAACAATCTGATAATGATAAAGACCCAAGAGAAGAATTTCTAGTGGAATACCAAGAGGAAACCCCACTAGAAATTAAGGAAATACAGTTGGAAGAAGGCATGCCACAGGACACTGCTAACAAAAACTTGTGCAAACACACACAAGATGCACAAAAATTCCTGGTTACACCGACCAAAGGAATGGCATATATACATGGAACAGCCACAAAAATGACGGTTTGTATGGACAATGCTTAGCATCCACTGATCATTGATAGTGGAGCACATTGCTCCATAGTGGCCAGAAACTTTCTGGATACCCACTTCCCAAACTTGGAAAAACAGCTCTTGCCCACTAAGGCAAAGGACTTAAAAGGGCATCAGGGAAGATTAATTCCATTGGGACAATTATCAAAGAGATAATTATACCCCACAGGAAGGGTAATATCAGACTCAACCCAGAATTTGTAGTGCTTGATGATGCCCACATCCAAGGGTCTTTACTGGGAACAGACTACCAGAGGATGTATGGCATAGACATTTACAACAGTAAAAAGAGGCACATCACCATTGGTACTAAAAAGGAAAAGAAATTTTCACTTGATATATACCAGATATCTTCTCAAGATCCACCAGAAGAACTTCTGAAGGAATTCAGAGAGGGACAGTTTAGCACTACCCTCACCAGTAAAAAAAAACTAAGTTTACTGAAAATGCTGAGAAAGAACAGAACAGCATTTTCCATTGGTGAAGAACCATCAGGCAAGATTAAAGGCCATGATATAGAACTATATCTGGATGTGGAAAGGCTTTATCCATCTATTCTCAGGAGACCTCCTTACCCAGCAAGTCTGGAAACCAGGAAAGAAATTGAAAAACATATTAATGAACTCCTGGACATGGATGCCATCAGGAAGACTGGAGACAATGAAATACTGGAAATAACCACCCCTGTCCTAATCACCTGGCATGATGGAAAGTCTAGATTGTGTGGAGACTTCAGAGCTCTGAACAACTACACAAAAGCAGACAGGTACCCTATACCAAGGATACCTCATGCCTTGGATAAACTGGAAAAAGCCAAATACATAACCAAAATGGACTGTATAAAAGGCTTCCACCAGAATGGAGTTAAACCAAACTCCATGAAATTACTCAGAATAATATTCCATTTGGGCATATATGAGTATACCAGGATGTCATTTGGCATTAAAAATGCACCAGCCTACTTCCAAAGGATGATGGACACAATATTTCAAGAAGAAATATTAGAAGGCTGGATGGTAGTACATATTGATGATGTCATTATATACTCAGAGACATGAGAAGACCATGTACAATATATAGATAGAGTGCTAAGTAAATTTACACCCATCAATCTGAAAATTTCACTAAAAAAGTGTAATTTTGGCCAACAAGAGCTACTAGCTCTAGGGAATAAAGTCTCAGGTCTTAGTCTGGCAATTGACCAGAATAAAGTAGCAGCAGTACTGAAAAAGCCAGTACCAAAAAGCATCAAAGAGATGAAATCCTTCCTTGGGTTTGCTAGCTACTATAGCAACCACATCAAGAACTCTTCACACATAACTAGTAGTTTATACAAGTTATGTTCCAAAGATGTAGTTTTTGAAATAACCAAGGAAAGGAGGGATGCATATTAGAGGATCAAACATGAACTCATGAATGCACCTGTGCTCATCTTTCCTGACTTTCAACTACCATTCAAGTTATACATAGATGCAGCATGTAGTCAAGGCTTAGAAGCAGCCCTTCATCAAAGATAAATTGTGGATGGTGAACCAAGAGAGGGTGTAATATGTTACATATCTAGGCAACTGAAAGATTCAGAAGCCAGGTATGGGGAAACCCATATTGAATGTCTATGTCTAGTCTGGGCTGTAGAGAAACTCCATTATTATTTGGAGGGTGCAGTCTTTGAAGTCTAAACAGACTGCACAGCCTTGAAGTCTTTACTAAACATGGAGACTACCAATAGACATATGCTGAGATGGCAAATAGCCATCCAGGAGTATAGAGGTAACATGACCATCATATACAAAGAAGGTAAAAGCCATACCAATGCAGATGGCCTTAGCGGATGGCCACTGCACAATGTCAGAAGAAATCCAGCTCATGACCCTGAAGTTGCAGCTGAGATCCCTATCCATTTCATGGAAATAGATAGAGGAAGGACCTCAGATTTTCTGAATGGGCACCAGAGAGTGGTACCCTTGACAGTGGAAACACTGACCCAGAAGGAACAGAACATGGAGCTTAGCAAAATCAGCTCAGAAGGTATCAAAAGAAAGAGGAAACTCACCTCTTTCTGAAAATATAAGTACCATCACCATAGGACAAGAAATAACAAAGTTATTCCTGATCAAAGTTATTGCTGAGAATAAACCTTAATTTTCACCTCCCATCTAAAATCTAGAAGGATAGGCTTAACCCCATCAAATGGGTACTCAAAATGAAGCTATAGGTCGGGGCTATCCAATGGTACCTGCCAAACTGAGGTAGTACCAATATTACTGAAGTTATGGTCAATTTCAGACCAAATAGGGGTGAAAAAAACATTCACCTCCCATCTAACTTCTACAGTTTTAGTGTGAGATACTTGAAGTGGGGTCTTTTTGGATAGAGCACAATCAGCGCTATCTGTTGGTGCCATCCATTTCCCCATAGCTCAACTAGAATAAAAGTTATGGGGCAAATAAGCTCAATATAGCTTTTTGCCTATACCACGCAAATGTAAAAACATCATGTACATGAGATAAATTTGCCATATTTAATGATACCCATATTAAATGAGGTACCATTGTGTAGAGCACATACAGGGCTACACACTGAAACAATTTTGAAGTTGATATCTCAAGAATTGACAATGCTATGGCTGTTTTAAGGTCAGATTCCCACCTGCTGTCATATACAGCCTTACCATGGGATAATATCCCATAACCATGAATATGAGGTGTAAAATAGATGAAGAAGCTTGTTTTTACTTCAATAACTTATATGTCAGTCAATACTGGGGTCCCATACAATTTCTGTACATCATTCTATGCATTATACACATCAGAATCAGGCTGTGAGGTCCCCAGATGAAAATTTTCACCCTGTATTGGTGAAAACTGCCCAGATGTGGTTTCAAAACCACATCTGAGCCTAATACAGGCTATACAGGCTGCTTGCAAACCACAAGCCAGTACTAGAGGGTGAAAAATCTTCACTTCCTCTACGTGGAAAGGTCTCGCACCCTTTCCACAGCATTTCAGGATAAAAAGGAGGCTTTTCACAGCCAGAATTGTTTCCTCATCCTTCTCTTGAATATCCTACGTAGTAAAATGTCCAAAACAGTTTTACTCTTGGGTAATAATCAGGGTGTAATTATAATCTTAATTATTGTAGTTCTTATTATAGTAATCCAACTGGTAAGACTGCATCCAGGGTTCTCAATAGTGCTCACCACCATTATTTTTTCAATAGTAGAACCCCATTATTATATTCTAAGATATTATATTATTAAAACTCTTATTTAAAAATTCCAGTTTCACACTCATAGTTCTAGTTGTAAACAGCTTAATTACTGCTTCAACATAGACTCCAGCTGACACTAACTCCAAGGGCTCCTCTTGATGGCACCCCAGCAGTTTCTCAACTGAGGGCCAAATTGGACAGAGGACCCATTTTGGAAGGAGAAGCACCATCCAGGAAGGAAGGAAGAGGGCCCAGAAGATCAAGTTCATTTTCAGGAGTAGTTGGTGAATTTCTAGGAACTTCAAGAACAATTTTTCTGATGGTACTGAAGGTGTCCCTGCTCCTGTGGAGGCACCCCAAGCTACTGGAGGGCCAACTCCAGCCCAGTCTAATCAGCCTGTCTCTCATCAGTCTGAACCATCTTTATTGGCCATTATGCAGTAAATGACTCAGATTATGGCCAATCTTCAAGAAGCTTCATCCTCTGAAGCATCAAGACCACCAGCCTTCAAGACTCCATCTATGAAGGCACCAGAATGCTTTGATGGGACTCAACCCTTAAAAGTTGGAAGCTTTCTTCAGTCTTTTCAACTGATTTTTCATAATGATTTGGCAAACTTCTCTCAATACCAAAAGAAGGTCCTTTATGCCACTTCATTTCTCATTGGTAGGGATGCAAAATGGATTGAGCCTTATATGTCCATTCTCACCAATCAAGATCCAAATTACCTTCTCAATTCATGGAGATTATTTGAATCGCCACTCTTCACCTTATTTGGGCACCCAAATGAAGTCAGAAAAGCTGGAGCAGAATTGAATTCTTTAATAATTGAAGAAGGTGGCAGGTATCTTTATACATTGCTGATTTCAGAATTCTTGTCTCAAAAATTGGAGATTGGGGTGAAAGGCCTCTTATCCATCATTTCAGGAAGGGATTGCTATTCAGGATTTTGGATCAATTGCCTTCCCATCCTTCAATAATTGACTCTCTTCAATACTTAATGGATATTAACCTGGAGCTTGATACCAGGTACCATGAGAGTAAAAATGAAAAGAGTCATCATCAAGAGAAGAAGCCAGAAGCCTCAAAGTCAAATTCTTCTCATCCTCAAAGTTCTTCAACCCCAAGTCGAAAGAAGAAGAAGACTTTTCAGAAGAGGGACAAGCCCCATTCTTCTTTAGTAAATAAAGATCTCAAGTTGATGAATTCTGAAAAGGAAAGAAGAATAAAGGAGGTTCTATGTACCTATTGTGGTGGGAAGCATGGTCTTAAGTCCTGTTTCAAAAGGCCTCAAAACAAGCTTACCCAACTGTCACGAAAATATCCCAGCCAGGGAAAAGCCTGAGTGAAGATCATTTTGTGTTCAATGGTCTTCACTGTTTGCCATCCAGAGCAAAATTGTGCATTCTGAATACTGGTGTCAAGAATTTTCTTAAATTCTTTGTTTTTTCTTCTCTTTCTGATGTTTTTTACAGTATTCTCATTGATTCTGGTGCTACACACTCATTTATTGCAAAGCAGTTTGTGTCAGGCTGAGTCTATGTTGAAGAGTTAATAGGGCTATTTACAGCTAAAACTATGACTGTGACATGGTAAAAAATAGATTTTTAAAGATAAAAGGTTGATAAAAGATGATTGAATTGAGATTTTAAGGGCTTTACTATGGAAATATAGTGGTGGTGAGCGCTGCTGAAAGCCCTGGGTGCAGTTTTATCTGTTGGGTTACAATAATAAAGACTACAATAATTAAGTTTATAATTATACCTGATTATTAACCAAGAGTAAAACTTTTTTTGACAGTTTACTACGTAGGTTATTCAAGAGAAGGATGAGGAAAGGCTTTTGGCTGTGAAAAGCCCTCCTTTTATCCTGAAATTGAGGTGGAAAGGCTGCTAGACCTTTCCACGTAGAGGAAGTGAAGATTTTTCACTCTCTATGACAGGCTTGTGGTTTTCAAACAGCCTGTATACTCTGTATTGGGCGCAGATGTGGTTTTGAAACCACATCTTGGCGGATTTCACCAATACAGGGTGAAAATTTTCATCTGGGGACCTCACAGCCTGATTCTGACGTGTATGACGCGTAGAATGCTGTACAGAAACTGTATGGGACCCCAGTATTGACTGACATATGAGGTATTGAATTGAAAACATGCTTCTTTGTCTATTTGACACCTCATATTCATGGTTATGGGATATTATCCCATGGTAAGGCTGTATCTGACAGCAGGTGGGATTTTGACCTTAAAATGGCCATAACTCTGTCCGTTTTTGAGATATCAAGCTCAAAGTTGGTTCATTGAATAGCTCTATATGGGCTCTACACAATGGTACCCAACTTGACATGGTTATCATTAAATATGACAAAGTTATCCCATGTACAAGTATTTTTGTACATTGGTGTGGTCTGGGCAAAAGCTGTATTAAGCTTGTTTGGCCAATAACTTCTGTTGTAGTTGAGCTATGAGGAAATGGATGGCACCATCAGATAGCCCTGATTGTGCTCTTTCGAAAAAGACCCCACTTTAGGTATCTCACACTAAAACTGTAAAAGTTAGATGAGAGGTGAATGTTTTGTTCACCCTTATTTGGTCTGAATTTGACCATAACTCAAGTAATACTGGTGCTAGCTCAGTTTGGCTAGCACCATTAGATAGCCCTGGCTTAGAGCTTCATTTTGAATACCCATTTGATGGGGTTAAGCCTCTCCTTCTAGATTTTAGATGAGAGGTGAAAATTAAGGTTTATACTCAGCAATAACTTTGAGCAGGAATAACTTTGTTATTTCTTGTCCTATGGTGATGGGACTTATATTTTCAGAAAGAGGTGATTTTCCTCTTTCTTTTGGTACCTTTTGAGATAATTTGGCTCAGCTCCATGCTTTGGTGCTATTTTGGCTATACCATTGGTTTATGGTATTTTAGCTGTCATGCTTGTGCTCTGGTTTTGAGTCACAGGCTGACAGTTTGTTCACAAGTAATCAATTACTATGTCAGAATATCCAGGGAAGCTTCCTCTGAGTACCATTCTTTATTTGTGACTCAACATACCAAATATATGGTTGAGCTCCCTTCTTCCCCAAGAATTGAATGGGACTTTTTATTCATTGATACTCCCAAGGGAGAAGACCTCATATTTGGCTTTGAATTTGTAAATCATTTCAATCCATCCATTGATTGGAGGCAAGGGCTGATCACCTTAAATTCTGAACATAAGGACTATTATGTTCCTTCAAAATCTTTGAGTAATGACTTTTCTTCTTCCAAATCATGTGCAGCTCTGGTTGGTGGTTGTAGAACACCATAATTTCCATCTTCTGTCCATATTCCTTCCTTTAATGCCCATCAGTCATTACTAACATCTAGAGATGAAGTCTTCAAAGAGATTTAAGATTTTGGAGAAGATAATTCTGTATCTTGACTTCATCTCTTCTTTGGGAATAAGGACCTTCCTCCTTTATCTTATCATGACTCACTGGAGGAGTTGTGGGATGAACAGGAAGAGCCAGAAGAAATAGAAACCATGATGAAGGTTGTTCCTTCTGCTTATCACCAATATTTGGATGTATTCTCCAAGGTGAAAGCAGAGAAACTTCCTCCTCACCGCGCCTGTGATCATCATATTGAGCTGGAGGGGTCTCTACCTCCAGTTGGGGTGATCTACTCTTTATCAAACCAAGAGTCAGATACACTCAGGGCCTACATTTCAGAGAATGTAGAGAAAGGTTTCATCCGGCCAAGCTCCTCTTCTACAGGAGCACCTGTTCTTTTTGTCAAAAAGAAAGATGGGGTCCTCCGTTTGTGTGTTGATTACCGCAAACTCAATGCTGTTACTAGGAAGAACAAGTATCCTGTTCCTCCTATGAATCAGGTTCTTACTGTTTTCAATGGTTCTTCTATCTCATCCAACATTGATTTGCTTGGTGCCTATAACCTTCTCAGAATCAAGGAGGGTGATGAACATTTGACATGTTTTAGAACTAAATATGGCAACTATGAGTATTTGGTTATATCATTTGGGCTCACCAATGCTCCTGCCTCTTTTCAAAACCTTGTCAATGATATGTTTTGTGATCTTCTTTATTTGTATGTTGTGGTTTATTTGCATGACATTATGGTCTGTTCCAAATCTGAAGAAGAACATGTCGCTCATGTGTCCACTGTTTTTTCCAGACTCAGAGCCAATAACCTCTTTGCTAAGGCCTCCAAGTGCCTGTTTCATGTTTCTAGCGTAGATTATTTGGGTTATTTTGTTTCTTCTGAAGGCCTCAAGATGCACCAAGAAAAAGTTCAGAAAATTCTCAATTGGCCACCTTCAAGAAACCTCAAGGCTCTCCAATCATTCCTTGGCTTTGCCAATTTTTACCGCTGTTTCATCAAGAATTATTCAAAGAAGATTAGTTCACTCACAAGTTTCATCAAGAAAGATTCCCATTTTCCCCTCAATGAGGAAGCTCTTAGACAGTTTCATCAACTCAAAGAGGCTTCCAACATTGCTCCAATCCTCTCTCACTTTGATCCTTCTCTACCCACCATTGTAGAGACTCATGCATCAGATTATGCCTTGGGTGTTTTACTAAGTAAGATTTCTGACTCAGGAAAACATCCCATTGCATCTGATAGCTCAATTATGAGATTCATGACAAGGAACTCCTTGGAATACTCTGGGCTCTCAAGCGCTGGAGAGCTTTTCTCCTTTCACTTTCTCCCTCTTTTGAAGTTCTCACCAATCATTCCTCACTTCAATATCTTATGTCATCAAAGACTCTCAGTCGCCCTCAAGCCCACTGGGCTGAATTTCTCTCTGAGTTCCATTTTTCAATAACCTACCACCCGGACCGCCTGGCCACCCTTCCAGATGCATTGACACATCAGGACAATGTTTACCCCGAGAGGGGGAAGATTTCATCAGCAAGAATCCAATCAATTATCAAAAAATAGTCAAGCAAGATGAAATTCAAGCCTAAAAATTCTTTTCAGTCAAGGTGGAAGCATTTTCAAATTTTATTGAATCAATTCATAAGTCATTATGGAAAGATTCTTAATATAGAAGTATTCTTCAAGATTTGGGTAAAGGTAAACTTGTCCAAGATTATTCTCTTGATTCCTCTTCCCAACTTCTTCTGTTCAAAGATTGGGTGGTGGTCCCGAATGACTCCACAATTCAACTCAGAATACTTCAAAAAAGGGATGACTCTCCTCTAGCTGGACACCCTGGCCAAGAGAAGATTCTCAAACTTTTCAAGCAGGATTTTCACTGGTCTGGCATGACTCAATTTATCAAGGATTATGTATCATCCTGTCAACAGTGTTCAAGAAACAAAGATATTCACCACAAGAAGTTTAGACTCCTCAAACCTCTTCCAATTCCAAATGGTCCTTGGATTTCATCACTCAATTGCCACTGTGCAATTACTTTGACTCAATCCTTGTCATAGTGGACAGATTCTCAAAAATGGCAGTTTTCATTCCAACAATGTCTTCAATAACTTCATTAGATTTGGCCCATTTATTCATCAAGAATATTTTTGCAAAGCATGGCCTTCCTTCAAGCATTGTTAGTGATAGGGGTTCTCTTTTTGTTTCTTCCTTTTGGACCAATCTTTGTCAGCAGCTGAGGATTTCAAGAGATCTGTCAACTGCTTACCATCCAGAAGGTGATGGATAGACAGAGAGGGTAAATCAGATACTAGCACAGTACCTTTGCATGTATGTCAGTTATCATCAAGATGATTGGAACACCTGGCTCCCTCTGGCTCAATTTGCCTACAATAACTCTGACCACTCTTCAACAAAACAATCACCATTTTTCACTGTTTATGAAAGAGATTCACATTTTGACTCAGTTCACATTACTAAAGATACTCCTGCTGGAAATCTATCAACAATAATCCAATCAGTACAGCAAGATGTCAAGAGAAAACTTGAAGTTGCCATAAACAGGTTTAAGAGCTATGCAGATAAAACTAGAGCAAGTCCACCTGTTTTCAATCCTGGTGACATGGTATGACTTTCTTCCAAGAACATCAAATATACTAGACCCACCAAAAAGCTGTCTGAAAGATGGTTGGGTCCTTTTCCAATATTGAAGAAGGTCAGCACTCATGCCTACCACCTCAAGCTCCCATCTCAATGGAAGTCCATCAACCCAGTCTTCCATATTTCACTATCAGAACCAGTCAAGACATTAACAATCCCAAATAGGAATCAAGAGCCTCCTCCTCCAATCATCCTTGAAGAAGAAGAGGAATGGGAAGTTTCTCAAATACTGGACTCAAAGCTTAAGAGAGGAAAATTATGGTATTTGGTGGAATAGAAAGGTTTCAGTCAAGACTCAGAAAGATCCACTTGGGAAACAACTGAAAACCTCAAGAATTGTCCTGAACTGGTTAATGATTTTCATTCTTTATATCCTGAAAATCCAGGACCCAATTCTTCAAGAGCTTGATTTTCTATGGTGCTTGGCGGGGAGAGGAATTACCAAAAACCTTTGGCCTGGCTTTCAACTTCAATTCCAAAATTATGGCCATTTTTCACTTGGGAAAATGAACCATTCATTTTTTCATTCCACTTCCAAGTCTTTCCAATTCCAAGTCATTCCTTCAAAAAATTTATTTTCTTTTTATGGAACTGGGGGGAGTGGTAATTATGAAAAGTAAGTTCCTCTCCTGGTGTGCACTTCCCTGAGGGGTCTACAATCTGTCAAACCATCACCTTTGCCACTTTGGGAGCACCTGACTTCAAATTTCTCTTTCCAGGTCCTTGGCCAATTTCAAAATCAGTTATCAACCTCTGTGATGAAGATTGGAACCTCCTCAAGATTCATTTCTCTTTTATTTTTTATTTTTTCTTTTCTTATTTTCATTTTCATTCTTTTATTTTTATTTTTATTTTTATTTTTATTTTTATTTTTATTTTTATTTTTATTTTATTTTTATTTTTATTTTTATTTTTATTTTTATTTTTATTTTTATTTTTATTTTTATTTTTATTTTTATTTTTATTTTTATTTTTATTTTTATTTTTATTTTTATTTTTATTTTTATTTTTATTTTTATTTTTATTTTTATTTTTATTTTTATTTTTATTTTTATTTTTATTTTTATTTTTATTTTTATTTTTATTTTTATTTTTATTTTTTATTTTTTATTTTCATCTAAAGTTTTCTCTTATCATGTCAAATTTCACATCAAGATTATCATTCATTTCATTCATCATCAAATCATGAAGCCCATGTCAGAAGAAGATCAAGCAACTCCCACATCATATGCCAACATTTCAATATCAGTATCAAATTCCTTTTTCTGAAAAGAACTCCTCCTTATCCCACTCTCAGAACTCTTTCCAATAGCCTCAACGGCCTTCACCTTGTATTGGTGCTCAGGAGCTCACCATTTCAAGGTGGGGGGTACTGTCACAACAATGGAAATCCACCCTGTTGGACCTCAATATGGCATTTCCATTCCATATAAAATATATGGTAGTTTGGCCAAATTGGTCATTGTCATGTTTTATGGCCTTAATGGTCATTCTATCATCTGGGGCCAACCAGACCCCTTCACCATCATCACCCCATCTTAGGCTGTCTCTGTGCTTTTGGGCATCTTGGGTATTTCCCATACAACAGGGAAAATACATCCCAAAAGGCTGTATTTGGCTTTTTAGGCTTTAAATTCAGTTTGCGCACTTTTTGCGCCTTTTGCGCATTTAGCTGTATTAAGCCATCTAGGCCATATTTCTCATGTTTTATGGGAAATATTTGCAAAAGGACATATCAGGCCTTGTGGAGCTTAATTGCCAGTTTTGTGCATTTTGTGCACTTTTGCTCATTTTTTTGCACTTTGTGCAAATACAGTTTTTAAGCTTTCTTAGCTGTATTTGCCCAAAAACCCAAAAATGGCCAAATACCCCAAAAAGAACTTTGTCACCTCTGAAACTTCCACAACCTAAATTTCATTCATATCCTCCTGGCATCATTGCAAAAGACCTTTGGCCACATTCAACTTCAGTAACCAAAAGTGCCATATATGGTGTTATACACCATTATGCATCTTTTTTCAGCAGCAATCTAATGGCGGCAATTCAAATGGTTATTTCAACTTTTCAACAGGTAATCAAGGCACACCTTCCAGAGGATTCATCGAGGCTCAAGGGCAAGTGTCATCATCTCAAATACCAATGAGGCCTTCAAGAAATCAATGCTTATTCTCAGTCACAGTATTCATCCAAGGGGATACTGGCTGTTCATTCTAAAGGGATATTAAAGAGGCAGTTCCAAAACCAGTTGTCAAGTGTTAATGCGCCATCCATCCTACTTGGCAACCACATTCATTTCAAGACAGTATGGATTCACCAAGACCTGTATTTCAATCATACATCAAGGGAAAATCATTCAACACAGTTCATTCCCCATTCTGGAAATCTATACGCTCCATTAGATAATGAATACAGCTTCCAGTGTTCATGTCAGGATGAAACTATGACAAAGATGTAAGTTCGCGAATTACAACTTTGACTATGTTTGTGACATGGTAAAAATGATTTTAAAAAGATTCATAAAGTTTTAACATGGTTTTAAAATGAAATTAAAGGGCTTTACTATACTGGGTATAGTTGTGGTGAGCGCTATTGAAAGCCCTGTGTGCAGCTTTATCTGTTGGGTTACAATAATAAAAGACTACAATAATCAAAGATTATAAGTATACCTGATTATTTAACCAATAGTAAAACTGTTTTTGACAATTTACTACATAGGTTACTTAAGAGCAGGATGAGGAGACAATTCTGGCTGTGAAAAAGCCTCCTTTTATCCTGAAATGGGGTGGAAAGGGTGCTAGACCTTTCCACGTAGAGGAAGTGAAGATTTTTCACTCTCTAGGACTGGCTTGTGGTTTTCAAACAGCCTGTATACCCTGTATTGGGCGCAGATGTGGTTTTGAAACCACATCTGGGAAGCTTTCACCAATACAGGGTGAAAATCTTCATCTGGGGACCTCAGCCTGATTCTGACATGTATGACACATAGAATGATGTACAGAAACTGTATGGGACCCCAGTATTGACTGAATTATGAGGTATTGAATTATTAACATGCTTCTTCATCTGTTTGACACCTCATAATCAGAGTACAACTGTATCCTGTCATAATACAGCTGTATTGTTCATATTGTGGGATTATAGCTTTCAAATGGCCATAACACTGTCAGTTTTTGAAATATAATACGCAAAGTTGGTTCATTGGATAGCCCTATATGGGCTCTACACAATGATTCCAAATTTGGTATGGTATCATTAAATATGACAAATCTATTTCATGTACAACGTTTTTTGTACATAGGTGTGGTTTGGGCAAAAAGCTGTATTGAGCTTGTTTGCCTCATAACTTCTGTTATAGTTGATATATGAAGAAGTGGATGGCACCATCAGATAGCCCTGATTTTGCTCTTTTCAAAAAGACCCCACTTCAAGTATCCCAAACTAAAACTGTAGAAGTGTGATGTGAGGTGAATGTTTTGTTCAGCCTTATTTGGCCTGCAATTGACCATAACTTTAGTAATATTGGTGCTAGCTCAGTTTGGCTGGTACCATTGGATAGCCCTGGCTTAGAGCTTCATTTTGAGTACCCATTTGATGGGGTTAAGTCTCTCCTTCTAGATTTTAGATGAGAGGTGAAAATTAAGGTTTATGCTCAGCAATAACTTTGAGCAGGAATAACTTTGTTATTTCTTGTCCTATGGTGATGGGACTTATATTTTCAGAAAGAGGTGAGTTTCCTCTTTCTTTTGGTACCTTTTGAGCTAATTTGGCTCAGCTCCATGTTTTGGTGGTATTTTGGCTATACCATTGGTTTATGGTATTTTAGCTGTCATGCTTGTGCTCTGGTCTTGAGTCACAGGCTGACATACCCTCCCTCTAAAAAAGGCTCATCATTGATGAGACTGTTCAGTCCTCCTAGAGGCTCTGAATCTCCTTAGATGAAGGTTCACATCTGGTATGGCATCTTCTGCCAACCATTTGTCTTTATCAGCTGTTTGGTGTTTGAATCTGACTAAGTATTGTCTTTGATCCTTTCCATTAAGTTTGATCTTTCTGGCCCTGAGGATTTTACTCACAGGTCCTCAGGTGGTGTGGGGTTCTTCTTCCTGGAGGGCAATTTATCCTCTTCTTTTTGGAACTATGGTTTGACTAAACTCACTGGGAATACTGGATGCTTCCTTGAAAATTCCTCTGTAAGTTTGACTTCCACTGCATTCTTTCCTATCAACCTAATGATAGTGAAAGGCCCTACAAATGAGTCTCTCATCTTCTTGAGCCCTTTAAGATTATTAAATTTCAGTGTAGACACTAGCACCTGGTCCCCTTCCTTAAAGTCAGGTTCCATGTGTGTCTTGTCCCACCTCTCCTTATTATAATCTTTTGCTTCAGCTGTGCATTTAGCAGCTGTATCACAAGCCCTCTTCCACATATCATGGAAGTCTTTGGCTGTGGGATGGATGGTGAGAAGATTCTTCTTCAAATGATCCACTGGAAACAAGGGATTCCACCCTTTCTCTACTGGTGCAGGTATTTTTCCTGTGGTAGAGTGCTGACTTGTATTATAAGCCAGTTGAACAGCTGGTAGAAGGGTAACCCAATCATGGGTGTATCCCTCATGGTCCTTGTATTCCATTTCATAGGCACAGAACCTCCTGAGGATGTCCTCCATTGTTTGGATCATCCTCTCAGCTAGGCCATCTGTTTGTGGATGGTAAGCTGTGGAAAAAGCAAGCTTGGCGCCAAGCATGTCATACAAGTTGGTCCAAATATCAGATGTGCATTTTGGGTCCCTATCACTAATGATGATTTTAGGGACTCCACAGGTAGATATGATGTTATTCCAAAATAACAGAGCAGTGTCCATGGCTGTGTCCTCATTGTGGCATGATAGACACCTCATGCTCTTGCTGAACCTATCAACTATGATCAAGCAGGCATTGTAGTTTTCTTTGCCTCGTGGGACAAGTCCTGTAACCCAGTCAATGTTGATGGTTTCCCATGGGTGTTTGGGTTCTTCTATATGCTGAAGTAACCCATAATTCTTCCCATGTTTCCTATTTGCCTTTTGGCATCTTTCACAAGTGTTGATGTATTCTCCCAATTCTTGTTCCCACTTGGGCCACCAAGCTGTGCTTGCTACCCTCTCCTTGGTCCTGTCTTCACTCATGTGTGCCATATAGGGGCAGTCATGGCATTCCTGCAGGATCAGGGAGATGTGGTCTCTGTCTACCACTGTGAGTGCACTTGTGTGTTTTTCTCTGTGGTAGAGCAGGCCATCTATAAGGAAAAACGTGTCCTTATAGGCCCTCAACCAGGGTTCTTCCAGCTGGAATTCCAATTCTGGACTCCTGTACTTTTGTTGAAGGAGTTGTAGTAATATCCCACACTGTTTTGGCTTGGCATAAGACTTCAGTACTGCACTGAAAAATTCATTGTGTAGTTCTAAGGAACTTATTCCCAGTATGGGAGTTTCTATTCCTTCTGAATCAGTGTTCCCACTGTCAAGGGTACCACTTTCTGGTGCCAATTCAGAAAATCTGAAGTTCTTCTTCCTATCCACTTCCATGAAATGGATAGCAATCTTGGTGCAGCTTCAGGGTCATAATCTGAATTGCTTTTGATATTGTCTAGTGGCCATCTGCTAAGGCCATCTGCAGTTGTATGACTTTTACCTTCTTTGTATATGATGGTCATGTTCCCTCTATACTCCTGGATGGCTATTTGCCATCTCAGCATGTGTCTATTTGTAGTCTTCATGTTCAGTAAAGACTTCAAGGATGTGCAGTCTGTGTCACCAGGGAAAATCTCACGTCAATCGTCGGCAATTGACTTCACGTTGCACCGCTGTCAGTATAGAATCTTGCTTCAGTCACGTTAGTGTCACTTTATAGTCACTGGATTTAGTGGGTCACATCACGTCAGCTTCAAGACAATGTCAATTGTCACATGAGAATGTCACTCAAAGCCCAAACCCATTTCAACACTATTCACAATGTTTGGGTAATTTCACCTCATTGGCTTCTGAATCCCCACCTAATCCGCCCCAATGCTTTGCAGGCTTACGAGCCGGCACTGCCCTCCAGATGAGACTCCGACACTGCCCCCCCATCTCTGTCCTCACCACTCCTTAGGCTTTCAAACCTCCTCCCTTACCATCTTTATGCTCACGTGGTGCTCTCCTGACATGCCTCCGACACCGCTAGCCATCCTTACGCTTGTGTAGTGCCCTCCCCAAATGCTCCCGACACCGCTTACCATCCTTATGCTCGCGGAGTGCACTCCTGAAATGCTCCCGACACCACTTATCCTTACGCTCATGTAGTGCCGTCCAAACATGCTCCCAACACCACTTATCCTTACGCTCGCAGAGTGCCCTCCTGACATGCTCCTGACACCACTTAGCCTTATGCTTGTGTAGTGCCCTCCCAACATGCTCCCGACACCACTTATCCTTATGCTTGTGTAGTGCCCCCCCGACATGCTCCCAACACTGCTTACCATCCTTATGCTCACGGAGTGCACTCCTGACATGCTCCCGACACCACTAATCCTTACGCTTGTGTAGTGACCTCCCGACATGCTCCCGACAGCACTTATCCTTACACTTGTGTAGTGCCCTCCTGACATCCTCCCGACACTTCTTACCATCCTTACGCTTGCGGAGTGCCCTCCTGACATGCTCCCGACACCACTTATCCTTACGCTTGTGTAGTGCCCTCCCGACACCACTTATCCTTACGCTCACGGAGTGCCCTCCCAATATGCTCCCGACACGACTTATCGTTACGCTTCCGTACTACATCCATAGTGTATGGTGGCTTGTTGGCGTACACGATGAACGCAATCGCCAAAATATGCTGAGTGGCCTTCTATGCCAACAGGACCTAAGGGGAAATTGGTCAGTATATTTACAATGTTGTGCTTAGGGTTTAAATCATGAGACTCACAAATTAAAACCTAATAAGTGGACTATTTAAGACAAGAATTGTGTCTCCTGTTTCCCTGACAAAACCATTTTATTTCATATCATTCAAATGGAACACTTTGCTTAGTCCTTACCTCATGAGTGTTGAATAGTTCAAAAGTTGACTTTAGTAGGTTTCTCACTAGTCAACTTTATCCAATGTCTCACAGGGAAGTGATTTCATTTGCATGATATGAAATAATTTGCAAAACATTGCCTACTTCAATTTCCCAAAAAATCACATTTTGCAAATGAAATTATTTTACTTCCACCTTTTTTCTTCAATTTGGATCTTTTCATTGAAAAATTTTCAAACAAGTTATCAATCAGCTTGTCACCATCTATTTGCTTAATAAACTCCCTCCGCTATGGCCCAAACCCCGGGAAATTCAACTGAATTCAATGAACAACCAACTTCAGCGCCAGAGAGTGGAATTGAAATCTCTGATATCGCCAGTAGTTGTGAATTAGGCATTGAAGTAGAGAGCCAGTCACATGAAGATAATCAAGATCCACCAGTCCTTCCAGAAAGTGAATATGCATCCATCTTGAATATTTCTAATCTCCCAAAACCTCATATTGTGTCATAGCCTTTATGTCAGGTCAACCTCCAAGCTCTCAGAAACCAAATTTTAAAACTTATGAGAAGGAAAAGACTGTTGAACCTTGTGCACCAACATAAGATGATGGGCAAGATGATGTAATTTTCAGCGGGGAGGTGGAAATTATATCCAAGGAACAATTTGTCTCTAACATTGCTCAAACAATCCCAAGGCTTGAAAAAATTCAAAATGATAGGAAAATTCCTGATTATGTGTGTCAAAAGATTGCTGAAGCCATGAGCATGCTCAAAATGGATTTGAACCGTAAGTCCATTACTAATTCAAAACAAAATTAATAAAAATAGCTGCTTACAATATATGGGCAGGTGTGGAGGTGGGAGAATCTCTACCTGAAGGATCTTGAGTCGTAATTGGATTTCCAGGCAAAGGATTAGGAAAAAGACCAAATATACATGCAACCAAAAAAACAAACAAAAAATGCTGTACCCTTGAAGCTACAAAGGATTCTTGGGATCAAGGTGATGAACTGATCAATGTTGAAGGGGACCATATTGATAATGAACCTCCGCATACTGAACCCCACCCCCATACTCAATGAAACAATCCATGATGAAGCTCCACATACTGAAAGCCCCCCGATACCCAATGAAACAATGCATGATGCAACCCCTCCCGCCTCTCCTCGGAATATTCAAGCCTTTCAAGAAAGGGAAACAATTAAACATGATACAATGGGACGAGATATGACTGATATAGTTCCTGACCCTGAGCCCGAAGTGTCATTGTCTGCTAATTTTCAAGTAATATTTTTATCCCGCATGGAAGAGTTTGCAGGCATTTTGAATTATCATTCCAATATTACTCAACAATCATGGAAAAGGGGGCTTGATAATATCAATAGTATTTACAAAAATCGATGGGACAATTTACCAACAAAAGATGCTTGTGAGCCTTAGAGGTAATTTCATATACGAAAAAGACCACAAATACAAAATTAACATATTAATATAAATAAAATAAATTTATTTATATTATTAAGACAAAAATCAAAATATAAATATAAAATTATATTAAAAATAAAAAATTAATTGCAATTTAAAAATAAAAATACATTAAATTTTGTAAGTATAAAATTACATTTATACTTGAAAAAATTAAGTAAAAATGAAATTTTAACAAAATTGTGAAAAAATAAATAAATTTGGAAAAAAGTTAAATAAAAATTATTATAACTTTTTATCCAATAAATAAACATATAAAAATTATTTCACCATTGGATTCCTCATAAAAAATCAGGTGGGGTCACCTCTGAGTGAAATTCTTGTAACTCAACTCTAAATAAGCTTAAATTAAGTTTTTAGTATTTTCAATACAAAAGTTGAGAATCCTCAAAAACTTAATTTAATTCACACCACATGTGGTGTTAACCATCAAATTTTGTGTTAGAATTGAGGTGTTGTGTTTAGTTTAGAAGTTATGAGGAATTGAAGTATTTTCAATTGAATTCAATTGAAATGTCAAAATGTGCGCGTGTATTACATAAGTGAACTTTGATTTACATATGAGGTGTCAATTATTACTGTATTGTACTGTACAATTGAATTGAATTACATATGTAAATTATAAGTATAATACATGATGAGGAATTAAAGGAAAAATAAATTGGAAAGATTAAATTTGGGGGGGAAAAGGAACTCCAGCTCTAAGGGGGAGCTAGACCCCCAAAATCCTTGCTGACAGGCGTGGGATGTCAAAATTCACGCAAAAGTTCATCACTTTTGGCCTGGAATTGAGTTACAGGGTCTGTGGACTCAATTGATGATGAGGTTTTGATACCAACTGGGGTAGTTTTAGCTGTTGCCAAGAGGGTAAAACTACCCTTAAGATAAAACAACCATAGTAAAAACAGTTTTAACTGGTTTCTACGCCTCTTACACACATTCTGACGTGTTTTGAAGGCTCTAGGCCTGGTATTGCTATAGTAATGGCTGATTTAAGGGTCTAAAATGGCTAAAAATGGCTAAAAGTGGCTTAAACCAGCCCTTTTTTGGTCTAAACCAGGGTTCAATGATGCCATAATTGGTTTTTCTGTTGTCAGACTGTTTTTCACGACTGACAAGAGTAAATTTTACTTTTGGAGTAAGAGAATTGATGGCTATAAAAGAATTTCTTCTTTGCCCCACTTTTCTCTTCATGTTAGAATCTTTTCCTTTTATTAATTAGTTTAAAACTGTTAAACCAATCAATCAAAGATTCCAACCACCACTTTTAAATCATTTTAATCCTTTTAACCACGTGAAAAAATCATTATAATCATTTTTACCCCTGAACCACCCCTAAAGTGAATTAAAGCATCTTTCATCACTGTAAACTTTGTCACTTTGTTTCCAAATTCACTCTGGTCACTTTTGGGTGTGTTTTCTCTTTAATATTCTTTTTAAAGACTTTGTTCTTTAATTAATTGCTTGCAGTTCTTTGCTCAATTAATTCCAATTGAAATTGCTCTTGAAGAAATTTCTTTTGTAGCCTTAAAATATCTCTTGTAGAGTATTTTTTGGGATAAATCTTTATTGTTGGTAAAACAATAAATTTTTATATTATTGTTTTATACTAATAAAGTTATAAACAATAAAATTCGCGTGTTTTCTCTTAAAAATAATATTTCATACTATTTTTAACTGAATTTTACCTTATACAAATTTTGAGGACAGGAAAAGTACTTGATTTTTAATCAAAGTTTCATATTCACACCTTACAATGCTCATACATTCCTGCCGATTGGTATTAAAGTGATCAGTAACTGAGAGCTTAAAATGTCTGCCTGGCTGGAGGACCTTGAGATGGCAGGTGAGTTTTATCTTTGTGCATGATACATGATTATTGGCTGTTGACTGGTGATATAAATTGCAATATACAGGGTTAGATTTTTTTAAGCCAACAGAAACAGAAGCGTTTTTTGATCACAACATTTGGAATCTCAAATTGATGAAGGAATCAGCTAAACCTCCAGAGAATCTCCCAAAATCTGAACACTCCTTCAAAATGGTTCAGAGCCTTCTTTACCCCGCCAATCCAGTTAAACATTTTTGTGCAAATGTTATGTTTGAGTCCATTAGTTTAGTCTCATACAATGTGATTGCACCAACACCAAATTCGACCAATTCTCTTGGACTCAAACGGGGGCAGTTGAATACCTTGCCTCCTGCTTGAGTAAATTGAAGCAACATGCAACCCAACTCAGAATTGAAGGTGGCAGGGCTGACAATGAGATATCCACAAAGCCGCACAAGAACCTGGAGGATCTAATGGATACAGTTATCCATTTGATGATTGTGTACAACATGGTACGTGCACATACAAAGGCCAAAGTTAATGGCATCAAAGGCAAACTCACATACTCAAAAAAAAATGAGGCCATCAAAGATCTTTTGGCATGTCACAAGAATCTCGGAATAAATCAAATTTGCTATGGTATATTAGCGGCATTCTGTGCCGCGGGGGTTCGTGGTTTGATGGTATGCTCAGATGACTGGAGAACAAGATCAGTTAAAGGGGCTTTATCACTAATTGACATTTCTGAAAAACCTTCAGAGGGTAAAAATCTAGTGGAGCCAGTGTGGCTACGTACTAATAAGTATATATGTGATTTACTGAATAAAAGTTTCTTCTCATCAGAGTCTTTTGACCCCACTGTACCTCTTAGATTTGAATTTGCACAATGCTTAGTATTAGACTTTGGTGATGCCTGGGTGGCGAAACGTGGTCTTGGTTCAAGTGATGAGGTCACCTTGACTGTACCCAGGTCAGCTAAACTCACAACCAGGATTGACCCGTTTTAGATTAGCTTTGTACTAGATGGATTGTAATTGAATTTTTCAAAGTGATTTATGAATTTAATAATCATTACTTCCAATCCTACTACTGCCCGGATGCCACAGTCTGAATACCAATAGTAATTGTACGGCGGCATGCCTCCGTACATCATTGAAGAGAGTCCGACAAGACACAAGCTGAGTCAGGAAGCTGTGCATGCGAGTAACACACGCGGGGGAATTGCGGGAAGTCGCGTTTATCACTTCCCGCCAGCCCATAATAGGCCAAATTGTCAGGATGATACTATGATAAAGGTATAACTAGGCTAATTACAACTTTAACTGTGTATGTGACAAGGTAGAAAATAATTTAAAAAAGATTTATAAGGGTTTTATAATAAAATAAAAGGGTTCTACTATTGAGGAATAGTGGTGGTGAGCGCTATTGAGAACCCTGGGTGCAGGCTTTATCTGTTGGATTACAATAATAGAGTCTACAATAATTAAGATTATAATTATACCTGATTATTAACCAAGAGTAAAACTGTTTTTGACAGTTTACTACGTAGGTTATTCAAGAGCAGGATGAGGAAAGGTTTTTGGCTGTAAAAAGCCCTCCTTTTATCCTGAAATTGAGGTGGAAAGGCTGCTAGACCTTTCCATGTAGAGGAAGTGAAGATTTTTCACTCTCCAGGACTGGCTTGTGGTTTGCAAACAGCCTGTATACCCTGTATTGGGCTCAGATGTGGTTTTGAAACCACATCTGGGCAGTTTTTACCAATACAGGGTGAAAATTTTCATCTGGGGACCTCACAGCCTGATTCTGACGTGTATGACGCGTAGAATGCTGTACAGAAGCTGTATGGGACCCCAGTATTGACTGACATATGAGGTATTGAAGTAAAAACATGCTTCTTCGTCTATTTGACACCTCATATTCATGATTATGGGGTGTTATCCCATGGTAAGGCTGTATATGACAGCAGGTGGGATTTTGACCTTAAAATGGTCATAACTCTGTCAGTTTTTCAGATATCAAGCTCAACGTTGGTTCATTGAATAGCTCTTTATGAGCTCTACACAATGGTACCCAACTTGACATGGTTATCATTAAATATGACAAAGTTATCCCATGTACAAGTATTTTTGTACATTGGCGTGGTTTGGGCAAAAAGCTGTATTGAGCTTGTTTGGCCAATAACTTCTGTTGTAGTTACGTTATGAGGAAATGGATGGCACCATCAGATAGCCCTGATTGTGCTCTTTCCAAAAAGACCCCACTTTAAGTATCTCACACTAAAACTGTAAAAGTTAGATGAGAGGTGAATGTTTTGTTCACCCTTATTTGGTCTGAATTTGACCATAACTCAAGTAATACTGGTGCTAGCTCAGTTTGGCTGGTACCATTGGATAGCCCTGGCTTAGAGCTTCATTTTGAGTACCCATTTGATGGGGTTAATCCTCTCCTTCTAGGTTTTAGATGAGAGCTGAAAATTAAGGTTTATGCTCAGCAATAACTTTGAGCAGGAATAACTTTGTTATTTCTTGTCCTATGGTGATGGGACTTATATTTTCAGAAAGGGGTGAGTTTCCTCTTTCTTTTGATACCTTCTGAGCTAATTTGGCTCAGTTCCATGTTTTGGTGGTATCTTGGCTATACCATTGGTTTATGGTATTTTGGCTGTCATGCTTGTGCTCTGGTTTTGAGTCACAGGCTGACATACCCTCCCTCTAAAAAAGGCTCATCCTTGATGAGACTGTTCAGTCCTCCTAGAGGCTCTGAATCTCCTTAAATGAAGGTTCCCATCTGGTATGGCATCCTCTGCCAACCATTTGTCTTTGTCAGCTGTCTGGTTCTTGAATCTGACTAGATATTGTCTCTGATCTTTCCCATTAAGTCTGATTTTTCTGGCCCTGATGATTTTACTCACAGGTCCAGGAGAGTCTTCTACTTCCACTATTTCTGGTGGAGTGGTGTTCTTCTTCCTGGAGGGGAATTTATCCTCCTCTGTTTGGAAGTATGGTTTCACCAGGCTCACTGGGAAGACTGGGTGTTTCCTAGAAAATTCCTCAGTGAGCTTGACCTCTACTGCATTCTTCCCTATCAACTTAATGATAGTGAAGGGCCCTACAAATGAGTCTCTCATTTTCTTGGGTCCTTTGAGATTGTTAAAGTTCAGTGTAGACACTAACACCTGGTCCCCTTCCTTGAAGTCAGGTTCCATATGTGATTTGTCCCACCTTTGCTTATTATACTCTTTGGCCTCAGCTATGCATCTGGCAGCAGTATCACAGGCTTTCTTCCACATATCATGGAAGTCTTTGGCTGTGGGGTGGATGGTCAGAAGGTTTTTCTTCAAGTGATTCACAGGTAACATGGGATTCCACCCTTTCTCTACCAGTGCAGGTGTTTTTCCTGTAGTAGAGTGTTGGCTTGTGTTATAAGCCAGTTGGACTGCTGGTAAGAGGGTGACCCAATCATGGGTATATCCCTCATGGTCCTTGTATTCCATGCCATAGGCACAGAACCTCCTGAGGATGTCCTCCATTGTTTGGATCATCCTCTCAGCTAGGCCATCTGTTTGTGGATGGTAAGCTGTGGAAAAAGCAAGCTTGGTGCCTAGCATGTCATATAAATTGGTCCAAAATTCAGATGTGAATTTTGGGTCCCTATCACTAATTATGATCTTAGGGACTCCACAGGTAGATATGATGTTATTCCAAAATAACAGAGCAGTGTCCATGGCTGTGTCCTCTTTATGGCATGGTAGACATCTCATTCTCTTGCTGAACCTATCCACTATGATTAGGCAGGCATTGTAGTTTTCTTTGCCTCCTGGGACAAGTCCTGTGACCCAGTCCATGTTGATGGTTTCCCATGGGTGTTTGGGTTCTTCTATGTGTTGAAGTAACCCATATTTCTTCCCATGTTTTCTATTTGCCTTTTGGCATCTTTCACAAGTGTTGATGTATTCACTCAACTCTTGCTCCCACTTGGGCCACCAAGCTGTGCTTGCTACCCTCTCTTTAGTCCTTTCCTCACTCATGTGTCCCATATAGGGGCAATCATGGCATTCCTGCAGGATTAAAGAGATGTGGTTTCTGTCTATCACTGTGAGTGCACTGGTGTGCTTTTCTCTGTGATAAATCAGGCCATCTATAAGGAAGAATTTATTGTCCTTATAGGCCCTCAACCAGGGTTCCTCCAGCTGGGTTTCCAGTTCTGGGCTCCTGTATTTTTGTTGAAGGAGTTGGAGTAGTATGCTACACTGTTTGTGTTTAGCATAAGATTTCAGTACTGCATTGAAAAATTCATTGTGCAGTTCTGAGGAGCTTATTCCCAGTATGGGGGTTTCTGTCCCTTCTGAATCAGTGTTTCCACTGTCAAGGGTACCACTCCCTGGTGCCCATTCAGAGAATCTGAAGTTTTTCTTCCTATTTATTTCCATAAAATGGATAGGAATTTTTGCAGCAACTTCAGGGTCATAAGCTGGATTGCTTTTGACATTGTCCAGTGGCCATCTGCTAAGGCCATCTGCATTGGTATGGCTTTTACCTTCCTTGTATATGATGGTCATGTTCCCTCTATACTCCTGGATGGCTATTTGCCATCTCAACATGTGTCTATTGGTAGTCTTCATGTTTAGTAAAGACTTCAAGGCTGTGCAGTCTGTGTAGACTTCAAAGACTGCACCCTCCAAATAATAATGGAGTTTTTCTAGAGCCCAGACTAGACATAGACATTCTGTCTGGGTGGCCCCATACCTGGCTTCTGAATATTTCAGCTGCCTGGAGATGTAACATATTACACCTTCTCTTGGTTCACCATCCACAATTTGTCTTTGGTGAAGGGCTGCTCCTAGGCCTTGACTGCATGCTGCATCTATATATAACTTGAATGGTAGTTCAAAGTCAGGTAAGATAAGCACAGGTGCATTAGTGAGTTCATATTTGATCCTCTCATATGCATCCCTTCTTTCCTTGGTAATTTCAAAAACTACATCCTTTGAGCATAACTTGTATAAACTACTAGTTATGTGGGCAAAGTTTTTGATGTGGTTTCTATAGTAGCTGGCAAACCCAAGGAAAGATTGCATCTCTTTGATGTTCTTTGGTACTGGCTTTTGCAGTACTGCTGCTACTTTGTTCTGGTCAATTGCCAGACTAAGGCCTGAGACTTTATGTCCTAGAGCTAGTAGCTCTTGTTGGCCAAAATTACACTTTTTAAGTGAAATTTTCAGATTGATGGGTGTACATTTACTTAGCACTCTGTCTATGTATTGTACATGGTCTTCCCATGTCTCTGAGTATATAATGATATCATCAATATATACTACCATCCAGCCTTCCATTATTTCTTCTTGAAATATGGTGTCCATCATCCTTTGGAAGCGGGCTGGTGCATTCTTGATGCCAAATGGCATCCTGGTGTACTCATATATGCCCATATGGCATATAATTCTGAGTAATTTCATGGAGTTTGGTTTAACTCCATTTTGGTGGAAGCCCTTCATACAATCCATCTTGGTTATGTATTTGGCTTTGGCCAATTTATCCAAGGCATGAGGTATCCTTGGTATAGGATACCTGTCTGCTTTTGTGTAGTTGTTCAGGGCTCTGAAGTCTCCACACAATCTAGACTTTCCATCATGCCAGGTGATCAGGACAGGAGTGGTGATTTCCACTATTTCATTGTGTCCAATCTTCCTGATGACATCCATGTCCAGGAGTTCATTGATGTGTTTCTCAATCTCTTTCCTGGTCTCCAGACTTGCTGGGTAAGGAGGTCTCCTTAACATGGGTGGGTAAGGCCTTTCCACATCCAGATATAGTTCTATATCATGGCCTTTGATCTCGCCTAATGGTTCTTCACCAATGGCAAATGCTGGTCTATTCTTCCTCAGCATCTTTAGTAAACTTAGCTTTTGTTTACTGGTGAGGGCAGTGCTAAACTGTCCCTCTCTGAATTCTTTCAGAAGTTCTTCCAGTGGGTCCTGAGAAGATATCTGGTATATATCAAGAGAAAATTTCTTTTCCTTGTTAGTACCAATGGTAATATGCCTATTTTTACTATTGTAAATATCTATGCCATACATCCTCTGGTAATCTGTTCCCAGTAAAAACCCTTGGATGTGGGCATCTTCAAGCACTACAAACTCTGGGTTGAGTCTGATATTACCTTTTCTGTGGGGTATAATTATCTCTTTGATAATTGTCCCAATAGAGGTCATCTTTCCAGATGCACTCTTAAAGTTCTTTGCCCTGGTGGGCAAGAGTTCTTTTTCCCAGTTTGGGAAGTGGTTATCCAGATAATTTCTGGCCACTATGGAGCAGTGTGCTCCACTGTCAATGATCAGTGGATGCTGAGCATTTTCAATACATACAGTCATTTTTGTAGCTGTTCCATGTATATATGCCATTCCTTTGGTTGGTGTAACCAGGAATGTTTGTGCATCTTGTGTATGTTTACACAAGTTCTTGTTTGCAGTGTCTTGTGGCATGCCTGCTTCCAACTGTATATCCTGGATTTCTAGTGGGGTTTCCTCTTGGTATTCCACTAGAAATTCCTCTCTTGGGTCTTGATCCTCATCAGATGGTTCTCTAATGGCATCACCCATAGAGTCTGATTCAGAATCCTCTGTTGGAGGTTCTTCTTCAGGGACTTTTTCTATAGCATAGACTTTCTTCTTTGCTTTTGGACAGTTGTTGGCATAGTGGTCTGTTGAACCACAATTGTGACAAGAATTCTTCTTCTTTGCCACTTCTGCCACTTTTTCTCTGGGTTTGTCTTTAAACTCCACCCTGAAAGGTTGTTTCTCTTTGAAACTACTGCTTCTATATGGGGTGAATTTCCCTATATTAGTCCTTTTCCTTATGTCTTGTAAGGTATTGGCTATATCATCTAGAGTGCAATTTTGGTTGCATCTGCACTTTACTGCATGCTCTAGTTCTCCTGGCAGTTGTGTCAGAAGTTTATGATTCCTCATTTGAATGTTCATTTGAGGATCAATGGCTTTAAGTCTTTTAGACTGTCTAAGACACCACTCATATGGATTTTTGTCCACAGAGTATTTGTCATTTTCAAATGACATGGTCTTTTGCCATATCCAAGTTCCATTACTGTACTTTTGGATTATTTTACTCTTCCACCATGGCCAATTTCTTCTGCCATAGATTTCTTTCATTTCAGTGTACCATATACTTGCATGACCTTTAAATGCAGTATTCAGTCTAGCAGTAATCCAGTAGTCTGGTATGCTTGGTACATCAATGAAGAGTCCATCAATATAATCTATGAGCTCCATATGATGATATTCTCCTGATCCAGAGAATTTGGGCCAGCTTGAGGCCTCAGGAAGCTTTTTCAAGGCTTCCTTCTCTGAATAAGACATGCCATCTCCATCCTGGTATTGTGATGGAGATCTTGCCTTATTCAACAACATGGCATCTGGTTTGATGTCATCTGGTTGATATGGATTCTCCATAGCTTGGCCTTGTGGTTGGGGCTTTAAGCTATGGTAGGCATCAAACAATTTGTTGATGTCTTGGTTCAGACACTCCCTGTCCCTGCTACTATGGTGTTGTTCTTCAGAGACTTGGTTCAGTCTCTTGTTGGTTTCTTCAGAGGCTTTGCTCAGTTGAGCATATCCTTCCTGAAGGTTTTTAACTATCTGCTCCAATGAGGCTTGAGTTTTTCTCATCCTCTCTTGGGCAGCTGCAAATTCTGTAGCCTGCTTTGCAGATTGCTCAGCATATTGGGACATTTGTAACCACAGTGTGTCACTGTTGATGTTACTCTCAGATGTGATAATGTTATTTTCAGTCTGAGTGGGGGTAATGTTTCTATTACTAGGACTACTGATTCTGGAGTGGTTTACAACTACTTCTGGTTCTTGTGTACTTCTTTTACCAAATCTAACAGCTTCTGGATCATGGGGTCTGACTCTTTCCTCCTCTGGTTGAAGGAGGCTTTGTTTTTGCCCTTGTTGCCTTGTCTTCTCCTGGAAACTTCCTGGAATTGTGAAGAATGGTGACTCTTGGCCACTGATCTGCTGGTTTCTGAATGGTGTGAAGCCACTGGAGAGCTGATTTGGCATGCTCCTTGTGAACCTGAAGGAATCTGAGTAGGCCCTGTCTGGGTTAACTGTTCTTCTATAGCTAGGATAGTGGCTTGATTCTCCCTTATCCTCTGTGCCCTTGCCTCCAGGAGTCTGTGCTGCCTGGTAGGATTCCAACCCTTGGTGATTACCATAAGGTCTTTGAAGTCTATCTCTTTGAGACAGATCTTCTGGCAACTTGATCCCAGTTCTGCCCAGTGAGTTGCTAGGTTGAACCTCTTGTTGTCCATACTCCATTGAAACAAATCTTTGAGGAGTTGGTGGATTTGAAGAACTTGATCCATATCCTTCCAGTCCTCTGGTTTGAGGTTTCTGTTGAATTGGAGTGTGAATGGCAAGGTTGATATTATCTCCCTCATTGTTTTGCCATCCACCACTGTGTCCAATGTGTCTTCTTTCAGGTCTTCTGGTTCTAGACATTCCTGCTCTATCCTCTGGCTGGTTCCTTTGGAAGCCAAGGTCTCTGAGGTATGCAGGGGACATATCAGTGTTTGCAAGCAGTCAAAAACTTTATGTTCTTAGGGTATTTACCTTTGACTGTGCCTTGTACAAATTTGTTATCTGCTGATTTGGGCAGTTTGCCTTTGGAGGTTACAACTGGGTTAATAATTGTAATCTTCCCTGTACAAGTGGTTAAGGTTGGTTTACCTTGTATTGAAGCAGAGTTTCGTGGTTTTCTACTCCTCTGAGTGGCTATTGGTGTCCACTTCTTGGCTGTAATGAGGCCTTCACTAAGCCTTTTTCCTTTACCCTTGCTGCCCTCTGGTTCTGAGGGTGTCACTGGTGTGTTGGCCTGTGACTGGGTTTCAAGTGGGATGTAGTTTTCTTCCACTGAATCAAGACAGGAAAAAGAGGGCTTATGTCAGTTAAGACTTCTTAAAAGGCTGGTTTTGCACGTCTAAGAATGGCCTCTGGGCTTGTATATTATTACAATATGCCCTTGTATGATGACAGTGTAATTGAATTAACAATTTCACGTCAAAAATACAGCTTATGGTGCCCTGTCACACTGTTTGTGTGCCAGTATCCCACAGATACACTTGTGGTTTGCAAGTGTGCTCTGTAAAAGTGGTTTGTATACAAGTGTTATTGAATTAACAATACACTTGACCACGCCTCAACTGATGGTTTTTCAGTCAGAGGTGTCCTTATTCAGTCAAGAAGACAGGACTGTATTGATGGCTTATGTGTTTTTATATACAAAACACGCCAAAAATAATCAAATTCAGTGGGTATTAGCCACGTGAATAATACTCTTTAAAATATGAGTATGTATAAAAAGAATAAATATATATAATATATATATTTAAACAAAGAAATTACGCCTAAAAAGATAAAAACAATGGTTAATAAGTCTTAAAAAAGAGAAAAGACTTACTTGTAAGGTCCAAAAAGTCAAAAAAAACACGGCCAGGCCCCCAAAATGTCAGGATGATACTATGATAAAGGTATAACTAGGCTAATTACAACTTTAACTGTGTATGTGACACGGTAGAAAATAATTTAAAAAAGATTTATAAGGGTTTTATAATAAAATAAAAGGGTTCTACTATTGAGGAATAGTGGTGGTGAGCGCTATTGAGAACCCTGGGTGCAGGCTTTATCTGTTGGATTACAATAATAGAGTCTACAATAATTAAGATTATAATTATACCTGATTATTAACCAAGAGTAAAACTGTTTTTGACAGTTTACTACGTAGGTTATTCAAGAGCAGGATGAGGAAAGGTTTTTGGCTGTAAAAAGCCCTCCTTTTATCCTGAAATCGAGGTGGAAAGGCTGCTAGACCTTTCCACGTAGAGGAAGTGAAGATTTTTCACTCTCCAGGACTGGCTTGTGGTTTGCAAACAGCCTGTATACCCTGTATTGGGCTCAGATGTGGTTTTGAAACCACATCTGGGAAGTTTTCACCAATACAGGGTGAAAAGTTTCATCTGGGGACCTCACAGCCTGATTCTGACGTGTATGACGCGTAGAATGCTGTACAGAAGCTGTATGGGACCCCAGTATTGACTGACATATGAGGTATTGAAGTAAAAACATGCTTCTTTGTCTATTTGACACCTCATATTCATGATTATGGGGTGTTATCCCATGGTAAAGCTGTATATGACAGCGGGTGGGATTTTGACCTTAAAATAGTCATAACTCTGTCAGTTTTTGAGATATCAAGCTCAAAGTTGGTTCATTGAATAGCTCTATATGAGCTCTACACAATGGTACCCAACTTGACATGGTTATCAGTAAATATGACAAAGTTATCCCATATACAAGTATTTTTGTACATTGGCGTGGTTTGGGCAAAAAGCTGTATTGAGCTTGTTTGGCCAATAACTTCTGTTGTAGTTAAGTTATGAGGAAATGGATGGCACCATCAGATAGCCCTGATTGTGCTCTTTCCAAAAAGACCCCACTTTAAGTATCTCACACTAAAACTGTAAAAGTTAGATGAGAGGTGAATGTTTTGTTCACCCTTATTTGGTTTGAATTTGACCATAACTCAAGTAATACTGGTGCTAGCTCAGTTTGGCTGGTACCATTGGATAGCCCTGGCTTAGAGCTTCATTTTGAGTACCCATTTGATGGGGTTAAGCCTCTCCTTCTAGGTTTTAGATGAGAGGTGAAAATTAAGGTTTATGCTCAGCAATAACTTTGAGAAGGAATAACTTTGTTATTTCTTGTCCTATGGTGATGGGACTTATATTTTCAGAAAGGGGTGAGTTTCCTCTTTCTTTTGATACCTTCTGAGCTAATTTGGCTCAGTTCCATGTTTTGGTGGTATCTTGGCTATACCATTGGTTTATGGTATTTTGGCTGTCATGCTTGTGCTCTGGTTTTGAGTCACAGGCTGACACAAATGTTCCTGTGTCTTTCAAGAGGACTAGGATAACTAGGGATCCACAGCAGGATGCATATTGCATTTGCATGTGCTTGCAATATTCCAAATGGTTGCATTGGAAAGTGATTGCATGGGAACATCAATATTTCAAATTGAATAATGCACTGTCCACTGCAATTTTCAGGTTCAGGTATTTGAGATTGCGAATTTGCGAAGGTCAGGTGTGATCTTTCTTTTTAGCCGCAATTAAAAAAGATTCATCAACTGCAATTCAATTTAGGTGATATTAATAAATCAGTAATCATTTGCTTTCATTTCATTTTCTACTACAAGCATGCCATTCACAAAAAAAGGAAAAGAGCGTAAAAGGGAACTCGCAAGAAAGCGTCGGGCTGAGGAAGGAAAGTGTGAGTTGCTCGCTTAATCTCAGTGTATATATATAGATATATATATATTCTTCCACATTTATGTGGCACCCTCATTGGGCCCCACGGAAGAACATTGGCTTTACTCGGTTCAGATTGTGCCAATGTCATTTGGGCTCCAACAGGGAAGTCAAAGGATGTGTGCCGAAGAAAGCTCCTTGGCAGTATCTGATATCTTGTGTGCTTCAACACATAGTGATCCCTCAACCACTTGGGAATAGTGGGAGATCCCAAAAGACAAATGAGCACAAAACAACCCGAATGAATAGGTTGTTTTCCTCCTCTTGCCCAACAGCACAAATACCAATGCCAGTATCAGCAAATATCACCCCAAGTGAAATTTGGAGGGTTGTGGATGTCAATCAGATCAAACACATTCACTTTGGCCGTGTGGCAATTTTGTCTTCAACCAGATTACTCATTTCCCTTGTCAAATTCCAACCATTCACAACAATGAGTGAAGTCGAGGTCAATCAATGGGATGAATTATCACAATTCTTATTTCGCAAAAAGAGATTCACCGGCCCAATTGCAACAAATGGAGCATTACTGGAGGGATTTATGTTTGCGATTGGGTGGCGCAAATGCAGCACAAAGAATGAACAATTTGGTCTGCATGGAAGTGTTGGGAAAATTGAAAACGCAAAAGATGAATGGCAGAACCAAGGTGCCAATCTTAGCTCAGTGGGTTTCATTCTAGGTCAATCCTTACAATATGTTTGGGATAATTTATTCGAGAAGATTCAAAATTTCTACAAGTCATTGGGGGTTCCATCTTTTGATCAAGTTAACTATGAAGCCAATATTGCCGCAAGTCAGGGTGCATTCAAGTTTGCTTCCGCACACACTTTCACCATGAATGGATTCAAAAACGCACGTCATGTTGATAAGGATACATCGCTGTATGCTTCGGGATGGTGGTTTCAAGCTGATAAGCTGACTGGCCAAATTCAAAGAGATGTGTCAAAGCAGTGTACAGGGGGAAAATTGATTTTCCCAAATGAGCATTTTTGGATTGATCTATCCGCATGTCATGGGCTCATTCAGGTAGTGTGGGCCAGTAGTACATTCGTTCATTATACTGATCCAGCACAGGACAACAAAAGCACAACACTAGTGGGTATGTCCGCACAATTCTCAAGCAGGTTAGCAAAAACAATGCAGCAAAAAAGCCATGGCTACTATGAGATTGGCGAGAGAGCGTGCTATCAAATCAGGGATGGTAATACAATCTCATTCCAATTCAAAGAATGAGGAGATTTGCATGTGTGTTGGGTAAATAATGGTGGGGTAAGGCAGAGGACAATATACACCAGGATTGGATGGTTTCAAGTGCAGGAGATGGGGTGTCTCACATGAAAAAGGGGTGAAGTGGATTATGTATGGTGGCATGCCATTGTACATATGTCCTGGTTTGTTGCTCTTTTCCACGATGCCAATGCTTCACACGCGAATCCTTATGCTTGTGCAGGTTCCAACAATGCTAAAAGTTCTTTACACCTATGCGGGGTGCCAACGCTTCACACGCCAATCCTTATGCCTGTGCAGGCACCCAAAAATTCACATGCCAATCCTTACGCTCATGAAGGTTCCCCAAAATGCTAAAAATTCCTTATGCCTGTACATGCTTCTGACGATTCACACGCCAATCCTTACGCTTGTGAAGGTTCCCCACAATGCTGAAAATTTCTTGGCCTGTGCAGGATCCTGAGAATTCACACACCAATTCTTACGCCTGTGCAGGCTCCAACCAGCTCACATGCCAATCCTTACGCCTGTGCAGGCTCCCAACAATTCACACGCCAATCCTTACCCTTGTGAAGGGTCCCAAAAATGCTAAAAATTCCTGACGCCTGTACAGGCTTCCGACAATTCACATGCCAATCCTTACGCTTGGGAAGGTTGCCAACAATGCTGACAAATTCTTACGCCTGTGCAGGCTCCCGACAATTCACATGCCAATTGTGAGCCTTAGAGGTAATTTCATATACCCAAAAGACCACAAATATAAAAAATAACATATTAATATAAATAAAATAAATTTATTTATATTTTTAAAATAAAAATCAAAATATAAATATAAAATTATATTAAAAATAAACAATTAATTATAATTTAAAAATAAAAAATACATTAAATTTTGTAAATATAAAATTACATTTATACTTGAAAAAATTAAGTAAAAATGAAATTTTAACAAAATTGTGAAAAAATAAATAAATTTGGAAAAAAGTTAAATAAAATTTATCATAACTTTTTATCCAATAAATAAACATATAAAATTTATTTCACCATTGGATTCCTCATAAAAAATCAGGTGGGGTCACCTCTGAGTGAAATTCTTGTAACTCAACTCTAAATAAGCTTAAATTAAGTTTTTAGTATTTTCAATACAAAAGTTGAAAATCCTCAAAACCTTAATTTAATTCACACCACATGTGGTGTTAACCATCAATTTTTGTGTTAAAATTGAGGTGTTGTGTTTAGTTTAGAAGTTATAAGGAATTGAAGTATTTTCAATTGAATTCAATTGAAATGTCAAAATGTGCGCGTGTATTACATAAGTGAACTTTGATTTACATATGAGGTGTCAATTATTACTGTATTGTACTGTACAATTGAATTGAATTACATATGTAAATTATAAGTATAATACATGATGAGGAATTAAAGGAAAAATAAATTGGAAAGATTAAAATTGGGGGGGAAAAGGAACTCCAGCTCTAAGGGGGAGCTAGACCCCCAAAATCCTTGCTGACAGGCGTGGGATGTCAAACTTCACGCAAAAGTTCATCACTTTTGGCCTGGAATTGAGTTACAGGGTCTGTGGACTCAATTGATGATGAGGTTTTGATACCAACTGGGGTAGTTTTAGCTGTTGCCAAGAGGGTAAAACTACCCTTAAGATAAAACAATCATAATAAAAACAGTTTTAATTGGTTTCTACGCCTCTGACACACATTCTGACGTGTTTTGAAGGCTCTAGGCCTGGTATTGCTATAGTAATGGCTGAATTAAGGGTCTAAAATGGCTCAAAATGGCTAAAAATGGCTTAAACCAGCCCTTTTTGGTCTAAACCTGGGTTCAATGATGCCATAATTGGCTTTTCTGTTGTCAGACTGTTTTTCACGACTGACAAGAGTAAATTTTACTTTTGGAGTAAGAGAATTGATGGCTATAAAAGAATGTCTTCTTTGCCCCACTTTTCTCTTCATGTTAGAATCTTTTCCTTTTATTAATTAGTTTAAACACTGTTAAACCAATCAATCAAAGATTCCAACCACCACTTTTAAATCATTTTAATCCTTTTAACCACGTGAAAAAATCATTATAATCATTGTTTGTAACTCTTATAATCATTTTTACCCCTGAACCACCCCAAAAGTGAATTAAAGCATCTTTCATCACTGTAAACTTTGTCACTTTGTTTCCAAATTCACTCTGGTCACTTTTGGGCGTGTTTTCTCTTTAATATTCTTTTTAAAGACTTTGTTCTTTAATTAATTGCTTGCAGTTCTTTGCTCAATTAATTCCAATTGAAATTGCTCTTGAAGAAATTTCTTTTGTAGCCTTAAAATATCTCTTGTAGAGTATTTTTTTGGATAAATCTTTATTGTTGGTAAAACAATAAATTTTTATATTATTGTTTTATACTAATAAAGCTATAAACAATAAAATTTGGCGTGTTTTCTCTTAAAAATAATATTTCATACTATTTTTAACTGAATTTTACCTTATACAAATTTTGAGGACAGGAAAAGTACTTGATTTTTAATCAAAGTTTCAAATCCACACCTTACATTTGGGGGCCCAGCCGTGATATTTTACCTGTGACATATTTTTTTACTCTTTTTAAATCTTTTTTCTTATATTGAAAAATTTAAAAACATATAAAAAATACTTATAATTCAAAAAATCCATAAAAAATAACTTTTTTTATATTATAAGTGAGGCTTATATTTTTATTTCTTTTTTGAAATAACCTTTTTTTTACTTAATTAATTGGCTTTTTTCATTAATTTTAGTGTCTGACAACGTGGTAAGACAAGAAAACATTGAAACAGCCTCAACAGTAACCAGCATTATCCCTGCCAGTACTGTTAATTCTGATCATAATAGCACTGTTATTGTGACTCAAAATAACCAGCCTGAACCAATATCTTCTGAATTAATTAACTTGGACATAAGTAATACTCTTCAGAAGGCTAAGAATTTGGCCAATAGTAAGTTTTTGACGTAAAAATACTATTTTAAGCCTTTTTTAACCATAATTATGCCTTCAACCAGATCAGGAGCCAGCTACAACCCCTCAAGCAGCTCCCAAAAAGGTAATAGACGTGATTATGGCAGAAGCCAACCAGGTACAGAAGGAAAAGGGTCAGTTGATGACTTCCAAACAACTAAATTGGGTCATTCTGAAGCTGATAATACTATTTTACCTTCAAAAAGAGCTGACACCGCCACAACAAGCCTCTGTGGACATATACAAAGCCAGCCACAGTGCATACAACAATGCACTTCAATTCAAGGAGTACCAGATCCTTGCAGACCTGTGGAAGAATTGCATGAATTCTTACCTGACAGTAAGAAAATTCTTGGGCCATCCCAACACTTGCAAATTGCTCAATGGATGGCATCCATTGATGGAGAAGAAAAACATGATGCTTTTGACACTAGAATGGAGGAAAAACAACCCTCCAACACCCAAACCAGTGCCAAAAACAGCCCCAGTGGCCAGCAGCAGCAATTCCAACGTGAAAAAGCAGCCACAAACTCCAAACAAGGGCAAAGGGAAGGCACCAGCCCCAAAACCTTACAGCCAGGGCTACAGAATCCCAAAGATTCAGCAGGATGCCATGGAAAATGTATTTCAGATGGCCAGAACCATGATGGAATTACAGAAGAAGGAGGAAGCCAGATTAAGGTTCCAGAAATGATTTCTGACATATTTGATTCCATCCCAGAGTTGTATAATGCTATAAATGACGTGAAAAAACATCTTTCTGATAAAAATGACACCATTTGTAACAACATTAAAACAAACAACCTGAGTCTGTTCCAAATTAATGAAACACTTATGTGTTTTGAAAAAGTTTTGAGAACAATTAAAAATTCCAATAATGATAATTCTTCTAACAATAAAATAAATGAACAATCTGCCATTATTAAAGAATTAACAGATAAATATTCTAAATTCAATATTGATGACATAATTGAAACAAGAATTAAACAAGCCATAAATATTATCAAGACAGATAACAAGAAGGTCCTTGATGACATTTCAAATTCATTTACTGAAGTAAAGACATATACCATTGCCTTGAAAAAGTGTTTTGATGCTTCACAAGAAGAAGTATCAAAATTATCAATGAAATTAAATCAAGTCACTGCTGATAATACAAGACAGACAGAGTTATGGCAAGAACTTACACATAAAGAAGACATGTATAAAATTGAAGTAATAAATTTAATACAAAGCTTCCAACATGAATACAGAAATTCCCAAAGGTGTAGCAACAGTAAAATGAATGACATTGAACAAATACTGAACACCTTACCAAGAATGTCTACACCTCTAAATCAAAATGAGGGCACAAGAATTCCAAATCCACAAGTATTGGATCCTGATAATTCACAATTAAAAAATGAATTATCCACTTCTTTTCATAACTTGGAACCATCAATGGGCCAAGCACTCTTGAAAGAAGTTCCAAAACTTAAAGAATGGCCTCACTTCAGTGGTGAAGGAGAGTATGACCATATGGAATTCATTAGAGGTATTGACATGATCAAAGAGGATTTTGAATTACCAGACAGATTGGTAACAGCCAGGTTTAACACCTTGTTTACCAGATCAGCTCACAGATGGTACATCAAAATAAGACAAGCACATGGACACCAGAGTTGGACTTGGTGGAAAACCCAAATCATCAACAAATGGGCAAATGATGCTTGGAGGTTTAAAGTTGAAACAGCCTTTGAATCTGCCAAATTTAATGCTGATAAAGACAAAGCTTTACCATGGTTTTGCCAACAGAAGGACAGATTAACAGCATTATATCCTGACATGTCAGAATTTATGATCCATAGAAAAATTCTGAGACAATGTGGGGGTGACTTAGAGCATGCTGTCAAAAGCAGGACTACTGAACAATCTTCAGCAGAGGATATTATCAATATACTAGAAGAAGTAACCACCAGAACCAAAATTGGTTCTAGTAGGGTGAATCTTAAAACAAGGTTTAATACACCTTGGAAAGATTCTGTGGACAAAAACCCCAAAGAAAATTCTAGTAATATTAAATATAAATCTGCAGATACAGTCAGAAAATGCCATATTTGCCAAAGCACCACCCATTTAGCCAATACATGTCCAAAAAGGGGGAAAATCAATGAAATTGACATTGAAAAGGGACCAGATGTTGAAAAAGAAGACATAATTGAAGACAATTCAGATGATAAGTCATCCATATTTTCTGAATCTTCAAAAGATATAGAAAATATCAATGCCACTTTTGACATCATGGAATCTTATTCCCACTTACCACAATTGAGCAATGGTCAAGTTGATTTATCAAAAGTTCAAGATGCACAACTTATGAAGACAAAACCAAACAGAGGAAAAGGTTATACAGCTGGTAATTCCTGTATAACAGAAGTGGTGATTAACAACAAGCCCACCAAACTTTTGCTTGACCCAGGAGCCTTCTGCTCTTGTGTTGGAAAATCCTTTCTTAAGACTTGTGTGCCAAATTTTGAAGACCAATTGTTACCAATTGATGGTATAAAGTTCAACAGTGCAAGTAACCCAATGAAAGCACTGGGAATCTTTGAGACCAATGTCATATTCCCACACATAAATGGGAATTTAAGGATCACAGTTGAATTTGTTGTTATGGAAAATTGCTCTAGTACCCATTTTATATTGGGAAATGATTATTTAATCATGTATGGGATAGATTTACATAATAACAAAGACAGATACTTTACAATTGGGGACAATAAGCGCCAAAAATTTGCCTTTTTACCATTTAAAAGACAAATTACAGTAAACAAAGTATCACCAGTCAACTTAGAGTTAGAGAAATTCAAGTCTTAACAGTTAAATGAGGCTGAAATAAGCCTTCATCTGACTGATAAACAAGAAAATGAACTTTCTTCCCTTTTGTATGACCACAGAGGAGCATTTGCTACAGACAAAGAACCCCTGGGAGCAATTATTGGTCATGAAGTTGACATCATTCTTAACATTGAGAGACCTTATCCACCACTCTTAAGAAGACCTGCTTATCCAGCAAGTCCAAAATCAAGAGAAGCTCTAGAAATTCATATCAAAGAACTTCTAGACCTTGGTGTAATAAGAAAAGTAGGCCACAATGAGGAAGTAGAAATAACCACACCAGTTATAGTGGCGTGGCATAATGGAAAATCCAGAATGGTTGGGGACTTTAGAGCTCTGAACACTTACACTGTCCCAGACAGATACCCTATACCAAAAATCCAAATTTCCCTTACTCAAATATCTCAAGCAGTGTACATAACCACTATGGATGCCCTTAAAGGATTCCATCAAAATGTGGTAACACCAAGAGCAAGAAAATACTTGAGAATTATTGTTCATTGTGGAGTGTATGAATACTTAAGGATGCCCTTTGGTATCAAAAATGCACCTTCACACTTCCAAAGAATGATGAATGAAATCTTCCCTGAAGAACTCTCAGAGGGATGGTTAATCATTTACATTGATGACATTATTATCTGTTCAAAGACTTGGGAGGAGCACATGTACAGATTATCAAGAGTTTTGACAAAAATTCAATCAGTAAACATGAAAATCTCCTTGAAGAAATGTCATTTTGGATTTAAAGAACTTAAAGCACTAGGACATGTTGTATCTGGTTTGTCCCTTGGAATTGACAAAAACAAAGTTGCAGCAGTATTATTAAAGCCCATGCCTCAGAATAAGAAGGAAATTCAGTCATTCTTAGGTTTTGCAGGATATTACAGGCAACACATTAAAGACTTTGCATCCATAGCAAGACCACTTTATAAGTTGTGTGACAAAGACACAGTATTTGAGATGACTGTTTACAGAGTCAAAGCTTTTGAATCTCTAAGAGACGCATTGACCACTGCTCCACTCTTACTGATGCCAGACTTTAAATTGCCTTTCAAACTGTATATTGATGCATCAGGGGATGGACTAGGTGCTGCACTTCACCAAGTTCAGATCATAAATGACAAACCTGTAGAAGGACCAATATGTTTCATATCCAGGCAAATCAAACCAACTGAAGCCAGATATGGAGCAAGTCAAATGGAATGTCTATGCCTTGTCTGGGCCTTGGAGAAATTGAACTATTTCTTAGAGGGATGTGTTTTTGAAGTAATAACAGATTGTACAGCTGTGAAATCACTTTTGAACATGAAAACACCTAACAGACACATGCTCAGATGGCAAATAGCCATACAAGAATACAGAGGCAATATGACTATTGTTCATAAGGATGGGAATATTCATAAGAATGCAGATGGACTAAGCAGATGGCCATTACCAAATAACATTGATAATCCTGCTTATGTTCCAGAAGAAGCTGCACCACAAATTCCAATAGAAGGAATAAGTGTTACAGACTTGAACACCACCTTCTTTGAAGAAGTCAGAAGTAGTTACACTCAAGATAAGAATTGTAGCATCTTATGCCAATTACTTAACAAGGACTGTAAAGACAACTCTCTAATACATGCCTTGGATGAAGTATGGAGAAAATCTTATGATGAAGGAAGATTTCACCTACTGGATGGTATAATTTACCACAGAACCAAGCACACATGTGTCATGACAGTTGTAGACAGGTCATTAATCAATCTTGTACTGAAAGAATGCCATGATAGTCCCTTTTCAGGACATCTTTCTGAAGACAGAACAAGAGAGAAAGTGAAGACCTGCATATGGTGGCCAATGTGGCAAAAAGATGTTGCAGAGTATTGCAAAACCTGTGACAGATGCCAAAAGGCAAATAAATCCACTGGCAAAAGACTTGGAAATATGATGAAAATCCAAGAACCAAACAGACCTTGGGAAATTGTCCATATGGATTGGGTAACTGGCCTACCACCAGGAGGTGACAGGAGCTATAATGCTTGCCTAGTAATTGTGGACAGATTCAGTAAAACTCCAATCTTTTTACCATGTCACAAAGATGATACAGCCATGGATACAGCTCTTCTGATATGGAATAGAGTATTGTCATGGACTGGGATATTTACAAATATCATCAGTGATAGAGATCCCAAATTTACTTCAGCACTATGGACAAATCTTCACCAATTATTTGGCACTAAACTGTCTTTCTCTACAGCCTACCACCCACAAACTGATGGCCTGGCTGAAAGAATGATCCAAACCTTAGAGGACATGGTGAGAAGATTTTGTGCATATGGCCTTGAATTCAAAGATTGTGATGGATTTACCCATGATTGGTGTACTCTGTTACCAGCACTGGAATTAGCATATAAAACATCAATCCATGCTAGTACCAATCAGACTCCTGCTATTCTAGAAAAAGGATGGAACCCCAAGTTACCCCAAGACTCCTTGAGGAAAGACTTAATTGAAATACATCCCACAGCTGCTAGCTTTAAAATAATGCTAGACAAAGCTAGAAAGCATGCAGTAAGATGCATGGAGGACTCTTTTGCAAATGCTAAAGACAAATGGGATAAATCTCATGCAACTCCAGATTTCAAAGTAGGGGACCTAGTTCTTGTATCCACCACTAACTTCAATAACATCAAAGGATGTAAAAAGTTGAAAGACTCCTTTGCAGGACCTTTTGTGATTAAGGCCCTCCATGGAGAGAATGCTGTTGAAGTAGAGTTATCTGAAGAACTTAGCAATAAGCACCCCCATTTCCAGTGAACTTGATAAAACCATATAAATCTAGTGATGCTGAGAAGTTTCCCTTGAGGAATAAGGTTCCCCAAGTTATACCTCCTATTGAGACATCTGGTACTAGGAAAATAACCAAAGTTCTTAAAGAAAGGAAATTAAGAACCAAGAAAGTAAGGGAATACCTTGTTAGGTACAGTGACCCAACTTGTGAAGATGAATGGTTAGAAGAAAAAAATATACCAGAAGCTACCAAACTCCTGAGGGGATTCAGACACACTAGAAACAACAATATTACAAAGTAATATTCTTTTTTAGGGGGAGGGAATGTGAGCCTTAGAGGTAATTTCATATACCCAAAAGACCACAAATATAAAAAATAACATATTAATATAAATAAAATAAATTTATTTATATTTTTAAAATAAAAATCAAAATAGAAATATAAAATTATATTAAAAATAAAAAATTAATTATAATTTAAAAATAAAAAATACATTAAATTTTGTAAATATAAAATTACATTTATACTTGAAAAAATTAAGTAAAAATGAAATTTTAACAAAATTGTGAAAAAATAAATAAATTTGGAAAAAAGTTAAATAAAATTTATCATAACTTTTTATCCAATAAATAAACATATAAAATTTATTTCACCATTGGATTCCTCATAAAAAATCAGGTGGGGTCACCTCTGAGTGAAATTCTTGTAACTCAACTCTAAATAAGCTTAAATTAAGTTTTTAGTATTTTCAATACAAAAGTTGAAAATCCTCAAAACCGTAATTTAATTCACACCACATGTGGTGTTAACCATCAATTTTTGTGTTAAAATTGAGGTGTTGTGTTTAGTTTAGAAGTTATGAGGAATTGAAGTATTTTCAATTGAATTCAATTGAAATGTCAAAATGTGCGCGTGTATTACATAAGTGAACTTTGATTTACATATGAGGTGTCAATTATTACTGTATTGTACTGTACAATTGAATTGAATTACATATGTAAATTATAAGTATAATACATGATGAGGAATTAAAGGAAAAATAAATTGGAAAGATTAAAATTGGGGGGGAAAAGGAACTCCAGCTCTAAGGGGGAGCTAGACCCCCAAAATCCTTGCTGACAGGCATGGGATGTCAAAATTCACGCAAAAGTTCATCACATTTGGCCTGGAATTGAGTTACAGGGTCTGTGGACTCAATTGATGATGAGGTTTTGATACCAACTGGTGTAGTTTTAGCTGTTGCCAAGAGGGTAAAACTACCCTTAAGATAAAACAATCATAATAAAAACAGTTTTAACTGGTTTCTACGCCTCTGACACACATTCTGACGTGTTTTGAAGGCTCTAGGCCTGGTATTGCTATAGTAATGGCTGAATTAAGGGTCTAAAATGGCTAAAAATGGCTAAAAATGGCTTAAACCAGCCCTTTTTGGTCTAAACCTGGGTTCAATGATGCCATAATTGGCTTTTCTGTTGTCAGACTGTTTTTCACGACTGACAAGAGTAAATTTTACTTTTGGAGTAAGAGAATTGATGGCTATAAAAGAATGTCTTCTTTGCCCCACTTTTCTCTTCATGTTAGAATCTTTTCCTTTTATTAATTAGTTTAAACACTGTTAAACCAATCAATCAAAGATTCCAAACACCACTTTTAAATCATTTTAATCCTTTTAACCACGTGAAAAAATCATTATAATCATTGTTTGTAACTCTTATAATCATTTTTACCCCTGAACCACCCCAAAAGTGAATTAAAGCATCTTTCATCACTGTAAACTTTGTCACTTTGTTTCCAAATTCACTCTGGTCACTTTTGGGCGTGTTTTCTATTTAATATTCTTTTTAAAGACTTTGTTCTTTAATTAATTGCTTGCAGTTCTTTGCTCAATTAATTCCAATTGAAATTGCTCTTGAAGAAATTTCTTTTGTAGCCTTAAAATATCTCTTGTAGAGTATTTTTTGGATAAATTTTTATATTATTGTTTTATACTAATAAAGTTATAAACAATAAAATTTGGCGTGTTTTCTCTTAAAAATAATATTTCATACTATTTTTAACTGAATTTTACCTTATACAAATTTTGAGGACAGGAAAAGTACTTGATTTTTAATCAAAGTTTCATATCCACACCTTACACCAATCCTTACGCCTGTGCAGGCGCCCAACAATTCACACGCCAATGCTTACGCCTGTGCAGGCTCCCAACAACTCACACGCCAATCCTTACGCTTTTGAAGGTTCCCAACAATTTAAACAATTAAATAAATGAGTAAGATTAATAGCGTGTGACAATAGGAAAGGCCATGTTTCATGAATCTGGAGTGGATTGCTCACATGCGGGAACCTCCTGCTTTTTTACAGTTAAGAATTGATATGGCTCTAAACCATGGAAGAAGAAAATATAGGAGACGGTAACAGCAACTATTGGCATATTTTTGGAAAAAGAGGTTCATGCAAACAAATATTCACTCAAACTTTTGGTGGGGTACTTACAAAAATAATTCTCACACAATCAGGAATTTTCTCTAAGGAGGAAATAAATAATTTTTATGTGAACAAAGAATGTAATAGAAATTGAACATAACAATAATTGAATACAAATAATTTATTTAAAATAAAGTATTACAAATGATAAAAAGTGGAAATAATGAGATTATTTTGTTTAAATTTTTATTTTTCTAGGAATTTGGAGACTATCCCGGTGATTTCCTCCTTTGGATAAGCCTCCAGTGCCTGGGCAAGGAGGGAGTTTAGTTCCTCCCAGAATTCCCAGTGCATCTCATTTTGATGAGTTGCATCCATGAAAGGAATCATGTGGAGCAAGCGGCAATGCTCCAGCAAGATTCGGTTGGTTGATTTGTGGACGATGGTGCGAGGAATCATCAAAGTTGGTCGTAAATTGGTGAATTCCTGGCAAGCCTCATCGTTCAAATTGAGAGGGTCTTTGCACCGGGGGGAGGAGTTGTTGGGGTTCTTGGGGGCACTGGAAGGGATCTCTGGGGAGGGAAAAGGGGTTGGAGTGGAGGGGGGGACAGAAGGGCAAGGTGGGCGAGTCGGGTAAGAAGAAGTGGGAGGGGGAGGGGGGGATCCAACAGTCATATCGTCAATGATGATTATGGAGTGGGGAGTGGCGGGATGAGCTGGAGATGGTCAAAGAAAGGGTGAGGGAAGATTAAGAGGAGTGAAGAAAGAGAAGTGGTGACTGACCAAAAGGTTCCTCTGTCGATTATGTAGGAGCCACCTCAGGTTCTGGCTCACGAGCCGTATCGTCCTCAGGTGGTTGGGAGGATGGACTCGGGCCAGGAATAGGTGGCTCTTTGGTTCAGGAGGGTTCTAAAAAAGGAGTAAGAGTCAGTTCACTCGACTCAAAAGTGAAATGAAACTTTGTCTGCTTACCGCGGAATAATTCCTCTGACCATTGGGTGCCACTCAGGCCTGGAGTGGGTTGCTGCGGGGTTTGCTCGCGAGGCCAACTAGGAACGGGAGAGTCTTGTTGGGGGGGATTTGGGGAGTTTTGTTCTATGAGTATTGCAAAAAAGTCAGTATTATTTCCTGAAGAGAAATGAGATAAGGAGGAGAAAGATAACTTACTTAGGTGTTTGAATCCCATTGGTGACAAGACATGGTGACGATCAGCCCAAGCTCGAATGTCCTGTTTCCATCGCCATCCTTCATTGGCTGGATGATCACTTCGCTCAGGTCGAGGAGTAAAGTGACCATTGGATGGTGGCCTAGGAGGGGCGGTGGACAAATCAATGCTTGAGGGGAAAGGGCTAATCGTCCAGAATCTTTCCCATCGGCCTGCTTGAGGTCCCGGTGTCCATTTGCGCTTGCATATCATTTCATCATTGTCCACCACAAAGGAGTGCTTGCGAGGGCGTCTTGGGCGAGAACTCCTTTGGCCTCGTGGTCGGAAGGGGCGGACAAAGAACAAACATTTCTTGTGTGCTTGTCGGCAAGCATCACAAGCGTCGGTTGTCATCGAGGAACGAATGCAGGGGATACCCCGCTTGGTGCATAAAGTGCACGACATCTAAAAACAAAACAATTGAGGTTAGTAACTGCATAGAAAGTAAACAATCAAGAAAGAAAATGAAGACGTAAAATGAATTCTAAATTTAAAACGTTAACAAAATAAAGACGCTCTACTCGGAAGGTTTTAAAAGTCTGGAAGAGAGTCGTGAAGAAAAATAAGTATTAATATCGGTATGTAATGTCGACAAAAGTTTAAAAAAGAGGTAACGCACGAGGTGGATAGAAGTGAGGTTCTGAAAGGATCAGAAGAATAAACAAACAGGCAAAAGGCAGAACTGCAAATCTTAACTGTTTTCCCGTGCGCTACATCAGTTACGTTGCATGGTATAAAAGATAGCAGTTAGCTTCTCCGCGGGGTTTTTTTTAATCGCTTTATTAGTGCATTCTTTGGAAAACTTTTCTAATTCAAAACTATCACATCAAAATCAAGCCCAATCTAATCAGAAAATACCCAATCTTCAAAATCTATCTTCAAATAAAATCGATCAACTTCAAATTAACGAAATCAAAAATTTATCAAATCATTAAAATCAATCTCGAAATCGTCATGATCTACAAGATCCACATAATCAGAATATTAAAAATTGAAAATTTAAAAATTCATTTGCTCTAGCACTTTCACTGTACCTTTAGTCAATCCAAATACTTCAAATGCTTTTATAATAATGGGGTTCAATCCCACGGTTTTTTTAGTTCATTGCAATTTAAAACCTGGCTCACGACTAATGTGTTTATCCATTAAATTTATGTTCATGATCCAGGTCATGAACCATGTTTTCTGGTGGCTCATGACCTATACAATAGTCGCTTAGACTATCTTTTTGGTTTTTTGGATTGTTTTTTTATTTAAAGTTGTAAATCTCACGTTTTTCCAAGGGAATTATTTCTCTATCAAAGACTTATGCTACGCAATGAATCTACTTTATTCTCTAGTCAGAACTCAATGATTTATACTTATAAATCCAAATATATATCATTTGAGTTAGATGTCCAACCAAAAATCCTTTGCATCACCGCTATCCAGACCAGGTTTTGGTATCTTGAATAGAAATCAGGATGATGTGGTGCGACAAATTATTAATTTACAACCCAGCTCATTTCCATACCATGATCAAAATATTCCATTGAATTTTCAACAATACAATGTTTATGATCATTTGAACCAATTCCACCACATTGTGAGGCAAGATATGCAGCACGGTGGCAATAACTCTGGCATTTATCCACATCACAATATTTATAGACAATTTAATGGTCCATTACATGCGAGGGAACATGAATTGAATCATGTGGTTTCAGCTAGGCCTGATAATGACTCACAAGAAAGAACTGAAAGAGAAAAACATCAAGTTATAGCCTCATCCAATAATTTATTACATGTCAGAGAGGAATTTGACTTGCCTTTCTGCTCTCAAACATCACAGACACAGGAGTCAACATTAACCAAAAAAGCTAGTGCTACTTTGTGAAATGAGAAGCAAAAGGGAAAACGTCGCACTAAGAAGGAACTAGAACATGATAAAAGACAACACATCACCAAGAAATACAGAAACAATAAAAATCCACCATTCATCTAATCCAATTTTGAACATATTTGTTCCTATTTAGAAGACAAGGAGAACTATCATGGTGAGTCAGCTCATTTAATTAAACACATAAATTTGAATGTTTACCTAATCTTGATGTATTTCACTAGGTCTATTTGGAGATAGCAAAAAGACCAGCTGGGGAAAAAAACATACATGTGGCCAGGCTTTCAAGCATTTTGCTATTTATTTGAATTGCCATAATGAGGAAGGGACACTAAATCTAAGTGGTTGCAAGCTTAAACAGCATTGGAGAACATATAAAAGGAAATTTGTGCAAACAGTGCAGTTTTCGAAAGGGACCAGCCAAGGACTGGATGTAATGATTCTTGCTGCCCACGCTTTGATCAAATGAGAGCCATATTTGGTAACAAGCAAAATGTTGTAGGACACAATGTATTTGAAATTACGACTAAAATCAATAAAGAACCTGATACTGATAAACATAACATCAATTCATATGAGTCTGATACTGAATCACAAGGAATCGGCAACACAGAGCATTCATTTGAGAATGATGTATCAATTGAACAATCTTTAAAAATCGTAATTTCAGGTGAAGATAGTCAATTGGAAGGGTCTGATTAGAGCACAACTGCTCACAAAGAACAAACCAATAGGAAAGCTTTGAGTATAAAAATAATGTCATCTAAATTTTGTAAGAGAAAACACTTTGGAAATCAAACTCACATTCCACCCAAGCTTTTACCAAAAAAACAACAATCAATAGTTGGTATGCTTGACCATAGGCTTGAAATCCAAAATCAGCAGGTTAATGATCAATTACATAGAAAAATGCAATATGATTGTGATCAAGATGAAAAAGCCCAAAAATTAAATCTAATGGAAATGAAAGAGCACAAGGAAATTTGGTTATTGTAAATTAATAATCAGCATGCTTTTCAGACAGCTGAATTGGAATTTAAGAAGACAACCACAAGAAATGCCCAAATAGTGCTTGAAGAATCATTGAATTGTACAAAGCTAGAATATGACCTGAAAAGAGAGGAATTGGAGAAAAAAAAAGATGAACATGAAATCAAAATTTCTAGAAGATAAGACCAATCAGCAGCAATAACTGAATTGCATAAGCAGGGCATGACTCCAGATGAGATACATAGATATCTGGAACTTATTTCCAAGTGTTGAATTTTTTCAGTTTATGTTTCACTTTTCATTATTGAAATAGATGTAAATTGTTTTAAATTATTTTTTGGCATGTTTTCTTCCTTGAAATATTGTGTAATTAGGTTTGTTTTATATAAAAATTAATTATAATCCAAAAATCTCATGATAAATAATTCAAGGAACTGGAAGATCTCCAATAGAATAATTGTGGCGTACACATCTGTTCTTCACTTGATTACAGAATTCTGCTGCCGTGGGAGTTGGCTTGTCAATTTCTAGTTGCACCGGTAATCTATCTTTCTCTTCTTGACTCAGATCATCCCATGAGTCTCTTATATGAGAAAGCATGTTGTGTAGAATCGAGCATGCCTTTATACAATCAACATAGCTTGTTATATCATCCCTGTCATTTAATTTCAACCTCATTTCTCGCAAAGATGCCCATCTACCTTTGATAATACCAATTGCATGTTCATTTTGAATGCATGCCCTTGCCAAGCAGAAATTAAATTATGTATTGATTTGTGTATTTGACATTGGCACTTTGAATTATGGTATGAGCATTTCAGTAAGGGGGTATGCTGAATCTGCCAATAAGTATTGGCTGGTTTAGGACAAACAAGTTAACTTAAATATTGGAATTGGAAAGACACATTCCTTACCTTTATCAAAAAAAGATGAGGATTTTTGAAAAGTCCCATTTCCATGTAGACCATCGCATCAGCACAAGATCCAGGCCAGCCAGTTATCAATGCTGTGATCTTTTTGTCACAATCACATATGTTTTGAGCATTAATTGAACAACGCTTTTTGCAATTAAAGTACACTTCACCCTGCCAAGATGGTGTTTGATAAATTGGGAATGTTGTGCCATCAACAAATCCTATACACCCTTCAAACCTTCTTGGCGCATAACCTGTGATATCTTCTGCCTTATTAAGTTATCTGGCCAAACAAGGTAATATTTTTTATAATGAATTATTGACTTTATGACCCACCTTGATATTGCAATAACAGAGCCCCTGCTGACATGAATAATACATGCAAATTTTCCAACTGACCCTGTGTTACCATTGGAACCCAAGCGCTCCAAAGTTAATGCCAGTTGATGTGAAGTTGGGAGCTTCTTGCATGTACTGGAATCTTTAAAAACATAACTGTCTTTTATCATATCATATATAAAATTAAACCCCTCTTTTGAAGTCCACATTCCATGCTTAAAGTCCTCATCTTCGATGTTAAAGAGAATTTCAATATTAAAAAGGTGAGCACCACTTTGTGTAAAAATTATATGATCAAGCTGATGACATCATTTATTTATCAAATGCAGTCATGTGGAGTTGCCGTGGCTTTACGGAAAAAACTTTTACGATAAAATTATCTTAAATAAAACCCTCATGAGCTGGCATGTGCGCTGGCTCATGCAAGTGCTTGCATAAAAATTTTTGTGCTCATGTCAGTATAAATTTTTGCTTATCAAACCTGGCATTGAACCCCACTATTTCTATCGAATCTTGAATCATGTTAAAACATATTTATCAAAATCAGCCTTGTCCTTTTCCTACTATAGCTTGTGGCTTCTTTACAAATCAATCCTCTCAATCAAATCTTAAATTAGGTCTTGGGAAATAGAAAATTTCCACTCATGGTTATGATAAATACTTTAATATTAATGAAATTAATTTAGCTAAAGTATTCAAATTCTTTTTTTCTTAACTTACCTTTCATTTATTATTATTATTTTAGTGAGAAAATTCAAGAAAAAACACTCTAACTCCTTATCATCTAACTCTCAAAAAAATCGGTTGCATCATCTTCATCTCAGCTATTGATCCATCCAATCTATTAATCACATCAAAACATGCTACCATTGAATGAAACCCTTATGATTTATGTGAGCCTTGAGGTATATTTTACATACCCAAATAGGCCACAATTATCTTAAAAACAAATTCTGAACTATGCATAACCCATAAGTCATGCATATATTCAAAATTCATCATGTTTGATTTCAGAAAAGATAAAGACCTTTTAGTGCGTAAGTAAATATATGTATTTAAGGCCAGATTTGGATTCTACACAGAAATTTACCTAGGGTAGCTCCATAGATTGAATAAGCTCAAATCAACTCTTTGAGGTGGTAACATGGAAAATACTTCAATACCACATCATCAATACCACATAAAAGATCCGTAAAAAGTTTTGTTTTTCTCTATTTCACACCAAAATAATGGGAATGTGAGAAATCCCATGTTACATATACACTAAGAATAGTGTTATGAATGTTTTGGGAACTTAATATTATGGTATTCTTACATGCACCTTTGGTACACCCATAGTGGATATCTCACTTGAAGCTTAGAATTCTATTTTGATGTAAAAAATAGGCAAGGGGGACAAAAGACATCAAAGAGAGCCAGGGTACCCAACTTCTGAGGCCTCTGAGGCATGGACAGCTCCAAAGCTTGGATCCATGGCTGATATTGGCCCAATTAGTAAGCTAAAACCTTTTGGGAACTTGGTTACCATGTTACAACTTCAGTAAATCATAAGAAAATAGCAAATAACCTGCTATTTTGACATGCCAAGGTGGTAAAGAACAGCTTAGACACCTGTAACAATGTCAATTATGAATTACTTACCATTGATAGACCGCAAAAGATTAATTAAAACCCTTTTTTGAGTAGTATCAATTGATTTACCTCATAGCAACAAGCCATATACTGCTATTTGCAATTCTACATAGAAATGAGGTAAAAATGTCAAAAATTCATTAAAAATACAATTATTAATGAATCTTTCTGAAACTTTCAGGACCAATTGAGAACTGTAAAATTCACATAAAAACCAAAAATAATCATACTTTTATATGTAAAATTAAAAGTCTTACTTACAGTCCATTTTTGATGATTCCAAGTGAAACATAGAATCTTTAAAAATTTACAGAAAATACATTCTGTGATGAAATTTCCAATAACATTGATAACTTTGAGAAATCAATTATTTTTCTTGAATAAAAGAAGATTTACAGTTGTTACACCTTTTATTCTTAAACATAAATGGGTTGGTAGTCACCTCAAGGCCTCAATTAAGTAATTATGATAATCTTATGCGACAACAGATGATGCAATCAATAATCCAAAAAGGTTTATTGTTTTCTCACTCAATGTTTTTTCAGTTTTCTCCATGAAACACCTCTGTGAGCTGTCTTAGACTTAAAAGAGGCCTCCTCTTGCTGTTTTTTCCAAAGAATCACATTATTATATTATACCTTTATTACCAAACAAGTAAGTATTAGTTAAGACTACTTCTCAAGTGTTTTATTATTCAAAAAATCAATCAGAGAGACGTGAAATAATAGAAATCAACTATATTTTGTTGTTACACTGTTATAAATCCATTTTGATCCATTAAATCCACAATTACATGTCGAATTTCCCTACTATTATCTTCTAAAAGGTTCATTGGATTATCAGTGAGTAGTTTATCTCAATTCTTGAAGTTTTTCTCTAGTAATAGTTTTCCTCAAGAATTATCTTTATAATTATTCTTGTAAAAGATCATTATATATTAAAATAATTTTATTATTGAATTCTTCTTGTAATTGATTCTTTTAGACAATTACTGCTTACTTTTATAATCAATAGTAGTGTATAACACGTTAAAGAAATAATTCTTTAATTATTTAATTGTGGTTATAATAATTTTTTATTATTATATTTCATAAGAACAGTCATAGTACTGTTGATTAATAGTAATATTATCAACAGTTTCATAGACACATCTTACAATTTAGATCAAACTCAAACTCATTCTTTGATTGCTCAATGTTGGCTCAATTTTCATCTTAATTCTGTCTTTCTAACTAGGCTTCAATTAGCCTAAGAACTTTGGGATGCTAACACAACCGCTATCGCTGAATTAACCAATGATGTATTTGAAGAACACGTCATTCAAACTCCTTCCAACCAAATAGGCCTAAATCTTCATGGAATTAATCTCAATATACCTCAATTCACTACTTACCCCCCAAGTGTAGTCACTCAATGTGCAAAACATTGGGGTTTTCACCAAACTCCGTATATCACTTCAAATAGCTTAAATGAAGTTAAAAATCATTCCTCTTAAATTCAACTTGATGGTTGGCCCAATCTTCATACCCCTATTGAAGGTATATTTGTCTGAGCTTCTCCTAATAAAAATACCCTTGACTCACTTAAAGATTCTCCCCCTGCAATTGTTTGGAAAGTAAAGTTTGAAGAACCTTATCTAACTTATCGAAAATGGAGAGAAATCCCTAGAAAGATCCATAGAAAAATTCAAAACTTGGGTCAAACATGGATTCAATCCTCTTCTCATCTATCATCCAATCCTTTGTCCATCTCATATTCTAATCAATTAGCTAAATCACTCAATTTAAACTTAAACAAAACTCATGATTTAGAAGCTAAAATGTATATCCATTGGGTCATTCAAGAATTAATTCATTATCCCCAAACATTTGAATGTTGGAAAGATAATTTCAGTATCAATAGCTCTCGTGAAGTTTGGATTCTGCTCAAATCATCTTGGATCAACTTAATTCAAAGTCTCAAATAACCTCCTTTAATTCAAAAAATCAAAATGATATGAAACTCAACAAAACATTGATAATTCCAATTGGAATCCCTGGGATTGGGTTTTTTTTGTTTACTTGATTAAAATAATTCTAATCACTTTTTTTTCTTTAGGTAAAACATCACTTGGGATTGCATTGAAAACATTCTTACAATGCTCAGATACCCAGAGTGATAACATAACTACAAAAAAGAACTGGCCCAGCTCTTATTGAAAACGCCAAAAACTTCTTGTTAGATGAAAAAGCCCCAAAGTTAATAATTGCCGACAAAAATAATCACCTAAAGACTCATTGCCAAGCTTTGGTTCAATTAACTCAGAAATTAAGCCAAGGTATTCATTTAAAATTTGGAAATAGTAAAAAATCTCCTCGAGAAACAAAATTCCTTCAACTAAACACTCAATTGATTGGTTTGATATGGGATTTCAATCATTATTCACCGGCCAAATTACATCGAATTGCTCTTCAAAGAATCGTTAAACGTGGTGACAACCATCAATATCTTAAACCAGAATTAACTTTAGGTGGTATGGAAGCTAATGCTGCTGTGAGCCTTTGAGATATGACCACATATCCAATAAGGTCACAAAAAAGATTAATAATAATTATACCTTTAATATAATTATATTAAAATTAATTAGAATAATTATACACTAAAAATAATTACTCAAATATACAAAAAATACCATAAATTGGTACTAAAATTGGTTTAACTTAAAAACCAATGAATGAACATGTGAAATAAATTATACCATTGGATTCCCCATGGAGAAATACACATATACCACTTTTATGGCATATCTGTAAAGTCAATATTTAAGGAATTATAAGGTATAATACCTTATAAAAATCATAAAACCTTATTTATCTCAGAGGCTAATGAAACAACATGTGAAATAAATTGTACCAGTGGATTCCTCACAAAAATCCACATATAAAACAATTAATAAGCTAATTCCCAAAATCAATACTTAAGGAATTATCCTGAATATATGCACTTTTTTGGTCAACGCATATATTCAGTGATCATAGCTAATATCTTCTAAACTATACATGCTAGAATGATGAACCAAAAATAAAGTTACCACGTAATTACTGTAAGAACACAGATATGAACTTTATTTTGCAAATTATAAACAAGGTTAAGACTTATGAGGAAATATTGATAAAAATCAACAGAGCTGTTGACCACTTTGTTGTGAAAGTAGTCCAAACTTAAAAAAAAGTATACAGTTGGATTCTACTAGTTTATTCGAGAAGAATGACGTAATTTTTATTGTTAAATTCAGGGTATAACCCCCTGAAATCAAGGTTTGAAGTTTAAAATATTGAATTTCGACAGAAAAGATGAGTTACAAGAAAAAATCATCAAAATTAGAGTTTTGATGATGTAATGAAAAGCTCTTGGCAGCATAATAAGGTTATGTCAGGCTATCAGAATTCACTCTCTGAATTGCTGTAGCGTGAAAACCTTAAAAGTTATTGAGGATCAAAGTTTGAGCTTAAATTGAGCTGTTATGATCACATACTGTAACCTTAAATTAAGTTTAACAGTCTTAATAGTGATAAAATTGGTGAATACTATTAGTTTATGATTAAAACTAATAAAATCCACGAAATTTGGGGTTCTGCCAAGCCTCTGATGTCATCACACTTAGAGTTATAGTGATAACTCTAAATAATGGTGTAATAATGATGTAATATGGTTTGATCATGATGTAATCACCCTCAAACCTTAAAATATTGATCAATTCCAGTGGATATGATCAGTACACGTCTACTAGAAGCCTGTTGGACTCTAGGAGGGAGGTATTTACTATAAATAGAGCTCTTTTTACTCTATTTTCCCCTCAGACGCATCAAAAACATTAAATCAATCAAATCAAAGGTAATTTTCTTTATTCTTTATATATAAAACTGTTATATTATTAAAGACCAAAGACCACCTTGCTATAATCATCTATTTTGACGTGATTAAATCATTTATTTAATTGTTTTTGTTAAAAATCTCTCTAAAACTCTTTTCCACGTAAAAATACTGAATAATTTGTAATTTTCTTTATTTTTATTGTAAATACAATTTGAAAAGGTTGTATTTACATTTTTTTTGGCGTAAAATAATTCAAAATTATTATATTAAGTGTTAAAAGTAGGTTATTTTCTCTTATTATAATAATTTCTCTATTATTACTCTATTAATAATTCTTTAATTAATATAAATAGTATTTATATTAATTCATAACTTTAATATTAGTAATATTATTGTTATTAATTGTTTTTTATTAATAAAAAACAATTTTTTACGCCTTTATTATTTGTTGGTAACAATAATAAAGAGCTTTATAATATATTAATTATTTTATATTAATATATTATTTATAATATTATAATTTCATATAATATTAATTATATTATTATATTTATTTAATAATATAATATTTTTACGCCATAATAATAATATTTCTTTATTATTATTATTATTTTAATCTTATTTATTTCAATTATAAGGACATTCAGAGTACAATAAGTAATAAATTAGTAATTTTTACTTATTGTTTCATAGTCAAACCTTACAGCTGCTATCATAAAATGATTTATTCAAGAATTTCAGGAACTCCAACCATCAATTAATCCTGTTGATGCATCATTTCATAATGTCATCAAATTAAACTTTAATGAGTATTTAGAAGAAACTCTAAAGCGATTATGGTCCCAATTAATGATAATCGACCCATCTCTTGTTGATAATTTAGAGTTAACTACCCCACTAATAAAAAAAGCTTTGGATGCTATTCAAACTTATTGTGCACAAATCAAAAAAGAAATTAAAATTGATTCTAAATTACAAAAATCCTCGTTATTTTTTTATAAAATGAAACATTAATCTTGAAAAAACCATCAATCAGATTTTTTCTGACCCTCGTCAAGATTTTAATCATCTTGATCTTACACTTTTGAGTCAATTAAATCAAAATAATCAATTTACTCCCATACCTCATGTCACACTTGTTCATGAAAATCAGTTGCAATTTAATAAAAAAATTTAATGGGATTATTATAAAAAATTAGTACTAGAAAAAAAACTGAAATTGGACTTGAAGTTGGTCCTAAATTAATTTGGAATGACAGAGTGATGGTTGTTGAAGTCAACATTGTAAATGATCAATCAAATAGCTTATTCACACCCACTTCTTCATCATTTTCATCAAAATTTCATGTTACCATATGTAAGGTGTGGTTATGAAACTTTGATTAAAAATCAAGTACTTTTCCTGTCCTCAAAATTTGTATAAGGTAAAATTCAATTAAAAATAGTATGAAATATTATTTTTAAGAGAAAACACGCCAATTTTATTGTTTATAACTTTATTAGTATAAAACAATAATATTATAAAAATTTATTGTTTTACCAACAATAAAAATTTATCCAAAAAATACTCTACAAGAGATATTTTAAGGCTACAAAAGAAATTTCTTCAAGAGCAATTTTAATTGGAATTAATTGAGCAAAGAACTGCAAGCAATTAATTAAAGAACAAAGTCTTTAAAAAGAATATTAAAGAGAAAAAACGCCCAAAAGTGACCAGAGTGAATTTGGAAACAAAGTGACAAAGTTTACAGTGATGAAAGATGCTTTAATTCACTTTTGGGGTGGTTCAGGGGTAAAAATGATTATAATGATTTTTTCACGTGGTTAAAAGGATTAAAATGATTTAAAAATGGTGGTTGGAATCTTTGATTGATTGGTTTAACAGTGTTTAAACTAATTAATAAAACGAAAAGATTCTAACATGAAGAGAAAAGTGGGGCAAAGAAGACATTCTTTTATAGCCATCAATTCTCTTACTCCCAAAGTAAAATTTACTCTTGTCAGTCGTGAAAAACAGTCTGACAACAGAAAAGCCAATTATGGAATCATTGAACCCTGGTTTAGGCCAAAAAAGGGCTGGTTTAAGCCATTTTTAGCCATTTTTAGCCATTTTAGACCCTTAAATCAGCCATTACTATAGCAATACCAGGCCTAGAGCCTTCAAAACACGTCAGAATGTGTGTAAGAGGCGTAGAAACCAGTTAAAACTGTTTTTACTATGGTTGTTTTATCTTAAGGGTAGTTTTACCTTCTTGGCAACAGCTAAAACTACCCCAGTTGGTATCAAAACCTCATCATCAATTGAGTCCACAGACCCTGTGACTCAATTCCAGGCCAAAAGTGATGAACTTTTGCGTGAATTTTGACATCCCACGCCTGTCAGCAAGGATTTTGGGGGTCTAGCTCCCCCTTAGAGCTGGAGTTCCTTTTCCCCCCCAAATTTAATCTTTCCAATTTATTTTTCCTTTAATTCCTCATCATGTATTATACTTATAATTTACATATGTAATTCAATTCAATTGTACAGTACAATACAGTAATAATTGACACCTCATATGTAAATCAAAGTTCACTTATGTAATACACGCGCACATTTTGACATTTCAATTGAATTCAATTGACAATACTTCAATTCCTCATAACTTCTAAACTAAACACAACACCTCAATTTTAACACAAAAATTGATGGTTAACACTACATGTGGTGTGAATTAAATTAAGGTTTTGAGGATTTTCAACTTTTGTATTGAAAATACTAAAAACTTAATTTAAGCTTATTTAGAGTTGAGTTACAAGAATTTCACTCAGAGGTGACCCCACCTGATTTTTTATGAGGAATCCAATGGTGAAATAATTTTTATGTGTTTATTTATTGGATAAAAAGTTATAATAATTTTTATTTAACTTTTTTCCAAATTTATTTAATTTTTCACAATTTTGTTAAAATTTCATTTTTACTTAATTTTTCCAAGTATAAATGTAATTTTATACTTACAAAATTTTAATGTATTTTTTATTTTTAAATTGTAATTAATTTCTTATTTTTAATATAATTTTATATTTATATTTTGATTTTTATTTTAATAATATAAATAAATTTATTTTATATATATTAATATGTTATTTTTGTATTTGTGGTCTTTTGGGTATATGAAATTACCTCTAAGGCTCACACCATAGGTACTTTAAATGAAAAAATCAGACCTATTGAAGGCAAATTGTTATTTTGAAATAATCAAGAGCAATAAAGACAATTATTGTGATCAATTAAATAAAGAAAAGATTCAATTCGTTAAAATTCATTAAAAGGTTCCAATTAAAGGGTTTATAAAAGGTTTACAATAAAATTTGCCTGATTTTTCACATGGTCCAGTATAAAAAATCACCTTTATTTCAATCATTGTTTATTATTGGATAATAAAATTTGCTGTTGTTTTTTATAACTTGAAAAAAGATTTGAAAGTTGCTCTAACAATTACATTTGTTTTATTAACCAAAAATTGAATCAGGAACGGTGTAGTTGAGTGTTGTACAGATGAGCCTTCATCCGAAATGCTTTGTTGGTTGTTGGGGTCTTTTATTGCTCAGGAAAGATTGGTGACTACAGATTAGTTTAATGAAAAAGAAAATTCAAAGGCTCGTGGCAATGAATTTTTTTTTGAAAACAAGTTTGATAAGTTGAAAAAAGATTTGTAATCCATCGCGCTATATATAGTCAAATCAAATCAAGTCAGAGTTTATTTGAATCAGTCCACTAAGCTTTGGGTGGGCTTGATGCCCATGACTGATCAAATTTGAATTTAAAATTAAAAAACTTCATCAACCGGCCCTCTAAAGGCCTTCGGAGGTGGGCTGGAGGGCGCTGTGTGGTGTGTGCTGTGCATGCGCAAAAAAAACTGCACAGAAGCTAACTGCTATCTGTTATACCGTGCAACATAACTGATATACCGCACAGGAAAACAGTTATTGACTCCAGTGCAGGGGAGTGGGTTTAGTGGAGTGTGAAAGACAAAAGTAGAAAGGCAGGAAGACCAAGGGGAATACGCACAAGAAGGACAAACATGGGTGAGGTTGAACGAAGTGGAGCAGGTGAGAAAGAAAGTGAAGGGTGTGTTGTGTGAAGATGGTCTTTTATACATTGGTGAAGCTGAGATGATCTCAGCAGTTGCAGCACCCGCAAAAGGCGCAGCTTCAAGGTGTTTGGGCAAAATTGAAGCTCAGATGCAGTGAATGCTGCGACTGAAAAGGGAAATGTTGGCATGAGGCAGAAGAACAACGGGGTTCTGGCTGAGTATTGCTATTGATTTAATTGTCAAGCTCAGTCAGATCCCCTTTGTTTCCTTAAATAGCCACCCAATCACCCAGGAGGGTGGGCGTGAGGCCCTCATTGAATGTGCATTGTGGGTGCAATGCACAAGTGCCCCATGCAGAAATGCACCCGGTGCATTTGGTCACAAGTGACCGCGGTGAGATCACCGGCCGTATGGCCTGGTGATAGTCTTTGAACAAAGGGGGGGGCTGTAAGACAAGTGAATACAGCATGAGCTTGCCTTGACCCATTGCTCAGGTTTGCTTTTGGGTCATAATTGAAATGCTCAGTGGCTGAACATTTTAATTGCACAGTAATTGAACCATTGATATAACAATATCAAATGCACCATTCTGAGCCATTTCTCAGTAGTTTTTGTATGCACACAATCTGAGCATTTGGCACAGCATCGGATGAAATTTCAGCCAGGTGCAGCATTTCACACGCTTTGGTGAAGTGCTCCAAACTGAGCCTTCCAATGAACTATTGCAAAAATAGTTCATTCCACAGCTTTACTGAGCACTTCCTCACGGTGCTTTTGACCATGAAATGCTCAGCTTGCATGTGAAAATCGGGGGAAACACAATGCTGAGCATGTGGCACATGAGCTACGTATATGCAAACGATCGGAAGGTTCATGCAGGCTCAAGTAGTATTACACCTTCCTAATCTGTACAGCCAACACTGTAGTACGCAGTCACCGGGGCGAATCTCGTGTCAATCGTCGGCGATTGACTTCACGTCAAGCAAACGTCAAGCAGGATAAAAGTCGAGCTCACGTCAAGCGAAAATCAAGCGAACGTCGAGCACACGTCACACTCTGGTCTTACACCAAATCCTGTGACATCCAATAATATTGGTTCCCCTGTGCCTTCAACTCAGATTCCTCACCACCTGATCATCCCACAACCGTCCGATGATTGGTAAAAATTACACCAGACCCGCCTGTTTGCACACACACACATCAAAGATGTCCTTCAGCCAGTCTTGATGTAGGCGGGGGGTTTGACTTCACCAGGTCATCCATGAAGTGTGCGTGTGCATGCGTGGGGGCGGGTGCGTGGGCGTGTGCATTGGCGCGTGCGGGTGGGTGTGCGTGTGCATTGGCGTGTGCGGGTGCGTGGGCGTGTGCATTGGCGCGTGCGGGTGGGTGTGCGTGTGCGTGTGCATTGGCGCGTGCGGGTGCACATGCGGGTGTGGGTACGCAAAAGCCAATTCCGCTTCCAACATGATGATGGCGCAGTTAGAAATTTTGGATGCTGTGAAGGGTGAGTGTGTGGGTCATTTGATCATTGGACTTGGCTTATTCACACTATACCCAATGTCAAAATAGTAAGTTCTTTGTGGCAATGTGAAATAATGGGCTTTGCTTGTCACAATGGCATGTCTCTGTCACTAAATTTTGAGGCAATTATTTCACTAGCAAAATTGCTAATGAATCTGAGAGATTTGCATTTTTGTAGACTAAATATCATGAAATAACGGCTTTATCATTACAAGCAGTCCACATGACAGAGCTTTGTTATCATACAATCCACAGTTACCTTCTATTTCTTCTTCAGATATAATCAAGTGTCCATCATCAAAACCAACAGCTTTATAAATATTCAGATGCGGCCAATCTGGTAGGAAATTCACATCAATCTTCAAAGGTTTTAAAATCAGAAAGTTATTGTTCAGTATGCTAGATGGCTCAGAGACTTTGAAAATGCTATCAATAATACCAAATTGTCGTGAGTTGCCCCTCAGAAAACATATCACACTGTTGCTGATATTTTTGGATTCAGTTGAAAATATATTGTTCCCAATATTAATTTTTGAAACTGGAAAATACCAAGGTGAGACAATCCTTGAAGTGGGAGGACTTGTGGATTGCACGGTAGTGTCTAAGCTGATCCAATCAACTATTTCCCTTGTTGCATGAAAAGTCTGTAAGTACTCAACCAGGCAATCATAATTTTGTTGGTCATGGCGGGATGGCTTGTTATATTTATGGTGATTGAACACGGCAGGTGGCTGTGATTTGAAAAGCTGTTTTATTTCACATGGCACAGATGGGGATTTCAGGAGAACGGAAAGGTTGGAACATCGACAGATATGTTGAAGTAAGGTTTTATCTATATCATCTATTCAGAGTTGCAAAAAGTTAGTCTTATTCAGTTCAGGTGTTTAATCAATGTGAATATATTGATCTTATTAATTGACATACATATCTTGTTATTTGTTGGCATCTTTGCAAATACTCCAATCAAGCGCTCATAACCCCATGTGGCTGAGGCTTGTGCTGGGCCCCAACGTTGGAAGAGTTTGGGAATATGATCATCAAAATGATGATTTGGTTTACTTTTCTGTTTTGGGAACAGGTGTTGATTGGACAGGCGGAATTTTTTCCAATGTTCAGCAAATGCAGTCGCATCATCTATTGAAACAGTCCAGCTTGTGGCAATGTTGATAGCACTAATCAAATGGAATGTATTCTTGGCTAGTTCATTTGCAAGTTCTTCTGACTGACCCATTTTTCTTTGAGTGTTGGCAGATTGGTGTGCATCTAATGACATCTGTTGACTGAGCATTAGAAATGGAATATAGACCTTATATAAGAGAGCCCATTCAGCGGCTTTTAAGCTACCATGAGAGGGGGAACCCATTTTGCGGGGAACTCTTGTCCATGATGAGGGAATTATGGTCTCAGATATGATTTGTCGGAGATGCTCAAGAGCCTCACCCTTGATCTGGTGATCGCTCAGTGCAGTGATATCCAATTCAGAGGGGATTTCAGAAGTGGGGATGTAATCGGCATCAAATGAAGGAATCTCCGCAGAACCACTAGATGGATGTTCTGTGTGAAGGGTGGGCATTGGGAAGTAGTTTTTCCGGGTGGAAGTAGTGGGGAGTGGCTCATTTATTATTTTTGCTGCGTCTCTTCTCAGGGAGCGGGCCTCTCTCAATGTGATTTTATCAAGAGAGCTGTTGGAGGTCATGGAATCTGAGTCTGAACTGTTGGTGTCATTGGATTTCCTGCGGGACCTGAAGTAAATTTTTGATTTTGCCTCTGGAATGCACAATTTGAAAGTTGCATGATCCTTCAAAATTCCAAGTATTAAATTATGCATTATGTCAAGATTAACCATTCTGGTTGCATCCCAATACGGAAGGTCTTCCAAAATTGAATATCGCACTCCATACTCAGAGAAAATTGCTTGTCTTTGTTGTGGGGTTGCCCGAAGCCATTTGGCAATGGTTGATTTATGACTTTGGTATGAGCGCGTGTAGTGAAATTGAGGACCAATTTCTTCAATTTGAGCTTTGTGAATGGTGCAAAAATTACAAAAGTGGTTTCCTGAATGGGAAATAAATCCAGTAAGCTTGCGCATGGCAACCACATCCGCAATGGCTGTGAGGATGGCAACACGGATAAAGGATCCTGATGGACCTGTTGAGGTGGGTGCAAAATGGTAACCCTGCCATAGCTCTTTGAGCTCGTTGATGAGTGGCATTAATAGATAATTCAATTGAAGCGCAGTTGGCTCCTTCGGACCAGGGATGATTCCTGCAACATAGACATTCTCGGGCTTCAATCTTTCACTTGGGGGGAGATTAAGACAAATAAGCATGATAGGTCCAATGTTAGCCAACCGGGTTGACTTTCCATGTGCATTAAACCAGTCCACATATATGGAGAAGGCCAATGCACCAGGAATGGACATGAATGGGGGGTCATGGATATTTCTAGTGCCAGTGAAGCGTCTCCAGACCAATCCATCCCAGACGTCACGTTTTGGGGAATCTTCGGGAGTTTGGGATTGTTGATGTTGATGCAGAATGTCCATAATTCCAGCCCGCTGGAGAAATCTGGCAAGCCAATTTTTGAATGGTTGATAAATGAAATGTTTTGTTGGTATAAATTTTTGCTTCATGTTGGTTGTGTTTTGGGTGTGGGGTTCAGATGAATAGATGAATTTGCCTAATGATTGTGTGCAAGGGGGATCATGATCATTTCGGTCATTATGCGGTTGACAGTGGGGTTGGTCAGTTGTGACTGATTCAGTAAGGCCATTAAGAGAGAAACATTGAGGACAACATATATAGTTTTGAATCACTGGCTCCAATTGGAGATGTTCAAATATGGTACTCAGATCTTGAGGTATATGGAATGCAGGAGCGGGGGGACCAGCTGAGCTTGAGATACTGGACTTGATCAGCAGGTTCAGGGCGGGGTTGAGTATGCGTGAAGCCCTGCGGGGTAAATTATACCTTAATGATAGAATGGCAGATATTATCATTCCTAGGTCTTGTGGGGGAAGGGTTTGACTGCCACTATATGGTTTCTGTGCAGTTGAATTGAGACCAGCTGCAGTTGGGAAAGTGCTTTGGGTCAAACGTGAATAATCAGCTGGGAATATTTGATCCAATAGAATTTGTGGGCACCCAGATCCTGATGCAGAAGTAGGGATGTTTGGAAGAGATTTGGGTGCAAGGGTTGATTTGAGCTTTTTAATGTGCTGTTTATATTGGAAAGGTGTGAAGGCAACTCCTTGCTTATCACCCTCAGGGGAAGAGTGTGTTTGAGTTGAGCAGTGTTGACACATGCATATACGCATTGAGGAATAGGGCCGGGTTGTCATTGTTGCAGGAATTGGGAGTACGGTTGTTTTGTGTATAAATATCTATGGTTGATGTGAAAGTGTTTAGGAGTGTTATTAATTGGAAATAAAATTCAGTGATTATTTATGAAGGGGGAGATGATTTGAGCCAGCTGAGGATTTTATCCCATTTGTAATGGAGCATGAGCTGCAGTGGATAAAGTTTAACATGTCTCATCTGGATGGCGGAATTGGTTAGGCGTTTAATTGGGTAAAATGCCATGCTGCTCAATGCTCATACATATTCTAGTTTATTTACACATTGTGATAGTGCGGGTTTTACCATTGAGGGGGTTCCATTAGTGAAGTGTTACCATTGAATTGAGGGGATTAACATTTAACCCATGTACGCTGGCACGCCATCGTACATGGTTTAAACCTTATTACAGACATAACTATATAACTCTATTACATAAGGGGGTGGAGTGCAGCTAAAGTCTTGGTATTTGGTTTGAGTGCGGCGGGCTTTGAATCAGTTGGAATGTGATTTGGATTGTCTTGCCTTTCGGGAAAAGGTGATGTCTCTTTTGTGGGTAAATCCTTCATGAATATACCCCTTTACAGATGTACAATGTTGTGGAATTTCAATGCATATATTGGCAGTTTGGATAATTCACAAAATGTGACAATGGGGAGGCATAAATGTTACCAAATATGATTACTTATGGATGATGGGTCCCCTTTCAGATCAAGGAAATATCACATTATATTCTGGTAGGCCGTGCAGGGTGGTTTCCGACAAAAGCGGAGGAGCTCAAGAGGAGGCAGGGAGGATTCTCCTCAAAAGAGTCTTATCCGACTTCCACACAACACTTAGTTCCAACTATTCATAGAATTTCTCTATTCTAAATTTGAAAAGATTTCATCTCATATCACTCTATTTTATCATAATACTGAGGTGTTTTATCTAGTTAAAAATATTACTGTACTTTTTCGGCCCTTATGTCATCTTTCAAGTCACATAAATCCCGTTCAGGTTCTGTTCATGACTCAAATAGTGAATCTAGCATAGAATATGTTCAAACACAGTCACCATTGAGTCCCAACATTCCTCTCACAACCCCTATCGCATCCTCAATGAATGTATCAGGTCTTAACATTGATGTGGGCAATCCAAAGGCTCCAACTTCAAGCACTTGGTCGATCCCAAATATTTCCGTCACTCCAATTCCCCCGAATCCCACTAATACACAAACGCATGTGTCTCAGGGGCCAGAAGGCACACCTCAAATCTCCTCACACGCTAATCCGCAATCAAAATTTCCACGTGAGTTCCTCCTTAATCCCGGTCGGAATCCAGTCGCATCCCAGGATCCCTTTGGCCAAAGTAAACAGCCAACCCTCAATATTCCATCAGGATTGCAGGTTCATGTGGGTGATGAAAGGCGCGTGGATGGGGGGCGACGAAAAAGACCTTTGGAAAATGTACCTTGGAGCGGTCTGTCGGAGGGAAATCCAGTATTGACGCTTCATCAAAGTAAGTCATTTGAATTTTGGAGTAGAAACTTATTCACAATTTGATATGTTTGTTTCATGGGTTAGATATGGCACCTAAAGGCAAGTCAGTCCGATCTCAGGAGCCAATTGAAGATCGTGAGGATGACCAGTCTTCATTAATGTTTTTATGTGTTAACTGATGATTTGCATAGCAGGGGATGAACTTTATGCGTCTTCACCTCTGGTCCATAAAGAGAAAGTCACTGGACATCATCATCCATATGCCTCCAAACCAAGAACGGGTCATGCCAGTACATCAAGAGCAACAATGGTGGATGATGAGGATGAGAACATGTCTCCGACTCAAAGTGAAAGAAATGATGAACCAAGGAGGGACAATTTCACAGCGCATGAGCAAGGCACTCAATCAAATAGTGAGTTCACCCATCCTCAGCTGGGCCTCGCCCAGAGTATGCTTGAACAATCCGAGGTCAGACAGCAAAGGAACCAGGCCCGCAAAGCTCACAATGTGGCGAAACGTGCAAGCCAGAAGGAGCAACAAAAATGGCTGAAGGCAGAACTTCCAGAGAATGTCCATGGAATGAGATCAGCAGTACACGCACATTGCCTGTTCCTACTCAAAGTTAGGGATAAGGATTTTTCCTCACTACCAGCACCACCCAGCACAGAAGAGCGTGAAATTGCAATTCAAGTGGCTGGTCATCTCGGATATGTCCCCGAGGATGTGTTCAATGAGCCATCAACACAGGTTCAGTCTCAGGGTTTCCAAAGCTACTGCGAAAATGAGCTGCACAAGCTAGGACTAAAGCGATTCACTTGGGACTGGGAGAGCTCATGGCAACATCCGTTCAACGAGCTGATGTCTATGGTGTTTTACCATACATTCCGTCTCGCACTTGTCAGCACTGAGTATCATCACTACTGTTGGAACAAGGATCATAACAACTATGGGGTCGTGGCGGCTTTAATGGAGCGATATTTCACTTATTTGAAAAGAGAATGGAAGTCTATTCAAAATGATGCGGAGTATTTGGTAAAAAAGAAGGAGAATCAAAAGCTCGCAAAGATTCGTCAAAGAGTTAGTTACTGTATCTCTTCTTCATTGTGGACCAAGTCTGATGATGATCTACTTGATTATGTGCAGACCTGTGAGCGCCGTCGTGAATGGTGTGATACGGCTAAATTTCCCATTCTAGCATCACAATTCAATGACCCTCGAGTATGCTCAGATACTGAGGAGGTACTGGAAAATGGCCGTCAAGTTTACCGCAAAGTGGGATTACGCTGGCGCTCCCAGTTATTTAATGATTTGGTATTGAAAATGGATAGAGACATAGAGTTTTGTAATCGGATTAAAAAAAGGGTAAAAAAACTATTGATAGATTGCCAGAATTACGATTGACAGATGATGGTGATATTCCGGAAGGCCTATCATTTCAGGTATTTGATCAAGATTGGCTCAAAGGCTGTAGTAAGATGCAGACTAGCGCCCTCAAGATACTTGACATGCCAGTTATTAGGCCTAATGGTGATGCTCTGCAATAACTTAGTAATTTGTCACGGTATAGCACTGTGACAAATTAAAATTTTGTGAATTATTTGTGCAGGTGTAATAAAATCTGATTATTATCTCTTAAGGATGCAACAACTTGCTAAATATGTTAGAATATAGACAATATGAATTGAAATGTATCACCGTCTCCCTTGCAATAATACTCTATTGCTCATTTTCATTGAGGAAATATTGAAGAAGTTCGATCCAGCTCATGGTGTTCATAATTGTGGACCTGTGCCAGAGTCAACAGGAGTTATCAACTTTGTCAATCACAAATTATATAATATCAGTAAGGCTCACGCAGTTAATGATTGTTTCTTTTCTTGGACCTATTGGTGATTGGAATATGGCATTCCCATAAGGAAGGATTTCAGAATAGTAATACAATCAAGTGAAAGATGAGCTTGAAAGGTACCTTCCGCATGTTGACCTCAACTGAATGAGGAGTGATATAGTGGATGACCTGTACAGGTCGTTGTTGGCCAATACGATGTAGACGATCAACAGCCTGAGCCTCAATGGCTGGGTTCCAATTGGGCTCCTGGAAATGTGGATGTCAGGGTCCGAAAATCAGGGGAGAATTTTGGGGGGCCCCTCACCATTAAATAGACTATATTAGCACAAGTTATATTGAGGCCAGTTCCAGCCGCGGCAATGGATGCAATGAGTACTTCACATTCAGGATTATTGAAGAAACTCTCAAGCGCCTTGTCCTGCGCTCGTGGTGTAATTGTTCCATCAATTCGTGCTGAAAGGATAGAGTGATGGGCAAGAGCAATACCAATTCTACAATATAAAAAAGTCAGATGGAGTCAATTGGTAATGGATGCATATTAGAATTAACGCACAAATCTAGAAATTGGGTCCATTGGGTATAAACCACCGATTTCGTCGGACCACACCTTGTTTGTTTGTTCTTCATTAAGCTTTGTAGGAGGTGTGCAATTTTACTACTCATCATGCATGTTTCCACATCCACAATAGTTCATGTGATTCTTGGGGAGTTATCCTGAGTGCTCCTGCCCTCGGGGTCTTCCAACTCCGCCTCCGCAATTGTGTTAAGCATGATGTGATGGTTACAACATATTCGCAGCTTATTAATATTTCTGAAAAATTCTCCTGGTCCTTTGCTTTTGGATGATAGGAATTCTTCATATAATATGGAATATTCTTGCTGCATGGTCGGGTTGAGTGGGAGCAGCTCATAATGATGGCTAATAGTGGGGAGGGATTCGAGATGTGTGGTTTTGGTGCGGCGCAAACTTAAATGCCGCAATGCCAAATGCAAAATATCATTGCAACCTTTTGAAAGACTACTCAGGATGAATGGTGACCAGTTATCTTGATCGGCGCTCTGGGGTTGAGTGATGAATGATATTATGCCCAAAAGGTCATAAATGGTGTTGTGAATAGGTGTGCCCTTTAAACATATTCGACGGGATGAAAGGAGGCTATTAATGGCACGGTGAGTGGCAGTGTATTGAGAGCGAATATAGCTATAAGAGGGGGAAAGGGTTATTGGATATAAAAGGTAATTTGAATCATTTAAGCTCAGCCACTCACTGTGCTTCATCCAAGATTATACGATGCCAATTGATTTGAAAAATGAATGATGTAGAGGGATTGGTTTGCTTAAATTCTTGGGTGATAGTATTGTAAGAAGTGATGATGATATCATATTTTAAAATGTCGGCTTGGGATAATGAGTGACGAGTGGGACCATGGTAGATTTTGGCATGCAGTGCTCCAGCCTGAGCATGCTTGGATATTTCTGATTGCCAGTTGGTAATTAAGCAAGGGGGGCAGATGATCATGGTGGGCGTGGAGCGATGGGGGTTTGCAATCATCCGCTCCTTGGAGGTACCAATTAGAGCAATGGCCTGAATGGTTTTACCTAATCCCATATCATCCGCGAGCAGTCCTCCAAGAGGGGTATTGGTCGAAAGGGATTCAAATGAGCTAATGACCTTGTTTGTAATGATGTGCCTGGCATTGAAAGTGGATCCTGGGGGTGAGGTGGCCCAAAGGTTACGGGCTGATTGGCCATTGGGGATTTCTCGATCCCAGAGGAAAGCTAGTCCGGTCTTTTGATGAGGGAGGAGGGGGGTTTGAATAATGGCATGGGGCGGGGTTATCATGGGGAGGTCTGATCCACTGGGTAATTGTATCAGTTTTTGCTTGGAAATCAATGATGAAACAGCAGGATATGAAGCAGGCATCGAGTTTGAAGCGGGAAATGTCGGAGTAAAGAGTTGACATTGACAATGAGTAGTACAGTCATATTCTTTGGGCATTTTAAGCTTGAAATCTTGTGTTCGAAAGCTTTCCATTATGAATAGAATGTTTGGATACCATGTGAAGAACATCAATGCTAGATTGGGTTTCTGAGATGAGGAGGGATCATTGGCATCAGTCATAAATACTCCCTCAACGAATAATATTTGAGTAGGATTGGATTGGCAATTTTCAATCCATGCCCCACCAGGACCACAGTGCATGAACGTTTTTGGTGCCCCAAGGAATGGTATCAACGTTTGGGAAAGGGTTCCCGGGAGAGAGCCAATAGCATGCTGGTGATTGGGGAGATATACGAATATGTTGTGTTGATTGTGCCATAGGATAATCCAAGAACCTAAGTGGGAATTCTCAGGCTTTAAGGTTATATCACTATTTATTTGAATACGAATATTAATCATCCCAATGCAAAGTGGTTGTGAAGGCGTTGACATGATGGCTATTTTAAATTATTTGGGGACAGTTGCAAATTATATGATCAGGAAGGGTTAGCTAAAGGGAATGAAGCGCAATAAGCGCAGGTGGGGAGCTTATATGAGTGGCAGCAACAGGCCAAAAGGGGGATGGCCTGTGGTTACGTGAATGGTCTTGATGGAGGTGGGCCTCTTGGGCACATAATTTTCATATCCGATTTGGGGCATATATCAAGGCAAGGTGGCCAAAATGTGGGTGCACCATTATGACTGCTGGATCTGCAGCGATTTACGAAAACTTTGGTGGAACAAGGTTGACATTAGCACATCCGAAATTGGGTGGGTTATAGCAACTTATTGTGGAGGGCATATCAGAGGCATGCAGTCATGTTCGCTGGTGTGACAGCGAACATGGATGCATATATATCTTCCTCAGGTTAATTGTCGCACAGGGACCTACTGGGCAATTTTGGCGGTTTCAAAGGGCAATCTCACTGTGGGGATGCTTGTGTGTAGGCGGGTGAGATATGTTCGGTGGCGTGCCACCGAACATGACTTTGGTTTTGCGTGAAGTTTTTTGCTGACTGATGCATACTGGGCTTTCAGGGGGGAATGTGTAGGATGATTAAAGGGGGCGCCATCCGTGAGCCGTGATCCACATATACATTCACCCCTATGGCGTTTGAGGCGAGTACTAATCTACCGAGATTGGCATCAGGGTCTTTGCCTCAGGCGTGTACAAAACTCCGGAGGAAAGAGGCCACACGCCCCAGGGATTTTTTGGCTGCAAGCCAGGTGCCACAACTTGCGCGGGGCGTGTGAGAACGTGAAGAAAATGACCCGCAGTGGGAGATACCCACGCAAACATGACCAGCCTCTGCAATCATAGGCTGGGATTGTTATTCTAATGTGGATGAGGCTGAAGCAAATTCACACTGATTGGCCTCAGGTTTCCACGCGCAAGCGGGTGAGCGTCTGCAGTCAAGCTGACAACCCGACCAAGAAAATAGGCAGCTGGAAGACTGGCAGAAAAATGTCTTCCAGGCGTGTGAAAGCTGCCTGCGTATGACCCATCGGGGGTGCGCATGAAAGCGTGTGGCTGCCCGACAATGAACAAGCGGGCCAGTCATTGTTTGCCCCAACAATGGCACCGGAGTGAATCAACTCTTTGTGTATGACCCAAATATTAAGTCATCCCATTATGACCCACTTACATTAACTTGCATTACATGCGCATCTGTGCCGTAGTTAGGCAGAGCTGTCCAACAAGGTGCATCAAAGGGATGCAGGTGAGAGATATGACTCGATGGCTTGACGTGATTGCATGTTACATTGTTGAACAGCTTTTTGCTCTGCCCCGCAGTACATTTACAAAGGTGTACTGCGTACTACAGTGTCGACTGTACAGATCAGGAAGGTGTAATACTACTTGAGCCTGCATGCATACAGCAAATGTGCATGCACCTTCCGATCGTTTGCATTTACGTAGCTCATGTGCCACATGCTCAGCATTGCATTTCACCCGATTTGCACACGCAAGCTGAGCATGTCATGGTCAAAAGCACCGTGTGAAAGTGCTCAGTAAAGCCATGGAATGAACTAATTCTGCAATAGCTCACTGGAAGGCTCAATTTGGAGCACTTCACCAAAGCGTGTGAAATGCTGCACCTGGCTGAAATGTCATCCGATGCTGTGCCAAATGCTCAGATTGTGTGCTTACAAAAATGACCTAGCAATTGCTCAGCATCGTGCATTTGATATTGTTATATCAATAGTTCAACAACTGTGCAATTAAAATGTTCAGCCACTGAGCATTTCAATTATGACCCGAAAGCAAACCTGAGCAATGGGTCGAGCCAAGATTACGCTGTATTCACTTGTCTTACAGCCCCCCCCTTTGTTCACATACTATTACCAGGCCATACGGCCGGTAATCTCGCCGCGGTCACTTGTGACCAAATGCACCCGGTGCATTTCTGCATGGGGCACTTGTGCATTGCACCCACAATGCACATTCAACAAGGGCCTCACGACCACCCTCCCGGGTGATCGGGTGGCTATTTAAGGAAAGAAACGGGATTTGACTCAGCTTGACAATTCAATAAATTGCAATACTCAGTGGTGCATTTGATATTGTTATCTCAATTGTTCAATTACTGTGCAATTAAAATGTTCAGCCACTGCGCATTTCAATTATGACCCGAAAGCAAACCTGAGCAATGGGTCAAGGCAAGCTCACGCTGTATTCACTTGTCTTACAGCCCCCCCTTTGTTCAAAGACTATCACCAGGCCATACGGCCGGTGATCTTGCCGCGGTCACTTGTGACCAAATGCACCGGGTGCATTTCTGCATGGGTCACTTGTGCATTGCACGTTGAATGCACATTCAACAAGGGCCTCACGACCACCCTCTTGGGTGATCGGGTGGCTATTTAAGGAAACAAAGGGGATTTGACTCAGCTTGACAATTCAATAAATTGCAATACTCAGCCAGACCCCCATTGTTCTTCTGCCTCACGCGAGCATTTCACTTCTCAGTTGCAGCATTCGCTGAGACTCAGCTTCAATTTTGCCCACACGCCTTGAAGCTGAGACTTTTGCGGGTGCTGAAACTTCTGCGATCGTCTCAGCTTCACCTTGGTATAAAAGACCATCTTCACACGACACGCACTTCACTTTCTCTCTCACCCGCTCCACTTCGTTCAACGTCACCCGCGTTTGTCCTTCTTGTGCGTATTCCCCCTCGTCTTCCTGCCTTTCCAGTCTTTTCTTTCGCACTCGACTAACCCCACTCCCCTTCCTGCTCGCTTTTTGTTTTTCCTGCTGATAATTTCAGAACCCCACTTCTATCTACTTTGTACGTTTTCTCCAATTGAACTTTTGTCAACATTATGGTCCGATATTAATCATTTTCTTTCTTCACGACTCTCTTCTAGACTTTTAAAAACCTCCTACTAGAGTCTTTTTAATTTGAATTCCGTTTTAAAATTATAAATCATCGTATGTCCTCCTTTTCTTTCTTGATTGCTTACTTTCTATTCAGTTACTAACCTGTTTTGTTTTGTTTTTAGATGTCGTGCACGTTATGCACCAAGCGGGGTATCCCCTGCATTCGTTCCTCGACGACGACCGATGCTTGTGATGCTTGCCGACAAGCACACAAGAAATGTTCGTTCGTCGTCCGCCCCTTCCGACCCCGCGGCCAGAGGAGTTCCCGCCCAAGATGCCCTCGCCAGGACTCCTTTGTGGCCGATGATGATGAAACGATTTCCGAGTGTGAGTGGACCCCGGGACCCCAAACAGGCCAGCGGGAACGATTCAGGATGATTAGCCCAGTCCCCTCAAGCATCGATTTGTCCACCCCCCCTCCTAGGCCACCATCCGATGGTCACTTCACTCCTCGACCTGAGCGAAGTGATTATCCGGCCGATGAAGGATGGCGATGGAAAGAGGACATTCGAGCTTGGGCTGATCGTCACCATGTCTTGTCACCGATGGGATTTAAACGCCAAAGTAAGTTTTCTTTCTCCTCCTTCTCTCATTTATCTTCACGCAATAATACTCACTTTTTTCCATTACTCATAGAACCAAACCCCCCTAATCCCCCCCGACAAGACTCTCCCATTCCTACTTTGCCTCGCGAGCAAACCCCGCGGCAACCCACTCCAGGCCCGAGTGGCACCCGATGGTCTGAGGACTTATTCCACGGTAAGCAGCCAACTTTCTCTTTTCTCATTTTCACTTTCGCATCAAGTTAACTGACTCTTCCTCCTTTTGTAGAAGCCTCCCAGCACGATGAGCCACCTATTCCTGGCCTGACTCCATCCTCCGAACCACCTGAGGACATTGCGACTCGTGAGCCTCAACCTGAGGTGGCTCCTACGCAATCAACGGAGGAACCTTTTGGTAAGTCCCTATTTCACCTTTTTAACTCAACTCAACTTTTCCTCACCCCTCCTTCGACCATCTCCAGCTCGTCCTGCAACTCCCCGCTCCATTATCATCATCGACGATACGCCAGTCGGTTCCCCTCCTCCCCCTCCCCCTCCACCTTCTTCTTCACCCACTCCCCCACCTTCCCCTCCTGTTCCCCCTCCCACCACTCCTACCCCGGTTCCTTCCCCGGATATCCCTCCCATTGACGCCGAGAACCCAACAGCCTCCTCCCCCCCGGTGCCAAGCTCCTCTCATTCCTACGATGACGCTCGCCAGGAATTCACCGACCTGCGCCCAATACTAATGATTCCTCGAGCCATCATCCACGAATCGATCAACCGAATCTTGTTGGAGCATCGTTGGTTGCTCCACATGATTCCTTTCGTGGATGCAACTCATCGAAATGAGATGCACCGGGAATTCCGGGAGGAACTAAACTCCCTCCTTGGCGAGGCGATAGAGGCTTATCCAATGGAGGACATCACCGGGATAGTCTCCAAATTCTTAGAAAAATAAAATCCACAAAAAAAATCGTATTCTTTCCTCTTTTTACCTTTTGTAATACACTCCTTTAGATAAATTATTTGTATTCAATGAAAGATATTTTCAATTTCTCTTACGTTTTTTGTTCACATGAATTTATTATAATTCCTCAATGATTCATATTTACTATTGGGTGAGAATAATTTTCGTAAGTGCCCCACCAAAAGTTTGAGTTAGTATTTTTGTATGTGAGAAAATCTTTTGCCAAAAATGCGCCAATAGTCACCATTCCTGCCTCCTATATTTTCTTCCTCCATTGTTTAGAGCCATATCAAATCTTAACTGTAAAAAAGCGGGAGGTTCCGGCATGTGAGCAATCCACTCCAGATTCATGAGAAATTGCCGTTCCTATGGTCACACGCTATTAATCTTAGTCATGTATTGAATTGTTTAAATTGTCGGGAACCTTCACAAGCGTAACGATTGGAGTGTGAGCTGTCGGGAGCCTGAAAAGGCGTAAGGATTGGCGTGTGAGCTGTCGGGCGCCTGCACAGGTGAAAGGATTGGCGTGTGAATTGTCGGGAGCCTGCACAGGCGTAAGAAATTGTCAGCATTGTTAGCATCCTTCACAAGCCTAAGGATTCGCGTGTGAGCTGTCGGGAGGCTGCACAGGCGTAAGGATTGGCGTGTGAATTTTCGGGAGCCTGCACAGGCATAACAAATTGTCAGCATTGTTGGCAACCTTCACAAGCCTAAGGATTGGCGTGTGAGCTGTCGGGAGCCTGCACAGGCGTAAGGATCGGCGTGTGAGCTTTCGGGAGTCTGCACAGGCGTAAGGATTGGCGTGTGAGCTGTCGGGAACCTGCACAGGCGTAAGGATTGGCGTGTGAGTTGTCGGGAACCTGCCCAGGCGTAAGGATTGGCGTGTGAAGCCTCGGCACCCCGCATAGGCGTAAGAAACTTTTAGCATTGTCGGCACCTGCACAAGCATAAGGATTCGCGTGTGAAGCGTTGGGATCCTGGACAAGAGCAACAAACCTGGCATATGTACGATGGCATTCCTCCGTACATAATCCACTTCACCCCTTTTTCCTGTGAGACACCCTATCTCCCGCACTCGAATCCATCCAATCCTGGTGTATATTGTCCTCTGCCTTACCCCACCATCATCTACCAATCACGCTGCTATTCCGACTGCCTCACTCTTTGAATCGGCATGAGATTGTATTACCATCCCTGATTTGATAGCCCGCTCTCTCGGCAATCTCATAATAGCCATGGCTTGTTTGCCGCATTGTTTTTGCCAACCTCCTTGAGCATTGTGCGGACATACCCACTAGTGTCGTGCTTTCATTGTCCTGTGCTGGATCAGTATAATGAACAAATGTACTACTGGCCCACACTACCTGAATGAGCCCATGACATGCGGATAGATCAATCCAAAAATGCTCATTTGGGAAAATCAATTTTCCCCCTGTACACCGCTTTTACGCATCTCTTTGAATCTGGCCGGTCCGCTTATCAGCTTGAAACCACCATCCCGAAGCATACAGCGATGCATCCTTATCAACATGAGGTGCGTTTTTGAATCCATTCATGGTGAAAGTGAGTGCCGAAGCAAACTCACATGCACCCTGATTTGCGGGATTATTGCCTTCATAGTTGACTTGATCAAAAGACGGAACCCCCAATGAGTTGTAGCAATTTTGAATCTTCTGAAATAAATTATCCCCAACATATCGTAAGGATTGACCTAGAATGCGACCCACCGAGCTAAGATTGGCACCTCGGTCCCGCCATTCATCTTTTGCATTTTCAATTTTGCCAGCACTACCATACAGACCAAATTGTTCATTCTTCGTGGTGCATTTGCGCCACCCAATCGCGAACATAAATCCCTCCAGTAATGCTCCATTTGTTGCAATAGGGTCAGTGAACCTCTTTTCGCGAAATAAGAATTGTGATAATTCATCCCATTGATTGACCTCGACTTCACTCATTGTTGTGAATGGTCGGAATTCAACAAGGGCAATGAGTAATCCGGTTGAGGAGAAAATTGCCACACGGCCAAAGTGAATGCGTTTGATCTGATTGACATCCACCACCCTCCGAATTTCACTTGGGGTGATATTTGCTGATACTGGCATTGATATTTGTGCTGTTGGGCGAGAGGAGGAAAAAAACCTATTCATTCGGGTCGTTTTGCGCTCATTTGTCTTTTGGGATCTGCTACTATTCCCGAGTGGTTGCGGGATCACTATGTGTTGAAGCACAAAAGATATCAGATACTGCCAAGCAGCTTTCTTTGGCACACATCCTTTGACTTCCCTTTAGAGCCCACAGGACATTGGCACAATCTGAACCGACTAAAGCCAATGTTCTTCTGTGGGGCCCAATGAGGGTGCCACATAAATGTGGAAGCATATATATATATCTATATATATACACTGAGATTAAGTGAGAAACTCACACTTTCCTTCCTCAGCCCGACGCTTTCTCGCGAGTTCCCTTTTACGCTCTTTTCCTTTTTTCGTGAATGGCATGCTTGCAGCAGAAAATGAAATGAAACCAAATGATTACTGATTTATTAATATCACCTAAATTGGATTGCGGTGGATGAATCTTTTTTAATTGCGGCTAAAAAGAAAGCTCACGCCTGACCTTGGCAACTTCACGATCTCAAATACCTGAACCTGAAAATTGCAGTGGATAGTGCATTATTCAATTTTACACATTGATGTTCCCATGCAATCACTTTCCAATCCAACCATTTGGAATATTGCAAGCACACGCAAATGCAATATGCATCCTGCTGCGGATCCCTAGTTATCCCAGTCCTCTTGAAAGACACAGTAACAATTTGCCTATTATGGGCTGGCGGGAAGTGATAAACGCGACTTCCCGCAATGCCCCCGAGTGTGCTACTCGCGGGCACAAAGCCTGACTCAGCTTGCGTCTTGGCGGAGTCTTTGCAATGATGTACGGAGGCATGCCCCCGTACAATTACTATTGGTACTCAGACTGTGGCATCCGGGCAGTAGTAGGATAGGAAGTCATGATTATTAAATTCATAAATAACTTTGCAAAATTAAATTACAATATATCTAGTACAAAGCTAATCTAAAAAGGGTCAATCCTGGTTGTGAGTTTAGCTGACCTGGGTACCGTCAAGGTGACCTCATCACTTGAACCAAGACCGCGTTTCACCACCCAGGCATCACCAAAGTCTAATACTAAGCATCGTGCAAATTCAAATCTAAGAGGTACAGTGGGGTTAAAAGACTCTGATGAGAAGAAACTTTTATTCAGTAAATTACATATATACTTATTAGTACGTAGCCACACTGGCTCCACTAGATTTTTACCCTCTGAAAGTTTTGCGGAAATGTCAATTAGTGATAAAGCCCCTTTAACTGAGCTTGTTCTCCAGTCATCTGAGCATACCATCAAACCACGAACCCCCGCCGCACAGAATGCCGCTAATATACCATAGCAAATTCGATTTATTCCGAGATTCTTGTGACACGCCAAAAGATCTTTGATGGCCTCATTTTTTTTTGAGTTCGTGAGTTTGCCTTTGATGCCATTAACTTTGACCTTTGTATGTGCACGTACCATGTTGTACGCAATCATCAAATGGATAACTGTATCCATTAGATCCTCCAGGTTCTTGTGCGGCTTTGTGGATATCTCATTGTCAGCCCCGCCACCTTCAAGGCTGAGTTGGGTTGCACGTTGCTTTGATTTACTCAAGCAGGAGGCAAGGTATTCAACTGCTCCCCGTTCGAGTCCAAGAGGATCGGTCGAATTTGATGTTGGTGCAACATATGGTTTGGGTGCAATCACATCGTATGAGACTAAACTAATGGATTCAAACATAACATTTGCCCAAAAATGTTTAACTGGATTCGCGGGGTAAAGAAGGCTCTGAACCATTTTGAAGAAGGAGTGTTCAGATTTGGGGAGATTATCGGGAGGTTTAGCTGATTCCTTCATCAATTTGAGATTCCAAATGTTGTAATCAAAAAACGCTTCTGTTTCAGTTGGCTTAAAAAAATCTAACCCTGTATATTGCAATTTATATCACCAGTCAACAGCCAATAATCAAGTATCATGCACAAAGATAAAAAAAAACTCACCTGCCATCTCAAGGTCCTGCAGCCAAGCCGACATTTTAAGATCTCGGTTACTGATCACCTTAATACCAACGGGCAGGAATGTATGAGCATCCTTTGTTGGTAAATTGTCCCATCTATTTTTGTAAATCCTATTGATATTATCAAGCCCCCTTTTCCATGATTGTTGAGAAATATTGGAATGATAATTCAAAATGCCTGCAAACTCTTCCATGCGGGATAAAAATATTCCTTGAAAATTCGCAGCGGATGACACTTTGGGCTCAGCGTCGGGAATTAAATCAGTCATATCTCGTCCCATTGTATCATGTTTAATTGTTTCCCTTTCTTGAGGGGCTTGAATATTCCGAGGAGAGGCGGGAGGGGTTGCAACATGCATTGTTTCATTGGGTATCGGGGGGCTTTCAGTATGTGGAGCTTCAGCATGGATTGTTTCATTGAGTATGGGGGGGGTTCAGTATGCGGAGGTTCATTATCAATATCGTCCCCTTCAACATTGATCATTTCATCACCTTGATCCCGGGAATCCTTTGCGGCTTCAAAGGTACGGCTTTTTTTGTTGGTTTTTTTGGTCGCATGTATATTTGGTCTTTTTCCTAATCCTTTGCCTGGAAATCCAATTACGACTCGAGATCCTTCAGGTAGAGATTCTCCCACCTCCACACCTGCCCATATATTGTAAGCAGCTATTTTTATCAACTTTGTTTTGAATTAGTAATGGACTTACGGTTCAAATCCATTTTGAGCAGGCTCATGGCTTCAGCAATCTTTTGACGCACATAATCAGGAATTTTACTATCATTTTGGATTTTCTCGAGCCTTGGGATTGTTTGAGCAATGTTGGAGACAAATTGTTCCTTGGATATAATTTCCACCTCCCCACTGAAAATTACATCATCTTGCCCATCATCTTCTGTCGGTGCACAAGGTTCAACAGTCTTTTCCTTCTCATAAGTTTTAAAATTTGGTTTCTGAGAGCTTGGAGGTTGACCTGAAATAAAGGCTATGACACAATATCAGGTTTTGAGAGATTAGAAATACTCAAGATGGATGTATACTCACATTCTGGAAGAACTGGTGGATCTTGATTATCTTCATGTGACTGGCTCTCTGCTTCAATGCCTAATTCACGACTACTGGCCATATCAGATATTTCACTTCCACTCTCTGGGGCTGAAGTTGGTTGTTCATTAAATTCCGTTGAATTTCCCGGGGTTTGGGCCATCGCGGAGGTAGTTTAGTAAGCAAATAGATGGTGACGAGTTGATTGATAACTAGGTGGAAGTAAAATAATCGCATTTGCAAAATGCGATTTGGCGGGAAATTGAAGGAGGCGATGTTTTGCAAATTATTTCATATCATGCAAATGAAATCACTTCCCTGTGAGACATTGAATAAAGTTGACTAGTGAGAAACCTACTAAAGTCAACTTTTGAACTATTGAACGCTCATGAGGTAAGGACTAAGCAAAGTGTTCCATTTGAATGATATGAAATAAAATGATTTTGTCGGCGAAAAAGGAGACACAATTCTTGTCTTAAATAGTCCACTTATTAGGTTTTAATTTGCGAGTCTCATGATTTAAACCCTAACCACAACATTGTGAATATACTGACCAATTTCCCCTGAGGTCCTGTTGGCAGAGAAGGCCACTCAGCATATTTCGGCGATGGCGTCCATTGTGTACGCCAAGAAGCCACCGTACACTATGGATGTAGTACGGAAGCGTAAGGATGGTAAGCGGCATCGGAGGCATGTCGGGAGGGTACCTACTAGGCAAGCGTAAGGATCGTAAGTAGTGTCGGGAGCATGTCGGGAGGGCACTTCATGAGCGTAAGGATGGTGAGCAGTGTCGGGAGTATGTCGGGAGGGCACTCCGCGAGCGTAAGGATCGTAAGCAGTGTCGGGAGCATGTCGGGAGGGCACTTCATGAGCGTAAGGATGGTGAGCAGTGTCGGGAGTATGTCGGGAGGGCACTCCGCGAGCGTAAGGATCGTAAGCAGTGTCGGGAGCATGTCGGGAGGGCACTTCATGAGCGTAAGGATGGTGAGCAGTGTCGGGAGTATGTCGGGAGGGCACTCCGCGAGCGTAAGGATCGTAAGCAGTGTCGGGAGCATGTCGGGAGGGCACTTCATGAGTCCCACTCCTGGTATGAACCTTTAGGGGTATTCCACTCTTTTGTTGTAAGCATCACCTAGGCCACTCTGTGAGCGCTTTGCAAATTTTGGACACAGATCTTTGGCCAGGCTTTTGAACATCCAATTCCAAAATTATGGTCGTTTTCACTTGGGCAAATGGAGCATTCACTCTTTTATTTTGTTTTCAAAGTCTTTCAATTCAATTCAATCCTTCAACATTTTGGTTTTTTATTTTTATGGCACTGGCGGGAGTGGTAACTACCAAAAGTAAGTTCCTCTCGTGGTGTGTACTTCCCTGAGGGGTCTAAAATCTTGTCAAAACATCACCTTGGCCACTTTGTGAGCACCTGGCATCAAATTTCTCTTTCCAGGTCCTTGGCCAATTTCAAAATCAGGTATCAACCTCCGTGATGAAGATTGGAACCTCCTCAACATTCAATTAATTTTTCTCTTTTCTTTTCTTTTGTTATTTTCATTTTCATTCTTTATTTTTATTTTATTTTCATTTGAAATTTTCTCTTATTACGTCAATTATCACGTCAAAAATTTTCATTCATTTTAAAAATAAATTCAAAATCATGAAGCCAATGTCAAAAGAAGATCAAGCAAGTCCTGCGTCAAATGTAACATTTTTAATATCAGTTTTCAAATTTTTTATCTTAATCAGTCCTCTTGAATCACTCTCTCAAAATATTTCCAATAGCCGAACAGGCTTCACCTTGTATTGGTGCTCAGGAGCTCACCATTTCAAGGTGGGGATTACTGTCACAACCATGGCAATTCATCCCCTTGGACTTCAATATGGCATATCCATGCCACGTCCAATATATGGCAATTTTGCCATATCCATAAATCATTGGCCAAATTGGCCATATCACCTCATTTGGCCTTTTATGGCCATTTCATCATCTGGGCCCAACTTGGGCCCTTCACCATCATCAGGCCTTTCCTGGCCTTTCTCTACCTTTTGGGAAATTTTGGTATTTCCCAGTCAACAGGGGAAATACAGCCCAACAAACTGTATTTGGCTTTAAATACAGTTTCTGCGCATTTGCACACTTTTTGCGCATTTTGCGCATTTTTGCGCACTTTGCGCAAATACAGTTTTAAAACTGTATGAGCTGTATTTGGTCAAATACCTCAAAGGACACTCTGACACCTCTGAAGCCTTCCAAAACCAAATTTCACCAATATCCTCCTGGCGTCATCTCTAAATACTTATGGCCATTTTCAACCTCCAATAACCAAAATGCCATATATGGTGTTATACACCATTATGCATCTTTTTTCAGCAGCAATCCACTGGCGGCAATATCATCTGGTTATTTCAACTTTCCATAAGGCCATCCAGTCACGTCATCAAGAGGATTCATCAAGGCTCAAGGGCAAGTGTCAAAACCTCAAATACCAATGATGCCATCAAGCAGTCATTGGTTATTCTCACTCCAAGTATTCCTTCCAAGGGAATACTGTCAATTAATTCTCAAGGTGTATTCAAGAGGCAGTGCCAAAAGGAATTGTCAAGTTTTAAAGCTCCACTCAATCCATCTTGGCAACCATATTCATTTCAATACAATTTGGATCCATCAAGAACAGTATTTCATTTTCAAGCATGGGAAATTCATTCAACCCAATTCAATTTCAATATTAGCCAGCTGTATAAATTCCCAAAACAATCAATACAGCCTCAAGGATCAATACCGATCAGTTCTCACCCTGAAGAACTCAAGCTCCCAACTTTTCACATATACCAGCTATCCTTTCCACTCTGGGGGGTTTTTCCACAGTTAATTAATATACTTTGATTTCTTTTTATCTTTATTTTCTTTTCATTTTAGCTAAGCAAATACTGATATTATTAAGTCGGTCATTTAGCACTTTTCTCTTTCTCTTTCTTTGCCCGTCAATGGATATTTGGTGGTCATATCCTTACTAATTCCATTATTCATTTTTGGCAGGTTGAAACAGTGATTAAGGACTTACTTGGTTGGCTCTTTGGCCATTTGGCTTCCCTTTCCTCTTTGCATCTCATCTTGTACCTGCATATCTTTTAGAGGAATTCATTATTATTATTTTGATTCTTTATTCTTTTGGAGTCTTCCAAGTGAGTTCTCTGATTGCTGAGTGCCAGGCCACTCTTGTATTTCTGTCCAAGAGCCCCTGTGACATCCACCGAGATTGGCATCAGGGTCTTTGCCTCACGCGTGTACAAAACTCCGGAGAAAGAGGCCACACACCCAAGGGAATTTTTGGCTGCAAGCCAGGCCCCACAGCTTGTGCGGGGCGCGTGAGATTGTGCAGAAAATGACCCGCTGTGTGAGATCCCCACGCAAACATAACCAGCCTCAGCAATCATAGGCCGCGATTATTCTAATGCGGATGAGGCTGAAGCAAATCCACAGTGATTGGCCTCAGGTTTCCACGCGCAAGCGGGTGAGCGTCTGCAGTCAAGCTGACCACATGACCAAGAAAATAGCCAGTCAGGAGACTGGCAGTAAAATGTCTTCCAGGCGTTTGAAAGTTGCCTGCGTATGACCCGGCGGGGGTGTGTGTATGAAAGCGTTTGGCTGCCCGACAATGAGAACGCACAATCAACAGGTGGGGCCAGTCATTGTTTGCCCCGACAATGGCACCGGATGGAATCCACTGTTTGTTTATGACCCAAACAAACAGTCATCCCACTATGACCCACTTACATTAACTTGGATTACATGCGCATCTGTGCCGTACTTAGGCAGAGCTGTCCAGCAAGGTGCATCAAAGGGATGAAGTTGAGATATATGACTCAATGGCTTGTCGTGATTGCATGTTACATTGTTGAGCAGCTTTTTCTCTGCCCAGAAGCATACGTTTACAAAGGTGTACTCACCAGGGCAAATCTCGCGTCAATCGTCGGCGATTGACTTCACGTCGCACCGCGGTCAGTATAAAATCTTGCTTCAGTCGCGTTAGTGTCACTTTATAGTCACTGGATTTAGTGGGTCACGTCACGTCAGCGTCAAGACAACGTCAATTGTCACATGTGTCACATGAGAATGTCACTCAAAGCCCAAACCCATTTCAACACTATGCGCAACGTTCGTGTAATTTCACCTTATTGGCTTCCGCCTCCCCGACGCTTAGCATGCTTACGCACCCGCACCGCCCTCCATCCGGATGAGACTCCGACACTGCCCGCCCCTCTCCGTCCTCACCACTCCTTACGCTTTCACACTCCCGCCCCTACCATCCTCACGCTTGTGTAGTACCCTCCCGACATGCCTCCGACAACGCTTACCATCCTTACGCTCATGTAGTGCCCTCCCGACATGCCTCCGACACCACTGATGACCCTTACGCTTGTGGAGTGCCCTCCCGACATGCCTCCGACACAGCTTACCATCCTTACGCTCATGTAGTGCCCTCCCGACATGCCTCCGACAACAGTTACCCTCCCTCCCGACATTCTCCCGACACTGCTTACCATCCTTACGCTCATGTAGTGCCCTCCCGACATGCCTCCGACAACAGTTACCCTCCCTCCCGACATTCTCCCGACAATGCTTACCATCCTTACGCTCATGTAGTGCCCTCCCGACATGCCTCCGACAACAGTTACCCTCCCTCCCGACATTCTCCCGACACTGCTTACCATCCTTACGCTCATGTAGTGCCCTCCCGACATGCCTCCGACAACAGTTACCCTCCCTCCCGACACTGCTTACCATCCTTACGCTCATGTAGTGCCCTCCCGACATGCCTCCGACAACAGTTACCCTCCCTCCCGACATTCTCCCGACACTGCTTACCATCCTTACGCTCATGTAGTGCCCTCCCGACATGCCTCCGACAACAGTTACCCTCCTCACGCTTCCGTATTACATCCATAGTGTACAGTACAGTGGCTTGTTGGCGTACACAATGAACGCAATTGCCGAAATATGCTGAGTGGCCTTCTCTGCCAACAGGACCTAAGGGGATATTGGTCAGTATATTCACCATGTTGTGGCTAGGGTTTAAATCATGAGACTCACAAATTAAAACCTAATAAGTGGACTATTTAAGACAAGAATTGTGTCTCCTGTTTCGCCGACAAAACCATTTTATTTCATATCAATCAAATGAACACTTTGCTTAGTCCTTACCTCATGAGCATTGAATAGTTCAAAAGTTGACTTTAGTAGGTTTCTCACTAGTCAACTTTATTCAATGTCTCACAGGGAAGTGATTTCATTTGCATGATATGAAATAATTTGCAAAACATCGCCTCCTTCAATTTCCCGACAAATCGCATTTTGCAAATGCGATTATTTTACTTGCACCTTTTTTCTTGAATTTGGATCTTTTATCAAAAAATTTTCAAACAAGTTATCAATCAACTCGTCACCATCTATTTGCTTAATAAACTACCTCCGCGATGGCCCAAACCCCGGGAAATTCAACGGAATTTAATGAACGACCAACTTCAGCCCCAGAGAGTGGAAGTGAAATATCTGATATGGCCAGTAGTCGTGAATTAGGCATTGAAGCAGAGAGCCAGTCACATGAAGATAATCAAGATCCACCAGTTCTTCCAGAATGTGAGTATACATCCATCTTGAGTATTTCTAATCTCTCAAAACCTGATATTGTGTCATAGCCTTTATTTCAGGTCAACCTCCAAGCTCTCAGAAACCAAATTTTAAAACTTATGAGAAGGAAAAGACTGTTGAACCTTGTGCACCGACAGAAGATGATGGGCAAGATGATGTAATTTTCAGTGGGGAGGTGGAAATTATATCCAAGGAACAATTTGTCTCCAACATTGCTCAAACAATCCCAAGGCTCGAGAAAATCCAAAATGATAGTAAAATTCCTGATTATGTGCGTCAAAAGATTGCTGAAGCCATGAGCCTGCTCAAAATGGATTTGAACCGTAAGTCCATTACTAATTCAAAACAAAGTTGATAAAAATAGCTGCTTACAATATATGGGCAGGTGTGGAGGTGGGAGAATCTCTACCTGAAGGATCTCGAGTCGTAATTGGATTTCCAGGCAAAGGATTAGGAAAAAGACCAAATATACATGCGACCAAAAAAACCAACAAAAAAAGCCGTACCTTTGAAGCCGCAAAGGATTCCCGGGATCAAGGTGATGAAATGATCAATGTTGAAGGGGACGATATTGATAATGAACCTCCGCATACTGAACCCCCCCCCATACTCAATGAAACAATCCATGCTGAAGCTCCACATACTGAAAGCCCCCCGATACCCAATGAAACAATGCATGTTGCAACCCCTCCCGCCTCTCCTCGGAATATTCAAGCCCCTCAAGAAAGGGAAACAATTAAACATGATACAATGGGATGAGATATGACTGATTTAATTCCCGACGCTGAGCCCAAAGTGTCATCCGCTGCGAATTTTCAAGGAATGTTTTTATCCCGCATGGAAGAGTTTGCAGGCATTTTGAATTATCATTCCAATATTTCTCAACAATCATGGAAAAGGGGGCTTGATAATATCAATAGGATTTACAAAAATAGATGGGACAATTTACCAACAAAGGATGCTCATACATTCCTGCCCGTTGGTATTAAGGTGATCAGTAACCGAGATCTTAAAATGTCGGCTTGGCTGCAGGACCTTGAGATGGCAGGTGAGTTTTTTTTTATCTTTGTGCATGATACTTGATTATTGGCTGTTGACTGGTGATATAAATTGCAATATACAGGGTTAGATTTTTTTAAGCCAACTGAAACAGAAGCGTTTTTTGATCACAACATTTGGAATCTCAAATTGATGAAGGAATCAGCTAAACCTCCCGATAATCTCCCCAAATCTGAACACTCCTTCTTCAAAATGGTTCAGAGCCTTCTTTACCCCGCGAATCCAGTTAAACATTTTTGGGCAAATGTTATGTTTGAATCCATTAGTTTAGTCTCATACGATGTGATTGCACCCAAACCATATGTTGCACCAACATCAAATTCGACTGATCCTCTTGGACTCGAACGGGGAGCAGTTGAATACCTTGCCTCCTGCTTGAGTAAATCGAAGCAACGTGCAACCCAACTCAGCCTTGAAGGTGGCGGGGCTGACAATGAGATATCCACAAAGCCGCACAAGAACCTGGAGGATCTAATGGATACAGTTATCCATTTGATGATTGCGTACAACATGGTACGTGCACATACAAAGGTCAAAGTTAATGGCATCAAAGGCAAACTCACGAACTCAAAAAAAAATGAGGCCATCAAAGATCTTTTGGCGTGTCACAAGAATCTCGGAATAAATCGAATTTGCTATGGTATATTAGCGGCATTCTGTGCGGCGGGGGTTCGTGGTTTGATGGTATGCTCAGATGACTGGAGAACAAGCTCAGTTAAAGGGGCTTTATCACTAATTGACATTTCCGCAAAACTTTCAGAGGGTAAAAATCTAGTGGAGCCAGTGTGGCTACGTACTAATAAGTATATATGTAATTTACTGAATAAAAGTTTCTTCTCATCAGAGTCTTTTAACCCCACTGTACCTCTTAGATTTGAATTTGCACGATGCTTAGTATTAGACTTTGGTGATGCCTGGGTGGTGAAACGCGGTCTTGGTTCAAGTGATGAGGTCACCTTGACGGTACCCAGGTCAGCTAAACTCACAACCAGGATTGACCCTTTTTAGATTAGCTTTGTACTAGATATATTGTAATTTAATTTTGCAAAGTTATTTATGAATTTAATAATCATGACTTCCTATCCTACTACTGCCCGGATGCCACAGTCTGAGTACCAATAGTAATTGTACGGGGGCATGCCTCCGTACATCATTGCAAAGACTCCGCCAAGACGCAAGCTGAGTCAGGCTTTGTGCCCGCGAGTAGCACACTCGGGGGCATTGCGGGAAGTCGCGTTTATCACTTCCCGCCAGCCCATAATAGGCAAATTGTTACTGTGTCTTTCAAGAGGACTGGGATAACTAGGGATCCGCAGCAGGATGCATATTGCATTTGCGTGTGCTTGCAATATTCCAAATGGTTGGATTGGAAAGTGATTGCATGGGAACATCAATGTGTAAAATTGAATAATGCACTATCCACTGCAATTTTCAGGTTCAGGTATTTGAGATCGTGAAGTTGCCAAGGTCAGGCGTGAGCTTTCTTTTTAGCCGCAATTAAAAAAGATTCATCCACCGCAATCCAATTTAGGTGATATTAATAAATCAGTAATCATTTGGTTTCATTTCATTTTCTGCTGCAAGCATGCCATTCACGAAAAAAGGAAAAGAGCGTAAAAGGGAACTCGCGAGAAAGCGTCGGGCTGAGGAAGGAAAGTGTGAGTTTCTCACTTAATCTCAGTGTATATATATAGATATATATATATGCTTCCACATTTATGTGGCACCCTCATTGGGCCCCACAGAAGAACATTGGCTTTAGTCGGTTCAGATTGTGCCAATGTCCTGTGGGCTCTAAAGGGAAGTCAAAGGATGTGTGCCAAAGAAAGCTGCTTGGCAGTATCTGATATCTTTTGTGCTTCAACACATAGTGATCCCGCAACCACTCGGGAATAGTAGCAGATCCCAAAAGACAAATGAGCGCAAAACGACCCGAATGAATAGGTTTTTTTCCTCCTCTCGCCCAACAGCACAAATATCAATGCCAGTATCAGCAAATATCACCCCAAGTGAAATTCGGAGGGTGGTGGATGTCAATCAGATCAAACGCATTCACTTTGGCCGTGTGGCAATTTTCTCCTCAACCGGATTACTCATTGCCCTTGTTGAATTCCGACCATTCACAACAATGAGTGAAGTCGAGGTCAATCAATGGGATGAATTATCACAATTCTTATTTCGCGAAAAGAGGTTCACTGACCCTATTGCAACAAATGGAGCATTACTGGAGGGATTTATGTTCGCGATTGGGTGGCGCAAATGCACCACGAAGAATGAACAATTTGGTCTGTATGGTAGTGCTGGCAAAATTGAAAATGCAAAAGATGAATGGCGGGACCGAGGTGCCAATCTTAGCTCGGTGGGTCGCATTCTAGGTCAATCCTTACGATATGTTGGGGATAATTTATTTCAGAAGATTCAAAATTGCTACAACTCATTGGGGGTTCCGTCTTTTGATCAAGTCAACTATGAAGGCAATAATCCCGCAAATCAGGGTGCATGTGAGTTTGCTTCGGCACTCACTTTCACCATGAATGGATTCAAAAACGCACCTCATGTTGATAAGGATGCATCGCTGTATGCTTCGGGATGGTGGTTTCAAGCTGATAAGCGGACCGGCCAGATTCAAAGAGATGCGTAAAAGCGGTGTACAGGGGGAAAATTGATTTTCCCAAATGAGCATTTTTGGATTGATCTATCCGCATGTCATGGGCTCATTCAGGTAGTGTGGGCCAGTAGTACATTTGTTCATTATACTGATCCAGCACAGGACAATGAAAGCACGACACTAGTGGGTATGTCCGCACAATGCTCAAGGAGGTTGGCAAAAACAATGCGGCAAACAAGCCATGGCTATTATGAGATTGCCGAGAGAGCGGGCTATCAAATCAGGGATGGTAATACAATCTCATGCCGATTCAAAGAGTGAGGCAGTCGGAATAGCAGCGTGATTGGTAGATGATGGTGGGGTAAGGCAGAGGACAATATACACCAGGATTGGATGGATTCGAGTGCGGGAGATAGGGTGTCTCACAGGAAAAAGGGGTGAAGTGGATTATGTACGGAGGCATGCCATCGTACATATGCCAGGTTTGTTGCTCTTGTCCAGGATCCCAACGCTTCACACGCGAATCCTTATGCTTGTGCAGGTGCCGACAATGCTAAAAGTTTCTTACGCCTATGCGGGGTGCCGAGGCTTCACACGCCAATCCTTACGCCTGGGCAGGTTCCCGACAGCTCACACGCCAATCCTTACGCCTGTGCAGGTTCCCGACAGCTCACACGCCAATCCTTACGCCTGTGCAGACTCCCGAAAGCTCACACGCCGATCCTTACGCCTGTGCAGGCTCCCGACAGCTCACACGCCAATCCTTAGGCTTGTGAAGGTTGCCAACAATGCTGACAATTTGTTATGCCTGTGCAGGCTCCCGAAAATTCACACGCCAATCCTTACGCCTGTGCAGCCTCCCGACAGCTCACACGCGAATCCTTAGGCTTGTGAAGGATGCTAACAATGCTGACAATTTCTTACGCCTGTGCAGGCTCCCGACAATTCACATGCCAATCCTTTCACCTGTGCAGGCGCCCGACAGCTCACACGCCAATCCTTACGCCTTTTCAGGCTCCCGACAGCTCACACTCCAATCGTTACGCTTGTGAAGGTTCCCGACAATTTAAACAATTCAATACATGACTAAGATTAATAGCGTGTGACCATAGGAACGGCAATTTCTCATGAATCTGGAGTGGATTGCTCACATGCCGGAACCTCCCGCTTTTTTACAGTTAAGATTTGATATGGCTCTAAACAATGGAGGAAGAAAATATAGGAGGCAGGAATGGTGACTATTGGCGCATTTTTGGCAAAAGATTTTCTCACATACAAAAATACTAACTCAAACTTTTGGTGGGGCACTTACGAAAATTATTCTCACCCAATAGTAAATATGAATCATTGAGGAATTATAATAAATTCATGTGAACAAAAAACGTAAGAGAAATTGAAAATATCTTTCATTGAATACAAATAATTTATCTAAAGGAGTGTATTACAAAAGGTAAAAAGAGGAAAGAATACGATTTTTTTTGTGGATTTTATTTTTCTAAGAATTTGGAGACTATCCCGGTGATGTCCTCCATTGGATAAGCCTCTATCGCCTCGCCAAGGAGGGAGTTTAGTTCCTCCCGGAATTCCCGGTGCATCTCATTTCGATGAGTTGCATCCACGAAAGGAATCATGTGGAGCAACCAACGATGCTCCAACAAGATTCGGTTGATCGATTCGTGGATGATGGCTCGAGGAATCATTAGTATTGGGCGCAGGTCGGTGAATTCCTGGCGAGCGTCATCGTAGGAATGAGAGGAGCTTGGCACCGGGGGGGAGGAGGCTGTTGGGTTCTCGGCGTCAATGGGAGGGATATCCGGGGAAGGAACCGGGGTAGGAGTGGTGGGAGGGGGAACAGGAGGGGAAGGTGGGGGAGTGGGTGAAGAAGAAGGTGGAGGGGGAGGGGGAGGAGGGGAACCGACTGGCGTATCGTCGATGATGATAATGGAGCGGGGAGTTGCGGGACGAGCTGGAGATGGTCGAAGGAGGGGTGAGGAAAAGTTGAGTTGAGTTAAAAAGGTGAAATAGGGACTTACCAAAAGGTTCCTCCGTTGATTGCGTAGGAGCCACCTCAGGTTGAGGCTCACGAGTCGCAATGTCCTCAGGTGGTTCGGAGGATGGAGTCAGGCCAGGAATAGGTGGCTCATCGTGCTGGGAGGCTTCTACAAAAGGAGGAAGAGTCAGTTAACTTGATGCGAAAGTGAAAATGAGAAAAGAGAAAGTTGGCTGCTTACCGTGGAATAAGTCCTCAGACCATCGGGTGCCACTCGGGCCTGGAGTGGGTTGCCGCGGGGTTTGCTCGCGAGGCAAAGTAGGAATGGGAGAGTCTTGTCGGGGGGGATTAGGGGGGTTTGGTTCTATGAGTAATGGAAAAAAGTGAGTATTATTGCGTGAAGATAAATGAGAGAAGGAGGAGAAAGAAAACTTACTTTGGCGTTTGAATCCCATCGGTGACAAGACATGGTGACGATCAGCCCAAGCTCGAATGTCCTCTTTCCATCGCCATCCTTCATCGGCCGGATAATCACTTCGCTCAGGTCGAGGAGTGAAGTGACCATCGGATGGTGGCCTAGGAGGGGGGGTGGACAAATCGATGCTTGAGGGGACTGGGCTAATCATCCTGAATCGTTCCCGCTGGCCTGTTTGGGGTCCCGGGGTCCACTCACACTCGGAAATCGTTTCATCATCATTGGCCACAAAGGAGTCCTGGCGAGGGCGTCTTGGGCGGGAACTCCTCTGGCCGCGGGGTCGGAAGGGGCGGACGACGAACGAACATTTCTTGTGTGCTTGTCGGCAAGCATCACAAGCATTGGTCGTCGTCGAGGAACGAATGCAGGGGATACCCCGCTTGGTGCATAACGTGCACGACATCTAAAAACAAAACAAAACAGGTTAGTAACTGAATAGAAAGTAAGCAATCAAGAAAGAAAAGGAGGACATACGATGATTTATAATTTTAAAACGGAATTCAAATTAAAAAGACTCTAGTAGGAGGTTTTTAAAAGTCTAGAAGAGAGTCGTGAAGAAAGAAAATGATTAATATCGGACCATAATGTTGACAAAAGTTCAATTGGAGAAAACGTACAAAGTAGATAGAAGTGGGGTTCTGAAATTATCAGCAGGAAAAACAAAAAGCGAGCAGGAAGGGGAGTGGGGTTAGTCGAGTGCGAAAGAAAAGACTGGAAAGGCAGGAAGACGAGGGGGAATACGCACAAGAAGGACAAACGCGGGTGACGTTGAACGAAGTGGAGCGGGTGAGAGAGAAAGTGAAGTGCGTGTCGTGTGAAGATGGTCTTTTATACCAAGGTGAAGCTGAGACGATCGCAGAAGTTTCAGCACCCGCAAAAGTCTCAGCTTCAAGGCGTGTGGGCAAAATTGAAGCTCAGTCTCAGCGAATGCTGCAACTGAGAAGTGAAATCCTCGCGTGAGGCAGAAGAACAATGGGGGTCTGGCTGAGTATTGCAATTTATTGAATTGTCAAGCTGAGTCAAATCCCCTTTGTTTCCTTAAATAGCCACCCGATCACCCAAGAGGGTGGTCGTGAGGCCCTTTTTGAATGTGCATTCAACGTGCAATGCACAAGTGACCCATGCAGAAATGCACCCGGTGCATTTGGTCACAAGTGACCGCGGCAAGATCACCGGCCGTATGGCCTGGTGATAGTCTTTGAACAAAGGGGGGGCTGTAAGACAAGTGAATACAGCGTGAGCTTGCCTTGACCCATTGCTCAGGTTTGCTTTCGGGTCATAATTGAAATGCGCAGTGGCTGAACATTTTAATTGCACAGTAATTGAACAATTGAGATAACAATATCAAATGCACCGCTGAGTATTGCAATTTATTGAATTGTCAAGCTGAGTCAAATCCCGTTTCTTTCCTTAAATAGCCACCCGATCACCCGGGAGGGTGGTCGTGAGGCCCTTGTTGAATGTGCATTGTGGGTGCAATGCACAAGTGCCCCATGCAGAAATGCACCGGGTGCATTTGGTCACAAGTGACCGCGGCGAGATTACCGGCCGTATGGCCTGGTAATAGTATGTGAACAAAGGGGGGGGCTGTAAGACAAGTGAATACAGCGTAATCTTGGCTCGACCCATTGCTCAGGTTTGCTTTCGGGTCATAATTGAAATGCTCAGTGGCTGAACATTTTAATTGCACAGTTGTTGAACTATTGATATAACAATATCAAATGCACGATGCTGAGCAATTGCTAGGTCATTTTTGTAAGCACACAATCTGAGCATTTGGCACAGCATCGGATGACATTTCAGCCAGGTGCAGCATTTCACACGCTTTGGTGAAGTGCTCCAAATTGAGCCTTCCAGTGAGCTATTGCAGAATTAGTTCATTCCATGGCTTTACTGAGCACTTTCACACGGTGCTTTTGACCATGACATGCTCAGCTTGCGTGTGCAAATCGGGTGAAACGCAATGCTGAGCATGTGGCACATGAGCTACGTAAATGCAAACGATCGGAAGGTGCATGCACATTTGCTGTATGCATGCAGGCTCAAGTAGTATTACACCTTCCTGATCTGTACAGTCGACACTGTAGTACGCAGTACACCTTTGTAAATGTACTGCGGGGCAGAGCAAAAAGCTGTTCAACAATGTAACATGCAATCACGTCAAGCCATCGAGTCATATCTCTCACCTGCATCCCTTTGATGCACCTTGTTGGACAGCTCTGCCTAACTACGGCACAGATGCGCATGTAATGCAAGTTAATGTAAGTGGGTCATAATGGGATGACTTAATATTTGGGTCATACACAAAGAGTTGATTCACTCCGGTGCCATTGTTGGGGCAAACAATGACTGGCCCGCTTGTTCATTGTCGGGCAGCCACACGCTTTCATGCGCACCCCCGATGGGTCATACGCAGGAAGCTTTCACACGCCTGGAAGACATTTTTCTGCCAGTCTTCCAGCTGCCTATTTTCTGGGTCGGGTTGTCAGCTTGACTGCAGACGCTCACCCGCTTGCGCGTGGAAACCTGAGGCCAATCAGTGTGAATTTGCTTCAGCCTCATCCACATTAGAATAACAATCCCAGCCTATGATTGCAGAGGCTGATCATGTTTGCGTGGGTATCTCCCACTGCGGGTCATTTTCTTCACGTTCTCACACGCCCCGCGCAAGTTGTGGCACCTGGCTTGCAGCCAAAAAATCCCTGGGGCGTGTGGCCTCTTTCCTCAGGAGTTTTGTACACGCCTGAGGCAAAGACCCTGATGCCAATCTCGGTAGATTAGTACTCGCCTCAAACGCCATAGGGGTGAATGTATATGTGGATCACGGCTCACGGATGGCGCCCCCTTTAATCATCCTACACATTCCCCCCTGAAAGCCCAGTATGCATCAGTCAGCAAAAAACTTCACGCAAAACCAAAGTCATGTTCGGTGACACGCCACCGAACATATCTCACCCGCCTACACACAAGCATCCCCACAGTGAGATTGCCCTTTGAAACCGCCAAAATTGCCCAGTAGGTCCCTGTGCGACAATTAACCTGAGGAAGATATATATGCATCCATGTTCGCTGTCACACCAGCGAACATGACTGCATGCCTCTGATATGCCCTCCACAATAAGTTGCTATAACCCACCCAATTACGGATGTGCTAATGTCAACCTTGTTCCACCAAAGTTTTCGTAAATCGCTGCAGATCCAGCAGTCATAATGGTGCACCCACATTTTGGCCACCTTGCCTTGATATATGCCCCAAATCGGATATGAAAATTATGTGCCCAAGAGGCCCACCTCCATCAAGACCATTCACGTAACCACAGGCCATCCCCCTTTTGGCCTGTTGCTGCCACTCATATAAGCTCCCCACCTGCGCTTATTGCGCTTCATTCCCTTTAGCTAACCCTTCCCGATCATATAATTTGCAACTGTCCCCAAATAATTTAAAATAGCCATCATGTCAACGCCTTCACAACCACTTTGCATTGGGATGATTAATATTCGTATTCAAATAAATAGTGATATAACCTTAAAGCCTGAGAATTCCCACTTAGGTTCTTGGATTATCCTATGGCACAATCAACACAACATATTCGTATATCTCCCCAATCACCAGCATGCTATTGGCTCTCTCCCGGGAACCCTTTCCCAAACGTTGATACCATTCCTTGGGGCACCAAAAACGTTCATGCACTGTGGTCCTGGTGGGGCATGGATTGAAAATTGCCAATCCAATCCTACTCAAATATTATTCGTTGAGGGAGTATTTATGACTGATGCCAATGATCCCTCCTCATCTCAGAAACCCAATCTAGCATTGATGTTCTTCACATGGTATCCAAACATTCTATTCATAATGGAAAGCTTTCGAACACAAGATTTCAAGCTTAAAATGCCCAAAGAATATGACTGTACTACTCATTGTCAATGTCAACTCTTTACTCCGACATTTCCCGCTTCAAACTCGATGCCTGCTTCATATCCTGCTGTTTCATCATTGATTTCCAAGCAAAAACTGATACAATTACCCAGTGGATCAGACCTCCCCATGATAACCCCGCCCCATGCCATTATTCAAACCCCCCTCCTCCCTCATCAAAAGACCGGACTAGCTTTCCTCTGGGATCGAGAAATCCCCAATGGCCAATCAGCCCGTAACCCTTGGGCCACCTCACCCCCAGGATCCACTTTCAATGCCAGGCACATCATTACAAACAAGGTCATTAGCTCATTTGAATCCCTTTCGACCAATACCCCTCTTGGAGGACTGCTCGCGGATGATATGGGATTAGGTAAAACCATTCAGGCCATTGCTCTAATTGGTACCTCCAAGGAGCGGATGATTGCAAACCCCCATCGCTCCACGCCCACCATGATCATCTGCCCCCCTTGCTTAATTACCAACTGGCAATCAGAAATATCCAAGCATGCTCAGGCTGGAGCACTGCATGCCAAAATCTACCATGGTCCCACTCGTCACTCATTATCCCAAGCCGACATTTTAAAATATGATATCATCATCACTTCTTACAATACTATCACCCAAGAATTTAAGCAAACCAATCCCTCTACATCATTCATTTTTCAAATCAATTGGCATCGTATAATCTTGGATGAAGCACAGTGAGTGGCTGAGCTTAAATGATTCAAATTACCTTTTATATCCAATAACCCTTTCCCCCTCTTATAGCTATATTCGCTCTCAATACACTGCCACTCACCGTGCCATTAATAGCCTCCTTTCATCCCGTCGAATATGTTTAAAGGGCACACCTATTCACAACACCATTTATGACCTTTTGGGCATAATATCATTCATCACTCAACCCCAGAGCGCCGATCAAGATAACTGGTCACCATTCATCCTGAGTAGTCTTTCAAAAGGTTGCAATGATATTTTGCATTTGGCATTGCGGCATTTAAGTTTGCGCCGCACCAAAACCACACATCTCGAATCCCTCCCCACTATTAGCCATCATTATGAGCTGCTCCCACTCAACCCGACCATGCAGCAAGAATATTCCATATTATATGAAGAATTCCTATCATCCAAAAGCAAAGGACCAGGAGAATTTTTCAGAAATATTAATAAGCTGCGAATATGTTGTAACCATCACATCATGCTTAACACAATTGCGGAGGCGGAGTTGGAAGACCCCGAGGGCAGGAGCACTCAGGATAACTCCCCAAGAATCACACGAACTATTGTGGATGTGGAAACATGCATGATGAGTAGTAAAATTGCACACCTCCTACAAAGCTTAATGAAGAACAAACAAACAAGGTGTGGTCCGACGAAATCGGTGGTTTATACCCAATGGACCCAATTTCTAGATTTGTGCGTTAATTCTAATATGCATCCATTACCAATTGACTCCATCTGACTTTTTTATATTGTAGAATTGGTATTGCTCTTGCCCATCACTCTATCCTTTCAGCACGAATTGATGGAACAATTACACCACGAGCGCAGGACAAGGCGCTTGAGAGTTTCTTCAATAATCCTGAATGTGAAGTACTCATTGCATCCATTGCCGCGGCTGGAACTGGCCTCAATATAACTTGTGCTAATATAGTCTATTTAATGGTGAGGGGCCCCCCAAAATTCTCCCCTGATTTTCGGACCCTGACATCCACATTTCCAGGAGCCCAATTGGAACCCAGCCATTGAGGCTCAGGCTGTTGATCGTCTACATCGTATTGGCCAACAACGACCTGTACAGGTCATCCACTATATCACTCCTCATTCAGTTGAGGTCAACATGCGGAAGGTACCTTTCAAGCTCATCTTTCACTTGATTGTATTACTATTCTGAAATCCTTCCTTATGGGAATGCCATATTCCAATCACCAATAGGTCCAAGAAAAGAAACAATCATTAACTGCGTGAGCCTTACTGATATTATATAATTTGTGATTGACAAAGTTGATAACTCCTGTTGACTCTGGCACAGGTCCACAATTATGAACACCATGAGCTGGATCGAACTTCTTCAATATTTCCTCAATGAAAATGAGCAATAGAGTATTATTGCAAGGGAGACGGTGATACATTTCAATTCATATTGTCTATATTCTAACATATTTAGCAAGTTGTTGCATCCTTAAGAGATAATAATCAGATTTTATTACACCTGCACAAATAATTCACAAAATTTTAATTTGTCACAGTGCTATACCGTGACAAATTACTAAGTTATTGCAGAGCATCACCATTAGGCCTAATAACTGGCATGTCAAGTATCTTGAGGGCGCTAGTCTGCATCTTACTACAGCCTTTGAGCCAATCTTGATCAAATACCTGAAATGATAGGCCTTCCGGAATATCACCATCATCTGTCGATCGTAATTCTGGCAATCTATCAATAGTTTTTTTACCCTTTTTTTTAATCCGATTACAAAACTCTATGTCTCTATCCATTTTCAATACCAAATCATTAAATAACTGGGAGCGCCAGCGTAATCCCACTTTGCGGTAAACTTGACGGCCATTTTCCAGTATTTCCTCAGTATCTGAGCATACTTGAGGGTCATTGAATTGTGATGCTAGGATGGGAAATTTAGCCGTATCACACCATTCACAACGGCGCTCACAGGTCTGCACATAATCAAGTAGATCATCATCAGACTTGGTCCACAATGAAGAAGAGATACAGTAACTAACTCTTTGACGAATCTTCGCGAGCTTTTGATTCTCCTTCTTTTTAACCAAATACTCTGCATCCTTTTGAATAGACTTCCATTCTCTTTTCAAATAAGTGAAATATCGCTCCATTAAAGCCGCCACGACCCCATAGTTGTTATGATCCTTGTTCCAACAGTAGTGATGATACTCAGTGCTGACAAGTGCGAGACGGAATGTACGGTAAAACACCATAGACATCAGCTCGTTAAACGGATGTTGCCATGAGCTCTCCCAGTCCCAAGTGAATCGCTTTAGTCCTAGCTTGTGGAGCTCATTTTCGCAGTAGCTTTGGAAACCCTGAGACTGAACCTGTGTTGATGGCTCATTGAAAACATCCTCGGGGACATAACCAAGATGACCAGCCACTTGAATTGCAATTTCACGCTCTTCTGTGCTGGGTGGTGCTGGTAGTGAGGAAAAATCCTTATCCCTAACTTTGAGTAGGAACAGGCAATGTGCGTGTACTGCTGATCTCATTCCATGGACATTCTCTGGAAGTTCTGCCTTGAGCCATTTTTGTTGCTCCTTCTGGCTTGCACGTTTCGCCACATTGTGAGCTTTGCGGGCCTGGTTCCTTTGCTGTCTGACCTCGGATTGTTCAAGCATACTCTGGGCAAGGCCCAGCTGAGGATGGGTGAACTCACTATTTGATTGAGTGCCTTTCTCATGCGCGGTGAAATTGTCCCTCGTTGGTTCATCATTTCTTTCACTTTGAGTCGGAGACATGTTCTCATCCTCATCATCCACCATTCTTTCTCTTGATGTACTGGCATGACCCGTTCTTGGTTTGGAGGCATATGGATGATGACGTCCAGTGACTTTCTCTTTATGGACCAGAGGTGAAGACGCATAAAGTTCATCCCCTGCCATGAAAATCATCAGTTAACACATCAAAACATTAATGAAGACTGGTGATACTCACGATCTTCAATTGGCTCCTGAGATCGGACTGACTTGCCTTTAGGTGCCATATCTAACCCATGAAACAAACATATCAAATTGTGAATAAGTTTCTACTCCAAAATTCAAATGACTTACTTTGATGAAGCGTCAATACTGGATTTCCCTCCAACAGACCGCTCCAAGAGACATTTTCCAAAGGTCTTTTTCGTCGCCCCCCATCCACGCGCCTTTCATCACCCACATGAACCTGAGATCCTGATGGAATATTGAGGGTTGGCTGTTTACTTTGGCCAAAGGGATCCTGGGATGCGACTGGATTCCGACCGGGATGAAGGAGGAACTCACGTGGAAATTTTGATTGGGGATTAGCGTGTGATGAGATTTGAGGTGTGCCTTCTGGCCCCTGAGACACATGAATTTGTGTATTAGTGGGATTCGGGGGAATTGGAGTGACGGAAATATTTGGGATCGACCAAGTGCTTGAAGTTGGAGCCTTTGGATTGCCCACATCAATGTTAAGACCTGATACATTCATTGAGGATGTGAGAGGAATGTTGGGACTCAATGGTGACTGTGTTTGAACATATTCTATGCTAGATTCACTATTTGAGTCATGAACAGAACCTGAACGGGATTTATGTGACTTGAAAGATGACATAAGGGCCGAAAAAGTACAGTAATATTTTTAACTAGATAAAACACCTCAGTATTATGATAAAATAGAGTGATATGAGATGAAATCTTTTCAAATTTAGAATAGAGAAATTCTATGAATAGTTGGAACTAAGTGTTGTGTGGAAGTCGGATAAGACTCTTTTGAGGAGAATCCTCCCTGCCTCCTCTTGAGCTCCTCCGCTTTTGTCGGAAACCACCCTGCACGGCCTACCAGAATATAATGTGATATTTCCTTGATCTGAAAGGGGACCCATCATCCATAAGTAATCATATTTGGTAACATTTCCGCCTCCCCATTGTCACATTTTGTGAATTATCCAAACTGCCAATATATGCATTGAAATTCCACAACATTGTACATCTGTAAAGGGGTATATTCATGAAGGATTTACCCACAAAAGAGACATCACCTTTTCACGAAAGGCAAGACAATCCAAATCACATTCCAACTGATTCAAAGCCCGCCGCACTCAAACCAAATACCAAGACTTTAGCTGCACTCCACCCCCTTATGTAATAGAGTTATATAGTTATGTCTGTAATAAGGTTTAAACCATGTACGATGGCGTGCCAGCGTACATGGGTTAAATGTTAATCCCCTCAATTCAATGGTAACACTTCACTAATGGAACCCCCTCAATGGTAAAACCCGCACTATCACAATGTGTAAATAAACTAGAATATGTATGAGCATTGAGCAGCATGGCATTTTACCCAATTAAACGCCTAACCAATTCCGCCATCCAGATGAGACATGTTAAACTTTATCCACTGCAGCTCATGCTCCATTACAAATGGGATAAAATCCTCAGCTGGCTCAAATCATCTCCCCCTTCATAAATAATCACTGAATTTTATTTCCAATTAATAACACTCCTAAACACTTTCACATCAACCATAGATATTTATACACAAAACAACCGTACTCCCAATTCCTGCAACAATGACAACCCGGCCCTATTCCTCAATGCGTATATGCATGTGTCAACACTGCTCAACTCAAACACACTCTTCCCCTGAGGGTGATAAGCAAGGAGTTGCCTTCACACCTTTCCAATATAAACAGCACATTAAAAAGCTCAAATCAACCCTTGCACCCAAATCTCTTCCAAACATCCCTACTTCTGCATCAGGATCTGGGTGCCCACAAATTCTATTGGATCAAATATTCCCAGCTGATTATTCACGTTTGACCCAAAGCACTTTCCCAACTGCAGCTGGTCTCAATTCAACTGCACAGAAACCATATAGTGGCAGTCAAACCCTTCCCCCACAAGACCTAGGAATGATAATATCTGCCATTCTATCATTAAGGTATAATTTACCCCGCAGGGCTTCACGCATACTCAACCCCGCCCTGAACCTGCTGATCAAGTCCAGTATCTCAAGCTCAGCTGGTCCCCCCGCTCCTGCATTCCATATACCTCAAGATCTGAGTACCATATTTGAACATCTCCAATTGGAGCCAGTGATTCAAAACTATATATGTTGTCCTCAATGTTTCTCTCTTAATGGCCTTACTGAATCAGTCACAACTGACCAACCCCACTGTCAACCGCATAATGACCGAAATGATCATGATCCCCCTTGCACACAATCATTAGGCAAATTCATCTATTCATCTGAACCCCACACCCAAAACACAACCAACATGAAGCAAAAATTTATACCAACAAAACATTTCATTTATCAACCATTCAAAAATTGGCTTGCCAGATTTCTCCAGCGGGCTGGAATTATGGACATTCTGCATCAACATCAACAATCCCAAACTCCCGAAGATTCCCCAAAACGTGACGTCTGGGATGGATTGGTCTGGAGACGCTTCACTGGCACTAGAAATATCCATGACCCCCCATTCATGTCCATTCCTGGTGCATTGGCCTTCTCCATATATGTGGACTGGTTTAATGCACATGGAAAGTCAACCCGGTTGGCTAACATTGGACCTATCATGCTTATTTGTCTTAATCTCCCCCCAAGTGAAAGATTGAAGCCCGAGAATGTCTATGTTGCAGGAATCATCCCTGGTCCGAAGGAGCCAACTGCGCTTCAATTGAATTATCTATTAATGCCACTCATCAACGAGCTCAAAGAGCTATGGCAGGGTTACCATTTTGCACCCACCTCAACAGGTCCATCAGGATCCTTTATCCGTGTTGCCATCCTCACAGCCATTGCGGATGTGGTTGCCATGCGCAAGCTTACTGGATTTATTTCCCATTCAGGAAACCACTTTTGTAATTTTTGCACCATTCACAAAGCTCAAATTGAAGAAATTGGTCCTCAATTTCACTACACGCGCTCATACCAAAGTCATAAATCAACCATTGCCAAATGGCTTTGGGCAACCCCACAACAAAGACAAGCAATTTTCTCTGAGTATGGAGTGCGATATTCAATTTTGGAAGACCTTCCGTATTGGGATGCAACCAGAATGGTTAATCTTGACATAATGCATAATTTAATACTTGGAATTTTGAAGGATCATGCAACTTTCAAATTGTGCATTCCAGAGGCGAAATCAAAAATTTACTTCAGGTCCCGCAGGAAATCCAATGACACCAACAGTTCAGACTCAGATTCCAAGACCTCCAACAGCTCTCTTGATAAAATCACATTGAGAGAGGCCCGCTCCCTGAGAAGAGACGCAGCAAAAATAATAAATGAGCCACTCCCCACTACTTCCACCCGAAAAAACTACTTCCCAATGCCCACCCCTAACACAGAACATCCATCTAGTGGTTCTGCTGAGATTCCTTCATTTGATGCCGATTACATCCCCACTTCTGAAATACCCTCTGAATTGGATATCACTGCACTGAGTGATCACCAGATCAAGGGTGAGGCTCTTGAGCATCTCCGACAAATCATATCTGAGACCATAATTCCCTCATCATGGACAAGAGTTCCCCGCAAAATGGGTTCCCCCTCTCATGGTAGCTTAAAAGCCGCTGAATGGGCTCTCTTATATAAGGTCTATATTCCATTTCTAATGCTCAGTCAACAGATGTCATTAGATGCACACCAATCTGCCAACACTCAAAGAAAAATGGGTCAGTCAGAAGAACTTGCAAATGAACTAGCCAAGAATACATTCCATTTGATTAGTGCTATCAACATTGCCACAAGCTGGACTGTTTCAATAGATGATGCGACTGCATTTTCTGAACATTGGAAAAAATTCCGCCTTTCCAATCAACACCTGTTCCCAAAACAGAAAAGTAAACCAAATCATCATTTTGCTGATCATATTCCCGAACTCTTCCAACGTTGGGGCCCAGCACAAGCCTCAGCCACATGGGGTTATGAGCGCTTGATTGGAGTATTTGCAAAGATGCCAACAAATAACAAGATATGTACGTCAATTAATAAGATCAATATATTCACATTGATGAAACACCTGAACTGAATAAGACTAACTTTTTGCAACTCTGAATAGATGATATAGATAAAACCTTACTTCAACATATCTGTCGATGTTCCAACCTTTCCGTTCTCCTGAAATCCCCATCTGTGCCATGTGAAATAAAAAATCTTTTCGAATCACAGCCACCTGCCGTGTTCAATCACCATAAATATAACAAGCCATCCCGCCATGACCAACAAAATTATGCTTGCCTGGTTGAGTACTTACAGAATTTTCATTCCACAAGGGAAGTAGTTGATTGGATCAGCTTAGACACTACCATGCAATCCACAAGTCCTCCCACTTCAAGGATTGTCTCACCTTGGTATTTTCCAGTTTCAAACATTAATATTGGGAACAATATATTTTCAACTGAATCCAAAAATATCAGCAACAGTGTGATATGTTTTCTGAGGGGCAACTCACGACAATTTGGTATTATTGATAGCATTTTCAAAGTCTCTGAGCCATCTAGCATACTGAATAATAACTTTCTGATTTTAAAAACTTTGAAGATTGATGTGAATTTCCTACCAGATTGGCCGTATCTCAATATTTATAAAGCTGTTGGTTTTGATGATGGACACTTGATTATATCAGAAGAAGAAATAGAAGGTAACTGTGGATTGTATGATAACAAAGCTCTGTCATGTGGACTGCTTGTAATGATAAAGCCGTTATTTCATGATATTTAGTCTACAAAAATGCAAATCTCTCAGATTCATTAGCAATTTTGCTAGTGAAATAATTGCCTCAAAATTTAGTGACAGAGACATGCCATTGTGACAAGCAAAGCCCATTATTTCACATTGCCACAAAGAACTTACTATTTTGACATTGGGTACAGTTTGAATAAGCCAAGTCCAATGATCAAATGACCCACACACTCACCTTTCATAGCATCCAAAATTTCTAACTGCGCCATCATCATGTTGGAAGCGGAATCGGCTTTTGCGTACCCACACCCGCATGTGCACCCGCACGCGCCAATGCACACGCCCACGCACCCGCACACGCCAATGCACACGCAAACCCACCCGCACACGCCAATGCACACGCAAACCCACCCGCACACGCCAATGCACACGCAAACCCACCCGCAAACCCACCCGCACACGCCAATGCACACGCAAACCCACCCGCAAACCCACCCGCACACGCCAATGCACACGCAAACCCACCCGCACATGCCAATGCACACGCCCACCCACCCGCACCCGCACACGCCAATGCACACGCAAACCCACCCGCACACGCCAATGCACACGCAAACGCGCCCGCACACGCCAATGCACACGCACACTTCATGGATGACCTGGTGAAGTCAAACCCCCCGCCTACATCAAAACTGGCTGAAGGACATCTTTGATGTGTGTGTGTGCAAACAGGTGGGTCTGGTGTAATTTTTACCAATCATCGGACAGTTGTGGGATGATCAGGTGGTGAGGAATCTGAGTTGAAGGCACAGGGGAACCAATATTATTGGATGTCACAGGATTTGGTGTAAGACCAGAGTGTGACGTGTGCTTGACGTTCACTTGATTTTCGCTTGATGTGAGCTCGACTTTTATCCTGCTTGACGTTTGCTTGACGTGAAGTCAATCGCCAACGATTGACACGAGATTCGCCCCGGTGACACATGCTCATATCAAAATCATAAATAAACCATTGCCAAATGGCTTTGGGCAACCCCACAACAAAGACAAGCAATTTTCTCTGAGTATGGAGTGTGATATTCAATTTTAGAAGACCTTCCGTATTGGGATGCAACCAGAATGGTTAATCTTGACATAATGCATAATTTAATACTGGGAATTTTGAAGGATCATGCAACTTTCAAATGGTGCATTCCAGAGTCCAAATCAAAAATGTACCTCAGGTCTGGCAGGAAATCCAATGACACCAACAGTTCAGATTCAGATTCCATGACCTCCAACAGCTCTCTTGATAAAATCACATTGAGAGAGGCCCACTCCCTGAGAAGAGACGCAGCAAAAATAATAAATGAGCCACTCCCCACTACTTCCCAATTCCCACCCCTCACACGGAACATCCATCTAGTGGTTCTGCGGAGATTCCTTCATTTGATGCGGATTACATCCCCCCTTCTGAAATCCCCTCTGAATTGGATATCACTGCACTGAGTGATCACCAGATCAAGGGTGAGGCTCTGGAGCATCTCTGACAAATCATATCTGGGACGATAATTCCCTCATCATGGACAAGAGTACCTCGCGACATGGGTTCCCCCTCTCATGGTAGCTTAAAAGCTGCTGAATGGGCTCTCTTATATAAGGTCTATATTCCATTTTTAATGCTCAGTCAACAGATGTCATTAGATCTACACCAATCCCCCAACATTCAAAGAAAAATGGGTCAGTCAGAAGAACTTGCAAATGAACTAACCAAGAATACATTCCATTTGATTAGTGCTATCAACATTGCCACAAGTTGGACTGTTTCAATAGATAATGCGACTGCATTTGCTGAACATTGGAAAAAATTCCGCCTTTCCAATCAACACCTGGTCCCAAAACAGAAAAGTAAACCAAATCATCATTTTGCTGATCATATTCCCAAACTCTTACAACGTTGGGGCCCAGCACAAGCCTCAGCCACATGGGGTTATGAGCGCTTGATTGGAGTATTTGAAAAAATGCCAACAAATAACAAAATATGTACACCAATTAATAAGATCAATATATTGACATTGATTAAACACCTGAACTGAAGGAGACTAACTTCTTGAAACTCTGAATAGATGATATAGATAAAACCTTACTTCAACATATCTGTCAATTTTCCAACCTTTCTGTTCTCCTGAAATCCCCATCCGTGCCATGTGAAATAAAACAGCTTTTTGAATCACAGCAACCTGCCCTGTCCAATCACCATAAATATAACAAACCATCCCGCCATGACCAAGAAAATTACGATTTCCTGGTTGAGTACTTATAGAATTTTGATGCAACAAGGGAAATAGTTGATTGGATCAGCTTATACACTACATTGAAATCCACAAGTCCTCCCACTTCAAGGATTGTCTCACCTTGGTATTTTCCAGTTTCAAACATTAATATTGGGAAAAATATATTTTCAACTGAATCCAAAAATTTCAGCAACAGTGTGATATGTTTTCTGAGGGGCAACTCACGACGATTTGGTATTATTAATAGCATTTTTAAAGTCTCTGAGCCATCTAGCATACTGAACAATAACTTTCTGATCTTAAAAACTTTGAAGATTGATGTGAATTTCTTACCAGATTGGCCGCATCTGAATATTTATAAAGCTGTTGGTTTTAATGATGGACACTTGATTATATCTGAAGAAGAAATAGAAGGTAACTGTGGATTGTATGATAACAAAGTTCTGTCATGTGGACTGCTTGTAATGATAAAGCCGTTATTTCATGATATTTAGTCTAATAAAATGCAAATCTCTCAGATTCATTAGCAATTTTGATAGTGAAAAAACTGCCTCAAAATTTAGTGATAGAGACATGCAAAGCCCATTATTTCACATTGCCACAAATAACTCACTATTTTGACATTGGGTACAGTGTGAATAAGCCAAGTTCAATGATCAAATGACCCACACAATCACCTTTCACAGCATCCAAAATTTCTAACTGCGCCATCATCATGTTGGAAGGGGAATTGTCCCTTGCGCACCCGCACCCGCACACGCCAATGCACACGCAAGCGCACCTGCACCCGCCAATGCACACACAAGCACACCCGCACATGCCAATGCACACGCAAGCGCACCCGCACCAGCCCACGCCAATTCACCCACAAGCGCACCCGCACCCGCAGTATTGTGAAGCGGGCTCTACCAGTGTCATCTGAAAAACGACAATCCCGCTCAGGCGGAGTCCTTTCATGGATGACCTGGTGAAGTCAAACCCCCCGCCTAAATCAAGACTGGCTGAAGGAACTCTTTGATGTGTGTTTGTGCAAACAGGCGGGTCTTGTTTAATTTTTACCAACCATCGGATGGTTGCGGGATGATCAGGTGGTGAGGAATCTGAGTTGAAGGCACAGGGAACCAATATTGGTGGATGTCACAGGATTTGGTGTAAGACAATAGTAGGATGTGTGCTCGACGTTTGCTTGATTTTCACTTGATGTGAGCTCAACTTTTATCCTGCTTGACGTTTGCTTGACGTGAAGTCAATTGCCGACGATTGACAGGAGATTTGCCCTGGTGTCTGGATGAAATTTCTCTAACTCAACTCTAAATAAGCTTCAATTAAGTTTTTAGTATTTTCAATACAAAAATTGAAAATCCTCAAAACTTTGATTTAATTTACACCACATGTGGTGTTAACCATCAATTTTTGTGTTAAAATTGAGGTGTTGTGTTTAGTTTAGAAGTTATGGGGAATTGAAGTATTTTCAATTGAATTCAATTGAAATTTCAAAATGTGCTCGTGTATTAAATCAGTGAACTTTGATTTACATATGAGGTATCAATTATTACTGTATTTTACTGTACAAATCAATTGAATTACTTATGTAAACTACAAGTATAATACATGATCAGGAATTAAAGGAAAAAATAAATTGGAAAGATTAAAATTGGGGGGGGAAAGGAACTCTAGCTCTGAGGGAGAACCAGACCCCCAAAATCCTTGCTGACTGGCGTGGGATTTCAAAATCCATGCAAAAGTTCATCACTTTTGGTGTGGAATTGAGTCACAGGGTCTGTGACTCAATTCATGATGAGGTTTTAATACCAACCAGGGCAGTTTTAACTGTTGCCAAGAGGGTAAAACTACCCTTAAGTTAAAACAATATGAATAAAAACAGGTTTAACTGGCTTCTAAGCCTCTTACACACATTCTGACGTGTTTTGAAGTCTCTAGACCAGGTATTGCTATAGTAATGGCTGATTTAAGGGTCTCAAATGGCTAAAAATGGCTTAAACCAGCCCTTTTTTGGTCTAAACCAGGGTTCAATGATGCCATACTTGGCTGTTCTGTTGTCAGACTGTTTTTCACGACTGACAAGAGCAAATATTATATTTGGAGTAAGAAAATTAATGGCTATAAAAGAATGTCTTCTTTGCCCCACTTTTCTCTTCATGTTAGAATGTTTTCCTTTTATAATTAGTTTAAACACTGTTAAACCAATCAATAAAAGATTCCAACCACCTTTTTTAAATCATTTTAAACCTTTTAACCACGCGAAAAAATCATTATAATCATTTTTTGTAACTCTTATAATCATTTTTACCCCTGAACCACCCCAAAAGTGAATTAAAGCATCTTTCATCACTGTTAACTTTGTCACTTTGTTTCCAAATTCACTTTGGTCAATTTTGGGCGTGTTTTCTCTTTAATATTCTTTTTGAAGACTTTGTTCTTCAATTAATTGTGTGAGCCTGTGAGGTATGTAGAACATACCCATAAGGCCACAAATGACTTTATACACATTTAAATTTGTCTTTAACAGACTTTTCAATTGAATTCAAAATAAAAAATAACAAAAAAAAATTATAGCTGTTTTTTGGATAAACAAAGTTATAAATATTATTTCATTTTTGGATTCTACATCAAAAATAACCTAGGGTACACCCATAAGGTGTTATACCCAAAAACACTTCTTTCCTATGTTATTGGAAGATTTAAGAATCTCACAGTACTAATGTAACTTTTTAACATTTTTTTAAAATTGCAGAATCTAAGTTTAAATAAGCTTAAATTTAAAGTTGCATATAGTTTATGCAAATTTGCCAAGATTTTAGTTAAAATTGAGGTGTTGTGTATATTTAATGAATTGGCTAAGGATTTGCCATACAAAATGTAAATCCTGTGTGAACTCAATTTAAACGGGTTTGAGGCCATGGTATGGCTTTAAACAAATAAAAGGGCAAAATCCACGCAGAAAGGTGGGACAAAGGAAAAAGACCAAACAGAGCTGGGATACCCAACTTTTTGGATCTGCAACGATTCAATTATGGTTATTCACCTGTATTGGAGGATTTTCAACCTTATTTAAGCTTTAAGATTAGACTTTGATCCAACATTAAAGGTTAAACTGGTTTTATCCCAATTTAGACAGGAATTTCAAGCTGCCAAAGGGTAAATCCCAATATGCAGGCTTGAATTTAAGGTTTCAAGAACTGTCAAAACTTGATTAAGCTTAAAACGTTAAGGTTACAAGCATTAAAACCTTATCAAAAGCTAATGTTTGGTGTGTATTACTATTTTACATGGAAAAATAGCAATAACTTCAAAGATTCATCAAAAATCCAATTCTTAATGGATTTGCTTGAAAATTTCACACAGCTTACAATTCAATATCATATATATTTAAATAGAATTCTAAGTATCTTTTATAAATAAATTTCCTGAGTACTTAGCCTGGAGATGTACTCTTTTAATTAAAGCTCAAAGAAAACTATAATTTCTTTAAAAATTAATTAAAAATTGATTTTAACAGATTTCTGCTTGAAACTCTATTTTTACATTGTTCATGTGATTAAATTTAATATAAATAAGTTTTTCTATATTAAAAACTTAAAATAATTAGCTTAAATGAGGATTAGAGTTACATGGAGTTAAGAATAACACTGGTAACTTTAAATTGGAATCAAAAATAAATTAACTTAAGTTAAGAACTTTATTTTTAAGCATTGTTTTTCAGTTTTGACCTGAGCACGCCCTCTATATTCATTATGAATCATGAGAGCTGCTCTGAAGACATAAAAAGAGTCTTTTCATCACTGTTTTTTCCATAATTCATTATCAAATCCGATCGTATTAGAAATTTAAGCAGGTAAAATTTTATTAAATATAGAATCTTATTATTAAAGTAATTATTAAGTTATTTTATTCTTTATTTAATTAAAATTAAAGAATTGAAATAATAGAATTTAGATTATTGTTGTAATCAGCAATAATATATTTTATTAAAGAAAATTATCATCTTAAATATCTTTTAAAAATCCAAAAATTCCTCTTAAAAACTCTTTAATCATAGTTTTTATTATAAAAAGTTGTTTTATCTTTAAAAATATTGATTCTTGGCGTGTTTTTAACTTATAATTTTTAGCTAATATAATAACTGTTGTTGTTTAATTTGTTGTATTAAAGAAATATTATAAATAAGTTTTCTCTAGAGTTCTATATCTTTTTTTTATCTAGTATTAGTTTTTTTATATAGAATTTTTCTATAAGAATTATTTCTGCATGGTGTGTGTTTTAATTATTTTACAAATAATCTTTATATCATTTATAAGTGGTTAATCTTCATATTTTCCACATGTAATTGTCTCATTAAGAGCTTTACACTTCTTATTGTTATAATTTTCAGTGACTTTAACAATAATAGAATAATTATAATTTATTATAATTATTATATTTCTAATTATTATTATCTTTTTTTAGAATAATAATTAAGTTTATTTTTTATGTAATTATGTTTAAATTTGTGGTTATAGTATTTTATTATATTATATATCTCTACCGAGGACAGTCATAGTACTCTTGATATTGCTACTATTATCAAGAGTTTCATAGACAAACCTTACAAATTCCCTGAAATTCTTTTCTCAATTAATTCCAATTGAAATTTCTCTTGAAGAAATTTCTTTCGTAGCCTTCAATATCTCTTGTAGAGTATTTTTGGATAAATATTTATTGTTGGTAAGACAATAAATCCTTATAATATTACCTTTTTATACTAATAAGGTTATAAACAATAAAATTGGCGTTTTTTCTCTTAAAAATACTATTTCTCACTATTTTTAATTGATTTTTACCTTATACAAATTTTGAGGACAGGAAAAGTACTTGATTTTTAATCAAAGCTCCATATCCACGCCTTACAGACCTCTGAGGTGCTTTTCATGGGACTTTGCCGTAAACCCATCCTTTTGGCAGAGCCATTCCAGAAGAAGATATGCCAGACACACCTTCAACTGGATTGTTGGCCAGCTCATTGATGAAAGAGAATTCAGAAGACAAATCTTGAGGAGTTTCTTCAACAGTGTCAGCAATAGGCTCTTCTTTGTTTATTAGAATAGGAACAGTAGCAACATCAGAAAAACCTGAGACAGGCTCAACAGTTGTATTAGAGGAACACAACATATAGTACGGAAAGGACAAATGAGGAGAAGGTGTAGAGACAGAAGAATGAGTTGGCCAAAAAGCCTCACCATCTTTAAAAGTACAATCATTAGTGATTACTATTCTTTTTGATTTTGGATCAAATAAGCGAAAATTGTGATGTTGTTCTGAAACATCCAAGAACATGCAAAGAGAGCCAGTTGGGCCGACCTTGAACACCCTTTTTGCCTTTTAAATATGCATCACTGCAGTCCACCCAAATGGATATAAGTGGTCAAGCTGGATGGAGGTTGAGTCTTTCCACTTACAGATCGGAGCTTGAAAACCAATAGTCAAAACAGGAGTTCTGTTCAATAGATAAGTGGCCATTGAACAAGCCTCCGCCTACCAGTAAGTTGGAACTTGAGAGTCAGCTAGGAGGACCCTGGTTTTCTCAAGAAGTGTCCTATTTCCTCTTTCAGAAACAGGATTTTGTTGAGGAGTGAAAGGTGCAGTGAGCAGGTGATCAATGCCAAAAATTTTAAACAGGTTGGTAAATTTTGAGTTAACAAAATTTCCCCCACTATCAGAGACCCCTGCCCTGATCTTCCTCCCTGTTTGATTTTTGACCAACCTCTTAAAAGAGACAAAGCTTTCCAGAAATTCAGATTTCCTTTTTAAATGAAAAGTGAACCTCATTCTACTAAACCCATCAATAATTTGAAAGATGTACCTATTACCTGCACAAGTTGCTGGCGTAATAGGCCCACAGACATCCATATGTACAACATCAAGAGGAAAAAGTGCATCCGGGAACTTTCCTTGAAAAGGAAGCCTATGAGCTTTGGAAAGCAAACAGGAAGTGCAGTCCAGAAGGGAGAAATCAACACCAGGAACCACTCTCAAGGCCAAATCATTTCCAGGATGACCAAGTTGTTGATGCATTAATAGAGAGTCGGAGCTGGAAATTGCATTGACAGAGTTACTGGGACTGGATTTTATTACAAGGATGTTGTTTACTAGTTGAGTTTCTAATATCAACTTCCCATCTTTGTCAAACAGATCAGCTCCTCCAGGATGTCCTCTGAGTACTGCGCCTTTTTGAAGAGAAGGACCCATTGCAACAAGGGTCAAAGTAGGTGAAGGAACGAGTAAGGCATCTTTTATAATAAGGCCTCATTTGCAAGTTGTAACATGGAGAACAGCCTCAGCTTCTACCTTCATGTCCAATCCATTTGCAGCTTGTAGCCGTTCAGCAGTGGGCCAGGTTTTCACAAAAGAACTTTGTCCAGAAGGGATGGTAGTAGAAGTACCACTGTCCAAAACAGGGGGCGCAGAGATCAGGTTGCAAACAGCCAAGGCAACACCAAACTCTTGATTGTTACTCCCCCTGTGATAAGAATCATGCTTTTCAGGAAAAAGCTGGAAACACTTGCTTTCAGGGTGTAGAGCTAGAGGATTATGCCTCCCTTTTTGTAAGGTTTGACTATGAAACAATAAGTAAAAATTACTAATATTTTACTTATTGTACTATGAATGTCCTTATAAATGAAATAAATAAAATAAAAATAATTGTAATAATAAATAATTATTATAATTATGGCGTAAAAATAATTATATTATCAATTAAATATGATAATATAATTTATATTATAAAATATAATATGATAAAATAAATATATTAATATAAAATAATTGATATATTTAATGGCACTTTATTATTGTTATAAACAAATGATAAAGGCGTAAAAAAATTGGTTTTTATTAATAAAAAACAATTAATAACAATAATATTACCAATATTAAAGTTATAAATTAATATAAATACTATTTATATTAATTAAAGAATTATTAAAAAGAATAATAAAGAGAAAATTATTATAATAAGAGAAAATAACCTACTTTTAATACTTAATATAATAATTTTGAGATATTTTACACCAAATAATGTAAATACAACTTATCCAAATTGTATTTACAATAAAAAATAGAGAAAATTACAAACATTCTTGATATTTATGTGGAAATGAGGTTTTAGAGAGATTTTTAACAAAAACAATTAAATAATTGATTTAATCACGTCAAAATTGATGATTATAATAAGATGATTTTTGGCCTTTAATAATATAAAGGTTTTATATATAAAGAATAAAGATATTCCCTTTTAATTGTATTGATTTGATGTGTTTGATGCATCTGAGGGGAAAACAGAGTAGAAAGAGCTCTATTTATAGCAAATACCTCCCTCCTAGAGTCCAACAGGCTCCAAGTAGACGTTCACTGATCATATCCACTGGAATTGATCAATATTTTAAGGTTTGGTGATGATTAAATCATTATCAAACCATATTACATCATTATTACGCCACTATTTAGAGTTATCACTATAACTCTAAGTTTGATGATGTCAAAGGCTTGGAAGAACCCCAAAATTCGTGGATTTTATTAGTTTTAATCATAAAATAATAGTATTCACCAATTTTATCACTCAAATGACTGTTAAACTTAATTTAAGGTTACAGTGAGTGATCATAAATGATCAAATTAAGTCCAAACTTTGATCCTGTTTACCTTTCAGGATTTACACGCTACAGCGATTCAGAGAGTTAATTCTAATAGCTTGGCATAACCCTATTATGTTTCTAAGAGCATTTTATTAAATCATCAAAACTCTATTTTTGATGATTTTTCTTGTAACTCATCTTTTCTGTCAAAATTTAATCTTTTAAGCTTCAAACTATGATTTCAAGGGGTTATAACTGGAATATTATAATAAAAAATAAATCCTTCTTCACTAATGAACTAGTAGAGTCCAACTGTGTACCTTTTTTTAAGTTTGGACCACTTTCACAACAAAGTGGTCAACAGCTCTGTTGATTTTAATCAATAATTCCGCACAGGCTTCAACCTTGTTTATAGCTTGTGAAATAAACTTCATTTCTGTATTCCTACAGTAATTACGTGATGACTTTACTTTTGGTTAATCACTCTATCATGCATATTTTAAGAGATATTAGCTAAACTCTTTGAATATATGCATTGACCAAAAAAGTGCATATATTCAGGTTAATTCCTTAAGTATTGATTTTGAAGCTCAGCTTCTTAATTGTTTTATATAAGTATTTTCATGGAGAATCTAATGGTAAAATTCATTTTACATGTTGTTTCACTGGTCTTTGAGATAAATAAGGATTTATGTTTTTTATAAGTTATTATTACTTATAACTTATTAAATATTGACTTTACAGATATGCCATAAAAGTGGTATATGTGTATTTTACCATGGGGAATCCAATGGTATAATTTATTTCAGCTTTTTATTCATTGTTGATTAAGTTAAACCAAGTATTATGCCAATTTATGGTATTTTTGTAGCTTCAAGGTAATTATTTTTAATGTATAATTATATTAAATATTTCTTGTGACCTTTTTGGGTATGTGGTCATATCTCAAAGGTTCACATTCCCTACCACCAAGAAAGATTGTACCACAATCTGATATGTGTAATTAGGGTATCATCCACTCTCCTACGTCCTCAATAGACTTTGTTAGTCTTGAAGCTCAATAATGCTTAACTTTTCTATTTTTCAGGCTTTCCTTCATGTCTGAATGTTCTTAGTAGTTTATCAGCATTTGTTATATCTTTCTCAAGTAGCCATTCATCTTCTTGAGTTGAATTCCTATACCCTACAAGGTATTCCCTTTCTTTTTGGTTTGTTGTCCTTCTTTCTTTAAGGACTTTTACTATTTTCTTTTCCTCTCCTTCTTCCAAGGGGGGGATTTCAAGTGGGGGTTTATTTCTTAGTGGAAATAACTCCTTTTCACTTGAGCTGTAAGTTTTTATCAGATTGAGAGGGAAAGCTGGGTGTTTGTTCATTAGTTCACCTGTGAGTCCCAATTGCACAGCATTGGGTCCATGAAGTGCTTTTATCATAAATGGTCCTGCAAAGGAATCTTTTAATTTCTTTGGGCCTTTTATGTTATTGAAATTAAGGGTTGATACTAGTACCAAGTCTCCTATTTTGAAATCAGGTGGCTTATGACTTTTATCCCATCTTTCTTTTGCATATTTGAAAGAATCTTGCATACATCTGTTTGCATGATGTCTTTCCTTGTCAAGCATTATCTTAAAACTGCTTGCTGTTGGATGTATATCCACTAAGTCCTTTTTGAGGGTATCATAAGGAAGTCTTGGATTCCAACCTTTTTCTAGCATTGCTGGTGTTTTGCCAGTAGAAGAATGGATTAATGTTTTATATGCCAGTTCAAGAGCTGGTATTAGTGTACACCAATCATGGGTAAAACCATCAGAATCTTTGAATTCTAGCCCATAAGCACAGAATCTTCTGATCATGTCCTCTAAGGTCTGTATCATTCTTTCTGCTAAACCATCAGGTTGAGGATGGTAAGCTGTTGAGAATGACAATTTTATCCCAAACAAGTTATGGAGATTTGTCCATAACGCTGAAGTGAACTTTGGGTCTCTGTCACTTATAATATTCTCGAATAAGCCTGTATGGCTAATAACTTTATTCCATATCAGTATGGCTGTGTCCATAGCCAGGTCATCTTTATGACATGGTAGGAACATGGGAGTTTTGCTATACCTGTCAACCAATACTAGGCATGCATTATAGCTTCTGTCTCCTCCTTGAGGTAATTATGTTACCCAATACATATGAACTATTTCCCAAGGGGATTTTGGTTCTTGGATTTGGATCATCATTCCAAATTTCTTTCCTGTGGCTCTGTTGCCTTTTTGACATCTGTCACAGGTTTGGCAGTATTCTATAACATCTTTCTTCCAATTTGGCCACCAAGAGCAGGTTTTCACCCTCTCTAGTGTTCTGTCTTCTGAATGGTGTCCAGCTGAAACACTATCATGACACTCATGTAAAATAGTGTTTATCAGGGTTCTATCTGTTAAGGCCATAACACATGTGTGTTTTTTTCTATGGTAAAGGATTCCATCAAGGAGGTGGAATCTTCCTTCATCATATGCCTTTTTCCATATTTCATCTAGTTTTGATGAAAGTGATGGGTCTTTGCAGTCTTTCATTAGAAGTTGGCTTAAGATATAGCAATTTTTGTCTGTCTTATAGCTTTCTTTAACTTGGCTAAAGAATTCTGTGCCAATGTCTGTAACACATATTCCTTCAATATGGTGTTCTTCTTGTGGTACCCATTCTGGATTGTCAGGGGTATTTGCTAGAGCCCATCTGCTAAGACCATCTGCATGTTTATGAATATTACCAGATTTATGAACAATAGTCATATTTCCTCTATATTCTTGGATAGCAATTTGCAATCTCAGCATATGTCTATTTGGAGTTTTCATATTTAAGAGAGATTTTACAGAATTACAGTCTGTAATAACATCAAATACTGTTCCATCCAAGTAGTAATGTAATTTTTCTAAAGCCCACACTAAGCAGAGGCATTCCATTTGGCTTGCTCCATATCTTGCTTCTGTTGGCTTTATCTGTCTTGAAATAAAACAAATTGGTCCTTCCACTGGTTTATAATTGATAATTTGTGTCTGGTGTAGTGTAGAACCCAGTCCTTCTCCACAAGCATCAATGTAAAGCTTGAAGGGTAGTTTCTAATCTGGAATTAAAAGAAATGGGGCATTTGTTAAGGAATTTTTCAATTCTTCATATGCCTTGACTCTTTCTTCTGTCATTTCATAGACTGTTTGTTTGTCACATAGCTTATACAAGGATTTAGCAATTTTTTCAAAGTCCTTTATATGCTGTCTATAGTAACCAGCAAATCCTAGAAATGATTGCATTTCTTTTTTGTTTCGAGGCATTGGGTTAAGTAGTACTGCTGCTACTTTATTCTTGTATATGGCTAGACTAAGTCCAGATACAACATGTCCTAGTGATTTTAATTCACTGTATGTAAAATGACACTTTTTCAAGGAAATTTTCATATTCACTTGGACTATTTTTTGTAGTACCCTTTCTAGTCTTGTAAGGTGACTTTCCCAAGTTTCTGAGCAAACTATGATATCATCAATATAGATAATTAACCATCCTTCTGATAATTCTTCAGGAAATATGGTATTCATCATCCTTTGATAATGGGAAGGTTCATTTTTTATGCCAAATGGCATTCTTAGTAATTCAAACATTCCACAGTGGACTATTATCCTCAGTAGTTTTTTGGCATTGTCTGTTAAAACATTTTGATGAAAACCCTTCAAGGCATCCATGGCTGTGATGAATTTAGCTTGTGAAAATTGTGTCAATGTCTCATGGATCCTTGGTATTGGATACCTGTCTGGAATGGTATAGTTGTTCAGGGCTCTGAAGTCTCCTACCATCCTTGATTTTCCATTATGCCAAGCTATAATGACAGGTGTAGTGACTTCTACCTGTTCATTATGTCCTACCTTTCTTAATACTCCAACGTCCATTAATTCTTTAATATGTACCTCTAAGGCTTCTCCACCCCTTGGACTAGCTGGGTAAGAAGGTCTCCTTAGTAGAGGTGGGTAAGGTTTTTCCACATTGAGAATTATATCCACTTCATGTCCAATTATGGCACCCAGTGGCTCTTTGTCAGTTGCAAAGGCATTTTTGTACTTAAATAAGAGGTCAATCAATTTTTCTTTCATTTTTTCTGTTAATTCTTGATTGAATTCTGCCTCTTTAAGTTGTTCAGATATAAAAAGTTCCTTTTCTGGAATTTTTTCTTCATTCTTAATACGTGTGATTTGTTTTTTGTTATTTAAGAAGCCAAACTTTTGTCTTTTGTTGTCTCCTATGGTAAAATATCTATCCTTTTGGTTAGAGAATACTATACCATAAATTGATAAGTAGACATTCCCAAGTATGAAGTGATTACTAGTACAGTTTTCCATTACTACAAACTCTACTTTGATTCTGAAACATTGTGAGGGATGAGGAAAAATTAGTGTTCAATCAATAATTCCAAGGGGCTTCATGCTCTCACTTGCACTTCTAAATTTGACACCTTGTATTGGCATAGGTTTTACTTGCCAGTCCGGGACAATGGTTTTTAAATAACTTTTACCAACACAGGTGCAATATGCTCCTGTATATAACTTAACTTTTCCTTCTTGGTTATCAACCATAACAATACTTATACTTGATTTTCCAGCTGTATATCCCATTCCTCTTGCAGGTTTGGTCCTATACATTTTGGCATCTTGTATGTTTGTCAGGTTTGTGTCAGATGTCCCAACTTGTGATAAGTTTGAGTTAACATCCAGTACTTCATAAATTATATCAATATTATTAATTTGTGCATTAATTATATTGATTTCATCACTTTCAGAGCTCTCTGACTCTTCTGTCTCTTTTTCAGAGTCAGATTCCTCTTCTTTGTCATTGTGGTTTTCTGTTTCCACAATTTCATTGATCTTTGCTTTTTTAAGGCAATTATTGGCTAGGTGTCCAATACCTCCACATTTATGGCATTTTCTTTGCTCATTATTGTTGGATGTATTGGGTTTAAAGGATTCTTTTGATTTATCTTTCTTGATAAATGGTTTGTTTGGGCTTTTAATGTCCAATTTCTTCCAAGTCCTGCCAATTTTTGTTCTTGTCAATATATCTTCTAGTGCATTAATATATTCTTCTGTGGAGCATGGCTCTATACACCTGCTTCTTAGGGCATGTTCTAACTCTCCTCCACATTTCTTGAGTATTTTCATATGCACCATTTTTTGTGACATTTCTGGGTACAATGCATTAATTCTTTCAACTTGTTTCAAGAACCAAGTTAAAGGTTTGTCTTTGTCTGGGTCAAAGAAATAATTTTCAAATGCATTTTCTATTTTGTACCTCCAGGCATCATTAGCCCACTTGGTGATTACTTCTTGTTTCCACCAAGACCAGGTATTTTTGCCATTTGTTTGCCTTGTTCCATAATACCATCTTTTTGCAGATTTCTCAAACAATGAATGTAATCTTGCAGTGATTAATTCATCTGGTATGGCATAATCTTCTTGTAGCATGTCAATTGTTTTGATAAATGACATGTGGTGATATTCACCTTCTCCTGTGAATGTTGGCCATTCTTTCAATTGAGGTGCTTCCTTCATTAAGAGTTGGTTATTGTCTTGATGACTCAAGTCTGTTATGAATGGATTTTTTAATTCCTCTTTTGGTTTAACAAGGCTTCTTATGTGAGAAAATGGTGTTGATAACTTTGGCATATTTAAGTTAGCCTCATTAATTTTATCCATTTTCTCACTATTAAGCCTTATTTGTGAGCCTTAGAGGTAATTTCATATACCCAAAAGACCACAAATACAAAAATAACATATTAATATAAATAAAAGAAATTTGTTTATATTATTAAAATAAAATTCCAAATATAAATATAAAATTATATTAAAAATAAAAAAATTAATTACAATTTAAGAATAAAAATACATTAAATTTTGTAAGTATAAAATTACATTTATACTTGAAAAAATTAAGTAAAAATGAAATTTTAACAAAATTGTGAAAAATTAAATAAATTTGGAAAAAAGTTAAATAAAAATTATTATAACTTTTTATTCAATAAATAAACACATAAAATTCATTTCACCATTGGATTCCTCATAAAAAATCAGGTGGGGTCACCTCTGAGTGAAATTCTTGTAACTCAACTCTAAATAAGCTTAAATTAAGTTTTTAGTATTTCCAATACAAAAATTTGAAAATCCTCAAAACCTTAATTTAATTCACACCACATGTGGTGTTAACCATTAATTTTTGTGTTAAAATTGAGGTGTTGTGTTTAGCTTAGAAGTTCTCATGAATTGAAGTATTTTCAATTGAATTCAATTGAAATGTCAAAATGTGCGCGTGTATTACATAAGTGAACTTTGATTTACATATGAGGTGTCAATTATTACTGTATTGTACTGTACAATTGAATTGAATCACATATGTAAATTATAAGTATAATACATGATGAGGAATTAAAGGAAAAATAAATTGGAAAGATTAAATTTGGGGGGGAAAAGGAACTCCAGCTCTAAGGGAGAGCTAGACCCCCAAAATCCTTGCTGACAGGCGTGGGATGTCAAAATTCACACAAAAGTTCATCACTTTTGGGCTGGAATTGAGCTACAGGGTCTGTGGACTCAATTGATGATGAGGTTTTGATACCAATTGGGGTAGTTTTAGCTGTTGCCAAGAGGGTAAAACTACCCTTAAGATAAAAAAACCATAGTAAAAACAGTTTTAACTGGTTTCTACGCCTCTTACACACATTCTGACGTGTTTTGAAGGCTCTAGGCCTGGTATTGCTATAGTAATGGCTGATTTAAGGGTCTAAAATGGCTAAAAATGGCTAAAAATGGCTTAAACCAGCCCTTTTTGGTCTAAACCAGGGTTCAATGATGCCATAATTGGCTTTTCTGTTGTCAGACTGTTTTTCACGACTGACAAGAGTAAAATTTACTTTTGGAGTAAGAGAATTGATGGCTATAAAAGAATGTCTTCTTTGCCCCACTTTTCTCTTCATGTTAGAATCTTTTCCTTTTATAATTAGTTTAAACATTGTTAAACCAATCAATACAAGATTCCAACCAACTTTTTTTAACTCATTTTAATCCTTTTAACCACATGAAAAAATCATTATAATCATTGTTTGTAACTCTTATAATCATTTTTACCCCTGAACCACCCCAAAAGTGAATTAAAGCATCTTTCATCACTGTAAACTTTGTCACTTTGTTTCCAAATTCACTCTGGTCACTTTTGGGCGTGTTTTCTCTTTAATATTCTTTTTAAAGACTTTTTTCTTTAATTAATTGCTTGCAGTTCTTTGCTCAATTAATTCCAATTGAAATTGCTCTTGAAGAAAGTCCTTTTGTAGCCTTAAAATATCTCTTGTAGAGTATTTTTTGGATAAATTTTTATTGTTGGTAAAACAATAAATTTTTATAATATTATTGTTTTATACTAATAAAGTTATAAACAATAAAATTGGCGTGTTTTCTCTTAAAAATAATATTCCATACTGTTTTTAATTGATTTTTACCTTATACAAATTTTGAGGACAGGAAAAGTACTTGATTTTTAATCAAAGTTTCATATCCACACCTTACATTATTTCACTCTGAATGTCATCTTTCAGATGCATTCTTGCTTCATCACTATTTTCCACATGGTCCAAATGTAATTTTTAGTGTGATGAAGTCTTTTCTTCAAATTGTTCTACAGAAATACTTAATTTGTTTAATTTTTCTGGAAGATTGTCAATACTCACATTCTGATTGATTGTCAAAGTTTTTTCTTTGATATCACTTATGTATTTGTTCAACTCTTGTTGTCCTTGTATTAATTTCTGAGTATTGTCAATTAATACTTTTGGTTTATTATTTTCAATCATAAATTTTATGTTATCAATTTCTTTCTTATTTTGTGCAACAAGTTTTGCTAAAGATGGTAAGCTATTATTTATTTCTTGGAAAGATAATAAATTATTTTTAATGTCTTTAAGGGGTAAAATACTTTTTTTAAGCTCTGTTAAAGTATTTACAAAATCAGGAGACAAGGGTATTTCTTTGGGAAATGGGGTTGTCTTATTCTTTGTTCCTCTTTGTCTTTGAATTTCATCAAAGTTCTGGCCATGTTGAATACATTGTCCATGGCATCTTTTTGGATTTTGGGAATCCTGTAGCTTGGGTAATATGGTTTTCTCCAATTCTTTTTCTTGTTCTTCTTCCCTTCTTGGGGAAGTTGGTTGACTTGGGGCTTGCTGGCAGAAGCTACTGGGGCTTCTTGCTTGGTTGCCTCCTTCTTTTTGGCATGATACTCCTTGATCTTTTTGATTTGAGGTTTGGATGATAGTGGATTCCATCCATTGGAGTATCTCACTATTACCTCCTCTTTGACGAACTTTTTCAGGATGTGCCAAGAGTTCATCACTCCTTGGTGTTTTTGAGGCAACATTTCCCAATCTTTGTCCTTGTACACTGTGTAGTACTGTTTGTATTGGCCCATGTAAATGTCTATTTGAGCCCTCTGAATGTGATTTGTACCTGTTTGAGTTACTCATACTTAGTTCAAATTCAGGTTCAGATATCATGGGCATTTCTGGTACTTGCCTTTGGGATAAGGCACTTCCTTGTGTGGATTCTGTTCCACTGGGGATATTTCCCTTCCTTTTCCCTTTTGAGGAATCAATTCTACCTCTGAGTCCAGCTCCATCTGATTGGATGGAGTATTGGGAGCCTCTTCTGGTAGTCATATTATAAGAAAAATAAGAAATAAGAGGATTTCAGAAAAGGAATTTTCTTATGGCAATTTATGAATGAGGTACTCACCTTCAGAGTCCTGAATGGTGGGTCCTGGAAAGTCCAATTTCTTGGCTTTCTTTTTCTTTGTAATTATTGGTGTTGGAGAACTTTGACAAGTTTCTTCCACCAATCTTTCAACAGTGGTTTGGTTGTCCTGTGTTGGGTTGTCTTCAAACACTAAAAAAGACAAATAAATATAAGTCTTTTATACAAAAGTGTTATTTTTCATAAGATATGGCAATTCTCCACGTAAAAATTGCTTTTATATCTTTTTTTAAAAAAAATGGAAATAACTAAAGACATGAAATTAAAATGAATAAAATAACTTTTTTATTGGTTTTTAATATTTATATTATTTTTTATGTTTTCATTTTTAGAGAATAAAATAAAAATCAATATGATTCCTTTTATAGAATTAATTTATAACATAAAATTATTTTTAATTTATAAAATATCTTTTTTAATCACTAGAGTCACTCAAAGAAAGTTTTTTCAAGTCTAAAGACGTGAAAAACCACATGTAAGACAGTACAATTGCTTTCCAAATGCCTCAATAGCTTTTGAAATCAATAAATATAAAAAGATTATATAATTTTATGATTATAAGTATAATTTATTATTGGATAAGCCCAATTAGAATCTTTTTAAAGGTTGTTTAGAGTAAATATCATGGCCAGGTCCCCAAATGTAAGGTTTGACTATGAAACAATAAGTAAAAATTACTAATATTTTACTTATTGTACTATGAATGTCCTTATAAATGAAATAAATAAGATAAAAATGATTATAAAAATAAAGAATTATTATAATTATGGCGTGAAAATAATTAGATTATCAATTAAAAATGATAATATAGTTTATATTATAAAATATAATATAATAAAATAAATATATTAATATAAAATAATTAATATATTTAATGGCACTTTATTATTGTTACAAACAAATAATAAAGGTGTAAAGAATTGTTTTTTATCAATACAAAACAATTAATAACAATAATATTACCAATATTAAAGTCATAAATTAATATAAATACTATTTATATTAATTCAATAATTATTAAAGTAATAATAAAGAGAAAATTATTATAATAAGAAAAAATAACCTACTTTTAATACTTAATTTAATAATTTTGAAATACTTTACACCAAATAATGTAAATACAACTCATCCAAATTGTATTTACAATAAAAAATAGAGAAAATTACAAATATTCTTGATTTTTATGTGGAAATGAGATTTTAGAGTGATTTTTAGCAAAAACAATTAAATAAATGATTTAATCACATCTAAATTGATGATTATAATAATATGATCTTTGGTCTTTAATAATATAAGAGATTTATATATAAAGAATAAAGATATTACCTTTTAATTCAATTGATTTAATGTTTTTGATGCGTCTGAGGGGAAAACAGAGTAAAAACAGCTCTATTTATAGTAAATACCTCCCTCCTAGAGCCCAACAGGCCTCTAGTAGACGTGTACTGATCATATCCACTAGAATTGATCAACATTCTAAGGTTTGGTGATGATTACATCATGATCAAACGATATTACATCATTATTATGCCATTATTTAGAGTTATCACTATAACTCTAAGTTTGATGACGTCAAAGGCTTGGCAGAACCCCAAAATTCGTGGATTTTTTTAGTTTTAATCATAAACTAATATTTTTCACCAATTGTATCACTCATATGACTGTTAAACTTAATTTAAGGTTACAGTGAGTGATCATAAATGATCAAATTAAGCTCAAACTTTGATCCTTAATAACGTTTAAGATTCACACGCTACAGCAATTCGGAGAGTGAATTCTGATAGCGTGGCATAACCTTATTATGATTCCAAGAGCATTTCATTACATCATCAAAACTCTATTTTTGATGATTTTTCTTTTAACTCATCTTTTCTGTCAAAATTTAATATTTTAAACTTCAAACTATGATTTCAAGGGGTTATAACTTGAATATTATAATAAAAAATACATCATTCTTCACTAATTAACTAGTAGGATCCAACTGTCTACTTTTTTTTAAGTTTGGACCACTTTCACAACAAAGTGGTCAACAGGTCTGTTGATTTTAATCAATAATTCCTTACAGGTTTCAACCTTATCTATAACCTGTGAAATAAACTTCATTTCTGTATTCCTAAAGTAATTACGTGATGACTTTATCTTTGGTTCATCACTCTATCATGCATATTTGCAGAGATATTAGCTAAAATCCTTGAATATATGCGTTGACCAAAAAAGTGCATATATTCAGGTTAATTCCTTAAGTATTGATTTTGAAGCTTAGCTCCTTAATTGTTTTATATGTGTATTTTTATTTAGAATCCAATGGTACCATTTATTTCACAAGTTGATTCATTGGCCTTTGAAATAAATAAGGATTTATGTTTTTTATAAGGTATTATTACTTATAACTTATTAAATATTGACTTTACAGATATGCCATAAAAATGGTATATGTGTATTTTACCATGGGGAATCCAATGGTATAGTTTCTTTTACATTTTGATTCATTGGTTTTTAAGTTAAACCAAGTTTTATGCCAATTTATGGTATTTTTGTAGTTTTAAGGTAATTATTTTCAATGTATAATTATATTAAATATTTCTTGTGACCTTTTTGGGTATGTGGTCATATCTCAAAGGTTCACACTTTTGAACAGAGCTGCCTTTTTGGTTTTGAGGTTACTTTTAAAGAAAGATTTTCTTCTTCATCCATGTCTATCCTTTGAATGATATCAAGTTCCACCTCTTTAAAAACTTCTTCAATGGTGGGGATTTTGGTTGAAACCTTTATGGAGTGAAATACGGCATTTGAGACATGTCGACAGGTTTCAGGAAGCATCCTTAAGATGTAAAATGCTAGAAACTGAGGCATGATGTTGGCAGAAAATAGTTGAGGAGAGAGAGAACGTAGTAGTTTTAGAGTGGAGCACAAAGAGGAAATTGCCTCAGAGAAGCCAGTAAAGGAGGAGGGAAATTTTATGCTAAATAATTTGTTGAAATGAGTTGCAATATTTTCAGCAGAAGTTGACGCATAATGCTCCTTGATAGAATTCCACAAGGCTGCAGGATTTCTATTTTCATCAAAAACAAACTTGTCGTAACTTTCAGCATCCAAATGTCCGATGATAAAGTAGTAGACCATTTGTTGCTGCCTTTTAATACCTTCATCATCATTTTCCTTAAACAAGTCTTTCTCAAGAAGACCCTCAAGGTTCCTCATCCCCAAGGCAGCAACCACACTTCTTTGCCAGGAAAACTAATTTGTTGAGCTAAGCTTATTGATGTTTTTAACTTCAGAGAGAGTAGCGGTGGGATCCTCCATTTTGTTAGTTGGAGATGAGTTGGGTGACAGAAATTTTTTGGAATTTGAATTTGCAGAGTTTGATAATTTATCCAGTTTGTTCTGCGCGTTTTTATTTCAAAGCGCTGTGGGAACTCCTTTTGTTGTGGGATAAATAACAGGCAGTACCTTGAGGGGTAATTACTGGTGAGTCTGTTTTGAATTTCAGAATTAGCCAATAACCATGGGTGCTAAGGTGTATTAGCTGCCCCTCTAAATATACTGAAAAAGATACCCTTTTGATGAGATCACAAATCAATTATTTATTTTTGTGGCTTTTCAATTAGAGAATTTTCTTCAGCAGTCTCTATCAGTCTGTCAATAAAAGATCACTATTATAATAATGGTAATAGTTAATATTTTTTTTTAATAATTTAGGTTTGCTTAAATTTCTTGTTATTGATTATAATTCTTTTTAATTAATTCTTCTAGTATTCCTTCTTTCAATACCTGAGATATTTAAAGAATATTGTTTAAGATCACTATTAATATTAATAATAATCTTGATAGCTAGCTAATACTTTTAAAGGTGACTTAATAATACTATAAATATAGCTATAATAACTTAAGGGTAAGATAATTGTGAGCCTTAGAGGTAATTTCATATACCCAAAAGACCACAAATATAAAAAATAACATATTAATATAAATAAAATAAATTTATTTATATTATTAAAATAAAAATAAAAAATATAAATATAAAATTATATTAAAAATAAAAAATTAATTATAATTTAAAAATAAAATTACTTTAAATTTTGTAAATATAAAATTACATTTATACTTGAAAAATTTAAGTAAAAATGAAATTTTAACAAAATTGTGAAAAAATAAATAAATTTGGAAAAAAGTTAAATAAAACTTATTATAACTTTTTATCCAATAAATGAACATATAAATTTTATTTCACCATTGGATTCCTCATAAAAAATCAGGTGGGGTCACCTCTGAGTGAAATTTTTGTAACTCAACTCTAAATAAGCTTAAATTAAGTTTTTAGTATTTTCAATACAAAAGTTGAAAATCCTCAAAACCTTAATTTAATTCACACCACATGTGGTGTTAACCATCAATTTTTGTGTTAAAATTGAGGTGTTGTGTTTAGTTTAGAAGTTATGAGGAATTAAAGTATTTTCAATTGAATTCAATTGAAATGTCAAAATGTGCGCGTGTATTACATAAGTGAACTTTGATTTACATATGAGGTGTCAATTATTACTGTATTGTACTGTACAATTGAATTGAATTACATGTGTAAATTATAAGTATAATACATGATGAGGAATTAAAGGAAAAATAAATTGGAAAGATTAAATTTGGGGGGGAAAAGGAACTCCAGCTCTAAGGGGGAGCTAGACCCCCAAAATCCTTGCTGACAGGCGTGGGATGTCAAAATTCACGCAAAAGTTCATCACTTTTGGCCTGGAATTGAGTTACAGGGTCTGTGGACTCAATTGATGATGAGGTTTTGATACCAACTGGGGTAGTTTTAGCTGTTGCCAAGAAGGTAAAACTACCCTTAAGATAAAACAATCATAATAAAAACAGTTTTAACTGGTTTCTACGCCTCTGACACACATTCTGACGTGTTTTGAAGGCTCTAGGCCTGGTATTGCTATAGTAATGGCTGATTTAAGGGTCTAAAATGGCTAAAAATGGCTAAAAATGGCTTAAACCAGCCCTTTTTGGTCTAAACCAGGGTTCAATGATGCCATAATTGGCTTTTCTGTTGTCAGACTGTTTTTCACGACTGACAAGAGTAAATTTTACTTTTGGAGTAAGAGAATTGATGGCTATAAAAGAATGTCTTCTTTGCCCCACTTTTCTCTTCATGTTAGAATCTTTTCCTTTTATTAATTAGTTTAAAACTGTTAAACCAATCAATCAAAGATTCCAACCACCACTTTTAAATCATTTTAATCCTCTTAACCACGTGAAAAAATCATTATAATCATTGTTTGTAACTCTTATAATCATTTTTACCCCTGAACCACCCCAAAAGTGAATTAAAGCATCTTTCATCACTGTTAACTTTGTCACTTTGTTTCCAAATTCACTCTGGTCACTTTTGGGCGTGTTTTCTCTTTAATATTCTTTTTAAAGACTTTGTTCTTTAATTAATTGCTTGCAGTTCTTTGCTCAATTAATTCCAATTGAAATTGCTCTTGAAGAAATTTCTTTTGTAGCCTTAAAATATCTCTTGTAGAGTATTTTTAGGATAAATCTTTATTGTTGGTAAAACAATAAATTTTTATATTATTGTGTTATACTAATAAAGTTATAAACAATAAAATTGGCGTGTTTTCTCTTAAAAATAATATTTCATACTATTTTTAACTGAATTTTACCTTATACAAATTTTGAGGACAGGAAAAGTACTTGATTTTCAATCAAAGTTTCATATCCATACCTTACATTTGGGGGCCCAGCCGTGATATTTTACCTGTGACATATTTTTTTTTACTCTTTTAAATCTTTTTTCTTATATTGAAAAATTTAAAAACATATAAAAAATACTTATAATTCAAAAAAACCCATAAAAAATAATTTTTTTCATATTATAAGTGAGGCTTAAATTTTTATTTCTTTTTTTGAAATATCCTTTTTTTACTTAATTAATTGGCTTTTTTCATTAATTTTAGTGTCTGACAACGTGGTAAGACAAGAAAACATTGAAACAGCCTCAACAGTAACCAGCATTATCCCTGCCAGTACTGTTAATTCTGATCATAATAGCACTGTTATTGTGACTCAAAATAACCAGCCTGAACCAATATCTTCTGAATTAATTAACTTGGACATAAGTAATACTCTTCAGAAGGCTAAGAATTTGGCCAATAGTAAGTTTTTGACGTAAAAATACTATTTTAAGCCTTTTTTAACCATAATTATGCCTTCAACCAGGTCAGGAGCCAGCTACAACCCCTCAAGCAGCTCCCAAAAAGGTAATAGACGTGATTATGGCAGAGGCCAACCAGGTACAGAAGGAAAAGGGTCAGTTGATGACTTCCAAACAACTAAAATGGGTCATTCTGAAGCTGATAATACCATTTTACCTTCAAAAAGAGCTGACACCGCCACAACAAGCCTCTGTGGACATATACAAAGCCAGCCACAGTGCATACAACAATGCACTCCAATTCAAGGAGTACCAGATCCTTGCAGACCTGTGGAAAAATTGCATGAATTCTTACCTGACAGTAAGAAAATTCTTGGGCCATCCCAACACTTGCAAATTGCTCAATGGATGGCATCCATTGATGGAGAAGAAAAACATGATGCTTTTGACACTAGAATGGAGGAAAAACAACCCTCCACCAGCCAAACCAGTGCCAAAAACAGCCCCAGTGGCCAGCAGCAGCAATTCCAACGTGAAAAAGGAGCCACAAACTCCAAACAAGGGCAAAGGGAAGGCACCAGCCCCAAAACCTTACAGCCAGGGCTACAGAATCCCAAAGATTCAGCAGGATGCCATGGAAAATGTATTTCAGATGGCCAGAACCATGATGGAATTACAGAAGAAGGAGGAAGCCAGATTAAGGTTCCAGAAATGATTTCTGACATATTTGATTCCATCCCAGAGTTGTATAATGCTATAAATGACGTGAAAAAACATCTTTCTGATAAAAATGACACCATTTGTAACATTAAAACAAACAACCTGAGTCTGTGCCAAATTAATGAAACACTTATGTGTTTTGAAAAAGTTTTGAGAACAATTAAAAATTCCAATAATGATAATTCTTCTAACAATAAAATAAATGAACAATCTGCCATGATTAAAGAATTAACAGATAAATATTCTAAATTCAATATTGATGACATAATTGAAACAAGAATTAAACAAGCCATAAATATTATCAAGACAGATAACAAGAAAGTCCTTGATGACATTTCAAATTCATTTACTGAAGTAAAGACATATACCATTGCCTTGAAAAAGTGTTTTGATGCTTCACAAGAAGAAGTATCAAAATTATCAATGAAATTGAATCAAGTCACTGCTGATAATACAAGACAGACAGAGTTATGGCAAGAACTTACACATAAAGAAGACATGTATAAAATTGAATTAATAAATTTAATACAAAGCTTCCAACATGAATACAGAAATTCCCAAAGGTGTAGCAACAGTAAAATGAATGACATTGAACAATTACTGAACACCTTACCAAGAATGTCTACACCTCTAAATCAAAATGAGGGCACAAGAATTTCAAATCCACAAGTATTGGATCCTGATAATTCACAATTAAAAAATGAATTATCCACTTCTTTTCATAACTTGGAACCATCAATGGGCCAAGCACTCTTGAAAGAAGTTCCAAAACTTAAAGAATGGCCTCACTTCAGTGGTGAAGGAGAGTATGACCATATGGAATTCATTAGAGGTATTGACATGATCAAAGAGGATTTTGAATTACCAGACAGATTGGTAACAGCCAGGTTTAACACCTTGTTTACCAGATCAGCTCACATATGGTACATCAAAATAAGACAAGCACATGGACACCAGAGTTGGACTTGGTGGAAAACCCAAATCATCAACAAATGGGCAAATGATGCTTGGAGGTTTAAAGTTGAAACAGCCTTTGAATCTGCCAAATTTAATGCTGATAAAGACAAAGCTTTACCATGGTTTTGCCAACAAAAGGACAGATTAACAGCATTATATCCTGACATGTCAGAATTTATGATCCATAGAAAAATTCTGAGACAATGTGGAGGTGACTTAGAGCATGCTGTCAAAAGCAGGACTACTGAACAATCTTCAGCAGAGGATATTATCAATATACTAGAAGAAGTAACCACCAGAACCAAAATTGGTTCTAGTAGGGTGAATCTTAAAACAAGGTTTAATACACCTTGGAAAGATTCTGTGGACAAAAACCCCAAAGAAAATTCTAGTAATATTAAATATAAATCTGCAGATACAGTCAGAAAATGCCATATTTGCCAAAGCACCACCCATTTAGCCAATACATGTCCAAAAAGGGGGAAAATCAATGAAATTGACATTGAAAAAGAACCAGATGTTGAAAAAGAAGACATAATTGAAGACAATTCAGATGATAAGTCATCCATATTCTCTGAATCTTCAAAAGATATAGAAAATATCAATGCCACTTTTGACATCATGGAATCTTATTCCCACTTACCACAATTGAGCAATGGTCAAGTTGATTTATCAAAAGTTCAAGATGCACAACTTATGAAGACAAAACCAAACAGAGGAAAAGGTTATACAGCTGGTAACTCCTGTATAACAGAAGTGGTGATTGACAACAAACCCACCAAACTTTTGCTTGACCCAGGAGCCTTCTGCTCTTGTGTTGGAAAATCTTTTCTTAAGACTTGTGTACCAAATTTTGAAGACCAATTGTTACCAATTGATGGTATAAAATTCAACAGTGCAAGTAACCCAATGAAAGCATTGGGAATCTTTGAGACCAATGTCATATTCCCACACATAAATGGGAATTTAAGGATCACAGTTGAATTTGTTGTTATGGAAAATTGCTCTAGTACCCATTTTATATTGGGAAATGACTATTTAATCATGTATGGGATAGATTTACATAATAACAAAGACAGATACTTTACAATTGGAGACAATAAGCGCCAGAAATTTGCCTTTTTACCCTTTAAAAGACAAATTACAGTAAACAAAGTATCACCAGTCAACTTAGAGTTAGAGAAATTCAAGTCTGAACAGTTAAATGAGGCTAAAATAAGCCTTCATCTGACTGATAAGCAAGAAAATGAACTTTCTTCCCTTTTGTATGACCACAGAGGAGCATTTGCTACAGACAAAGAACCCCTGGGAGCAATTATTGGTCATGAAGTTGACATCATTCTTAACATTGAGAGACCTTATCCACCACTCTTAAGAAGACCTGCTTATCCAGCAAGTCCAAAATCAAGAGAAGCTCTAGAAATTCATATCAAAGAACTTCTAGACCTTGGTGTAATAAGAAAAGTAGGCCACAATGAGGAAGTAGAAATAACTACACCAGTCATAGTGGCGTGGCATAATGGAAAATCCAGAATGGTTGGGGACTTTAGAGCTCTGAACACTTACACTGTTCCAGACAGATACCCAATACCAAAAATCCAAATTGCCCTTACTCAAATATCTCAAGCAGTGTATATAACCACTATGGATGCCCTGAAAGGATTCCATCAAAATGTAGTAACACCAAGAGCAAGAAAATACTTGAGAATTATTGTTCATTGTGGAGTGTATGAATACTTAAGGATGCCCTTTGGTATCAAAAATGCACCTTCACACTTCCAAAGAATGATGAATGAAATCTTCCCTGAAGAACTCTCAGAGGGATGGTTAATCATTTACATTGATGACATTATTATCTGTTCAAAGACTTGGGAGGAGCACATGTACAGATTATCAAGAGTTTTGACAAAAATCCAATCAGTAAACATGAAAATCTCCTTGAAGAAATGTCATTTTGGATTTAAAGAACTTAAGGCACTAGGACATGTTGTATCTGGTTTGTCCCTTGGAATTGATAAAAACAAAGTTGCAGCAGTATTGTTAAAACCCATGCCTCAGAATAAGAAGGAAATTCAGTCATTCTTAGGTTTTGCAGGATATTACAGGCAACACATTAAAGAATTTGCATCCATAGCAAGACCACTTTATAAGTTGTGTGACAAAGACACAGTATTTGAGATGACTGTTGACAGAGTCAAAGCTTTTGAGTCTCTAAGAGAAGCATTGACCACTGCTCCACTCTTACTGATGCCAGACTTTAAATTGCCTTTCAAACTGTATATTGATGCATCAGGGGATGGACTAGGTGCTGCACTTCACCAAGTTCAGATCATAAATGACAAACCTGTAGAAGGACCAATATGTTTCATATCCAGGCAAATCAAACCAACTGAAGCCAGATATGGAGCAAGTCAAATGGAATGTCTATGCCTTGTCTGGGCCTTAGAGAAATTGAACTATTTCTTAGAGGGATGTGTTTTTGAAGTAATAACAGATTGTACAGCTGTGAAATCACTTTTGAACATGAAAACACCTAACAGACACATGCTCAGATGGCAAATAGCCATACAAGAATACAGAGGCAATATGACTATTGTTCATAAGGATGGGAATATTCATAAGAATGCAGATGGACTAAGCAGATGGCCATTACCAAATAACATTGATAATCCTGCTTATGTTCCAGAAGAAGCTTCACCACAAATTCCAATAGAAGGAATAAGTGTTACAGACTTGAACACCACCTTCTTTGAAGAAGTCAGAAATAGTTACACTCAAGATAAGAATTGTAGCATCTTATGCCAATTACTTAACAAAGACTGTAAAGACAACTCTCTAATACATGCCTTGGATGAAGTATGGAGAAAATCTTATAATGAAGGGAGATTTCACCTACTGGATGGTATAATTTACCACAGAACCAAGCACACATGTGTCATGACAGTTGTAGACAGGTCATTAATCAATCTTGTACTGAAAGAATGCCATGATAGTCCCTTTTCAGGACATCTTTCTGAGGACAGAACAAGAGAGAAAGTAAAGACCTGCATATGGTGGCCAATGTGGCAAAAAGATGCTGCAGAATATTGCAAAACCTGTGACAGATGCCAAAAGGCAAATAAATCCACTGGCAAAAGACTTGGAAATATGATGAAAATCCAAGAACCAAACAGACCTTGGGAAATTGTCCATATGGATTGGGTAACTGGCCTACCACCAGGAGGTGACAGGAGCTATAATGCTTGCCTAGTAATTGTGGACAGATTCAGTAAAACTCCAATCTTTTTACCATGTCACAAAGATGATACAGCCATGGATACAGCTCTTCTGATATGGAATAGAGTAGTGTCATGGACTGGGATATTTACAAATATCATCAGTGATAGAGATCCCAAATTCACTTCAGCTCTATGGACAAATCTTCACCAATTATTTGGCACAAAACTGTCTTTCTCTACAGCCTACCACCCACAAACTGATGGTCTGGCTGAAAGAATGATCCAAACCTTAGAGGACATGGTGAGAAGATTTTGTGCATATGGCCTTGAATTCAAAGATTGTGATGGATTTACCCATGATTGGTGTACTCTGTTACCAGCACTGGAATTAGCATATAAAACATCAATCCATTCCAGTACCAATCAGACTCCTGCTATTCTAGAAAAAGGATGGAACCCCAAGTTACCCCAAGATTCCTTGAAGAAAGACTTAATTGAAATACATCCCACAGCTGCTAGCTTCAAAGGAATGCTAGACAAAGCTAGAAAGCATGCAGTGAGATGCATGGAGGACTCTTTTGCATATGCTAAAGACAAATGGGATAAATCTCATGCAACTCCAGATTTCAAAGTGGGGGACCTAGTTCTTGTATCCACCACTAACTTCAATAACATCAAAGGATGTAAAAAGTTAAAAGACTCCTTTGCAGGACCTTTTGTGATTAAGGCCCTCCATGGAGAAAATGCTGTTGAAGTAGAGTTATCTGAAGAACTTAGCAATAAGCACCCTACATTTCCAGTAAGCTTGATAAAGCCATACAAATCTAGTGATGCTGAGAAATTTCCCTTGAGGAATAAGATTCCCCAAGTTATACCTCCTATTGAGACATCTGGTACTAAGAAAATAACCAAAGTTCTTAAAGAAAGGAAATTAAGAACCAAGAAAGTAAGGGAATACCTTGTTAGGTACAGTGACCCAACTTGTGAAGATGAATGGTTAGAAGAGAAAGATATACCAGAAGCCACCAAACTCCTGAGGAGCTTCAGACACACTAGAAACACCAATATTACAAAGTAATATTCTTTTTTAGGGGGAGGGAATGTGAGCCTTAGAGGTAATTTCATATACCCAAAAGACCACAAATATAAAAAATAACATATTAATATAAATAAAATAAATTTATTTATATTATTAAAATAAAAATAAAAAATATAAATATAAAATTATATTAAAAATAAAAAATTAATTATAATTTAAAAATAAAATTACTTTAAATTTTGTAAATATAAAATTACATTTATACTTGAAAAATTTAAGTAAAAATGAAATTTTAACAAAATTGTGAAAAAATAAATAAATTTGGAAAAAAGTTAAATAAAACTTATTATAACTTTTTATGCAATAAATAAACATATAAATTTTATTTCACCATTGGATTCCTCATAAAAAATCAGGTGGGGTCACCTCTGAGTGAAATTTTTGTAACTCAACTCTAAATAAGCTTAAATTAAGTTTTTAGTATTTTCAATACAAAAGTTGAAAATCCTCAAAACCTTAATTTAATTCACACCACATGTGGTGTTAACCATCAATTTTTGTGTTAAAATTGAGGTGTTGTGTTTAGTTTAGAAGTTATGAGGAATTAAAGTATTTTCAATTGAATTCAATTGAAATGTCAAAATGTGCGCGTGTATTACATAAGTGAACTTTGATTTACATATGAGGTGTCAATTATTACTGTATTGTACTGTACAATTGAATTGAATTACATGTGTAAATTATAAGTATAATACATGATGAGGAATTAAAGGAAAAATAAATTGGAAAGATTAAATTTGGGGGGGAAAAGGAACTCCAGCTCTAAGGGGGAGCTAGACCCCCAAAATCCTTGCTGACAGGCGTGGGATGTCAAAATTCACGCAAAAGTTCATCACTTTTGGCCTGGAATTGAGTTACAGGGTCTGTGGACTCAATTGATGATGAGGTTTTGATACCAACTGGGGTAGTTTTAGCTGTTGCCAAGAAGGTAAAACTACCCTTAAGATAAAACAATCATAATAAAAACAGTTTTAACTGGTTTCTACGCCTCTGACACACATTCTGACGTGTTTTGAAGGCTCTAGGCCTGGTATTGCTATAGTAATGGCTGATTTAAGGGTCTAAAATGGCTAAAAATGGCTAAAAATGGCTTAAACCAGCCCTTTTTGGTCTAAACCAGGGTTCAATGATGCCATAATTGGCTTTTCTGTTGTCAGACTGTTTTTCACGACTGACAAGAGTAAATTTTACTTTTGGAGTAAGAGAATTGATGGCTATAAAAGAATGTCTTCTTTGCCCCACTTTTCTCTTCATGTTAGAATCTTTTCCTTTTATTAATTAGTTTAAAACTGTTAAACCAATCAATCAAAGATTCCAACCACCACTTTTAAATCATTTTAATCCTCTTAACCACGTGAAAAAATCATTATAATCATTGTTTGTAACTCTTATAATCATTTTTACCCCTGAACCACCCCAAAAGTGAATTAAAGCATCTTTCATCACTGTTAACTTTGTCACTTTGTTTCCAAATTCACTCTGGTCACTTTTGGGCGTGTTTTCTCTTTAATATTCTTTTTAAAGACTTTGTTCTTTAATTAATTGCTTGCAGTTCTTTGCTCAATTAATTCCAATTGAAATCGCTCTTGAAGAAATTTCTTTTGTAGCCTTAAAATATCTCTTGTAGAGTATTTTTAGGATAAATCTTTATTGTTGGTAAAACAATAAATTTTTATATTATTGTTTTATACTAATAAAGTTATAAACAATAAAATTGGCGTGTTTTCTCTTAAAAATAATATTTCATACTATTTTTAACTGAATTTTACCTTATACAAATTTTGAGGACAGGAAAAGTACTTGATTTTTAATCAAAGTTTCATATCCATACCTTACAATAATTCTTTAAGGGTGGTTTTGTTTAATAGAAAGGTAAGATATAAATGATATAATAGTAATATAATACTATTAGGATCAATATAAATATAATCCAATATACCTAAAAGGCTTATGATATAAGGTATATGGGTAAGATGATATCCCCTCCATAAATAAGGATTATTGATAAATTAGATAAGATCACTAATGATAATATCTTCAAACACTACTTCAACACTACTACTATAATGGTAAGACTATTAAATAATATCAAACTCTTTCATTAATATTATTTATATCTTTCATTAATTAACCATAAGTAATACAATAAGATACTGAGCCTTGCTACTGATCTTTTTCAATATAAATACTAGATTATCCTACAAGAGAAGTGATGGATTGATCCTCAATATTATTGTCTGAATCAGAAGCATGGGGGAAAAAACAGGGAGAGAGACCGTTTACTTATACCTTTTTGGGCCCTCCATAGAGCCTTCCAAAAACAAGGGACTTAGAAAAAATTCCACCTGGAGACATTTTTGCTGGTGGGTAAATTAAAAATGGTGTCATTTGATCATGATATTGCACCATATTTTTGGTTGATTGCACCATACTTTTTGAATTATACTCTTATTTTAACTAAACTTTTATTCTTATTATGCACAGCCTTGAGACATTTTAGCTAGTGGTTAAATTTGGAATGGTGTCATTTGATACAGATATTGCACCATATGTTTGGTTGATTGCACCATTTTAAAAAACTGTATTCTTATCTCTACTAACACTTTTTTTCTTCTGCACAGCCTTGAGACATTTTTGCTGGTGGTTAAATTTGGAATGGTGTCATTTGATACAGATATTGCACCATATGTTTGGTTGATTGCACCATTTTTTTAAAACTGTATTCTTATCTCTACTAACCTTATTTTTCTTCTTCACAGCCTTGATCTGTATTTAGTTGAGTATTTCTCTATGTAAAATTCAATTTGTAAATAATACCTGTAATGTTTGGTTATGGGAGGTTAAGTGGGGATTGAGTAATGTAACACTATATATATTAACTTATATGTAAGTGTTTTTTTTTATGTCAAGACGTGTAACACATGATGTTGTAAGAGTAATGGTATCACTTATGTAATATTACACTTGTTTATTCATATTGAATATTTAGACAAGCTGCATTATCTTTAAGCATATTCTTGTACCTAGTATAGAGTGTATAGTATCATTTCTCTTCTTTAATCCATGATATCTAGAAAATTATTGACATTATGGGGTTGAGGCAATATGTGACTATAGGTAAAATTTGATGTAGATTCCAGTGGAATACTTATTTTTGTTATTTTAATATAATTCTCTTCCTTTTCTTGCAATTTATTTTACTTTTATCTTTCACTTTTTATCTTTATTTTATTTATATATATATATATATTATTATTATTGATCGAAGTTTTAGCTTTGAAATTGTGGATTTGAACCTTGGAAGAACTGGTATGGAATACCACAGTGCTGCGGCCATATCCTAAATGAAGCTCGACAGGCGAGGTACGTTAGGAACAAAAGAGACTTGAGGAAAAGAAAACAAGTAGCTGGATGAAAGAACACAGCTACTTGTTTATCCTAGCTCATTCAATAGTAAAACAGGACTGGTTGATCTCCAAGCTAATACAATGGAGACCAGACCTAACAACAACAATGTAATTGACTGAAAAAATAGGTAGTAATACATGATCATAAGAAAAAGATTAACTATATCAACTGCTTATAAGAGCAGATCTTCATTATCATCAGTATGCTTTGAAGTCATGATTGATCTTACCAGAACTTTTGCCAATGACGTAATCACTGATCTGCATCACTGCTTCGGATTGATCAATTCCTTTGTATAAATACCGATCCCGAACTCCCTCAGCTTTCATTTTGTAATTCGTTCCGTACTTTACTTTTACCACCCATTCTAATCTATTTCCACCACTATCCTTACAACCCGACAACTACAAAACTCGAATTAGGATCAAGGCTCTTCTACTGACTATGGGTGATACAGAGGGACAGTGGAGGTAAACAAATCACTAACACATTCTATCTCATCTCTGACAATCAAGTATTTGTAACCATCATATTAACTTATTATTCTGTATTCAGGCTGTGTCTTTGTAGTTGAAAAAAGAGCTCAGATGGACGTAGTAATATCTGTATTGTTAGTGTCTTAGTTGTCAAAGGTAAACAACCTTCCCACCTAAATTGATTTTTATCTTATGGCATTAAATAGTAAAGCCCATTACATACTCATACTAACTGTCTGTACTCAATCATAATACAGTAGAACTTTACCACTACTGTGTGCAAGAAATATATATTCATACTAAAATAAAGTGACGACTAAGGTCGTTAGATGGTAACTAACTCTCGACTATAATTACATGGTAGCAAGTCATTCCCACTTGGTATAATTTCTGCACACAGAGCTGGAAGGACAGGTTGTAATTGATATGGAATCAACAACAAGCTAAAAAAATCTGTTCCCTATGGACACTGAAGGAGAAGTAATGTCAAAACAATCTATAGTCAAACTGAACCAACAAAACTGGATTTGGTGGCGACAACAATTGAAGTATTCTTTTCTCTACAAAGGATACAACAATCTGTTCAACGCCAAATGGACCAAAACCAATAAATCTACACCCGAACTCATCAAAGCAAATGCTTTTGGTATTTCCACTCTTCTATCCACCGTATCAGGAGAATTGCAACCAGTTCTACTCCAGAAAGAATACTTTCTTGAATCACTTGAAGCTCTGTCTGAGGCTTGTGGTCAAAACTCCATGGTTACTGATCTATTTCGGTCATTCCAAAATTTCGCAGTTGGGAATACCTTTCAGATGGACATTGGTGAGGGTGCAGCTGCTGCAATATTACTAATGAGTATTGGACAGGACTCTTCCCTTACCGGTCTTGTACAAACCCTATACTATGCTACTCCATTTAACCTTGAACAAATCACCAGCAGACTCCTGATCAAAGATAGCCTTAGGACGAAGAAAATCCCTGACTCCACACTGTATCTAAGCCAATCTAAATTGTTTTATCAACCACCTCACCTAAACCACTCCTTAACCAGCCGATTCACCAAGTCTACCTCAACAACTTGTGGCCATCCAAGGTCATACCCTTCAGGGGCCACTCCTACTTGTTTCAATCAGGGTGCTAACCTGGAAGAAAAATTTAAAGTATTCCTTGATAAGTAAATGAAAGAATACTTTGCCAATTCTCACTCAGCCAACCAAGCTGAAGAAGAGGCCCATGATAACAAAACTACTGAATAACTGACGGAGGACGATGATGGATTTTATGTTCAGGAAGATACACATGATCAGCTACAACTAATGTCCATATTGAGCGAAAACAACACTGAACTCATACATGACTCAGGAGCCTCTCGATAAACAGTATGTAATTTAGCCCTTCTCACCGATCCCCAACCGACAAAAGTAACCATGAGGACCTTCTCCGGAATCATTGAGATAATGTTAATGGGAAACGTCAATCTTGGAGGGTACACATTATACCCAGTCTATTATGCCCCTCAAGGAGGTTCGAATCTGATTTCTGCCTCTCAACTGGAGGATCATGGCCTTAGATCCTACCAGAAGAAACAGACAATCATCATGAAATCAGGAAATTGAATAGTACAAACATTCCCTAGAAAAGGTAACCTGTACGTATCTCAATTCCAACACTCAACAAACTCAATCATCGAACACCCCACTGCTACTACTACCAGTAGGGACTGGCACGTTATATTAGGTCACCCATCCAATTAATACCTGAAATGGTTTCTACACCTCAATGGCCTCAAACAGTCAATCCCACTGAACGTGACCAACAATTGTCATATATGAAAGTCTTGCAAGATCAAAGCTTCACCCCACAATCATCCAATTCCGTCCACAAACCTACCTTTTCAAAAACTCCACTGTGACATACTGGAAATCACTCCCCTAGCCAAAAGCTCCATTCGATATGTCTTAGTGATTATTGATGACTTCTCCCGATTCAACCGAGTCTACTTACTTAACCGAAAATTGCAAGCTGAATTGAAACTCATGTCTTACGTTCACAAGATACAAAACAAAACTCAAAGGTGCCCGGGTTTCCTACACACTGACCAAGGTGGTGAGTTCTACTCTGCCAGTTTCAGATCCAAGGCTGAACCATTGGGGATGGTATTTGAACGAGGTCCGGCTAACAGTCCTCAGACCAACGGCATTGCTGAACGATTCAATCAGACCTTGCTTACTAAGTGCCGGTGCTTGCTTGCTCAATCCAATGTTCCTATCCGTTTCTGGGATGAGGCTGTAAAATTCTCATCCACTCTAATCAACTTACTCCCTTCTCACAGTCTAAACTGGAAATCCCCAGTTAGTGTTCTCTTGGATCTCAAATCCAATATTGGACCAGTGCACAGTCTGAATTCACTGATTCCTTTCGGTTTAAAGGCTTTTGTGCATAGGAAGTCTGAATCCAAGGTACTTCCACCGTCTAAACTACTACTATACCTAGGGCCAGAAGATTACTCAGATGCCAGCCAATTCCTAGATCCCCAAACTGGTAAAGTCATAGTAAGTCGGGACTATACCACAGTCCCCTTCAAATTTGACTACACTACATCAGGCTCTCTCAAGAAACCTGTTGAAGGACTTCCCTGTACAACTACCAATAACTCATCCTCAGCTCACCCTCTCAAGTCGCAATCATACCCTCATGGCCGTGTGAGAACAACATTTTGTCCACTACCCCAACCATTCCAGATGACCGGAGTCCTCCAACTCCCATCCCATCCAGTGAACCAACAATTACTGTCAACTCTGAACCCAATCAGACCCCTCATGAACCATGCACCACTATCAGCTCACCATCCCATATCCCACTTCCTCATAAAAAGGGATATGCTTACGTTCCACACTATCACAATGCCCCAAAAGACGTCAACAGTAATGTCAACAGAAACAATATTATTATTGAACCTAGAAGACAAAGGAATGTACCTAAGGTTGTAACACCCCCACCTGCTAACAATGGAGATTTATATCTGAATGAGGAAGTGTCAGTCAAGCAGGCCTTTCAGGATCCCAATGAAAGCAATGGACAAAGAGTTTGAATTGCTAACCTCCAAAAATACTGGTACTCTGGTTCCTCCTCCAAGCACAGACAAGGTCATAGGAGGAATGTGGCAACTTGTCCAAAAGAAGAACAAATTTGGAAATATCCTCAAGTATAAAGCCAGATGGGTCTGTTTTGGAAACCACCAAGAGCACATGGTCAACTACTACGACACCTACGCTGCCGTGGCAAGATCGGAATCATTCAAAATCCTCCTGTCGCTCATGGTAAACAGAAAATATACAGCCTATCAATTCTATGTAGAGACAGCTTTCCGTTATGGTGAGATGGATGCTGCCAACTACATTTCTCAGGTTCGCAATTACAAAGTTCCACGTAAGGAGAACTGGGTCTGGAAACTCAACAAATCACTATATGGGACCAAACAAGCTCCACAACAATGGAAAGCACATCTGGTTTCCACTATTTGAAAACTGGATTTAGCTTCTGCCGATACCAACGAATGCCTATTCTTCAACACTGACAGAACTATATTCCTACATATACATGTAGACGATGAATTAATTATTGGCAAGACGGCTGAATTAATCAAACACTTCCTGACACAGCTGAGTAGGTCATATGCCATAAAAACAAAGAAACAACCAACTCAACACCTTGGATACACCCTGAGTTGGCAACAGAACGGATCAGTAATTGTGAGCATTGAGGTATATTTTACATACCCAAGTAGGCCTCAATTATCTTAAAAATAAATTTTGAATTATGCATAACTCATAAGTCATGCATATATCCAAAATTCATCATTTTTAATCTCAGAAAAGATGAATAACTTTTCATTGAGTAAGTAAATCCATGGATTCAAGACCAGATTTGAATTCTACACTAAAATTCGCCTAGGGTAGCTCCATAGGGTTAATAAGCTCAAATTAACTCTTTGAGGTGGTAAAATGGAAAATACTTCTATACCACATCATCAATACCACATAAAAGATCTGTGAAAAATTTTGTTTTTCTTAATTTCACACCAAAATAATGGGAATGTGAGAAATCCCATATTACATATACACTAAGAATAGTGTTATGCATGTTTTGAGCACTTAATATCATGGTATTCTTACATGGACTATTGGTACACCAATAGTGGATATCTCACTTTAAGCTTAAATTACTATTTTGACGTGAAAAATAGGCAAGGGGGACAAAAGACATCACAGAGAGCCAGGGTACCCAACTTCTGAGGCCTCAGAGGCATGGACAGCTCCAAAGCTTGAATCCATGGCTGATTCTCGCCTAATAGGTAAACTAGAACCTTTTGGGAACTTGGTTACCATGTCACAACTACTGTAAATCTTAAAAAAATAGCAAATAACCTGCTATTTTGACATGCCAAGGAGGTAAAAAACTACTTAGACTCTTTTAACCATGTCAATTCTTAATGACTTTCCATGGGTAAACCCCAAAAGAGTAATTCAAACCCTTTTTTGGACTTGTATCCATTGATTTACCTCATAGCAACCAGTGAAACACTGATATTTGCAATTCTACATAGAAATGAGGTAAAAACTTCAGAAATTCATTAAAAGTAAAATTCTTAATGAATCTTTCTGTAGCTTTCAGGACTAATGGAGAACTGTATTCTCTATGGTAAAAGCAAGAAGAATTACACTTTTACTAATAAAATTAAAAGTCTTACTTACAGTCCATTTTTGATTATTCTACGTGAAACACTAAATCTTCAAACATTCACAGTAATTACAACCTGTGATGAAATTGGCAATAACATTGATAACTTTGAGAAATCAATGATTATCTTGGAATAAAAGAAGATTTACAGATGTTACTCCTTTTATTCTTAACCATATTGGGGTTGGTAGTCACGTAAAAGTATCAATTAACTAATTATGATAATCTTACGTGACAACAGATGATGCAATCAATAATTCAAAAAGGTTTATTGCTTTCTCACTCACCGGTTTTTCATTTTTCTCCATGGAACGCCTCTGTGAGCTGTTGTTGACTTAAAAGAGGCCTCTTCTTGCTGTTTTTTCCACATCATCACTTATTATCATTTAAATCATATTACCAACAAGTAAGTATTAGTTATAGCTATTCTTAAATGTTCTAAATTTTTCAAAATCAATAACAAAGACGTGAAATCATAGAATCCAACTATATATTGTTGTAATACTGTTATAAATCCATTTTGATCCTTGAAATCCACAATTCCACATCAAATCTTTTTATCTTATCTCTCAATAAGATCTTTGGAATATTAGTGAGTGATTTATCGTTAATTCTTAAAGTTTTTCTCTAAAAATTAGTTTTCTTCAAGAATTATCATTATAATTATTCTTGCAAAAGATAATTATATATTCAAATAATTTTATTATTTTGATAAAAGAAGTTTTATTATTAAAATCTTGTAATTGATTCTTGTAGACAATTACTTGCTCACTGTTAAAATCACTAGTGGTGTGTAACACGTGAAAGAAATAATTCTTTAATTATTTAATTGTGGTTGTAATAATATTTTATTATTATATTTCATAAAAACAGACACAGTACTGTTGATTAATAGTGATATTATTTACAGTTTCATAGTCACATCTTACATTTGGGGGCCTGGGTGTGTTTTTTGAACCTTGTACCCTTAATTAATATATTTTTAAGTTCTAAAATATATTAATTTAATAATTTCTTTCTTTTATTTTATAGTAAAAATAATTCTTATTTTTGAAATTGTTTTTAAAACCTTTTTCATTGAGGAATTTATTTTAATTTTATCCTGTTTTTACATGTGGCTTTTCACATCCAAAAACTTATGAAATTACTCTTTGAGTTACTCTGAATTAATTTTCATTCAAAATCTTTAATTTTAATTTTTTTCTTTAAAAAGAATAATTGTTTTAATATTAAAAAACATAAAACTCATAAAAAATCTTTAAAAATATTTTAAAAAGTATAAAAAATAATTTTTTCACTTTTATAATTTTTTTCTAGTGTCTTTAATCAAATACTGTGCAGCTGGCAACAGACTCAGTAGAAGATATATCACTAGTCCAGAATCTTCAGAAGCAGAATCTGAAGACAGTATTGAGGTGCAAATTGCTAAAAGAGGCACCTTATTTAACTCAGAAAAGGCTGAATTACCACCAAAAGGTGTGTATTTTATCTTATATTTTCACCTTTTATCTTTAAATTGATGTGAAAATGGTGCATAGCAGAAATGGAAGCAACTATTCAGTCCAACCAGATGGATGTGGACAAGGAAGAGGCAAGACCACATCCAGAAGTGCCAAGTCTTCCACAGGAAAGACACATTTGGAGGATGCCAGAGTTGCCCCCCATTCCCCAAGGTCTGTACCAACAGATTTTGACGTGAATTCTGAGCCTGAATCAATTCATGACCATATTTCCAGGGCTGAACCATTTTCAAGTTGCAGCAATAGAAATATATCAATGCCAGTACAAAATTGGTTCAGAGCAGCCAAAGAAGAGGAGTGGGAAATATGCCCAAGCCTTTGGCAGGGGGCCATGAACTCCTACTTACACATAAAGAGCTTTCTGGGTCAGGAGAAGACCATAGAACTCTTAGGAGGATGGAGCCCCTGTCTTGCAAAGACAATTTCAAAAAGATAAAGAATTGGTTGAAGAACCAAAGTCTTTTATCCATAGACCAGAAGAAGGAACTGGAAATGACTCCAGATTTGGAGACAGAGGCCCCAGTGGTTTCTACCAGCTCCAGAAGTGTCCAAAGACAAGCCCAAAGGAACTCAGAAGAAACAGAGAGGTCGCAAGAACAATCAAAGCAAGGGCAAAGGCAAAGCAAATTGGCACAGACCTTACCCGCAAGGGTACAGGATCCCCAAATTGGAGCCTTCAGCAGTGGACAGTGTGTTCAACATGACCAGAACTCTCATGGAATTCATAGCCAAGGAGCAGGAAAGGATGAACAGGACCTTTCCACGCAAGTCAATCATGTACAAAGTAGTATTAGTGTAGAAATTGGTAAACTTGATTCAAAGTTAACTAAAATAACATCAGATATTAATGAATTGAAAAAACATGACAAGAAATATACTGAATGGTATGAATTAACAAATCCCAGATTTTATTCAATTATCAATGCTTGTGGCAGAATTGAGAGTACATGTCAGATTCAGAATGATGAAATGGAAGATCTTTCTATTTTTAAAATGAATGATCAACTTAAGATTCTACAAGATCATGTCCTCAAGATATTTGAAAATACCAATCAGTTTGCTACACATTTAGAAAAAAGTGACAGTGAAAGGCAGAAGTTAAAGAATGAAATCATTGCAAATGTAGAGCAAATTCATAAGAATTATGAACCACATATGCCAAGACATTCTACACCTTTGACTTAAGAAAAACTTTCTTTTAAAGGATGTTTTACCCAACTTCTAGGAGAAAATGTTGTCTCTGTCAAAGATATTCCCAAATTAGAAGAATGGCCATCATTCTCTGGTGAAGGAGAATATAACCATATTGAGTTCATCAGGACTGTTGATATGTTACAGGAAGACTTTAATATACCTGATGAAATAATAGTGGGGAAATTACACTCTCTGTTTACCATGACTGCAAAGAAATGGTATTACAAGATGAGAATGGATCATGGAAAACATGATTGGTCTTGGTAAAAATCTTAAGTGATTACCAAATGGGCCAAAAATTCTTGGAGGTTTAAAATGGAAAATGCTTTTGAAGGTGACATTTTTAACTCAGAGAAAGATAAACCACTTACTTGGTTCTTCAAACAAAAAGACAGATTATCTGCTTTACACCCAGATATGTCTGACACTATGATTAATATGAAGATATTAAGAAAGTGTGGAGGAGAACTGGAACATGCTATCAAAAGCAGATGTGTAGAACCCTGTTCAACAGAGGACTACATTAATGCAATGGAAGATATCATTACCAGAACAAGAATTGGTAAAACTTGGACTAGAATCCCTATGGAATCCAAGATGATCCCAAAGATTCCCAGAGAGGATAAAAGACCAGAAATACCTTTCTTGAAGTGTCATAAATGTGGAAGTACTTCACATTTAGCAAACACTTGCACCAAAAAGATAAAAATCAATGAAGCTCAAGTCATTGAAGAAATTCAGTGTACTGAAGAGAAAGAGGAGTCTGATCAAGATTCTGCAGTCTCTGAGGATACACCAGTAGAGGACTATCCCATTGAGAACATTACAGCTTTCTTTGAGGTCACAGAAGTCCATACCCACTTGCCAAAGTACAGTGAGGATTGCTGCAACCTGATCAATATCCAAGATGCCAGAACGTGTAAAACAAAACCTGCTAGAGGAAAAGGTTACACTTCTGGAGCATCCTGTATCACACCAGTTTTGCTGAGTGATATTGAAGCCAAAGTAAATTTGAATACAGGAGCATTTTGAACTTGTATAGGCAAAGATTATCTCCAAATTATACTTCCTGAATGGAAAAACCATCTATTACCAATAGAAGGTGTAAAATTTAGTAGTGCCAGTAACAATATGTATCCCTTGGGTATATTTGACACTAATCTTGTATTTCCACATCCAGCAGGAAGTGTGAGGATGAAAACTGAGATTGTGGTAATGGATAATTGCACATCTCAGCACATCATTCTTGGAAATGATTACTTGAATATTTATGGTATTGATATCAATATCCATAAAGACAGATATCTCACAATTGGGGATAACAAAAGACAAAAATTTGCTTTTTCCAATATGCCAAAACAAATATCTGTAGTATCTTCTGTAAAGGATACTTACAAAGATGGATTTGTGTCTAATCAACTTGTTGAAGCACAAATTAATCCATCATTGTCACCAAAGATGAGGAATGAACTAATTAATGTGTTATACACATACAATAATGCATTTGCCTCTGATAATGAACCATTAGGTGCTATAAGGGGACATGAAGTTGATATTACTCTTAATATTGACAGACCATATCCTCCAGTACTTAGAAGACCAGCTTATCCAGCCAGTCACAGAGCTAGAGAAGCCTTGGAAAAACATATCCAAGAGTTAATTAAACTTGGTGTACTAAGAAAAGTAGGCCATAATGAGGAAGTTGAAGTGACAACACCTGTTATTACTGCATGGCATAATGACAAGTCAAGAATGGTTGGAGATTTCAGAGCATTGAATACCTACACAGTTCCAGATAGGTACCCAATTCCTAGAATTCAAGAAACCCTGACTCAATTGTCTAAAGCCAAGTATATAACATCAATGGGTGCATTAAAATGTTTCCATCAGAATTTTCTGACACTTAAAGCTAAGAAATTACTTATGATTATCACTCATTGTGGTATTTATGAGTATCTTAGGATGCCATTTGGAATTAAAAATGCTCCATCCCATTATCAAAGAATGATGAATACAATCTTTCCCACAGAATTGTCTGAAGGATTGCTCATCATTTATATTGATGATATTATCATGTCAGGGTGACTCTATGATATAGCTTTACACTGACAAATAAAAGCTATAACTATGAGTGTGACTCTAAAATACAGATGAGAATTAAGATGATAGATGGTTAAAAGGGCTATACTACATGAATTTAGTGATGGTGAGTACTGTTGATAGCCCTGGGTGCAGTGTTTATCTGTTGGTTTACAATAATAAACCCTAAAATAATTATAATTTATAATTATACCTGTGGAATTCTAAGAGTACCACTTCTTTTGAGAAGTTATACCACGTAAGAATATCAAGAACAGGATGCTGGATTTCCTTCCTGGTGAGGCAAAGCCTCCTTTTACCTTGTTCTGGGGTATTGGGAGGTGGTTTACCTTTGCACACAACCACAGAGTGAAAATTTTCACTACTGTGGGCTGGTTTGTGGTTCTATACACTCAATACAGGCTAGTATTGGGTTGAAATGCGGTTTTAGAACCACAAGTAGTCATTTTTACCCTATACAGGGTGAAAATTTTCTCCAATGGAGTTTACAGGTGTATTCTGGTGCTCCTGACGCGTCAGAAACTGTACAGAGCCTGTATGGACCTCTGTATTTGACTTAATTATGAGGTATTGAAGTATAAATAAGCTTCAGCGTCTGTTTGACACCTCATAATCAGGGTACAACTGTATCCTGTCATAATACAGCTGTATTGGTCATATTGTGGGATTATAACTTTCAAATAGACATGATGTTGTCAATTCTTGAGATATCAACCTCATAAATGGTTCGGTGTGTAGCCCTGTATGTGCTCTACACAATGGTACCTCATTTGATATGGATATCATTAAATATGACAAAGTTATCCCATGTACAAGGCTTTTTGTACATAGGCTTGGTTTGGTCAAGAAGCTGTATTGAGCTTGTTTGCCTCATAACTTCTGTTATAGTTGAGATATGAAGAAGTGGATGTCACCATCAGATATCCCTGATTGTGCTATTTCCAAAAAGACCCCACTTCAAGTATCCCACACTAAAACTGTAGAAGTTAGATGAGAGGTGAATGATTTGTTCACCCTTATTTGGCCTGAAATTGACCATAACTCCAGTAATATTGGTGCTAGCTCAGTTTTGCTGGTACAATTGGATATCCCGGGCTTAGAGGTTCATTTTGAGTACGCATTTGATGGGGTTAAGCCTCTCATTCTAGATTTTAGATGAGAAGTGAAAATTAAGGTTTATGCTCAGCAATAACTTTGAGCAGGAATAACCTTGTTATTTCTTGTTCCATGGTGATGGGACTTATTTTTTCAGAAAGGGGTAGGTTTCCTCTTTAATTTGATACGTTTTGAGATGATTTGGCTCAGTTCCATGTTTTGGTGGTATCTTGCCTATACCATTGATTTATGGTATATTGGCTGTCATGCTTGTGCTCTGGTTTTGAGTCACAGGCTGACATATCATATGTTCTGATTCATGGTCTTTGCACCTTGAAAGACTTGCAAGAGTACTTCACAAAGTTGCAGAAGTAAACATGAAAATTTCACTTAAGAAATGCAATTTTGGTTTTGAAGAACTCAAAGCATTAGGACATATTGTTTCTGGTTTAAGCTTGGGTATTGACAAAAACAAAGTAGCAGCAGTGTTACTTAAGCCAATACCCCAGAATAAAAAAGAAAGGATGTCTTTTCTTGGGTTTGCCAGTTATTATAGGAAACACTTGAAGGACTTTGCAATTCTAGCCATGTCACTTTATAGAATCTGTGATCAACAGAATGAATTTGAGATGACACATGAGAGCATTAAAGCTTATGAGAAGATAAGCAGAGCTCTTACAGAAGCACCTTTACTCCTCATGCCTGTCTGGAATATTCCTTTTAAATTGTACATTGATGCATGTGGAGAAGGATTAGGGGCAGCCCTGCATCAAGTCCAAATTATTGATGACAAACCTACAGAAGGACCAGTTTGTTACATCTCAAGGCAAATCAAACCAACAGAGGCCAGATATGGTGCAAGCCAAATGGAATGGTTATGTTTGGTATGGGCACTTGAGAAATTAGACTATTATCTTGATGGCAGTTTTTTTGAAGTCATAACTGACTGTAATGCAGTAAAATCACTTCTTAACATGAAAACTCCCAACAGACACATGTTGAGATGGCAAATAGCCATTCAGGAATATAGAGGAAACATGACTATAGTCCACAAAGCAGGAAACATTCACAACAATGCTGATGCACTAAGCAGGCGGGCATTAGCCAACACTCCTGATAACCCACCTTATGTACCCTTGGAAGCTGAACCACAGATTCCAATTGAAGGGATTAATATAACTGATATTGGGACTGAATTCTTTGAAGAGGTCAGAGAATCCTATAAGCAAGACAAGAATTGCCATATCTTGACTTCTTTGTTAGATAAAGACGGCAAAGATACATCTTTAGTCAATGCACTAGTTGAACTTTGGAGAAATTCCTATTCTGAAGGGAGATTTCACTTGTTTGATGGGATTATTTACCACAGAACCAAATATTCTTGTGTAATGACATTATGCAGCAGATTTCTTATCAATACAATTCTTCATGAATGCCATGATAGAATCTACTCTGGACACCTGTCAGAGGACAGAACACTTGAAAAAGTAAAGAACTGTGCATGGTGGCCATCTATGAGAAAAGAAGCCATTGAATATTTCCATACGTGTGACAGATGCCAAAAAGCAAACAGGAGTACAGGCAAGAAATTTGGACTTATGATCCATATTCAAGAACCCAAATCCTCATGGGAAGTTGTTCACATGGATTGGGTCACAGACCTTCCTCCAAGTGGTGACAAAAGCTATAATGCTTGTTTAGTAATTGTAGACAGATATAGCAAGACTTCCATATTCTTACCATGTCATAAAGATGACACTGCTATAGACACAGCTCTTCTTCTATGGAGTAGAGTTATTTCTCATACAGGATTATTTAAGAATATCATAAGTGACAGAGATCCCAAGTTCACATCTGCACTTTGGACCAATCTTCATAGATATTTTGGGACTAAGTTATCATTCTCTACAGCATATCATCCTCAGACAGATGGGCTAGCAGAGAGGATGATTCAACCTTTAGAAGACATGATCAGGAGATTTTTTGCCTATGGGTTAGAATTCAAGGACTCAGATGGCTTTACCCATGACTGGTGCACTCTGATACCTGCATTAGAATTGGAATACAAGACATCAGTCCATTCTTCCACAGGAAAAACTCCTGCTATTTTAGAAAAAGGATGGAATCCAAGACTCGCAGAAGACACACTGAGGAAAGACTTGATTGACATTCATCCTACAGCTTCCAGCTTCAAGATAATTCTTGATAAAGTAAAACATCATGCAAAAAGAAGTATGGATGATGCTTTTGATTATGCAAAACTGTGAGCCTTTGAGATATGACCACATACCCAATAAGGTCACAAAAAAGACTCAGAATAATTATACCTTTAATATAATTATATTAAAATTACTTAGAATAATTAAACATTAAGAATAATTACTTAAACATACAAAAAATACCATAAACTGGTACAAAAATTGGTTTAACTTAAAAACCAATGAATCAACATGTAAAATAAATTATACCATTGGATTCCCCATGGAAAAATAAACATATACCATTTTTATGGCATATCTGTAGAGTCAATATTTAAGGAATTATAAGGTATAATACCTTATAAAAACCATAAAACCTTATTTATCTTAAGAACTAATGAAACAACATGTGAAATAAATTGTACCGGTGGATTCCCCATGAAAATCCACACATAAAACAATTAATAAGCTAATTTCTAATGTTAATACTTAAAGAATTAACCTGAATATATGCACTTTTTTGGTCAACGCATATATTCAAGGATCATAGCTAATATCTTCTAAACTATACATGATAGAATGATGAACCAAAAATAAAGTTACCACGTAATTACTGTAAGAACACAGATATGAAATTTGCTTTACAAATTATAAACAAGGTTAAAACCTATGATGAAATATTGATAAAAATCAACAGAGCTGTTGACCACTTTGTTGTGAAAGTGCTCCAAACTTGAAAAAGGTTACAGTTGGATTCTACTAGTTCATTCGTGAAGAATGATGTAATTTGTATTATCAAATTCAGGGTATAACCCCCTGAAATCAAGGTTTGAAGTTTAAAATATTGAATTTCGACAGAAAAGATGAGTTACAAGAAAAATCATCAAAATTAGAGTTTTGATGATTTAAGGAAAGGCTCTTGGCAGCATAATGAGGTTATGCCAGGCTGTCAGAATTCACTCTCTGAGTTGCTTTAGCGTGTAAATCTTAAAGGTTATTGAGGATCAAAGTTTGAGCTTAATTTGAGCAGTTATGATCACACACTTTAACCTTAATTTAAGTTTAACAGTCTTAAGAGTGATATAATTGGTGAATACTATTACTTTATGATTAAAACTAATAAAATCCACGAAATTTGGGGTTCTGCCAAGCCTCTGATGTCATCAAGCTTAGAGTTATAGTGGTAACTCTAAATAATGGTGTAATAATGATGTAATATGGTTTGATAATGATGTAATCATCTCTAAACCTTAAAATATTGATCAATTCCAGTGGATATGATCAGTACACGTCTACTAGAAGCCTGTTGGACTCTAGGAGGGAGGTATTTACTATAAATAGAGCTCTTTTTACTCTATTTTCCCCTCAGACGCATCAAAAACATTAAATCAATTAAATAAAAGGTAATTTCTTTATTCTTTATATATAAAGCTCTTATATTATTAAAGACCAAAGACCATCTTAATATTAATCACTATTTTTGTGTGATTAAATCAAATTCTTTAATTGTTTTTGTCATAAATCTCTCTATAAACTCATTTCCACGTAAAATCAAGAAATTTAGTAAATTTTCTTTATTGTTATTGTAAATACAATTTGAAAAAGCTGTATTATATTCTTTTGGCGTAAAATATCTCAAAATTATTGTTTTAAGTGTTAAAAGTAGGTTATTTCATCTTATTATAATAATTTCTCTCTTATTATTACTCTTAATAATTCTTAATTAATATAAATAGTATTTATATTAATATATAACTTTAATATTGGTAATATTATTGTTATTAATTGTTTTTTATTTATAAAAAACAGTTTTTTACGCCTTTATTATTTGTTGGTAACAATAATAAAGAGCTTTATAATATATTAATTATTTTATATTAATATATTATTTACAATATTATAATTTTATATAATATTAATTATATTATTATATTTATTTAATAATATAATATTTTTACGCCATAATAATAATATTTCTTTATTATTATTATTATTTTAATCTTATTTATTTCAATTATAAGGACATTCAGAGTACAATAAGTAATAAATTAGTAATTTTTACTTATTGTTTCATAGTCAAACCTTACATTTGGGGGCCTGGCCGTGATATTTACTCAAAAGACCTTTAAAAAGATTCTATTTGGGCTTATCCAATAATAAATTATATTTATAATCATAAAATTATATAATAATTTTATATTTTATTGATTTTAAAAGCTATTGAGGCATTTGGAAAGCAATTGTACTGTCTTACATGTGGTTTTTCACATCCTTAGACTTGCAAGAACTTTCTTTGAGTGACTCTAGTGATTAAAAAAGATAATTTATAAATTAAAAATAATTTTTATTATAATTTAATTTTATAAAGAATCATATTAATTTTTATTTTATTCCTTAAAAATAAAAAATATAAAAAATATTAAAAAATATTAAAAACCAATAAAAAAGTTATTTTTATTCATTTTTATTCATTTCTTTATTCATTTCAAGTTTTTAAAGATATAAAAGCAATTTCTACGTGGAAAATTGCCATATCTGGCCAAAAAATAACACTTCTTATAAAAAGACTTATATTTATTTGTCTTTTTTAGTGTTTGAGGATAACCCAACAGAAGACAACCAAGCTACTGTTGAGAGATTGGTGGAAGAAACTTGTCAAAGTTCTCCAACACCAGTTATCACCAAAAGAAAGAAAGCTAAGAAATTAGACTTTCCAGGACCCACCATTCAAGACTCTGAAGGTGAGCACCTCTTTTTAAGTTGCCATAAAAGAATTTTATTCTAAAATACTTTTATTTTTTCTTATTCTTTAATTATGACTACCAGAAGAGGTTCCCAATACTCCATCCAATCAGATGGAGCTGGACTCAGAGGTAGAATTGATCCCTCAAAAGGGAAAAGAAAGGGCAATATCCCCAGTGGAACAGAATCCACACAAGGAAGTGCCTTATCCCAAAGGCAAGTCCCAGAAATGCCCATGATATCTGAGCCTGAATTGGAACTAAGTATGAGTAACTCAAACAGGTACAAATCACATTCAGAGGGCTCAAATAGACATTTACATGGGCCAATACAAACAGTACTACACAGTGTACAAGGACAAAGATTGGGAAATGTTGCCTCAAATACACCAAGGAGTGATGAACTCCTGGCACATCCTGAAAAAGTTCCTCAAAGAGGAGGAGATAGTGAAATACCCCAATGGATGGAATCCACTGTCATCCAAACCTCAAATCAAAAAAATCAAGGACTACCATGCCAAAAAGAGGGAGGCAACCAAGGAAGAAGCCCCAGTAGCTTCTACCAGCAAGCCCCAAGCCAACCCACTTCCCCAAGAAGGGAAGAAGAACAAGAAAAAGCATTGGAAGAAACCATATTCCCCAAGCTACAGAATCCCAAGAATCCAAAAGGATGCCATGGACAATGTTTTCAACATGGCCAGAACCTTGATGGAATTCAAGGACAAGGAAGAGCAAAGAATGAGACAACCTCATTTCCCAAAGAAATAACCTTGTCCAAAGATGTTGTAAATACTTTAACAGAAATTAAAAATAGTATATTACCTCTAAAAGAAATTAAAGATAGTTTATTATCACTACAAGAAATAAATAACAATTTATCTTCTTTAACAAAAATTGTTGTGCAAAACAAGAAAGAAATTGACAACATTAAGTTTATTGTTGAAAATAATAAACCAAAGAATTTAATTGACAATACTCAAAAATTAATACAAGGACAACAAGAATTGTATAAATACATAAAAGATATCAAAGACAAGACTTTGACAATCAATTATGATGTGAGTATTGACAATCTTACAGAAAAATTAAATAAATTCAGTATTTCTGTAGAAAAATTTGAAGAAAAGACTTCATCACACCAAAAATTACTTTTGGACCATGTGGAAAAAAGTGATGAAGCAAGAATGCATCTAAAAGATGATATTCAAAGTGAAATAAGGCTTATTACTGAAAAAATGGATAAAATTAATGAGGCTAATTTAAATATGCCAAAGTTATCAACTCCATTTTCTCATATAAGAAGCCCTGTTAAAACAAAAGAGGAATTATCAAATCCTTTCATAACAGACTTGAGTCACCAAGATAATAACCAAGTCTTAATGAAGGAAGCACCTCAATTGAAGGAATGGCCAACATTCACAGGAGAAGGTGAATATGACCACATGTCATTTATTAAAACAATTGACATGTTACAAGAAGACGATGCCATACCAGATGAATTAATCACTGCAAGATTACATTCATTGTTTGAGAAATCTGGAAAAAGATGGTATTATGGCATAAGACAAACAAATGGTAAAAATACCTGGTCTTGGTGGAAACAAGAAATAATCACCAAATGGGCAAATGATGCCTGGAGGTATAAAATAGAAAATTCATTTGAAAATTCTTTCTTTGACCCAGAGAAAGATAAACCTTTAACTTGGTTCTTGAAACAAGTTGAAAGGCTTAATGCACTGTACCCAGAAATGTCACAGAAAATGGTGCATATGAAAATACTTAAAAAACGTGGAGGGGAACTAGAACATGCCCTAAGAAGCAGGTGTATAGAACCATGCTCCACAGAAGAGTATATAAATGCACTAGAAGATATAGTGACAAGAACAAAAATTGGCAGGACTTGGAAAAAATTGGACATTAAAAGCCCAAATAAACCATTTATCAAAAAAGATAAATCAAAAGAATCCTTTAAGCCCAATACATCCAACAATAATGAGCAAAGAAAATGCCATAAATGTGGAGGTATTGGACACTTAGCCAATAATTGCCTTAAAAAAGCAAAGATTAATGAAATTTTGGAAACAGAAAACCACAATGACAAAGAAGAGGAATCTGACTCTGAAAAAGAGACAGAAGAGTCAGAATGCTCTGAAAGTGATGAATTCAATATAATTAATGCACAAATTAATAATATTGATATAATTTATGAAGTACTGGATGTTAATTCAAACTTGCCACAAGTTGGAAAATCTGACACAAATCTGACAAACATACAAGATGCCAAGATGTATAGAACCAAACCTGCAAGATGAATGGGATATACAGCTGGAAAATCAAGTATTAGTATTGTTATGGTTGATAACCAAGAAGGAAAGGTTAACTTGGATACAGGAGCATATTGCACTTGTGTTGGAAAAAGTTATTTAAAAACCATTGTTCCAGACTGGCAAGTAAAACCTATGCCAATACAAGGTGTCAAATTTAGTAGTGCAAGTGAGAGCATGAAGCCCCTTGGAATAATTGATTTAACACTAATTTTTCCTCATCCCTCACAATGTGTCAGAATTAAAGTAGAGTTTGTAGTAATGGACAACTGTACTAGTAATCATTTCATACTTGGTAATGACTACTTATCAATCTATGGTATAGATATCTCCAACCAAAAGGATAGATATTTTACCATAGGAGATAACAAAAGACAAAAGTTTGGATTCTTAAATAACAAAAAACAAATCACAGTTATTAAGAATGAAGAAAAAATTCCAGAAAAGGAACTTTTTATATCTGAACAACTCAAAGAGGCAAAATTCAATCAAGAATTAACAGAAAAAATGAAAGAAAAATTGATTGACCTCTTATTTAAGTATAAAAATGCCTTTGCAACTGACAAAGAGCCACTAGGTGCCATAATTGGACATGAAGTGGATATAATTCTTAATGTAGAAAAACCTTACCCACCTTTATTAAGAAGACCTGCTTATCCAGCCAGTCCAAGAGCTAGAGAAGCCTTAGAGGTGCACATTAAAGAATTAATTGACCTTGGAGTATTAAGAAAGGTTGGACATAATGAACAAGTAGAAGTTACTACACCTGTCATTATAACTTGGCATAATGGAAAATCAAGGATGGTAGGAGACTTCAGAGCCCTGAATACCTATACCATTCCAGACAGATATCCAATACCCAGAATCCATGAGACATTGACCCAATTGTCACAAGCTAAGTTCATCACAGCTATGGATGCTCTTAAGGGTTTTCATCAAAATGTCTTAACAGACAATGCCAAGAAACTACTAAGAATAATAGTCCATTGTGGAATTTTTGAATACTTAAGAATGCCATTTGGAATAAAAAATGCACCTTCCCATTATCAAAGAATGATGAATACCATATTCCCTGAAGAATTATCAGAAGGATAGTTGATTATCTATATTGATGATATCATAGTTTGCTCAGAAACTTGGGAAAATCACCTTACAAGACTAGAAAGGGTACTACAAAAAATAGTCCAAGTGAATATGAAAATTTCCTTGAAAAAATGTCATTTTGCATATAGTGAATTAAAGGCACGAGGACATGTAGTATCTGGCCTTAGTCTAGGCATAGACAAAAATAAAGTAGAAGCATTACTACTTAAACCAATGCCTCAAACCAAAAAAGAAATGCAATCATTTCTAGGACTTGCTGGTTACTATAGACAGCATATAAAGGACTTTGCAAAGATTGCTAAATCCTTGTATAAGCTATGTGACCAACAAACAGTCTATGAGATGACAGAAGAAAGAGTCAAGGCATATGAAGAATTGAAAAATTCCTTAACAAATGCCCCATTTCTTCTGATGCCAGATTGGAAACTACCCTTCAAACTGTACATTGATGCTTGTGGAGAAGGACTAGGTGCTGCACTTCACCAAACACAAATTATCAATGATAAACCAGTGGAAGGACCAATTTGTTTCATTTCAAGGCAGATAAAGCCAACAGAAGCAAGGTATGGAGCAAGCCAAATGGAATGCTTATGCCTAGTGTGGGCTTTAGAAAAACTTCATTATTATTTGGATGGCACAGTATTTGATGTAATCACAGACTGTAATGCTGTGAAATCACTATTAAATATGAAGACTCCAAATAGACATATGCTGAGATGGCAAATTGCTATCCAAGAATATAGAGGAAATATGACTATTGTTCATAAATCTGGAAATATTCATAAAAATGCAGATGGTCTTAGCAGATGGGCTCTAGCAAATACCCCTGACAATCCAGCATGGGTACCACAAGAATAGCACCATATAGAAGGAATATGTGTTACAGACATTGGCACAGAATTCTTTAACCAAGTTAAAGAAAGCTATAAGACAGACAAAAATTGCCATATCTTAAGCCAACTTCTAATAAAAGACTGCAAAGATCCATCACTTTCATCAAAACTAGATGAAATATGGAAAAAGGCATATGATGAAGGAAGATTTCACCTCCTTGATGGAATCCTTTACCATAGAACAAAACACACATGTGTTATGGCCTTAACAGACAGAACACTAATAAACACTATTTTACATGAGTGTCATGATAGTGTTGCATCTGGACATCTCTCAGAAGATAGGACACTAGAGAGGGTGAAAACCTGCTCTTGGTGGCCAAATTGGAAGAAAGATGTTGCAGAGTACTGCCAAACCTGTGACAGATGTCAAAAAGCCAACAGAGCCACAGGAAAGAAATTTGGAATGATGATCCAAATCCAAGAACCGAAATCCCCATGGGAAATAGTTCATATGGATTGGGTAACAGCCTTACCTCCAGGAGGAGACAGGAGTTATAATGCATGCCTAGTGTTAGTTGACAGGTACAGTAAAACTCCCATGTTCTTACCATTTCATAAAGATGACACAGCTATGGATACATCCATAATGATATGGAATAAAGTCATTAGTCATACAGGCTTATTCCAAAATATTATAAGTGACAGAGACCCAAAGTTCACTTCAGCATTATGGACAAATCTCCATAACTTGTTTGGGACAAAATTATCATTCTCAACAGCTTATCATCCTCAAACTGATGGTGTAGCAGAAAGAATGATATAGACCCTAGAGGATATGATCAGAAGATTCTGTGCTTATGGGCTAGAATTCAAAGATTCTGATGGTTTTACCCATGATTGGTGTACACTAATACCAGCACTTGAACTGGCATATAAGACATCAATCCATTCTTCTACTGGCAAAACACCAGCAATTCTAGAGAAAGGTTGGAATCCAAGACTTCCTTATGATACCCTCAAAAAGGACTTAGTGGATATACATCCAACAGCAAGCAGTTTCAAGATAATGCTTGACAAAGCAAGACACCATGAAAACAGATGCATGCAAGATTCTTTTAAATATGCAAAAGAAAGATGGGATAAAAGTCATAAGCCACCTGATTTCAAAATAGGAGACTTGGTTTTAGTATCAACCCTTAATTTCAATAACATAAAAGGCCCAAAGAAATTGAAAGATTCCTTTGCAGGACCATTTATGATAAAAGCACTTCATGGACCCAATGCTGTGCAATTAGAACTCACAGGTGAACTAATGAACAAACACCCAACTTTCCCTGTAAGTCTAATAAAACCTTACAGTGCAAGTGACAAGGAGTTATTCCCACTAAGAAATAAACCCCCACTTGGAATTCCCCCCTTGGAAGAAGGAGAAGAAAAGAAAATAGTAAAAGTCCTTAAAGAAAGAAGGACAACAAACAAAAAAGAAAGGGAATACCTTGTAAGGTATAGAAATTCAACTCAAGGAGATGAATGGCTACTTGAGAAAGATATAACAAATGCTGATAAACTACTAAGAAGGGTCAGACATGAAAGAAAGCCTGAAAAATAGAAAAGTTAAGCATTATTGAGCTTCAAGACTAACAAAGTCTAATGAAGAGGTAGGACAGTGGATGATACCCTAATCACACATATCAGATTGTGGTACAATCTTTTTTGGTGGTAGGGAATGTGAGCCTTTGAGATATGACCACATACCCAATAAGGTCACAAAAAAGAATCAGAATAATTATACCTTTAATATAATTATATTAAAATTCCTTAGAATAATTATACATTAATAATAATTACTTAAACATACAAAAAATACCATAAATTGGTACAAAAATTGGTTTAACTTAAAAACCAATGAATCAACATGTAAAATAAATTATACCATTGGATTCCCCATGGAAAAATACACATATACCATTTTTATGGCATATCTGTAGAGTCAATATTTAAGGAATTATAAGGTATAATACTTTATAAAAACCATAAAACCTTATTTATCTTAGGGACTAATGAAACAACATGTGTAATAAATTGTACCAGTGGATTCCCCATGAAAATCCACACATAAAACAATTAATAAGCTCATTTCTAATGATAATACTTAAAGAATTAACCTGAATATATGCACTTTTTTGGTCAACGCATATATTCAAGGATCATAGCTAATATCTTCTAAACTATACATGATAGAATGATGAACCAAAAATAAAGCTACCACGTAATTACTGTAAGAACACAGATATGAACTTTGCTTTAAAAATTATAAACAAGGTTAAAACCTATGATGAAATATTGATAAAAATCAACAGAGCCGTTGACCACTTTGTTGTGAAAGTGCTCCAAGCTTAAAAAAAAGTATACAGTTGGATTCTACTAGCTCATTCGTGCAGAATGATGTAATTTTTATTATTAAATTCAGGGTATAACCCCCTGAAATCAAGGTTTGAAGTTTAAAATATTGAATTTCGACAGAAAAGATGAGTTACAAGAAAAATCATCAAAATTAGAGTTTTGATGATGTAATGAAAGGCTCTTGGCAGCATAATGAGGTTATGCCGGGCTGTCAGAATTCACTCTCTGAATTGCTGTAGCGTGTAAATCTTAAAAGTTATTGAGGATCAAAGTTTGAGCTTAATTTGAGCAGTTATGATCACACACTGTAACCTTAATTTAAGTTTAACAGTCTTAAGAGTGATATAATTGGTGAATACTATTAGTTTATGATTAAAACTAATAAAATCCACGAAATTTGGGGTTCTGCCAAGCCTCTGATGTCCACAACTTTAGAGTTATAGTGATAACTCTAAATAATGGTGTAATAATGATGTAATATGGTTTGATAATGATGTAATCATCTCTAAACCTTGAAATATTGATCAATTCCAGTGGATATGATCAGTACACGTCTACTAGAAGCCTGTTGGACTCTAGGAGGGAGGTATTTACTATAAATAGAGCTCTTTTTACTCTATTTTCCCCTCAGACGCATCAAAAACATTAAATCAATTAAATAAAAGGTAATTTCTTTATTCTTTATATATAAAACTCTTATATTATTAAAGACCAAAGACCATCTTAATATTAATCACTATTTTTGTGTGATTAAATCAAATTCTTTAATTGTTTTTGTCATAAATCTCTCTATAAACTCATTTCCACGTAAAATCAAGAAATTTAGTAAATTTTCTTTATTTTTATTGTAAATACAATTTGAAAAAGCTGTATTATATTCTTTTGGCGTAAAATATCTCAAAATTATTATTTTAAGTGTTAAAAGTAGGTTATTTCATCTTATTATAATAATTTCTCTCTTATTATTACTCTTAATAATTCTTAATTAATATAAATAGTATTTATATTAATATATAACTTTAATATTGGTAATATTATTGTTATTAATTGTTTTTTATTTATAAAAAACAGTTTTTTACGCCTTTATTATTTGTTGGTAGCAATAATAAAGAGCTTTATAATATATTAATTATTTTATATTAATATATTATTTACAATATTATAATTTTATATAATATTAATTATATTATTATATTTATTTAATAATATAATATTTTTACGCCATAATAATAATATTTCTTTATTATTATTATTATTATTTTAATCTTATTTACTTCAATTATAAGGACATTCAGAGTACAATAAGTAATAAATTAGTAATTTTTACTTATTGTTTCATAGTCAAACCTTACAAAAACAGAAGTGGGACAAGAGTCATAAAGTACCAGGCTTCAAAGTAGGGGACTTAGTTCTAGTTTCAACCTTGAATTTTAATAATATCAAAGGCCCAAAGAAACTTAAAGACTCTTATGTAGGACCTTTTGTTATTGTTGCCTTACATGGAACCAATACAGTTCAAGTGGAATTGAGTGGTTAATTGGAAAATAAACACCCCACTTTTCCAGTCAGCTTGATAAAACCTTATCAACCAGCTGATAAAGAATTGTTTCCTCTAAGGAACCCAACTCCTTTGACTGTCCCACCAGTGGAACAGAATGAAGACAAAAAGATAAAGAAAGTCATTAAAGAAAGGAGACTTAGGGGTAAAAATCAGAGAGAATATCTTGTCAGATATAGAAATGCAGTACATGAAGATGAATGGCTGGCAGAATCAGATATACCTGACTCAGATAAACTCTTGAGAAGATTTAGACATGAAAGAAGGCCACAAGCCTGAACATGTCTATAAATGTGCTTTAAAATACTTGATCTGAGTAATGTAAAGAGGTTGGACATTGGACATTAACCCCCCTTTGGGGCTTTTTATTATTTCTATCATTGATAAAATTGTAGTACAATTTTATTTTTTGGTGGGAGGGAATGTGAGCCTTGAGGTATATTTTACATGCCCAAATAGGCCACAACTATGTTAAAAATAAATTTTGAATTATGAATAACTCATAAGTCATTCATATATCCAAAATTCATCATTTTTAATTTCCAAAAAGATGAATAACTTTTTATTGAGTAAGTAAATCCATGGATTTAAGACCAGATTTAAATTCTAAACTAAAATTCACCTAGGGTAGCTCCATAGAGTGAATAAGCTCAAATGAACTCTTTGAGGCGGTAAAATGGAAAATACTTCAATACCACATCATCAATACCACATAAAAGATCCGTGTAAATTTTTGTTTTTCTTAATTTCACGCCAAAATAATGGGAATGTGAGAAATCCCATGTTACATATACACTAAGAATAGTGTTATGCATGTTTTTGAGCACTTAATATCATGGTATTCTTACATGGAGTTTTGGTAAACCCATAGTGGATATCTCACTTTAAGCTTAAATTGCTATTTTGACGTGAAAAATAGGCAAGTGGGACAAAAGACATCAAAGAGAGCCAGGGTACCGAACTTCTGAGGCCTCAGAGGCATGGACAGCTCCAAAGCTTGGATCCATGGCTGATCTTGGCCTAATTGGTAAACTATAACCTTTTGGGAACTTGGTTACCATGTCACAACTACTGTAAATCTTAAGAAAATTACAAATAACCTGCTATTTTGACATTCCAAGGAGGTAAAAAGCTACTTAGACTCCTGTAACCATGTCAATTCTTCATGAATTTCCATGGATAAAGCCCAAAAGTGTAATTAAAACCCTTTTTTGGACTTGTATCCATTGATTTACCTCATAGCAACCAGTGAAACACTGATATTTGCAATTCTACATAGAAATGAGGTAAAAACTTCAAAAATTCATTAAAAGTAAAATTCTTAATGAATCTTTCTGTAGCTTTCAGGACTAATGGAGAACTGTATTATCTATGGTACAACCAAAAATAATTACAGTTTTACTAATAAAATTCAAAGTTTTACTTACAGTCCATTTTTGATTATTCTACGTGAAACACTGAATCTGAAAAAATTCACAGTAATTACAACCTGTGCTGAAATTGGCAATAACATTGATAACTTTGAGAAATCAATTATTCTTTTTGAATAAAATAAGATTTACAGATGTTACTCCTCTTATTCTTAACCATATTGGGGTTGGTAGTCACGTAAAAGCATCAATTAAGTAACTATGATAATCTTATGTGACAACAGATGATGCAATCAATAATCCAAAAAGGTTTATTGCTTTCTCACTCACTGGTTTTTCAGTTTGCTCCATGGCACGCCTCTGTGAGCTGTTGTTGACTTAAAAGAGGCCTTTTCTTGCTGTTTTTTCCACATCATCACTTATTATCATTTAAATCATATTACCAACAAGTAAGTATTAGTTATAGCTATTCTTAAATGTTTTAAATCTTTCAGAATCAATCACAAAGACGTGAAATCATAGAATCCAACTATATATTGTTGTAATACTGTCATACATCCATTTCAATACTCAAAATCCACAATTCCACGTCAAATCTCTCTATCTGATCTTTCAATAAGCTCTTTTGAAAATTAGTGAGTGATGTATATTTAATTCTTAAAGTTTTCCTCTAAAAATTAGTTTTCTTCAAGAATTATCATTATAATTATTCTTGAAAAAGATAATTATATATTAAAATAATTTTATTATTTTAATAAAAGAAGTTTTATTATTAAAATCTTCTTGTAATTGATTCCTGTAGACAATTACTTGCTCACTGTTAAAATCACTAGTAGTGTTTAACACGTGAAAGAAATAATTATTTAATTATTTAATTGTGGCTATAATAATATTTTATTATTACATTTCAAAAGAACAGACACAGTACCGTTGATTAATAGTGATATTATCATTAGTTTCATTGTCACATCTTACAGTAATCCTGCACCAACAAGATTTCTGTAGTAAGATCCTAGAGGAGTTCAACATGACCTTGTCCAACTCTATCAAAACTCCAGCTCCAGAAAACATTCAAAATGTTGTTGCACAAGCCTCCGTGCCTTTTTCCAACCTTACCATGCAGAAGGTAATTGGAATGCTCAACTATCCTGCTCTTCACACCAGACCTGACATCATTTTTACCACTAACCTCCTGTCCCAGTTTACCAATTGAACTACCGCAGCACATTGGTCACTAGTGAAACACCTACTTAGGTACTTAAATGGGACTCGATGTCTAGGATTACATTTCACAAGAACCAAACATTCGGAGAGTGAACTTACCTGCTGGGCCGATGCAGACTATGCCACCTCTCTAGTAACTAATAAGTCACACTCAGTGTATGTGATCATGTTTCTAGGCAACCCTATCTCCTGCACCACCAAGAAACAACTAGTTGTAGCACAATCAACAACCAAAGCAGAGTTTATTTTGATGAATAAGTGCTCTAAGGAAATGTGATGGCTGTCTAATCTCTTGTCTACCTTAAATATCAAACTGAAGGTTCCTGTACTGAGAAATGACAATACTGCAGCTATTACAATAAGTAAGGAAGCTCAACTCACTCCCAATTCAAAGCACATAGAAGTCCAATTCCAGTACCTACGAAATCTAGTTAAGAAGAACCTACTGATTGTACAACATACATCTACGAATGATATGGTTGCCATGGTACTAATGAAAGCTTTGGGAACAGTAAAGCATCATCAACCCATCAAGCTTCTGAAGGTAGTCCAACCTCATAAGATCACAGGGGGGTGACGTCATTACTGATCTTACCAGAACATTTGCCACTGACGTAATCACTGATTGGCATCACTGCTGCGGATTGATCAATTCCTGTGTATAAATACCAATCCCGAACTCCCTCAACTCTCATTTTTTAATTAGTTCCGTACTTTACTTTTACCACCCATTCTAATCTATTTCCACCACTATCCTTACAACCCGCGACTACAAACCTCGAATTAGGATCAAGGCTCTTCTACTCACTACAGGTGATACAGAGGGACAGTGGAGGTAAACAAATCACTAACACATTCTATCTCATCTCTGACGATCAAGTATTTGTAACCATTGTATTAACTTATCATTCTGTATTCAGGCTGTGTCTTTGTAGTTGAAAAAGGAGCTCAGATAGACGTAGTAATATCTGTATCGTTAGTGTCTTAGTTGTCAAAGGTAAACAACCTTTCCACCTAAATTGATTTTTATCTTATGGCATTAAATAGTAAAGCCCATTACATACTCATACTAACCATCTGAACTCAATCATAATACATTAGAACTTTACCACTACTGTGTGCAAGAAATATATATTCATACTACAATAAAGTGACGACTAAGGCCTGATAAATTCAATGTATAAACTAAAGTATATATTTCAGTTACATGGAATTTAGTGAGAATAAGGAGACAGTTAGAAATACCTAAAGGATAGTAGAACTATTTTAATTAGTAATGAGACTGAGAATAGCAGGGTAAACCCTTACGTAGTTCTATTAAAGAGATACATGATTAACCAGAAGGTTGATATCAATAGTCATGTACAATTGAGAAATCTTACCACAACACACACACTAAGTAACAGGAAAGTAAAAAAAATAAGAGAAATGAAAGAATAAAGAGAGAGTAAAAACAAGTATAAGATAGATGTGAAAATCATGTGGGAGTGTGAATAGTACGTGTTCTTATAGCATACAAAAAGATGAGTTCCTCCAGCTTAGTCCTAAGCCGTTGGATAGAGATGACCGTGCTCTGTCATCTGATGAGTGTTTAGACACCTTGATGGATTGTTATTGATCTAAACTGCTAGTTCATAGCAGTTTTGCCACGAATACCGACAAGGCCGTTAGATCGTAACTAACTCTCGACTGTAATTACATCCTTATACACCAAAAATTGAGACGTTGTAAATAATATTTAAGAACTACTTTTCTATTAGAAAGAGACTCCCTGAGGGGAGTTTTCTCTGTTAATTAGCCTGCTCACTTCGTATATCTCACTATTTTCGTATCAGATGGTGTCCATGAAACGGATGCTCTGAAAAGGTGTCCTAACTTCATACGGGTAAGGGATCCTCTAGAAGTTTCATAATTCTGTATAGGTGTCGTGCTATACATGAAGCATCATCCGACTTTGCCATATCCCTCAAAGACGCCAAAAATTTGCACTTGTATCAGGCGTACTTCACACGAGCCCAGCTGCATGATTGAATAAGGCGAATGGCCAAATCATCAAATTGTTTCGGAAACCTCACGTGGTAGTACGTAATTGAGAAGCGAGAAAAGGCTAAAATGAAACTTGTCCACCTAATGAGATTTCTCTTGTTTGCCTTCACATCCTCGCAGAATAGCTAAATGGCAGAGTTTTATAAAAGGGTTTTTGAGTCGAAACTACTCATCAAAAATTGACTTCTGCCCAAAGAAAACACTTTTTTGGTATTTAAATTCTTTTCACTGAAATCGTTTACCCAAAATGGTAAAAATTTGGCGACGAAATCTGGCAAAGTTGCTTCGATTATTGTTACGAGAAACGTTGATTCAATCATTATACCCAAGAGTCTTAGGCTTTCCATTCGAATGGTGTTTGACAGAGGATTCATCAAAGACAATTGAGTCTGGAGTTTTTTTTCATCAAGCTCAAACAGCTTATACGCATTCAGAACCAGATCTAACCCAAAATTCAGGAGCACAATCAGCTTCGTACTCCGAATTTTATGCACCAAGTCAAGCAGATTCAACAAACTTGGGAAATTCAGTACTCCCAAATTTTCATGGTAAGCAAACCAAAGAAAAGTCCAATATGCACAGTATTGTTGAAACCTCTCTGGATTTATGATCAACGTCCAATTAGACGCATATAATCCCCACGCCACTTATAGCCATTTATACAATCTTGAGACGTATTCGAAGTTTGGAAATGATTATTCTACCAAAAGGATAGGTGAGCGAAAGATTTCGCAGTGCCCAAAGACTATGTGGGGATCCAGGGTTGTCAATTTGGATTCAAGTTTAACCTTTTCCATTCAATTTGAATAAAAAACTTGCACATTTGAAACCAGAAACTGAACCTCAGAATTGGACCCATTTTAATATTTATAATCTAGAGCCACAAATTAATTCTGAAGACTTTTTGTACAATCCAGACCCCCACCAAAGCGCTCAGTGGAATTCAGTCAGTAGTAAGTAAATAATAGGTATATTTGAAAGTTGTTTTTTAAGTTTTTTTTGTGGTAGATGGCTGAATTATGCGCGATGATGTGTGACACATGATTTTAATTGGTTTTTTTAGCTTTACTGAGTAAAGCTTCAAACAATATGTTACAAGTTGAGCACCAAGAGTTTTCGAATCCCTCTATTGAAGGAACTACAAAGAATTGTTCAAAAAAAAGGAAGATTGAAAGTAAAAAAAGAAATTCAGAAATAAGAAACAAAAAGCTCAAACCATGGGATCATCAAAAAAACAATATAATCGATATTGAGGAAAACGAACCTAGGACTTTGACTCAGTTTCATCGCAATGATCTAAAACCTACCCTTCACTCGGGAGATTTGTTAAATAATCAAGAAATTGATCACCCCACTGATTCGCATTCAAATGGAAATGGACCAACATCAAGTTCAGTTATAAACTTTTTCCCCTCGACTGCATCGTCAAAGTATTTATGATTTATGTGAGTAATAAATATGATTTTCTCATCAAACTGCTTGAATTTTCTTTTCAGAAGATTTTGGATCAAATCAAAATATATTTCCCGAGAACCACAAGATTTGGAATTGGCCATTTGGGGAAATTGCAATTGATCCTTCAAACAGAAGGGCGGGTAAAAATCCAAATGAGAATTTGGAAATGAATACAGCAATTCCATGGAAACATCATCCATCCGGCTTGAGGAATATTCAGGTCAATGATTGTACGAAACTCATTAATTCTCATATTAATAATGCCCAACCAAGCTTTTACTCGGGCGGTTTCTTGAGAGACCTAGAGCTTCCTAGTTTCCCTCATTTGAATACAAACAACATTGGGGAAACTCTAGGTTCCATTAATGATTATTGTCCCGGAGGTACGCCTATAAATATGCGTACATTAAGTGATTGATAGAAACACTTTGCTGGTTTAAAGCCTCTAATTTTTGTTTCAGATATTTTTGTGACAAATCAGAATCATATTGCTAGCAACCAAGGTCTTATTGATTTTCCCCACGCGGAAATTAGTAATCAAGCTACAAATGAAATGCGAAGTGAAACTGGCAATGAGAATTTAGAGATAAATGTGTTAAACCTATGGAAAGATAATTCAAAGAACTTCATTGATATTGGGTTAAATGAACCTACGAGCTTCACTCATTTTCCATCAACCGGGGAAGAGCCTAATTGTTACTCGGGAAATTTCTTGAATGATCCAGAACTTGACCAGTTTTCCCATTGGCATTCAAACGCGATTGGCAAAACATCAGGTTCAGTTATAACTTACTTTCCTGAATTCATAATTCTTTTATTGTATATATTACCTATCAAATGAGTTTGCGATACGATTTTTTGATAAAACTTGTTAAACTTTTCTCGCAGACATTTTCCAAAGAAATCAACATAATTTTTCCGAGAACCAAGATTTTTGGAAATTTCCCCTTTCAGAAAGTGCAAATCAGGCCACAGATGAAGGGTGGACTGAAACTAAAGATAAAAATTTAGAAATAAATTCATTGAACCTATCGAAAGATAACCAAAACCACTTAATCCATATCCAGGCAAATGACCCTGCGTGTTTGAATCATGTTCGAATTAATAATCCAGAAACTCATCTTTACTCAGGAGATTGCTCGCATAACCCAGAGCTTGAGCAAGCTGTTGATTGGTATTCAAATAGGCTCGGCCAAAAATTAGGTTCGGTTAACGAGTGCTTTTTTGTAGCCATATTTCTTAATTTAGTGCACTCTTCTCATGAAGCTTGTTAAATTTTTCTTGCAGATGTTTTGGGCCCAAATGAAAGAAATGATGCCGATTACTATTCTTACTTCAATCGATTACCTGAACGAATTTTAGATGATCGCTCAAATATCAGGCTGGAGGAAAGAGGTCCTCAATATAAGCGATATGATCTGAGTTCTATGGAACAAAGCCCTTCTCTAAATGCAGAAGGGACAAGCACGCTTACACGCAAATTCACGAATTCAAATTCCGAGTATTTTTTTGCGTGGATGTCAGCTCTTCGGAACCTAGCTTTCAAAGAGGGATCGGCCGCCGAATGGAAACGTGCACTTTGTGGAGAAATAAAAAAGCAAGATTCTTGGCCCAAAGGACTCATTCTGCGAAAACCAACTTGGATTAGCACAGAAAAGTTTATTCGGTCGTGTAATGACGTCCTCGAGGGGTTATTGGGTTATCTCTGGAGCCTCAACGTAAAACTTCATCTGGGCTTTAGTATTTCTATGCAGAATGATATCTTCAAAAAGGAAATGGGGCATTTCTACACCTGGATTGTCAAAGAACTTTCACATTGGAGCTCACCTGACGGTCTTAGAAAAAAAGAATCTGATGAGCTCTATGACTATTTTCTCAGTGCTATTCATGAAAAGTCACAACCCGAAAAAGATCTATGGAGGGTCACTGTAAAAGGCATTAAGGGGAACCCAGTATACAAGATTGTCACTAACCACAGGTTTGCAGAAACGAAAGCAGCACTCGCATTTTTTAGATTGTATTACAAAACGGCAAGCACCGCCAAATGGAATACTTACTTTGATGATAATGATGTTCAGCTGAATGCTTTCTTAGCCAAACTGCTAAAACAATCATATAACTCGAGAACAAATGACTTGGGCGACCCCAAAGAACATTACTTGCCGTGGACGGAATCCATGACTGCAACCAATTTGGCCGAATGTCAAAAATTAAAATCAAAATTATCCGCAAGCTATCAATTGCAGCTAGAAGAACGAATAACGCCAGTCTATCAATAAATTCATGTCTCGAAATGAAAATGGTCCGATGGTGGAATAAATTGGGATGCACCGTTTTGAGACAAAAGCAAAAGGAAAAATTGGGTTACAACAAGAAAGTGGACCTATAAAACTGTGTCAACTTAAGCGTGTAAATTGTTTAGAAAACTAAAGGGTTTGTATTAACATGAAATAATGATGAGACACATAGTAAGATAGACGAAGTACCCAAAGGTGAACAACGAAAAAATAACTATTTGCAAGAGATTTAGTTATAAGATCTTGATTGCGTTTCAACTCAACAAAGAAACCAGTAGTAGTAATAGTAGACTAAGAGCATACACCAGTGAGTAAGCGGAAACAAGAATACAAGACATAGGCAGATAGACAAGATACCTGATTGAGGAATTATATAAATATAATGTAGTGTATAAACACAAGTAGAGCGTACTTGTGCGTGGACTGAGATTACAGTAAGAGGAAATAAGAGTAAGCACCATAACACATTATAACTCATAATTGATCAAGCTACCTGGCTTTTCAGTCTTATCACTTCTTCGAGAGTGAATACACGCTTAATTGGGGGGAACACACAAGTTCTGGTAACAAAGAACTGAGAGTTAATACCAATTGGCTAACTACTCATGTGCTATGCTTTACCTTCAACCTCCTCCTAGCCAAGCAATAAACCTTGCCGTCGTGATGAAGGAAATAAAGAATAAAGGAAAAATAAACTGATTTCATTTTCTCTAGATCCCGCCTTTGATCATCCTTTTTATATCACACAAAAACAGCCCCTGATATGATCATAAGGATAGGTGTGTGTCATATCGATTTTCATGCAGGGGAGTAGAGCTTCATTGTTGGTCTACACATAGAGAAGCATTCCTCGTCTCCCTTACCTCTTGACACTCCTCCTTGATTCTTGAGGTGTAGTTGCTTGTACATGTCTTGGATTTTTTTGATGCCCATGGGTTTTGTAAGTATATCAGCGACCATATTGTTCATTCCCACTTGTCTTACTTGAATTAACCCTTTCACAACCATATCTCTGACATATTGATACCTGATCTCTATGTGTTTGGTATTAGCATTCAGGCTAGCTTGACTTGAGATAGTGACCACTCCTGAATTATCATTAAAGATGGTTTGCTTAGTGGTTGATTGTCCTAGATCAGTTAGCAGAAAAGTCATCCAGCGAATCTGTTTGGCACACAGGTTCATGGAAATGAATTCTGCCTCGGTGGTAGACTGTGCAACAATGGATTGCTTCTTGCTTGTCCATGATACTGGATTGCCATGATAAGTTAGGAGATTACCTGAGATTGACTTTTGATCACATCGATCATTGGTGTAATCGGCATCAGTCCATCCCACTAGGCCCTTCTCATTCCCATCCCTAGAGTAATACATACAAAGCTGGGACGTTCCTTTGAGGTTTCTTAGGAGATGTTTAAGTGCTACCCAGTGTCTTTCTGATGGGTGGGTAGAATGGCAAGAGAGAGAGTTGACTGTAAAGAGGATATCCGGTTGGGTGTGCTGGGCCAAATAGTTCAAACTTCCAATGACCTGTTGGTAGCCAGTGACATCAACAGGTTCGTCGACAGCTTCTAATTCCTTAAGTAAGTTCCCGTTACATGGTGACTTAACGGTTTGACTGTTTTCGATATCACTGTCCCCTAAGAGACGGTGAATTAGATCATGTTGACTTAGGTAGACATTCTTGTCAGGCGTCCAGTTCAATTGGTAACACAAATGTTGAGTGGGATTTCTTTGATACTTAAGCTTGAGTACAGTATGAAACTCCTTGAGAAATTGAAGAAGCTCCTGCTCCGATTTCCCAATTAAGAAGCCATCATCAACATTTACATGGAGGAACATTGTTTTCTTGTCATTTGTATAGAGAGAGTCATTGGCTCTGGTGCTGTTCATGCCCAGGTCCTTGAGTGCTTGGGTGAGTTTGGCCTGCCACATCCTAGGGGCCTGTTTGGTTCCATACAGCAATTTGTTCAGACGCCTTACCCAGCCTTCTTTTCCAGGTATCTCAAAGCCCTTGACCTGTTTGATGTGGACAATAGCGTCCATTTCTCCATGCAGGAAGGCTGTTTCAATATCAAACTGGTACGGGACATAACCTTGACACACAACCAGATTCAGCATTGTTTTGAAGGATTCATTTCTTCCTACCAAAGCCCAGGTGTCATAGTAATGAAGCAAATGTTCCTGGTGGTTTCCAAGGACAACCCACCAAGCTTTGTAGCAATATACCTCTCCAAACTCATTTCGCTTCTGAGTAAGTCTCCACATTCCTCTGATGAGCTTGTACTTATTGGTAGGATATGGTACTAGCTCACCAGTATTATGATTCATAAGTGGTTCATATTCCTGTTTCATTGCCATCTTCCAGGATTTTTCTTCACCTTGATTGGTTAATGCCTGCTTATACGTTACTACATCTGGAAGAATTAGTTGATCAAGAGGGTGTTGGTTATGCTTCTCACCCCTACAAATGTTTTGTTGACTGACCTCATTAGACACCTCTTGTGGAGCAATGTCATAGTAAGGAACATAGTTGTACCTGGGTTTGGGTTTAACTGAATGATTACTGGTTCCATGATCAGGATTTTCAGTTCAAGTCAATTCTTCATTTGGCTGGCTGGGACCTGAGTCCAAAGCATTTGAGGATTGGCTCTTCAGTACAGGAAGACTGGCTACTCTTGGCTGAGCAGCATTAGCCATACAGGGTAAGGAAGATGGATCCTTTCAAAGAATCACCAATGTTTTGGATTTGAGTTGTGCATAATCACGTGTCACTCTAGTTTTACCAGTGGATGAGTCTAGTACCCTTAGCGCATCTGAGTAGGGTTCAAAAGTCAAATAAGCCTTCATGGAGCTGGTGGTGACATTCACATTGCTGCCTGAGTTCTCATTTCTTACTGCAACCTTGATTCCAAAGGGAATAATTTGACTGGGTTTGAATGTTGGCTGTATGATTGCTGAGTGTTTGAAAAGAACATCATTAGGAGAATTCATCTGGAGGTATTGATGAGGAAGAAGATTAAGAAGTAGTGATTCATGAGTTGCTGCCTCGTCCCAGTAGGTGATAGGGATGTTTGAGTGAGTAAGCCGGCATTGTATTTTGGTGAGCAAACTTTTATTAAAATGCTCAGCAACCCCGTTTTTTTGAGGAGAGTGAGGAGGTCCTTGTTCCAAGCTAATTCCCTTGATGACCAGCTGCTGTCAGAATCTGGTAGAATCAAATTCTCCTCCTTGATTGGTGTGTATATACCCTGGCGTCACATTAAGCTTGTTTTTTAGTTCATTGAGAAATGAGAAGATAAATACCTCAGCTTGGTTCTTTGCCGTCATAAGGTAGATATGGTTAAAACGACTACAGTCATCTATGATAACCAATACGTAGCAGATTCCTTGACGGATAGGTGGTGAGACTTCCAGGGTATCCATATGCAGCTTGATAAAGGGGGAGTGGGTGACAGGTAAGCGTCACAAATGAGGTAGTCTTTTGAGCTTAGCATGAAGACATACCTGGAATTCACTAGATGGGGTGAATGCTCCAGTTGATCTCTGATCACTTATTAATTTCTTGATGTAGAAATAACTTGGGTGGCCAAGGATTGTGTGCCAGTCCTTTTTGATCTCAGATGGGGAAACGGCCAATATTGATTGAGAGTGAATTTTTGTTGCAAATAAGTTACCCATTCGATTGAAGGTAGCAATTATTCTTTTATCTTTAATAATAAGAAAAGAACCACTTTTGAACGCAGGATTAAGGCCATGGTTGATGATCTGTGAGACTGAGAGGAGGTTTACTTTCCCCTTAGGGGCATAGTACACAGGTGAGAGATGTATGCCGTGAAATACAAGGGTCCCTTGATGGGAGATTTTTACTGGATCCACATAGGTGTTAAAATGTTTCTTCACTTTGATAATTTTGGTGAGATATCTCAGATCATTAACAACTGATCTTCCTGCTCCTGAGTCCAGATAAATCATGTTAGACTCTTCAGATCCTACATTTAGGACTTCATCTTCCACCACATAGGTATTCAAGTCCGACTGCTGAGTATTACCAGCTGATTCTTTGTTATTTTCAGAGACTACATTGACATTTGGTTCTTTTGAGTTTAAATCAAATTTGGCAACAAGTTTTTCTAGATTTTCAAGTCTTTTGAAGAGATCCTCTTCTTTATTCTTACAGTGGAAGTTCCTCTTTCTTCCTTGGCCTCTAGAGGGGGTTTTTCCTTTTCCTTGGTTTCCGGTTTGTTGGGGAGGCTTGGATTGGTCCTTTTGTTTATCCAACAGCAAGGCTTGGTGTTGAATAGGTCCCCAGCAACAATGTTCAACTGCTACATGATTTAGAACTGAATTTAAATCAAAAGGTTTGATTTCATACAAAGTGTAAGGTGTGGATATGAAACTTTGATAAAAAATCAAGTACTTTTCCTGTCCTCAAAATTTGTATAAGGTAAAAACTCAATTAAAAATAGTAAGAAATATTATTTTTAATAGAAAACACGCTAATTTTATTTTTTATAACTTTATTGGTATAAAACAATAATATTATAAAGATTTATTGTTTTACCAACAAGAAAAATTAATCCAAAAATACTCTACAATAGATATTTAAGGCTACAAAAGAAATTTCTTCAAGAGCAATTTCAATTGGAATTAATTGAGCAAAGAACTGAAAGCAATTAATTAAAAAAGAAGGTCTTTAAAAAGAATATTAAAGGAAAACACACCCAAAAGTGAACAGAATGAATTTGGAAACAAAGTGACAAAGTTAACAGTGAGGAAAGATGCTTTAATTCACTTTTGGGGTGGTTCAGGGGTAAAAATTATTATAAGAGTTACAAACAATGATTATAATGAGTTTTTCACGTGGTTAAAAGGTTTAAAATGATTTAAAAAAGGTGTTTGGAATCTTTTATTGATTGGTTTAACAGTGTTTAAACTAATTATAAAAGGAAAAGATTCTAACATGAAAAGAAAAGTAGGGCAAAGAAGACACTCTTTTATAGCCATCAATTTTCTTACTCCAAATATAATATTTACTCTTGTCAGTCGTTAAAAACAGTCTGACAACAGAAAAGCCAATTATGGCATCATTGAACCCTGGTTTAGACAAAAAAAGGGCTGGTTTAAGCCATTTTTAGCCATTTTTAGCCATTTGAGACCCTTAAATCAGCCATTACTATAGAAATACCTGGTCTAGAGCCTTCAAAACAAGTCAGAATGTGTATAATAGGCGTAGAAACCAGTTAAAACTGCTTCTACCAATATTGTTTTAACTTAAGGGTAGTTTTACCCTCTTGGCAGCAGTTAAAACCACCCTGGTTGGTATCAAAACCTCATCATCAATTGAGTCACAGACCTTGTGACTCAATTCCAGGCCAAAAGTAATAAACTTTTGCGTGGATTTTGACATCCCATGCCAGTCAGAAAGGATTTTGGGGGCCTGGCTCCCCCTTAGAGCTAGAGTTACTTTCCTCCCCCCAATTTTAATGTTTCCAATTTATTTTTTCCTTTAATTCCTCATCATGTATTATACTTGTAATTTACATATGTAATTAAATTGATTTGTACAGTACAATACAGTAATAATTGATACCTCATATGTAACTCAAAGTTCACTTATGTACTACACGCGCACATTTTGACATTTCAATTGAATTCAATTGAAAATACTTCAATTCCTCATAACTTCTAAACTAAACACAACACCTCAATTTTAACAAAAAAATTGATGGTTAACACCACATGTGGTGTGAATTAAGTTGAAGCTTTGAGTATTTTCAATTTTTGTATTGAAAATACTAAAAACTTAATTTAATCTTATTTAGAGTTGAGTTGTAGAAATTTCATCCAGAGGTCACCCCACTTTGTTTTTCATGAGGAATTCAATGGTGTAATAAATTCTTTATGTTTATTTATTGCATAAAAAGTTATAATATATTTTATATAACTTTTTACCAAAAATATTTTAATTTCACAATTTTTATTGAAAATTAATTTTTACTTAATTTTTACAAGTAAAAATATAATTTCATAATTTTAGATTTTATTGTAATTTTGTTCTAAATTATAATTCAATTTGAATTTTTTAAAATAAATCTGTATTTATATTTAAATGTTTATTTTTATGATATCAATAAATTTATTTTATTTATATTTATATCTTAATTTATCTTTTGTGATCTTTTGGGTATATGAAAATACCTCTAAGGCTCACATTCCCTCCCCCTAAAAAAAGAATATTACTTTGTAATATTGTTATTTCTAGTGTGCCTTAACCTTCTGCAAAGCTTAGTAGCTTCAGGTATGTCTTTTTCTCTTGTTCTGTCTTCAGACAGATGTCCTGAGAAGGGGCTGTCATGGCATTCTTTTAGTACAAGATTGATTAATGACCTGTCCACAACTGTCATGACATATGTGTGCTTGGTCCCGTGATAAATTATACCATCCAGTAGGTGAAATCTTCCTTCATCATAAGATACTTTCCATACTTCATCCAAGGCATGTATTAGAGAGTTGTCTTTACAGTCTTTGTTCACTAATTGGAATAAGATGCTACAATTCTTATCTTGAATGTAACTATTTCTGACCTCTTCAAAGAAGGCGGTGTTCAAGTCTGTAACACTTATTCCTTCTATTGGGATTTGGTTTTCATAAGTTGTGCATCTTCTCTTCTGATAAATCAAGTTGACCATTGCTCAATGGGGGCAAGTGGGAATAAGATTCCATGATGTCAAAAGTGGCATTGATATTTTCTATATCTTTTGAAGATTCAGAAAATATGGATGACTTATTATCTGAATTGTCTTCAATTTTGTCATCTTTTTCAACATCAGGTTCCTTTTCAATATTAATTTCATTTATTTTCCCCCTTTTTGAACATGTATGAGCTAAATGGGTGGTGCTTTGGAAAATATGGCACTTTCTGACTGTATCTGCAGATTTATACCTAACATTATTAGAATTTTTTTTGGGTTTTTTTTCCACAGAATCTTTTCAAGGTGTATTAAACCTTATTTTGAGATTCACCATACTAGAACCAATTTTGGTTCTGATGGTTACTTCCTCTAATATATTGATAATATGCTCCGTTGAAGATTGTTCAATAGTTCTGCTTTTGACAGAATTCTCTAAGTCACCTCCACATTGTCTCAGAATCTTTCTATGGATCATAAATTCTGAAATGTCAGGATATAATTCTGTTAATCTGTCTTTTTGTTGGCAAAACTATGGTAACGCTTTGTCTTTATCAGAATTAAATTTGGCAGATTTAAAGGCTGTTTCCACTTTAAACCTCCAAGCATCATTGGCCCATTTGTTGATAATTTGGGTTTTCCACCAAGTCCAACTTTGGTGTCCATGTGCTTGTCTCAATTTGATATACCATCTGTGAGCTTATTTGGTAAATAAGGTGTTAAACCTTGCTGTTACCAATCTGTCTGGTAATTCAAAGTCTTCCTTGATCATGTCAATACCTCTGATGAATTCCATATGGTCATACTCTCCTTCACCACTGAAGTGAGGCCATTACTTAAGTTTTGGAAATTTTTTCAAGAGTGCTTGGTCCATTGTTGGTTCCAAGTTATGAAAAGAAGTAGAAAATTCATTTTTTAATTGAGAATTTTCAATATCCAATACTTGTGGATTGGGAATCCCTGTACCCTCATTTTGATTCAGAGGTGTAGACATTCTTGGTAAGGTGTTTAGTAGTTGTTCAATATCATTCATTTTACTATTGTTACACCTTTGTGAATTTCTTAATTCATGTTTTCAGCTTTGTATAGAGGTTATTACATTCTTTTTATGATCATCCTCTTTATATGTCAGCTCATTCCATAATTCTGTTTGTTTAGTATTATCAGATATAACTTCATTTAGCTTTATTGTTAATTTTGATATTTCCTCTTTTGAGGTATCAAAACACTTTTTCAAGGCAGTTATATGTGTCTTTAATTCAGTGAATGATTTTGAAATATCATCAAGAGCTTTCTTATTATCCTCTTTGATAAAATTTATGGCTTGTTTTATTCTTGTTTCAATCATGTCATCAATATTGCATTTAGAATATTTGCCTGTCAATTCCTTAATAATGGTATATTGTTCAGTTATCTTATTTCCAAACGAATTATCATTATTGGAAGTTTTAATTGTTCTTAAAACGTTTTCAAAACATTTAAGTGTTTCATTGAGTTGGATCAGACTCAAGTTATGTGTTTTAAGATTGTCACAAATTGATGCTTTTTTATCAGAAAGATGACTTTTCAAGAGCTTTCTTATTATCCTCTTTGATAAAATTTATGGCTTGTTTTATTCTTGTTTCAATCATGTCATCAATATTGAATTTAGAATATTTGCCTGTCAATTCCTTAATAATGGCATATTGTTCATTTATCTTATTGCCAAACGAATTATCATTATTGGAAGTTTTAATTGTTCTTAAAACGTTTTCAAAACATTTAAGTGTTTCATTGAGTTGGATCAGACTCAAGTTATGTGTTTTAAGATTGTCACAAATTGATGCTTTTTTATCAGAAAGATGACTTTTTATGTCAATTATAGGTTCATACAACTCTGCAATAGAATAAAAAATATTAGAAATCATTTCTGATATTTTAATCTTGCCTCCTCTTTCTTTTGTAATTCCATCATTGTTCTGGCCATCTGAAACACACTTTCCACGGCATCCTGTTGGATTTTTGGAATCCTGTATCCTTGGATGTAAGGTCTTGGGGCTGGTGCCTTCCCTCTGCCCTTATTTGGAGCTTGTGGCTGCTTTTTCATGTAGGAATGGCTGCTTCTGGCCACTGGGGCTGTTTTTGGCACTTGCTTGGGTGGTGGAGGGTTGTTTTACCTCCATGCTAGTGTCAAGAGCATCATGTTTTTCTTCTCCATCAATGGATTCCATCCATTGAGCAATTTGCAAGTATTGGGATGGCCCAGCAATTTTCTCACAGTCAGGTAAGAATTCATGCAGTTTTTCCACAGATCTGCAAGGATCTGGTATTCTTTGTACTGCAGGGCATTGTTGTATGCTTTGTGGATGGCTTTGTATATGTCCACTGAGGCTTCTTGTGGCGGTGTCAGCTCTTTGTGAAGGTAAAATGGTATTATCAGCATCAGAATGACCTATTTTAGTGGTTTGGAAGTCATCAACTGACCCTTTTCCTTCTGTACCTGGTTGGCTTCTGCCATAATCACGTCTATTACCTTTCTGGGAGCTGCTTGAGGGGTTATAGCTGGCTTTTGATGTAGTTGAAGGCATATTTTATGATTAAAAAGTGTAAGATGTGACTATGAAACTGATGATAATATGACTATTAATCAACAATACTGTGTCTGTTCTTATGAAATATAATAATAAAATATTATTATAGTCACATTTAAATAATTAAAGAATTATTCATTTCACGTGTTAAACACTACTAGTGATTTTAACAGTGAGCAAGTAATTGTCTACAAGAATCACTTACAAGAAGATTTTAATAATAAAACCTCTTTTATTAAAATAATAAAATTATTTTAATATATAATTATATTTTGCAGGAATAATTATAATGATAATTCTTGAAGAAAACTAATTTTAGAGAAAAACTTTAAGAATTAAATATAAATCACTCACTAATATTCCAAAGAGCTTATTGAAAGATAAGATAGAGAGATTTGACGTGGAATTGTGGATTTTAAGGATCAAAATGGATTTATAACAGTATTACAACAATATATAGTTGGATTCTATAATTTCACGTCTTTATTATTGATTCTGAAAGATTTAAAACACTTAAGAATAGCTACAACTAATACTTACTTGTTGGTAATATGATTTAAATGATAATAAGATGATGATGATGTGGAAAAAACAGCAAGAAGAGGCTTCTTTTAAGTCAACAAAAGCTCACAGAGGCCTGCCATGGAGCAAACTGAAAAACCAGTGAGTGAGAAAGCAATAAACCCTTTTGGATTATTGATTGCATCATCTGTTGTCACGTAAGATTATCATAATTACTTAATTGATGCTTTTACGTGACTACCAACCCCAATATGGTTAAGAATAAGAGGAGTAACATCTGTAAATCTTATTTTATTCAAAAAGAATAATTGATTTCTCAAAGTTATCAATGTTATTGCCAATTTCAGCACAGGTTGTAATTACTGTGAATTTTTTAAGATTCAGGGTTTCACGTAGAATAATCAAAAATGGACTGTAGGTAAAACTTTTGATTTTATTAGTAAAACTGTAATTCCTTTTGGTTGTACCATAGATAATACAGTCCTCCATTAGTCCTGACAGTTTCAGAGAGATTCATTAAGAATTGTATTTTTAATGAATTTTTGAAGTTTTTACCTCATTTCTACATAGAATTGCAAATATCAGTGTTTCACTGGTTGCTATGAGGTAAATCAATTGATACAAGTCCAAAAAGGGTTTTACTTACTCTTTTGGGGTTTATCCATGGAAAGTCATTAAGAATTGACATGGTTACAAGAGTCTAAGTAGCTTTTTACCTCCTTGGCACGTCAAAATAGCAGGTTATTTGCTATTTTCTTAAGATTTACAGTAGTTGTGACATGGTAACCAAGTTCCCAAAAGGTTCTAGTTTACCAATTAGGCCAAGATCAGCCATGGATCCAAGCTTTGGAGCTGTCCACGCCTCTGAGGCCTCAGAAGTTGGGTACCCTGGCTCTCTTTGATGTCTTTTGTCCCCCTTGCCTATTTTTCACGTCAAAATAGTAATTTAAGCTTAAAGTGAGATATCCACTATGGGTGTACCAAAGGTCCATGTAAGAATACCATGATATTAAGTGCTCAAAACATGCATAACACTATTCTTAGTGTATATGTAACATGGGATCCCTCACATTCCCATTATTTTGGCGTGAAATTAAGAAAAACAAAATTTTCCACGGATCTTTTATGTGGTATTGATGATGTGGTATAGAAGTATTTTCCATTTTACCGCCTCAAAGAGTTAATTTGAGCTTATTCACTCTATGGAGCTACCCTAGGTGAATTTTAGTGTAGAATCCAAATCTGATCTTAAATCCATGGATTTACTTACTTAACAAAACGTTATTCATCTTTTTTGAAATTAAAAATGATGAATTTTGGATATATGCATGACTTATGAGTTATGCATAATTCAAAATTTATTTTTAAGATAATTGTGGCCTATTTGGGTATGTAAAATATACCTCAAGGCTGACAAAAAGGCTTAAAATAGTATTTTTAGGTCAAAAAACTTACCATTGGCCAAATTCTTAGCTTTCTGAAGGGTATTACTTATATCCAAGTTAATCAATTCAGAAGACATTGGTTCAGGTTGGTTATTATGAGTCACAATAACAGTACTATTATGGTCTGAATTAACAGTACTGGCAGGGATAATGCTGGTGACTGTTGAGGCTGTTTCAATGTTTTCTTTTCTTACCACGTTGTCAGACACTAAAATTAATTAAAAATCCAATTAATTAAGTAAAAAAAAGGTTATTTAAAAAAAGAAATAAAAATATAAACCTCACTTAAAATATGAAAAAAAAATATTTTTTATGGATTTTTTGGATTATAAGTATTTTTTATATGTTTTTAAGTGTTTTCAATATAAGAAAAAGGTTTAAAAAGAGTAAAAAAATATGTCACAGGCAAAAGGTCATGGCTGGGGCCACAAATGTAAGGTGTGGATACGAAACTTTGATAAAAAATCAAGTACTTTTCCTGTCCTCAAAATTTGTATAAGGTAAAAAATCAATTAGAAATAGTAAGAAATATTATTTTTAATATAAAACATGCCAATTTTATTGTTTTTAACTTTCTAAGTATAAAACAATAATATTATAAATATTTATTGTTTTACCAACAATAAAGATTCCTCCAAAAATACTCTACAAGAGATATTCAAGGCTACAAAAGAAATTTCTTCAAGAGCAATTTCAATTGGAATTAATTGAGCAAAGAGCTGCAAGCAATTAATTAAAAAACAAGGTCTTGAAAAAGAATATTAAAGAGAAAACACTCCTAAAAGTGACCAGAAAAAATTTGGAAACAAAGTGACAAAGTTAACAGTGATGAAAGATGCTTTAATTCACTTTTGGGGTGGTTCAGGGGTAAAAATGATTATAAGAGTTACAAACAATGATTATAATGATTTTTTCACGTGTTTAAAAGTTTTAAAATGTTTTAAAAAAGGTGGTTGGAATTTTTTATTGATTGGTTCAAGAGTGTTTAAACTAATTATAAAAGGAAAAGATTCTAACATGAAGGGAAAAGTGGGGCAAAGCAGACATTGTTTTATAGCCATCAATTTGCTTACTCCACAAGTAAAATTTACTCTTGTCAGTCGTGAAAAACAGTCTGACAACAGAAAAGCCAATTATGGCATCATTGAACCCTGGTTTAGACCAAAAAAGGGCTGGTTGAAGCCATTTTCAGCCATTTTCAGCCATTTTAGACCCTTAAATCAGCCATTACTATAGCAATACCTAGTCTAGAGCCTTCAAAACACGTCAGAATGTGTGTAAGAGGCGTAGAAACCAGTTAAAACTGTTTTTACTAACATTGTTTCAACTTAAGGGTAGTTTTACCCTCTTGGCAGCAGGTAAAACCACCCTGGTTGGTATCAAAACCTCATCATCAATTGAGTCACAGACCCTGTGACTCAATTCCAGGCCAAAAGTAATGAACTTTTGCGTGGATTTTGACAGCCCATGCCATTCAGCAAGCATTTTGGGGGTCTGGCTCCCCCTTAGAGCTAGAGTTCCTTTCCCCCCCCAATTTTAATCTTTCCAATTTATTTTTTCCTTTAATTCCTCATCATGTATTATACTTGTAATTTACATATGTAATTCAATTGATTTGTACAGTACAATACAGTAACAATTTATACCTCATATGTAAATCAAAGTTCACTTATGTAATACACCCGCACATTTTGACATTTCAATTGAATTCAATTGAAAATACTTCAATTCCTCATATCTTCTAAACTAAACACAACACCTCAATTTTAACACAAAAATTGATGGTTAACATCACATGTGGTGTGAATTAAATTAAAATTTTGAGTATTTTCAATTTTTGTATTGAAAATACTAAAAACTTAATTTAAGCTTATTTAGAGTTGAGTTACAGAAATTTCATCCAGAGGTCACCCCACTTTATTTTTCATGAGGAATCCAATGTTGTGATAAATTCTTTATGTTTATTTATTGCATAAAAAGTTATAATATATTCTATATAACTTTTTACCAAAAATATTTTCATTTCACAATTTTTATTAAAAATTCATTTTTAATTAATTTTTACAAGTAAAAATATAATTTCATAATTTTAAATTTTATTGTAATTTTGTTCTAAATTATAATTAAATTTGGATTTTTAGATATGAATTTTTACTTTTATAATATAAATAAATTTATTTTCTTTATATTTATATCTTAATTTATCTTTTGTGGTCTTTTGGGTATATGAAAATACCTCTAAGGCTTACACAAAGTTTGTATTAACCCTGATAAGTCTCTATCTTGATTAAGACTCCTAATGAAGAAGGCTGCGGCTATGGTTGATGAGATTACCATGGTATCCTCAGAGCCATGTGTAAGCAATTGATAGCTTGCAAATGTCCTTTGAAAGTTATTGATGTGATTCTCCAACAATGTCCCAGGCTCATACTGGATTGATATCAGATTGAAGAGAGTTTCACACATAATTACCATACACTTCTTAAAAAGGATCCACGATGTGCAAGGAGTATTCCTTGTAGCTCTGGGGCAACACAGGTCCATAGCAGTGCAAGGGCACTACTGTTCCTTTTTTTGAATTTGGGAGACAGTTTGTCAGAATAAGATGGAGGAGACAATAGTGATTCATGACCCTTTCCAGAAAGAACGTTTTCTAGTTGGCAGCTCCATTGGACCCAATTGTCATGAGTTGGTACAATAATTTTTGTCCGATAGCCTTTGTTGTCAGATGAGCTGTGATTGCCAGTGGAGTGCGGTTGTATGGTATTGGACATTTCTATACGCCTATTCTAACTCTGGTTTCTTATTGTGCGCAGCTTCAACTAACTCTTGCTACCATGCAAGAGATTTAGTTATAAGATCTTGATTGTGTTTCAACTCAACAAAGAAACTAGTAGTAGTAATAGCAGACTAAGAGCATATACCAGTGAGTAAGCTGAAACAAGAATACAAGATATAGGCAGATAGACAAGATACCTTATTGAGGACTCATATAAATATAATGTAGTGTATAAACACAAGTAGAGAGTACTTGTGCGTGTACTGAACTTACATTAAGAGGAAATAAGAGTAAGCACCATAACACATTATAGCTCATAATTTATCAAGCTACCTGCCTTTTCAGTCTTATAACTTCTTCAAGAGTGAATACATGTTTAATTGGGGAGAACACACAAGTTCTGGTAACAAAGAACTGAGAGTTAATACCGATTGGCTAACTACTCATGTGCTATGCTTTACCTTCAACCTCCTCCTAGCCGAGCAATAAACCTTGCCGTCGTGATGAAGGAAATAAAGAATAAAGGAGAAATAAACTGATTTCATTTTCTCTAGATCCAACCTTGGATCATCCTTTTTATATCACACAAAAACAGCCCCTGATATGATCATAAGGATAGCTGTGTGTCATATTGATTTTCATGCAGGGGAGTAGAGCTTCATTGTTGGTCTACACATAGAGAATCATTCCTTGCCTCCCTTACCTCTTGACACTATTAAATGACATAAGTACAATATAAGGATGTCTTCTATGATACCATTAGTGGGGCTCAGTCTTTGCCATATTTGATGATTTTGGACTTTCTTATTTCTGAGGCAAAATCCATGTGAGAAATGCCCAAATCAGATGCAGGACGGGCCAACTTAAGAACCACCCCAAACGCCATGGTACTATCCATTCAGTGTTGAACCTTTCCTTTATTTGTCTTTCAATATTTATTTTACAAAAAGATCACATCATTCAGTTAAGGGGAAATAGTACAGCAAAAATTCAAAAAAAGTGATACAAAACAAAGTAGGGTACGGTTCCAAAAACCCATAAGAAAAAGATGTGTGGCATGAAAAAAAGCCTGCTGGTGGCCTGTATGACCTTGGGACACCTGAAAATATGGCATGTATGATTTTGAAATCAGTCAGTATAATTTCCTTGTCTCCCAGGGGCAAATCAGGCAAACACTGAGCCCCACTATTATAAAAACATCAGTTGAGATCAGATTGTGCTTGCATAGGTAGAGAACTAACCTATGAACATGTAATACTTGATGCATCACATTATGGCTGACGTAAGCTCTGATATAATACCGGCATAATGTGTGAAATAGTCTAAGCATTTCTCCTAAGACCATTTCATAAAGAGCTATGTGATTGTATGCTTAAATCCATTATTGTAAGATCAAGAAAATCCTTATAAGCACTGAGGTTAGATGTTACCTCAGCGCTTCTTAGTCATATCCATTGTTGTTCTTTGTACCCATACTTCACCTAAATTAAGAGTGTTACAACTGAATGTTGTTCACTCTTTTAATCACTGAACTATTCCTGACGAAACAGCAGTGGTATGTTAACGCACTAATAGATTCAGAAATCTCTCAACAATAAATTGATCTTTCACTTTCTCCTAGAGTAGTCTATAAAGGGTGTTGTAATAGTTACTTATTACTGTAGAAATAACTCAAGTAGTCTTGGGTTCGGACTTATGTTGTAACCTACAACTATCACATCACATAGTCATTAATCTTAGATTGTATTTCCCTTTCAGAGTGTATTATTCTAGCTTAATTGTATCCACTTGTCATAGTGACCTTTGTATTCTACTTTTTAGTTCACCTTCAGGTACTTAATATCTTACTATAGCTGTTATGTGCTTTCTCATGTTAATATAAAAAAACCTTAAGTTCTTTTTATTCTTTTGGATTTACAGTCTCAAAGTCTGGATTGTCCTATATAGGCGAACTACTTAAATAATGGACAAAGTCACTCATAGGGATGCCAATAACATACCTATTTTAGATAGCACAAAGCACACCCTATGGCACATCAAGATGAACATAGAGCTGTGTGCATGATGAATGTACTAAGTCTGTAAAAATAAAACCCCTGAAAACTCAACTCCAGAATCCCTAGGGAAATGGAACCTGGCTAATGACAAAGCAGTCAGTCTTATGAGAAACAAGCTTGACCACAGCATCTTTATTAGTGTTGTGGATTCTGAAACAGTATGAAGTGCACACTGTCTATGGTTTAAAATAAACTCAGAATTTTCTCCACAGACATTCATTGATAAAGGAAGAATCTGGGTATGATGGGAATGCCTGAAATTCAATGGCAACATTGAAGAGTACATTGGAAAATGACAGACCCTTTTACTAGACATCTCAAGCATTGGCATACTAATAACAAACAAAATTCTGGCCTATTCCATTTTGGGTAAAATAAAAAGAGACTGCAGCACCTACAACCGCATCATTGATAACCTTGTCATGAGTGGAAAATCCATTGAAAGACCTGAAATAGTCATGAACAAATTGCTAGTTCTGATTAATCATCAAAAAACAAAGGATATCAGATCTTCCAGTAAGGATTCTGACAACTCATAAATGGCTAAATTAATCAGTAATGAAAAATCATATCCTTATAAGATCATGTACATATGCCAAAACGGTAAAAATAATGCTAAAAATACTACTCAAAAAGAGAGTAATTGCTGGGTAGAACACCAAAAGAACCACCCACCATCCAACCAAAACAAAAAAGAAATACAACAAGCAGGAACATGAAGCTTGAACCCACCAAACTGGAATTTCATCTCTCCTAAAAAGCAAGGTAGATACTTTGAAAAAAAAACAGCCATGTTGTTGACTGTGGAGCTACTCACCACATGTTCAACAAAAAAAATATTCTCAAGTTTTGTTGATACAAAAATTTTTAATATTTTAACAAGAGACCCAACCAGTAATCTAATTGAAGCTGGTAAAGGTACAGTAAGTATCACTACAAATGACACTGCCTTAGCCCTACACAACTGCTTGTATGTACCAAATTTATCAAGAAACTGGGTTGGTCTACTAAAAATGTTCAAAAATTCAATCACCATTCACAAAGAGGGAAAAGGATTTAGAATTGTTGGAAAAAAAAACTTGATTCTCAATGGGAAAATAACAAATAACCACATACTTTCTGCATTCTCTAAAAACACCACTCTACTCACCAATGTAAACACTCAACCTTGTTGTCACACAAGACTAGGTCATCCAAGTAACCAAACTGTGAAATCCATGGGTCTTCCTATTTTGAAAAAAGATCATTTTAATGTATGTGTCACAGGAAAAATGATTTTGAAACCTTTCAATAGTCACTTTGAGAATATGGACAAACATGTGGACTGTCTACACCTTGACCTGGTAGGCCCAATATTGCCAACCTTGTTATCAGGACATTGCTATTTTCTAATCATTGTGGATAAGCACACTTCCTTCAAATTCACCAAATTCATAAAAGCCAAATTGAATGCCTTGCAAGAATTATTGATAGTGAAAAAGTTGGTTGAAGCAACACAGAATCTTTAAGGTGTGGATATGAAACTGTGAATGAAAATCAAGTACTTTTCCTGTCCTCAAAATTTGTATAACGTAAAATATAATTAAAAATTGATTTTAAATAGTATTTTGAAGAAAAAAACACGCCAATTTTGTTTTTTTAACCTTATAAGTATAAAGCAATAATATTATAAAGATTTATTGCTTTACCAACAATACAAATTTTAGCCAAAAATAATTTACAAGAGACATTTAAGCCTACAAAAGAGATTTCTTCAAGAGCAATTTCAATTGGAATTAATTGATAAAAGGACTTCAGGCAATTAATTTAAGAACAGAGTCTTGAAGAAGTTTATTAAAGACAAAACGTGCCGAAAATGGCCAGATTGAATTTGGAAATAAAGTAGCAAAGTTAACAGTGATGAAAGATGCTTTAAGTCACTTATGTGGTGGTTCAAGGGGTAAAAATGATTATAAGAGTTACAAACAATGATTGTAATGATTTTTTCACGCGGTTGAAAGGTTTAAAATAATATAAAAAGGGTGGTTGGAATCTCTTATTGATTGGTTTCACAGTGGTTAGACTAATTATAAAAGGAAAAGATTCTAACATGAAGAGAAAAGTGGGGCAAAGGAGAAATTCTTTTATAGCCATCAATTTTCTTACTACAAAGGTAAAATTTACTCTTGTAAGTCGTAGAAAACACTCTGACAACAGAAAAGGCAATTATGGAATCATTGAACCATGGTTTAGCCCAAAAAAGGGCTGATTTTACCCATCTTAGACCCTTGTATCAGCCATTACTATAGTAATATCTGGTCTAGAGCCTTCAAAACACGTCAGAATGTGTGTAGAAAACGTAGAAACCAGTTAAAGCTGTTTTTACTAATATTGTTGTAACTGAAGGGTAGTTGTACCCTCTTGGCCAGAGTTAAACCTGCCCTGGTTGGTATCAAAACCTCTTCATCAATTAAGACACAGACCCTGTGACTCAATTCAAGGCCAAAAGTAATGAACGTTTGCATGGATTTTGACATCCCACGCCTGTCAGCAAGGAATTTGGGGGTCAGGCTCCCCCTTGGAGCTAGAGTACCTTTCCCCCAGAATTAGTCTTTCCAATTTATTTTTTCTTTAATTCCTCATCATGTAATAAACTTGTAGTTTACACATAATCATGAATTGAGTTTTCTAGTACACAACTGTAAAAATTGATATCCCATGTGTATATTACAGTTCACTTAAGTAATACACGCGCACATTTTGAAGTTTCAATTGAAAATACTTCAATTCCTCATTACTTCTAAACTACACACAACACCTCAATTTTAACACAAAACTTGATGGTTAACCCCACTTTTGGTGTGAATTAAATTAAGGCTTTGAGTATTTTCAACTTTTGTACAGAAAATACCAAAAACTTAATTCAAGCATATTTAGAGTTGAGTTACAGAAATTTTACCCAGAGGTGACCGCACCTTATTTTTTATGAGGAATCCAATTGTGAAGTAATGTTCTAAAGCTTATTTATTGGATAAAAAGCTATAATATATTATATGTAACATTTTACCAAAAATATTTGAATTTCATTAATTTTGCTAAAAATTCATTTCTACTTAATTTTTTCAAGTAAAAATGCATTTTCATAATTTTAGATTTTAATGAAATTTTTATTTTTTTTATCTAAATTTGTATTTATATTTTATTTTTTATTTTGATAATATAAATAAATTTATTGTATTTTATTTGTATCTTATTTTGTTATTTGTGGTCTTTTGGGTACATAAAAATACCTCTAAGGCTCACACATAGTGTGTAGTGAATTTTTGGCGTACATGATTGACACAATCATTGAAACATGCTGAGTGGCCTTCTCTGCCAACAGGTTCTGGGGGGAAATTTGAAGGTATATTCACAATGTTGTGCTTAGGGTTTAAATTATGAGGCTCACAAATCAAAACCTAATAAGTGGACTATTCAATACCCAAATTGTGTCTTCTGTTTTGGCAACAAAGCCATTTTCTTTCATATCATTCAAGTGGAACAATTTGGTTAGTCCTTACCTCATGAGCATTGAATATCTCAAAAGTTGACTTTAGTACGTTTCTAACTAGTCAGCTTTATTAAATTTCTCACAGGGAAGTGATTTCATTTGAATGATATGAAATAATTTGTAACACATCACCTCCTTGAATTTCCCAACAAATTTTATTTTGAAAATGCAATAAAACAAGTTCAATAGATATTACTGGAAGGTTCCAAAGCCATTGATGGGCAGGTTTCTTTTGGTCAGCTTGTGGTTATGAAATGTCTTTTTTCGAGAAAATTCACCAACTATTGAGCTGATTTAAATTGATATTTGACTTCTTTCAAAGTTTTCAAAATTCTCCAATATTCATATTACCTAAAAAGGAATCAATAATTAATATCATAAGCTTATTTCACTTCAACCACTTTCATCTCCCACCGTTTTTTTGTCAATTTTGATCTTTTTATTCAAAGAATTTCAATCAAGTTATCCATCAACTTGTCACCATATCTTTACTAAATAAACTACCTCTGCTATGCCCCAACCACTGCCCCAAGCCCCGGGAATTTCAACTGAATTCAATGAACTATTAAATTCAGTCCCAGAGAGTGGAATTGCAATCTCTGATATGGTCAGTAGTCATGAGTTAGGCATTGAAGCAGAGAGCCTGGCACATGAAAGTAATCCAGATCCAGCAGTTCTTCCAGAATGTGAGCATAGATTTATCTTGAATATTTGTAGTCTCTGTGAGCCTTGAGGTATATTTTACATACCCAAATAGTCCACAATCATCTTAAAAAGAAATTTTGAATTATGCAAAACTCATAAGTCATGCCTATATCCAAAATTCATCATTTTCAATTTCAGAAAAGATGAATAACTTTTTATTGAGTAAGTAAATCCATGGATTTAAGACCAGATTTGGATTCTACACAAAAATTCACCTAGGGTAGCTCCATAGAGTGAATAAGCTCAATTTAAGTATTTGAGGTGGTAAAGTGGAAAATACTTCAATACCACATCATTAATACCACATAAAAGATCCGTGGAAATTTTTGTTTTTCTTGATTTTTAGCCAAAATAATGGGAAAGTGAGAAATCCATGTTACATATACACTAAGAATAGTGTTATGCATGTTTTGAGCACTTAATATCATGGTATTCTTACATGGACTTTTGGTACACCCATAGTGGATATCTCACTTTAAGCTTAAATTACTATTTTGACGTAAAAAATAAGCAAGGGGGACAATAGACATCAAAGAGAGCCAGGGTACCCAGCTTCTGAGGCCTCAGAGGCGTGGATAGCTCCAGAGCATGGATCCATGGCTCATCTTGGCCCAATTGGTAAACTAAAACTCTTTGGGAACTTGGTTACCAAGTTACACCTACTGTAATCATAAGGAAAATAGCAAATAATCTGCTATTTTGATGTGCCAAGGAGGTAATAAGCTACTTAGGCTCCTGTAACCACGTCAATTCTTGATGACTTTCCATGACTAGACCCTAAAATAGTAATTAAACCCTTTTGGGATCCATATTCATTGATTTACCTCATAGCAACCAGCAAAATACTGCTATTTGCAATTCTACGTAGAAATGAGGTAAAAACTTCAAAAATTCATTAAAAATACAATTCTTAATGAATCTTCCTGAAGCTTTCAGGACCAATGAAGAACTGTATTATCTATGGTACAACCAAAAAGAATTATGGTTTTACTAGTAAAATTAAAAGTTTTACTTACAGTCCATTTGTGACCATTCTACGTGAAACACTGAATCTTCAAAAATTCACAGTAATTACAACCTGTGATGAAGTTGGCAATAACATTGATAACTTTGAGAAATCAATGATTATTTTAGAATAAAAGAAGATTTACAGATGTTACTCCTTTTATTCTTAACCATATTGGGGTTGGTAGTCACGTAAAAGCATCAATTAAGTAATTATGATAATCTTACGTGACAACAGATGATGCAATCATTAATCCAAAAAGGTTTATTGTTTTCTCACTCACTGGTTTTTCAGTTTGCTCCATGGCACGCCTCTGTGAGCTGTTGTTGACTTAAAAGAAGCCTATTCTTGCTGTTTTTTCCGTATCATCATCTTATCAATTTATTAAATCATTATTACCAACAAGTAAGTATTATTTAAAGCTATTCTTAAGTGTTTTAAATCTTTCAAAATCATCCAGAAAGACGTGAAATCATAGAATCCAACTATATATTGTTGTAATACTGTTATAAATCCTTTTGATCCCTTAAATCCACAATTCCACGTCAAATTTCTCTACTCTTATCTGTCAATAAGTTCTTTGGAGTATTAGTGAGTCATTTATTCTTAATTCTTAAAGTTTTTCTCTAGTAATAGTTTTCTTCAAGAATTATCTTTATAATTATTCTTGCAAAAGATAATTATATATTAAAATAATTTTATTATTTTAATAAAGAAGTTTTTATTATTAAATTCTTCTTGTAATTGATTCTTGTAGACAATTACTTGCTCACTGTTAAAATCACTAGTAGTGCTTAGCACGTGAAAGAAATAATTTTTTAATTATTTAATTGTGGTTATAATAATATTTTATTATTATATTTCATAAGAACAGACATAGTACTGTTGATTAATAGTAATATTATCACCAGTTTCATAGTCAAATCTTACACTCTCCAAGCCTGAAAATTTTATCATAGCCGTTATTTTAGCTTATCCTCCAAGCTCTCCAAAACTAAATTCTGAAAGCTATGAGAAGGAAAAGACTGTTGAACCTTGTGCACCAACAGAAGATGCAGGGCAAGATGATGCAATTTTCAGTTGGGAGGTGGAAATTATATCCAAGGAGAAATTTGTCTCAAACATTGCTCAAACAATCCAAGGGCTTGAAAAAATTCAAAACGATAGTAAAATTCCTGATTATGTGCATCAAAATATTGCTGAAGCAATGTGCCTCCTCAAAATGGATTTGAACCATAATTCCATTACTAATTCAATACAAAACCTTAAAAAGGGCTGCTTACAATATATGGGAAGGTGTGGAGGTGGGAGAATTTCTACCTGAAGGATCTTGAGTGGTAATTGGAGTTCCAGGCGAAGGATTAGGAAAAATACCAAATATAAATGCCGCCAAAAAAACCAACAAAAAACGCCGTAACTTTGAATCCGCAAAAGAGTCTGGGATCAAGGTGATGCCATGATCAATGTTCAAGTGGACTAAATTGATAATGAACCTCTGACTACTATAAGCCCCCCATACTCAATGAAACAATACATGATGAAACCCCTTCTGCCTCTCCTCAAAATATTGAAGCTTTTCAAGAAAGGGAGACAATTAAACATGATACAATGGGACAAGATATGACTGATATAATGCCTGACCCCGAGCCCAAAATGTCATCCTCTACTAATGTTCAAAGAATATTATTATCCCACATTGAAGACTTTGGAGACATTTTAAATTATCATTCCAATATTACGCAACAATCATGGAAAAGGGGGCTTGATAATATTAATAGTATTTACAAAATTCAATGGGACAATTTACCAACAAATGATGCTGATACATTCCTGCGCGTTGGTATTGAGGTTATCATTAACTGAGAGATTAAAATGCTGGCCTGGCTTGAGGAGCTTGAGATTTCAGGTGAGTTTTATCTTTGTGCATGATACATAGTTATTTGCTATTGACTTGTGATATAAATTGTAATATATAGGGTTAGATTTTTTTAAGCCAACAGAAAAAGAAGCGTTTTCTAATAATAACATTTGGAATCTCAAATTGATGAAGGAATAAGCAAAACCTCCAGATAACTTCCAAACTGTGAACACTCCTTCTTCAAAATGGTTCACAGCCTTCTTTACCCCGCCAATCCAATTAAAGAGTTTTGGGCAAATTTCATGTTTGGATCCATTAGTTTAGTCTCATACAATGTGATTGCACCCAAACCATATGTGGCACCAACATCAAATTTGATCAATCCTCTTGGACTTGAATGGGGAGAAGTTGAATACCTTGCCTCCTAATTGAGTAAATTGAAGCAACATGCAACCCAACTCAGCATTGAAGGTGGTGGGGCTGACAATGAGATATCCACAAAGCCGCACAAGAACCTGGAGGATCTAATGGATACAGTTATCCATTTGATGATTGCGTACAACATGGTATGTGCACATACAAAGGTTGAAGTCTATGGCATGAAAGGCAAACTAATGAGCTTAAAAAAATGAGGCCATCAAAGATCTTTTGATGTCTCACAAGAATCTTGGAATAAATCAAATTTTCTATGGTATATTAGCAGCATTCTGAGCAGAAGGGGTTTGTGGTTTGATGGTATGCTCAGATGACTGGAAAACGAACTCAGTGAAAGGGGCTTCATCACTCATTTACATTTCAAAAGGACTTTTAGAGGGTAAACATCTAGTAGAGACGGTGTGGCTATGTACTAATGACTATATATGTAATTTACTGAATAAGAGTTTCTTCTCATCAGAGTCGTTTCACCCCACTGTACCTCTCAGATTTGAATTTGCACAATTCTTTGTATTAGACTTCGGTGATGTCTGGGTGGAGAAGCGCGGTCGTGGTTCAAGAGATGAGGTCACATTGACTGTACCCAGGTTAGCTACACTTACAACCAGAATTGAGATGTTTAAGATTAGCTTTGTATCAGATAGATTGTTATTTAATTTTGCAAAGTGATTTATGAATTTAAGAATTGTAACAATCTATCCTACTACTTCCCAGATGCCTCAGTATGATTACCAATAATAACTGAATTTTTATGGAGGCATGCCTCTGTACACCATTGAAAATACTCTGACAAGCCGCAAACTGAGTCAGGTGGTTGTGTGAGCAATTAGCACACCCAGGGGCATTGCGGGAAGTGTGTTGGGCTTTATCACTTCCCACCAGCTAATAATAGGCCAAATGGCACTGTTTATTTTATAGAGGACTAAGATAATTAGGGATCTGCAGCAGATTGCATATTGCATTTGCGCGTGCTCACAATATTCCAAATGGTTGGACTTGAACCTCATTGAATTGGAATGGGAATATATCAAATTGAATAATGCAGTATCCACTGCATTTTTCAGCTTCAGGTACTTGAGATCACCAATTTGCGAAAGTCAGATGTAATCTTTCATTTTTAGCCACAATTGAAAAACATCCATTGACCAAAAAAAAATTTAGTTGAAATTATCAATTCACACAACAGTCAGTAATAATTTGGTTTCTTTTCATTTTCCAGTGCAACCATGCCATTCACAAAAAAAAGAAAGGAGAATTAAAGGGAACTTGCGGGGAAGTGTCAGGGTGAGGAAGGAAAGTGTAAGTGGCTCTCTTATTCTCAGCATATATATATAGATATATATATATGATTCAGCATTCATCTTGCACCCTCATTGGCCCCATGGAAGAAAATTGGCTTTAGTCAGTTTAGATTGAGCCAATGTCATGTGGGCTCCAACAGGGAAGTCAAAGATGTGTGCAAAATAAAGCTCCTTGGGCATTGGGCACCATTCTGTACTCAAAAGGCCTTAGCTTCAAATGGCAGGAAGCGGTATCTGATATCTTGTCTGCTTCAACAGAAAGTGATCCCTCAACCACTTGGGAGTAGTGGGACATCCCAAAAGACAAATTAGGCCAAAATGACATGAAATAATAAGTTTTTTTCCTCCACTCGACCAACAGCACAAATATCAATGCCAGTATCAGCAAATATGACCCCAAGTGAAATTTGGAGAGTTTTGGATGTCAATAATACCAAATGCATTCACTTTGGCCACATGGCAATTTTCTGTTCAACTGGATTACTAATTGCCCTTGTTGAATTCAGACTATTCACAACAATGAGTGAAGTCAAGGTCAATCAATGGGATGAATTATCACAATTCTTATTTCGCAAAAAAATTCACCAACCCAATTTCAACAAATGGGGCATTACTGGAGGGATTTATGTTCACGATTGGGTGGGGCAAATCCAGCACAAAGAATGAGCAATTTGGTCTTTATGGAAGTCTCAGGAAAATTGGAAACGCAAAGGATGAATGGCGCAACTGAGGTGCAAATCTTAGCTCGGTGCATTGCATTTTAGGTCAATCCTTATGATTTGTTGGGGATAAGTTTTTTCAAAAGATTCAAACTTGCTACAAGTCATTGGGGGTTCCATCCTTTGATCAAGTCAACTATGAAGCCAATCTTTCTGAAAATCAGGGGGCATTTGAGTTTGCTTCTGCACTCACTTTCATAATTAACAGATTCAAAAACTTGCCTCATATTGATAAGGATGGATTGTTGTATGCTTCAGGATGGTGTTTTCAAGCTAATAAGTGGACAGGCCAAATTCAAAGAGATGCATCAAAGCGGTGTACAGGGGGAAGATTAATTTTGCCAAATGAGCATTTTGGATTGATCTATCTGAATGTCATGGGCTCATTCAGGTAGTGTGGGCAAGTAGTACATTTGCTCATTATACTGATCCAGCACAGGACAACAAAAGCACAAAAGTAGTGGTATGTCGGCACAATGCGCAAGGAGGCTAGCAAAAACTATTTGGCGGAAAAGCCACGGATATTATGAGATTGGAAAGGGAGTGGGCTATCACATCAGGGATGGTAATACAATCCCATCCCAATTAGAAGAATGAGGGAGGTTGGATGCATCTGGGAGTTAGAGGGTGATTGCTGAATAAGGGTGTGATAAAGCACAGGACAGTATTCACCCGGTTTTGATGGGTTGGAATTGGGGTTATATGGTGGTTCACATGAAAAAGGGTTGAAATGGCTCATTAATGGTGTGGTATTCCATACCAGTTCCTCCAAGGTTCAAATCCACAATTTCAAAGCTAAAAATTTGATCAATAATAATAATAATATATATATATATAAAGAAAATAAAGATAAAAAGTGAAAGATAAAAATAAAAAAAAATGCAAGAAAAAGCAAGAGAATTGTATTAAAATAACAAAAACAAGTATTCCACTGGAATCTACATCAAATTTTACCTATAATCACATATTGCCTCAACCCCATAATGTCAATAACTTTCTAGATATCATGGATTAAAGAAGAGAAATGATACTATACACTCTATACTAGGTACAAGAATATGCTTAAAGATAATGCAGCTTGTCTAAATATTCAATATGAATGAACATGTGTAATATTACATAAGTGACACCATTACTCTTACAGGATCATGTGTTACATGTCTTGACATAAAAAAAACACTTACATATAAGCTAACATAGTGTTACATTACTCAATTCCCACTTAAATTCCCATAACCAAACATTACAGGTATTATTTACAAATTAAATTTTACATAGAGAAATACTCAACTGAATACAGATCAAGGCTGTGAAGAAGAAAAATAAAGTTAGTAGAGATAAGAATACAATTTTAAAAAAATGGTGCAATCAACCAAACATATGGTGCAATATCTGTATCAAATGACACCATTCCAAATTTAACCACCAGCAAAAATGTATCAAGGCTGTGAAGAGGAAAAATAAGGTTAGTAGAGATAAGAATACAGTTTTTTAAAATGGTGCAATCAACCAAACATATGGTGCAATATCTGTATCAAATGACACCATTCCAAATTTAACCACTAGCAAAAATGTCTCAAGGCTGTGCATAATAAGAATAGAGTTTAGTTAAAATAAGAGTATAATTCAAAAAGTATGGTGCAATAAACCAAACATATGGTGCAATATCCTGAACAAATGACACCATTTTTAATTTACCCACCAGCAAAAATGTCTCAAGGTGGAATTTTTTCTAAGTCCCTTTTTTTTGGAAGGCTCTATGGAGGGCCCAAAAGATATAAATAAAGGGCCTCTCTCCCTGCTTTTCCCCCCATGCTTCTGATTCAGACAATAATCTTGAGGATCAATCCATCCCTTCTCTAGTAGGATAATCTAGTATTTATATTGAAAAAGATCAGTAGCAAGGCTCAGTATCTTATAGTGTTATTTATGATTAATTAATGAAAGATATTTATAATATTAATGAAAGAGTTTAATTTTATTTAAATAGTCTTACCATTATAGTAGTAGTGCTGAAGTAGTGTTGGAAGATATTATCAATAGTGATCTTATCTAATTTATCAATAACCCTTATTTATAGAAGGGATATCATCTTACCCTTATACATTATATCATAAGCCTTTTTAGGTATATTGGATTATATTTATATTGATCCTGAAAGTATTATATTACTATTATATCATTTATATCTTACCTTTATATTAAACAAAACCACCCTTAAAGAATTATCTTACCCTTAAATTATTATAGCTATATTGAAAGTATTATTGAATCAACTTTAAAAGTATTAGCTAGCTATCAAGATTATTATTAATATTAATAGTGATCTTAAACAATATTCTTTAGATATCTCAGGTATTGAAAGAAGGAATACTAGAAGAATTAATTAAAAAGAATTATAATTCATAACAAGAAAGTTAAGCAAACCTAAAATATTAAAAAAAAATATTAACTATTACCAGTATTATCATAGTGATCTTTTATTGACAGACTGATAGAGACTGCTGAAGAAAATTCTCTAATTGAAAAGCCACAAAACTAAATAATTGATTTGTGATCTCATCGAAAAGGGTATCTTTTTCCGTATATTTAGAGGGGCAGCTAATACACCTTAGCACCCATGGTTATTGGCTCATTCTGAAATTCAAAACAGAATCACCAATGATTTCCCCCTCAAGGTACTGCCTATTATTTATCCCACAACAAAAGGAGTTCTGTGAGCCTTAGAGGTAATTTCATATACCCAAAAGACCACAAATACAAAAATAACATATTAATATAAATAAAAGAAATTTATTTATATTATTAAAATAAAATTCAAAATATAAATATAAAATTATATTCAAAATAAAAAAATTAATTACAATTTAAGAATAAAAATACATTAAATTTTGTAAGTATAAAATTACATTTATACTTGAAAAAATTAAGTAAAAATGAAATTTTGACAAAATTGTGAAAAATTAAATAAATTTGGAAAAAAGTTAAATAAAACTTATTATAACTTTTTATTCAATAAATAAACACATAAAATTCATTTCACCATTGGATTCCTCATAAAAAATCAGGTGGGGTCACCTCTGAGTGAAATTCTTGTGACTCAACTCTTAATAAGCTTAAATGAAGTTTTTAGTATTTCCAATACAAAAAGTTGAAAATCCTCAAAACCTTAATTTAATTCACACCACATGTGGTGTTAACCATTAATTTTTGTGTTAAAATTGAGGTGTTGTGTTTAGTTTAGAAGCTATCAGGAATTGAAGTATTTTCAATTGAATTCAATTGAAATGTCAAAATGTGCGCGTGTATTACATAAGTGAACTTTGATTTACATATGAGGTGTCAATTATTACTGTATTGTACTGTACAATTGAATTGAATTACATATGTAAATTATAAGTATAATGCATGATGAGGCATTAAAGGAAAAATAAATTGGAAAGATTAAATTTGGGGGGGAAAAGGAATTCCAGCTCTAAGGGGGAGCTAGACCCCCAAAGTCCTTGCTGACAGGCGTGGGATGTCAAAATTCACGCAAAAGTTCATCACTTTTGGCCTGGAATTGAGTTACAGGGTCTGTGGACTCAGTTGATGATGAGGTTTTGATACCAACTGGGGTAGTTTTAGCTGTTTCCAAGAGGGTAAAACTACCCTTAAGATAAAACAACCATAGCAAAAACAGCTTTAACTGGTTTCTAAGCCTCTTATACACATTCTGACGTGTTTTGAAGGCTCTAGGCCTGGTATTGCTATAGTAATGGCTGATTTAACGCTCTAAAATGGCTAAAAATGGCTTAAACCAGCCCTTTTTGGTCTAAACCAGGGTTTAATGATGCCATAATTGGCTTTTCTGTTGTCAGACTGTTTTTCAAGACTGACAAGAGTAAAATTTACTTTTGGAGTAAGGGAATTGATGGCTATAAAAGAATGTCTTCTTTGCCCCACTTTTCTCTTCATGTTAGAATCTTTTCCTTTTATAATTAGTTTAAACATTGTTAAACCAATCAATAAAAGATTCCAACCACCTTTTTTCAAATCATTTTAATCCTTTTAACCACGTGAAAAAATCATTATAATCATTGTTTGTAACTCTTATAATCATTTTTACCCCTGAACCACCCCAAAAGTGAATTAAAGCATCTTTCATCACTGTAAACTTTATCACTTTGTTTCCATATTCACTCTGGTCACTTTTGGGCATGTTTTCTCTTTAATATTCTTTTTAAAGACTTTGTTCTTTAATTAATTGCTTGCAGTTCTTTGCTCAATTAATTCCAATTGAAATTGCTCTTGAAGAAATTTCTTTTGTAGCCTTAAAATATCTCTTGTAGAGTATTTTTTGGATAAATTTTTATTGTTGGTAAAACAATAAATTTTTACAATATTATTGTTTTATACTAATAAAGTTATAAACAATAATATTCCATACTATTTTTAATTGATTTTTACCTTATACAAATTTTGAGGACAGGAAAAGTACTTGATTTTTAATCAAAGTTTCATATCCACACCTTACATTTGGGGGCCCAGCCATGATATCTTACCTGTGACATATTTTTTTACTCTTTTTAAATCTTTTTTCTTATATTGAAAAATTTAAAAACATATAAAAAATACTTATAATCCAAAAAAAAAAAATCCATAAAAAAATAATTTTTTTCATATTATAAGTGAGGCTTATATTTTTATTTCTTTTTTGAAATAACCTTTCTTTACTTAATTAATTGGCTTTTCATTAATTTCAGTGTCTGACAACGTGGTAAGACAAGAAAACATTGAAACAGCCTCAACAGTCACCAGCATCGTTCCTGCAAGCACTATTAATTCAGACCATAATAGTACTGTTATTGTGACTCAAAATAATCAACCTGAACCAATATCTTCTGAATTAATTAACTTGGACATAAGTAATACTCTTCAGAAAGCTAAGAATGTAAGATGTGACTATGAAAATGATGATAATATTACTATTAATCAACAGTACTATGTCTGTTCTTATGAAATATAATAATAAAGTATTATTATAACCACAATTAAATAATTAAAAAATTATTTCTTTCACGTGTTAAGCACTACTAGTGATTTTAACAGTGAGCAAGTAATTGTCTACTGGAATCAATTACAAGAAGAATTTAATAATAAAAACTTCTTTATTAAAATAATAAAATTATTTTAATATATAATTATCTTTTACAAGAATAATTATAAAGATAATTCTTGAAGAAAACTATTACTAGAGAAAAACTTTAAGAATTAAGAATAAATGACTCACTAATACTCCAAAGAACTTATTGATAGATAAGAGTAGAGAAATTTGACGTGGAATTGTGGATTTAAGGGATCAAAAGGATTTATAACAGTATTACAACAATATATAGTTGGATTCTAGGATTTCACGTCTTTCTGGATGATTTGGAAAGATTTAAAACACTTAAGAACAGCTTTAACTAATACTTGCTTGTTGGTAATAATGATTTAATGAATTGATAAGATGATGATACGGAAAAAACAGCAAGAATAGGCTTCTTTTAAGTCAACAATAGCTCACAGAGGCGTGCCATGGAGCAAACTGAAAAACCAGTGAGTGAGAAAACAATAAACCTTTTTGGATTAATGATTGCATCATCTGTTGTCACGTAAGATTATCATAATTACTTAATTGATGCTTTTACGTGACTACCAACCCCAATATGGTTAAGAATAAAAGGAGTAACATCTGTAAATCTTCTTTTATTCTAAAAGAATCATTGATTTCTCAAAGTTATCAATGTTATTGCCAACTTCATCACAGGTTGTAATTACTGTGAATTTTTGAAGATTCAGTGTTTCACGTAGAATGGTCAAAAATGGACTGTAAGTAAAACTTTAAATTTTACTAGTAAAACCATAATTCTTTTTGGTTGTACCATAGATAATACAGTTCTCCATTGGTCCTGAAAGTTTCAGGAAGATTCATTAAGAATTGTATTTTTAATGAATTTTTGAAGTTTTTACCTTATTTCTACGTAGAACTGCAAATAGCAGTATTTTGCTGGTTGCTATGAGGTAAATCAATGAATATGGATCCCAAAAGGGTTTAATTACTCTTTTAGGGTCTAGTCATGGAAAGTCATCAAGAATTGACGTGGTTACAGGAGCCTAAGTAGCTTATTACCTCCTTGGCACGTCAAAATAGCAGGTTATTTGCTATTTTTCTTATGATTACAGTAGGTGTAACTTGGTAACCAAGTTCCCAAAGAGTTTTAGTTTACCAATTGGGCCAAGATGAGCCATGGATCCATGCTCTGGAGCTATCCATGCCTCTGAGGCCTCAGAAGTTGGGTACCCTGGCTCTCTTTGATGTCTTTTGTCCCCCTTGCTTATTTTTTACGTCAAAATAGTAATTTAAGCCTAAAGTGAGATATCCACTATGGGTGTACCAAAAGTCCATGTAAGAATACCATGATATTAGGTGCTCAAAAACATGCATAACACTATTCTTAGTGTATATGTAACATGGGATTTCTCACATTCCCATTATTTTGGCGTGAAATTAAGAAAAACAAAAATTTTCACGGATCTTTTATGTGGTATTGATGATGTGGTATTGAAGTATTTTCCATTTTACCGCCTCAAAGAGTTCATTTAAGCTTATTCACTCTATGGAGCTACCCTAGGTGAATTTTTGTGAAGAATCCAAATCTGGCCTTAAATCCATGGATTTACTTACTCAATAAAAAGTTATTCATCTTTTCTGCAATTGAAAATGATGAATTTTGGATATATGCATGACTTATGAGTTATGCATAACTCAAAATTTCTTTTTAAGATAATTGTGGCCTATTTGGGTATGTAAAATATACCTCAAGGCTCACATTCCCTCCCACCAAAAAATAAAATTGTACTACAATTTTATTAGTGATAAAAGAATAAGGCCCCAAAGGGGGGTAATGTCCACTGTCCAACCTCTTCACATTACTCAGATCAAGTAATTTAAAGCACATTTATAGACATATTCAGGCTTGTGGCCTTCTTTCATGTCTAAATCTTCTTAAGAGTTTATCTGAGTCAGGTATTTCTGATTCTGCCATCCATTCATCTTCATGTACTGGATTTCTATATCTGACAAGATATTCTCTCTGATTTTTACCCCTAAGTCTCCTTTCTTTAATGACTTTCTTTCTCTTTTGTCTTCATTCTGTTCCACAGGTGGTACAGTTAAAGGAGTTGGGTTTCTTAAAGGAAACAATTCTTTGTCAGCTGGTTGATAAGGCTTTATCAAGCTGACTGGAAATGTGGGGTGTTTATTTTCGAATTCACCACTCAATTCCACTTGAACTGCATTGGTTCCATGTAAAGCAACAATAACAAAAGGTCCTACATAAGAATCTGTAAGTTTCTTCTGGCCTTTGATATTATTAAAATTCAAGGTTGAAACTAGAACTAAGTCCCCTACTTTGAAGTCTGGTACTTTATGACTCTTGTCCCACTTCTGTTTTGCATAATCAAAAGCATCATCCATACTCTGTTTTGCATGGTGTTTTACTTTATCAAGCATCAATTTGAAGCTGGAAGCTGTAGGATGAATGTCAATCAAGTCTTTCCTCAGTGTGTCTGCTGGGAGTCTTGGATTCCATCCTTTTTCTAACATAGCAGGAGTTTGTCCTGTGGAAGAGTGGACTGATGTCTTGTATGCCAATTCTAATGCAGGTATCAGAGTGCACCAGTCATGGGTAAAGCCATCTGAGTCTTTGAATTCTAATCCATAAGCACAAAATCTCCTGATCATGTCTTCTAAAGGTTGAATCATCCTCTCTGCTAGCCCATCTGTCTGAGGATGATATGCTGTAGAGAATGATAACTTAGTCCCAAAAAATCTATGAAGATTGGTCCAAAGTGCAGATGTGAACTTGGGATCTCTGTCACTTATGATATTCTTAAATAATCCTGTATGAGAAATAACTCTACTCCATAGAAGAAGAGCTGTGTCTATAGCAGTGTCATCTTTATGACATGGTAAGAATATGGAAGTCTTCTTATATCTGTCTACAATTACTAAACAAGCATTATAACTTTTGTCACCACTTGGAGGAAGTGCTGTGACCCAATCCATGTGAACAACTTCCCAAGGGGATTTTGGTTCTTGAATATGGATCATCAATCCAAATTTCTTTCCTGTACTCCTGTTTGCTTTTTGGCATCTATCACAGGTATGGCAATACTCAATGGTTTCTTTTCTCCAAGATGGCCACCATGCACAGTTCTTCACTTTTTCAAGTGTTCTGTCTTCTGATAGGTGTCCAGAGTAAATGCTATCATGGCATTCATGAAGAATGGTATTGATAAGCAATCTACTACACAGTGTCATCACACAAGAATGTTTTGTTCTATGGTAAATAATCCCATCAAACAAGTGAAATCTTCCTTCAGAATAGGAATTTTTCCAAACTTCATCAAGTGCATTAACTAAAGATGTATCTTTGCAGTCTTTATCTAATAAAGAAGTCAAGATATGGCAATTCTTGTCTTGTTTATAAGACTCTCTGACCTCTTCAAAGAATTCAGTCCCAATATCAGTTATGTTAATTCCTTCAATTGGAATCTGTGGTTCAGCTTCCAAAGGTACATAAGCTGGGTTATCAGGAGTGTTGGCTAAAGCCCATCTACTAAGTCCATCAGCATTTTTGTGAATGTTTCCTGCTTTATGAACTATAGTCATGTTTCCTCTATATTCTTGAATGGCTATTTGCCATCTCAACATATGTCTGTTGGGAGTTTTCATGTTAAGAAGTGATTTTACGGCATTACAGTCAGTTATCACTTCAAAAACACTGCCATCAAGATAATAGTGTAGTTTCTCAAGTGCCCATACCAAACATAAGCACTCCATTTGGCTTTCACCATATCTGGCTTCTGTTGGTTTTATTTGTCTTGAGATATAACAAACTGGTCCTTCTGTAGGTTTGTCATCAATAATCTGGACTTGATGTAGGGCTGCCCCTAGTCCATCTCCACATGCATCAATGTACAATTTAAAAGGAATATTCCAGTCAGGCATGAGGAGTAAAGGTGCTTCTGTAAGGGCTTTCTTTATCTTCTCATAAGCTTTAATTCTTTCCTGTGTCATCTCAAATACAGTCTGTTGATCACAGATTCTATAAAGTGACTTGGCTAGAATTGCAAAAATCTTTCAAGTGTTGCCTATAGTAACTAGCAAATCCAAGAAAAGACATCATTTCTTTTTTATTATGGGGTATTGGCTTAAGTAAAACTGCTGCTACTTTATTCTTGTCAATAACCAAGCTCAAACCAGAAACAACATGTCCTAATGCTTTGAGTTCTTCAAAACCAAAATTGCATTTCTTCAGTTAAATTTTCATGTTCACTTCTGCAACTTTATGAAGTACTTTTGCAAGTCTTTCAAGGTGCAAAGACCATGAGTCAGAACATATAATAATATCATCAATATAAATGATAAGCCATCCTTCAGACAATTCTGTGGGGAAGATGGTATTCATCATTCTTTGATAATGAGATGGAGCATTTTTAATGCCAAATGGCATTCTAAGATACTCAAAAATGCCACAGTGAGTGATAATTCTAAGTAATTTCTTAGCTTTAGGCGTCAAAACATTTTGATGGAAGCCTTTCAATGCATCCATTGATGTTATATACTTGGCTTTAGACAATTGAGTCAAGGTTTCTTGAATTCTAGGGATTGGATACCTATCTGGAACTGTGTAGGTATTCAAAGCTCTAAAATCTCCAACCATCCTTGACTTATCATTATGCCATGCAATAATAACAGGTGTTGTCACTTCAACTTCCTCATTATGGCCTACTTTCCTTAGCACACCAAGTTGGATCAACTCTTGGATATGTTTTTCCAAGGCCTCTCTAGCTCTGGGACTGGCTGGATAAGCTGGTCTTCTAAGTACTGGAGGATATGGTCTGTCAATATTAAGAGTAATATCAACTTCATGTCCTCTTATAGCGCCTAATGGTTCATTATCAGAGGCAAATGCATTTTTATATGTGTATAACACATTAATAAGCTCATTCCTCATCTTTGGTGACAATGCTTGATTAATTTGTGCTTCAACAAGTTGATTAGTCACAAATTCATTTTTGTAAGTATCTTTGACAGAAGATACTACAGATATCTGTTTTGGCATATTGGAGAAAGCAAATTTTTGTCTCTTGTTTTCTCCAATTGTGAAATATCTGTCTTTATGGTTATTTATATCAATACCATAAATATTTAAGTAATCATTTCCAAGAATGATGTGCTGAGATGTGCAATTATCCATTACTACAATCTCAGTTTTCATTCTTACACTTCCTGCTGGATGTGGGAATACAATATTAGTGTCCAATATGCCCAAGGGGTACATATTGTTACTGGCACTACTGAATTGTACACCTTCTATTGGTAATAGATGGTTTTTCCATTCAGGAAGTATAATTTGGAGATAATCTTTGCCAACACAAGTGCAAAATGCCCCTGTATCCAAATTTACTTTGGCTTCAATATCACTCATCAGAACTGATGTGATACAGGATGATCCAGCAGTATAACCCTTTCCTCTAGCAGGTTTTGTTTTACACATTCTGGCATCTTGGACATTGATCAGGTTGCAGAAATCTTCACTGTACTGTGGCAAGTGGGTATGGACTTCTGTGACCTCAAAGAAAGCTGAAATGTTTTCAATAGGATAGTCCTCCACTGGTGTATCTTCAGAGACTGCAGAATCTTGATCAGACTCCTCTTTTTCTTCAGTACACTTAATTTCTTCAATGACTTGAACTTCATTGATTTTTGTCTTCTTAGGACAAGTGTTGGCTAAATGTGAAGTACTTCCACATTTATGACACTTCAAGACAGATCTTTCTGGTCTTCTTTCCTCTCTAGGAATCTTTGAGACTATTTTGCACTCTATTGGGTTTTGAATCCAAG